>BRXU01000011.1:362500-1807520 GCA_030267565.1 Pleodorina starrii
GACACACGCTCACGGACACACGCACACGGACACACGCACACGGACACACGCACACGGACACACGCACACGGACACACGCACACGGACACACGCACACGGACACACGCACACGGACACACGCACACGGACACACGCACACGGACACACGCACACGGACACACGCACACGGACACACGCACACGGACACACGCACACGGACACACGCACACGGACACACGCACACGGACACACGCACACGGACACACGCACACGGACACACGCACACGGACACACGCACACGGACACACGCACACGGACACACGCACACGGACACACGCACACGGACACACGCACACGGACACACGCACACGGACACACGCACACGGACACACGCACACGGACACACGCACACGGACACACGCACACGGACACACGCACACGGACACACGCACACGGACACACGCACACGGACACACGCACACGGACACACGCACACGGACACACGCACACGGACACACGAACACGGACACACGCACACGGACACAGCACACGGACACACGCACACGGACACACGCACACGGACACACGCACACGGACACACGCACACGGACACACGCACACGGACACACGCACACGGACACACGCACACGGACACACGCACACGGACACACGCACACGGACACACGCACACGGACACACGCACACGGACACACGCACACGGACACACGCACACGGACACACGCACACGGACACACGCACACGGACACACGCACACGGACACACGCACACGGACACACGCACACGGACACACGCACACGGACACACGCACACGGACACACGCACACGGACACACGCACACGGACACACGCACACGGACACACGCACACGGACACACGCACACGGACACACGCACACGGACACACGCACACGGACACACGCACACGGACACACGCACACGGACACACGCACACGGACACACGCACACGGACACACGCACACGGACACACGCACACGGACACACGCACACGGACACACGCACACGGACACACGCACACGGACACACGCACACGGACACACGCACACGGACACACGCACACGGACACACGCACACGGACACACGCACACGGACACACGCACACGGACACACGCACACGGACACACGCACACGGACACACGCACACGGACACACGCACACGGACACACGCACACGGACACACGCACACGGACACACGCACACGGACACACGCACACGGACACACGCACACGGACACACGCACACGGACACACGCACACGGACACACGCACACGGACACACGCACACGGACACACGCACACGGACACACGCACACGGACACACGCACACGGACACACGCACACGGACACACGCACACGGACACACGCACACGGACACACGCACACGGACACACGCACACGGACACACGCACACGGACACACGCACACGGACACACGCACACGGACACACGCACACGGACACACGCACACGGACACACGCACACGGACACACGCACACGGACACACGCACACGGACACACGCACACGGACACACGCACACGGACACACGCACACGGACACACGCACACGGACACACGCACACGGACACACGCACACGGACACACGCACACGGACACACGCACACGGACACACGCACACGGACACACGCACACGGACACACGCACACGGACACACGCACACGGACACACGCACACGGACACACGCACACGGACACACGCACACGGACACACGCACACGGACACACGCACACGGACACACGCACACGGACACACGCACACGGACACACGCACACGGACACACGCACACGGACACACGCACACGGACACACGCACACGGACACACGCACACGGACACACGCACACGGACACACGCACACGGACACACGCACACGGACACACGCACACGGACACACGCACACGGACACACGCACACGGACACACGCACACGGACACACGCACACGGACACACGCACACGGACACACGCACACGGACACACGCACACGGACACACGCACACGGACACACGCACACGGACACACGCACACGGACACACGCACACGGACACACGCACACGGACACACGCACACGGACACACGCACACGGACACACGCACACGGACACACGCACACGGACACACGCACACGGACACACGCACACGGACACACGCACACGGACACACGCACACGGACACACGCACACGGACACACGCACACGGACACACGCACACGGACACACGCACACGGACACACGCACACGGACACACGCACACGGACACACGCACACGGACACACGCACACGGACACACGCACACGGACACACGCACACGGACACACGCACACGGACACACGCACACGGACACACGCACACGGACACACGCACACGGACACACGCACACGGACACACGCACACGGACACACGCACACGGACACACGCACACGGACACACGCACACGGACACACGCACACGGACACACGCACACGGACACACGCACACGGACACACGCACACGGACACACGCACACGGACACACGCACACGGACACACGCACACGGACACACGCACACGGACACACGCACACGGACACACGCACACGGACACACGCACACGGACACACGCACACGGACACACGCACACGGACACACGCACACGGACACACGCACACGGACACACGCACACGGACACACGCACACGGACACACGCACACGGACACACGCACACGGACACACGCACACGGACACACGCACACGGACACACGCACACGGACACACGCACACGGACACACGCACACGGACACACGCACACGGACACACGCACACGGACACACGCACACGGACACACGCACACGGACACACGCACACGGACACACGCACACGGACACACGCACACGGACACACGCACACGGACACACGCACACGGACACACGCACACGGACACACGCACACGGACACACGCACACGGACACACGCACACGGACACACGCACACGGACACACGCACACGGACACACGCACACGGACACACGCACACGGACACACGCACACGGACACACGCACACGGACACACGCACACGGACACACGCACACGGACACACGCACACGGACACACGCACACGGACACACGCACACGGACACACGCACACGGACACACGCACACGGACACACGCACACGGACACACGCACACGGACACACGCACACGGACACACGCACACGGACACACGCACACGGACACACGCACACGGACACACGCACACGGACACACGCACACGGACACACGCACACGGACACACGCACACGGACACACGCACACGGACACACGCACACGGACACACGCACACGGACACACGCACACGGACACACGCACACGGACACACGCACACGGACACACGCACACGGACACACGCACACGGACACACGCACACGGACAAACGCACACGGACACACGCACACGGACACACGCACACGGACACACGCACACAGGACACACGCACACAGGACACACGCACACGGACACACGCACACGGACACACGCACACGGACACACGCACACGGACACACGCACACGGACACACGCACACGGACACACGCACACGGACACACGCACACGGACACACGCACACGGACACACGCACACGGACACACGCACACGGACACACGCACACGGACACACGCACACGGACACACGCACACGGACACACGCACACGGACACACGCACACGGACACACGCACACGGTCACACGCACATGGACACACGCACATGGACACACGCACACGGACACACGCACACAGGACACACGCACACGGACACACGCACACGGACACACGCACACGGACACACGCACATGGACACACGCACATGGACACACGCACACGGACACACGCACACGGACACACGCACACGGACACACGCACACGGACACACGCACACGGACACACGCACACGGACACACGCACACAGGACACACGCACACGGACACACGCACACGGACACACGCACACGGACACACGCACACGGACACACGCACACGGACACGCACACGGACACACGCACACAGGACACACGCACACGGACACACGCACACGGGCACACGCACACGGGCACACGCACACGGACACACGCACACGGACACACGCACACGGACACACGCACACGGGCACACGCACACGGGCACACGCACACGGACACACGCACACGGACACACGCACACGGACACACGCACACAGGACACACGCACACAGGACACACGCACACGGACACACGCACACGGACACACGCACACGGACACACGCACACGGGCACACGCACACGGGCACACGCACACGGACACACGCACACGGGCTCACGCACACGGACACATGCACACGGACACACGCACACGGACACACGCACACGGAGACACGCACACGGACACACGCACACGGACAAACGCACACGGACACACGCACACGGACACACGCACACGGACACACGCACACAGGACACACGCACACAGGACACACGCACACGGACACACGCACACGGACACACGCACACGGACACACGCACACGGACACACGCACACGGACACACGCACACGGACACACGCACACGGACACACGCACACGGACACACGCACACGGACACACGCACATGGTCACACGCACACGGACACACGCACACGGACACACGCACACGGACACACGCACACGGACACACGCACACGGACACACGCACACGGACACACGCACACGGTCACACGCACATGGACACACGCACATGGACACACGCACACGGACACACGCACACAGGACACACGCACACGGACACACGCACACGGACACACGCACACGGACACACGCACATGGACACACGCACATGGACACACGCACACGGACACACGCACACGGACACACGCACACGGACACACGCACACGGACACACGCACACGGACACACGCACACGGACACACGCACACAGGACACACGCACACGGACACACGCACACGGACACACGCACACGGACACACGCACACGGACACACGCACACGGACACACGCACACGGACACGCACACGGACACACGCACACAGGACACACGCACACGGACACACGCACACGGGCACACGCACACGGGCACACGCACACGGACACACGCACACGGACACACGCACACGGACACACGCACACGGGCACACGCACACGGGCACACGCACACGGACACACGCACACGGACACACGCACACGGACACACGCACACAGGACACACGCACACAGGACACACGCACACGGACACACGCACACGGACACACGCACACGGACACACGCACACGGGCACACGCACACGGGCACACGCACACGGACACACGCACACGGGCTCACGCACACGGACACACGCACACGGACACACGCACACGGACACACGCACACGGAGACACGCACACCGGACACACGCACATCGGACACACGCACACGGACACACGCACACGGACACACGCACACGGACACACGCACACGGACACACGCACACGGACACACGCACACGGACACACGCACACGGACACACGCACACGGACACACGCACACGGACACACGCACACGGACACACGCACACGGACACACGCACACGGACACACGCACACGGACACACGCACACGGACACACGCACATGGTCACACGCACACGGACACACGCACACGGACACACGCACACGGACACACGCACACGGACAAACGCACACGGACACACGCACACGGACACACGCACACGGACACACGCACACGGACACACGCACACGGACACACGCACACGGACACACGCACACGGACACACGCACACGGACACACGCACACGGTCACACGCACACGGACACACGCACACGGACACACGCACACGGACACACGCACACGGACACACGCACACGGACACACGCACACGGACACACGCACACGGACACACGCACACGGACACACGCACACGGACACACGCACACGGACACACGCACACGGACACACGCACACGGTCACACGCACACGGACACACGCACACGGACACACGCACACGGACACACGCACACGGGCACACGCACACGGACACACGCACACGGACACACGCACACGGACACACGCACACGGGCACACGCACACGGGCACACGCACACGGACACACGCACACGGACACACGCACACGGACACACGCACACGGACACACGCACACAGGACACACGCACACGGACACACGCACACGGACACACGCACACGGACACACGCACACGGACACACGCACACGGGCACACGCACACGGACACACGCACACGGGCACACGCACACGGACACACGCACACGGACACACGCACACGGACACACGCACACGGACACACGCACACGGACACACGCACACGGACACACGCACACGGACACACGCACACGGACACACGCACACGGACACACGCACACGGACACACGCACACGGACACACGCACACGGACACACGCACACGGACACACGCACACGGACACACGCACACGGACACACGCACACGGACACACGCACACGGACACACGCACACGGACACACGCACACGGACACACGCACACGGACACACGCACACGGACACACGCACACGGACACACGCACACGGACACACGCACACGGACACACGCACACGGACACACGCACACGGACACACGCACACGGACACACGCACACGGACACACGCACACGGACACACGCACACGGACACACGCACACGGACACACGCACACGGACACACGCACACGGACACACGCACACGGACACACGCACACGGACACACGCACACGGACACACGCACACGGACACACGCACACAGGACACACGCACACGGACACACGCACACGGACACACGCACACGGACACACGCACACGGACACACGCACACGGACACACGCACACGGACACACGCACACGGACACACGCACACGGACACACGCACACGGACACACGCACACGGACACACGCACACGGACACACGCACACGGACACACGCACACGGACACACGCACACGGGCACACGCACACGGACACACGCACACGGACACACGCACACGGGCACACGCACACGGGCACACGCACACGGACACACGCACACGGACACACGCACACGGACACACGCACACAGGACACACGCACACGGACACACGCACACGGACACACGCACACGGACACACGCACACGGACACACGCACACGGACACACGCACACGGACACACGCACACGGACACACGCACACGGACACACGCACACAGGACACACGCACACGGACACACGCACACGGACACACGCACACGGACACACGCACACGGACACACGCACACGGACACACGCACACGGACACACGCACACGGACACACGCACACGGACACACGCACACGGACACACGCACACGGACACACGCACACGGACACACGCACACGGACACACGCACACGGACACACGCACACGGACACACGCACACGGACACACGCACACGGACACACGCACACGGACACACGCACACGGACACACGCACACGGACACACGCACACGGACACACGCACACGGACACACGCACACGGACACACGCACACGGACACACGCACACGGACACACGCACACGGACACACGCACACGGACACACGCACACGGACACACGCACACGGACACACGCACACGGACACACGCACACGGACACACGCACACGGACACACGCACACGGACACACGCACACGGACACACGCACACGGACACACGCACACGGACACACGCACACGGACACACGCACACGGACACACGCACACGGACACACGCACACGGACACACGCACACGGACACACGCACACGGACACACGCACACGGACACACGCACACGGACACACGCACACGGGCACACGCACACGGACACACGCACACGGACACACGCACACGGACACACGCACACGGACACACGCACACGGGCACACGCACACGGACACACGCACACGGACACACGCACACGGACACACGCACACGGACACACGCACACGGACACACGCACACGGACACACGCACACGGACACACGCACACGGACACACGCACACGGACACACGCACACGGACACACGCACACGGGCACACGCACACGGACACACGCACACGGACACACGCACACGGACACACGCACACGGACACACGCACACGGACACACGCACACGGACACACGCACACGGACACACGCACACGGACACACGCACACGGACACACGCACACGGACACACGCACACGGACACACGCACACGGACACACGCACACGGACACACGCACACGGACACACGCACACGGACACACGCACACGGACACACGCACACGGGCACACGCACACGGACACACGCACACGGACACACGCACACGGACACACGCACACGGACACACGCACACGGACACACGCACACGGACACACGCACACGGACACACGCACACGGACACACGCACACGGACACACGCACACGGACACACGCACACGGACACACGCACACGGACACACGCACACGGACACACGCACACGGACACACGCACACGGACACACGCACACGGACACACGCACACGGACACACGCACACGGACACACGCACACGGACACACGCACACGGACACACGCACACGGACACACGCACACGGACACACGCACACGGACACACGCACACGGACACACGCACACGGACACACGCACACGGACACACGCACACGGACACACGCACACGGACACACGCACACGGACACACGCACACGGACACACGCACACGGACACACGCACACGGACACACGCACACGGACACACGCACACGGACACACGCACACGGACACACGCACACGGACACACGCACACGGACACACGCACACGGACACACGCACACGGACACACGCACACGGACACACGCACACGGACACACGCACACGGACACACGCACACGGACACACGCACACGGACACACGCACACGGACACACGCACACGGACACACGCACACGGACACACGCACACGGACACACGCACACGGACACACGCACACGGACACACGCACACGGACACACGCACACGGACACACGCACACGGACACACGCACACGGACACACGCACACGGACACACGCACACGGACACACGCACACGGACACACGCACACGGACACACGCACACGGACACACGCACACGGACACACGCACACGGACACACGCACACGGACACACGCACACGGACACACGCACACGGACACACGCACACGGACACACGCACACGGACACACGCACACGGACACACGCACACGGACACACGCACACGGACACACGCACACGGACACACGCACACGGACACACGCACACGGACACACGCACACGGACACACGCACACGGACACACGCACACGGACACACGCACACGGACACACGCACACGGACACACGCACACGGACACACGCACACGGACACACGCACACGGACACACGCACACGGACACACGCACACGGACACACGCACACGGACACACGCACACGGACACACGCACACGGACACACGCACACGGACACACGCACACGGACACACGCACACGGACACACGCACACGGACACACGCACACGGACACACGCACACGGACACACGCACACGGACACACGCACACGGACACACGCACACGGACACACGCACACGGACACACGCACACGGACACACGCACACGGACACACGCACACGGACACACGCACACGGACACACGCACACGGACACACGCACACGGACACACGCACACGGACACACGCACACGGACACACGCACACGGACACACGCACACGGACACACGCACACGGACACACGCACACGGACACACGCACACGGACACACGCACACGGACACACGCACACGGACACACGCACACGGACACACGCACACGGACACACGCACACGGACACACGCACACGGACACACGCACACGGACACACGCACACGGACACACGCACACGGACACACGCACACGGACACACGCACACGGACACACGCACACGGACACACGCACACGGACACACGCACACGGACACACGCACACGGACACACGCACACGGACACACGCACACGGACACACGCACACGGACACACGCACACGGACACACGCACACGGACACACGCACACGGACACACGCACACGGACACACGCACACGGACACACGCACACGGACACACGCACACGGACACACGCACACGGACACACGCACACGGACACACGCACACGGACACACGCACACGGACACACGCACACGGACACACGCACACGGACACACGCACACGGACACACGCACACGGACACACGCACACGGACACACGCACACGGACACACGCACACGGACACACGCACACGGACACACGCACACGGACACACGCACACGGACACACGCACACGGACACACGCACACGGACACACGCACACGGACACACGCACACGGACACACGCACACGGACACACGCACACGGACACACGCACACGGACACACGCACACGGACACACGCACACGGACACACGCACACGGACACACGCACACGGACACACGCACACGGACACACGCACACGGACACACGCACACGGACACACGCACACGGACACACGCACACGGACACACGCACACGGACACACGCACACGGACACACGCACACGGACACACGCACACGGACACACGCACACGGACACACGCACACGGACACACGCACACGGACACACGCACACGGACACACGCACACGGACACACGCACACGGACACACGCACACGGACACACGCACACGGACACACGCACACGGACACACGCACACGGACACACGCACACGGACACACGCACACGGACACACGCACACGGACACACGCACACGGACACACGCACACGGACACACGCACACGGACACACGCACACGGACACACGCACACGGACACACGCACACGGACACACGCACACGGACACACGCACACGGACACACGCACACGGACACACGCACACGGACACACGCACACGGACACACGCACACGGACACACGCACACGGACACACGCACACGGACACACGCACACGGACACACGCACACGGACACACGCACACGGACACACGCACACGGACACACGCACACGGACACACGCACACGGACACACGCACACGGACACACGCACACGGACACACGCACACGGACACACGCACACGGACACACGCACACGGACACACGCACACGGACACACGCACACGGACACACGCACACGGACACACGCACACGGACACACGCACACGGACACACGCACACGGACACACGCACACGGACACACGCACACGGACACACGCACACGGACACACGCACACGGACACACGCACACGGACACACGCACACGGACACACGCACACGGACACACGCACACGGACACACGCACACGGACACACGCACACGGACACACGCACACGGACACACGCACACGGACACACGCACACGGACACACGCACACGGACACACGCACACGGACACACGCACACGGACACACGCACACGGACACACGCACACGGACACACGCACACGGACACACGCACACGGACACACGCACACGGACACACGCACACGGACACACGCACACGGACACACGCACACGGACACACGCACACGGACACACGCACACGGACACACGCACACGGACACACGCACACGGACACACGCACACGGACACACGCACACGGACACACGCACACGGACACACGCACACGGACACACGCACACGGACACACGCACACGGACACACGCACACGGACACACGCACACGGACACACGCACACGGACACACGCACACGGACACACGCACACGGACACACGCACACGGACACACGCACACGGACACACGCACACGGACACACGCACACGGACACACGCACACGGACACACGCACACGGACACACGCACACGGACACACGCACACGGACACACGCACACGGACACACGCACACGGACACACGCACACGGACACACGCACACGGACACACGCACACGGACACACGCACACGGACACACGCACACGGACACACGCACACGGACACACGCACACGGACACACGCACACGGACACACGCACACGGACACACGCACACGGACACACGCACACGGACACACGCACACGGACACACGCACACGGACACACGCACACGGACACACGCACACGGACACACGCACACGGACACACGCACACGGACACACGCACACGGACACACGCACACGGACACACGCACACGGACACACGCACACGGACACACGCACACGGACACACGCACACGGACACACGCACACGGACACACGCACACGGACACACGCACACGGACACACGCACACGGACACACGCACACGGACACACGCACACGGACACACGCACACGGACACACGCACACGGACACACGCACACGGACACACGCACACGGACACACGCACACGGACACACGCACACGGACACACGCACACGGACACACGCACACGGACACACGCACACGGACACACGCACACGGACACACGCACACGGACACACGCACACGGACACACGCACACGGACACACGCACACGGACACACGCACACGGACACACGCACACGGACACACGCACACGGACACACGCACACGGACACACGCACACGGACACACGCACACGGACACACGCACACGGACACACGCACACGGACACACGCACACGGACACACGCACACGGACACACGCACACGGACACACGCACACGGACACACGCACACGGACACACGCACACGGACACACGCACACGGACACACGCACACGGACACACGCACACGGACACACGCACACGGACACACGCACACGGACACACGCACACGGACACACGCACACGGACACACGCACACGGACACACGCACACGGACACACGCACACGGACACACGCACACGGACACACGCACACGGACACACGCACACGGACACACGCACACGGACACACGCACACGGACACACGCACACGGACACACGCACACGGACACACGCACACGGACACACGCACACGGACACAAGCACACGGACACACGCACACGGACACACGCACACGGACACACGCACACGGACACACGCACACGGACACACGCACACGGACACACGCACACGGACACACGCACACGGACACACGCACACGGACACACGCACACGGACACACGCACACGGACACACGCACACGGACACACGCACACGGACACACGCACACGGACACACGCACACGGACACACGCACACGGACACACGCACACGGACACACGCACACGGACACACGCACACGGACACACGCACACGGACACACGCACACGGACACACGCACACGGACACACGCACACGGACACACGCACACGGACACACGCACACGGACACACGCACACGGACACACGCACACGGACACACGCACACGGACACACGCACACGGACACACGCACACGGACACACATAGATTTGTGGCGTTTGCTGATGCGCCTTGCGCAGCAAGCTGCATTCCGCAGCGCTGGTGCAGCGTACATTCGATCCGGTGCCAGGTTTACCCCTTCAACGAGCGCCTACCCTTGGAAGGTCATGGATGACCACTTACGAGAGCTCTAGAACTGATTATGACAAGCGACGCCTGGGAATCTCAAGCAGTGGCCCCTGGGTCAACTTTCGCGGAGGGTTCCTTCCTGTTGTCATCCGTTTCACCTACAGCAGAAGTGGCTATGCCCTCTTTCCGGCAGTGTCTTACCCCCGAGACAGTATCATACAAATTGCTTTAGTCAGCCACCAAAACACAGACGGTTTCTCCAGAGGAAGAATGGAACCTGTTCATAGCTACGTTATATATTAATTTAGGGGTTTTGGATTGCTGTTTATGAAGGGCGTCTGAGCTGCGCGATCTTTTCCGGTACTTGCAGATCGGAAGCCGTCGAGACCCTGATGCAGCCTTGTCAGCGCCAGAAAACCATCTTTACTCTGTGATATTTATCCCTTTGCTAACTTTCAACTTTTGTGCAAGCTGCTCTCCTGGCCATTTCAGGTGGTCGTTCGGCAATCACCGCAGGTTTGCCATAAAGCTAGGACAAGCTAGCAAGCCAAGCAACATTTCGTAAGCAGCTCGTCAAACTATTTCGATGGAGCTGGAGCAGCAGCGAGCGCGCATCGACGCCTTCCATGCGCGCTTCAACGCGGCAGTGGCCGCCGCGGCTGCGGGCAATGGCGGCGCTAGCGCCGCACCGCCTGCTGCGGCCGCCGAAGTCGATGACCCGGATCAAGGCCCCATCTGCAGCGGATGCGGCTCCAGTATCGAGAGGAGCGCGGCGCTATGGTGCGGCGCCTGCAGGTGTACGGCATACTGTGACAAGGAGGTGAGTCACCCGGGTACCGGCGATCCTTGTGGAGAAGGACACACATGCATCAGCAAGTCGAGGTTGAGCCAAGCCGCGCACCATTTACCACGTCGCAGCTGCAGTGCGCTATGGTGCGACTTAATTTTGACCAACTCGGTCTCACCCGGCCGGGATCTTCGTCCGCGTGTCGCTGCGTGTCGAAACCCTTCTCTCTCACAACACACACTCTCTCTATCCCATCTTTCCCCGCGAGCGCCCCCTTACGAGATCCCCCGAAACGCATTCACGACAATTAAAACCCAATGTGATCCAATACCCAAACGCAAACCAACGCGCAAACCGCACGGCAGTGCCAGCGTCTCGGCTGGAAGTCTGGGGGCCACAAGGCGGCCTGCAAGCTCCTGGCGCGCGCCAAGGCCCTGCCGCCAGCGGATCCCGCCCGGCGCTACGTGGTGCAGCTCAAGCTGGCTGGGCGGGAGGGCCTGAGCGAGTGGGCGGGCCAGCTGGAGCGCGCCGACGATGCTGACCTGGCGGGGGTGCATCGTCAGATGGTGGCAGCGCTGGCGCCGCGTGAGCGGGTGCTGTTTGCGCTGGAGGCGCGCTCCCACATGATGCTGCGTTTCCAGGTACCGGCGTGGGTTTTAGGGTTTTAATAAGGTTTTAAAACCAGGTTTTAACCTGGTTTTATTTCTAGTGACAAAGGACGCGACTTGGGGGCCCGGCGGGTGCCGTTGGGTGGTATTTTGGCGGTGTGTACCGACGAGTGCCACCACACACACCGGCACTGCGACCCACAACGTGTCATGACCGTAAATGCCACCACCGTTCCCCCGCCCGCCCGCCCGCCCTCCCGCCCGCCCGCCGGATGCATGTCTGACGCCATGCCACACTGCCGTCCGTACAGGTCGTACCGTCCACCAAGCGCCTCGAGGCACACGACCTGGCGCTTTTCGTACTGCAAGCCGTTGTGCAGCCCGCCTGCGACGTTCCGACGCTCAACATGCCGCGCGACGCGCCGCAGCGGCCGTACGCAATCTGGATCCCGGGCGACGACGACGACATCGCCGCGCCGCGGTCGATGGCGCGACCCGTGGGTCAGTTGCTGGCCGGCGCCGGCCTGCCGACCTCCAGCTGGTACGTCGGCGGCGGCTTCTGCGCCGAGGCGCGGCTTCACTCCGACCTCTACGACGTCTCCACTCAGCAAATCGGCGACCGCATTCTCAACTCCGTGCTCACCGTCGATCCGGACTACTACACCGAAGACGAGAACTCGGAGGATGATGGGGACGAGGATGAAGAGGACGATGAGGGAGTGGAGGCGGCGGCTGGCGGCGCTGCCGCGCCGCCGCCGCTGCGCGTGCTGATGGTGGCGGGCATGCACTGCTTTGGTCCCGCGGGAGAGGAGGACGATCCGTTGCTGAAGGCCACGGCGGCGGCGCTGCGCGCCGCCGGCGCGCAGGTGGAGGTGGGCCTCTACCCCATGGACAGCGACCGGGGGCGTCAAGAGGCGCTGGCGCGGCGTCTGCAGGGCGGCGGCTTCGAGGCCTGCGTGGTGTTGGGTCTGGGGTCCGGCTCGGACTTCAAGCCGCGCACGCCGACCTACCCCTGGGGCAAGGGCCCCTGGCGCGATGCGCTGTCGGACTGGGTGCGTGACGGCGGCGTGGTGGTGATACATGGGGAGCGCGCGGCGGCGGCGGTGGCGCGGGAGTTCTTCGGCCTGTCTTGGCGCATGGAGGGCGACTACTACCGCCGGTGAGTGGATGCCGTTGCTGCTGCTGCTGCTGCTGTTGGCACTGATGGCTCCAGACCGTCATCCTCCCCTTTCCGTCCCTCTCCCGGCACCCGCAGGACCGACCACAAGCTCAACCGTGCCAACCCGCTGCTCGCCGACCTGGCTGCCCGACTCCCGTCCGACTATAATGTCAAGGCCTGCATGCTCAACGACGTGCCGCCCCTGGAGCGCATCTACGCCTCGGCGCCCGGAGCGGTCAGCCACTCGCTAGTGCCCTTCATGGCGGGGGAGTCGGTGGACGCGGGCCGGACCGCCATGGCGGCGGCGCGCTGCGGCGGCGGCGCGGTTGCGTTCTTCGGTGACGTCAATTGGGAGGCGGCTACGAACGCGGCGGTGGCGGGGCTGACGCGGAGGCTGGTGCAGGCGTGCAGGCGGCGGGCTGGGCCTTGAGAAGGGAGGGCTGCTCTTGTCGTTCTTGTTGTTGTTGTTGTTGTTAGCTTGTTATAGTTGTGTGAAGGGAAGAGACGTGCTGTGTGTGGGGACTGGGGAGGGGTGGTGGAAAAGAGGGTTGGGTTTTAGGGGCTGCTGTAGGGGTTGGTGGCGGCGTGCGGGCCCGGCGGTGGGGTGCCCGCAGCTTGGGTGGCTGACCTATACGATTTTGTGTGGGACTACGGTACCCTTGAAAGAGAGATCGCGATCCACAGCGGGGTCCAGAGGATCTGAACGTGCACTATCTCTGCGCCTCTGGTCCACTTCAACCTGGCTACGATGTCGACAATGTTGAAACTCGGCCGCACATTTACAACTGACAGCAAGCAAACCTACAACAACTGACATCCGCCTGCTGCCAGCTGCAAGCCGCTGCCGAGCTGCAGGCCGCCTGCTCCGAAACCCCAAATGGTTCCGCAGTCATTCAGCCAGCACAACATCCCGCCAGGGCAGCCAGCTAGCCAGCACCCTCTTCCCGCCAGCATGTCAGTCAGCCAACCAGCCGAGGCCAACTGTCCTCAGTAGCCCCAAGATCCAAATCCCAACCACCACAACCACAACCAGGGCCGCCGGACTGCACGTCGGCACGCCCCCCAGCCCCAGCATCCGAGATCCCACCCGCCTCAAAATTGCTTGAGACACCCAACCTCCACCCAACCCTACGCCGCTGGGCAGCATCTCCCGCCCTCCTCTCGCCTCCTGAAAACCCGCGGCCCACCCCCTGAGCCCTACGCCCCGCTTTCCACCAACTTTACGAAGCTGATGACCTCCATCAGCATCAGCTGAAGCTGATGATCTCAGCCTCAGCTTTTCTTCCCAACAACTTCTCCGCCGTTCGGGCTCTCTCGCAAGGCAGCTTCCTCACAGCTCCCCGCAGCCCGCGATGGTGATGGGCTCGACCGGCCGGTCCCCGCGGCCGGTGGGAAAGTTCTCCACCTTGGTCACCACATCCAGACCCTCCACCACCTCACCGAACACCACGTGGCGGCCGTCCAGCCAGGGAGTGGACACCGTGCAGATGAAGAACTGGCTGCCGTTGGTGTTGGGGCCTGCGAAGGGGGGGGGGAGGTTGGAGGGCGCGGCGCGCGATTCGAAGGGGTAAAAAGAAGAGAGACGGCAGCGGAGATGGGCCAGACGGCGGTAGCGAACGGAACCGGAACCCAGCGATTCGAAGGGGGCGATGAGGGAGACGACGACGGACGGAGAAAGGGGGTGGGAAGACGTGGGGTTGGGTACCAAACTTTGTCAAGCAAGCATCCTACAACAGCGCATCCTACAAGCTACGATAGCGCAACGCCCGGGAAGAAGCCCCCAAAGCGCGACCCAACATCCAAGCCACCAAGCCCGCCTTCACCCCCACTTTGGTCGCTCACCGGCGTTGGCCATGGACAGAATGCCAGGGCCGGTGTGGCGGTCTGCAGGGAGGGACGGGGAGGAGCGGGGGTTGGGTTACGAGTACGGAAATCCATGCAGGCACGCTGAGCGGGGGGGCGAACCCGCCCGGGCGGGGAGGCAAGGGAGCACGAGCGCGCACGTGCACTCATTCAGCCACTTTGCTCTACCGGTAAACTTCCTTTGCCGCCAAACTGCTTCCCATTCAGCCTTCAGGCTGCCTCCCCCGTCAGCCTTCAAGCTACCGTAATCGGCCCCTCGCGCTTACACTTGAAGTTCTCGTCCGGGAACTTGGCGCCGTAGATGGACTTGCCGCCAGTGCCGTTGCCCGCGGTGAAGTCACCGCCCTGGATCATGAACTGCCTGAGGAAGGGAACCCGCGTGCCGACCCCCGGTGTCACGTGCGTGTTTTTGTATGTGTGTGTGTTTTGGAGGGGAGGAGGGGGCTTAGTAGCCAAGTCGCATCGACCCTTGGGTCAGTAAAAGATGACTGACCCCAATGGGTCAAGTGATGGGTCACGGAAGCCGGGATGACTGCCGAGATACCGTAGCAAAATCCCGTTCACACGCCGTCCTGGCCTGGGGACGGACACCCCCCCGCCCGACCCGCGGGTCTCCCGCACACCCCCCAAGCACGGCTGGCCCATACATCCCCACCACCACCATAGATCCTCCGACCCTTCCCTTCCCCACCACCATAGATCCTCCGACCCTTCCCTTCCCTTCCCTCTCACCCCAACCCACGCACTTGATGACCCGGTGGAAGGCCGAGCCCTTGAAGCCGAAGCCCTTCTCCCCCGTGCACAGCGCCCGGAAGTTCTCCGAGGTCTTGGGTACGTCATCGCCGTACAGGCCGATCACGACACGGCCCGCGCTGTTGGCGCCGATGTTCACGTCGAAGTACACCTGCAGCGGGGCGGGTACAAAAGAAGATACCGCAGTGGAGACGGAGACGGCGTTAGCGGCGGGGGGCGGCGGCGGCGGCGGACGCGGCACGCGGGGCTTCGGAGCGGGGTCCCGGAAGGACAAGATCGCCCCATTCTAGCACTGAGTCCAGGGTGGGGGTCCGGCAGGCGGGTTCGCCTCCCAGTCGCTCCGAAGACGGCACCTTGCCTGCCTTTTAACACGCTTGCAACTGTGTTCCGGCGCCAGGAGACAAGCTGCGGTGGTATCCACACCACCTGTATGTAACTCTCTTTTGTGCTATCGTGCCAACATTTTCATCGCCATCTCATCGCTTCGCATCTTTTCGCTTCGGAGGCCCCATCCAAAAGAGGATAAGGGGTCGCGGCATCACGCATCAGCTGTCCCCGCTGCCCTGACCCGGTGTTGTTGGTGGGGATGGCTTTACCTTCTTCGTGATTGCGGCGGCGTTGTGGGCGGCGCGCACAGTCACCGACTGGTGGGGGAGGCGAGTGCAGGAGGGAGGGGGACGGAGAGAGGGTGTTGGTTGGGAGCGAGTGATGGGGATCGGGCGGGTGGGGGTGGTTAAGGTCGTTGAAGAGGCTTTAAGGGCCGGCGGCTGCAGGGCGGCAGTCACAAGCGGGGCTGGTGCCAACTGGGGGCGAGGCGCACACCGCCACCGTCAGCGGTGGTTGTGCGTCACCGCCTAGTGTGGGCAGGAGTGGAGCGGCATGCCCCGGCAGTAGGCCCAGATCGCCCACGCAGCTGTGCATTTTTTGCGTGCTAGTCATTTTCGAGTTCAGATAACGCTGTCCGCCGTGGTCCCGGAGCGCCGCGACGAAGCCGCAACATTCCGGTAGAAAGAACATAGGACGATTTGAACTAGCAAAATGCCGGCACAAGTGACTGCTGCCGACGCAGGCAGCAAGTAAAGAGATTGATGCCATTTGTCACCGACGCTATTCCGGTGGCTTGAAGCCGAGATAGTACGCCAGTGACGACATGCCACATTAAAGGTTGCTATTTATATGGGCATGACCCAGAATGACAACATATGCTGTGAAGGGCTGCCACCGCAAGCGTGATCTAGCAGGCGAAAACGACGTCAGCTATGACGGATCCCATATCGACATCACCAATAACTTGGTTAGACAATCACATGAATCCGAAATGAGCAGACATATGCGCTTTATAGCGTCGCGCAATGCCTACCACACGACGAGCGGCGGCAGCGACCCGGGTGGCGCCGACCCGGCCGTTAACGCGGGAGATGGACGACTGCAAAGCATAAAATTGGTTGGGGTGATAGGTCATCATCGTGGTCGATCCAGGTGAGAAGCCGTGCCTTTCGACAAGGCAAAATTTGTCCAGCTTACCAAGGCCATGATTGTTTTGATGCTCGCTCTTGTGTAAATTGAGAAGGTGTGAACAATAGATGGCTGAGTGGCAACATAGGGAGACCTTGTCTCGGCATTTACGGCAATCGTCGCTGTACGTCATGAATGAAGCGCGAGCTCGCGGCGAACCTCAAGTCGAGGGTTCGCCTCGAGTCGCCACGGTCGGCAAGTGTCGGCTCTCATTAAAGCATCCCTTTCTTTTCATTCATATAAGTTCTTTTAGATATTACGGTGCGCTATCCACGCCAAAACGCTCAGCGTAGGGCCTTCCGTACTAAGTAGCTGAAAACTCTTGCACCCGGACGCCTGCTGCACAGCTAAAATTCTTTGCGGCCCGAAAACGGACAGTGCCTGATGGTTTGTGCGGGTGATGTGTGCTGGGAGCCCACTGTGGCAGCCCTCCCGCCCCAGTGCACCCTAATGCCACAACCATCGCAGGAGGATGGTCTGCGATGAAACCAGTTGCGGGCCGACATGAAAGCGCTCAGCACGGTTGTTGAGCCATGACCCACGGGTCAGAGCAGAGGGGTTTATTTGCTCCCCGTGCTCCAGCCCTGCACGCCATGCCACAGGGCTTGATTGGGGACGTGGTTTCGGCTCTCATCGAGCCTCATCGAGGGCTGCTGTAGGACTTCGCAGCCTGGCCGGCTTGGCCGAGCTACGGGTGCCCACCCGAAGCGATCATGACCTGGCCAAATGCTTTGGCTCGTTGGGCGCAGGTAGAGCAAGAATGGGCGGGCATGGGGCCTCAATACGGCCTAAAGCGCCCTGAGTCGCCCGAAGGCTATCTTCACTGCCGAGAGTGCGGTGGCCTTATCGGTGGCCGGACAACAGGGGACAACGATGCTAATCCTCGTTGTAGACGCTCGGGACGTAATGATTCCACAGTGCGTCCATTTTGCAGTTATGGAGTGCAGACGTCCCCGTGGCCCACAGGTCTGCCGCAGCACGGCATGTACGGCACGCTAGTGCGCCGTGATTTCCTCGTTCCGGAGCCGAATTGAGCAGACGCCAAAGCCGGTTACCGATAGCAGTACATAATTGCATCACAGCATATTTACCGTGAGGAAGAAAGCATTCGTTAATCTGAACGTGATACTTCAGTCAACGGCCCACAAAGATCGCCCTAAAGTTTGTCCTAGAGTGTGCTCAATTGGTTAAATTTGAATAATATTTTTTTGGTGAATTGCGGTCCTTATTTTTAGGAAACAGCAACTGCCAGCCCATCAGCACAGCATGGAGAGGCAACCGACAAGGTTACGACGGCTAAAAGCGCGACGATAGCCGTCGATCTTACATCAATTTCAGGGCGGGCGGGGTCCAACCTCGCCCGCCACTCTAGCATACCGTATGGCGACGCAAGCTGACAATGATGGGCCAAGCCCCCCAACTCCGAATCCGCCGACCCGCTTCGTACTTCAGCCTGGGCAGCTCTCAAAGCCGGAGAAGGTGCTTGGGACGGAGCGGATACCGGGAGCGAGTTTCCACGGCGTGTAACGGGTGTTGCACCGGATGCCATCCTTTGGGATTGCTGGGCACCGCGGCACGATAAGGAGCTACCTCTGCGTGCGGCATGGTGGACATGTCCTTGGGCAGATCGGTGTCTATGGCATGGCAGGCTGCGAGCAGAACACCCCGCCTGCCCCACACAGCCCCCGCGCCGTCTGAATCTGCCAACAACCGCTCTCAACCGAGCAGCCTGCGGGCAACCTGACTGAGGCGCTCTCCTGGCTGCCGAAATCAGTCTCCCGGACCGCCCTGATGAGTGCACTGATACGCAATACTCCACAGCATGGCTGTCCTGAGCCCTGGGAACGTGGGTGGAGGGGGAAGGGGTCCTGTGCGTTGAGTTCGGGAGCTTCGCCGCGCGGCGGCTACCCATGCTTGCTTCCCTCGCTCCCCGATGTATGGACGAGCCATGAAAGCACCCACGTTGTCCTGATTCCGCCACCCACACGGCGACGGTTGATTTGGGTTTTTGCACAGGTGTGGGCCTCCTCCTCGGCCCTCATCATCGGCTTCTATCAGGCAGCGCCCTACAGCGAGGCGTTCAAGATCTTTTACAAGGTACGGCACCGCCGTACCGCCGTACTTTGCCAGCCCTCCCCGGCGTCCCCGTGCCCCCATCCGTGTCCAACCGCAACCCGAGGCTGTGTCCCTTCGCAGCCGGCGCAGCCCGTGTTCACCCCTTATGCTATACAGTTGCGTCTGATTGCCGCTGGCTGGTTGCGTCTGGTTGCAGAAATCCGGGGCGGTGTTCGGCACCCAGGTGATGCTGACGCCCGCGTCGATCCTGGGGCCGGAGCTGGCTGTACGGCAACCCATGCTGGGCGAGGCGCAGTACTTTGAGGTACTGTACGGCAAAAGGGGATGGGGAGGCGGGCGGGCGGGCAGAGATGGAGGGGGGCGGGTGCCGGAGCTTGCAGGGGCGGGTGCTGAGGCGGGAAGCCACCGTGGTGGTGGTGGTGGTGGGGCAGAGAAGGGAGGGAGGACGTGTGAGCGTACCGTGTATGGAGACGTTGCCGCGCTGTGTAAGGCCCAGCTGGCTCCGGCGGTGCGCGCTCCTGCGCGCGAGGGGCAGGTCTGCCGGTCCAGGGATGGCAGCCACCTCCTTCACCCCCGGGCAGCCACCCCAAACCCTAACCCCCAACCCCCCCCCCCCGCTGGGTTTCCCTGGTACGGCATTGGGTACGACACGACACGACTGCAGTACGAGATCAAGAAGCTCAAGCCCAGCACGCAGTACGTGGTCAAGATCAAGACGAGCGATGACTCGTCGGAGGTGCGGTTGGACAAGCTGGTGACCATCAGCCGCGAGGAGGAACGAACCCGGGACAACGACATGTGCAACTTCAAGGGTGGGTTGCTGGGTGGGTGGGTGGGCTGCTGGATGGGTGGGTGGCTGGGTGGTAATTAGAACGGCCCGGGGCGAGGGTGGGTGGCTGGGTGGGCTGCTGTGTGGCTGAGTGGATGGGGCTGGGTGGCTGGCTCACAAAACACGTGCCCTTCACCTTCCTCCCCGGCCTCCCTCCCTCCGTCCTCCCTCCATCAGGCGCGCTCGTCAAGCTGGGCGACTACGACGGTCTGGTGGTGTCGTACACCCAGAGCAGCGGCATCTTCGGGATCCGGATCCTGCAGATCGATGACGTGGCCTCCTCCCTGCAGCTGGCCCGCCTCACCTCCGACTACACCGACAGCGGAGTGCCGGTGCAGGCCTACACACTCAGCCAGGTGGGTGTATGAGTGTGTGTGGGTGTGTGTGGTGGTGTGTGTGGTGGTGATGGTGGCGGTGGTGGTGGTGTCGCACACGCACATGCACACTCGAGCTCCCTCCCGCCTGGCCTGGCTCCTTTCCGCTCCCCGCCCTCCCACCACCTCTCCCTCCTCCCCACCCGCTTCGCGGCCTCATCCGCCTCCTCCTCCTGCTCCCCCTCCCCCCTGTGGCCCTCCCCTCGCCCTGTTCAGGTCCGGTTCGGGCGGTGGGGTGGCGCCATCACGTGCAGCAAGGTGGTCAACGAGGGGGAGCTCAAGTGGCTGGTGGCCAGGGCGGTGCAGATGGGAGACAAGAGCGATGCGGCGGCCATGTTTGAGGAGCGCCAGCGCAAGCTGCAGGCGCAGGTGGGGCAGGGCGGGGAGAGGGCAGGAAACGGGGGGGGGGTGTCTTGCTGGGGCTGGGGCTGGGAGATTGGCCTCCTCTGACCCCAGAACAGGCCTCCGCTGACCACAGACCAGGCCTTCTCTGTCCCCGCTCCAGACCAGCCACTCCCTACCGCTTCCCTTGCTCCCACTTGATCTCTCGCTCCCGCTCTCGCTGCCACCAGGTTGAGCGGGTGACTCTGACGCTGGAGGTGGAGTGGTCCAATCGGTTTCGGAGCCTGCGGATCCGGTCGCTCACGTCACTGGCACTCCTGGTGAGGCAGCGGCCGCACGCGGAGGAGGGGGTCAGGGAGTGATACCGGTATGCTGAAGTTCCCTGCTATGCTCCTTTATATAAAAATGAGTCACTGCGGACGTGGCAGAGGAGGGGGAGAGGCACCGCCAGGTGCAGATACACTAATAAAAGCTGGGGGAGAGGGAGCATCGGGAGCCCTACCAGAACCCTACCGTCCCTCTCTGCTCCCATCGCCCTACCAGGTGCTGTTGGCGGTTGCGGCGGTTGCGGGCATGTGGGCCATGCTGGGGGCGGCGGGGCGGCGGCAGCGGGACCTGGAGGGGCGTCTGGCGGCCGGCACTGTACGGCAGGCGGAGCTGGAGGTGAGACACAGCGTCGTACTCTGTGTGTATGTGTGTATGCCGTACCTTTGTCCCCTCCATGTACTGTGCCTCTCAGCGGAGCATGAAGAGCTGTCGGGTCTGTAGACAAGAACACCCCCCTCGGCCATTATGTGGATAACCCCCTGGGTACCTCACCGGTAATAAACGTCCCACCGTCCTCTACCTGTTAGCGGCAAGCCGGCCGTACTGTGTCGTACTGTGTACCATCGCCAGCTTCGGAGAGGTCCACTGGCCTCACCCGAACCCACGAGCCGCATCCTCCCCCCTCCCGCCCACGGCTGCTTCCGGAAATCTTGGATCGTTGGATCTTTGTCGTACAGGCCGAGCTGCAGATCCTGCACCTCTACCGGGTCTCCTTGGAGCTGGATGTGGAGCGGCGGATGGCGCTGTCGGATCCAGGATCCAATCCCGTATCTGCCGGATCCGGATTGAGCCATGTTCACGGCAGTGACGACGAAGCTGGCAGCGGCAACAGCAGCAGTGCTGGAGGGTGCGGCAGCGTCCATGGAGATGTGTACCGGATCGGGCTCCTTCGGAACAATGCCACCGCCGCCGGCGACGGGAAGGGCGAAGATGGCGGCGGCGGCATCGGCGGCGGCGGCGGGGGCGGGAGAAGAGCTGCGACGGGGCATAAGGGGAGAGGCGGCGGCGGTGGCGGGGGCGGTTCGGGCCATAGGGCCCACGGTCCGGAGCCGGGCCGGTCCAGGGAGGGTAGCTCTAAGGCCGCCCGCCTGCCGGCGGTAGCGCCCCACAAGGACGGGGCCAGCAGCAGCAGCAGCCGCAGCCGCGGCAGGAGCAGCAGCCGCAAAGGTACTGCTGGTGGTGGTGGCAGCGGCGGTAGCAACAGCAGGCGAGCGGGTCCGTTGGATGATTGGACACGTCGACCTGGCCGGGCTGGAAGCAGCGGCGGCGGTGGCGGTGGCGGCAGTAGGCATCACCGGAGATCCGGGGAGGAGCCGGAGGAGGCGGGTGGCGGCGGCGGTGGCGGCGGCGGCGGCGCTGCGAACCTGTGGGGGTTGCCTCATCAGGCTCTGCGGGCGGCGCTGGAGCGCAGCCGCCTGGGGCGGCAGTCCGCAGGTGATGGAGGTGGCGGGTGGCGGGTGGAAGGTGGGGGGTGTAATGTGAGGTAAAGAGCGAGGGTGAGTGGAAGGACGTGAGAGAAAGAAAGAAAGAAAGGAAAAGGGAAGTAAGTTGACGGGGCGAGAGGGAAGAGGAGAGAGGAGAGAGGGGAGGAGAGTAAGGGAGGATGGTGCAGGGAAGTGGGGGCCAGGCGCCAGGGGCCTTACCCCCCTGATGTCGTGCACAAGACCACAACGGGCGCACAAAGGCCATCGTGACGCCGGAACCGGAATCAGCTGAATGTCTGATCCTGTGATGGCACCGCTCTTTTTTGCCGCCACAGAGGGTCGCCATGGGGGCGACTGGGCGCCCGAGTGGCTCGCAGCAGCCGGCGGCATGCGGCTGGGCCACGACCCTGAAGACGACCCGGACGAGCAGCAGCAGCAGCAGCAGCCGGACGCGTGGACGTTCATCCACTACGTGTCGAACGTGTATGCGCTGCACCTACAGGAGTGGATGAAGGTGCAGCTGCAAAAGGTGAGGGGCAACGGGCAAGTGTCCTCGATCTCTACAAGCCAGGGTGTGGGTTCGGTGGTAGGAAAAGGTGAAGAGGGATGGCTTCGGAGAGCGGAGGGAAGGGAGTTTCGGGCGTCAATGGGACAAGCAACCACCGTGCTGCTACCAGTACCAGTACTGCCCTTGCCGCCATGTGGTTGGGAGTCGCTTAGGTACGGAAGCCGTACAAAATGTGTGTTGTCACGCACACACGTGCGCTGCGCCGGTGCACATGATGCTGGACCCCATCTGCCCCCGCCCCCCTGGCCCCCCCTGGAGCGTAAAGGAGCTCCCTGACCCCCGCTGGCCCTTGCTGGCCCCCAGAGCGACTGACTCCCTGACCCCCGCTGGCCCCCAGAGTGTGCGGCGGAGAGTGAACGAGATGTTGACGCCAGGCCGTACCGACGGCGACGGCGGCGGCGGCGACGGGGGCAGCCATGATCATGCCGGCGACGGCGAGGAGGACCACGACCGCGACGGAGGCGGCGGAGGCGCGGCGGGAGATGGGGAGGAGGACCAGCACGGCCACGCGGGCCGCGAGTACGAGTACGACGAAGAGTACGGGTCGTATTATGAGTCTTGATGGGCAGACCGCGCACGGCACCCTGGCGGTCCACAGGCCAAGCTATTCGGGTTTTTCAGGGAGCCGAAGTTCAAGTGCCGCGCCGTACCCGCGCCATACCCTTGCCGTATTTTGTCTCTTGGCGAACGGGTGGCGGGCTGCTGGGCTCGAACCCCACAGAGGCTCTTTGCGTGGAGGGAGGGAAGTGGGTCGAGGCCGCCCTTGGCGCCCGGAGGATTCGTTCTGTCTAGTAGCCAACGGCTGCGCCGCATCGTTCGAGTGCTCGTGTGCCTACTCGAATACATATCACAATTTATTCATCCATTTCATTCACACACGCGCGCGCGCGAAGCTGCACGATAAGCATCATCTCGCCCCTCTTTGAGCTCTGACGCCGCGCGTACCGGAATACGGTATGTGCTGGAACTGCTTTTGCTGCTCTCTCTGATCGCGGCCAGCCTTCCTTTGGGAGGGCTGACCTCGCAATCCGTCCGTCTGGGAATGTCGCCCTCCGACGCTGACCTGCGTTTTTTGGGCTGCCTCTAAAGAAGCTGTGTCTGCCCTCGATTTATTCAAAGCGAAAACCGGAGAGTGCCAGCGTCTGAAACCGGTGCCGTATGCCTTCGTATGTCTTCCTGGGTTCAGCTTCTCATGAAATGATTTCGTTTCGTTTCATTTCATCATCGAGTGGTGAGTGGTGAGACTGCGTCCGGTTGGAACTTGGAAGGCCCGCCGCCTGCAGCCGCCGAGGTTATCTGACGATGGCATACACATACATACATACACATATTTACAAAACAGTGCAGTACAATACAGGCATCCGTAGGCTGTGGGGTGGCAGGCGCCAGCCAACTCCCACAGCACGAGGGCACTGCAAACAATTAGCAGCAGCAGCAGCAGCAGACGCCGGCTTGTCGTCTCTTCCGCCCACACTTCCATGACAGCCTCGTCAGTTGTCACGTGTCCTTCCCCTCCGCGCCAGCCGGCCGGCCAGCCGGGACTTCCCCGACCAAACGTAACGCTTCCGCCAAAGGGAGGCGGCTGTGCCAACACCACGTCAAGCCAAACGTGCCGTACAAACTATATCGGTGGTGAATCTCGTATGTCGGTACCGTACTACCGTACTTCCACACACTGCGCCGGCTCCGGAACCGGGGAGCTGGCCCCGGGGCTCACCAACTAAGCCCTACTAGTTACTACGGTTGCGCCCCTCCCGCAGCCCTGAAAGCCCCCCCCCTGTGAGAGGGAGCAAACCGCGTTTATAAGCGGCGGTACGAACAAAACGGTTAAAAAACACGGTCCATTCAACACGCCGCGGCCGTCCCCTGCCTGCCGCCCCACTCCGCGCTGCCTCCGAAACCAGGAAACTTGGCTCCCAGCCGCCACACCTTTCCCCCGCCACAGCGCACGGCTCCTTTTGACTACTCGTACATGTCGCCTCCCAACTCAGCTTCCCTCCGGCCCTGTCACATGCGTCCGCTTCCGGCCATCGCGGCTCGCGGATGTATGCAACGAACCCGGACCACTCCTCCTCCGCCTCCTCCCGCCGCCGCCCGAAAAAGAAACAGATATCGACCACCTGCAGGATCAACTGCCCAAACGACGACGCATATCCTGCTCGCAGAAACTTTCGGAGGACCGCGTCAACTACCGGTACCGCCAAACAAACAACGCGCGTGATGGGGTGGCCAACACAGCGGCACATTAGATAGATAGATAGATAGATGACGTTTGTGTAATGCCAGCGGAATGGTTGATATTATACTTCTGCGCGGACCCATGATGAATCGCCCCGACCTTGTCCCCCTCCTTTGTCCCCCTCCACCTCCTCCTTTTCTTCCTTTCCCGCTTCCTTCTCCTCATCCTCCTCGTCGTCCTCTTACCCAAACACGGAAACCCACATCACAGCAGTTCTTTCCCCTCAATTCGAGTCAATGCACATCCCGTCGCAGCAAAGCGCCCTGGGATACAGGTAACGAAGGAAATAGGTGGGAAAAAACCCTGAACGACCATGTACGGTACACTTCCCCGTGCCCACTCTGGCGGGCGGATGTGTGCGGGGCGGGCAGCAGAAAACTGCCGTATTGTCAAGGCCCTGCAATGCATCCCCTTCCCTGCCCTCCCCCTCCCCTCCCCCCGCCGCCGCGATTTCCCCTTTCAACCCCCCAGGCGGGGGCTGCAGGGGTATCGTGTTTCTTACCCCCTAGGAGGTCGGCCCGAGCAAAAACACATTCTTCGCGATCCAAACACACCATCAGCCGCAAGAACAAGACCATGTGTTCGTGTCCAAAACCAACATCTACTATAGCAGCACCCCCACCATGTCCCCAAAACGCCACCTAGCGTCCCCGTGGCTGTTTGTCGTACCAACCGCCGCAACTGCCTCGGCAGCCTCGGCAACGACCACGCGTCTGAGCCGCCAGCCACAGCCTGTCACCTCCCCCCCTTCTGAGTGTGTGAGAGATGAATGAGCTAGTCACGCCCCGCCTGATGCCGCGGTCCCGCAGGAGTCCTCGATCGAAAAAACACGACACGCGACACGTCACGACCCGCGACACGTCAGCAGCCCTAGCATGCCAACCCGGTATTGGCCCCCCAACTCCCGACTGGACAGACCCACGGGTCACGTCACATAAAACACACAAAGCCTGGACAGACCCACGGGTCACGTCATGCTGAAACATTTCCCGAATCGCTTCCCTGCATTTGCACCTCCCGGATTTCCCCCGGTCCCTGGAAGATCACACGGCCAGCAACCACAACGGCTAATCGATCAACGGCCACAACGGTTTATCGTCCAACGACCACAACGGTGACGGTGACGGTCGCGAGGCCCGCAAATGACACGACGGAGAAACGAAAGGAGAGAGGTCGCCCAGGTCCGGAGCTCACACCCACCTCCTGGGAGGCGCCCAGTGGATAGATGGGTGGGTGGGTGAGTGGGTGGGTGGTAAGAAGTGAGGGGTCGGAATGCCGTCAACAGACAAGACCTTTAGGGGAAGAAATGAAAGGAGGAGACCGGGACCCGCATTTCTTCCGGGGGCGGGGGCGAAGGCGGGGGCGGGGGCCGCAGCGCGTGTCTCGACGCGCGTGCGTCCCCAGACTGACCACTCGTCGTGTGAGGAGGGAACCCAACAGCCCATTTGCAGAGCCGGAGACCCCCGCAACACCCAACGCGCCCACGCCACGCCATGGCACCGCACCCAAGAAGCACCCAATACTCCCCTACGCCGTACATCAACACAATCCGATACCCCAAACACGTCGTACACACACACGAACACATTCCCCCATAATTTAAGCATGCAACCGGGTGCCTTCCTTTCTCACTCACTCTTTCCCTCCCTCTCTCCCTCCGTCCGTTCAGATTAACTGAGGCCAAACCATCCACATGCTGAGTTGCCGTGCTGATATTGCGGGTCTTCGGAAATCCTCCCCCTGCGTCGCGCCGGCACCCCTCCTTCCCCCCCGCCTCCTCTGCACCCAGCGGCGGCTGCGCAGCCGATGGTTCCCGGGCCATTGTACGGCATAACTGACGCCAGTACGGATGTACGTCCCCGCCCCGGCCACAAACATTGCGCAAAAACGCCACTGCAGCCAGCCTCCCGCCTCTTAACCCTCGGACGCCAAAATCGGGTCATGTGGCGGGGGCGCATGCGCTGAAGATCTACTTGGGATCCAGATCCGAGATCCAGATCCGCCGGCTTGGGAAGGTCTGGATCTTGGATCCATTATGGGTCGCGCACACACCTGCGCTTTATAATTTCCGCCGCCATTCTCGTCCCTCATGTCAGCGCCCGTCGTGAAGCAGCAGCAGCAGCAGCAGCAGCGGAGGCAACAACGCAGCGGAATCAACCACCGCAAGAGCCGGCGCGGACGACGTTCAGGAACCCAAGCGCCGCTCATTCCAAGGCCCTCCCAAACCCCCACAGGGCCACACTCGCCGCGCCGCGTCCCGGCGCCCGTTCTCGCCCACGGCGGGGGCTACGACGATGCCGTGCGCCTGCCGTACACAACCCATACACACACACACGCGGCCTCCTCCTTTCAAATGAGGAGTTTCTAGAGAAGCCCCGCACCCAACTGCCCGCTCCCAACTACCAGCCCATGTACCTTCTCCTCTCTTTCTCTCTTGATACGTAGCAGCAACTGCCAACCGAATTATTAATTATCGTACACACGCCATCTCGAGACTCGAGACTGCCAATGCCATGCCGCGGACATCCCGTGGCCCGAGTCCGCTCGCCAACGCCGTCTCCGTCCCTTCGCTGTGGTACCTCTTGTCTTCTTAAACCCTGTGGCCTGACTAAGCGCCACCAGGCTCCTCAAAATGGTCCAAATTTGTTTTTCAACTCTCTGGCCATATACTTTGGGGCGCCTGGCGGAGCTCCAAAGTGATTCAAATTCGAATCTGGCTTTCGGTCTTGAGGCTCACGAGGCCCCGGCAAGGCCGCGGGGCCCGCTTGGTGCGCTCTCCAGGTCTCGGACAGGAGCGCCCCCGCCGCCATTGCCGCGGCTGCAGCTGCAGCTGCCGTACGGCGTCTTGCGACCCACATCCTGGTCCTTGCGGAACAGCCCAGCAGAGTCTGACAGCCCCCAACGTACTCACAAAGCCTCCCTTTCCCTAACTTCCCTAACAAATACGCCGCTCCTGCGTCCTGGTTCCATTCCCTTGCTGCTATCGCGATTCGGCTGGGAAACGCGGACGGCAATCCCCCTCTCCAGTCTCAACTCTGTCCATTCTTTCCAATTCCTGACCTTTCATTCTTTCCAATTCCCGACCAACACATCACCGCTGCTGCTGCTGCCGCTGCTGCTGCTCAGTTTGCGCCCCATATCCGCTGCCACCGCCGCCTCTGCTGCCTCTGCTGCCGCTGCTGCTGCTCAGCTTGCGCCGCATAGCCGTTGCCGCTGCCGCTGCCAGTGCCGCCGCTTCTGCTGCTGCTAGCTCCGCTGCACTGCCAATTCCGCTGCTGCCACTCTGGCCGCTGCTGCTGCTACTGTGGCTGCTCGGGCGCCTGGTTTGAGGGCGACGAGGCTCCGTTCGGACCCACCACCGTTGACGCCGCCGACTCGACGGCCGACGACACTGGGGCTGTTGCCGCCGGCTCGGCCCCCGCCGCCGCCGCCACTGCAGGTTCGGCCGCTGCCCTTTCCGCTGCCGCCACCGCCGCCACAGCTGGCTCGGCCGCTGCCCCCGTCGGCACCAGCGTCACCTGCAGCGCAAGAAACCGAAAAGGCGAAAGCACACACCGGATGCGACTCTTAAAAGGAGCCGCCGCTAAGGATCGTCGCAAGCCGCCAAGAAACGTCCCGCAACTTGGGATGCGGCGGCGGACAGCAACGGTAAGCGCGGCTGCAGCTGCGAGTGCGAATACCGGTACCTCGACCAGGCATTACACGCCACTGCAGGCATGACCAACAAACCAAAACACCGGATGTCGTACCTGGGCAACCGCTACGGCATCGGACGGAATCGCCGCCCCAACGCCACCTGCAGCGGCCAAGTGGGTCGCCCCCGCCTCGCCATCCTCCTCCTTCGCCGGCGGCGGCGGCGGTGCCGCCAGCCCCGCATCATCTGCCACCGCCGCCGCCTCCACCGTACCGCCCGCCTCGCACGTCACGGCCGTCGCCGTCAGTGTACGACCATCGCTCGCAGCCCTGTCGCCTTCCTCGCCGCCCCCGCCGCCGCCGGCGGCGGCAGAGGCATCCGGCGTGCTGCCGCCGCCGCCGCCGCCAACGGTAGTGGCGGCGGCGTCGCCGGAGCTGCTGTCGACGGCGGCCTCCGACTCCTCGCTTTCGCAGTTGCGGCCGCTCTCGGGGCTCGGGGCCTCCGCCGCGTCCGGATCCGGATCGAAAGCGCCCGCCATGAGGACCAGGCCGTCACTCTGGATCCAGGATCCAGGAACAATTTCGTGTACGGCTCAGAAACGGCGATTGGAGCTTTGCAAGGGCGCAGGATGCCCTTCTACATTTCAGCTCTATTAGATGCTGTCCAACTAGTCAAAAAATCATCCCCCAAATACGATTAAGAAAAACCAAAATTCGCGAGGCTGTGGTCCTCCGAGACCCCTTCGCTGCGCTTCTCATCGTCTTAGCCCCCAGGTACGGCGCGCCCGCGTGTCGTACCTTTGTCCGCCTCGCAACCGCCGCCAGCTCAATCATGATCACGTCTGGTTCGGTTCGTGACGAGGCCGCCCGCTCCGGCACGGCGGCGGCGTCAGCAAAGGCCCCCGCCGCCGCCGCCGCCGTCGCCGTCGCCGCCATTCCCGAGGGCAGCCGCTGCTGCGCTTCCGCCGAGTCCGTTTCCGGCGAGGCCCGAGGTGACGCCGGGCCCATCAGGGTCCGCGAGTGAGCCGCGCCCGACGAGCCGCCGCCGACGGAGCTCGTTTCGACTTCCGTACCGACTTCGAAGACGGCCGAGATGGCTCCGGAACCGAGGCGCTTGCTGCCGCTCGACGGTTCGACGGGGTTGTACGGCTGGCCCGCCAGGACGATAAGGTCGTGGACCGCCTTGTTGCGCCGCTTAATCTGCGACGTGAGGCAGTACAGGATCCAGGATCCAGCGTTGGTGGAAAGGGTACAGTACGGCATCGTACTCGCTCCGTGTCAAAATGATATGAGCAGGTACGGTAGTTGCTACAACCACCTTTTCAACCCAAGAGCTGGGTGTACGGCAGGTAGGTCCTGCCAACGCAGCAGCACGCATCAAACGTCTCACACACACACACAAGGGCTGAAGACGCGCCGCCTTCTCCATACTCGGACGCGAGGCGGACACGCGTACGACATTGTACGACATGCTGTACGACGCGCCACCGTCTTTTCGACGACGTACCTGTGCCTCGGCGGCCGCCTCCATCACCTTTGCCAGGCGCGCCTGCCGCTGCTCGAAGTCCTATCGGGGTACGACAAAAGTCAAAGCGCGACGCAAGCGCGACGCCGCAAGGGTAAAAAACCAGATTGCACCCTTGGCGGAATGTTCAGCCACAATTGCTCGCTCGCGGATCTTTCACTTTCACGAAATCCATGCTGTGCCGGAGGCCAGAGAGCTCCGTTGCCATGGCAAGGCCGTTACTGTACTGTAACTGTAATACCGGTAACAGTTACAAGAGTCGGTTAAACCCTAATTCGCATCCCTAAAAAGGACACAGGCCGAAGGACACAGACGGTTCCGGACCCCCGGATCCGTCTCGTCCATGTCGTACTGGTATGTACGACGAAATTATTCCTACTTGCAGGAGCTTTCAAGCAAGTAGATCCTCCAGTTTGGGTCATGTCGGGTCGGCGACGTCGTTCCGGGGTATCGAAGCCTCAGCGCCAGACAATGCGCACGCGCGCGCGACCCGTACTACATGCCGGACATCGTCGTACACACACCTGCATCGCCTCGTCCAAGTACGGCGGAAGCTCCGCGGAGAACCAGGCGTGCTTCCGGATGTCGGGGATGGTAATCCGCTGGCGCTCGTCCGGTTCCAGCATCTGCCGTACAGCACGACAAGAGTACGACAACGACCTTGGCGCGAGATCGGCGATCAGAGCCGCTGCAGCGGCAGAGCAGCCGAAACCCTAAGGCCCCAGTGCGACCACCTCCACCCCCCTGCCCCCTCCCCTCCCCGCCCCCGCCCGCGCTCTTCCTCCTCAGTCCTCACCTTCCCGAGCAGATCCTTGCACTCATCACTCAGTAGGTTGATGTGGGGAGCCACTCGGGGGGCAGTTCGCCAGTCGCCGTTGTTCGCCTTCATCTGCTCTTCCAAGACCTAAGGCGGGACCGGGCACCGCGGAGGGTTTTAGGGTTGTCGTAGGGTTTTAGGGTTGTTTTAGGGTTTTAGGGACCGAGGGGAGCAGACGGAAGAGGCGGCCAGGGCGGAAAGAAACGGAGGGGCGGACGGAAGAGCAGGAGTGTCGCGGTGGGGGCAGGGGCATGGCGTGCATGCCGCGCTGCGCCGCGGGGCCGTGCCGTACCATTTTCCGTACCTCTAAGTGCGCCCCTGAGCTGTTGGGGTCCGGGTGTCCCACGTGATCGTACGGAAAGCGGCCGAGCAACATCGCAAACAACATCACGCCGCACGCCCACACGTCGGCGGCGGTGGCGCTGTAGGTCTTGCCCTCGCTCTTGCTCTTGATCAACTGCGTCGAGGGTTGCGTCGAGGATTGCATCGAGTGATGCATCGAGTGATGTGTCGAGTGTTGTGTCGGGTGATGCGTCGAGTGTTGTGTCGGGTGATGCGTCGAATGATGTGTCGGGTGATGTGTCGGGTGATGCGTCGACTGATGTGTCGGGTGATGTGTCGAGTGTTGTGTCGGGTGATGCGTCGACTGATGTGTCGGGTGATGTGTCGGGTGTTGTGTCGAGTGTTGTGTCGGGTGATGCGTCGACTGATGTGTCGGGTGTTGTGTCGAGTGTTGTGTCGTGTGTCGTGCCGAGTGATCGACGCGTCAAATGGCGCGTCCAGTGGGCGTCGAGGGATGCGTCGAATACAGGTGAAATAAGGCTCGCCGCAAGCGCAGGATGTAAGCGCGTAGGCAGGCGTGCTAGGGAGGACGACGAGACAAGCTGCTAGGCGCCAAGAACTGCTGGGAGGGCTAAGGGAGGTTCGCAACAATGTGACCGAGGAGGACTAGTGGACTATCGCGTTGGGAGCGAGCACAGGCGCTGTCGAGTATGAGGGATAGGGGGCTTCTAAACGGGGGAAGGGTGAGGGTAAGGATGGAAACACAGTCAGCGGAAAATAGAGCAAGCCTGCGGGACACAAGCCCCTGCAGAGCCACCCGCAGCAGCCCCCGCACCTACCACCTCACCTGCCACCCCACCTGCCACCTCACACCTGCCACCCCGCAACCCGCCACCAACCCCAACACCCCACCCCACCTGCGGGCTCATGTACACGGGCGTGCCAATGCGCGTGGCCATCATGCTGCTCTCGTCCCACCCCTTGGCGAACCCAAAGTCACACAGCTTCAGGGTGGGCGGTCGCCGCTGGGTCAGCACCACATTACACATCTTCAGATCTGCAGATCGAGCGAGCGAGCGAGAAAGCGATGGTGGGAAGGCGGGAGGAGGCGGGGGAGGCGGCGCGAGGGAGGAGGGAAGAGGGAAGAAGCAGCTTGAGGGGCTTGTTTTTGGTTGAGCTGGGGGCAAGGGAGAGGAGCGGTGGAGCATGGCCGCTCCCTCCCTGGGCTGACTGACCGAGGAAGGAAGCGGCAGAGTATGGCTGTGTCCAGGGAGGGAGCGCCCCCGCAACCCCAGTCCCAGGCCCCCAAGCCCCCACGCCCGCCCAGCCCCAAGCCCCAGCCCCAAGCCTCCGCGCCCGCTCAGCCCCAACCCCCTCCCAGCCCCAACCCTAGCCCCACCTCTATGCGCCACGTGAGATGCGTGGAGGTACTCCACCGCCGCTATCAGTTGCTGCGGGCGAATAAAGGGGGCGAGTAAGGGCGAATAAGGGGGGCGAGTAAGGGCGAGTAAGGGGGACGGGGACGGGGCGGGGCGGGACCGTGAGGGCACTGCACTGCACCGCGCTACACTGCACTGTAGGCAGGGAGCATCGAGAACGCAGGGCCTCTAGGCACTTCACCATCATCCCAGCCACCCACCCTAAAGAAGTAGCGCGCCTCGTCCTCCACCAGGTGCAGTCCGCCCCTCTCGGCCTTGTTGTCGGCTCGCCTCATGACGTGGCGAGTCAGAGTGCCGCCGTCCACGTACTCCATCACCTGGGGGGGAGGAGGGGAGGGCGGGGGAGGGGGAGGCGGAGGGCGGGGAGGAGGAGGGGGATCAGGGGGAGGAGGGGAGGATCGGGTCGGGGCAGGTCGCGGGCGGGGGCGGGGCGGGTCGGGGGTGGCCCCCCCATCGCCACCGCCCCATTGCCGACAACAACAATTGCGCAGCTCCCGCTCCCATCGTCCCACGTCACCCCGCCTCGCCTCGCCCCACTCCCCAACCCCCGCCGGAACTCTCTCCGTTGCCCCACTCACCAGGCCCAGGTGTGTCTTGCTGAGCAGCGCCGACTCCACCCGGACCAGTCCCAGGTGGCCCTCGGAGAGCTGCGCCTGGAGCTGAGGGAGAGAAGAGCGGGGGGGGGAAGGAGGACACGGGGGAGGGGCAGGAGAGCGGGAGTGAGGAAACGAGGGGGAAATGAGGAGACGAGGAGGAAAGAGGGAGCGATGGAGGGATGGAGGGAAGAGAGAGAGGGGGTAGGCATATCGGGGAAAGGGTTGGCGATCAAGGGGTGGTGATGAAGGGGTGGTGACGAAACCGTCGCGGTGCGATGGGAGGTGGTGAGGCGGGGTGGTGGTGGCGGAAGGACGGAGGGCGTCGTGGCAGGAGCACGGCAGCGGGAAAAAAGGGGGACGGGGCGCCCGCGCCACCGCCACGCGAGCGACGCGCACGTGTACGGAAAAGTACGATTGTCGTACCTGAATCTCCTGGCTGACCATCGGGACCAGGACCTTTGGCAGGGGTCTGTATCCGGGGAGCGTCAAAACACACACACACACAGCAGCAGCAGCAGCATCAGGACACGGGGCAGGGCGGGGGAGTAGAGGTTAGTGGGGCAAGGCGGGAGGCGCGGGCGCGGCAGGGGCAGACGTGGGGGCGCTCGCAGGAAGACACAGGCGCATACACTTGCCGTACTCACACGTGCACGGGGGCATATGCATTAGGGCGGAAGAGATATTTATACATGCGCTGGCTGTGTGGCGACTGACCAGCTGGGCGCAGGCAGCGTCAAAATGCAAAAAGAGAAACGGCCAAGTCGCCAACCCGTCTGCGTGTTCGAAACCCTAAAGAAACGGACCAGGCCGACACGGCAGCCGAAGCGGCTGCCGGGCGCCACCCGCAGGATCATCCGCACCGGGCGGCGCCCGGTCCCTTAAATGCCCCTCTTATCCCCATGAATAGCAGGGTCTGAAGGGTTTGCTTCCCGGATAGCGAAGAAGCCAATCGGATGCGGCCTCCTGAACCCGGAACGGCCTCCCGACGGAGGCATGGCCCGACAGCCGATGGACGGGTGTTATGGGCGGGCAAAAGTGGCAGCGCCGGCATTTCGGAGCGGCGTTTCGCACCTGGGAATAAATTTGATGGCCACCCGTTGGTGGCTTTTCAAGTCCTGGCACATCCAGGTTTGACCCGTGCCGCCCTCGCCCAGGAGCTCCATGACGCGGTAGTGCGAGGCGACGCCAAAGTCCGGAGGCGGCACGTAGTGGTTGCTGCCGCCGCGTTCGAAACAGGAGCGGTTGCTCCCAGGCCCATACCCGGTGCGAGAGCGCCGACGGGAAGGGTCCCGTCGGGAGCCATCGGCGCAACGGTCATCGCCTCCTCCTTTGCACATGCAAGCGCCCATGATGACCGCTTTTATGAGCTTATGGAAGAGAAGACGGCCGACACTGCTCGACTGGCCGGTCGCTTTGGGGCTAATTCGCGTCGTCAGCCGTCCACAAGCCAAAAAAGGATCGATGTCGAGTTGGATTGCGTTCTTCTTCCAGATGAATATTAAGGTGAAGGCATCTCAAAGCGGCGCCTGGCTGCGCGTGGATGCGAAAACAAGTTGGCCATGTCGTCTTGAGTTAGAAAACTGCCATGCGCCTGTACCGAAGCAACGCCGTCCACAAGCGCTAGCTTTTCTGCTTACATATAGTAGGCAAGCTGCGCAATTGGCAGTGTACCTGCAATGGAAGCGTGTGCTCGTCCGTCGTCCCCTTCCGTTTCGTGCTTGATCCTCCCACTTGGGGTGAACTGATAGCCTTGCTCGATATGAAAAAGGACTACACCACAGCGTGATTAGCGGTGATCGCTGCTTAACCCTGAGAAAACAGGGGCTGTTGGCCTGCTAGTACATACTGCAGGTCGGCCGTTGGGGCACTTGACATTAACAAACCGTGAGTTGTATCTCCATATACTCAGACGCTCACCAACAAGAGTGTCAAACGGGCGATCGACGGGGTTCGCGTCACTTGACCCCTCAGAAACCCTTGGGGCGCTGCGCCGTACGAACAGCATATGCTGAATTTCAACAGGATCACTAAGGCGCGGCCCACGTCCACAAATTACGCCACAAAACTGTTTATTTGACTCAGCAAATCTTGGCAACCATAAGTGTGTCGAGCACCGTCGCCTATGCAGGCTTTGCAGCAGCTGGCCTCGTCGGCTTGCAGGGCCGCAGGCCCCTGCCGCGGCGAAATATCGCTCAGCGCATTGTCACAATTGCGTAGCTCGTTGGCGCCAGCGCTCCAGGCGCTGTTTCATTCCCACTCTGCAACCGCCGGCAATGACCTCCCTGCCCGGGTTACCATCTACGAGGTCGGGCCACGCGACGGACTGCAGAACGAGCGAAAGGTGCGCACTGAAGGTCATAGGCGTTCATGCGCACTGTGCGTCTCGCCGCCAACTCGCGTGGTCCGGAGGGGTGGCAATGGGCGACTGGCCGTCAACTGTCGAGACCCTTGCTTAGGCACGGGTCCCTTCCGTTACAATTTTCTCGGCTGAAACCCCACAGCGGCCCCATAAAGCGGGAAGAGAGAGCCGAGGAGATCCCCGGCGGTCTAGGACGAATGCCCCTCCCAACCAACGGCCCCAACCCCAATCCCCGCCACGCGCCACGCGTGCCATCCGGAATGGCTCGTCAGAAGACGGTTCCCAGGGTTTCCGCGTTGTGGCGGTCAGGGGCAGGTTTGCCGCGATGCTGTCGGGTCGAGAGCGGTCCCGGAGAGGAAACACGGGGCCAGTGGGTCGCGCAGCGCCCCTCCCTCCCTGGCCCCTTCCTGGCCCTCCCTCCCTGGCCCTCTCGTGCAGGCCCCAACGCTATCCTCGCGTCGCCTGCTCGAATGCGGGCCCGCTGCCCCTACGTGCAGCGACAAACACACACGCGAAACGAAAGCGAAGGGACGGGACGGGAAGGGAGGTCCAGCGAAAGCGAAGGGACGGGAAGGGAGGTCCAGCGGCGGAGGACACGGATGGTGGGGGAATGGGATGTTACCCGGGGGTCCTCCTGACCCGGAGTACCCAAGTCTGCGTTGCGTTCCCTCGTCCCGGGCTGTTTTCTGTTACCCAAGTCCGCAAGCAGGCCGCAAGCTGAGCTCCAGCTCGAGCGCCAGGCTCTGCGCGCCAACGGCGCACGTCACCCGTCGTCCCCCGATCTCTCCCCCCCAGACCGGGTCCGTTCGCTTACGCCGTCTCCGTCTCCGCTGCGGTATCTTTTTTACCCCCAGGCCATCCCCACGGACGTCAAGGTTGCGTTCATCGATATGTTGACCGACGCTGGATTCAAGGTACGGCATGGTACGGCTTGGTACATAGTACGGCATTTTGGATTGGATGATTGCATCTCTCGCTTGAGCCGCGGATTGCGCTGCCTCCGCGTGTTGCTGTTGGTGATGTTGGTTGTGAGCCCCTTGTTCCATCCCGCGGGACGGCCCCCCGCGCCCCGCCGCTGCGTTGGGTTTTGACACCGAGCAACCCGGCGCCGTACCGCCGTGTGTACGACATCCTAAACGCAGAAAATCGAGGCCACCAGCTTCGTGTCGCCCAAGTGGGTCCCGCAGCTGGGGGACGCAGCCGAGGTGATGGCGCGGATCCGGCGGGCGCCCGGGGTGTCGTACCCCGTACTGGTTCCCAACATGCAGGTACGGCAGGGCAGTTGGTAGGTTATGACGCGCATCCCTCCCTCGACTGGCAAGGCCCGCGGCAGCGCCCGCAGGGCGACCTGGTCACAGGCCCCAACCGACAGAAATGCGGTTGCGTTGCCGCTGGCATCGTCTCAACCCCTCTCCGCAAAAACCCGCCATCTTCCCTCTCCCCCCCTTTCCGCCGCCCGCCATTCCTCCCCGTCGCGCCTGCGCTTGCGCCTGCACCTGCGCCGCTCCGGAACCAGGGCCTGACGGGCGCGCTGGCTTCGGGCTGCGGCGAAGTGGCGGTGTTTGCGGCCGCCAGTGAGACCTTTTCGAAGCGCAACATCAATTGCACCGTGGCGGAGAGCCTTAAGTGAGTGAGGGGGAGAGAGAGAGAGATGGGATCTCCGATCCGCTCCAGGGGCGGAACGGGGCGGGGTGCGGTGGCGCAGGGCGGGGCGGGCCCTGATTCGTGCGTTGCAGCTCGAATCGGATCCTGGCATGAAGATCAGATCAAACCCATATAAGAATATCCGGAGGAAACTTAGAACGTGCTGAGGAAACTTAGGATTTCCGCTGTGTCGTTGTGCTCTTCGGATAGTTTATACATGTTTGGGTCTGTATCGGTGAGGATCGGTGCCGCCGGCTGTGTGGTGGTGCAGGCGCTTCGAGAAGGTGGCGACGGAGGCGAGGGCGGCGGGCGCGCGCGTGCGAGGGTGAGTGGCGGCAGCGGCAGCGGCCCGTGGCGTCACGGCTTTTGGAGGCCACCCGGGTGGGCGATTGCGGGAGCGACTTGTCAAGCGAATGAGCGAAAGCCGAGCCAAGGGGGACTTAATCCTGGGCCTTCAGGCAGCGGCGCGGCAATGGCGCCGACCGGGATTCATTTCCCGGTCAACGATAGCGGGAAAGATGGGTTGACACATTGTATCGCTGACATTCTTGCGTCGCTGACACTCTTGTGTCACTGGTATCACCTCGTCGGCCGCGCCCCCGCGATTTTACGCTTCCCGTCCTGTCCTGTCCCGTCCCGTCCTGTCCCGTCCAGTCCCGTCTTGTCCTGTCCTACGGTATCCTGTCCTGTCCTGTCCTGTCGCAGCTACGTCTCCTGCGCAGTGGGCTGCCCCTACGAGGGCCGAGTGGAGCCACAGGCGGCGGCCGACGTGGCGGCGGCGCTGCAGCAGATGGGCTGCTACGAGGTGCGTTTGTCGTATGGCGCTGCCGTATAACGTGCCGTACCCACGGTGTCGGTGGTGCGATGGGGGCGGGAGGCACGGGAGGCACGGGGCGTGGTAGGGGTGTCCCGGAGGGAAATGGGATGAGGGGCGGCGCGGGCGGGTCGGCGGGGGGACGGGGGGAGGGTGCTTGCCGTATCTGTCGTATTTGGCGCTCTTATTAAGCGAGCGAGGTTACTTGCTTTACTTCTCATGATGGACCTCGGTCGCTCGAGATGCCCGTCCCAACTTCCCAATTTCTCAACGCCAATAATGTCTGGCCCGGGATGCTGCATTCCGGACGCGTCGCGCCGTACATTACGTTTGCTACCCATGTTGTACGACACCGCTCAGGTATCCATGGCGGACACCATCGGCGTGGGCACCCCCGCCTCCATGGAGGCGATGCTCAAGGTACGGCACCGTGGGACGACGTTGGACGTCGTACTTGCCGCATTGAGCCCCCGCAGGGTTGGAACAACCTGATTTTTGAGGGGTTTGCAATTTGAAGGAAACCGGCGAATTTCGTTGTATGACCCCGCGGATATATCGGATAACGGATAACGAATTCGTTATGAACCCCGAAATCCGAAAGGCGTCTCGCGTGTGGTTGTACTCAAAAGTCGACGCGAATGAGACGGCATGAGATGGTCTTTCGGTAAGTCAGCAATAAGCAGAATGCGTCGGGTTGTGACTTCGTCCTCGTCTCTGCGTGTTGCCGGACTCGACCCCTGGTCCTTCACAAATGCGTCCCGTGCACAACCCACGGCGGCGACGGCACCGCAGGCGACGCTGCGGCAGGTCTCGGCGGACAAGCTTGCCGTACATTGTCACGACACGTACGGCATGGCCATCGCCAACATCCTCACGTCGCTGCGGATGGGGGTCTCTGTCGTGGATTCGTCCGTGGCGGGTCTCGGCGGCTGTCCCTACGCGCGCGGCGCCACGGGCAATGTCGCCACAGAGGACGTGCTGTACATGTTGGACGGGTACGGAATCGTACACGGAATCGACATGGATGCCGTACTGCGCGCCAGCGAGTTCATTAGCGGCGCGCTGGGGCGTCCCAACGGATCCCGCGTGGCACGGGCGCTGCTGGCGCGTCGGGCGGACGCCGACGACGCCGCCGCTGACGCTGCCGCCGCCGCGGCGGCGGCGAAGGCGGCGGCGGCTGCGGCCGCGGCGAAGTCGGCGGGGCCTACGGCGACGGCCGCGTAGGACTGCAGCCGCGTCGACGTCGCTCAACATCACCCGGCTTAATGCAATTTTGGTTTCGCCTTCAATGTTCGGCTTAATGGTGTTGAAAGCAGAGGGATGAGTAGGCAGGGCAGGCAGGATTGAGTAGGCAGGCCTTTGTGTCGCTTACTTCTGGTGTTGGTTTGTGGTTCGATGTGTCAGGAGAGGAGTTTGACGCTTCGGTGCTGTGCCGTGCTGTGCGGCGCTGTGCAGTGCGGTGCTGTGCGGTGTGTACCGTGTGCGGTGTGCAGTCATGAAAGTGGCTGGATGTCCGAGAGCACGGGAGCACGGCGAACGTATGGTGCGTGTGTAGGTTCTAGTGCCTGGTGGCGGCGTCAAGCGCTGTTTAGTGCGCAATTTTGGGCTAAGGAGCCGCCGATGTTCTGGTTGTGGTTGTGGTTATTATAACCCACTAGTCGGATCAGATTAGATTGGATCGGATCGGATCCGACCCAAATCAGATCGAACTAGATCAGATTGGATCTGAGGCGTCAGCCCCGCAGCAGCAGCACAGCAGGTCCGCCGTTCCGCTGCGCTCTGCTCCTGCTGCGCTCCTTGTCTGGAAAGTCTGTACATAGCTCGGTGGAGGAGAGGGGTCTGGGTGGCAGACACTAGGTAGCAGTAGGGCCTGAGGGTGTGTGAGATGTGCTCCTGCTTAGGACAGGCTTATGCTTGATCTAAACTGAGGCTGGTGAGCAAGCCGGGCACTTTTCCCCCGGATGTGATGGAAGGTTCCAGGTGCGCTGAAAGCCTTTCTTTTTTTCTTTTCTGCACAAGAGATACAGGTATGGGCCATTAGCACGTGAGGGCGGAATTGGCCGGCTACTGCGGCGTGCACAGGTCGGGGCACTTGGGTGGGTGACCGCACCAGTGCGCACGTTTCCAGCTAAGGCAAGCTGTCGAAACCTTTACGTTGAACAGCTTCACGTGTTTTGAGTCCAAGCCCGAGCGCCTCCATAGATATCATGTGTCATGAGAAGCTAGGGTTGCTTAAACTTTCGTTGAGTGTAACAAGATGAAGTATACAGGGTGTCTTCTGTCTTGCATGATGGACGGGCCATACATATGAGCACCACGCAAAAATAATAGCAGTGGACTCCGTTCTTTGGAGACTCGAGAATGTATGCAACAGGCCCTGCTCTGGGTTGTATTAATGATTCGCCGTACGTGATTGCTTAATAAGTTTGCTCTGGTGCCTCAGCTCAATTCTTATGGCATGTACATAAGTTGAGTATAACAAGAGCATACATTCCGGACTTTTGCTAGGGGAGCAAACGCAACGCGTTTGACGCGACATGCCGACTCACGACTCGGCGTCAAGCAACAGGACACAGCCGCAATACAGTTCGCAATCATACTAAGTAACTTGTTACATCATCTACAGCCTCGTTTCAACGCTGCGAAATGGTGAGTCGAACCGTTGGCGTGTTGCACGTCCGTCTACATGCAGCGGCTTATTGCACGGCTCCCTACTCGTTGGAACCAGGGCTGCGGCGCATCAAAAGACTCTGGCCCAAAGCCTACGACTGTCGCCCCGGCTCGACCGGTCGCGGCACCAGACGGCAGGAGCCCGCGGTCTTCCGTAGGCGGGGCGGCTCCCGCTCCGCCTTCTCCCACAGCCCCGCCGCCATCGAAACCACCACAACCGGCCGAAGCAAGTGGCGTCGCCACGTCGCCGCCCAAGCCTTCTGAGGTGTGACCCGCTACCCTCTCCGTCCACAGCGAACCCGTTCTCGGTGCACAGATTCGCGGACAGAACACGGGAACAGCATGCGGCGCGGAAGCGCAGCGCAGCGCAGCTCTTTCAGGGCGCCCTCCCCGCCTATAACGCGACGGTTTCGGAGCACTCCCGAAGTTGGAGCGCCAAGTGATATGACTCTCCGGGGCATGCTGGACCTGCCTGCCAACCTGTCCCATGGGTCGGTGGACTCCGCTGCCGGGGCACAGATCCCCCCACACCACACCGCCCTGTGTCGGAAGCCCTGACGTTACCCCCCAGGACCTCCACCTGCCCCATCTGCCGCCGCGCGTGTGTTCCGCGAAGCCCCCGGGACTCGCCTGCCTGTCCCATGACCACCGGAACAAGCTCGGATCCTGCTGCTGCTCCGGGCACGTGCCGAAATGTGCCTGCCCTGTGCCCTCAGACCGAAACCTAACCCGCGGACCGCTTTTTTCCGCCTTCGAAACCGCCGCGAGCCCCAAACTGTGCCGTACATCCCGTACATCCCGTTGTGGCATGCCGCCGCTGTCTTTTCAGAGGGCGGTATCCATGGCTTGGCTCGAGTCCTTCGCCGGGGGCCTGCAAACCAAGGGCCCGATGACCACGAATCAAGTAGCGGAGCAGATCGTGGCAGCCGCCATAGGGCCCGCCGCCAAGCGCCCGTCGTCTAACGGCGGCGGCGGCGGTGGCGGCGGCGATGGCGGCGGCGGCGGCGGCGGCGCTGGGTACGGCAACTACGTGAAGCTGCTTCTTTCCGGCGGCGCCTCCGCAGCTGCCGTGTCGATGGGTCGGCCGTACCATTACGTCATCCACGCGCGGTCGCGGCCGTTCGTCGATACGGTGGCCATGCTGCACAAGCATTTCGCGGCGGAGGCGCAGCACGCGCAGCACGAGGGGCGCAGCGCGGAGGCGGCCTGCGACGTGTTCGTGTGGCTGGACGTGTTTGCGGTGGATCAACGCGGCGTTGGCGGCGGCGGCGGTGGCGGGGCTGACGGCGGCGACGCGCAGGACCTGGAGGTCGTACGGCAGGCGGTGGCGGGCGCCAAGTCCGTTTTGGTCGTACTGGATGACGAGGCGACGGTGCTGCAGCGGCTGTGGTGCCTGTACGAGCTTTGGCTGGCGGGCAGGGCGGGCCGGCCGCTGCGAGTGATGTCGTACGATCTGGACTTCGAGACCGTGCGCTACGTGAGTGTGTGGGCGGGGCCAGTAGTAGGGTGATGGGGGAAGAGGCGGCAGGCAAGTACGCAAGTGCAAGTCGCCGGCGGCACGGTCGGTTTACTCGAGTTAGGGCCCTGACACGTTTCCTCAGGCGCGGATGTGATACGCTGGCGGTTACGGGGCAGTTGTTTTCGGTTGAAGGGAGGTCGACGGCCGCTTTTACACAACTAACTCAGCCCCCACGGCATGCGATTTCCGTACAGGCGATCGCGAACCTGAATCTCAGCGCTGCCCTCGCCGCCGCCGACGCCGCGGCCGGCGACGCCGCCGCCGACACCGCCGACGACCGCCTCCGCGATCCCATCACCCAGGAGCTGCTCGGCAACAGCGGCGGCGCCGCCGCCGCCGCCGACGCCGCCACCGCTGCCGTATCCCGTACACTGCGCGACGCGCTGGTCGCCAGCATCTTGGCGGAGGCCCGTCAGGACCAGCAGCGAATGGAGAGCAGCAACCTCGCGACGACGATGTCTATGGCGGTCGCCGCCGCCGCTGCCCCTGACGGCGACGCTGACGGCGCCGCCGCCGACGTCGAGGGCGCCCGCTGGTCCGCCGCCGCCATCTTCCGACTGGATCGCGCGGCTCGGATGCTGGAGGTGTTGGGCCGAATGGCGGAGGCGGAGGTGCTCTTCAGGTGTGTGAATTCCTGACTGGGGCTGGGGCGGGGGCTGGAACTGGGGCTGGGAGCCGGGGGCTGGGAGCCGGGGGCTGGGAGCCGGGGGCTGGGAGCCTGGGGCTGGGGGCCTGGGGCTGGGGGCCTGGGGCTGGGAGCCTGGGGGAGTTGCGGGGTTGTCTAAGTCCTGGCGCCGACTCCAACAACCATGCATAGTAACAACAACAGCAACGACAACAAGGACGTCATACCCGGGGACCTTATCCTGATCCTGATCCGAGTTTGTGTCGTTCATATCCGTGCCGCCGCGGTTGCGAGCAGGCGCGTACTGGCGGCGACGGAGGCGGCCCTTGGCACTGAGCACCCCGACACGCTGACCTCCGTTGCTAACCTGGCGTCGCTGCTGCACGACCACGGTCGGCTGACGGAGGCGGAGCCGCTGCTGCGCCGCGTGCTGAGCGCCACGGAGCGGGCGCTGGGTGTGACGCACCACGAGACGGCGGCGTCTCTGGAGGCGCTGGCGCTACTGCTAGAGCAGCAGGGGAGGCTGGTGGGTGCGGCTGGAGGGGACGGCGCGTGGAGGGGGCGGCGGCTGGAGGGGACGGCGCCTTGGGTTGCGGTGTGATGTGGGGCGGTGTGATGTGATGTGGGGTGGCGGCGGCTGGGCGCGATGTGGTGTGATGCGGTGCGGTGCGGTGCACGGTCAGAGAGGTGCCGCGAATGCTTGGTTGCCGACACATATAACGGTATGCTACAAGAACATCATCAGGAACGATACGGTAGCTGGAGTTGCTTTTGCGTGAGTCAGGTAAGGTACCCCCAGCCATGACGATCATCGTGCACGTGCACTTACACGCACACACACATGCATCCGTATGCCTCCTTCGCTGTCTCTCTGTCTTGACCGTCCACCGTCGTCCTCCTCGCCGCAGACCGAGGCGGAGGTGGCTTTCCGGCGCGCTCTGGCGGCCTACGAGGGCGCCCTGGGCCCCGACTCCGGCGACGCTCTGGCTGCCGCCAGCAACTTGGCGCACGTGCTGAGACTGCAGGCTGGGCCTTCGCAGCTTGCTGAGGCCGAGTTCCTGTACAAGTGAGCCAGCCATCCCATCTAGCTAGAGCTAGCTAGCTAGCTAGCTAGCGTAATGTGGTTGCTGTGCGGCTCTCGATCTGTCGACCTGCCAAGGGCCAGACACGCAGACGGCAGTCATGTGTGCTCCTTCACGTGTTCACGTGTGCTCTCCTTCACAGGCGCTCTCTGGCGGGCTACGAAGCCGATCTCGGATTGGAGCATCAAGACACCCTGGCGGCTCTTAACAACCTAGCCTTAGTGATGAAGGACGGCGGGAAGCTGGAAGCAGCTGAGGGGCTGTACCGTCGAGCGCTGGAGGGCTGCGAGCGGTCCCTGGGCCCCGGCCACCCCCACACCATGTCCGCGGCCAACAACTTGGCGGCGGCGCTGCAGGCGAGGGGGGAGCTGGATGCAGCCGAGGCGCTGTTCCGGCGCGCGCTGGCGGGCCGCGAGGCGGCGCTGGGCCCCGCGCATCCGGATACGCTGGGCTCTGTGAACAACCTGGCGGTGCTGCTGCAGGCGCACGGCCGCTACGCGGATGCGGAGCCGCTGTTCAGGTACGGTTGGTACGGGTGGTTGGTTGGTTAGTTGGTTGGTTGGTTGGTCCAACCAACCAAGTCGATCAGACCTACCAGTACCTGCCTCGGAATGGAATACGGTACGCGGGAAAAATGCCATTTTCGGCGTCGATACACATCTGCATCCCGGCGGGTTGAGGAGGGATACCGTAGGCGCGCCGCGTTCAAGCGCGCCTTACTTTCCTGCAACTGTCAACTGTCAACTGTCCACCGCCCATCTAACCCACCGCCCCACGGTGTCCTGCGTAACCTCCTCATCAAACGACGCGTGGGCGAATGGACGAATGGATGCATTGCGCTTGCTGCCAACCTGCTGCAGGCGCGCTCTAGAGGGCTGGGAATCGAAACTGGGCTTCGACAACGCCGACACGCTGACGGCCGCCTGGAACCTGGGGGTGGTGCTGGAGGCGATGGGCCGCCCCGCGGAGGCTCTGGCGCTGTATCAGCGTGAGGCGGAGGGGCGGGTGCGGCGCGGCGAGGCGGCCCGCGCAGCGCAGCGCCAGGCGCACATCACCGTGCTCGTGGAGCAGCTGCAGCAGCAGCGGCAGCAGCAGCAGTAACGAGGCGGCTGACATGAGCTGGCAGGCGAGTACGTGTGGATAAGCTGCTGGGCGATGTGTTGCTGGTTACTGACTTCTGGCAGTTGGTTCAGCACTTCACAGCTGACGATGGGCTGGATGCAGTTTGGTTCAGCCAGCCAGGCAGCCAGGCAGCCAGGCAGCCTGAGTCCAAGTTAAGAGTCGCTGGCAGTACATGGATGGAGGGCGGGCGCGTGGGACGGACGATGCGAGAGGGCGGCGGGACGGAGCGGTTTGCGCAGACGCAAATTGCGCAGAGCCGCAGACGCGCTATGTCATGTAGGTAGCTGGAACAGTGCCGGGTGGGAGCGTGGGGAGGAGAAGTAGTAGTGGGGCGTGCTTTGGGGCGTGCGTCCGTCCGGTGAAGGGTCTCAGCCGCCCGGTGCACAATTGCACATGCATCCGTGAGCACAGTAGCAGTAGCAGTAGCAGTCAGCGGCGGGGAATAAAGCTACGTTGGCGCGTAGGACGGAGAACGGAGACGTCGCACGAGACCTCCTCAGCAGAGCACTGCCCAGCAGGCAGCAAACAAACAGCACGTCACATTTGGGAGTCAAGGGCGGCCGCCGACAGGGGGGCGATCAATCCTGATCAATCGACAGGGGAGGTGTCTTGAGACACCCACCGCGAGACATCCCCCGTGTCGATTGATCGCGTCCCGCGGCCCGTCTGACATGACTCGATTATTATTGATGTCGGCGCGGAACGAACACGAACATACACGAGTACTCGCTGCTCTGCGATGCGGGTGCGGATGCGGGTGCGCGGGGGATTACGGGAGTTCCTGCAGCCAATCAACCATCATCGCATCATCGCTACATATACACATGTACAGCCGACCTTGCGCCACCAATGTGGCATGAATCGAGTCAAAACACGCTCGAGTCAAACGCGCTTTGTTCTTTTCCAGCGAGTTGCCGCTCTCCATGTGCCTTTGACTTTCCAGGTGCGAGGCCCTTTTTCCCTAGTAGTTGCGCGCTCGCCGGTTGCGGTGCTGCTGCTGCTGGTCGTCTCGGAATCACACCGTCGTACTCGTCGTCAATTGCACCGTCGTACTCGTTGTATAGTCGAGATCACGCCATTTTGCTCGTTGTACGGTCGCTGCCGCATACTGTCGTCGCCGCCGCCGCGCCTGCTTGGATCGGTCAGCACGTGCACTGATTTGCTTGTTTTACTGAATGCATGACGTGGGGGCTCTGTTCCATCCGTGCAGCGATTATTTACGATGCATGTATGACTCCCGCTCGTAAGCGGTCGCATGGATAGGAGCTGAAGGCTCGCGCGCATCCGCGGCCGGTTTATTGCGCCAAGGCGCTATCCAAACCCGTCCTTGTCCGACAATAAAACTCGTTTGTGTGCCTCTCCTAACTACAGCCGGCGGATGGAAAGGCCGCCGTTTTTATTGCGTCCTCGCTTGATTGCTACTTAGGGCACTCGTGCGTGGGTATAGCCGTGAGGCAGCTGGCTGCTGGGCTTTGATCAGCAGATTCATTCGGACCGACGGTTGCATGCCTACCTACACACCTTCCCTCCCTCGCTCCCCCCACCTGTAATTTGAGTGTCCTTTGGGTGTGGGCGTCTCGTCGGGACCGGTTCCAAGAGGATCCGCCTGGGTTTATGGGACCGGACCGGATCGGACCGAACCGGACCGGCCCGGACGGGACCGGACCGGGACCGGACCGGGTCGGACCGGACCGATCCTGCATCACGGGCGATCGTTAATGGTTTCCAGTCGAACCGGGGTTTAGGGTTTAGGGTTCACGCACGGCAGGCATGCGCCAAGCAAGGGTGTCCACGTGCAGCATGCGGATGAGGGTGCTGGGGGGGATGGCGGCACTGCCTGCTTCCTCCGGTGCATGCACGTGCACGTGGGGCCTCGGGGCAACAGCTTAACCTTGACAGGGTTGAGCTATTGCCAGTCGGCAATCGAAAATAAATTGACCTCTGAGAGTGGAAGGCATCATTACAAGGCGCCGTATGTATACAGGGCCTAACACAAATGGGCCCCACACGGGACACCCCACTCGCCCCACTGTGGGTCGGAAGCCCGCCAGTTCTGACGACAGTTCGAAAGCACAGGCGCCACTAAATTGGAGAATCAATTAGGCCTGACAGATGAGGTTATGGCAGATCGTCTTGCATGGGGCTCATCATCGGGGGCATAACTTGACGAAACGCTGAAACCTGTGACGAACGGCGTAAAAAAGAAGACCCCAAACCCTGCCACCCGGTGAAATCGTCCCGGTTCCGTTCACAGTAGGTTCACGATGCACAAGGTTGGTTCCGCACGCGATACTAAAACAGGTCTAATGAATGACGGTCTAGGCAACTCGTGCAGTCTACGCGCGAAGCATCAGAAGCATCTATCCGGCATGCACACCGATGGGCAGATCGATCGCCAGCATGCCGCGCTACCAGCTCGCGCTTTGTACAATAATACTAATACAATCGGCGCCATCGCGCCTTGTTAATGTCGAATTTGCTCCCGCAAGCTGCATGCTTCCACCCTAAAGGCAACTGCCCGCCTTGGTGACACCGCGACACAACCTGTCATGCGTATGTGAACATGCGCATGACACGGCACCCTCGATCGTCCAGGCGACCAACATGTTCAAAGCGCCAGAAACTGAAAGCGTTCCAAAAAGACGATGCAATTCGCCCACACGGCCACACGCCACGGGTTCTCCCGGCCACACCACACGAACACTAGTCCGCAGCACACCCCGGAAGACGCGCGGAATGCGTGTGGCTTATTAACCCACCATCCTCCGGACATAATAACCCCTGCACAACGGAGCTGCCCAGACGTGGATGGATGGGTGTGCGTGTGTGTGCCTGAGGGAAAAGAGAGATAGGGAGGTCCGGCCAGGGTCCAGCTGCCCAGATGCTGTTGTGACGCGGCTGGCTCGACCACCTAGCTATCCGCCGCAGCCAAGCTACTGCCGCCCAAACAGCTGCAGCAGCGCCGCCGCAAAGAGGCTGCACAGGAGCATCGTCAGGGGCGATGGTCCCGCATACGTGGCTGCGCCGCCGTCCTCCCCGACATTGGCCGCCTCGAAGCTCAGCACGGCGTCGATGAAGATCAGCGTGGTCCTGTTCGTTGCAAGGACACGGCACGAGACCGACCCACGGGTCATAACCGAGTCGAAAACGATTAAGGCAAATCAAAAACACAAAAGCAGGGCGGTACACGGGAGTTCTCGAGGGGGCCGCCTGGGCGGCTAGTCGGTGCCAAGTCAGCGTCCGCGTGGGGTGCACGAGCGCCAATTAAGCTCCTGATCAGCACGCGTCAACAAATGTGCAACCATGTGCCCGTGACATGGCACGAGACACGTCCCTCGCGACTCACGTGTTTGAGGTGCCCACGGAAGACTCGTAGCCCAGTGCCTTGGCCGAGCTTCCACTATTGGACACCGTGAAGGTAACGCCGCCGCTGGCGGCGCGTGTCACGCTCAGCGTGTCGGGGCCCCTGCGGGTGGCGTGCAGTTTAGAGGCGTGATGCGGCCATCCCGTGAGCCAATACACCCAGCCTTTAGTTATGCATGGACAGCAGTTGTGCATGACATTAACCTACAAAGGCAAGGCAAGAGTGCATGACAAATATCAAAATTTTCACCTAGGCAATGCCTGAGAGTTAGGGCCCTGAATGAATCACCGGTACGCCGAAGGTTACCAGGGGGCCTAATCAAGCTACCGTAACATGCGCCCCTCGCAGCCCGGGGGGCCTTAGCTCCACGCACTTGTTCGTGGTGAGCTTCGTCCCGTTGGTGAGTGTGGACAGGACCAAGGTTGCATTCGGGATCACGTGCAGCTGCGAGAGTCGAAGAGGGTCCAAGGGCGGGACAGGGCAGACAGGCCGCAACACAGCAGACGCGACGGGCGTTAGTTGCGTAAGGCCCCGGGGGGGTAGTACCAACAGTAGTGGTGCCAGCAGGGTGGCTGCAAAGCGGCCGCTGAACCGGAGGTCGGCACCGAAGCAGCGGCGCCAGAACCCTCCCCCACCCCCGTAACACACGCTAGACCTAAAGCCGGCGCAACGTTAGTACAACTTCACAGTAAGTGGCGCCGCGCGGGATAGATCCACATCGTTCTACCAGAGCCAGAGGGATGTGGGAATCGTTCTACCAGAGCCAGAGGCATGTGAGGCATGTGGGATAGATCCACATCGTTCTACCAGAGCCCGAGGCATGTGAGGACACGTTGCCTGCTGTAATAAGCGCTGCAAGTTCAAGCTCTTGACGATCAATCGATCAAGCCCAGTCTGCTAGGGGGGGGGTACGGAGCGCTGGAGTAGTGACCAGACTCACGTCCAGCAGCGTCTTCAGGGCGGCTTGATTAGCCAGCAGTGCCGCTGCGGTCAGGCCCTTGGAGGAGAGGTAGGTGTTGAAGGCGGCGTCGGTGGGGACAAGGATCGTGCCCTTGAAACTACTGGAGTTGGCAAGGGTTGCGTTGTAAACGGTGGTGGCGTTGAGGGCTGCGATCAGGGTGGTGGCGTCGCCGTGGGCCCCCAGCGCCTCTTGCAGGGTGTTCATGGCGGGCGGGATGAGCACCTGGTCGATGAAGTACAATAAGGTGCGGTGGGTGCCGCTGCGCAAACGGGCGCAAAAGGGCGGAGGAAAGCCAGCAGGTGGCGTATGTCAGTGGTGAGATATGGGACTCTTGAGCAAAGGAAAAGCTGAATGCTGTAGTAGAACGGTCGGTCTACTAGGAAGGAGGCTAGAAAGTGGAGGCTAGAAAACTGCCAATGCCAGTGGGTCCTACTGAACGCGACATGCGAGTTGGTGGTTGGGATCTGGGTCCGATCAGACCAGCCAGGGACGAGATCAAAACGTGGGCCTGGTACACTGTATTCGACGTGGCGTGTGAATGCTAGAGGTGTGTGTGTGTACACGTGTCACCAGCGATCGTTGTGCGAGTGGGAGGAAGAAAAGCACCGTCAGGATCGGCAAGTACCGGTAGCAAGCCGAAATGCAGCCGAGACAGCACGCAAGGGCCAAGGTGCTGTGCTGTGTGATGTGTGCACGCACGTCGGTGAGGGGCCCTGCCCCTCATCGCGGCAAATACGACAGGGTACGACAGTACGGGCTGCTGCTGCTGCTACTGCTGTGTTCTGTTGGGACAACTTACTCTGGCAGCAAGCCGATGGGGGCTACCGAAAAAATGGTCGCATTGCCCCCCGGGAACAACGCAGTCCAAAAGTTCTCTTCACCACCTCCCCTTACGAGCTTCAACTTGAGGCCACTGCGGGGTCATCACATACACACACACACACACTTAATAAGGGCAGGTACCGATAAAGGCGAGGGGACAGTTCAGGAGAGATAGAGTGGGCTGCACAGGGACTGTCGGACGTCAACGAAGTGGCTGGAAGTTTTTACGGCGAGCTTCATTGAGACCCTCGGAAGCCCACACAGCCGGCTCCTGGAGAGGAGTCCTGTGCTACGGTATCAAGAGGTACAAGGCCGTGCTCGTTGCGCGCCCGCCCTGGCAGCTGGCACCTCGATCTATCTGCTCAATCGACCGGGCTGCCCGTCACGCCTGGGCGCGCAGTGCTTGACGTCTATCTTGTGTGATCGCCCTGCTACTTACAAAGCGCGCCGAGCACCGTACTCACCTGAGCGTGGTCAGGGTTTTCGGGTCGGTTGAGACATCGGCACTGAGGTTTGCAATCTTTGGCACGACGTTCACGTGTTCACGTGTGCTCTCCTTCACAGGCGCTCTCTGGCGGGCTACGAAGCCGATCTCGGATTGGAGCATCAAGACACCCTGGCGGCTCTTAACAACCTAGCCTTAGTGATGAAGGACGGCGGGAAGCTGGAAGCAGCTGAGGGGCTGTACCGTCGAGCGCTGGAGGGCTGCGAGCGGTCCCTGGGCCCCGGCCACCCCCACACCATGTCCGCGGCCAACAACTTGGCGGCGGCGCTGCAGGCGAGGGGGGAGCTGGATGCAGCCGAGGCGCTGTTCCGGCGCGCGCTGGCGGGCCGCGAGGCGGCGCTGGGCCCCGCGCATCCGGATACGCTGGGCTCTGTGAACAACCTGGCGGTGCTGCTGCAGGCGCACGGCCGCTACGCGGATGCGGAGCCGCTGTTCAGGTACGGTTGGTACGGGTGGTTGGTTGGTTAGTTGGTTGGTTGGTTGGTCCAACCAACCAAGTCGATCAGACCTACCAGTACCTGCCTCGGAATGGAATACGGTACGCGGGAAAAATGCCATTTTCGGCGTCGATACACATCTGCATCCCGGCGGGTTGAGGAGGGATACCGTAGGCGCGCCGCGTTCAAGCGCGCCTTACTTTCCTGCAACTGTCAACTGTCAACTGTCCACCGCCCATCTAACCCACCGCCCCACGGTGTCCTGCGTAACCTCCTCATCAAACGACGCGTGGGCGAATGGACGAATGGATGCATTGCGCTTGCTGCCAACCTGCTGCAGGCGCGCTCTAGAGGGCTGGGAATCGAAACTGGGCTTCGACAACGCCGACACGCTGACGGCCGCCTGGAACCTGGGGGTGGTGCTGGAGGCGATGGGCCGCCCCGCGGAGGCTCTGGCGCTGTATCAGCGTGAGGCGGAGGGGCGGGTGCGGCGCGGCGAGGCGGCCCGCGCAGCGCAGCGCCAGGCGCACATCACCGTGCTCGTGGAGCAGCTGCAGCAGCAGCGGCAGCAGCAGCAGTAACGAGGCGGCTGACATGAGCTGGCAGGCGAGTACGTGTGGATAAGCTGCTGGGCGATGTGTTGCTGGTTACTGACTTCTGGCAGTTGGTTCAGCACTTCACAGCTGACGATGGGCTGGATGCAGTTTGGTTCAGCCAGCCAGGCAGCCAGGCAGCCAGGCAGCCTGAGTCCAAGTTAAGAGTCGCTGGCAGTACATGGATGGAGGGCGGGCGCGTGGGACGGACGATGCGAGAGGGCGGCGGGACGGAGCGGTTTGCGCAGACGCAAATTGCGCAGAGCCGCAGACGCGCTATGTCATGTAGGTAGCTGGAACAGTGCCGGGTGGGAGCGTGGGGAGGAGAAGTAGTAGTGGGGCGTGCTTTGGGGCGTGCGTCCGTCCGGTGAAGGGTCTCAGCCGCCCGGTGCACAATTGCACATGCATCCGTGAGCACAGTAGCAGTAGCAGTAGCAGTCAGCGGCGGGGAATAAAGCTACGTTGGCGCGTAGGACGGAGAACGGAGACGTCGCACGAGACCTCCTCAGCAGAGCACTGCCCAGCAGGCAGCAAACAAACAGCACGTCACATTTGGGAGTCAAGGGCGGCCGCCGACAGGGGGGCGATCAATCCTGATCAATCGACAGGGGAGGTGTCTTGAGACACCCACCGCGAGACATCCCCCGTGTCGATTGATCGCGTCCCGCGGCCCGTCTGACATGACTCGATTATTATTGATGTCGGCGCGGAACGAACACGAACATACACGAGTACTCGCTGCTCTGCGATGCGGGTGCGGATGCGGGTGCGCGGGGGATTACGGGAGTTCCTGCAGCCAATCAACCATCATCGCATCATCGCTACATATACACATGTACAGCCGACCTTGCGCCACCAATGTGGCATGAATCGAGTCAAAACACGCTCGAGTCAAACGCGCTTTGTTCTTTTCCAGCGAGTTGCCGCTCTCCATGTGCCTTTGACTTTCCAGGTGCGAGGCCCTTTTTCCCTAGTAGTTGCGCGCTCGCCGGTTGCGGTGCTGCTGCTGCTGGTCGTCTCGGAATCACACCGTCGTACTCGTCGTCAATTGCACCGTCGTACTCGTTGTATAGTCGAGATCACGCCATTTTGCTCGTTGTACGGTCGCTGCCGCATACTGTCGTCGCCGCCGCCGCGCCTGCTTGGATCGGTCAGCACGTGCACTGATTTGCTTGTTTTACTGAATGCATGACGTGGGGGCTCTGTTCCATCCGTGCAGCGATTATTTACGATGCATGTATGACTCCCGCTCGTAAGCGGTCGCATGGATAGGAGCTGAAGGCTCGCGCGCATCCGCGGCCGGTTTATTGCGCCAAGGCGCTATCCAAACCCGTCCTTGTCCGACAATAAAACTCGTTTGTGTGCCTCTCCTAACTACAGCCGGCGGATGGAAAGGCCGCCGTTTTTATTGCGTCCTCGCTTGATTGCTACTTAGGGCACTCGTGCGTGGGTATAGCCGTGAGGCAGCTGGCTGCTGGGCTTTGATCAGCAGATTCATTCGGACCGACGGTTGCATGCCTACCTACACACCTTCCCTCCCTCGCTCCCCCCACCTGTAATTTGAGTGTCCTTTGGGTGTGGGCGTCTCGTCGGGACCGGTTCCAAGAGGATCCGCCTGGGTTTATGGGACCGGACCGGATCGGACCGAACCGGACCGGCCCGGACGGGACCGGACCGGGACCGGACCGGGTCGGACCGGACCGATCCTGCATCACGGGCGATCGTTAATGGTTTCCAGTCGAACCGGGGTTTAGGGTTTAGGGTTCACGCACGGCAGGCATGCGCCAAGCAAGGGTGTCCACGTGCAGCATGCGGATGAGGGTGCTGGGGGGGATGGCGGCACTGCCTGCTTCCTCCGGTGCATGCACGTGCACGTGGGGCCTCGGGGCAACAGCTTAACCTTGACAGGGTTGAGCTATTGCCAGTCGGCAATCGAAAATAAATTGACCTCTGAGAGTGGAAGGCATCATTACAAGGCGCCGTATGTATACAGGGCCTAACACAAATGGGCCCCACACGGGACACCCCACTCGCCCCACTGTGGGTCGGAAGCCCGCCAGTTCTGACGACAGTTCGAAAGCACAGGCGCCACTAAATTGGAGAATCAATTAGGCCTGACAGATGAGGTTATGGCAGATCGTCTTGCATGGGGCTCATCATCGGGGGCATAACTTGACGAAACGCTGAAACCTGTGACGAACGGCGTAAAAAAGAAGACCCCAAACCCTGCCACCCGGTGAAATCGTCCCGGTTCCGTTCACAGTAGGTTCACGATGCACAAGGTTGGTTCCGCACGCGATACTAAAACAGGTCTAATGAATGACGGTCTAGGCAACTCGTGCAGTCTACGCGCGAAGCATCAGAAGCATCTATCCGGCATGCACACCGATGGGCAGATCGATCGCCAGCATGCCGCGCTACCAGCTCGCGCTTTGTACAATAATACTAATACAATCGGCGCCATCGCGCCTTGTTAATGTCGAATTTGCTCCCGCAAGCTGCATGCTTCCACCCTAAAGGCAACTGCCCGCCTTGGTGACACCGCGACACAACCTGTCATGCGTATGTGAACATGCGCATGACACGGCACCCTCGATCGTCCAGGCGACCAACATGTTCAAAGCGCCAGAAACTGAAAGCGTTCCAAAAAGACGATGCAATTCGCCCACACGGCCACACGCCACGGGTTCTCCCGGCCACACCACACGAACACTAGTCCGCAGCACACCCCGGAAGACGCGCGGAATGCGTGTGGCTTATTAACCCACCATCCTCCGGACATAATAACCCCTGCACAACGGAGCTGCCCAGACGTGGATGGATGGGTGTGCGTGTGTGTGCCTGAGGGAAAAGAGAGATAGGGAGGTCCGGCCAGGGTCCAGCTGCCCAGATGCTGTTGTGACGCGGCTGGCTCGACCACCTAGCTATCCGCCGCAGCCAAGCTACTGCCGCCCAAACAGCTGCAGCAGCGCCGCCGCAAAGAGGCTGCACAGGAGCATCGTCAGGGGCGATGGTCCCGCATACGTGGCTGCGCCGCCGTCCTCCCCGACATTGGCCGCCTCGAAGCTCAGCACGGCGTCGATGAAGATCAGCGTGGTCCTGTTCGTTGCAAGGACACGGCACGAGACCGACCCACGGGTCATAACCGAGTCGAAAACGATTAAGGCAAATCAAAAACACAAAAGCAGGGCGGTACACGGGAGTTCTCGAGGGGGCCGCCTGGGCGGCTAGTCGGTGCCAAGTCAGCGTCCGCGTGGGGTGCACGAGCGCCAATTAAGCTCCTGATCAGCACGCGTCAACAAATGTGCAACCATGTGCCCGTGACATGGCACGAGACACGTCCCTCGCGACTCACGTGTTTGAGGTGCCCACGGAAGACTCGTAGCCCAGTGCCTTGGCCGAGCTTCCACTATTGGACACCGTGAAGGTAACGCCGCCGCTGGCGGCGCGTGTCACGCTCAGCGTGTCGGGGCCCCTGCGGGTGGCGTGCAGTTTAGAGGCGTGATGCGGCCATCCCGTGAGCCAATACACCCAGCCTTTAGTTATGCATGGACAGCAGTTGTGCATGACATTAACCTACAAAGGCAAGGCAAGAGTGCATGACAAATATCAAAATTTTCACCTAGGCAATGCCTGAGAGTTAGGGCCCTGAATGAATCACCGGTACGCCGAAGGTTACCAGGGGGCCTAATCAAGCTACCGTAACATGCGCCCCTCGCAGCCCGGGGGGCCTTAGCTCCACGCACTTGTTCGTGGTGAGCTTCGTCCCGTTGGTGAGTGTGGACAGGACCAAGGTTGCATTCGGGATCACGTGCAGCTGCGAGAGTCGAAGAGGGTCCAAGGGCGGGACAGGGCAGACAGGCCGCAACACAGCAGACGCGACGGGCGTTAGTTGCGTAAGGCCCCGGGGGGGTAGTACCAACAGTAGTGGTGCCAGCAGGGTGGCTGCAAAGCGGCCGCTGAACCGGAGGTCGGCACCGAAGCAGCGGCGCCAGAACCCTCCCCCACCCCCGTAACACACGCTAGACCTAAAGCCGGCGCAACGTTAGTACAACTTCACAGTAAGTGGCGCCGCGCGGGATAGATCCACATCGTTCTACCAGAGCCAGAGGGATGTGGGAATCGTTCTACCAGAGCCAGAGGCATGTGAGGCATGTGGGATAGATCCACATCGTTCTACCAGAGCCCGAGGCATGTGAGGACACGTTGCCTGCTGTAATAAGCGCTGCAAGTTCAAGCTCTTGACGATCAATCGATCAAGCCCAGTCTGCTAGGGGGGGGGTACGGAGCGCTGGAGTAGTGACCAGACTCACGTCCAGCAGCGTCTTCAGGGCGGCTTGATTAGCCAGCAGTGCCGCTGCGGTCAGGCCCTTGGAGGAGAGGTAGGTGTTGAAGGCGGCGTCGGTGGGGACAAGGATCGTGCCCTTGAAACTACTGGAGTTGGCAAGGGTTGCGTTGTAAACGGTGGTGGCGTTGAGGGCTGCGATCAGGGTGGTGGCGTCGCCGTGGGCCCCCAGCGCCTCTTGCAGGGTGTTCATGGCGGGCGGGATGAGCACCTGGTCGATGAAGTACAATAAGGTGCGGTGGGTGCCGCTGCGCAAACGGGCGCAAAAGGGCGGAGGAAAGCCAGCAGGTGGCGTATGTCAGTGGTGAGATATGGGACTCTTGAGCAAAGGAAAAGCTGAATGCTGTAGTAGAACGGTCGGTCTACTAGGAAGGAGGCTAGAAAGTGGAGGCTAGAAAACTGCCAATGCCAGTGGGTCCTACTGAACGCGACATGCGAGTTGGTGGTTGGGATCTGGGTCCGATCAGACCAGCCAGGGACGAGATCAAAACGTGGGCCTGGTACACTGTATTCGACGTGGCGTGTGAATGCTAGAGGTGTGTGTGTGTACACGTGTCACCAGCGATCGTTGTGCGAGTGGGAGGAAGAAAAGCACCGTCAGGATCGGCAAGTACCGGTAGCAAGCCGAAATGCAGCCGAGACAGCACGCAAGGGCCAAGGTGCTGTGCTGTGTGATGTGTGCACGCACGTCGGTGAGGGGCCCTGCCCCTCATCGCGGCAAATACGACAGGGTACGACAGTACGGGCTGCTGCTGCTGCTACTGCTGTGTTCTGTTGGGACAACTTACTCTGGCAGCAAGCCGATGGGGGCTACCGAAAAAATGGTCGCATTGCCCCCCGGGAACAACGCAGTCCAAAAGTTCTCTTCACCACCTCCCCTTACGAGCTTCAACTTGAGGCCACTGCGGGGTCATCACATACACACACACACACACTTAATAAGGGCAGGTACCGATAAAGGCGAGGGGACAGTTCAGGAGAGATAGAGTGGGCTGCACAGGGACTGTCGGACGTCAACGAAGTGGCTGGAAGTTTTTACGGCGAGCTTCATTGAGACCCTCGGAAGCCCACACAGCCGGCTCCTGGAGAGGAGTCCTGTGCTACGGTATCAAGAGGTACAAGGCCGTGCTCGTTGCGCGCCCGCCCTGGCAGCTGGCACCTCGATCTATCTGCTCAATCGACCGGGCTGCCCGTCACGCCTGGGCGCGCAGTGCTTGACGTCTATCTTGTGTGATCGCCCTGCTACTTACAAAGCGCGCCGAGCACCGTACTCACCTGAGCGTGGTCAGGGTTTTCGGGTCGGTTGAGACATCGGCACTGAGGTTTGCAATCTTTGGCACGACGTTCACGTGTTCACGTGTGCTCTCCTTCACAGGCGCTCTCTGGCGGGCTACGAAGCCGATCTCGGATTGGAGCATCAAGACACCCTGGCGGCTCTTAACAACCTAGCCTTAGTGATGAAGGACGGCGGGAAGCTGGAAGCAGCTGAGGGGCTGTACCGTCGAGCGCTGGAGGGCTGCGAGCGGTCCCTGGGCCCCGGCCACCCCCACACCATGTCCGCGGCCAACAACTTGGCGGCGGCGCTGCAGGCGAGGGGGGAGCTGGATGCAGCCGAGGCGCTGTTCCGGCGCGCGCTGGCGGGCCGCGAGGCGGCGCTGGGCCCCGCGCATCCGGATACGCTGGGCTCTGTGAACAACCTGGCGGTGCTGCTGCAGGCGCACGGCCGCTACGCGGATGCGGAGCCGCTGTTCAGGTACGGTTGGTACGGGTGGTTGGTTGGTTAGTTGGTTGGTTGGTTGGTCCAACCAACCAAGTCGATCAGACCTACCAGTACCTGCCTCGGAATGGAATACGGTACGCGGGAAAAATGCCATTTTCGGCGTCGATACACATCTGCATCCCGGCGGGTTGAGGAGGGATACCGTAGGCGCGCCGCGTTCAAGCGCGCCTTACTTTCCTGCAACTGTCAACTGTCAACTGTCCACCGCCCATCTAACCCACCGCCCCACGGTGTCCTGCGTAACCTCCTCATCAAACGACGCGTGGGCGAATGGACGAATGGATGCATTGCGCTTGCTGCCAACCTGCTGCAGGCGCGCTCTAGAGGGCTGGGAATCGAAACTGGGCTTCGACAACGCCGACACGCTGACGGCCGCCTGGAACCTGGGGGTGGTGCTGGAGGCGATGGGCCGCCCCGCGGAGGCTCTGGCGCTGTATCAGCGTGAGGCGGAGGGGCGGGTGCGGCGCGGCGAGGCGGCCCGCGCAGCGCAGCGCCAGGCGCACATCACCGTGCTCGTGGAGCAGCTGCAGCAGCAGCGGCAGCAGCAGCAGTAACGAGGCGGCTGACATGAGCTGGCAGGCGAGTACGTGTGGATAAGCTGCTGGGCGATGTGTTGCTGGTTACTGACTTCTGGCAGTTGGTTCAGCACTTCACAGCTGACGATGGGCTGGATGCAGTTTGGTTCAGCCAGCCAGGCAGCCAGGCAGCCAGGCAGCCTGAGTCCAAGTTAAGAGTCGCTGGCAGTACATGGATGGAGGGCGGGCGCGTGGGACGGACGATGCGAGAGGGCGGCGGGACGGAGCGGTTTGCGCAGACGCAAATTGCGCAGAGCCGCAGACGCGCTATGTCATGTAGGTAGCTGGAACAGTGCCGGGTGGGAGCGTGGGGAGGAGAAGTAGTAGTGGGGCGTGCTTTGGGGCGTGCGTCCGTCCGGTGAAGGGTCTCAGCCGCCCGGTGCACAATTGCACATGCATCCGTGAGCACAGTAGCAGTAGCAGTAGCAGTCAGCGGCGGGGAATAAAGCTACGTTGGCGCGTAGGACGGAGAACGGAGACGTCGCACGAGACCTCCTCAGCAGAGCACTGCCCAGCAGGCAGCAAACAAACAGCACGTCACATTTGGGAGTCAAGGGCGGCCGCCGACAGGGGGGCGATCAATCCTGATCAATCGACAGGGGAGGTGTCTTGAGACACCCACCGCGAGACATCCCCCGTGTCGATTGATCGCGTCCCGCGGCCCGTCTGACATGACTCGATTATTATTGATGTCGGCGCGGAACGAACACGAACATACACGAGTACTCGCTGCTCTGCGATGCGGGTGCGGATGCGGGTGCGCGGGGGATTACGGGAGTTCCTGCAGCCAATCAACCATCATCGCATCATCGCTACATATACACATGTACAGCCGACCTTGCGCCACCAATGTGGCATGAATCGAGTCAAAACACGCTCGAGTCAAACGCGCTTTGTTCTTTTCCAGCGAGTTGCCGCTCTCCATGTGCCTTTGACTTTCCAGGTGCGAGGCCCTTTTTCCCTAGTAGTTGCGCGCTCGCCGGTTGCGGTGCTGCTGCTGCTGGTCGTCTCGGAATCACACCGTCGTACTCGTCGTCAATTGCACCGTCGTACTCGTTGTATAGTCGAGATCACGCCATTTTGCTCGTTGTACGGTCGCTGCCGCATACTGTCGTCGCCGCCGCCGCGCCTGCTTGGATCGGTCAGCACGTGCACTGATTTGCTTGTTTTACTGAATGCATGACGTGGGGGCTCTGTTCCATCCGTGCAGCGATTATTTACGATGCATGTATGACTCCCGCTCGTAAGCGGTCGCATGGATAGGAGCTGAAGGCTCGCGCGCATCCGCGGCCGGTTTATTGCGCCAAGGCGCTATCCAAACCCGTCCTTGTCCGACAATAAAACTCGTTTGTGTGCCTCTCCTAACTACAGCCGGCGGATGGAAAGGCCGCCGTTTTTATTGCGTCCTCGCTTGATTGCTACTTAGGGCACTCGTGCGTGGGTATAGCCGTGAGGCAGCTGGCTGCTGGGCTTTGATCAGCAGATTCATTCGGACCGACGGTTGCATGCCTACCTACACACCTTCCCTCCCTCGCTCCCCCCACCTGTAATTTGAGTGTCCTTTGGGTGTGGGCGTCTCGTCGGGACCGGTTCCAAGAGGATCCGCCTGGGTTTATGGGACCGGACCGGATCGGACCGAACCGGACCGGCCCGGACGGGACCGGACCGGGACCGGACCGGGTCGGACCGGACCGATCCTGCATCACGGGCGATCGTTAATGGTTTCCAGTCGAACCGGGGTTTAGGGTTTAGGGTTCACGCACGGCAGGCATGCGCCAAGCAAGGGTGTCCACGTGCAGCATGCGGATGAGGGTGCTGGGGGGGATGGCGGCACTGCCTGCTTCCTCCGGTGCATGCACGTGCACGTGGGGCCTCGGGGCAACAGCTTAACCTTGACAGGGTTGAGCTATTGCCAGTCGGCAATCGAAAATAAATTGACCTCTGAGAGTGGAAGGCATCATTACAAGGCGCCGTATGTATACAGGGCCTAACACAAATGGGCCCCACACGGGACACCCCACTCGCCCCACTGTGGGTCGGAAGCCCGCCAGTTCTGACGACAGTTCGAAAGCACAGGCGCCACTAAATTGGAGAATCAATTAGGCCTGACAGATGAGGTTATGGCAGATCGTCTTGCATGGGGCTCATCATCGGGGGCATAACTTGACGAAACGCTGAAACCTGTGACGAACGGCGTAAAAAAGAAGACCCCAAACCCTGCCACCCGGTGAAATCGTCCCGGTTCCGTTCACAGTAGGTTCACGATGCACAAGGTTGGTTCCGCACGCGATACTAAAACAGGTCTAATGAATGACGGTCTAGGCAACTCGTGCAGTCTACGCGCGAAGCATCAGAAGCATCTATCCGGCATGCACACCGATGGGCAGATCGATCGCCAGCATGCCGCGCTACCAGCTCGCGCTTTGTACAATAATACTAATACAATCGGCGCCATCGCGCCTTGTTAATGTCGAATTTGCTCCCGCAAGCTGCATGCTTCCACCCTAAAGGCAACTGCCCGCCTTGGTGACACCGCGACACAACCTGTCATGCGTATGTGAACATGCGCATGACACGGCACCCTCGATCGTCCAGGCGACCAACATGTTCAAAGCGCCAGAAACTGAAAGCGTTCCAAAAAGACGATGCAATTCGCCCACACGGCCACACGCCACGGGTTCTCCCGGCCACACCACACGAACACTAGTCCGCAGCACACCCCGGAAGACGCGCGGAATGCGTGTGGCTTATTAACCCACCATCCTCCGGACATAATAACCCCTGCACAACGGAGCTGCCCAGACGTGGATGGATGGGTGTGCGTGTGTGTGCCTGAGGGAAAAGAGAGATAGGGAGGTCCGGCCAGGGTCCAGCTGCCCAGATGCTGTTGTGACGCGGCTGGCTCGACCACCTAGCTATCCGCCGCAGCCAAGCTACTGCCGCCCAAACAGCTGCAGCAGCGCCGCCGCAAAGAGGCTGCACAGGAGCATCGTCAGGGGCGATGGTCCCGCATACGTGGCTGCGCCGCCGTCCTCCCCGACATTGGCCGCCTCGAAGCTCAGCACGGCGTCGATGAAGATCAGCGTGGTCCTGTTCGTTGCAAGGACACGGCACGAGACCGACCCACGGGTCATAACCGAGTCGAAAACGATTAAGGCAAATCAAAAACACAAAAGCAGGGCGGTACACGGGAGTTCTCGAGGGGGCCGCCTGGGCGGCTAGTCGGTGCCAAGTCAGCGTCCGCGTGGGGTGCACGAGCGCCAATTAAGCTCCTGATCAGCACGCGTCAACAAATGTGCAACCATGTGCCCGTGACATGGCACGAGACACGTCCCTCGCGACTCACGTGTTTGAGGTGCCCACGGAAGACTCGTAGCCCAGTGCCTTGGCCGAGCTTCCACTATTGGACACCGTGAAGGTAACGCCGCCGCTGGCGGCGCGTGTCACGCTCAGCGTGTCGGGGCCCCTGCGGGTGGCGTGCAGTTTAGAGGCGTGATGCGGCCATCCCGTGAGCCAATACACCCAGCCTTTAGTTATGCATGGACAGCAGTTGTGCATGACATTAACCTACAAAGGCAAGGCAAGAGTGCATGACAAATATCAAAATTTTCACCTAGGCAATGCCTGAGAGTTAGGGCCCTGAATGAATCACCGGTACGCCGAAGGTTACCAGGGGGCCTAATCAAGCTACCGTAACATGCGCCCCTCGCAGCCCGGGGGGCCTTAGCTCCACGCACTTGTTCGTGGTGAGCTTCGTCCCGTTGGTGAGTGTGGACAGGACCAAGGTTGCATTCGGGATCACGTGCAGCTGCGAGAGTCGAAGAGGGTCCAAGGGCGGGACAGGGCAGACAGGCCGCAACACAGCAGACGCGACGGGCGTTAGTTGCGTAAGGCCCCGGGGGGGTAGTACCAACAGTAGTGGTGCCAGCAGGGTGGCTGCAAAGCGGCCGCTGAACCGGAGGTCGGCACCGAAGCAGCGGCGCCAGAACCCTCCCCCACCCCCGTAACACACGCTAGACCTAAAGCCGGCGCAACGTTAGTACAACTTCACAGTAAGTGGCGCCGCGCGGGATAGATCCACATCGTTCTACCAGAGCCAGAGGGATGTGGGAATCGTTCTACCAGAGCCAGAGGCATGTGAGGCATGTGGGATAGATCCACATCGTTCTACCAGAGCCCGAGGCATGTGAGGACACGTTGCCTGCTGTAATAAGCGCTGCAAGTTCAAGCTCTTGACGATCAATCGATCAAGCCCAGTCTGCTAGGGGGGGGGTACGGAGCGCTGGAGTAGTGACCAGACTCACGTCCAGCAGCGTCTTCAGGGCGGCTTGATTAGCCAGCAGTGCCGCTGCGGTCAGGCCCTTGGAGGAGAGGTAGGTGTTGAAGGCGGCGTCGGTGGGGACAAGGATCGTGCCCTTGAAACTACTGGAGTTGGCAAGGGTTGCGTTGTAAACGGTGGTGGCGTTGAGGGCTGCGATCAGGGTGGTGGCGTCGCCGTGGGCCCCCAGCGCCTCTTGCAGGGTGTTCATGGCGGGCGGGATGAGCACCTGGTCGATGAAGTACAATAAGGTGCGGTGGGTGCCGCTGCGCAAACGGGCGCAAAAGGGCGGAGGAAAGCCAGCAGGTGGCGTATGTCAGTGGTGAGATATGGGACTCTTGAGCAAAGGAAAAGCTGAATGCTGTAGTAGAACGGTCGGTCTACTAGGAAGGAGGCTAGAAAGTGGAGGCTAGAAAACTGCCAATGCCAGTGGGTCCTACTGAACGCGACATGCGAGTTGGTGGTTGGGATCTGGGTCCGATCAGACCAGCCAGGGACGAGATCAAAACGTGGGCCTGGTACACTGTATTCGACGTGGCGTGTGAATGCTAGAGGTGTGTGTGTGTACACGTGTCACCAGCGATCGTTGTGCGAGTGGGAGGAAGAAAAGCACCGTCAGGATCGGCAAGTACCGGTAGCAAGCCGAAATGCAGCCGAGACAGCACGCAAGGGCCAAGGTGCTGTGCTGTGTGATGTGTGCACGCACGTCGGTGAGGGGCCCTGCCCCTCATCGCGGCAAATACGACAGGGTACGACAGTACGGGCTGCTGCTGCTGCTACTGCTGTGTTCTGTTGGGACAACTTACTCTGGCAGCAAGCCGATGGGGGCTACCGAAAAAATGGTCGCATTGCCCCCCGGGAACAACGCAGTCCAAAAGTTCTCTTCACCACCTCCCCTTACGAGCTTCAACTTGAGGCCACTGCGGGGTCATCACATACACACACACACACACTTAATAAGGGCAGGTACCGATAAAGGCGAGGGGACAGTTCAGGAGAGATAGAGTGGGCTGCACAGGGACTGTCGGACGTCAACGAAGTGGCTGGAAGTTTTTACGGCGAGCTTCATTGAGACCCTCGGAAGCCCACACAGCCGGCTCCTGGAGAGGAGTCCTGTGCTACGGTATCAAGAGGTACAAGGCCGTGCTCGTTGCGCGCCCGCCCTGGCAGCTGGCACCTCGATCTATCTGCTCAATCGACCGGGCTGCCCGTCACGCCTGGGCGCGCAGTGCTTGACGTCTATCTTGTGTGATCGCCCTGCTACTTACAAAGCGCGCCGAGCACCGTACTCACCTGAGCGTGGTCAGGGTTTTCGGGTCGGTTGAGACATCGGCACTGAGGTTTGCAATCTTTGGCACGACGTGGTATTTGAGCAGGTACATGACGCCCGAAGGTGACGAGGTCAGCTGCCGCAGCAGCGAGCTGTTGCCGCTCAGGTCGGATGTAAAGGCCCTGCGAATAATACAGAAGCAGAAGCAGGGATCAGGCATCCATCCAACGGAGTTCGCAAAGCGGATCAGAAAGCACGCTCTCTAAGGACCACGAATGACCGCGTGCCGAATGGCCGCACGTTCTGTAAATGCCGTACCCCATCAAGCAATTGTACGACGTCAGCAACCGCCGTACGTCGTGTTGCACCGTCACCTCTTCAATTGGAACAAAGGAATTCGCAAAGCTGGCTCGGCTACCCCCCACTCCCGTACTTACGGGTCGAACGGCACGAGGACCGAGTAGTCCGCGGTCGGGCCGAGCAGGTCGAAGAAGGACGGTGCATATGTCGTTATCAGGTTAGCCAGCATGGAGGCGACGCGTACGCGCTGAATAGCCTACAGATCGCGAAATGCGGCGACGATGCGCATGAGAATCGATGGGGGGATTTAGGTTGTTAGAATCCGTCAACAGAGTCAGGGGCATTTGCGCTCAGTACAAACAACTCATTATCAAGGCGAACAACTGCATGCTGAAGCGCAACGGTGCCGCTTTCCAGAGCCGACACCTCCTGAGACGGGTCGGGACGGTCGGTCGGGGACGGCACATCCATCCAACCAGCGCCCAACTCGACTACCCCACCACCACCACCACCACCACCATCCCGAGAGGAAGGACGTACCACCGCGGAGGACGGGAAGAACGGCATCAGGACTGCGTCGATGACATGAACCACGGACTTTCCGGCCATTATGTCGGCGGTTGTGACGTTGGCATCGCTGCCAAGGGACGCGACCGTGACACCCGTAGCCGTGCGGTTGGTGCCCAAAGAGTCCCCTTCCGACGCGTACGGGTCGCTGTTCACGCGCAAGACGCGACAAGGTCAGGCGGCGAACACGGGGGGGGGCGACAGGGTGGATGGGTGGGTGGCTTTTAGGGTCTTAGGGATCCATGCGCGGACGGACGACAGGCAAGGAAAGTGGGAGGAGGGGAGGGAGGGGGTAAATTAGGGCCGCGCCTGGACGTGCATTGGGTTTTGGGCAGGGTGAAACGGACAGGCGCACAGCACGGATGTGCCATCCCTCATCCGGGAAGCTCCTTTGACGCGTGCGTGCGCGGAACGTGGAGGCTCGCTTGGTGGCCGTGCGTCGATGGCGTGCCGTGGTCCCATGCGGGGTCGACATTACCCACGATACACACTTGCACGTGCAAAACGCAAAACGTGTGCACGTGCAAAACGCAAAACGCAAAACGTGTGCACGTGCAAAACGCAAAACGTGTGCACGCCTGCAAGTTTACAAGTCTACACACCCGCCCTCCGCTTCGACAAGTACGGTACCGGTGTCGCTGGGCCCTAGGTTCATTCGCTAACATCGCCTCCGTCGATGTCCCTCCGGAATCTTCCTAACCAACCTAACCCCTCCCCCCCGTCAAGTCCTCGCCCGGGTCAGTTCCTCTCCCGATCGCCCTGTCTGTGTGCCTGCCCCCGGTTTAGCTCATCGCCCGATCCTGTCATGCCGGGGTCTAGATCAGTGCCCGGGAGCCGGGACCACCTGCCCCAGGTACCTGGCCCGGGCCTATTGCGCATGCATGCCCCGACTTCAGTCATTGCTGCGCCTCTAGCCTGGTGAAGTATTGAGTGCCGACGAGCTTGACCAGGGTGCCTTTTTCGGTGCGTTAGATACGCGTGCGAGCTCGCCACGTTGGGGCCGCAAGTACTCACAATGCGCAATCCCACTCGGCTTGTTGGCCTGCCGCGATGATGGCCGCGGAAGTGGCGGGGGGCTGGACGGCGTGGTAGAGAAGAAGGGACGCAAACGCGCGGGGGTTTCGCTGCAGGTCCTCCTGCTTGAGGCCTAGCAAGGCCAGCGCGCCGAGCAAAGCCTGCGGCGGCATTGGACGAACGCACAAATGACAAGTCGTATCAGTACGCAGAGATTAATTTGGTTTTATACACCTAGATTATAGCGGTTGTCGGGCAGCAGTTGACCCTGTTGCCTGCTGTTGGCAGCGACAAACTGAACCGAATGCGCGCGCAGGTGTGCAGTCTGCGCACCGGTCACTCAACCATTTCGCTTTGTGCCTTTTACTATGCTCGGTTTCTCTCATTTTTACATACTGCTGTTGGACAGTGGGTTGTCGCCAGGCCCGAAGGTCAACCCTATCGGCCCATCTAATCGTGGCTTGTAGCCACCAGGAACCACAAGATCAGGAGCCCCATATAACATATTGCAAATAGCATACCTTGTCCGAAGGCGCGAACACAGTGACGCTAAGTTCCAAATTGTCGAATACGCGCGACAGATTGGCGAGCGACAGGGCCGTGCTGAAAAGAGAGGTGTCCGACGTGTTGCTGACGGCAGAATAGACAGTAGTTGCAGCAGATGTAAATGTTGGAAGGACCAATAAACCTGCAAATCATTTAGCGCACGCAAAAGTCGCTCGGCCGGTCAAGATAACCCGACCGTCTTCAAACATTTCGCCACGCATACGTGTATCCAGACTTCAAGACTCACCAGAAATCAAAAGTAGAGAAAATCGATGCTTCATTTTCGCTTTGCGAGCTGTGAACGAGTGTTTGGTTTTGAACGGAAGTTCTGTAAATTTGGAAGTCTCTGAACTTAATTCAGCATGAACATAAGCTTATAATGCAATAAAATTATCGCGGGTACTGATAGACTTCTCTCGTGTCTCACCGCGTATATGTCATCGAGTGCCGGTTCGTCTGCTGCCGTTGCACGTACAGCGAGGGAAAGGGAGGGAACTAGCCAGAGCGCCGGACAGGCTGTCCCGCAGTCCGACTTCAGAACCGTTTAAATTCATGCTTTTAAATCAGGAATTCTGCGTCAAATGCTGCATCATTCTCTTCGACAGCAGATCTGTGGCCAGCGCAGGTCAGCGGGTCGGACTCACGGGCCAAACCGTCGACCAACGACGATGGATAGCTTTTAGGATCAGCATACTAGGGTTGCCAAAATACTTATCATCGTTTCGACAATTTCGCGGTGGTGGCGAATGGGCTTCGCCATTCGCGTTCGTAAATTGCTACCTGATCAGGCCTGATCTATTCCGAGTGCGTTCCACAAGGCTTTGTGCACGTCTTTCATGGCCGGGTGCGAAAAGAGTCTTATTAAATGTTCACGATATTGGCAATGGATGGCTTTTACGGGCAGTCCATTCGGTTTGTCTCGATGTTTTTGGGTCTGCGCGCGCGGCCTTTTCTGGGGGCTTCTGGGGCGGGGGGCATTGCCAGCTGCAGCCCGTTAGTTGCTGTCAGGTCTGTTGGCGCGCCTTCTTGTAAGTGGCCGGGGACCTTTGCCATTTGGGGAGCCTCATTGCAAATTCCCACGTGGTCGAGGGTCCTTGTGCTTTCCCTCGGGTTCGCTTGTTCCTGTCTGGGTGGCTCGTGCCGTCTGGTCTGGTCTGGCATGACATCACCCCAGAAACAGACAAGAGCGTTGCTTATTTGCATGATTTGGTGGGGGCAGGTGGGGGGCTGGCGTGGGACGGCGCAGGGGGCTTTTCCAGCCTCCGTCAAGTCCCTGTTGGTGCGCCTCTGTTGGTTTGCCGCCAGGGTGATACTGGAAATCCATGGCTTAACAACTCGGTGATAACGAGTCCTTAGCCTCTTCTCAACGGGTTCGATTGTTCCATAGGGTTCCTTGCCGGTACTTGGCGCCTCAGCGCCGGTGCCTCAATACTGTTTGGCCTGGATAGGCTTTCCCTCACCCCGACCCTTTCTGCTGCAGTGCCACAGCCGCAGGGTGAAGGCTGGCCCAGCGGCTCCCTCCCTGCATTGCCTGTAGCAAGGGAAATGCGTGCGCCCAAATTGGACAACCCTCTCCTACCCTCTCCCGTGATGCGTGTGGCCTACGCACTTCTGTGATGCCAAGGCCGCATGGGGGGTAGTCACCCGCATGGGGCTGGGTCCACATTTTACGGTAGTGCGAGTACGGCAGAGATGCTGTTCGTGAGGTTCATGTTGCCCCGCTTCTCTGCTACCTACAGGGCCGACACGCCATGCATACGGCACACGTCCTGCATTCTATTTGCAGAGTAAAGCGGCCTCGTCTAGACCTAAAAGCATAGAAGGTCATACGATTCCTCGCCTGGATTTGTGGACCTTCCAACGTCTTCTTCCATACAATTGCCCCGAAACCGGGCCCCGAAACTCGCAACGACAGCGTCAATCCTAACCGCATTGCGATGAGGTAATTGAAATAGCATGTGGTTATGAGCTTCTAGTGCATGTTGTTTTGTCAAAGGCGAACCCACGGAAAATGCGTTTCATGGGACGGGTATGCGAACGACTCTTACGCCCAAACCACAAACACCCGCGCCCTTGCTGACCGTTATTAATCACTGTCGATAATTTAATAATCACACGATATCCAAATATTTCTCGGCAAGCGGGCGGGCACCTTGGAAAAGGTTAAGGGAGTCGCATCGCCTTCGGTATCCATCTGGGTCCTGGGCAAACAATTAACGCTTCAGGTCATCTACAACTCATAACCCTCCGGCAAGCGTTGCCGAGGACCATCGTGGACCTCCTATGAACTTGCTGTGCCGACAAACGCCTTCTGCAGCGCGGAGCATTCCTCGGCAAACATGTTGTCACTCTTTGTGGGTGAGTGAATATTGTTGAGCTGCTCGCGCGCTGCCGACGTGTGGTAGGTGCCATTCCTGCCACAAACCATCGCACGTTTTTCACCCACACACATCGCATTGCGCCGCTCATGCTCTCCCTCAATCTCCTCCATTGAAACAGGTGCTCCAAAGGGCTTCGTCACCGCGCACAGGGCCCTTCGCCCGGGAGCCTCGCGGCCATGGCGTGGTCGCTCCCCAGCCACTTGATTCCGTTCTGGAAGCCGACGGAAGCGGTGACGATCCCGGTCGCCTTGGAAAGCACGGTCCGAAGCTCCTGCCGCGGCCAGTCCGTCCAAAGAATGACGGTAATGGCTCCAGCAAGAACAACGGCGGTGGAGGCGGAGGTGGCCGTGGTGGCGGGCGGGGCCCTTCGGGCGTGGGCGAGCGCACACTCGCGTCGCTCGCGGCTTACAGCGGTCTCGTGGGGACCACGGCGCTTATACTTGGAAACCTGGCGGGCTTCGATCTGTGGGGCGAGTTTGACTGGACGTCGCTTGACGACCTGCGGATGGCGGCGGTAGCGAGCGTGCCGCTGCAGCTGTTAAACGCAGCGCTGCTACTGCCGAGCTACAGCTCCCCTCAGCGACTGCCGGACCTGGGGAATCTGGAGGTGTGTGTGTGTGTGCGTGTATGACCGTGTGTGTGTGTATGACCGCGTGTATACTGTGTCTTGTGTGGGGGGATGGAGGGTACGGGTGCGGTGGCGGTGGCGGCGACGGCGGCAGAGCTTCTTGGCTGCCTGCAGCCACTGCACGAATCGCGCAAAGGCACCTCCCTGCGCCTGAATGATACCACCACATCGCACCACCGCACACCCCCCTCCGTGCTGCGCTCCCCTGCCGCGCCGCGCAAATGCACGGGCAGAACCGGACGACCAACCAACGGAGCACGTTTCCCGCGTTCGTCTCGACACTGCCACCGGGCACCTTGCTGTGCGCTCCCCAGGCAATGGAGGAGAAGCTCCGGGCCGAGCAACAGCAGCGGCAACAAGGGGACCAACAGCAGCCGCAGCAGCAGGCGACGGCGGCGCCCGGGGTCTCACCTGCGGCCGCGGAGGCGGCGCCAGCGTCCTCGGCCCCCGAATCGGCCTCTGCCTCCTCTCCCTCTCCGGCGCATTCGGCGCCGTCGCCGCCGGGCTCTGCCGCCGGGCCGCCGGGCTTGGTCCCGGCGGACGTGTGGGGCCGCTCCAGGGACGGTGCGGAGGCGAAGCCCGCGGCGGAGGACGGCTGGACGGCTCTGCGCAGCGCGCTGCATCTGGCGCAGGTAGGTCGGTGGGGACACAGGAAAGGGGATACGTCGGTGGGGTCTCGGTGGGGATTGGACGGCGACCGGGCGGGGACCGGTGGGGAGCGGGTGATGGATGTGAAACCGCAGCGATGGAGCGGGCGGCCTCCAACTAGAGTCGCAATTTTGTTTTATTAATAAAAAGCGGACGCAGGACGGGGATGGCGAGGAGAGAAGGTCGTGCTGCAAGGGCTCAGGGGCTTGTGGCGGGGAGGCGTAAGGCCTCCAACTGAATAATCGGTTAACTGTTTCAGGCAGTGTTTATTTTGTAACGGGCGGCCCGAGCAGGTGGGTATTCAGTTTGGGACATGTTATTAGCCCGGCAGGTCGAGGATTGCGGACCGGCTTTTGACCTCACTAACCACCGCCAAACGCTCCTAACCGTCTCAACTGTCAGGGCTACTACATCAGCAACAACCCAACGGCGCGCCTGACGCCGGCGGCGGAGGCGGGATACACGTTCATCGACGCGGCAGCGGGGGAGCTGCTGTACCGCGGCGTGGCGATGACGTGGCTCGCCGGTTGGCTGCAGGTACGGCACGTGTGTACGGCAGACTGACGGCGGGCGGTGGGCGATGCCCACCCATGGGTCTGGCGCTCAGGCTGTGTGCAGCCCTGGCCACAGGGACGGGCCGGAAACCCGGAATGGAGGGCTCTCATCGACCCACCGATCGGGATCGAGGGCGGGCTCAAGACTGACCCACGGGTCTTTTTACCCAGACATGGACCTTTCCTTTTATCTTTACCTCAGGACCGGGTTTATGAGGCAGGCGTGGACGAGACGGTGTCGTACCAGCTGCCGGCAGCGGCGGCGGCGGCGGGCCTGCCGGGGCTTGGCGACGCCTTCGCGACGCTGGGTGTGTACGGCGCCTGCCAGTGCGCCGTCGCTGCCGCCACGGCGACGTTTGTGGTGCTGTCGGTGATGTCGAGGTCGCGTCGGGCGGCGCAGCGGCTGGAGATGCTCATGAGTGTGGCGTCGCCGTCGTCGTCAGCGTCGACGTCGGCTCGGTCTCCGACAGGTGAGTGCAACACAACACACGTCGCGGGCCCGTCTCGGCCTGTCTCGGCCTGCCTCGGCCCGTCTCGGCCTGCCTCGGCCCGTCTCGGCCTGCCTCGGCCCGTCTCTGGCTGTCTCCTGCGCTCAGATCCGGACCCAGCCACATTCGGCCTCGGCCCAAACCGTCGAGGAGCGCTTGCGCGGCCCGCTTTCATGCCGGAGTTTTGGCGGGCTGCTAGGATGTGGCCCGTGCCTCGCCCGTTCCGGTTCCGTTGCGTCATCCGCTGTCCTTTTCGTCTCTGTGCACGCAAGGTCTCTCTACAAACCCCAAGGTCTCTCTACAAACCCTAAGGTCTCTGTACACTGCAAAGAACTCTGGTGCTTCTCAGTTCCATTGGTTCGACAGTCCGTTTCGTCTCTGTACACTCGACCTAGTTTCTACCAAGGGCTCACAGCCGCTGCCGCACTTCTCAGTTCTCGCCCTCCGCTCCGCCCGTTACTGCTGCTCCCTGACGCAGGCCCAGGCGGCAGAGGGACCGCTGGCGATGCCGCCAGCGGCGACGGCAAGGCCGCCGCCGGCAGAGGTGCCGCTGGCGCCGCATCCGGCGCCGGCGCGCGGGCCGCCGCGCAGGTGCTGTTCGGCCCGGGCGGTCCCAGCGTGGGGGCGTCCAACGCGGGGGCGGTTATGCGGAGGGCGGCGGCGATCCAGGCGGCGCGAGACGCGTTCCAGGTCGGTGGTTTCAACGGTTAACGGTTGGGACGGTTGGCAGTTGAGGTCGCGCGATTGTGGAGGCAGTTTACGCAGTTTCGCTGTGGATGGGTTTTGTTTTTCCACCTTTTCTTCCTCCCTCTACACCTCTACAGACACGGAAAACGCGCACGCGCCATGCACGCCTCGCGACGGCGGCGGCGGCGCGCGCAGCACCTCGTGCGAACCCGCTAATCCACACGTCACGCGGGGCCCTTAACCCTCTCTGCCCGTTGCAAACGCAAACAAACGACTGATTCATGATATGTACTCGATATTTGCATGCATGCCGCCCCGACTGCCGCCCAAACTGCCGACGCCTCATGCCGCCCCCGACTGACGTATCCGCAGATCCTGGTTCTTAACGCCGTGTTCATCGCCAGCGGCGGCAACCTGGCGGCGTCGTACAGCGTGTCGGTGATCAACCAACTGCTCATCAGCGCGATGCAGCGGAGGGGAGTCGCGCGGATGCGTGAGGTGGGCGGGGGAGGGACGGGGGGCGGGAGGGCGGGGTGAGGGCGAGGGCGGGCGGGGCGGGGAAGGGGAGGGGCGGGGCGAGGGCGGGGAAGTGTGTGAGGCCTGCGGGTTGGAAAGGGCTGGGGAGTGTAGAGAGGGCTCTGGGAGGGCTCAGAGAAACAAATTCGAAAGTTGGCAAGCTGAGTGGCTGAGGGCTAAGAGTGGCTGAGAACCTCAAAGGGCCTGGGGGACTGGCCGGCTCAGCTGGTTGGTTGGTGAGTTGGCATGATTTCTAAGGAGCCAGCAGCAGCAGGTGGAAAGATTAGGGCGGTCTGTGGAGCAACAGTACAGCCCTGGTTAGCCATGCCAGTGGCAACAGGGGCAGGAGGGAGGGTGGGAGTCCGACACGCAAAGTGGCCCATGGGGCGTCTTGTGGAAGGTGGGGACACAAAGCCAGACGTCGGCGCGACGAGGAGGCACGTCTGGGGTGTGTGTGGCTGCTAGCTGAGCCTGGCTTGACTTGACTCGCTTCGCTTCGGTTTGTTTTTGTTTGTGTGGTTTGTTTTGCAGCGGAGTGCGGCTCTGGCTCGTGAGCTGCGAGCCTACAACACCCAGATGCAGCGGATAGCCAGCAAGTACAAGGACAAGCTGCCTAAGGTGGGTGTGGCCTGGAACGCGAGGTGGCTGGGAACCGGCAGAGACGCTGGGAGCATGGCGGGGAAGCAAAGATATAATGGTACCTACTAAGATGTGGTACCTGCAGCGGTGGAACGGGAGGCGATGATGTTAGCGGTGGGACGGAGCCAGCAGTACCCCTCCCGACGGCGGGGGAGAGCCCGAGGGCCGAAAGCGGAGCTCTCGGCTTGCGCCTTGCGCTTTGCGAAGCCCATCACCACCATCATAGCCTCTGTCACCTCTTGCCACGTCATGCCACCTCATGCCACGTCACGTCACGTCGTCACGCCGCAGGCCGCGGCCACCCGACTGGACACTCTGGGGCCCGAGGACGACGCCGCGGCTGGCGAAGCTCCCTCCACATCCTCCGCCGCTGGCAGCAACGCGAACAGCACTGGCAGCAGCAGCGGGAGCGAGCCGGCGGCGGCAGCTTCACCGTCAGCCTTCGCTGCTGATAGCACGAGCACCAGCACCAGCAGCAGTGTCTCCAGCGGTAGCAGTAGCAGTAGCAGTAGCAGTGGTGATGGCAGAATCAGCAGTGACGGCGGCAGCGGCGGCCGATTGGAGGAGGGTGCCGTGCAGGCACTGGCCGCCGGCGGAGGCGACATCCCCAGCACCGGCCTCGCTCGTGCGATTGCGATGCTCGACAGATTGGTTCCGGAGCCTCCCAAGCCGGCGGCCAACAACAAGAAGCCGAGGCAACAGCAGCCGCAGCAGCCGCAGCCGCAGCCGCAGCAGCCGCTGCAATGATAACGGCGACGACAGCGGTGCATCAGTGGCGCCACGTAAGATGCTGCCTCTCCAGGGCGTCATGGCTTGCGCAGAAAGGGAAGGGAGGGGCCGTAAGCGGCAAAGCGCGGCTGCGGGCTGCGCGGGTAACCGGTGCTGGTGGTACCTGGCCTGCGTCTTGTGGGGTAATGATATAAACCGCAGCGGAGAGGGACGTAGGCGACGGAGGGACGTAGACGCCTTGTCTGTGTGGGGTGGGGCGGAGGAATCAAGGCATGCCGGACGAGACATGCAGTACGTACCCCTTGACAGGGCTGGAGAGCCCGTGGAAAAGCTTTTGTGGTGGCCTGCTGCCGCGACCCTGTCCGCCTGACGCTGTGTTTTGGAGTTCCTGGGCGGTTTGCGGAATGGAGCGGCGCCTTCCGCCGCTGCCCGCCCCTTGAGGGCATTGCCGGCCCACACTGACCCCAACCCCCCGCCGACCATGGCAGTGTTGAATAGCGGTAGCTAATAGAGTGTCGAAACTCGGAGAGGGGCAGACGTGGCACGTCTGCGCCTCTCCCCGGGGCAGACGTGGCACGGCTTTTGCGCGGCGCGGCGCGGCGCGGCGCAGCGCAGCGCAGCGCTGGACAGTGTCCAGCCCAACGCAGGGCAGCGCGCCAGCGCCGCGCCTTCGTCAATGCTACTGCCGTAGGCCCGTAGCAAGTTTCGCTCGAGCCCCTCTCCCTCGCGGCGGAATAAAGTAAGCAACGTCAAAGCCTCGTAAGGGTTTTGTTTACCGTGCAGGTCTGCGCAGCGCGCGGCGGCGTTTCCAGGACATCATAAGCAGGCAGGCCGGCACCGGCCGCGTACCGCACGTTATGGGGCGTTTCGCGCATGAGGGTTGTGTGGGTTGGTGAGTGATGCTGTGTTGGGTGGTATCCGTTTTTGCTTTTGGGTTTTAGGGTTTTAAGGTTTTGGAGTACCAAGAGAGCAGAGAGCCTGGGGCGTAGATGGTTTATGTGTTGATGTGGTGGTCTGGTCTTTGCTGCCGTTGTTGTGTGTTAGTGTGTTTCTCACCTAATACGCATCGCCATGCCTACGCAGTCATGCTTACGCATGGGCGTCGGCATCAGCATACAAATGCCAGGAAGTCGTTTTGTGCTGGCGGGGTCGCTCTGCATGCGGCGCACATTTGCCTCAGGACCGGACCCGGGCCTCAGGCAATGTGGTCCTTCCGCCTCACCACGGCCTCACTCGGCCGTAGCAGTGTCAGATGCGGCACGGACCGGTTCCGGGTCCAACATTGTAAAATGGTTGGCTCATGTTGCGGGAGAGCACGTATGGCTTGCGCGTGCCACCGTGACTGGACTGAATCTCTGGTTTACAGTGGGCCCCCGAGGGTGGTCGGCGCACACCGCGCCTCGACACTGCCGCAGCCGCAGCCCAACTCCCGGAAGCCATGCGCGCCCGAACGGCCGGAGACAGGACCCGGAAACAGCCAAACTTCTGGCCTGCGCGCCGCCGTGTCCTTTCACGACCTCGCCCCAAAATTGTTACTTCGTCACTTTAACCCCCCCCCTACGGGCCCTGGCCTATACATGGATACCCCCCCGGTTCGATCCCGATCTCGAGCCACTGAACCCCCCACCGCACACCTGCAAGGTCCGAATGTCAAACCACCCGCCTCCCCGGCGCACATCATTTCCCAGCCGACCGGGATAGATATTGTGCTGTCGCCGCTCTGCCGCTATGCCGCTGTGCAGCCTTTGGTAATCGTCAAGTGTCGCGTGCGCACGGTCTCAACTCAGCGCTCAATGCGGTACGGCGACACAAAGCGGGGGCATTGGGAAGGGTGGCAATGGACCGAGGGCCCGTGCACGACCGTCCGCCAGGACCATCACGTGTAGAACTACGGAAGATGTTCACGCATCCCGGCAGCGCACGGCGTCACCTCCCACCCACCCACATAATATAGTACACGCCATGTTCCAATATTTCTCCCAAACAAAAAACGCCAATGAAAAAAGGGTCGCATATGGCTAGACAGGTGACGCTGGGCTGTTGTCCGATGGGTGGACAGACAAAGATTTCGACACGGTCTTCGAGGGTCGAAAAAATTCGCGCGGCATCGGAATCGTACAGGCGTTCGCGCGGAAAATTGTACAGCTGCTCGCCAGGCAAAGCGCGCCCGTAAAGCGATCAAAACCGCTGGCGTTGCCGGGGTTAGGGGTCAGATTATCGGCATCAAGCTCAGCGTATCCAATGCCACAACCTGAACCCCCAACGCGGCCCAGGCATCTGCCCGGCTCGCTTTCCCCCTCCCACTTCGATTCCCTCATTCACCACCCACAACATACCGCGCCCCACTCCACACTCCCAAGGGCCCACCGACAAATGCACAGGCTGAGAACCCGAAAGATCAAGGGCTGCCCACGCACCACGACACCAGGCCCCTGCCTCCGCCACCCGGCCGCGGCTACCTCAACCGCCCCCGCCCTCTCCCGCCGTTTTCCCCCTGCCCTCCCACCAGCCCTCCAGCCTCCCCAAGGCTGCTCCCTCCACCGGCCTTCACGCTTCCACCGCCGTCACGCTTCCCCTTTCCCAGCCGCGCACCGGAGACCGGACCCAGGCACCCAGCTGCTGCGCTTCCCCCAGCCCTCCACGACACCCCCGGCCTGCGTGCCGGCTTTCCTTTTGCCCCGCGTCCCGGCGACGCGAGTTGACAATGAACCCTCACAAGCCGGGTTTCCGAGTGGCGCCGTCATGACTCATGCGCATCGGGCCGCCGCCGCCGCCGCCGCCGCCCATCCAACCATTCTTGGCGGTCGGCGTGACTGCCGGCGCCGCCGTTCCCATGACCAAGGTGCCGAGAGACCTCATCCCGGCCGCATCCCGCTGGGACTCCTGTACGAACGGCCTCTGACGGAACGCGGTGGCGACCGAGTTTGGCGAGTTCGATCCGTCACCGCTGCGCGTGGCGTGCTGATCAAGCCTGACGTGGGCGGCGGCGGCGCCGAAAGGGTACGACGGCGAAGAGGCGCCGGCACTCGGCGGCCGCGCAGCGGGCTGCCCGCGCGTGTTGGGCGATCGGAGGGAGATTGGCGGCAGAATGTTGCCGCCGTCGCTGCTGCCGGCCTCACCGCCGCCATCGCGATCGCGCCCGTTGTCGACCAGCGAGCGGCCGGCCATGGGGAACGTCCTCCCTCCTCGCGCGTTTCTAAGCTTCCCGATCACGCTGGCGCGGCCGTCGGCGGCGGCGCCGCCGCCGCCGGCGTCAGCGCCGTCGGCAGCAGTCGAGGACGTCGCACCTAAATCCGTCACCGTACTGATGCTGACTCGCCGCTGACGGCTGCGCATGACGTGTCTGTGTATGGGCTCCAACTCCTTCGCGAGTTTCATCAGATCTGCCGTACCCGCGTCTTGGGCAGCGGCGTCGCTGGCGGCGGCGGCGGCAGCGGCGGCGGCGGCGGCGGCGCCGATGCCTTCCGCCGGATCCGCCGCCGCCGGCCAAGCCGTGGTTGCGACGCCGGCGAATGCACTTGGTCGCGGCAACTTTCTCCCGGTTGCCAAACTTCCAACGGTAGACAGCGCTGTGGCGAGCGGTTGGGGCACAATCTTGCTGACGCGCGCGATCTTGTCGGCCACGTACGACGGAATGTACGGACTCAGTTGACTGTTGGTCGTCTGTCACCACACCGCATAGCGAGGAAAGTGCCGCGCATACTGTTATTAGAACCCAAGGCTCAGGGTTTGTGAGCAAAATAAGAAAATGAGTAGTTTGATGAAACATGATATAATGTCGTGCGCGCAAGCTTCAGGCCCAAAGGTTTAGCAGGGTTTAGGTCCACTGTTAACCTTTAACCGCTGCATTCACTACTACAGCGGATACTGCTGCTACTGCTACTATTGTTATTATGACTGCTATAGCCAAAGTGTGTAGCAGCCGAACGAACCTGGATATCTGCCAGCATGGTCTTGATGTTAGAGTACACGTCGCCCTCTTGGACCTGCGATGGGCGAGTACGGCATCGTACGTTGTACGACAGTCACGCGGCATATCAATCAGACTTTGCCCATTCTTGCCGTACCGCATTCGGCGCGACACCCGACACGGCAAGGCTAGCGGGTTGTTGTACAGCAGCGAACCTTGTAACAACTACCACTACCACTATCACTACTACGGCGATTACGGACCGCGAAGCGCCCGCCCCTCCCCGCCCGCCCGCCCGCCGTACCCAAATCGAGCTCTTTCGGTTGGCGCCATTGCGCCCGAAAACGCTGGGCGCCGGCGCTGGAGCCTCGCCGCCGCCGCCGCCGCCACCGCCGCGTCCACAGAACTCATCATTCATCTTGGCGGAAAGGCTTCGGGTCAACGTCAACCTCAGTCCCAACCCAGCGTCGTAATTTGCGGCGGTGCTGCTGCGGGGCTCCAGGGCCGCCGCCGCTGCTCCGGCGGCGGCGACGGAGGTGCCGCGGGCCCTGGCGGCGGCGGCGAAGGGCCCAGCCGCGTGGCCGCCAGGGGCCGCGGCACCTCCGCCGCCATCGGCCTCGTCGAAGTCCCTGGCCTCTAGCGGCGCTGGCTGGCCGCTGCCAGCCGCCCGACCTCTTGAATGATGGCCCTCCTTCCGCGCCGCGGCGGCGGCGGGGTTACCCCCTTCCTCCATCCGACCTACCGGATGCCGCGGCGGCGACTGCGATATCGGCTGCTGCTTCAAGTTCCAGCCGAACAACGGCTGGCCGGGCCAGCCGCCGATGCCGCCGGCGCCGACACCAGCGCCGGCGGCGAGGGCGGCGAGGGCGGCGGAGGCGGCGGTGGGGGGCGGGGCGGGGCTGTTCCTGAGGTCCTGCCGGGCACCTCCGAAGGTCAGCACGGACATACGCTGGACGTCGCCGGGAGGCAACGCCGCGGGGGGGCCCGCCGCCGGATGCGCCTTCTGGGGCGTTTTAGACCTGGGCATTGATCTGCCGAAGCCGGGGCTACTGGGCGCAGACCTGGCTGGCCGGCCCTTGAAAGCGCCGGCGCTGGGGGGAGGGGCTCGGGAGTTGTGGGCTCGAGGGGTGGTGGGTCTGGAAATGGTGCGTGTGGATAAGGCAACCGGCGCCGGGGCGGCGGCGGGCTGGCGTGGGCTCTTGGGCGCGGCGGTGCGGGAGGGCGCGGCGGGGCCCGGGACCCGCTTCGCCGGGGCGGGTTGCAGCGGCGGCGGCGGTGGCTGTAGCGGCGGTGGCGGCTGCGGCGGCGCCTGCACAGCGTAGCGCAGCGCAGGATCAATAAGGAAGTGTGGGCGGAGCAGCCTTCCAAAGTTCCAACACCCTAAAACCCTAAAACCCTAAACCCCAAAACCCTAAGTCCCAAGACGGTACGGTACTCGACAGCACCCAGAGCTGCCGAGCCGGCCAGGATCCAGGCGCAGGGAAATGCACAGATGGCGGAAGACGGAAGCACGAGACCGGCCATAAAACAGGCCAAAAACTGTCCTCCGGGGGGGGGGAGCGACGGTCGGCCGTGAAAGCCCGCTCCTGGAACACCGCTTCCTCGACCCGAATCCCCGCCCACCAAAAGCTCCCATTTGTCACAAACCGCTCCGAGCCCAACCTCTCCACCCTCCGCTCCCGCCCGCTCCGGAACCATCCCGCCCAACCCCCGCCCCGCCCACCTGATGACGTTTTGGCGAGCTGGAGTCCTCTTCCCAGCTGGGGGTGGTCAACTGAATCGCATTGATTCGCTGCGCGATGGCCGACTTCCTCGCCGGACTCTGCACACAGCGCACCGCATCGCATCGCGCCGCGCCACGCCACAGGCACAGGCACAGGCACAGGCACAGGCGGGAAAGGGGGAGGGCCGTTTGGGGAATGGAGCCGGGGGCGAGACGGGGTGGGAACGGAGATCGCAGCTGAGCACGGGCACGGGGCATTTTATGCTTTGATGTTTGGAGGGGAGAGGGTCGCAGGCGCTTGCAGGCGGGGGATGCCGCCGCGCCCCAACGCCGCTTCCCCGTGTAGCGTGCACGCCACGTAGCGCAGGGACGCGCAGCGCAGCGCGGCAAGGCAGGGGACCAGAGGCAGCCGTGGGGGGCCCGCGTGAAGACAGTAGCTGCATCGCAGCCCTGCCTGTCGGGGTTTCTAGAGCAATGCATTGGGTGCGGCACAGGCCTGTCTGTGGTCTGACGGTTTTGTGGTGTATCGGGGTTTGTCGTACTGTCGTACCAAGGTCATGCGACCGCCGTGTGACGGGAGGATGTGTCGGGAGGGCTGAGGATGCAGTACACGGGTAGGGTGGTGGTGGGCTTCCGCGTCAAAACCCGGGGATCGTTTCGGGTCCACTGAAGAACGGTTCGCCCCTCCGGTCAGCCCAAGGAATGCGTTAATCAGCACGGTAAGGAGGGATGAAGGGAAGAAGCTTGGTGCCCTGCTTCTAAGCCAGTATTAGAGCATCAGCATGCAGGCGATCGCAGCTCGCCTGTCGCGCCGGCGCGCGCCCCCGGCCGACCCGGCACCGACCCACGGGTCCTTACCCATTGGAACGTCTCAAAGTTCTGCTCGTAGAACTCCATCATCATCTGCGACCAGAAAACAGAGTTGGAGAACATTTGTTAGTGGGGCCAAAGACAGGAAAAGGGGCTTAGCATTAAGAGTCGCCAGCTGGTGAACGTGGCAAACGCACCGGACCGTGAGAGGACAAACCACACATCGGAGTGACTGCGCACAGCACTGCACAGCCCAGCGCACAGCAGCGCACAGCGCAGCGCAGCACACAGCACTGCAGACTGCACAGCGCTGCACACAGCACAGCACAGCACAGCGCAGCTGCACATCCGCAACTTGACAAGGGGTAGGAAAAGAAGACGGTTCATTCATGGCCCTTTGCCCCCTCAACACGGCGGGCTCTGTCAGCACGTGAAAACTTACATACTGGTCCCCTTTGGCCGCTAGTATCCCCTTCTCCTGCATGGGCGGTATTTCTACTGTTGTGCTTTTAGGCGTTTTAGTTCCCTTGGGCCCTCGGCTCGTATGGGTTTTTTGTTCATGAGAGGGGCACGCACCCCCAACCATGTAACAAACACACACACACACACATACTGCACATGCGGACATGCACGCGCGTGCAGCCCCGGACGCACTCGCGGCTCCCTACCCCCCCGCTCCCGCCACGATGGCTCACCGCCCGTGTATCAGGCGGCGTCGGATCCTCGTCATCTGACTCGGCTTCCCCTTTTTTAGGCAACCCGGCCAGGGGCTGGTAGTGGGGGCCATGCGAGCCAGGCGGCAGTTCGGTGAAGGGAGCCTTGGTCAGGAACAGCGAGGGGCCGCGGCGCGTGAGCGTCCTGGTGATGATGTCCTGCGAGGGGCCGGTGGGAACGGCGCGGAGGAGAAGGGAGGCAGCGAAGGCATCGAACTCGGCGACGGGGCGCGACGCGACGCGTGGATCGACGAGCCGAGCGAGCGAACCGCGGGGGATGAAGACGACACCGCAGCGAATCGCGGCGTGTGTGCAAATGCACCCCTGCCGCCTGTGAGTCGAAGTTAGGAATTCCCCCGGCTCTGATGGACCGTTGGCGGCAACTTGATCGCCTGAATCGGTCTCAGGGAGATCTCTCGAGCCCCCGACGCGGGGCGACGCGGGCCGGCGGTGACGGCGGCTCTAACAGTTAATATTAAAAATATTATGTAGCTTTGCTGTCTTGAGTTTCTATGGCGCGCATTGTCATTGTAATCGGTGTAACGGTCCCAACTGCCATCCATTTCGCCAAAGTTCGCTTCGCGATGGGCGCGAGCTTAATATCATAAAGGGAAATTCGTACTATTATTTTACGCATCGCTTCATTCTAATATATCTCGTCGCCATCCTCCTCCTCTCTCCTCGATTCCGAAGCCGTCTCTCGTCCGCTGCGACGCGATCCGTCACCCTCCGACTCGGCTCCGCAGCTGCTGTTCCTTCTCACCTCCCCTGCCATGAATTCTCGCGCGGAGGAACCCACCTGGGCCGTTTTTGGCTTTTGGCCTGTCGCCCGATGCACCAACGCCCTCAAGCCCTGCTCTAGGAACTTGTGGCGCGACCGCTCTACCCGCAGCTGCTCAATGACGCCGTTCGGCGGCCCCCGGGGGCTGTCTGGATTGTAATCCATCTCGGTGGCCTCTGCGGCCGACCCGGTGCCATCTGTGGTATTGGAAGTTGACTGCTTCATGTCAGCTGTCTTGGAGCATGGGGGCGTGTGTTCATCGGAGGAGTCTTCTGGGGAGTCGGGCAGGAGCTTGAAACTCAGGCCGGGACGCTGCTGTTTCGGCGCGACGGGCGGGTTCTGCTGTCGCAGCTTCTCCTGCAGCTGGTGCATCAGCTCATGCGGAGTCGGAGCGCGTTGAGGCAGCTCCTGTTTCTTGAAGCGTACGCCCATACCCTTGCGCAGAACCCCTACGATATTTGAAAGTGCAGGGGAAAGCGTTTGAGGTCCGTGGCACCAGGGATGTCCCCTGAGAAGGCCTGAGACTTCCCACGTGTGAGAGCAACATTGTGACCTTGGACGAGAGCGGCGGATTGACACTATAAATTTACCTTTGGGCCTGCCAGTTGCGGGTGGCACAGGGCTGGGCCGGTCTGCGTCTGGCGAAGGAGCTTGGACTTCCATCGTGTCGCCATTTGGCGAAGCGGCAGCCCCAACACCGTCGTCGCTGTCGTCATCTGTGACAGCTACCTCATATTGCATAGAAGATTCTGCTTTTTCGTCATCTTCTATGTCCTCTGCTTTGATATCGCAGGGAATTTCAACCGCTGCCATATTCGGTACGCCCTAGCCGGGGCGGTCAGGCGGGCTAATTACAGAGGGATTATAGTATATCACATATAACGACTGCATTATTGCGTCGGTGTTGCCTCATGGGCACGCATTCGGTAAAATCACTGGTTGCCCACTGAGAAAGCGTCCCTTTGTCTCCTTTGTCAACAAATTACAAGGTTATAATAGCTTACAAATTATCATGTGAAAAATTTAAAAACTAAATATTTCTGGATGCCAGAGCTCGCCGGAAACTTTGCCAGTCGGTTGTCAACCAGAAAACACAACCGCCAGTTCCGGAGCGCCAACGGCCTCTCAACTTGTCAGTTGTTACTGGATACTTGTCGATGACCTAAAACACAGATATATAATTAAAAAAATATTCATCTATGGCGGATGAGCCATTATTGCAGGCGTTTTGGTCTGATGTCGAGGTTGCTTCACCGACCGGCCCAGCTGCCTGGCCCTCCGTGCGAGATGTACAGCAGCAACATCCCGATCAGGTATGACTAAAAACAATCACACGCGGCCTAGCAACCGAGTAGAAGCTCCGGCCGAGGAGCACGAAGGTGCTCCTCGGGAGCAAAAGCCCGAAACCACGGAAGCCCTGAACTAATGCCACATACTCATATTTATGTCCCACAAATTCACGACGAAATAATGAGCGCAGCTGATCCGTTATCTCAAGCTCCACGGGGTCAAGAAGCTAGGCGAAACTCGAATCCCGGCGACGGATTTGTGGAGCCTATTCGGACGCGACGAGTTGCTCACGCGAGGCTCGCAGTCATGCGTACTCGATTGGGAGGACGACTGGTGCATCCATCCCCTGCCGGAGCAACCTCCTGGCCAGACCGCTGGCGGCACCGCTGGCACCGTCCCACGGGTCGCGAGGAGCTTATCTGGCAGCAGGAGCAGCCGTGCAGGCTGGGCGTCCCGCCAGCCCGCCTGGCTCAGCACCCGGAGGTACGTATGGCACTTGAACAAGTCATGTTGTGGCTAACCTCGGCTTCTCTAATGCCATACTGCCAGCGGCTGTACGTACCTGTCAGGACGCTTACGTAAGATGCCACCTGCCAGGGCAGGGCAGGAGATGGAGTACGTCGTTCATCTGCCCAGTCCAACCACGTGGAGGTCGGGGGTCAGGCCAGGACGTCGCGCGTAATGTACGGCACTGCTGGTGACAGGTCACAGCGACACGGCGGCCGTCTCTGCGATACCATGGTCTAGATAGGTGATCACATATCTACATACACGGCCTCAATCCCTCGCAATCCTTCTGACCCGGTCCTCCCCCGCCTCCTCATCGCATCAGCCATTTTGATGCGATTCACAACTCACTACCCAAACCTCCGCCACGCACTTGTCCGCATCCCCGTCCTTTGCAACTGCAATTTTCACGTCCGTCGCTCTTCACGTCCGTCTCTCCCCTGGAGCAGCGCAAGCATCACCCACAGCAGCAGCCTCCGCCGACAGGGCAGTGACCCATGGGTCAGTTCCTCGAGCTTATTCCCACCTGCGCCGCCGCTCCCGCTCCCGGCGGAGGAAGCAGCGGCGCCACGGCAAGGCTCCCCGCCGCCGCCGCCACAGCCGGCCGCGCCGCCGGCGTCGTCGGAACCGCCGCCCGCCCCGACCGTGGTCGTGGAGTCGTACTTGATTGCCGTACGGGACGCGGCGGCTCCAGGGGAGGCCGGTTTGCTGCGACCGCTGCTGCGGCGGTGGCACCTGGGCACCTGCACGGAGGCCGCCTTCGGTTTGCCGGCTGTGCAGGTGGGACCCTGGGTGGGACACTTGTGCTCTAGCATTGCGCCCTGCGGTGCTTGAGGCGGAGTTTGCCGCCGAGCGGCCGTGAGGGTATGCATGTGGGATTGTGGGAACACGAGTCGAGTGCGCCTCTTGCGGGCGACATGGGGGCGAGCCTTGGCCCGCAGTGGGCCCAAGACGGACCGACCCTAAGAAGACTAATACAGCATAGTGGTGCCCGCGCTGGGGTAAAGCCGGAATCGAACCGAGGAACCCCAAATTTTGGTTACTCTTCCACTGGACTGAAGACTGGCTATCCTGGAATGTCGGAAGTCGCTCAAATAGGGTGTCACGGCCAACACAACCCGCGTCCTTTGTATCCTCGCAGGCCGTCGTGTCGTACAAGTGGTCCCGCTTCGCCCGCCGGCTGCTGCTGCAGCAGCTGGGGGCCTACGGGCTGTGGCTGGGATCCTTCACCGCCTTCATGCTGCTGTTCAACTCCAGCGATGCCGACATCACGGACACGCAGCTTCTGACCACTTGGAAGGTACCTATCCTGAGGGCGGTTGCTTGGCTGCGGGCAGACACGAACACGAACACGCCCTAATAAGCACGCCTCATACCGATACGTAGATTCCATAGGACATTCCAGCAGGGTCGGTGTTGCGCGCGGCGATTGCGTCCTTTCCGTCACTTTTCTATGGCCCGCCATGCTCCTGGCTGGCTGGCTGGCTGGCTGCGCGTGTGCCGGCGGCGGTGCGCGGGTGGTGCCCCGCAGGGCCGCGGGGCGGTTGCGTCCGAGGCGCTGGCGCTGGTGGGGATGCTGCCTTTCGCGGCGGGGGAGGTGTGCGTGGTCGCGGCGTACGGGCTGGCGGGCTGGCTGTCGGCCTGGAACCTGCTGGATTGCGCGACGTACGGCATGCAGGTAGGAGTACGGCATGTAGGTAGGGGTACGTATCGAACAGGTGACGTACATGCACGCATTGGGAAGGGGGTAGAGCAACGGAGCGTGCGTGTCTTGCCGTTTATTTCTTCAACTCGCCCATCGGTTATGCCCCTCCATGTAAGATGTTCAATAATAAATAACAATAATTAAAATTGCATGAATATGATATGCAATTTTAAAATAACATATAATGGATTTGTAAAGTAACCAATTTATGAATCCATTATGTTGCGCGCAGCTCGCCATCACGGTGCTTCATCTGGGGGCGTTCCGCAACGGGCCGTACTGGCTGATGCTGGCAGTTGCCGTACAGGCCATCCTGCTTGTCGTACGCCTTACCTTCTTCAGCCGCGTCTTCAAATCCACCGCCTTTGACTTTGTGGGCTCGCTGCAGGTGCGGTGCGGTGCGGTGCGGACGTGCGGTGCACGTTACACAGCACGGTGCGGTTACCGTAGTATGTAGTGGGTACTGTAAAAGTAGTTGTCGTTGTAGTACGGTAGCTGTTCTTAGTTGTTGAACCATCCGTTCCACAATGGATCCCAAATAAAGGGATCATCGCCACATTCCTCACCTGGCCAGCCTGAGCACGTGATGAGCAGCAACCGCGCCCCCATGCAAGCTGCCTGGCCGCCCGAACCCCGCCGCCGGCCGAAGCGCAACCCTCGCTGGTCGCCTCCCCGCTGCGTGCAGACGGTGGTCTCCGAGGTGGGCTGGTACGTGGCGGTGTTGCTGCTGCTGATGTGGGGCTTTGCGTGCGCCTTCTTCACCATCTTCCGGGAGGACGAAGAGGCGGCGGACAGCTTCCAGTCGCTGCCGCTGTCGCTGCTCACCATGCTCAACTATGCGGTGCGTGGGACGGGCGGGGGCCGGGCGGGGGCGGGGCGGGGGCGGGGGCGGGGGGGAGAAGGCAGAGGGCGAGAGAAAGACGACGAGCGCAGATGATTGAGAAGAGGGAGATGATGAGGGGTAATAAAGATGAGACCGCAGCGGTGGAACGGTGGCGACGGTCACAAGGTGGATGTGCGACTGGGGGCTGCTGGGATAGGGAGTTGATGGTGTAGGGATTGATCAGGAGCGAGCGGGAACGGTAGGGAGGAATGGAATGAGGGGACGTATGGAGCGAGATGAGACGGGCGATGAGACGGGCGGGCGGTGCGGTTCGGAGTGGCAGCGGCGACGGCGGCCGTCGGGCTGGCAGGGTGGCGCGCGGGCCGGCATTTCGTGACCGTGCGCTTCGTGGCATGTGGATGGGCTTGCTGGCGGGCTGGTGGGTGGCATGGGTGCTTCGGCACGAAGGGATGCTGTCGGTGTACGGCCTCACGCCTTTGCACCCTCACTCGTTTGCCTTCCCTCCCTCCCTCCCTGGATCCCTAACCTTCCACGTCGTCCGCAGGTGGGTGGCACCAGCTACTACATGCGTGACCTGTTGGCCAGTGGTCAACCCGCCGCCGCACTGGCCCTGTGCACCGTCTACCAGTTCCTGGTGTCCATGCTGCTCATGAGTCTGCTGACGGGCGTCATGACGAATGCGCTCATGAAGGTGTGATAAGACAACCGCATGTGTGCGTGTGTGGCTGAGTGCACGTGGTCGCTCTCATGTATGTGCGGCGGCGGGTCGCGGGTGGTGCGGTGTACAGCGGGCAGGGTGGGGCGGGGCGGGACGCGGTATGTAACGGTGTGGCGCGGACGGCGGGGTGTTGCCGTACGGTGCAGTACCATGTGGATGCCGTACATACATTGCGCAGTAGATAGAGCGAACACATTCCGCGTCGCTGTCCGTCCGCTTTGCCCCCGTCTGTCTGCCCCGCCTTGCGTTCGGCACCGCCCCGCCCCTCCGTTCCGCCGTTGCCGCGCTGCGGCTTTGCTCCTTTAGTTCCCGGCCTTGCCTCCCAGTCGCTCGCCCACGCGCTTTCCATGGTTGATTGAAGGTTGGCCGCTGTTTGGCCGCTGTGCAGACCGCCAAGGAGGAGGACTTGGCGCTGGTTCTGAACCGGGCACAGGTACCGTATGTGGTAACTGGAATGTGGTGCCTGGAATGTGGTAACTGGTGGGGGCCAATCTGCGGGTAGTGCTTGTGCATGGTGTGGCGTCGGGACGGATGCGATATCGGCAACCCAAATCAAACGACCCACGAGCTGAAGCCGTTTCGTTCACCATTCACCGCAACATGGTGCGTGCCTGCTGCGTGTGTGCCGCGTCCGTTGAGCGACGGACTTCCGGGCGAGGTGCTAGGTTACCGTAACGGCTGGGTGTGTGCGTACGGTATGCTTGCCAGCAGCTGTGCACCGCGCCCCCGCCCCCCGCCCCGCATGCGTGCAGGTCATCGACGAATTGGAGACGGTTCTGCCGCTGCCCGTGCTGCGGCTGCTCGCGCCGCACGGCAGCGGCAGCGGGTGCAGGCGCCGCGGCAGTCGAGACGGCGGCGACGGCAGCGCAGCCCGCGGTGACGGTGGCGGCGGCGGCGGCGCCGACGTGTGGATGCCGTACATCCACGTGCTGCGCGTCAACCCGGCCTCCCTGGAGAGGATCGATGGTGAGGAGAAGCTCTGGCCCTCCGCCGCCGCTGCCGCCGCCACAGATGATGAAGACGACTGCGAAGGCAGGGGCGGCGGCGCAGCCCGAAGGATTAAGTCAACGGGGCATGTGGAGACGACTGCTGGCGGCGGCACTGAAAGCGGCAGCGGCGATGCGTTGGACGAGCAGTTAACTGCCGTACAGCGGTTAGAGACCCAGGTCCAGCTGCTGGAGGGCCAGCTGGCGGACGTGCGGGGTGTTGTACGGCATATGTTGGACCTCAGAGGCGATGTACGGCAGCTGCTGGCGCTGATGGGGGAGGCAGCAACGCAGGTGCAGCAGGCGCAGCAGCGGAAAGAGGCGCAGCAGTTAGAAGCGCCGCCCCCGTTGCCGCCACAGTCTCTAGAGGGACAGCAGGCACAGCAGCCAGCACTGTAAGGTGGCGGGATAGATGTACAACATAGTTGGGTTGTCGCTGTTGACAAGTAGTGGGGAAATAAGCGGGTTGGGGGGGGGGGGGGGGCGGAGTTCGTCTAGGACACGAGCGCGAGGATGGATCGCTCGTTCTGTTGAGCCATCAACTGCTGCGGCGCGATGGCCAGCGGCCCCTAGTTTCGCAGGGCGGCCGGCGGCCTCTAGCTTCGCAGGGCGGCCGCCAGCCCCTAGATTCGCAGGGCGGCCGCTGGCGCGTTTCTTGGCTGTCAACGGAGCCAACGGAGTCGATGGATGGATGGACTCGCGCTTGAATTGCGGCGGCTGTCGAGGGCCACGCATGTTGCGTGATACGATGCTTTGCACACCGAGATTCAGGCTGCGCATGTCAAGGCTTATGTCGAATGAACGATGATATGTTTGGTATACTCGATATGCTCTAAATAAATAAGCTCGACTTGGGGCTGGGGAATGAAGGTAAGTGCAGAAAGCCGGTCTACAGAGCTTAAGCGGAGCATCCTCCCTGCCAACGAATCCAGTGATCCGTGTTACGAGATCACCCACCCGCCGGCCCATCCGTTTATATACTCACCCGCCGGCCCACCCGTTTATGTCGGGCTAGCTGCGCTCATTGTTGAAACATGGGTATGTACGATCAGCCCTTGCGTCTACGGGCGCATAGGCGCAAGTGCTGCTCGTACAAAATTCGCTCCAGCAGCCGCCTGGCTGCGGCGAGGTCAACTGAATCTTAGCAGCCAGTCTGAAACACAGTTAACGGAAAATTATTACAACCACCGTTCTATGTACGTAGTGTCGGTTCGTTCTGCGTCTTTAGGAGCTAGATTGATTGATTGATTGATTGTTACAGTTGTACGGTATGGCCCCATTCTCCTCTGGGCACCATCCGCACCACAGAACCTTCCAGACGATCCTCATTGGACAACTGGGATAGCTCTGCCTTCTAGGGCGGACCTCATCCATTCACCCAATCTACCACCGAGACAGAGGGTTCAGCGATCGCCACCACTCAAACGTGTGAATCCTGGCCAATCTACTCGGCCACCAACTCCACTCATAGCAGCTAGCCATAATCTCACACCCGGCGGTAGCCGGGGGTCTCCACAGGGATCAAACCTGTAACCTCAAACGTCCTAAGACCATGAGGCGTCACTAGACCAGACCTTGACCAGACCAGACCTTGACCAGACCAGACCAGACCAGACCAGACCAGACCAGACCAGACCAGACCAGACCAGACCAGACCAGACCAGACCAGACCAGACCAGACCAGACCAGACCAGACCAGACCAGACCAGACCAGACCAGACCAGACCAGACCAGACCAGACCAGACCAGACCAGACCAGACCAGACCAGACCAGACCAGACCAGACCAGACCAGACCAGACCAGACCAGACCAGACCAGACCAGACCAGACCAGACCAGACCAGACCAGACCAGACCAGACCAGACCAGACCAGACCAGACCAGACCAGACCAGACCAGACCAGACCAGACCAGACCAGACCAGACCAGACCAGACCAGACCAGACCAGACCAGACCAGACCAGACCAGACCAGACCAGACCAGACCAGACCAGACCAGACCAGACCAGACCAGACCAGACCAGACCAGACCAGACCAGACCAGACCAGACCAGACCAGACCAGACCAGACCAGACCAGACCAGACCAGACCAGACCAGACCAGACCAGACCAGACCAGACCAGACCAGACCAGACCAGACCAGACCAGACCAGACCAGACCAGACCAGACCAGACCAGACCAGACCAGACCAGACCAGACCAGACCAGACCAGACCAGACCAGACCAGACCAGACCAGACCAGACCAGACCAGACCAGACCAGACCAGACCAGACCAGACCAGACCAGACCAGACCAGACCAGACCAGACCAGACCAGACCAGACCAGACCAGACCAGACCAGACCAGACCAGACCAGACCAGACCAGACCAGACCAGACCAGACCAGACCAGACCAGACCAGACCAGACCAGACCAGACCAGACCAGACCAGACCAGACCAGACCAGACCAGACCAGACCAGACCAGACCAGACCAGACCAGACCAGACCAGACCAGACCAGACCAGACCAGACCAGACCAGACCAGACCAGACCAGACCAGACCAGACCAGACCAGACCAGACCAGACCAGACCAGACCAGACCAGACCAGACCAGACCAGACCAGACCAGACCAGACCAGACCAGACCAGACCAGACCAGACCAGACCAGACCAGACCAGACCAGACCAGACCAGACCAGACCAGACCAGACCAGACCAGACCAGACCAGACCAGACCAGACCAGACCAGACCAGACCAGACCAGACCAGACCAGACCAGACCAGACCAGACCAGACCAGACCAGACCAGACCAGACCAGACCAGACCAGACCAGACCAGACCAGACCAGACCAGACCAGACCAGACCAGACCAGACCAGACCAGACCAGACCAGACCAGACCAGACCAGACCAGACCAGACCAGACCAGACCAGACCAGACCAGACCAGACCAGACCAGACCAGACCAGACCAGACCAGACCAGACCAGACCAGACCAGACCAGACCAGACCAGACCAGACCAGACCAGACCAGACCAGACCAGACCAGACCAGACCAGACCAGACCAGACCAGACCAGACCAGACCAGACCAGACCAGACCAGACCAGACCAGACCAGACCAGACCAGACCAGACCAGACCAGACCAGACCAGACCAGACCAGACCAGACCAGACCAGACCAGACCAGACCAGACCAGACCAGACCAGACCAGACCAGACCAGACCAGACCAGACCAGACCAGACCAGACCAGACCAGACCAGACCAGACCAGACCAGACCAGACCAGACCAGACCAGACCAGACCAGACCAGACCAGACCAGACCAGACCAGACCAGACCAGACCAGACCAGACCAGACCAGACCAGACCAGACCAGACCAGACCAGACCAGACCAGACCAGACCAGACCAGACCAGACCAGACCAGACCAGACCAGACCAGACCAGACCAGACCAGACCAGACCAGACCAGACCAGACCAGACCAGACCAGACCAGACCAGACCAGACCAGACCAGACCAGACCAGACCAGACCAGACCAGACCAGACCAGACCAGACCAGACCAGACCAGACCAGACCAGACCAGACCAGACCAGACCAGACCAGACCAGACCAGACCAGACCAGACCAGACCAGACCAGACCAGACCAGACCAGACCAGACCAGACCAGACCAGACCAGACCAGACCAGACCAGACCAGACCAGACCAGACCAGACCAGACCAGACCAGACCAGACCAGACCAGACCAGACCAGACCAGACCAGACCAGACCAGACCAGACCAGACCAGACCAGACCAGACCAGACCAGACCAGACCAGACCAGACCAGACCAGACCAGACCAGACCAGACCAGACCAGACCAGACCAGACCAGACCAGACCAGACCAGACCAGACCAGACCAGACCAGACCAGACCAGACCAGACCAGACCAGACCAGACCAGACCAGACCAGACCAGACCAGACCAGACCAGACCAGACCAGACCAGACCAGACCAGACCAGACCAGACCAGACCAGACCAGACCAGACCAGACCAGACCAGACCAGACCAGACCAGACCAGACCAGACCAGACCAGACCAGACCAGACCAGACCAGACCAGACCAGACCAGACCAGACCAGACCAGACCAGACCAGACCAGACCAGACCAGACCAGACCAGACCAGACCAGACCAGACCAGACCAGACCAGACCAGACCAGACCAGACCAGACCAGACCAGACCAGACCAGACCAGACCTTGACCAGACCAGACCTTGACCAGACCAGACCAGACCTTGACCAGACCAGAGCTAGCCCTTGTTGCGCCGTACGTCCCGTGTGCTCGGAGCGTCTTTGCAGGCTGTCGGATCTCCTTAAGCAACCCACAGGGAAAAATATAAAATGAAATAATAGTCGCGCCGGTTTCCTTGCTTGTCGTCCTTAACGCCTCTGGCGCCGGAGCTAACTGGGCCCCTCTGGGCCGGCCGGCGCAGTCCGATCGAGCAGCACTGTGCACTGTGCATGAGTGGGACTCGCTCCCTAAAAGGAGCGAGTTGCACTCATACAGCATGGTATTTACCATCGCCGGTGCGTCGTCGTGACATATTGATGATCCGCAGCAGCCGAGGTGCCCTCCTTGCTTCCGAGCCCCTCGATCGTGTATGTCGTTGTCACCGCCCCCACGCGGCCGCGGCAACGAACTGCCGATGCGAAGCAAGTGCGTGCCGAGACGGCAGCGATACCAGTACTGCTGTCGGCACTGTTGGATTGATATTATTAATACAGAACATTCACAGATGGCAGCACGAACAGCAAAGTGCAGCTTATCTTCGCTCGTTCGTTCGACCTCCTTTATTTGTTGACGAGCGGGGATTAGGGTTTGCGGGATGCGCGTTTCGTTATCATGGGTTTTGATTGCACACAAAGGTCCTCGAGCGTCCTAGCGTTTTTGTGGGGCGAATATATACTCGTGTGACTTCGTTTCCACTTCGTATCCTGTGAATTATACGAAGTGGAAACTAAGTCAGGCCCAGATTTTACGAAGCCCAAATACGAAGCAAGTCGGGAGGCCAAAAATACGAAGTTTTGACCCCCTCCTTTTTCCCAGCGTGCTAGCTGATTTGCAGGGCGGGTTGGGTTTGCGTTGTGTGGTGCGTTGGCTCGGCCTACTGCGTGAATGGCGAACCGCGGATCATCATTGCAAGGACACTAAGGAATCCAATGTCGTGGACCGTCTGGTAGTTGACGATCACCCAGCAGAAGCCATAAGTCCGATTCTCCACAACCTAGGCATCGTTCTTTCGCAGGTTCGTATGACGCGTCGTATGATCGTCGTAGTGCCGCCGAGCGATGTTCGCGGCTGCCAAGGTTTATCGACAGCTGTCCGTTGCTAATCCGCCAGTTGGCAGTAGTAGTGGCCGCTGACAAGGTTGCATGAGAAGTCCTTGCGGCTTAACACAATAAATTCCTCCATACCTCAAGGGGTTCCTATCATTCTTCAGAACGGTGACCTCGTCACCTACAGTTACTTGCCCAGTTATCATCACCAGCTAGTTTCCGTGCATTACATACCTCCGCCTCTTCAGTTAGCGAGGTTGCTGCAACTGCTGTCCTCTGGGCAGGAATAAGTCCACAGCAGGCATGCCGAGATATATACGTGTGACGGATGTGCATGCTATGTTATCAGAGCTGAAAGCGCAGGGTCGGCGCGAATCACCGGTGTATCAGACGAACGAGTGGCAGGAGAGGTGGTGCAAACGAGAGGCCCAGCCGATCAAGGTAAAGCCAAGCAATGTAGACGAAGGGTATATGCCAGCCTGAACATTGGTTTTGTGTCTTCCGCGCCGATCGCACGCACGCGCGCGGCGCCTTACCCTCGACAACTGACAAACGCACGCGGCGAGCAAATGTGGCAGCAGCGCAACCACCGCACATGTATGTGTTACCCAAACGGCGGATCACGCACGTAACGTTATTTACGGGGCGTTAATAATACATACAGCGGGCATACGTACATGTCCGCAAGCAGTGCAGCGGTCCTGTATGTCCACAATCGACGTATACTTCTGGGGTCGCTTGTGCGCGAGGGCGGCCATGAGTACATACGTAAGCGCACAGGCTTATTAGGCTTGAACAACGAACAATGATCGACCTGGAAGCAAGCATGCATGCATGGTGGTTCGTTGGTCCTCCGTCCCACGACCGCACATATGATGCCGATGACCAGTTTCACGCAGGTGTGATGATATGCACCTACTGGATGAAGGCTAGCTCCCGCTCTATATAATCTGCTGCGGTGGATTCAGCAGTTGATTCATTCATTAACCGTTCGTTTTTATTTGCCGGCGGGACATTACAGGATGCCGCCGTACTGTCGTACCGCTGGCGAAAGCGGGGGAAGCAGGAGAACATCCAGGACTACCGGAAATGGTTGAGAGACTGCCGCGAAGTGGGCTACCCTATGCGCGACCTGGGGACCTCTCGACAGGTGGATTGGTCGCTTGCGGATGGGCACGACCTCCAGATTGAGGTAAGTCAGAACCCGCGATATCGTATATTTACGTACTTCAAACGACATTTTGTGTTTAGCAGGACAGAAAGGGGAAATACATGTGCTGACTGTTGGGTTTGGATGGGTACGTATTCGTTCGGGGTAGGTCGGGTGAGCGGGCACCGTCCCAGAGCCTGGCCGTCGGTCGCTACCATACTTGGCCGGGCCACTTACCCTTACTCTTACTTGTCCGTGCGCGTACGTGTTCGTGCGGTTTTTTTTGGATGTTGTTCGATTCCTCCCGGCGACACTCGCCCGGCGGGGGTGGTCGTCTCGCTCAGCAGGATTTGTCAGTAGGTTGCTTGTACAAGTCCCCAGTCCCCATTTCCGGTCTGTCCCGCTACGTAGTTTTCCCGCTACGTAGTTTTCTTTATGCATAGCGTGTTGATGGGTCGCTAAGGGGGTGGCGCTACTTGTAATTATTGTGTCTATCTTGTTGGCGCCAGGGTCTCGTGAGTGCACGCTCTCTGCTTGTGCTTGCATGCCGGGTCCCTGCTGGCTTCAAGCCTAGCTAGCCAGCGGGACATACTACGCATTTTTTCTTCCCTTCTACGTAAAGTTACTGTGGGTGACGAGTACTCCGCCTAAAGTATCTCGCAGTAGTGATATGATTATGAGATTGTATGGATGAGGAGCCACGCATTTCAGACATCGTGCTCGATCGAGGCTTTGCTGTACTTACTGACACATGCACGCACGCACGCACACGTGATGAGCACGCACGCACGCGCATTGAGGTTGGAGTGTCAACCATGTTAAATACTAATGCTCGCACGAACATACACCTACTGCCCAAAACCCGATCGACGGAAACGCCAGGCATACGCGCGCATGCACGAATCTGATGACCCCAACGCTGCTCGATTGCGCGTCCGTCCAGGTGGCTGTCTGGCTGCTGTGGCTCTACGCCTACCCGGTGGCGGAATACGTCTGGCTGGATCAGATGTGCATTCCGCAGGTAGGTGCGGTGGGGGGTAGAAAATGATACCGCAGCGGAGACGGTGCGGGGGGGGGCGGGGCAGGGTGGCTATCTTATTTTGTTGAGTATCTACGGCCAGAGATACTCCTGGCTCAGGAGCGCTGAGAGTATCTGTCAGAATCTGTCTAGGAGAGGATTTTCCTGACTAAACACGGCCCCGGGAGACATCATGCCCACCTGTGAGGCCGGATTGTCTAAACCTTCAGCTTTTTGCACGGCAAAATTATCTTCAGTTTTTTTGTACTCTTTCCCGAATATCTTCATATCTGAAGATAGCCACCCTGGTGCGGGGGTGCGTGGGTGGGGTAATGGCGGTGCGTGAGAGTGCTGGGGTAGCACGGTTTAATATTCGGGTGCCATCCGAGTGCCATTCAGCCATTGTGTGTGGTGTCAGCGGGTATGTGTTCGTCAGCAGCAGGCCGCTGCTTATGGATGGCCATTCTTACTTGCAGGTGAAAGCGCACACGTCCAGCGACTTGCTAATAACGGTCGTCCCGCATGCCTGCCTCCAGACTTAACTACCTGCCTGCCTGCCTGCCTGCCCGCCGCCTGCTGCCTCCGTGTGACGACGACTCTACCTGGCTGTCCCATATATATCTTGCTTCAAGGCAGTATGATTGTGCGTATGTATAACTGGTCCGCTTGCCACGCACTGCTTCCACCCCCCGCCCAGGATTCCCACCTGGAGAAGGAAAGGATGCACGGCGTCCAGCAAAGCCCCCGGATCTACCAAGCCGGGAAGGTGAGGCATCCGCATTAAACCGTTCATGAATCGGTCGTAATGTTTAAGTGCATGTTTATATACCAGGTCTCAATCGGCACAAATTGATGGACTGGTGCATCTACCCCTGGCTTGCTTGCTTGTTACTTGGTCCCTCCATATAGATACCGATCGAGCGGCCCGTTTCTTGCCGGCTCTCTGCTGCAAGCCTGCGTGCTGCATGATCAAATAACCACAGGTGTACGTGGTGCTGGCCCCCGTGGTGGACGAGGAAGGGCGCATCATGAGCAGGGAGGTGAGCCATTATCAGATAGAGCGAGTACGTACCAACCTAACCGCAGCAGGCATTTCCATCCAGACCAGGGTTGTCTGGCAGGGTAGACAACGGTGGTAGCTCGGTGCAGGGGCGTTGTCAGATAAGAGTGTATGCCTGACCCGCCCCCCCGTCCCCAGGTGGCGGGCCAGATTGTTGACCAATACACGGGGGAAATGAGCGCGTGCCACTGCGACCACGAGTATAACAAGAAGTGCGGTGAGTGCATAAATGCGTATGTCATACGTGTCCATAGTACACGGCAAACCTTACTTCCTTCTGTTAACGCTGCATATCGCATAATGTATGTTTAGGAGGTCGTGTGTCTGGCAGCGACACGTACGCAAGAGCGCTTGGTATGGGAAGGCGATTGCTGTACAGGGATGGCGGTGGAGATACCGGTACACATTTGCGGTGCTAAATAAGATAAGCGCGACAGTGGTGACGGACTTCGTTCTGGGGGCTTTCCGCATTTTGCGACCCCATGACGTTTCGATTGATCCCGCGCGGCCATGCATGCCGCCGGATTTGAGCCCAACTGTCCAACCGCAAGGAAACCGTACAACCTCTGCGCCGCATAAAAGCCAGACCACGCCTTGTCTAAAAAGCTTATCGCTTTAATTTATTTTATTAAACCCTAAAACCAACCCTAAACCCCCTAAACCCTAAAAACCCTCAAAACCCCTAAAGCCCTAAAACTCTAAGCCCCACGTCACCTAACTTGCACTCGGTTGATCTCACCTTCTCTGGCAGGCGAAGACTGCTCTCCTAGGTTGCGTACGGGTAACTTGTGTCTACTGCTGCTCCTTATCGTAACGTACATTGTACCAACGTATACCGCCCGAATAATGTACAGCAGTAGGCGTACTCATATGTACATGTACATGTAAACACGCATCACGGCTTGTCATCGCATACATCGTTATCGCTGCTGCTCTTTGTAATAAATGAAATCAAAGTCGTGTCGATCGTCGTCATAACACGACTTTGCGTATGCATGTACGCGAGATCAGCAACTTGCAGGCCACCCCACGCGCCCATCCGTCCTTCCCGTATCCTTGCCATTCGTAACAGATTTGTCATGGGACGACGCGCCCGGCCGTTTTCCAAGGGCGCACGAGTACCTTCGCAGAGCCGCCATCAAGTCCCTTCTGGTCAACCACACGTACATGCGGCGTGTGTGGACGATCCAGGAGGTCGTGTCTGCGCGCACGGGCAACCTCCATATCTGGCCCTTCGAGGGAAGCGGTGAGTGTAGTCAATAGGGATACGAACTACGTGAGCCGGTCGGATACATGCTGTGCGTACGTGGGGCACGAGCAGGGTCGAGCGACGTGCGTGGGGCCGCCAGGGCCTGCAACATGGATGGCTTGTTTGGAAGAGCTGCGATAGTGATAAGTTGCACCGTTGCAATGAAATCTAACAACCAACGAATATAAAGTATACACGAGCAAATCTTTTACCTGCTGCGCGTGGAAGATAGCCAGAGCACATTTCGTCAAGGGGATAGATCGGAGGGGGCGAGCGAGGTTGGTGTCTTGGTGAGGTTGGTTGCTTGGGTGCGTTGGAACGAATACGTGCAGAACGGACTTACGTGTCGATACGTGCACTTGCACGCCTCATTTCCAACCAGAGCTCGAGGCCTTTCTTCACAACCAAACCAAGTCGTCCTAGCGTGTTTAGGAATGAACGCACTAGTAGTATGCTGCATCGGTTCCAGCATACTACTAGCTAGTACCGATGCTGGAACCGTGCTTGCGGTGTGCGCACGGTAGAGGGTTCAATTATGATGAGCACACCGTATTCGTTCGTACTGAGTGCGTGTCCGCCGTGTGCGGCTGCTGCATGTACGACTCAGGATCGTTGGTGTCGTACCAGAGCGTGCACGTTGTGGACTGGCCCGAGTTCAACGCCTGGAACAACCACCCGCGGTGGAGGCCCGTAACCCAGAAGTTCACGGATTCGGTCGTAGAAAAGTACATGGATGGTGACTACGCCGGGGTTATCGGGTATGATCGGGCGGGTGGGAGTGAGGAGTAGTGGGTCTAATTAATTACAGAGGAGCTGCCGTGGAAACAGCTACTTAGTGCCATAGCGGCTGCTGATGCATGGCCGCCGCATGGTCGCGGCCCATTCGATCCCTTTTGGGCGCGCGGCGGACCGTACGTTCGTTAGTTGCTGTATGGGTTAGGTGTTAACCTACCCCATAGTGCCTTCCCTTCTGACGCCTTTCTCCCTTCTCAATCACTGCCAGCACCGCGCGCCCACAATCACGTGGTCCCCGATCGGCTGCATGCCCCGTCCCCCTGCTGCCTGCGCCTGCAACCCATTACGCACCCTTACCTTCACACGCACGACCAGGAAACTCCGTTCGAAGGAGGACCCCGACGTCATGGGCCACCTGGCATTGTTGGCCAAGGAGCTGAAGTGGATCACTGACGATCGCAGCGGCCTGGTGGCAGCCCTCCAGGCGACGAACAGCAGCTACAGCAAGAAGGCCCACACGGTGTTGAATTACCCGAACGTGGGTGCATTTAGTGTTCTCATGATGTGCGGCGCGTGGTATGATCAGCTCTCGGTCAAGGCTCGGCTGATGCGGGCGTATCCACCCAATTGGTTCTTGCTTCTTTGGGGCTTACTGACGAACCGATACGATACATTGTTGTCGCACAAAGCAGTGCGGCCCAGCCCGCCCCTCCTCGCCGCCTGCTCGCCTTCGCGCTCGCGCTCGCAGGTGATGGCATCCCGTGCCTCGAAGGCGGAGGATTTGGTGCTGGCGCTCGTTCCTCTGGTGGATCCCCTTGGCTGGCAGGAGGTGATGGAGACGGCCAACGACGACAAAGCCCAGATGGTGCAGAAGTCTGTGGACTGGGCTTACGAGGCCATGGAGCAGGACATGACTTGGAGGTGCGTGGGAAGGATGAATATGTCGTTGCTGCCGCCTTGTCATTCTCTCGATCTTCTTTGGATGGGTGCCTGCTGAAGGTAGGTGAGGTGTAGGGGCGCTCTTATATTTGGTGATGATGTTTATCGCAACACGAACTGTATCAGTCGAAATAAAGGCCTCTGCCTGTACATCTGACCAGTAAACGAGCATGGCATAAATACGTACCGCAACACAAGTAGTCGCCCCAGCTGAAGCACGCGATCATCTAACCCGTGCCGGGATCAATAGCTAGGTGCACCGGCCGTGCCAGAACGAGCGAGGGTGCAGTGACAAGTCCTTTCATAATAAACGAATCATCAGGCACACCTATACCCGGTACACGCACCTCCCCACATGCACCGCCTGCAGCTGGTCGATCCGCATCTACAACAAGCCCTCCTGCACCGCCCGCGCATTGGATCTGCTGGAGCCCCGCCGCAACCTAACTGACCACACCGCCGTACATGGGACCACGCATGAGTGGAGCCTTGAGGTAGGGTGGATGGGTAAGCGTGGTAGCATGCATAGATAGGGGCCTGTAACGCAGTACAACCGAACCAACTACATACGCATTTGCAGTTATGAGCATGCTTTGGACACTGTACCGACCACAAGTAAGTACCGCATACTCAGATTACGAGGTGTATGCGCCACGAATTGGTGACGAACGAACCTGGGACCAATACCCGAAGACGTCCCTGCGGGTAGGTCTCGCTCGGATAGATCCCGAGTCCCTCCGGTCGCCCGGGCCACATACAGTTTGAAACGAAAATAAATTATAGGCCATATATAGCCATTCAAGTGACAACTGATCGTAACCTATCCGTTTAAGGACCCGAAATTGCTGATCAGGCCTCGCGACGTGTACGAGTCATCATTGCGCGCGCGCGCCGTCCGACGATCGAGGCCGCAGACTCGACAGCTGAACAGGGGCCATTCTACCGTCACGCACGCTACCACTTCTGTGACGTAGTATGGGTGCAGCACAGGGGCAGCAAAGCTCCCAACATACAGATTGGGCTCCTTAATTGTGTCGGCCCGGCGGCTGTTGCTGCTGCTGCTGAACCTGCTCCTTATCCAGCAGATACCAGTGACATGGTAGTGTACGTGTAATATCGGGAAACACGCTTGCGGCTAATACTCGAGTATCCATGTATCCATGTATCATATCCATGTACGTACGTCTACTGAAGTAGTAGATAGATAGATAGCAGTAGTGCATTGTATAATATCGGAAGACACGCTTGCGGCTCTTATTATACTCGAGTAATTGTGTACGTACGTCTACTTGAGTATATAGAAGATAGATAGATAGATAGCCCCGGATGTGACAGTGATCTGGTACAGCAGCCCTGTACAGCATAACAGAATAAAGGAATTTACAAGATTGTACCTATTGTACGACGTCCGTCCGGCCGCCGAACATGATATTAGATTTGTAATCGGGTCGGTGCAGCAACCGGGTGCGTGAGGGTGCGTGCAATGATCGCGTGCAGTAACCTTCTGCAATTAATAAGCAATTCAACATACGTACACATCCGTATATTCGGCGATTATGCGGAGCAATCTCCTGTATGGTAAAGAACGGCATGGGATATTGATAACGATCGAAGTAGAGTACCAATGGACTACGAAGTCCAAAGTGGGATAATTGTCAATTGTGCGTCTTAGTGCCGGGCGGCCGCCGTACCTTCCAGCCAACCGTCGACCGTTGCCACACCCGCCCCACCCTTCAACTCTCCAGATTCCCAGCTCTGTGGGCGACATTTTCCGGCTCACCGCCCCGCGGTCGCCGGCTGCAGCTGCCAATAGCGCCGCCGCCGCAACGGTCAACTCCCTGGAGGTCAAGGTGCTGAAAGCCGTGGTGATGCCGCACCCGGGCCTTGGCGGACCCGTGCGGGCGCGCTGGGATCATGTCCGGAATGCCGTGTGGGAAAGTACTGGCAGTGACAATTTTTGGCTAGCGGTGTCGTGGGCGCTGGAGCCGTGGCGCAGCGCAGGTATGTATTTATGCATATATACATGGCGCTTGTTCATTTCAACGGTCTACGTACGTATGCTGTGCCCTCTTCGTCACAGACGGTGCTGTAAGAATGATAACGACGCTGGGCTGAACTTGCCATGCGGCGGCGGCCTGCGAGAAAAGGCCCAGCAGCAGCCTGCATGCGTAACCGACTCGGCGTCACGCGGCTCCGTTTCTCCGCATCAAGCGCCGCGGCTCTCTACACGGAGCCCGACTGCCCGCACTCCTTTGCTGCGCCGGCTGCTGCGGCCCGCAAACCTTAATGCACACGCAGGGCTGCAGGGTCTGGACCTGGATCGGACAGCGGTGGTGCTGGTGGACGGGGAAGGCCTGCGGCACCTCGCCATGATCATTCTGGCGCTGAAGGCGAGCAAGAAGGAACCGTACACCGCAGAGGTAAATGTTGTGGCAAGGGTGCATTAAGGAAGTGGCGGTCAGCGGGGACGTCCGGGGGAGGGTTTAGACACACCGGGCTAATCCATATTAGATGTGATGATCCCAGGGTTGGGAAAGAATGACCCAGACAGACAGACATGCGTGGCTCAGTGTGCGGGTGGGAGCAGTAGATAGGAAGGTTGGCGGCTTGCCTAGGCGCCTGGGGCCCAAAGCTGCCGGGGCCCTACTGCAACATACGGCGCAAAGCCGTATGTTGCCGCAACATATGCTTCTCGGTGACGTAGCATCCTTGAAGGATGCTACGTCACCGAGAAACATATGTTGCGGCCGACTTACACTGACCAGCTTCGGATATGATATGAGGGCCGCAGTTTCATAATTGCGTATCTGCGGAAGCACGTTATAGTACGGAGTTCCTCTTCATGTTGCCAACGAAGATAGAGCCGACGTTCCTTCCTACCTGTTGCCACGGCGGCGGCGCAGGTGATGGCGGTGTTGGATATCCGGAAGGAGCGCCTGCCCGGGTTGTTGGAGGGGCTGCAGAATGGCAAGCTGCCCGACCTGCTGACGAAACCCCTGAGGGTGGTCAGCCGACCGCCGCCGGAGTAGCGACGACATACAGGCCTTCATTCGGTTCCGTTCCTGCTCCTGCGGTTCCTAGGTGCGGGGGTCTGATGCAGCGCGAATGCATAAGCAGGCGCCCTACCAAACGAACCCCGGTTTAAGTCTGGCTAAGGTTGTGGCCGTCTTAGCCTAAGTTGGCCTAAGCAGGATTATCGCGGCATGTGCGGATAAGGCACAACTTATAACCGACTTTGAGTTAGCGAGGTATTAGCCCCCACCTTTAGCTGTGTAAGTCCGAAATGTTGGGTTAGCACCACTTAGCGGGATGTATCCAATCTTACAGTCACTTTGACGTACTTACAAGGTGCGTCCGTCCATGAGGACAGGATATGTTCAGTGCCGAGCTGCCGATTCGATTGCTTATGTGGGGCACATAGACGGACGCTCGACAGGGCTCGACCGTACAGTTACACGAGTATGCCCTTGCATCGGTGGCCGCATGTAGCCCTTACAAATTGGTGCCGCTTACAAACCCTGGGCACGCATCCCAACCACTGTCGTTCCCCCGCTTGGGACGGTGAAAGATGGTGAGAAAACCGCCGCTGAAACTCTCCTGCCGGCCGACGCACGTCCAACAGTGACGCCGCTTGCTGCTCTCAGTGCCAGCACTCTGCCCAGCTGCCTACTGCCCCGACTAGCCTGCGGTAGAGCACACACCCCGAAGCAGGAGGAGAACACACCGCACCGTGGCCCACGAACAAACGGCCCCAACACAGAACAGCAACAACCGACCGCAACGGAACCGGACGGCAAAACACCAACAGACACATGCACTCCGATTCCGTCGATCGAGCAAAAAAACGGTGCCCAGGCTAGCGATGGGTGTGGCAAAAGTGAACCAGAGTCAAGAGGGAAAACCTCCCCCGCCGTTGGACCGGCCTAAACCCAAAGGCGCACGAACCCAAGGACAGACAGACACGGCACACACACAGACACGCGAGCACCCGTGAAGCCAAGGTGCGAGCGCAACGAGAACCAGGGGAGGGTGGACGGGCAAGGAATCCGCGGACTAGCTTAAGAAACCAACAACGAAGCCGACTGAACGCTAATTAGAAAAAGACCGCAACGAAAATAGGTAAACCGCTAGACATCGGGGAAGACGAGACATCAAACACCAACTCGGAGCTCTACGGACACTAATGCACAACTGCCGTACCAAGCCACCTGTACAGCAAGACTCTAGAGCTACCACTCCTCGTCAAAGGTCTTCCGCAGAAATGAGGCTTGACTCCCCTTGCACCACAAACTGCATTTTGGGGAGGGAGAACCCGCAAGAACTACCTGCTCAGCACCGCTCGGGGCGCCCGCCTCACCCCTGACTACCATATGGAGCCACTCCGTTAGTTGTGAACCCGCCCTGGTGGGCCTGCTGTCTGCACAGGCCGCTGCTTAGAGGCCAAGTGAATCGCGATGTACCCAGATCGCGAGTACCAAGATCGCTGATATCATTCTTTGATGGGGCCCCATGGGCCGAAGAGTGCAGCGAACATGTTGTGCATCCCCTCGACAGGGTGAGTGCGGTCCTTCACCTTACCAGGCCGCACGTACCAGTGCATCCTGGGGCTCCAGCGCTTCACCTTCCCGCCATCGCCCGCATGCACGGTATTACCATGCAGGAACACAATCTGGCCCGGCTGCACGTGTAGCCGGAGGATCGTGTGCTGGGAAAGCACAGACACGGCCGTGGCAGCGATGTCGTCATCCACACTACCATCCTCATTGTCAGTGTCTGAGTCCGTGTCCATGTCGCTCGTGCCGTAGCCCGAGTCCTCGCCGCCGCCACTGCCACCATCTCTGGTGATGCCAGCAGCAGTGCCGCCGGCAGCGGCACCGTCGGCAGTAATGCCGCCAGCAGCAGTGCCGCCGGCAGTGGTGCCGCTGGCAGAGGCGCCGCCGGCAGTGGTGCCTCCGGCAGCGGCGCCGTCGGCAGCGGTGCCGCCAGAAGTGCTGCCGCCGGCAGCGGCGCCGCCGGCAGTGGTGCCGCTGGCAGCGGCGCCGCCGGCAGAGGCGCCGCCGGCAGCAGTGCCGCCGGAAGTGCTGCCGCCGGCAGAGGTGCCGCCGGCAGTGGTGCCGCTGGCAGAGGCGCCGCCGGCAGTGGTGCCGCCGGCAGCGGCGCCGTCGGCAGCAGTGCCGCCGGAAGTGCTGCTGCCGGCACCGGCACCGCCGGCAGAGGCGCCGCCGGCAGTGGCGCCACTGGCAGAGGCGCCGCCGGCAGAGGCGCCGTCGGAAGTGCTGCCGCCGGCAGCGGCGCCGCCGGCAGCGGCGCCGCCAGCACCTCTGGCCTTAAGCCTCTGGACCTGATCGTGCCAGAACCTCACCGTCATGTGGCTGCCAACGGACGCCACCAGTAGTGTGGTGTCCACCTCCAGGGGCGCAAATGCGATGTAAGCATGCATTGTCCCTGGTTTGACGTCCACATGCGGCGCCTGGGGCCCGACCAAAGTCGATCCAGGCTTGTTGACCAGAACAACCGGCCGCATGAGCTTTATGCTCTGCACGCCGGGCTGCCGACGTGCAGCCCCCAGGAAGGGTCGCAGCAGCGTCTCAGCCCGCATCTTGAAGGTGACAAGCGGTGCCGGGGTGTCATCTTGTAGAATGGCCTGCAGCCGTCGACCGTCGTTTCTCCTGCCCGTGCCCGTGCCCATTGTCGGCCTGCCCTCCCCGTCCTTCTCAATGCCGTCCTCCTCATCCAGCACCACGTACTCGAAGATGGGGAAGCCGTTGTCCTCGGCATAAGTCACCGCATGGGGTGCGGCTGCTGCAGCCAGCCGCTGCAGGTCTGCATCGTGGATGACAGCAATGCCTGAGCGCTGCACCGTTGCCGCCACATCCTCGGGACTCGCACAGAGGAATAAGCTGGCATCCACATCGCGCAGCTTCTTCACATCAAGACAGCGGTGGCGCCCGTGCGCGATGACGCTGCGCTTGGGTTGGCGGTTGCGTGGGCCATTGTTGCGAGCCCGCTTGCGAACTGCTGACGACTTTCCGTGCCAACGCTTTTTGTGCCCCTGTAACTTCTTCTCGGTCTGCAATAGCAGGGAACCGGCACGCACAAAGTGATCAATCATACCTAGCAGCCATACATGGAATTCAGTCAGAGCTGTTACCTGTTAGCCAGGTCCGAAATGAACGTATTAAACATCACGAATGTTTAAAATGTGAGAACGAAGCCCTGCAATATTATAGCTCAATGCTCACCGACTCGGTCAGGACGGCTGGCGGCCTCAGCATGTCCTTGTAAGCCCCCTCTGGATGGGCCGGCCCACCAGCTGTGGACGGCAGCAACACGCTGGTGGCCTCCTGCAGTGGGCCAGCGGGAGCACACACCGGTATTCTAATGGGTGTGGTCAACACAGCACAGTGCACGTCAGGGCAGGGACAGTACCGGGCAGGAGAGGGTAGTGCAGGGCAGCGGCAGGACAGGGCAGAGAAGTGGCAGGACAGGACACGCCACGGCAGGACAGGAAAGGTCAGGACAGAGGCAGGCCAGGGCACGACAGCACAGGCCATGACACGGCTGGGGGCAGGGTGCGGACAAGATAGTGCAGGACAGGCCAACCCCCACAACTATCATCGAAGAGCATACCTGGTGCGCCCCCGTTGCCCTGTGCTTCTTGCTGGCATTGGGTGCAGCATCAGCCCCTGCCAGGTCGTCCAGGGGCAATCCCCGCTTGCTGCCCCCGCTCGTGTCCACCGAAGAAGCTTCCTGGGCAAGGAAGGTGGGAGGTGGGGGGGTGCACACACAAATCACACAAGCCCTTGCGGCTGCAGCAGCTCTTCCCCCGATACACACCCCACCCACCCGCATGTGGCAAGTCGGCAGATCCCCTGCCACGCGCGGCGGCGGTGGCGTGGCGTTCTCCGCGGTCTCGGGGTCCGCACCCATGCCGACAAGAGAGCCGCCTCCATCCTCCTGATGAACAAGGTCCTGTATAACAAATGGCGGAACCGGCCGACCAAGCGTGCTGACACTGGGCAGGACAACAAGGGTGAGCGAGTTGCTTTTTAATCTCTTGGCTGGTGGCTGGGTGGGGTGGATCGATCGGATCGGATCATGTCCGTGCATCAGGTTAAACCCCACACACCACCAAGCTGGATGGTGTGTGGGGTTGTCGGGGTTGGGGCTTAGGGGCGGGTGGACGGAAACCCTGTTCTGTGCAGCAGCATGAGTTGCCCCCCACCCAACACATACACCCAGCTCTGTCTGTCTGATCCATCCGTTGGGGCTCGCTTGTATCGGTTGGCTGGGTTGGCCGTGATGCAGAAAACAGGGGCCGGGTACCCGGTGCCACGGTCCCCAAGAAGATCAGCTGGACGCAGCTTCTGGACAGCGACCCCAGCGAGCTGGACACCTACAACAGCAGCTCGAGCCACGCTGCATATCTGCAAGGCAAGGCGGTCGATGACCCCATTGTGGGCTCCTTCTTGGTCGGCGCCAAGGCCGGTGCAAAGGGCAAGCCACTGCCCTTGGCGGTGGGCTTGCTTCTGGGGCCACTGGTAAGTGGTCCGAAAGTGTAGATGTGGTGTGCTGTCTGCAGTATCATCTTCTGAAGCGGGCATTCATTCGCGTGCAGGACGCCGAGGCGGAGCCTGGTAGCAAGGTGAAGGTCCTGGTCGTGTCGACAACGGCCACCAAGAACTGGCCGGGTGTCATCCACCTGCCCGTGCCAGTGCCCGACTTTGACGGGACTATGAAGTGCCCGGTCATGTTTACTGAGGTAAGGGGACAAGTGCGTGCACACCTACCATACACGTGCGTGTAAGTCAACGAGTGGTGACTATTGAAACATCACACTGCACTGCTTTTTTACAATCACAGGTTGAGTGGCCGGTGGTCGGCCTGCTGGCGGTGATGGATGGCAGAAACGCCATCGACTTCGCAAAGCTCAAGTGGGGGCTGCAAGAGGCCTCACTCATCAACGCTCGGCGAGCTGTCAAGGGGGCCCTGGACATGGCGGGGGGGCAGCCAGCGGAGTAAAGGATTGTTGCCTGCAGCGGGGGTTGGGGACACGGCGGCAGGGGTGCGGGGGGAGGGGGGTGGCAGAGGGTTGGAAGTAATCAGTTGTCATGCTTCGCTGGCATGAAGCCTCATGCGGGCTTGCTTTGCTAAGCATCAGTAGGCGGATCAAAGGTGCTTCGCACATGTACGTATGTATGCCAGCCTCACTGCAGGGTAGGATATTGCAGGCATGTTGTATTGGTACTCAGAGGGAGCGCCATGGTCTGACTTGGATTGCTATCTGTTTGTCGGTATCGTCGGGGTGTTGCTTCATGGGGAGATGAGTGCACTATCTAGTTGAGTGTTTGCCCCACATTGTTGAGCAGTGGGCAAGGCAGTGTGTGTCGTCACCTGCTACCATACCTGTCAGCCACCATACAGTGGCGCTAGGCTGCATGCGGCTCTCCTAGCCCTCTTGATGAAATGGGTCGTGTTTTTGGCTCCGGTGGTGCCCGTCGGTAGGCAACCGTCGGTGGTGACCTTAGGCCATTTGATTTCGTGTGGGTTATGTGCCACAACAGCGCGCTCCTGGTGCCATGGACGAATTGTTGATGCAGAGGGATGCGTGCAAGGCAGTGCTTCATAGGTGCCTGCTGTTGCATGTCTATTTCCTGCCCTGTACCCCGTGTTGGCAATAACTTGCGATGCGTCTTAGATGGAGGAGTCACGTCTAGTGCCTTTAGTAGGACTACTCAAAAACGGTGCTTGCAAAGCCCGGACGTCGTGTAAAGGTCGCGAACCTGATTCCTCTATTGGTTAAGCATGCCACCCACTGGGTATAAGATTGGGTAAATCCTCAGCGTAATTCTTCCAGCCACATTAGTGGGTAGGTTTTGTGTTTAACTCATCCGGCCTTCAGAACGACTAAGTCGTTGGTTAAACTCTTCCAGCTGTAAGTAAGGATAAATACAGTGTTTAAGTCCGTGTTCTGCTGCTAACCCTAAGCATAGCTAAACTAGGGTAATTGCAGCCAACTCGGCCAAACTCCGGCTAATCCTAATCCAGCCCTATCTGGACGCTCCTAGCTAAATCAGCCTAAATGCCTCTTAAGTCGCCCTTAACTCGAAAAACGACAGTTTAAGTCGTGTTTAACTCTGCTTGGCCGGAGTTAAAGGTGGCTGCTTGCAGAAGCGCCATACAGCTAAGTCTTGCTAACCGTGCCTAACCTGATCTAATACCCGACTTAAACCGGGGTTCGTTTGGTAGGGAGGCAGGCAGGCATATTCGATGTATGCCGTGACATCGCTGAGGCTCAGATCGATGCGTGAAGAAGTGCTGCTGATGCTGCTGGAGGGCGCACTGGCGGGCGGTCCGTCGGTTCGTTCGTGATAAAGAGACTCGCTAGGCAACCGGCAGCAGCGGAATGCCCGTGCCACGTAGTGCGGCGTACAAGTAATGCGGGAAGCAAGGTGACAAATAAAATGCATTTGTTTTGGGATTCCACGGTAGCCAAAGCCCTGAGGGAGGAGATGGAGGCTGCTGAGAATGGTGAAGAGTACAAGTGTACATTGGTCACTTATACTGCCGGTTGGGCAGTCGGCGGACTGGGTGCAGGGGATGGAGGCGCAATCGTACGTGTGGCAAATGAGGACGTACATACAGGAAATGCATGTAATACAAAGCTTTGCTTGGAAGGTTTTGGACGCGGGTTGGGACGACGCAGCTGACGATTATTGTCACGGACCGTACGACTGATGAATGCATGTACTTGTCGGCTCTTGACCGGACGGCGGCCCACCGAGTGTACGTAGATAGTCGTTAGTGTAGTCGTTGTGCAAATGGAGCTTCTTGCATGCAGGACAAGCAAAGTACAAGTCGGTGCAGGAGGTGATGTTTGTCCACCGTTAGACCCGGACAAGAGCTAATCATTGGAAGGAAGTGCGGTGATGTATGAGGGCAGTGCAGTAGTGTATGCAGTACTGTAGCATCGCTGAGGCATGAAGATCATATAGCTCGACGCTGATGCTACGGTCAGCGTTCATTCCGTGGGCAGTTGCCCGGTCGTTCGTTCCGAAGTCGCAAGCGATATACGCACGATATGAGTTGACGCAACGCGGGAATGAGTGCTAAGAATCCTGCTGTAAGTGGTTGGGAGAAGTGTTGGGAATTCATGCGTACGTCCAGTCCCTAGCAGGTTATGGTGCGTGGTAGTTGGTTAACTTCGGTTGCCAACGGCCTCCTGTACGGAGGCCGATCTACCTTCCATTATGGATAGAGATCGAGCTGCGCTCGCGCTCTCGGATAAACAATGTACCCATCTGCGAGATGAACCATTCTGCCCGGGCTGTATGATACATTAACAAAAAGTTTTGAGATGCCAATGGCAACCATGAGCGAACAACTTGACGAGTACCTCACACAACATCTGACACGACAGACCATCCCATTCAGGGTGGGGAACTGCCTTCGAGGCATTTATTTGTATGGTTGCTGGCGTCATGGACGGGTGTGACAGTAAGCGTTGCCGCCGCCGCCGCTGCACGAGCGGCGGCGGTGGATGCGTCTGGCACGCGTACATACCAAATAAACATACGAGAATACGTATGTCATGAAGCAGGTTGTTCAGGCGACTCGCTACCTCAGGGCCGGCATTGGTGGTACTAGTCATGCAAACTACTGCGCCTACGTATGTAACAACGAATGAACTCGTCATGGCGTGCGTGCTGCAGCCTGCTGTGCGTGCAAGAGCCACCGCTCATCACCAACGACCATACTCGCAACGGTGCTCGTCCGAGGCAGGCGCAAGCCAACTGTATGAGAGTGCTGTCGGGATATGCGCGGGTCATCTGCTTGTAAGGGCGGCAGTAGCCGACATCGTGTGGAGCGACGAGATAATGCATTCTGTGTCGATGGGCTCGCGGTTGCCTTCCTTTGCCAGCTTACAGTACGTATGCAGAACGGTATCTATCTGCGTTAGGCGCCAGCAGCACCACGCTCGGGTATGCGCAAAAAATCATTTATGCCTCCATCAGCCCTTTACGTCTCTCTCTCCCTCCACTTGTAGTCAGTCAAGCACATGTGTGGCAAACGAAGTCAATTATTGATACCACAGACGGCCCGTCACCAATCTAGCAAAGTCCCTTTTCAGCTCACAACCAAAAGATGATCAAAGTCCCTCGTCTTTTCAGCTCATCACAACCGTCGCGTTCACATGAATGGCAAAATGAATCAAGGCTAACAGGCATGCATCCTCACGCACTGATGCCGAGCCAAACTCCTTTTATGGCAATCAAGATTTATGGCAATCAAGCGTTTATGGCAACGTTTATCACCACCACCTACCAATCAAGCCATTGCTACGCAGCACGCACAACATCATCAGAGGAAACATATACGGCAATGAAACGAACGGACACGCATGTGCGCCAAGCGCAGCGCGCCACATTAAATGGCAGCTACAATGACGCTCAATGTCTAATGCCCCAATAAGGCTTGCCACTACTAGCTAATGTGCGTCTGCTAGGTTGCGTAGTTTGGCACGTCTGTGCTAGGGAGCGGTCCCACGCGTATGTAGTTAGGCGTCCTTACAGGACGGAAACACTTCTCCGGTGCCAGTCCCTGTGCCGATGCCTGCGCCTGTGCCCGGGAGCACCTGTATGTAAGCATCTGTTAGCAGCGGATGCTCAGAAGCCATACTTCCCCCACGCATGAGACGACCTCGGCGCCTATGCATGGTGCCTCCCACCCCTCGCAAAGATGTAACCCGATAGCCAAGCGCTGAGAACATGCAGGTATCGAACGGTCGTACGGCACATATCTCGATACCACTTGTAAGCAACAACGGCGGGTGCTCAGATAGAATGGTCCGGAGCCAACGATACTTACACTACCCCTTCTGCTGGCGCCGGAGAAGGGACTGACAGCCACTTTTGCAGGCACAACCTCACCTGTGATAAGGATGACCCAGCAAATTGTCATGATGGGCAAAGAAATAATTGTGAGGAAGTAAGCACCGATACGCATGGCTGAAACAGCACGTGATGTACCTGCTCAACACAGATGCACGCATGCCGTGCATCGGCCTGCTATTATCTTGCTTTTCTATCTAATACTTTGAAGCGAGCTGAGGGTACCCCCTGGGGGCCGGATTTATTCGGTTCTCTTATATATACACATATGGTGTCATGGATCAAGCCAAGGAATGGAGTTTTCTTCAAAGACCTCGGTGGCGAATCCGGTATGCATGCCGACGGTCACGTCGATCGATCCAAATAATTGACAGAACCATTAATCCAGAGGACGACTTCGTCTACCCGACGGCGGCCGACACCGCCGTCAAATCATACGCCGGCGGCGCCGCCCATCCGCTTGTCAACGCTCGCTCATCAATTCCATAGGAGAACTCTTAATAACTTTTGGGCGGAAAGATATTTATACCCTAATATGGCAAGCCTGTCTATCCACATAATAAATTATACACACAGCACAACTCACAGCAGAAGGCTTCTTGAGCCGGTTGATCTTGGGTGGGAAGAGACCTGTGCGTGGTAGGTGATATGGACGGGGGCGGCGGCCTGGAGTTGCATGCATACATGTATGCATGGCTGCAATCGGGGCTACGAACACGTCGAGGATGCGGAACCGACTACTGCAAATACTACTGCTATACAAGTCGATGCGTGCGTATGTACTGTATGTGCCAGCAAAACTGAGAAAGGTACACGTGGCGTATCCGAACAGGTCCGAACGATCTGATACGAACATAGCTTCATTACTAATCCGCGCCCCCCGCCTCGCTGCCCCGCGCTCTAAAACTCCACTACCCAACGTTGCAATAACAAGCGGCTTACAATGACACCTGACGCTGAGTCACACGGTATCTAATGCATTCAGATAGCGTTACGTTCAGATTTACGACCTGCTGTTGCTTGCACCGATCCACTAAATAAATACTTGCATCGTCCAATCGGTCCCGCCAGCAGTTGATTAATTACAGATAGAGGAGCTGGATAACAGCTACATAGTGCGATCGCACGACTCCGGAGGCCACGGAACCCGCAGCGGTCGTCAGCTTAGTCATCATCATGTTAAATCACATACCTTCCTCAAGAATCCTTTTTCTGGCCTGATCCCTATCGGGGGAGGGCGCCGCGTTGTCGATGAGGGTATTCCAATCATGGTGCAGGTCCCTCCGGAAGCTCGGGAAAGCCAGCCGCTTCCAGTCGTCGATGACTTCTTTATACTTATCCTCTTGCGCCAGCAGGTCTTGCCTAGACAATGGCTCGACCGCAATAATGGATCGATGCATGCATCGGGCGGATATCACTATTAAATTGATTTCTGTACTCATATGGCCATCTATCTACATGGCCCAGCGAACGTGTCATCTATCCGCATGCATCCGCATACCCGGCGGCTGGAGTACCCTGTTCCCGCAGATCGCACAAAGACGTGCAGTCACAAACCATGCTCATGCGGAGTCAAGGAACATTCGGGGTGATGTAGACGCGCACGAATGCATGCCTATCTTATGCCAAAAGGATATGTATGTATACATACGCACCACGTCTCACGGTACCGGGGATCCACCAGCGTTGTGCAGTCCTCCATGTACGGCTTGTTGGCGAGCCACTCCAGCTGCTTGGGGGTCAGCTCGAGAACCATTGGCGTGATCCTGCATGTGCGCAACTATCTGGCACTTGTCAGGCCATACACTCGCACGACGTATCGCGCTCTATGCTGGTAAATTCAAAATAAAAACAGCAAAAGACCGAGGCCGTTTTTGGCGGATCTATCACCGCCGCGGAGCGGCTTCCTTTTATTTAATGAGGGGGGGAAGGAAGCCCGACCAGCCCGCATTCGCTGACGTCTGGTCATTCGCGTTGTCCGCGCGTCAAGCGGAACGTTCTCTCCGGCCAATATCAACATTTCATGGGCGTTATTTAGATGTGGACGTTTTTTTACTAGCTAGGGGGGGGATAGCCCTCATCATCATGTTCGTCAAATTTCGCCGATCATCAGGGATAACATCTCATCACACGCCTTTGTTCTCTCGCGCCGCTGCGATGAAGTGTGCATCCTCCGATGCTGGCTCGTAACCCTCCAGCCGCCATCGGCCTCCGGAATAGCACACCTTGCAACGGGTCTCCACTCGTCTCGTCTCAGCACACCGACGTCACCCCCACACCCAAGCCGCGCCAGTCCGTCCGAACATAATTATTGTACCGGCTTCTTCTCACAATATATAATCAATAAAATAAAATATACAAACTACAAAACTATAAACTACAAAACAAAAAAAAGATCAAATGTACGAGTACGTAAACATCAAACGTATATTGAATAACCCCCCTCTGCTCGCCCGCCGTGCGCCGCCGACCGGGTGCGTGTCATCACCTGATCCAATCATAATCACTGACCCTCGCCCACCCCAAACCCGTGACCCCCGCATGCGTCTCCCCCTGCCTCAGGTTTCGCCTTCACACCGCCCTGCCCCTGCATTCATTGTCGGTTTTCGTTTGCCTTGCACTGTATGTATGTGTGGTGCGCGCCTTGTGGCATGCACTTCATTCCGTGGTATATATGACGCGCTGTGGAGAGCGTCGCTTGCTCGCTTGTCGGAAGTATTTTGTGTGGCGTCTTAAGGACGAACTTGACTTCACCGCGCTGATGATGAGGGTTTGAAATTAATGGGGAGTCGTCTGTGGCGCGCGGGGGGCGCCCCCGAGCGCCTCACGGCTAAGGAATAAAATTCAACCCTCCCCAAAAGTGCATTCCTTGGTTCGGAATGTTTAATTCCCAAGGATATATAAAAACAACCTGAGGTTGACGCGCGGGTTGTCCCCACCGCAGTGCCTCAGAAACCTGGGCTGTTGTAGGCCAACCGCTCCGCACCGCACAGCACCATGCTCGCGGCAAGCGGGGCCGAGAGAGGGCGAGCGAGGGGAGATGCCAGCTACAGCCGACAGCTGTGGTCGCTGTTTGGCACTATTGATAATCCCGCAGCCGCGACCCGTCCCGACGATGTCATCAATAATCCCCACCAAACCAGCTGCTGCTGTACGCAACTTAACCTGGCATTGCGCGGTAGGTAGCGTTCCTCGATTAGCGCGTTGTCCCCGCTCTTGGCGCCATCGTCCAGGAAATCGATGAGCTTGCACAGTAGGACCTGTTCATGCATTGGATTGGCATGATAAGCTCAATCCAGGCGGCACGGTGCTTAGCTTGCTGTGGAAGGAGTCATCCATCGCACGCATTTCTTTCATGTATGTCCACGCATTTCATTCACCAGCTGGCCGCCATCAGTCCTGCTGCCAGCCAGCAGCAGCCATCCGTCGTTCTTCCGCTACTTCTCTTTGACGCTGCATTAATGTAATCATTTGGCTGCTACGGCACGGAGCTGTAACGCGGGCCACATACAGGAGGGGGATCTATCGTCCCCCTTGATGAATTAAGCTTGATGCACCATGCGAGGTGATGTATGGAAAAGTGCTGAGTACGAAAACGGCCATCTGCAGCGTAACAGCGTTCATCATACATCTTTGGGCCGCCGACGGGTCCTGGTATGGTACTGCTGCCGTCCGTGCTCGTCCAGCTGTATGTGTCCTGCTGCACGTTTGATGCTAAAACAAGTATGCATATATATGCATGCTGTCAGCTAGCTATGATAGCACCGCGCGCCATCAACGCATGCGCGGCCTGGGAGCGTGAGTTTACTTATGACGTTGGCTCATACGTTGTGATGGACACATTCCTGCTGCGTGCCCGGGGCATGTTTTCCTACGTATATATCCAATCGATGCCTGGCACGAAATACCATTCTTTCGAGATAACGCACGCACCTGCAGCATCACAAGCCGGTGTTTGGGCAAATTTCCGTCTTCCATCAGCCTCGTCACCGACTTCTCCAGGGGTTTTAGAGTGTCCTACATCAAGAAGCATGGCGGGATTGAAAGGCAATAATGTATGTGTTTACCCATGCAGCCGTGACGACTAGGAACGATGATGGTGGCTGGGGTCTAGGGCTGCGGCGGCCGCAGGCCTCAAGTGTCGTGCAAAGGCAATTAGAGCGTTTCGATCTGCATCACACATCATTGCAGGGCCAGACGCCTTCTCTCCGTCCTTGTGATGAAGTACATCAATCAAGACCACACCTGCATCATTTTCTCCTTGCTGGCATTCCACTTCTGAAGGGCTTCGCCATACTTCGAATCGGCGACATCGACCGACGCGTGCTTCTTCATCTGCTGCAAAGTCATGCCGCCCGACCTGGGTGCAGCTCCGTCGAGTACGGCACTCGTGGGTGCAGGAGCGAGCGCGCGTCGGTTGTCGCGCTCGCGGAGGTCGTCAGGTCCGGAGGGCGCCGCCGCCGCCGCCACCCCCACGTCGGTGATAGTTTTAGTGGCCCTCTCGTCCATCTCGGAAGTGAAGTCGTGTCGCTTCGGCTCCTGTTTGGTGTACCTGGCAAGTGACGGACCAGGCAGCAGGCAGGTTCGGGTATCTATAGTCACTATCCAAACCTGCTGTCTGAACGGTTCGGGCGCAACGAAGATCATCAACGAAGAACATGGTGCATTGGACTATCCCTTCCCTCCAAACAGGACCGTTCATTCATCGGGACGGGACGGACCGCTTCAAGGATGGGAGAAGAGGCCCCGCTTGCTTCATGCCAATTGGAACGCGCGAAAATAGAGCTCAACCACGACGGCACAGTCAACCGCACGCATACGGTAGTAGCTAGCTAGTCCATATGTGTAACCATTTACCCGCAGCCGTTGCGGACACAAGACCTACCTGTATCAAACGAATTCGCTAACAAATCAGCTGCATAAATAATTCAATAGTTAGCCTCGCGCGCTGACTTTCGTAGTAATCCCATCCGATCACGCGTCTCCATTCGACAGACAGAAGGATGCGACGCCTCACCTTCGGACAAACTCGGCATAACCAATCACGGAGAGATCGTTTGATGGGAGGCATCCGTCTTCGGCCGAGCGAACGTCGAGCATTACCTCACCGATCGCCCTCATCTCAACTGCGTAGTTGTAAGTCGCACGGAGGGCAATGTGACCAAAATTAATCAGCTAGCTCTGGAGACCAACGAAGTGCCAGGAGGACAACGCTCAATCCAGACAAATTGCTGCACATTAGCCGCCATCCAGGCGCACATGGCACACGCACGCAAGTGCACTGCGGGAGGAAGGGGGTTCATTCCCACGAGCGTCAATACCTGGCCCATTATTTATTTATTTTCTTTTTATTATTCATATTTTGTATATAACCAGTCCGCGATGATGATGATGATGATGATGATGATGATGATGATGATGATGATGATGATGATGATGATGATGATGATGATGATGATGATGATGATGATGATGATGATGATGATGATGATGATGATGATGATGATGATGATGATGATGATGATGATGATGATGATGATGATGATGATGATGATGATGATGATGATGATGATGATGATGATGATGATGATGATGATGATGATGATGATGATGATGATGATGATGATGATGATGATGATGATGATGATGATGATGATGATGTTACAAGCTTCTGTGAGCTCGTACGGCTCAAACGAACCCGAAGGCTCATGAACCGCCTCAGTCAGGCAAAATGAACCAAAAAGTACAACAGGAATAGAAAGAGCAAGAGGGACAACACAAATAGATACGTCTCAAAAGTGCGACATGACCTGTAAAGAGATCGCCAGTCCGCGCTACTATGGCGCACACCGCAAGCAGCGTACTGCAGCGTACGTGGCACATTCGTTATTGGAATAACGAATACCCTAAATAAAGATTCTTAACTAGCGCCCAGAAATTATTATTCTGGGCGCTAGTTATTATTATAATATATTATATATTATTATAAAGCATACGAGACTACGTACTGCGTGGGCTGTGGGCCTGGCTGCTGGTAAAACCGAAGTCTCACTAAGACGTCTACCACACAGAAGCTATGTTTTCTTGTGCCCACCGACCCTTATGTATCTTCTTTGGCCAAACCGACCTCCGAAAAGCTGGAAGACGCTCCAAGGCTCACGGTCCACATCGACGACCCGATTCGGTGCCGCCGGAAGTGCAGCCGAAGTTCCCGCCGAAGTTGCCGCCGAAGTTCCCGCCGAAGTTGCCGCCGAAGTTCCCGCCGAAGTTCCCGTCTCAATATCAGCTGCATGCAACGAACGCATCCAAAATAAGCGGATTTTAGGCGAAGTGTCATCGATCGATCTGCACTCTGAACGCTACGGGTGACGTCACGCAAGTAGTATGGTGCATTGGTGAATTCACGGCGCGTGGGGACGGAAATACCTGCCTAGTCATGTTACACATTTCTTCAACGATAGAATCAAGTACAAGGAATTAATATATATGTACATGGCGTAGCGTGTAAGTTCGCGTGGAGTGTTAAGTACAAAGACGTACCGTAATTTACAGCCTTGCGTGGGGTGGAAACCGGGGTGTTAGTTTACAAATAAAGACCGTGCAAACGAAGTAACTGAAGGACAGACTGACCGGGGTGTCCGCGGGGGGCTTCCGCCCTCCTCCTTCCCGAAGGAGCTTCGCGCCCGGGGGCGGTGCCCCAAAACTACCGCTAATATTATTTTGTGAGGTGCCGGTCGAAGTTAATTGTATTCTGTTAAAATTTGCGAACTGGTGAGCCGTACATAAAAGTTAGCGAATTCGCATTGAAACACCCGGCGATGTTACACGCAGGTTATTAAATCGCAAAGGTGGGACTCGTTCGTTCTGACCCAAGATTGCAAACTAACACGTGGAGCCCAAGGTTAGCTTTTAATGTACCATGCATACACGGCGCCGCCCCAGCCTGATCCGGCGCGCTGTAGGTGCATACCTGATTATTAACAGTTTTTAACGGAGAACTGGTTGACTTAGTCTCCAGTTTATTTGCTTATCGTATCCCCGTAACGGATCTCCCCAAAGGTGCGCGTTGGTCCCTATATATAAGCCAATGCATTGCGGGAATGGCACGCAAATAAACGTCATGCGTGCTTGTTGCGATACCTACGATTTGCCCTCTCTGCTGCTGGCCAGCCCTGAACTTCCGTCTCCCCGGAGAACTGGAACTTGATGTCGTCCAGGATCTGATTCAGGGTTGCGGCTTTTTTGCCGCTGATGAAGACAACCTTCCGGCGAATCACCTGTGGCCAATCGTGCGTGCATCACAGCATCAAGTGCGTGCGGAATGCATTGTTGCACAGCGATGCAGTGCACAGCAGCACGCAGAAGCTGATATCACGGGAAGTAATACAGCAGGTGGTACCTCCGTCCCTTCAATAATAACGGGCAAACCGACTGATACCAAATGCCAATGAACGGTTTTCTATGGTGCAAAAATATACACATACACAACAGGGTTACTGGCTGGGTAACAGGGGTTAGTTATTTCAGGTAGCGGGTAAGGGATTTAAGGTTCACAGGAAATAGACCCCAGCCATCCATGGTTCAAATCAACGTCCCAAACCTGCACTCAAATGTTGTTAGTAGTGTTAGTAGTGTTGTATCCACCTCGCTTACGTACAGCAAATAAAGGCCCGATCGGAGGATGCATGTCCATTTAGGGCGGGGATACTACCCAGTACACTACTACTGCAACATGTTACCAATACCGGAAGAGCTGCGATCGCACAGCAACCAATAAAGGCGGCACGAACGAACGCCCAGAAAGCAGAACTCTGCGAAAGAACTACTCACATGCACTCAACAGAGGAAAACGATCGAGCTGGAGTGAGCGACGGAAGGGAAATGTGCAAGTGATTGCAATGGAGGTAGAAAGGAAAAAAGGGATCGCGAGTACGTAGGCGCGGCGGGCAACAAGCAAGCAGGAACACACAGGACTTTGGGTTGGGGTTGTATGTAGATAGGGGGAGCAGGAAGGCGACGACGGAGCAGCGTGGGCAGGGGCGTGCATGGATGAAGGGCGGGAGGTGGTGGAGGGAGGGCGGGAGGGGGCAAGAAAGTAAGGACGGGAGGTGGCGGAGGGAGGGCGGGAGGGGGCAAGAAAGTAAGGGGCAAGACGGTTTCACTCGTTACGACACCATACGCTATAAGAATGCGAACGGCTTGTCCCTGGATATGTAGCTGTTATCCAGCTCCTCTGTAATTAATTAATTTGTCCCTGGATACAGATGTGTCCGGCATGCCGCACGTACGGGGACGTACATACGTATGGCAGTACGTATGGCAGAATGGGTCGGACGGCAATGCCCGGAAAAACGCATGTTTGGGTAGTATTAAATTAAACCGTTGCACCCCCCGGTTGCTTGGTGGGAATGAACTTGCCATATTTGTCAAGGTCGTGCAACTGGACATTAACCCACCTCCATCCAGCCCAGCAGCTCCGCGACGAGGTACATCGTGCTGTGCAGAGCATAATGCTTCCGCCGACCGCCCTGCTCGTTGAACTTTACCAAGAGGTTTTTCTTGAGCTGTGCTCAGGGTAAACACAACGTGCGTGGGTTATATTTTCCGTCAGCAGCGGTAGGTAGGTGCATCCATGTGTCGCGGCGTCTTACGTAATGGCAGATGGAATATGGCTCACCGATCGACACGTTCATGATTAAACCCATCGACCTTGCTTGCACGGAGATTGACCACGCCAGATAGACTCGCGGGCACGATTTGAGGTACTGGAGATTTGGACCTACCCCCTGTTAGGGAACGTCTATCTGTAGGTCGTCTGTTGATTATTTAATTAGAGGACGGAGCTGGATAGCAGCTACATACTAGTGCGCGCGATCGCACGACTCTGTGGGTCTAATGTTCAATAGAACATCTAGACCAGGCCACTACCCAATTCACCGGCGAAATCGCCTCATTGGAAAGGCAGGGATCCCGCGCTGTAGGCAGATCGCAACCCATGCACGTTCCATAACAAAACCCTAAAAAGTTTGCAATGTACAGCACGCAGGAGGTAGGCATAAGCGAAGGTGGTACAGGTTAATACGTAAATCGCAAAGCTAAGGCGCAAGGTTCGCTTTCGATGCACCGCTCGCTCGGCGCTGGCCGCGCGCCCCAGCCTGATCCGGCGCGCGGTAGGTGCACGCATATCTAAAATAATTATGAAGAGCTTTAAACGGGGACGCCATACATTTATTCGTGTGTTCATGGGTTGATGGGGCCCCCTCCCTTGGCACTGCTGGTTGCGCACAGACACGTCATCTAGCTTCCGCTAGCTACGTTTGACCTGCCTGCTGTGTCAGCCTCGATTGGAGATCGAAGGCGCTCTGAAGAAGTGGCTTCTTGTACCGCTGCATTACCTGCGTACGTACATGGCATGGAACGGAGACAATTTGCGTATTATTGCGCGAATGAATAGCTATATATCGATCTGAAATGCGTGAATATATATATATATATGAATATATATATGCAGATGGGTTTATATGCAGATATATGCAGATATATGCATATATATATATATTCATATTTCCTGCTGTCAAGTGAAATAGGTCCTGCCTGCTGCTGTCAAGAATTTTAATTCGTTGAATTAAAATACATATGTAACATAATGCCATATATATGTATATATTGATATTTTATCTTTGAAGCAAGGGGTTCCAGGGTCCTTCCAAACTGTCGATACGTAAAGCCAGCATGCAGTATGCGCATGTAACCTAGCTATGAAACCTACGATCTAAACCTACCGTATAAAACATATCGCATGCAGTAATAAACCACCATCCAGCCAGCCACCCAGCAGCCAGCCATCAATGTCGCGCATACATTACTAGAGACGGCGGGAGTCCTGGCCTACAGTGGCCATGCATGCTATCTACCCGTACATGTATGAGGCCATAACCTGGCATACCTCCTGTGTGTTGTCGCAACGAATGTATCTCGCTTTCTGAATTTCGAGTTCCGTCTGCATGCACGCGGACGGAGGTAGGGTGAAAATCAGGCACTGCATGGGATACGAATAGATGCTAGGTATAAGTAGATGCTAGGTATACGTAGATCTGTGTTGTTATATATTATAGTGGGCTCCAGACTCTAGGAAGGACGAGCCAGGTTCAGAAACCCGCGACCGCGGGGGAATCTGCCAGGAGGGTCATAAATTGCGACGGGCCCCGGGCCCCCCGAAGTAGCTAGACGCACCAATCAACACACCTAACAGCAACGAAGTCGCGGACTAAAACTAAATGAGGCCTGTGCCCTAGATAGACACCCCAATAAGAGGAGGATCCGGATCAACGTATAGCTTACGTATCGTCCATCTGCGTCGGTCCACTGTGCGTGGCCACGAACACACCAACTTGTCTGACACCGACAGTCCGCGCGCAAGGAAGGGTGATGTGACCCCGCTGATCGACGGAGCCCCACCTTTTTCGCGGCAGTCACTCATTCGTTCTCGTTATTCCCATACTGACCACCCAGCAAGCAACAGCTTATTACGTATACAGTGAACAGGATAATTCCAGCGCAACACATCACAACCAATCCAGCGCTGCGCAGCTCAGCATCCAGCAGCGCATGGCAACAACGGACGCTACGATAGATTGAACATGTTCACTGTGTTGACCGCCGCGCGCCCACGCACGCACCTCGTACTTCTTGAGCTCTCTGGTGGTGAAGGCGGTGTACACCACAGCAAATATGCCGGACACGAACCCCAAGAGGCCAACGACGAACCTGCATGTGTGCAAGGCAAAATTTTAATAAGTTCTGCTCTGCACAGGGCGGGCTTCCTTGCTTTCTTGCTCTGCGCGCGCCGACCCCGAACGAACACGACCTATTGGTAACTAGGGTGTATATGAAGCACACCGGAGGGCCGTACAAGTGGCGTGCGTGGATAATGTCGATCGGTCCATGCCGTGATCAGCAGTGGCGGCCTCAGCACGTACGCACGCACGCTTATGATTACTAGGTACGCCCTAAATAATAACCCATCACGAGCGTGCACCGCCCGAGATAGACCCATCCGCGGCCGGCGGCGCCGCCAGCAGATCAGCTGCAGCCACCAGCCCGAACGAATCTTACACAAATTCGCAGGTCCGAGGACTTACGCTATCACGTCGAACATGGGGAAAGCGCCAGCAGTCGTGTAGCTGTTTATTTTGGGCGAGCCCTGCCTGGCGATCCAATGCAACACACATACAGTAAGCACGTCTTTCGCTAGCGAGCGAAGATATTCGTCACTAGTCAAAGTCTTACCCAACGTCGCTGGTAGCTTCAGCCGGCGATGCTGCTCAGTGTCCAGACGGCACTGCTGGCTTTAGTTGACACTACTTCAACGAAGCGCTGTTGGTTCTGTCGCTCTATGCGAGCGAGCGAACCATGACACATACAGCGGATCTTACTTTCCGTCTATGTTTCGCAGTTTACTTTAAGCTCTTCCGCGCGGAATTGTTCGTTTGCTGGTCCTTGTTTCAGTTGTTGATGACTGTGTTGGCCTCAAGGTTAGTTGGACACAAGGTTAGTAGGCATCTGTTGGCACGCATCAAATAAACAAGGTTAGTTGGCATCAAGCAAGGTTGTCATCAACAGCGTCGTGTTCGATCTATACGTATGTGTAGCAAGCATCAGCAGGTATAAGTTCGTATGGGTGCATCTTGTGACTGCAGGAGGTGACGAGAGCCTTCGTACACATGAACATTCGAATTCCCCAAACCCGCGCACGCTGACATACGGAGAGCTACGCGCGCAGCTTCCCCCGCCGCGCGCTTCCTGCGAATGCATAATGCCGCTGTTGCGGCTACGTAACCCGACGACCCGTCTTCCGCGTGCTGCCCTGATTAAAGTGGGAAGGGCCGGTACTAGGTTAGCCAGTCACGGCAAAAATCTTCGGGCGTGGTAGTTGGTCCCCCTCAATTCGTGTACCGTACATACGATGCTTCGTTGCGATCGATCAGCAGCGCGCAGACATACATTGAGGTGAATATATATTTATTTAATCTGAGGGTACGCACGGGGGTCGGATAAAATTTCGGATAAAATCCCTGTTTTTTGTAACGTAGCTGGGATTATGCGGTTTCCCCTATCGGATTCCCGCGAACCCCCCACCCCTGCCGGAATGCGCTTTGTCCGGCAGTCACAGTTTCCATCTCCCAGCCTATGCCCGCTTTGCGCAAAATTAAAGCTACGAAGAGAAGCAATACTTAGCTCAATCTGTGCTCCTGGCCTCGCCGTAGTTCGTTGGCCAACCTCCACTCCATCCGGCGCATAGGCATTCCGGCAGGGGGGGGGGCGGCGACTGGCCATAGGATTCCCGCGACCGGCCACGCATAGGATTACCCTCACCCGACTTCAGATGAATTACCGCTATGGTTATCCAATACTCAATGCTCCGGAAATTAGGTAGTCGCTTGCTTATACCAAAAGGTTACGTATCCGATACACGTATCGGATACCCGAAATCGACCCCCGTGGGTACCCTCAGTCTAACTGCAGTAGAAACCGCTTTCCGCCGTCATATGCGACACGTTTGGCCACGTCAGATGCGGGCCTATAACACGTGAAGCGCAAGCCTTCACCGTCGCTATTATTATTTACGTCCAAAACCGCGGTGGCTTTCTATGGACGAACAGCTGGGGCTCTCCGCTCTCTATCTCCATAAGTCTTTCCAGGTCTTTCCTTCCATCGTAGATGTTATGGAGCGCGGCAGTGCGCTTTCACATCTGTGTTGGGTTCCGGAGCTGGTTCCGGACTATTCTGGATTCTGGATTTGACTTGGAAGCCCAGGGAAGCCCGCGAGTCCGATATTTGAACTTGCCCTGGCACCGATGTCAGGAACCCGGCACTTCGAAGAGGCGACTGGTGTGGGCTACTTTGGTGGATGTGCGTGGAGGGGCTTCGGCGACAGCGAGGCCAACAGAGCTGGCCCTTATGAGTGACGGAGGTGTAGCAGCGACAAGCCCCCTCGAAGACCCCCCTTTCAAAGCTCCAAACCGTTGAGATACCAAACTATGAAGTTCATAAAGTGTTTGGTTGACTAAACAATTCGTGACGACTGGATGGATGCATGTCGCTCATTCGGTACTGGTACCTAGGGCCCCGTCCACTGGCTGGGCTGCTTGGCGAGATACGAATCGAGACAGCTGATCAGGTGGAGAAGCTCTGGCCCACCGCCGCCGCCGATACCATCTACGCAACTGGCGGCACCGGTGGCCGCAACAGTGACGGTGCCATGGATGCTGCTCAAGATGTTCATGGTGGCGGCGGCGGTACGGAATGCTCCATGTGATGTGTACGTTACGTATTAATTAGAGCAGCGGGGCTGCTGTAGCAAATGGCAGCTTCGCCCCTTTGGCGTTGTTCATCTCTGGCGGTACCAGGACTAGCAGCGGTGGCGGTGGTGATGGCGGCGGTGGCGGACACGCCCTCGAGGACGAGGCCCCGTCTTATTTGGACGGACCATGCCCAGCGGTTAGAGGGGCAGTTGGCGTGCTAAATCTACATTGCCACTGCCCGATGAAACTGTACCAATGTTTGAAAGGGTCAACGGATCACCGTCGAAACGTCGGCAAAAAGGCGTACCGTCCGTCCGTCTCGGATATAGGTAGGAGTATCTTGACGTACAATTATGTTGAAACCGTTACAGTACTTGACTACTTGTATTCGTGATTCTCAGGTCATTCTCATAGCGACGGCAAGTTTTGTGTGCATAAAATTGGTCGAATTGGTCGGAACTTTTCAAAATGCAGTCTGCAAAACGGCAATGTTTAGATGGAAAAGGGGCGCAGCTGCAGCGACTGCAGGCTGAAGGAGGAAATGAAGATGATGCCCAGCTCGATTTGCCACGCATGAACATGCATTCTGTTATGGTGCGAGCCATGCTGGACGGTCGCCTGCCTGAGCTGGTGCTGAAAGAAGAAGTCGACTTGACGCGGGTGCGTGGCCCGGACGTGCTTTTGCTTGTTGGTCAATCCCGTGTACCTGGAAAGGAGAATGCAACTTAGCCTTCGGACGGAGGTTAGGTTGATACCGGCGGTCGCAGGACGGCAGGCGCCCGACGCAACAGCGGGCGCGCAGCTGAAGACCCTGAACATGTTGTTCATCCACTTTTGATGCACGGGAATCCAGGTCAAATCGGTGAGCTGAGCTTTCGACTTCGCCATCCCGCAGGCAATCCAATTTTGCTTGGAGGTCTTGGGAATTGGCATCAGCTCGCCCGAACGCCAGTCGGCTGCATCGCGGGCGCTTGTCGGGTTGTGCACGCACCGCAAGCTGCGGCCCGCCGTGGACAACGTATTGGTGCTTCGCCGTCTGTGTCGCGTCATCGAGCTGACCGACTCCGCGACGGCGCTGGGGGCGGCGGTGGACGCCCTCTTCGCTGTGGCCGACGACTCCGCGTGGCAAAGCAAGGTGCGTATGCCACTGCCACCGTCCGCAGGGGCAATACCACCTAGGCGGTTCCGTTGCTATGTATGAGGGCAGAGCTTCCGGGTACCTTGTACACCACATTTCGCATCTCACTGCATTTACGGTACGTCCGGCGCAGGGCGGATTGGCCGCGCAGGTTGTTCGGGAGGCGTGTCTGCGCTGCATCGGCACCCTAAAGGACGCGGCCAAGGGAGGGAACGCCACCGTTGCTGCCGCCGATGACGCCGCGGCCGCTGCTGCAACCACCGAAGTACCCGCCAGCGCCACCGGCACGGCGGCCGCTGCAGCCGCCGGTGACGAGAGCGGTCCCCAAGAGCCCCAAGGGCCGCTGATCCCGCTGTTGGCAGCCGCCGCTGCCTTGCTGAAGCCGTCCGCATTGAAACTGCTGAACGACGATGAACTGGTCGAGGCAGCTGGCGCGGTCGCTGCCTGCCTGGGGAGATGTGACGGCATCAGCGGCAACGGTGACAGTGACGGAAACGGCGGCGCAAGCGGCAGCGGCGGCGGCGGCGGCGGCGACGCAGGTGCCGGCGTTGACGGTGGCAGCAATGCTGGCGCCCATGCCAGGTTAGTGGGCGCCCTGGCGGCGATACTGCAGCAGCGCGGGATGCCGCATAGCCTGGGGGCGCGGGCAGACGCGGTGGCCGGCGCCGAGGGCGCCATCGCCGTGCTGGTCCGAGAGATCGCCCTAGGCACGACCATCCCGCCTTTGGGCAGCGGCGGCAGCGACGGTCAGGCCTCCGGCAGCGGCGGCAACTCGAGCACCGAAGCGGCCGGCAGCGCGGCCGCGAGCAACACCCCCGCCGACGACTCCGCAGCGGCCGCTGACGCCGCAGCAGCAGCGGAGGCTACTTCTGGGGTGCGCGCCGTCGGCGAGGAAGGCGCCGCGCCAGTCGCGGGCGCCGCCGCCACTGCCACCGCTAACCAAAACAACGTCCCCGGCATCAAAGTCGAGGACGTCGGCCCCCACGCCCAAGCCCAGATTCGGGCCGCCTCAGGCCGCGTGCACGTCCTGCTGACGCCAACCGCCCGGTCCGCCTTCCACTGTCTGACTGACGTCTTGGAGCACTGCGGACGGTCCTCGGCGCGCCCCGCCGCCACCGCCGCCGCTGCTGACGTGGCGGAGCGCCACGGCGCGGTGGCGGCTCTGCTGCCGCTGCTGCGGCTGCAGCCGCCTTACGAGGCGACGCGCGCGCTACGCGCCCTCCTCGCTATTTCCGGCGGCCGCAGGCGCCAGCGCCGCAGCCCAACAGCAGCGGCCCAACAGCCGGGGAACGCGCCTGGCGGCTGTCCCGTTGCTGCGGCGCTGGAGGCTGTGCCTGATCAGGCAACGCAGCAAAAGCTGGTCGCCGCGGCGCTGCGCGCCGCGGGTCCTCTGCTAGCGTGCGCCAAAGACAGCTTCGTGACGGAAGCTCTCATGGGTCTTGCCACGACGCTGTTTGGGGGCGGTGCGTTGGGCGTGGACCAGCTGCAGGAGAACGCGCCGGCTCTGACCGACGCGGCGGTGGGCGTGTTACTGTCGGAGTCGCCGGCGCTCAGCTGGCGGGCGTTTGCCAACTACGCCTCGCCCGCCGCCGGCGGCAGCGGCAGCGTCAAAACGGACGCTGTGTCGTACCCCGCCCGTCACCGCGCCGCGGCGGCGAGGCTCGTGTGCGAGTTGTTGGAGTGGGCGGCGGAGAGCGTGTACGATCCGGTCATGTTCGGCGCCTGGCTGCCCGTCAATCGGATCGCGCGGGCGCTGATAAGGGGCCTGGTTCTTACACATGCGCCTCCTGCCGCTGCTGCTGCTGCTGCTCCTGGTTCCGGAGCGAGTGGTGCCGGCGGCGATGAGAGTGGCGGCGCGGCCCGGCGCGCGGAGGCTGAGTGCCTGATGCGGTGCCTGCAGCTCGCGGAGCCGGCGGAGGTTTGGCGGAGCTACAGCTGCAGGTGAGGACGAGGACGAGGAGGTGCTGTTCTTACCGTAACGTTGTTGTTGCTGCTGCTGCTGCTGTCCCTGTTTGAATGGGTCTGGACCAGACCCTCGGCAGGGTGGAGCCAGCGGGCCAGTGGGCCCAGCACTGCAGCGTGCTGGGGGTTAGCTGCGCTTAGGGTTTGCGATCGGTTGCGATCGGGACGGTGTGGTGGCAGGGCAACGCTAGGCTTGAACGGTGGAGGCTAAAATAGACACGTGAGCGCAACAACTTGGAGGAGGCCCAAGCCGACAGCCGAGCGAATGGGGCCAAAACGACACCCAGAGACATGACCCGGGGTCAACGCCGTGAAGCCACAGGAATCTCCAACCTCTTCTCTGGTTTAAGCAGCACGTTTGACCCCTTACCGCACGTCTCAACCCGGGCCCGCGCCCACGCCCGCCTCGCCCGCGCCGCGCCCCACGCCCGCCAGCGACCTGCAAACCGCCGTCACCGGCTTCGGCTCGCTGCTGCGCTCCGGCGGCAGCGCCGAGCTGGCCCTGGCGGCCATCGGCGTCGTGTCGCTCTGGTCGGCAGCTAGCGAGGCCGCCAGCGGCGCCAGCACCAGTGGCGGCAACGCCGCCGAGCTGCGGTCCCTGTGGCAGGCCCTGCTGGAGCTCCTGACGCGGGCCCTGGTTCGTGCCACCAGCGAGTTCACGCTGGATCCGCCCCGCGGCGACGGTGAGGGCGATCGGGACCCGCGGCGGCAGCAGAGGCGGCGGCTGGCGGTGGTGGCGGGCATCGTCAATGCAGCCGTGGCCTGCCTGCGGCCGTCGAGGGCGGTGATTGGGCGCGATTCCCGGCGGCTGAAGCCCTGTCTGACGGACCGGCTGCTGCGGCCGGCGCCGGCTGGCGACAGCGCGTCGGGCAGCCTGCTGGGACTGTACAGCAGCTGGCAGACCGGCCGGCTGACGCGGTTGCCCGTGCACGGCTTCAAGTACCCGCCATGCCAGAAGCTTCAGCTGGCGTGGAACTTCGAGGAGGCCCCGATCCCAAAGGCGCTCGTGGACGTGTGCATGACCTTCGCCAGTATTGCGGCAGAGTCGTACAAGGCCGATCTGTATGGCAAGCACCACGGCACCGTGGCCTCGACCACCGCGCGGCCACTTGCGGCGGCGCTGGGCGGCGCGGTCGAGCGCGTGAGCGCGCTGGCGCGGGCCGTGCTACGGGCCGCGTTCGCCCAGCAAGGTCCCGGTGGGGATGGCAGCCGTGGGGATGGCAGCAGCGGGGACGGCAGCGGTGGGGACGGCGGCGGAGCCGATGCGGCCGCGGCCTTGGTGGAGACGGCGCTTCGGGTGGTGGAGAACGCCGCTGTGGTGCTGGCGGCTTGTGTTCCTCCGGGATGGAGTAACACCGCGTGAGTACGGCAGCCAGTTGTAGGCGCATATCGCGCAGGAGGATAATCGCCAGGGGACAAGGTGTCTTACGGCGCCGAGGTCTTCTTGACGCCGTGCTCTTTTGCTGGGCGATTGAAGCCTTCGCGGGCGGCTGCGTTGGTTCCGACGCTGGACCAAGAACAGCGCTTCCCGCGTCGCTAGTTAAAAGCATCACCATGTACCGCAATACTCATGTACTGTATACAACTGCAACTGTATGGCGGTGTGCCGCAAATGAAGTGCCGCTGATACAGCGCACACAGCCTGGTACAAGCCAACCAGACACTCCCGTCACCGCACCTCTGTGCCGTCCGGGTCGGCATCCTGCGGGCGATTGCGGCGTGCTGCCCTGTCTTTACTTACTGCCTTGTTCAATTCACAAGTGGGGTGGTTTCGTCCTTTTGGATGACTGTGTGGGGTGCAGGCTGCGCGCGCGCGGTTCTCGGGCCTTGTTGCCCACTTGGCGTTTTCGGGTCATGTGCCGTTGCTTTTCGCATTTTGCTGTGTTGTGGTTTGGTTTCGGAGGGCCTCCCTGCAGCAGGCGCCGCAGGAGTGCGGTGCGGGACGTACTCCACCGGGAGACCCGAACGAGCGTCCTCTGTGGCTCCGGTGCTCCGCCCAGCGAACGAACGGCTGCTCTTGGGTCCGCTCCACACACCGGCACCGCATGACGGGGATCTGCGAAGACTGCGATGGGAGGGGGGCGTAAGCAAATGCGCGCTGCTGCGGAAGCAGCTGCGGATGCAGCATGTACCTTCTTAGCCGGGTTCGGTAACCCAATGCATGTGCCAATAATGTAGAGCCGCGTCTTATGCCGTGCAGGTTGTTTGTTTGGTCTCTGCGCTGTGAGGTAACCCCACCGTTGGTGATGTGTGGGCTCAAGGAAGGTTGTCGCGGCGCCGGCGAGCAGCACGGAATCGCTTCTTTGGCACCTCTGCACGTGACAGGAGCATCAGCCTCTGGGCCGCCCGTGTCCTCATGACACGGGGGACACCGTTACATTACCGTTGGTCGTCTCCACTGCCTTAACCCACGCCTCGGGCCCCGGTCGGGCGTATTGTTATTTTTACCGTTGGTCGTCTCCGCTGCAGTGGAACGGTCATCTGGCCCGCTGTCTCTCCCCTTCCGAAGGTCTTGGGCCCACTGTGACAACGTCAACAACAACGACTGCGACAGATTCAGATGTCGGCAAGTGGTGAGCGATGCGACTAACCCACCCTGCACCCAGAGAGAGTCAACCGCTCATCGGTCTCACCGGTGCCGCATCCTTCGAAGTGAAGTTTTAGAGCCGGTTACGATGTGTCGCAAAACACACGTTGGGCAGGCTTCCTTCCTCGGTTGTCCTACATTGTTCCCGTCTTACCCTGCACCGCCATCGTCAGAACCGCTGCCGTGCAAGCCTGCACCCCTTTAGATACCAGTACCTACAGCGCCGGAAACAACAAAAAAACATCCCTGCCTCGCGCGCCATGCCGTATTCACGCCACTCCGCTGCCACCGCCGGAGTTGTGCGCGGTCCAACGTTGACCCACTCAGGACGGTGCCTGCCTGGCAGCGGCCAGTGCCTTGCACTCCCGCTTGTGCGCCTTCCAGGCGGCGTTCTGGCACTGCGCGCTGCAGTACCGCACCGCCAGGCAGACGCTGCACTTGCGCAGCTTCTCGACCCCCGGGTCACCCTGCTGCGCACCGCACTGCGCACACTGCTTGATGGGCGCTGCCGGCGCCTCCGCGCCGCCGCCTGCCGCCGCGCCGCCGCCTGCCTCCGCGCTGCCGGCAGGCGGCGGCGCCGCCGGCACCGGCACCGCCGCCTCCGGCGGCGGCGGCGCCGCCGCCACGGCGTCAGGGCTGGCGTCGGGGCTGCGGCTGCGGACGGCCTCCCCGCCACCCATCTCGTTGGGCGCCGCATCTCTGACTGATGCGGCAACAGCGGTGGCCCTGTCCTTTTGCCTGGAGCTCGACGCCGCGAGGGCGGCGGCGGAGCCGCCAGCCGCCGCCGCTGCCGCCGCCGCAGGCGCCCCTTCCCCCGCCCAGCCCAGCTGTGTCAACAGGTCATCCAGCTCCTTCGCCCTCGTGGCTCGGCGCTCAGGATTCGCCAGCACGCTCAGCACGCTGACAGACGGTTGAGCTGCCTCCAGAATGTCGTACAACAGTTCGTCAAGCATCCGCACCTTTTGCTGCGCTTCGAAAGCGACCTTGCCGCCCATGGGCGGCAGCAGCGAGCGCCCGGGCGCGACGCCATCCATCAGCGACGCCGCCCGCCGCAGCCCCACCGCCGCCTTCGTCGTCGTCGCAGCGCCTGCGGAAGTCCTCACCTGGCTCGCACTTCCATTACCGCCCTTCTTCTTGCCCTTCTTCACCGCCGCGGCGGCCGCGCCGCTGCCGCCTTCGGCGCCGCTGGCAGCAAAGGCGGCGGCGCCGCCGGCGTCCGCCGCGCGCCTCCACCTCGGCACCGCCGCCACCATGCCGGCGAAGACGCCCAACAGCTGGAAGAATAGCATGGGATCGGGTTCCGGAGGCTGCGAGGAGCTGGCGCGACCACGGCGCTGCTGCGGGGGCTGGCCGGGAATCATCTCGTCGACTGCCATCAGCAGGTTCCACAGGTGCGGCTCCACCAGAAGGCCCAGGCCGGTGGCGGGATCCCCGCACGCCACCAGCACCGCCACCAGGCGCAGCGCTGCGAGCTGCGGAGCGGTGGGCCCCGGGGAGGGGAGGTTCAGGAAAAGCTGTCCAGAGAGCGGGCCAGGGGGCCGACAGGGGGGGCAAGGCAGTGAGGAAAACCGCAGCGAGCCGGACCGCCGAGTCACCGAGGCAGGCGACGGGACCCGGGCGGACGGACCCAGGGCCTCAGGGGCGGGGAGGCCCGTGAGGGACGCGTATGCGGACGCCAAAGCAGAGGGAGGAGGGTGTGGCGCTGCGGTGCCACGGTACTTGATTGGGAGTGCCGCCTTCGCGCGAAGAAGCCGCGATCTGCAAGCGCAGACGCAGACCGCAGCTGAACCGCAGCTGGCCCCGTCACGTCCCGTTGCCCCAATCCTCCGCACGGCTCGCTTCTCCCTCGCCCGGCCTCCCGCCGCCCGGCCTCCCGCCTCCAGGCGAAAGCGCGACCATGCGCGGCAGGCTACCAGTACCGGCAGTGTCCGCCTCGCAGTAGCACTCACCCGCTGGACCTCGTCCTCCGTATGCGGACCGGCCCGTGGGTCGGTGGCCACCCGCACCAGCTGGTCCCACGGCCGACACTCCGTCAACGCCAGATGCGGCGACGTCAGGTCGGAGGACGCGAAGATTCTCGGGACGCGCTGCGGCTTCTGCAGCGCCTGGCAAACCGCCAGGCAGCCCTGCACGCACGCAATGGCGGGGATGGCGTAGAGGGGGCCCGAACCCCCATTGGCTCCTTTTGGCGACCCCTTGGCTGTCATGGTTGCACTCATGTTATGGGCGCATATGGGTGTACAACCCTACAACAACCCTAAAAAACCCAAAACACAGACCGCCAGAAGGGCAGTCGCTCAAGCGAGCGACAGCCCAGCCCAACCGACCCCAGCCCGCCGCCTGCGCTCTTGTCTCTCTCAAGTGCGCACCACCTCTCAAAGTGCGCACCACCACTCAAGTGCGCACCACCCCCTCCTCGGTCTCCCGCGGTGGAGGGGCACGGCGCCGCGCGAGGCGCGACTCGAGCCGTCCCCGCAGCGCAGATCGACAGAACACAACGACATGCACCGCATCCTTACCGAACACGAGAACAAGTCTTAACTACGGTACTACACACCGCCGAATGCATGGAAGTGCACATACACACATACATACATATATATACACACGCACACAAGTGCATGGAACTTGGCAGGCAGGCAGGCACGTCTCTCCCCCCCTCCGTCTCCGCTGCGGTATCATTTTTTACCCCCCCCCCCTGGTGCATGGGCAGGACCGGCACGCGCCGCGGACAACGCCCGGGCGCACCTCGGAGAGGCAGCCGCCGAAGTCGCGGGGATCGGCGGTCGGCGCCGGGGGTTGGGACGCAACCCCCGGGGGCGGCGGCCGCGGCAGGTCGCGCTGCGCAGGCCAGCAGGCCGCCGCCAGCAGCTTCAGCGCCCACTCCACCGCGTCCGAGCGATGCTGCAGGAAGATGCAGCGGAGCAGCGCCGGCGCCACGCCCGCAGATGCCATGTCGGCTGCGAAGTCCGGGGCACGGCCCACGGCCTGTGAGCCCCGCGTGTAACACAATGCGTCGTTAATGGCAGTATCCGGGTGCGGGAGGGGAGGTCGGGGGCAGGGGCGGGGGCGGGGGCGGAATGGGTTTGCGAGCCTGAATGCGACTGACACACAGGCAGACTGGGTCACTGGGAATGAGAATCGCGGGGCATTGTGGGTGCAGCTGTTTGGACCACCTGCAGGCCCAGCAGCGTAGATACGGTAGCCCGACCCGATTTACGTGGACCCGACCCACCGACCCACCGACCCAACAACCCACCCTGACTGCCTCTTCCATCTTCGCTGCCACGTGCAGAAGCGCCGCCACGTCATCACTGCCGTAAATGCAGATCATGCCGTCGTCGCCCCCGACCGATTGGAGGTGCTTCTCTGCGGAGCGTTACGAGGTGCGTGGGGGCGAGGGCGGAGGTGCGTTGGGTCGGGGGGGGGGGTCAGGGGCGGGGTCAGGGGCAGGGTCAGGGACAGGTGGAGAAGCGCGAGTGCAAGGTGCAAGGCAAGGAAGCAGTCGGGGGCTGACGACCCAGCGTGGGCAGCGTAGTGCCGCGGGGCCCACAACAGCTTGCCTGTTGCCTCACAGATGCCATTTGGACTTTTCCTTCAACCCTCCGAGCCGCCCCCTCCCCTTCCCCCCCGGCGCATTCGGACCCCCAGGCTCCAAACCACCCACACGACCAGCCAACGACGCTCACCAAGGTGCCGTACGCTGTTCCACAACAGCACCTGTACGTCATCGTACAGCTTCGCCACGAGGGCCGCTTCCTTTACGTCCACGCCCGACTCCTCGTCGTCATCGTCGTCGTTATCGCACTCGCTGTCCTCGCTGTCCTCGTCCTCAGCAGCGGCGGCCGCGCTGGCGGCTTCAACCTTGGCCCCCATATCGACCCAATTCAGCAGCATCTCCACCCCGGCGGGTTGCAGTCGGCAGTCGGGGGGGCAAGTCAGCACCCACCTCGTGGAGCGCGGCTGCGAAGATGACGACGTCGACGACGACGACGACGTCGACGCTGCGGCTGCTGCGGCTGCTGCTGCACCGGCGGCGGTGGTGGTGGTTGGGGTTCCGCCCCGGGTCTGCAAGAAAAGCAACGAAACGAGCAACACAGCAGGAGCAGCAGCAGCAGGGGCCGCGGCAGCAGTTACAGCAGCTGCAGGAGTAGCGGCAGCAGCAGCGGCAGTGGCACTGGGTCATCCTGGAAGTGGCTCCCGTTTGTAGTGCTGTATCGTGTACCGTACCTATCAGTGATCATCGCGCATAAATAACTAATTATTTGGCAAAATGTGCAATAACGCGCAAAAACAAATAATTGCCCCGGGGCCTGCGCGTTATTTTAAAAACCCCCTCGCAGCTCCTACTCCTTCCTAACTCCGCCGTACACGCGTTTCTGGGGGGCCTGAACGAGGGAAATGGGGCCGCTCTGCTCTTTTCATAGACAAACAGAGCTTCGTGGCTATCGCAGAGGAGTAGCTCCTAGCCAGCCTGGAAGGGACGCGTGCGCGGTGTGAAAAAATAATTCCTTACAGTGTTGCGCGTTAAAATAAAATAATTCCAAAGTTTTCAGCTGCGCGATGATCAGACACAGGTACGGTAGGGCGTTGAGCACTGCCGCTGCCGGCCAATGGCCTTCTCGGGTAGCTGCAGGTCGGCTCGTGGCGCAAGAACCCGATATGCGTCACAGAGCATACGGCACGGTATCTCTACGGCTGCTACACTCGCTTTTGCGTCACGTTTGCTATGCGTCACTATACTTCAAAGGCGGTTCCTCGTTGATTTGAGCTGGCACGACGGCGTCGCAGCTCTGCCGCGGTTTGCGCCGTGTGGAAAATGAAGAGTCCCTGCAGGACCAGACCAGTAGCGAGATACGGCCTTCCGTACAGTGTCGTACTCACCATGTACGGCAGGACGCCCAGGACCTGGTCGCGCGACATCGTCGCGCCCATTCCGGAAAGCGTCCTCAGCGCCGCCCTGCGCAGTGCGTCCTGCAGCAGCTGCTGCTGCTGTTGGGCCGGCTTGGTCTGCGCTTTCGCGGCGCCCTTGCTGCTGCTGCCGCCGCTGCCGCCGCCGCCGGCGCTGCCGCTGCCAGCAGACCCCGCATCGCGCACCGGCGCAGACGTAGGCCCCACGACTCCGGCCACCTCCAGGAGAAAGGCCTGGGTTTCCGCGAGCTTTAGGGGCACAGACAGGCGGGGGCCGGGGGGAGGGTGCTATGTACAAAGACAACCGCGGCGATGGAACGGATGCAGAGGCACGGCGTGGACGGGGAGAGGGAGGCCCGCGGGCGCAAAGATGCAGAAGTGGCGTGGCGGGCAGGAGAAGCGCGAACGCGCAAGCGATGCGCTGAGGCAGGGGCTGGGGCTGCGGCTGGGGCTGGGGCTGCCGAAAACAAAAACGTGGCACGTGCCGCATCATCCGCCGCCGACGGGAACGATGGCGTGGAAGGACTGCTCGTGGGGGCCTGGAGGACTCGCATCCGGCAGGGGTGGGGACGTGCACCTTCACACAGCGGGAGCACCAACCACGGGTACCGCCAAAGGCACCGCTGCGACGCACAACACCTCACCGAAACAAAATGATCTACAACTCTAAAACCCTAAAACCCTAAAACCTTGAACCCATCACCTACCTGGGCGGCTGTCAGGGACTTGTTGCGCACGCAGGCGTCGACCAGGTCCGCGAACGCCTCAAACAGGAGCGCCGCCGCCGCGGTGGAGGTGGCGACGTTGCCGCTGGCTCCAGACGAGGGCGGTTGCGGTGGCGTCGGTGGCGGCGGCGCGCACATTCGCCGCATGAGGGCCATGACCACGTGCCACTGCGTTTGGAGCGGACGCGCAGGAGGAGGAGGAGGAGGAGGAGGGGGAGGTGGCGGATGGCTGGTATTGAGGGGATGTGAGAGCCCCATAGCCGGTCCCATGCCCCGCGCACAACGGCCGGCGGAGCCGCTCATGTGGCGCGATTAAATATTTAATATCATTGAATGCGAATGGGAAGGGGGGTCGAGACGCCTCCCTAAACCAAGCTGTGCGATTTTCTCACGTAGGTACACGGTGACTGTGACTGTTATTGTGACTGTGACTGTGTTCAACGACCTGTACTGATCCGCACGTCGCTGTGACCCGCGCGTGTCTGCATGCATGCCGTTACGGCAGCAGCCCACCTTGCCGCAGAGGTTCGACCGGAACCACGGGCTTTGGTGGTGCGTGTCGGCTAGGAGCTTGAACAGGCACTGCAGAGCCACCTGTCAGGCGGGAGGGAGGGCGCAGCGATGGGCGACAGGACAGGACAGGAACAGGACAGGACAGGGTGGTACTGTTAGGAACCTGCGCTTGCGCCTTTAGGTATCAGCGTAAATGCACAGATGTGTGCGCTCACAGAAGCCTGAATTCCAGCATTAAGCGGATGGTGCGTTATGTTCTGCAGGCAGGTTCTAAGGTGGGCCGGAGCCCGGAGGAAAGGGGAGGCTGCGGCCGACCGGCAGGTGCTCTGAATCATGATGATGATGATGATGATGTCCAAAATTGTCCAGGGCAGTGAGCCGTTGAGGGTACGGTGCGTGCGGGAGGACGTATCCCTGGTTTCGCTTCTTTGCGGTCGGTCCAGGTTTCCGTTTCCATTTCGTTTACCGGTATATAAGAAAGGAAGGGTGTATGGGCATGATGGGTAACCGGATAGGGTTACAGATCAGCCCAAGGCCGAGAGCGTGCGGGAAGTGCATAGCACAGGATACGAAGTTAGGAACACAGGCCGGCGTCCGACCAACTATTACGGTACATGCTTAAGTGTGTGTGAGCTGCCGCGCCCAGCAGCGCGTCACACAGCCATAGGCAGGGCCCGATCGCGCCCGGGGAAGCAGTACGGCGAACACGATGATGGCTGGATGAGCTGTGTACGACAGCGCCCCAGAGGGGAAGCTACAGCACGACGGGGGGCCACAGCCACAGCCACAGCCGCAGCCGCAGCACCCACCGCCAGGCACACAGCACCGCCGCGACAGCCCCTAGCCGATCAAATCCGGTTGCCCACCCACCCACCCAGCCAGCCACCCACCTCCCACCGCGATGCATCCGTTCGCCGGTCCACACCCGCCGGCCGGGCGCCGCCGCTGCCGCCAGCGGCTGCCGCCGCCGCTGGCGAGGTGGGCTGCCACGTGAGGACAGCCTCCAGTCCCTGGGGTTTGACGGACGACATGCAGACCTGCGCCGCCCGGCGTATCGCCATCATGCCCGTATTGCCCGCGCCCTTGGATGAGGACAGCTGGTGCAGGGTTATGGCGGCTTCCAGCGCGGCGTGTTGGGCGCAGCGGGGGAAGGAGGGCGCCTGGCGGGGAAGACGGAAGAGCAAGACAGATCGGCGGCGGGAGGTACCGTAAGAGTGGGATGCGGCATTGGCCCTGGTGTCAGCAACCAGCCCCCGAGATAACCAGGCCGGTCCAGGTACCGGTATGGCCAAGCTTGGACCGCATCAAAGGAATGGAGACGGGGGAAGGGAGGCGGGGGAAGGGGGCGGGGGCGGGGCAGTGGGGTTCATTGGGTCTACTTGGAGGCCAGTGGGCGCGTGGGGGTCTGGGGGAGGGGGCGAGGCGTGAAGGCGGATTGGCGCTGGAGGCTGCGGGAGGGCGGCCGGGGCGGAATGCAGCAATGTGGGAGGGAGCCTGGAACGAGGAGCAGCCCGCAGGGCGAGGAGGCTGTGGTCCCGCGCTCGCTAAGAAAAGCCCGAGGGGGGATGTGGTGGCCAAGGCAACAGGAAACGAGAGGTGGACCGCAACCGAGAGGAGCATCCGGTCAGCAAGCCAGCAGCGGGGGCCGACCCACAAGGTGCGCCACGAAGGCCATTATCGTTGGACCCCAGAGGCACTGTCTCTTGACCCAAACATCACCCTCCAAAGACCCACGCACGTCACCCTGCAAAGCCCCAGTCGCCGCTCGCCTCACCCCGCCCCGCCCACTCCACGGCACCCCTCGCCCAGCACACCCTCGCCTCCTTCCCTCCATTCCAACCCCAAACCCACCGAATTCATGCACAGCTCCACCAAGCCCGTCAGCACCGTCGCGGCGCTGCACACCCGCTCGATAGCCGCGTTGGTGTGGGGAATGGCGCCGCCGCCGTCGCGGCGGCGGCTGTTGGGATCGATGCCGTAAAATAAGGACCTGCAGGGGTCGGTGAGACCCACGCGGATAAAGGCCTCCGCGCGGTCGTCGCACTCGCTCTGGGGCCACTCCAGCCCGGTCAGGCCCGGCGGACGCGGCGTGAGGAGCACCTTGACCAACCACACTGCGCGGGCAGGAAGACGGGTCAAGGGAGGAGGAGCAGGAGGGAGGAGGAGAGCACGGGGCGAGTGCAAGGAAAGCGGGCGCGCCGTGTAAGAAGCGGAGCGGGGAAACGCAACCACGGGTCAGGAAGGCGTCAGGACGGTCGGTCCCGCTTGCCAGCAACCCCCAGCCCCCAACCCATGACGCGGCAGGTCCTGGCACTGTGGCCCCCGCCCCCCTCCGCCCCCGCTCCTCGTCCCCTTCCACCCTGCACGTCAGGCCTGACCGCTGAGCCCCCTCCTCCCGGCTCCCTGTTGCATCCCTGCAGGCTTCATTTCTGCTGCCAGGTGCTGCTCTGGGCCTGCCGTGTTCCGCCAGCCGCCCACACAGGCGAACCCCCCCCCCAAACCATCCCCACCTGAACCACAGGGCCCCAGCTCCCAACCCCAGCTCTCCATCGCTCCATCAGCAACCCATCCATCACTCGCCCCTCAGGCCATGGCCGTCACACCAAACCCTGAAACCCCAACCCAAAAGAAACTCACGCGCCCTCAGTGCGGTTGCCCCGAGGCCCCACTCCATGGCCCCCGGGTCCTCCCGATCCAGCCACTCGTCCGGCCACGTGGACAGGCCATCTTGCCGCCTAGGGGGACCACTCGCGACGAGAGCGACGAGAACGACGAGAGCGGGAAAGCAACAGGGACAGCAGAAGGACATCAGAGCGCGTTTGCATAAGAGCAGGAGCAACAGCACGGTGGGGGCGTATGAGTACGGTAGCCGGTGGGACGGCAGCGAAGTAAAGATAAGACCGCGGCGGTGCAACGGAGGGGCCACGTCAGCGAAGGGCATGAGCGGATGTAGGAAGGCCACGGACGAGGGCAACAGGGGATATGGGGTCCTGCACCGCGGAACCACATACGGTACGGTAGCGAACCGCTCCCCAGATTGCCCCCTCAGGCGCCACGAGTCCCCATGACTGCAGCCCTGCGCCGCCCGCCAGCGCACCTGCTAATCAACGCGTCCTTCATCTGGACCAGAAACAGCGCCAGCGCCTGAGCCAGCCCGCTGCGGCAGATCAGATGGGCCTGACAGCAGCCATGCAGCCAGTCACCAGGACCAGGGGGGCAGCGACCAGGCACCAGCCGGGCAGGGCAGGTGGGTCGCGGGACGGGGGAGGGGGCGCGGGGGCCGCCGCGAGGCGGCGGAGCGGACTCGGTGAGGAAGACGGACAGACGGGGGACGTGAGCACGTGAGGACGTGAGGTTGGCATCGGCATGGACGGAAGGACGGTGCCAAAGGGGACGGGCTGGGTCTTGTTGGCAGGGCCAGCCGCCAAGGACCAGGAGGCGATGGGCCGTGCGAATGGGCGATATGAGGAATGGGCGGAGGGGGTAAGCTGCTGCCCTTCCAGAGCTGCTGCCCTTCGTGCGCATCGCGCATTCCGAGACCATCCACATCGAAGTGCGCAGCTCGCCAGGTCGGCACCGCAACCCAGGGGGCCGGCACTCGCATCCGGCACTGGCGGCCCTATGCCCCCATATGACGTACGCCCACTCCAGTGCGATCCGAAACCCCCCATGATGCCCTTCTTCCAATTTGCTCTGGGACGAAACCGTGCACGCAACGACAACAGCCCTCGCCCGATTCAGCTTTTGCTCCCCCGTCCCGCGGCGCGGCGACTAACCTCGGTCGTCGTCGGGCTGTACGGCTCCAATGCCGCGGGCGTGTCCTCCGGGTTTGGGCCTCCCAGGTGGTGCGAGAGCAGCGACAGCGCCCGCAGCCGGTGCAGCCAGTGCTTGCCGTACCCCTGCAGTACGCACCCGACCGGTAACCCCAACAGGCCGCCCGTTAGTCCGACGCATGTTGGCCACCGTAGGCCCTCTCCAGCCCAGCCCAGCCCAGCCCAGCCCAGCCCAGCCTGCCCTTTTTTACAAACGAACCGGAAACCAACACCACAAGTAAGCGACCAACGACATCCAGTCCAGCGACGGGTGGTCAGCGGCCGTCCCTCCTCCTGTCCAGCCACCCGCCGCCGCTGCAGCTGCCCCAGTTTCGCAACCCGCCGACGGTCAGTGGCCCCGCCTGGCCTGATAGGGTGCACCCACCAGCACGGCGATCAGGTACAGCACTGCATCCTGCTTGTAGGGCTCTGCCGTGAACAGGCGGCCGAGGTAGCAGGAGGCGTGGTCGGCAAGTTTCGCTGCGTGTTTGCACTTGGGGCTGCAAAACATGGCCACGTGGCAGACGTCGCAGAGCTGCACCAGCCCCGGAGGGGAGGTGGACACGGGACAGGGAGACGGGGGGGGGCGCACGAGGGCGTTGGGGCATTGCCCGGGGTCGAGGTCCGCGTCAGTTTTGGGGCGAAGCGGGCAATCGAAGCAGAATTAGTTGATAGGAGTGGGTGAGGCGAGCTTAGGGTGATCCCGTCTGGGAGGACGCATGGACTTGCCTGGCAGGTGTCAGGTGTCTGGCAGGTGTCGTGGACGGGTTTAACGGTCCTCGTGCAACCGTGATGAAAGCACTGCAAGCCGCCTTTAGGCATCTTCTGCTCAAGAGCGGCACGCGCATCCCGTGCCAGAACCCTAAGCTCCGGATTCTCGCAGTCGGCTGCGATGTTTTCCAGCCGCTTAATGGCATCCTCATAAGGGTGATGAGTGGCTGTCAATTCCAGGAAAGTGTCCGATAACTGGAGTAAATCTTCGGAATCTACATGCACGTGGCCATTAAGTATCGCCTTGCATGCCAACATCTGGAGACTGAAGTCCGTCGTGTAAAGCAGCTCCATCACATTGTGAAGCCATCTATTAGCCGCCATGCTGAGGCATGGAACTTCAGGACTTCGGTGAGACAAGACAAGATAGACAAGTCAACTACAGGCAACTACAGTTATCATCGAAAGTATACGGCAGTCGTTGGGATTACAACGACTTGAGATTCCGACTTCCCGGGCCCCGGGCCCCGGGGCCCGCATCCGCCTGCGTGTTCTAACACCTGATGCATATGATGGAAAGCAGCGCTAGGCTCTACATCGTAGACCTCTGCCTTGTGAATGCTATGCAGCGTGTGGCTGTATCCGGGGACATCGGCGTCACCCCGTCCCAGGCAAACGTCCGGCGCAACGCGCAACTCTTCTGAGCAACGCGGCGGAATAGACATGTTTCATTTTGATGCAAATTACGCCATGACTCCAATGTTGCTTAGTCCTGGTTGTATTGTTGGTTTCGCGCATTGCGCCGTTGCGTGGTCGGTGCTCGTTCCTCGTGCCGGTTCTACTTCCCTTGGTTGCTCAGTTCCGGACTTTCGGATAAGGGCTCAAGGCCGCAGGACGCCCCGGTCTCAGTTCGAGTAACTATGAACAAGTCTGCCTGAGGCTGCCAGCGCCCTGGTTCCAGTTCGAACGACCCCTTGGAATCAGACTGCGTACTGCCCACAATGGACTGTGATCAGCCTAATCCAGCCCCGATATGATCACATAGGAGCACAGCATAAGTATTCAGCAGCCGTATACATTTCGTTGCAGGTTAGACAGCCGTGGCGTGCCTGCAGTGGCGCTGGCGCTGCTGCGTCGGGCGCGATGCGTGGCCGGCTGGCCGCGCCCTTGGCGGGCGGGCTCCTATTCTGTTCACGTTGTCCCTTGTCCGGTAAAGTAGACGTATGGGGAATGGACGCGTTGTTACGTTGGCCCCTGTGTTGGCCTGCTTGGTTTCGGTAGGTACCTTTCAGTTGATTGGGGTTCCAACACACTCGGCATCTAAAAAACGTTTAATAGTGATGGTTTTGAAGGCTTCCGGAGACTGCAAGCAAGCACCATGGGACACGTTGCTTACAGTCTCCAGAGCAAAGGCTCGCAGATTGCCCTACCGCGTACCGTTACTAATGCTGCTTCTTGCGAGCGTCGACTAAGCGTTCTGTGATCGTACGAATTCCCCACCAGAGATGAAAAACTCGACTACCGCAACAGACGCCCGTTGAATTACACGCCCGTCTGGGTGCGATCGTTTAGGTCCTACGCGCCTCGCTATGCCTCGCCCGCCGCGCCATCCTACGACACCAGCTGTCGCGCAGTTCCAATCCGGAAACGGTACGATACATAGACTTGAGCACGCGCAATCACGACGAGTGCGCCCTGCCAAGCTCATCGAGTCACTCAAAAGGAGCCCGGAGTTACGCAGCCGGGCCCCTCACACTCCGTCAGTGCACCAGCCAGGGACGCGCCGAGGCATACCCTCTCCTCCAAGACACCCAACCACCCGTGCCTCTTTATGAAGTGCTTGGTTCATCCGTAACCGTATACCGCCTATCAGCCCACCTTACTGCTCGTCAGTCCACAGCGGGCGGCCGGGATGCGTGCAGCCACAGCCGTGCTATGCCGCCATTGAGTCCGTTTCCCTTTTTCCCATGCTCTGGTGCTAGCCGCGGTGTACCTGACTCCACACCCTGTGGAACCCTCCGCCTCCAGTGCTAGCCAACCAGCCCTCCTGCTAAGCCAAGCGCATCACATGCCCCCCAGTCCCCAGCTCCGGCACCCGTGCCAATGTCTTGCCGCCGGCCTTGCGGCGGACTCGAAAAGGCGGTGCCCCCCAAATGCAATTCCAGGCCCATTCCTCCCCGGCGTGCGCGCGCAGCCGAAACCCCACCCCCAACGCCGCGTCGTATACGTCCTCCCTTACACCTCCACGAACGCGGGCCCAGCCTCCACGTCGATATCGCCCATGCCCACATCCTCCTCCTCCTCGCTCTCGTCGTCGCCGTCCACCTGCGGCGGACGGATGGGGTGATAAACGTGTATGTGGGCGCCGACGGAAATGCGGTTCGCGGGTGATAGCCGCGGCAGAGTGCTTCAGGTACCTGGTCCCCATTTACTGGGCCGCCGCAAACGGTTTGAAGCCATACGAGCGTGACCCTTACGCTTGAGTCCATGGTTGGCCAGAGATGCACCAACACTCTGCGTTCCAAGCCCCGCAGCCTTTTTGCCTTTGACCATGTACTGCATTCTTCTTAGCCCATGTTGCGTGCCCCCACTCGATACCCGCCCTTACTTTCCGCCCCTTGCTCGCAAGCTATGCAGTGGCCCGAAACTGACCCAGCCCTTCGGTGGTATCAACCGCAAACCTCCTGGCCACCGTTCATTGCCGTAGCAAAACGGCAGCACCCGCCCCCCCGTCCGCCACCACACCGCCTCTCACCTCCGCGTTGGCCGCCTCCAGCTGCTCCATCTTCTCGCTGAGCAGCCGGTCGTCGCGCTCACTGACCGCGCGCGCCGCCTCCTTCACCACCAGCTTGCCGCGGTTGGACTCGATCGACTTCTGGCACGCCTCGCACGCTGCGGTCCGGGCAAGCGTGCGCAGCAACGTGTGCAGGTTCGGCACGGATCACTTAAGTCGGATCGATGGGTTGCACAGAAATCACAATGGTTCCGAACCCATGCTTTGCATTTAGCTGCCGGGCATGCTTACAGCGGGCGCAGCGTGCGGGACAGTGCACCCACGCAAGGCGCATGCCAGCTGATACTACTCCTGACCCCTCATGCAGGACCCTGAAGTCGCCGCTCCCCGAAGTCCCCACTTGCGTTGCGATCGCCCCTAGAACAAACCGTAAGCCATGACACCAATCCCACCCAAACTCCTCACCCGCAGTGAGCACCTCAATGCCCTTGTTCTTGTCCAACGTCTGCGTGGTGAGCACGTACAGTGGCGGCGCAACCAGCTTCATCTTGACTGGGCACTCCTCGGAGCTCTGCGCCTCCGCCGCGCGGATGGCCGCCTTAATGTGCTCGATACCGTCGTATGTGAAGCATGTCATCTCCACGTCCGCGCGGATCTTGAGCGGCTGCGGCGTCATGCGGCGCTTGATGTTCTTGAGCAACGCCTCGCGGACCTGAGCCAAGTATGTAGGTGCGAGTGAGTGCGGGTGGGTGCCCGGGACATGGCATGCGGCGGTGCCGGTGGGAGAACGCGGAGCTGCCATGGGGCCCGGGCCATGGGTGCTGGAGGCACATAGGTGGGCCAGGACCCCTGACGAATCCCAGGTCCGCCTCGGAGGCATGGCATGCAGTATGCGGAGGCACGGGCATACGGCTTGCACGGCTCAGGCCGTGCAAAGCGCAAGGATACAACAGCCGAAGCTGGAGGCGGGCCTGCCAGCGGCATGGATGAATGACACAGACGACGCGCCAGCATGCAGGGGCTGGACACGCGCACTTTGTCCGAATAATGACCACGTCCACTGGTCCGGTGTTGCAAACCATATTGCGTTTACTGTGGCAGATGTTGCTCCGTGAAATGCAACCCCGTGAGGTAAGGCAGCTCTGGGCGTCCCCCAGGCGCACAGTCCCCCGGCCCACCTATACCTGTGCCGACAAATGTAAAAACCCTAGGCTAGTTGGTGGTGCCTCCGTGCGCCTCCAGGGATGCTCATTTGCGGTCCTTGCACTCGACGCTGTGCACACCGCCGCCCCCACGCAGCGAGGCACCATACGTGCATGCCACACTGGTCGGCAGAACTGCCAGTCGACGCACCAGAAGGCAGCTGCCCAGGCATGAGCCCCCGGCGGCCCGGATCGGCCCCCGCGTTCCTTTGGGCTACATCGCGTCAGCTGCCTGGCCGTTAATGCGGCCATGTAATGGAAGGCTTGCCAAGGCCAACACCCTAACCCGAGGTGCAACCTGCCGCCCGGACAACACAACAGCCTTTCAACTCACCTCCGACGACAGCAGTTGCGTTGCAGTGTCGCCCTTCTCCTCCTCGAGCCGCTTGAAGATCGCATCCCCCTCGTCCGTCACCATCGTCTTGAAGGCGTCAAACGCGTGCCCGTACAACTTATACAGCGGCCACGCAATGTTGTCGTACAGCGCCTCCAGGTCTCGCCCCGTGGTCTCAGCCACGTGGCGCATGATGGAGTGAACCTACAGCGGCCGGAAAAGGGGACACGGTGGCCCAACAGGGAAGCGAGCTGTTTTGCCATTCCTCCGTTTCTGCGACTGGAGCTACCGTAGCCCATAGGCAGTTCTCTTCGCAAGGCCAGCGCCATCCTATGGGAACAGTCCAGCGCATTACGCCAGAGGTGGCGAGTGTTTTGGTGCTGCTGACGCAACATATCAGCTGTTATGCCGGTCACAACAATCGACGGGGCTTTCTTGATGTGGAGGGCATGCTGTGACTGCAGGCACCGCGCAATGCAGGCAGGCATGCCGTCCGAGCCATTAGACGAGCCCTCTGCAGGTTGCCCCCGTCGCCGACAGCCACGAGGGTCAGACGGATGCAGCGAGATCAAGCGAATGGGGCTGTGTGGCCCCACCAGCTACTTGGAGTTCCATCTCCAGAAAGGTTGACTGTGACTGCAGAAGCGACGCCGGTGCCACCGGAGCGGCGAGGAGCTGCAGCAATTCTGACCGAAGAGCCTCCCACATCGCCAGCCAATCCCGCGCAATGCTTGTACGGCTGATTCAGCCAAATCAGCGCCCTAACGCCCACATTTCCTGACCTTAGCTTCGTCGGCTGGATAACTCCATGGCGGGGACTCCCGGCGCTGTCCAGCTGCTGTACCCAGGCTCAGCTGCGTTCGCTGTGCTGTGGCTCTACGCTGGCGGCGCACGTCCAAGGCACCACGGAGGTCCGTCGGACATTCGCTGACAGCCTCCAAGGATCCCACGCAAGGGGCTCGGTTTCGTCTGACGCCAGGACAGCCCCGAAGCCACCCCCAACAGCCCCGAGCCCCCAACAGCCCAAACTAGGGACTTTTGTCTCACCGACCCCGCTGCTCATGGGCACATGCCAATCCCCAGCGCACGTGCATAACTTGTATGATGCGGGGGGCTTCCCTCTCACTGCCCTCCCCGGAAACCTTCCCAGCCACTTTCACACGTGCGCGGAACCCACCAGCTTTGACTTGTTGTAGCGCTCCTCGCACTTCTGCACGTCCTCCGTCGAGACGCGCCTGGAAGGGTGGAAGCCGGTATATAATATCCGACCCGGGGTCGGGAGCAGACTTGCAGACCCTGCGCTCCTTACCTCTTCGACAGATCAATGTACCCCTTCTCTTTATCCACACGGAGGACCATCACGGGCTCTTGCCGGCCAACCTGTCAGCACACAAGCGCGTTGAAATGCCGCGCCAGCCGCCAAGGACTGCCAAAGACGACACCGCAGGAACAAGGACCACAAAATCCCCGAAGACCGCCACACCTTAATAAGCTTCGTAATCGAGCGAATACGACGCCGAGAAAGCTCCGACAAGAGGATCATTCCCTCAATTCCATTGTACTCCAGCAGCGACACGTACGCGCCCATCTCCGCTATCGACTTCACCTATGTTGCCAGACGCACTCCGTGTGAAAAGGGCAGTCGATGATTTCCGTGGTGCAAGCGCTGCCTACCTGCACCATGACTACATCGTCCACCTCCGGGTATTTAGCTTCATACATGCGACAATCCTGGTGTTGCGCCATGTTTGCTAGCTATGACGCGGGCGAGGGAAAAATAAGGAAGAAACTGGTATAGTCCGCCGCAATGGATCTGTGACGATGGCTTAGGAAAACACGCAGAAGATTAAATTGGCGATTCGTACCAGAGACAACACGTCGTGCTAAAAGGAAAGAGCAAGCGCACTTCGCTTGCAAAACAGTCCGAGTCAAAATGCACGTACGGCGTGTACAGTACGAGCGCGGAGCTGGCCATTGGTGCTCTCCGCCTCTCCCCGCTTGTCCGGCGGCCATGATCGCACATACCATGGTTGAGGGGGCAAACATGAAGAGGTGACAGCCGCCCATGCCGTGTCACCGAATGTATTTGCCCACAGATTTTCCCGTGCTTCCCGTGGCGGGAAGGTGCTGGTATGGTGGTGGCCCCTGCGCAGCTGCCATTTAATGGCGCAATCGCAAGTGCTTTATCGAACGCATCGCGGCGTAACATGCTCGTGGCCACAGCTGCTTACAAATATAGCTGCCAGCGGCCGTACCAGCACGATCCGTCATATGGACGGCAGCCGGTTAAAGCCTCCATAGATGTGAGGCACACGTCAGCATTGAGCCGTGTATAGCCATGCTTTGGGTTCGAGACATGTCCTGAGGTGCCTAATTATACACGCCGCGTCAAACCGCCTGGCAGCTTGTCGTGGCACGGTGATTCCCCTTTGGCGGGAGAACTGGAAACGGACCCTCCAAAACCTGCCTAAATTTCGCTGAAAAAATGTTCCACGCCAAGAACGTTTGCCAGAAATCTTCACACGTATGTTCACCACGCCTCTGCCATACAAATGTGTCTGTACCAAAGAATCAATCCCATGGCCCGCCATCCCGCTCCTGGAACCCCTTCCTAAGAGACAGACCCCTGCACACCCTCCTCATGCATCCACGTCGGTCCTATCAACCACTCTCATCCCCAACTGTGCGCGTTCAACCCTGGTTGCGCTTTCCTGCTGCAAAGCGTCAAAAAAGGACTGGCGCCGTGATACGCCTGCCGCAGCGCCGAGGGAGCCCAGTGGCCCGCCTACTTGCTCTTAATGCGCGTGAAGAGCACGCCGGCCCCGAGGCCGATGATAATGCTGCCGAGGTTCTTCGGGTTGGTGGGCTCAGCAAACGCGACCAGGCCCACAATCGCCACCGGAATCTTGTTTAGCGCGCCCACCAGGCTGTACATGGTGGCGGTCGTCTGCTGCAGATACCACAGGCTGCTGAACGAGATCCCAAAGCCGATGAGGGCGCCCAGGCCCGACACCATCAGGAAGGCCGAGTTCTTCAGGGCCTCCTGCTCAAGCAGACCGTGAAACTCCCCGAAGAACCACATCATGACGAGAATCGGCGGGACCGACAGCAGGTTGTTGTAGTACACCTGCAGTGTATCCAAAGGAGCACCGGGCCATCGGTACCGCGCCGGGTCTTCCATGCATTGCCAAGGGGAGGGGCACGTGGCACGTGGGCAGCCGGCACAGCGCAGATTTGCAAATCAAGGGCGCGCTGATGTGGCGTGAATGCCGATGCACGCCACCCGACCCTGATGGCGCGTTGCAAGACACAACTTGTAATTGGCTCCGTGCACCAATGGACCCACATCCCCTTGCACATCCCCTTGCACTCACCATGCTGAACTCATCCATCTGGGAGCCATGCCAGCGAACGTCCGCGGTTCCGGGCAAAGGGTCCCGGGCGTGTCACGGGGTTCACAGGAAGTCAGGGGGGTGAATCGCGGTTGGGGGTTCACATGGACGTACTGGCGTGTGGCCAGGCAGACGCTTGACGAAGAATGCCCCTACATCCCCCACTGGCCATGAAACGATGCCGCCCGGCATTTCTGGCCCTCAGCAAATGCAGGATCCATCGTTGCACCCCCCACGTGGTTGCCATGGGTGTAAAAACCAACAGTCCCGCCGACTGCCAGCCGGTCAAATCCCTTGATATAGGCAGGAAAGACGTTGCTACATCCTCGAGACCCATCCTCCAGTACTGACTGCACCATGACCGCCGTCCATTTCGGCATGGTTTGGTTTCGGTTCGGCTGCTACAGCCTTTGTTGAAAAGTCCCATGCGAAGGCCCCCTCCTGATTCCTCCCGCACCTTCTGCTTGTTCGTCGTGCGCTCCGTCACTTTGTCCATGACGCTGCGCAGGTACAGCGCGTATGCCGACGTGAAGATGCAGTTGGCTATTTGCCAGGAGTAGCCCGTCCAGCTGAAGTTGACATCTGTGGACGCGCCCGTGACGGCCGAGACGAGCATGAGCCCCAGGCAGCCCCAGACCTGCCATCCGTAGGACCGCTTAAATATGAAGACGTCGCCCAGGGCTGCGGTACATGTCAAGGGAGCAGTACGACAACGTGTTTGACGCAGTCCAAGGACACCAGCCCAACAGGGTCAATTAAAACATTCCGATATTCGCTTGACCTCCGCCTGTGGAGCACACCTTAAAACACCCGGAAGAACCAAAAGCGCTGGCCAGCCCAACAGACTCCACCCGGGCACTCCCGCCAATTCCCAGGGCAATTCCCCAGCAGAGTGCACGTGATGCTCACCAGTTCCGAGCGAGTGGCATTAAAAGGGACTTAGTCCCCAAGATACCCTCAGTGCAACACCCCGCTCCTAACTGCCCCGAGCCCAAAAGCGACTGCATAAGCGTCCCCCACCCCGAAAATGCGTACCTGTGACCACATTGCTAAGGTTTTTCCATACGGTCACCATGCCTACGCCGACGTCCCTCAGCGCATAAAAGCTGGTGCCGATCATGCCCACAAAGATAAGGTTCACTGGGAACCAGATGGACACGAGGTCGAGCTTCAATGGCTGCAGCTTGATAAAGCCCAGCAGTTCGCTAATCTTGACCAGGATTGCGGAAACAGCGCACTGAAAGCACAGGAGGGCTGTGGGCGCCGTGAACCCAAACGACGCCAGTGCGTGCTTGTTAAGAAGGACCATTGATCCTGAAGCGCAACAGTAGCACAGCCCTGCCATAAGAACGCTTGGCAGACCGCAGGACGTCTTCGCCGAAATCGGCTGCATTGGCGCGATCGACTTCTGCTGCTGTTGTGACAGCAGCGACTGCGACTCCGGATCATTCTGGTTCGCCATGGCTGATGGCTTATTGTAACTTCGTCGCAGGCCCCACATGCGACGGCAGCAGCAGGGTTCTGCCCCGAAGGACTGCCAAGGACTTCAGTTCAATGAATTATGTGATGTATGGGTTGAACAACATATGTTGACATATCTCAAGAATCGACAATTCCAAGTTGTTTGGTGCGGCCAGAAATGTCCATCGCTTGGTCCACGGCAGACGTTGTAAAACCGTTGGCAGCAGCGCACATTTTCGGCGCAGCTTGCCGGGGATATCATTGTTGCTCCACTTATAACCTGCTTCAAGTAGGCACATATCTAAGGTAGGATGCCCAAGTAACTTGCCGCTGCCTGGTGTACAGCAAATTTCAATGCGATTTGGCGCGATCCCGGTGAACGCAGACAGAAAACCTCTTTGAGATGTTTTCTTTACATTCACCCCTGTAGCCTTTCTATCGCCTTCTTAAATTGCCTTCCTAGCTGCCCTGCAACATACCGGTTGCAATTCCACTCTTGCGGAAATCCGCTGTACAAGCACGCGGAGCACCTTTTGAGGAAAAAAGCGCCCGTGTATCTCGTTTTGGGGAAATGCATCAGGGCCAGCTAACGGCGTATTTCCCCAGCGCACGGGCAACCCTGCCCGTGGACACGAACCCCATGCCCGCTGGGCACGCACCCTCACCGGGGTTGCGCCGCCGGCCCGTGGACGTTCTGGAGGAGTATTGGGGATACTCCCAGTTCCGCTTCTGTCAGGAGCAGGTCATCAACACAATCCTCGCCGGGAATGACTGCCTGGTGGTGATGCCTACGGGCGGAGGCAAGAGTATTTGCTACCAGGTGTGCACAGGGGACCGTGTACGGCCTGAATATACCCTGCATCGATGACCCATACCTCGGCTTTGGTTTCTGGCTCGGTTCTCGATTCTGGCAGTGGGCCGCGCCGTGGGGTTGGGCGTGTCCGCCGTCATTTTGGTCTATCTGACACCCATACGTGAAACCCCCGTTCGTCCCGCAAAACGCAAGGGCCCCTTCCTTTCCCTTCATCGCTACCCCGCCTTCCCCGCCTCCCTCCCTGCCCGCCTGTCTGCCTGCTCCCACGGTCCCCTGCCTGCCTGACCGAGGCGCCAGGTGCCGCCGCTGGTTTTGGACCGCGTCTGCATCGTCGTGTCGCCGCTGATCAGTTTGATGGAGGACCAGGTTGCGGCACTCAATGCCCGCCGTATTCCCGCGGCCTTTCTGGGCAGCGCGCAGAGCAGCAGGCAAGTGACCCATGGGTCATCAGCAGGAGTCGGCCGGTCGCACGCGGCGGCGGAAGCAGCGGCGGCGGCAGCGGCGGTCGGAATAAACTGGCGGATCAAATCGCTTGGCTGCCTGGGTGCTGAGCTAGGGGGGAGCGGGGAATAGCCCCTGGGTGTCGGCCCTTTGTGCACATGTCCACCGCACGCCCCCTCCCGCCGTCCCGTGACTTGAGCCCCGGCGCAGGCAGGTCAAGGACGACGCCTGGTCGGGCAAGTACCTCTTCGTTTACCTCACACCCGAGCTGGCCACCTCCTCGGGCCCGGCGCTGGCGGCGCTGCACGCCCGCCGCGGGATCGCGCTGGTGGCGGTGAGTGGGCGGCAGGGCGGGTCGCGCGGAGGAAGCGGAGCGAGAGCGGCAGAATAGCTGGTTTACTCAATACAGATGAGACCGCCGCGGTGGCTTGGAGGCGACGTCAAATGGACGGACTCCAGGACCCAGCAGTACTTTCTTACCAAACAAACATGTTGCCTTCTTTTTGTTGCCTTCTTTGGATGGCGTCGGGTGGCTGGCGGCCGGGCTGTGGCTGACGTGTCGTCTTGTCCACAGGGACCTCCGCCCAACGCGGCTCCCAGAGCGGGCGGCTGCGGGGCTATGCGATGCTTCCCTGCACTGAACTGCGCTGCGAGCTGCGCCCTCCCAAGTCCTCGGCCCGCTGTTGGTCGGTCAACTGACCCGTCAGGTGGCCCACGTGGTTTCGGAGCTAGCTGTGTGGTGCCACACAACCGGAAAACTGAGCCTCGCGCCCCCGCGCCCCGCCGCCCCTGCGTGCCCCTCCCTCCCCGTGATTGGCGCCGGCCGGCCCTCAGATCGACGAAGCGCGTAAGTACGGCGTCGGTTGTCGGTTAGGAGCGGGGGAACGCGACAACGGCTTGCCAGAGGCGGCGATTGCTGCAGTGCCGGTCCTGGCTGCGGCTGCGGCTGTGGCTGTGGCTGCGTGACCCGGGGCTCTGCGGGCAGCTACGGGCCGCGGTGAAGCCGCCACCTGTGTGGACCCCCTGGGCGCCCTTACGCCCTCTTCTTATTGGCAGGCCGCAGCCGCAGCGTTGGCAGGCCGCAGCCGCAGCTCGTCACCCTCATGCCCATGGACCCCCTTTTTTCTTCCTCACCCCCCCTTTTTTCATTTCTGGTTATGGCTCCCACCACTCCAACCTGCCGTCTGCCCCCCGCACCCGTGCCTTCCACCGGACGCAGATTGCGTGTCCGAGTGGGGCCATGACTTCAGGTGGGGCTCCCGGCGCACAGCGCGGCAGCGGCAGCGGTCGAGCGGCGGAGCCCGCACCGTTCACTCATGTGACCCAACCCCGTCACCTCTTAGCGCCAGCGCCGGGGCTTCGATCCGGGCTTTGATCCTTCACTCCCTTACATGTCCCACGGCTCCAGCTTAAACCCACCAATTTTTACACATACCTGTCCCTGGCTCCCGCTACTGCCCGTTACTGCCTGGTATCCCTCCAGGCCCGACTACCGGCGGCTCGGAGTGCTGCGCGATTCCCTCCCTGGAGTGCCCCTCGTAGCGCTGACAGCCACCGCCACTCCCCGCGTACGACAGGACATTGTACGGAACCTGGGCATGGGCCCGGAGGCGGGGTGAGTAGCGCTGTGGCGGCAGCGGTGCGAGTTGGTTGCAGTGGCGGGGGGTGGCAGGGATGGGCTGAGCTGGGCAGTTGGGATGGGGATACCTAACCAGCAACCAACAACTCCTAACCAACCTGCCTGCTTGGCCTCACCTCAGTGGGGATCACCGCGCAGCGCGCACCCCGTCCTTCTAGGGTTTCAACCCAGGCGCACTGCACCCCCTCCACCCTCGCCACCCCCGCCCTCTCCGCTGCGATTTTCTCTTTATACCCCCCCCCCCAAGGCGCTTCGTGGAGTCGTTCGAGCGCACCAACCTGCACTTCGCCGTGAAGCAGAAGACCTCGGTGGCGGAGGTCGCGGCGGAGCTGAAGGCGGCAGCGGCCCGGAGCCGGGGCCAGGTGAGCCGGGCAGGGCGGGGCGGAGCTGGTGTTTGCTGCTTGGACAGTGCCGACCGCTGCCTGGCTGGCTGGCTGGCTCAGCTCGACGGCCGTGTGTCTCCCACACAAAGCCTCCCGTCCCGCAGCATCCTGGCCCCCTGCCAAGTGAACCCCGCCCCCCGGTTCTAGTCCTCCTGCTGCCTTGCACTTCGGGAGGGTTCGGGTAGGCAATTATAGCTTCCCCCGTCTTGCCATCCGCTCCTCCTGGCTGCGGTCCTGTGCGACGTTCGCCAACGTCGCCTCTTTCTTTCTCTTTCTCGGTGCCCCTTGCCGCGGCCCGTACTCATCTTCCTGTCATCCCCTCCTGTCACCCCACTTGGCCGTTCGGTCGGTTGGTTGGTTGGTCGGTTGGTTGTAAGCAGGTTCCCTCGACGCTCATCTACGCGTTGACGACTCGGGAAGTGGACGAGATCGCAGCCCACCTCAACCAACCTCACGTGAGCGGGGCTGGGGCCCTCACACGCCCAAGCGTTCGTGCAAGCACGCGTGTGTGCGGCAAGCGTGCGTGTGTGCGGCAAGCGTGCGTGTGTGCACGCTTCGGCGCATGTGGGCTAACGCGCACGAATGCGCGGTTCCGGAGCTGCCGGGCTCCGGGGGGCGCACCCGCGGATGTGTTGTGCTGCTGGGAAATCGGCTGCCACCCCAACGGGCCCCGGCCTATACATGGAAAACCCCTGCACCCCCCACCCGCCACCCTCCTGCCGCAGCTCCTAAATGGACGGGCGGGCAGGTACCACGCCAAGATGACGCCCAAGGATCGGCGAGAGGTGGGGAAGGGAGGGAGGCCTCATTAACCCACCTAACCCCACCCCACCCGTGCCTCCAGTCGCCTCACTCGGTAACTCGCCCCCTGCCCCGCGTCCTGCGTGTCGTGTGGTGCCGGTGGGTGTGCCCTGTCGCCGGCTCAGTCCCACGCCGCCTTCATGCGGGACGACCTGGATGTGCTGGTGGCCTCAGTAGCCTACGGTGAGATCGCAGTGGAGGAAGGAGGGCAGGAGGACGGAGGGCAGGAGGGCGGAGGACGGAGGGCAGGAGGACGGAGGGCAGGAGGGCGGAGGGCAGGAGGGCGGAGGGCAGGAGGGCAGGAGGGCAGGAGGACGGAGGGCGGAGGGCAGGAGGGCGGAGGGCGGAGGGCAGGAGGGCGGAGTGGGGCGCTCAACCTGGTGTTTGGGTTTTAGGAGAGGAGAGAGGTGGTGGTGGGGTAGGGGATGCCCGGGGTCGAAGGGCGCAGGGCGGGGAGGTGGACCCCGCCGCTCCGCTGCGCCCTCCCTGGAGCACCTCCCTTCCCGAGGCGACAGCCCCTTCCGAACCCCTTCCGAACTCCGCTGCCGCCGTTCCACCAGCCATCCATTGGGTCCCCCCTCGCCTCCCCTTGTCCCGGCCTGCCATTCTTTCCCACCCACCGGCCCGCACTCCCCACCCCCCTCCTCCTCCCTCCAACCCCTACCGTCGCCCATCTTCGCCATCGCTGCCCTTCCATGTTCACATTCACACGCAACATGAACCTCACTCCAACCCACCTGGGGACTGTCATCCTGATCGCTCTCCCCGCCCCGCCCCGCCCCGCCCCGCCCCTCCACAGGCATGGGCATCGACAAGCCCAACATCCGCACCATCCTGCACTGGGGCTGTCCGGCTTCAGTGGAGGCCTACTACCAGCAGGCGGGCAGGGCGGGGCGAGACGGGGCAAAGTCCAGGTGAGCCAGCCGAGCCACTCGGGCGGAGGCGGCCGGGCAGGCGGCCAAGGGAAGGGCGGGGGAGGGCGGGGTGGGGTGGGGCAGGGCAGGGGAGGGCAGGGTGGGGAAAGTTAAAACGATACCGCAGGCTGGTGCGGTGCAGGGTGGGCTGGGTTGGGTTGGGTTGGGTTGGGGTGGGGTGTGTGTCTCAGGGATGAAAATGAGCCTTTCCTGATGTCCTCCCCCCCTGGAGGGCACCTCGTGTGTGAGATACAACTATTGGGCGGCGGGAAGTAGGGCATGGTAGGGCAGGGTGTGCATGCGGGGGCGGGGTCGAGGCGGGGTCGGGTCGGGTCCAGGCGAGTGGCTGGGCTGCGGAGGCGGACACGCAGGCGGGGCCGGGGGCCGGAGGCACCTGGCGGTTGCGGTGGTGGTGACCAGTACAGCAGTACAGTAGGTGTCCAGCGTCTCCCTCTCTTCCTCCTCTCCGCAGTTGCCCACACGCGTTTGGTCCAGATCACCGCTGACCACCTCTGACCGCCGCTGACCACCGTCCAGAAGCTGACTGGCTGGGTACCACCGCCCGCCCACCAATCCGCCTCACAATTGCAACCGCAATGGCAGCCGCATCCCCAACCGTACCTGCAACCGCAGCTGCAACCGCACCTGCAACCGCAAATGCAACCGCAATTACAACCGCTAATGCAACATCACCTGCAACCGCAATTGCAACTGCAACTGCACCTACACCATTGCAACCGCACCTGCAACCGCAACCCCACCCCCACCCTCGCCCCCACCCGCCCCCGCCCCCCCAGGTGCATGCTGCTGTGGAGCCCCGCCGATGCGATGACTCTGGCCCGCATCAAGGAGTCGGAGGGCATGAGCGCGGAGGGACGGGCGGCGGTGCAGGAGGCCATGGCGAAGATGCAGGTGGGGGGGCACATGTGCACGTGTGTGTGCATGAGCGTGTGTGTCCGTATGTGTATGTCTGAGGGTGCGACCGTGACGGTATGGGGTGCTTTGTGTATGTCTATGTGACTATGTGTGTGTATGTACCCCAAGTGTGCAAGTGTATACCGTATGGGAGAGGCGGACGTCACCCCAGCAGACCACCAGAAGCCCCGCGGTGCCCGTCGAAGACTGCCGGCCCCGCGAGCTGCGACCCCAATAACCCCGTCCTTCCACACAGACAGACAGAGGTGGACCGCTGTCAGACCCCTACCCCCGCCTCCGCTGCCAGTCGCTTTACCGCTCCTCTCCTCAACACTGCCACCGCTGCCGGTCGGGCCTTGTTGCTGCGGAAGGCGGTTCGCAAGTCAAACTGCTCGACGGACCTCACGGCCTCCCCCCCGCAAAGAGTCGCTCGCCTCACGTTCCCTCCTCCTTCTCTTCCCCAATCGCTTCCCCCCCCACGACTCCGTCCGTCATCAGGCCTACTGCCACTCCACGGGCTGCCGACACGCCCAGCTCGTCAACTTCTTCACCGCCGGCACGCTGCCGCCGCAGGTACGGACACCGTACTACATGCCGTAATAATGTCGTACAAAGTAAATTCTGGCAGCCCTGAAGCCTGCCCCCGGGCCCTAGGCCCAGCAAAGCGCTCCGCGGCATCCAGCCTGAAAACAAAGGCCGAAGTCTGCGGAAGCTTGCAGTATCCGTTGTGGTGAACGTTTCCACGCTTGGCCCGAATGGATGGTGTGCCTGGCCTCCTTGCGCTGGTGATACCGGCCCGGTCTTGCTGTTGCCGGTCTGGAGCTCTTCGCTCTGCCGCGCTTCCCACTGCCCCGTGGGGGGCCGCGCCGTTGCCGCTGCCGCTGCCGCTGTCACGCCGCCACTGCGTTGCCGTCACCGCCTTGCCGTTGTCGTTGTCTCGTGCGTTTCAGGGTCCCTGCCGCGGCGGCTGCGACTCGTGCGACCGACGCGCCTCTGGAGAGGTCTGCTGCCGAGACATCGCCGTAGAGGTGCGTGTGTGTACTCGTAGTTAAGACTCTTTCAGTGTTCCTGTCTTCGTCGTCCGGATCATCATCCGACTCATATAATAACTGTTTTGCAAGCAACGAGTACTGCGCGTTGTTGTGGTGTTGTTGTGTTGTGTTAGGAGAGCCTTATGAGGTCGTTGCTAGGCAAAAGCATGATTGCCCTTTGCCGCCAAGCAGGCAACCTGCGACTGTGCTGCGCTGCCGTTACCGTTGCCATTACTCCCCCCGCCTGCCTCCCGCCCACCCACCACCCACCACAACACACTGCAAACACCTACGCCCACACCCACACACGCTCCCTCTCCGCCTGCTCCGTCTGCTGCCCCAGGCCCGTCTGCTGCTGAGCGCGGTGGAGGGCCTCCGCAACAAGTACGGCATGGTCCGGTCGGTGCAGCTTCTTCGCGGCTCCCGCTGCAAGGAGCTGCAGCCCTGGATGATGGAGGCCACCCACTCGACCACGGGAGGTAAGCGGGGGGGGGGGGCGGAATGGAGTGTAATGGAGTGAAATGGAATGTAATGGAATATGTGTGTGTGTGTGTTTGTTACATGGATGGGGGTGCGTCTTGCGTGGCCCACACATGAACAAAAAACCCATACGAGCCGAGGGCCCAAGGGGACATATACCGGATATACGCCTAGAAGCACGGTCGTCAATTGCCTCACGCGCCTCTCCTCGCCTCACCACCCCCCTCCTTGACGCCACGGACCACGTGGCCATGTCACTCGTGAATCCCATCACCTGCCCCGCCATCCTTGATCACTCTCTCCGCCGCCGCTCTGGTCTGGTCCGGTCCTCCCCCCCCTCCCCGCCCGCCCCCCCCCCCCCACGCATACACACACACACACCCCAGAGCGTCTCCACGGGGCCGGCACCTTCCGCAGCGAGTCCTGGTGGAAGGGGCTGGGGGGCATGTTGGTGGCTGAGGGGCTGCTGCAGTACTACTCGGTGGGGGACTTCCAGGTGGTGCGGGTGGCGGACAAGGGTGAGAGCGGGGGTGGGGGCAAATAATTTTAGCTAAGTACCTCGGATTATTTACCTGTGGAAGCAGGGTGGAAGTATAGCTTTTGTATAAAATGTTCCCTCTTCATACCGCACCCTGGAGCGGTGCGAGGGAGGGCAAGGGGGCGGGGCAAGGGTGAGAGAGAAGATGCCGCAGAGAAGGAACGGGTAAGGGTGGGCAGGGCAAGTACTGTGCCGTGCTGCGCTACCTGGTATGCTGTGCCCTGCCCCCCCCCCACACACACACGCTGTGCCTTTTCCCTTGGCGCATACACGGAGCCACAGGTGCCCGGTGGCTTCGGAGCGGCGAGCCAATGGAGAAGGAGCTGCCGCCGGCGCTGGCGGTGAGGAAACGCGCCGCCGAGGTTTCTTCGATAGGAGGAATGTTGGGGGCGGGTAGAGGAGGATGAGGGCCTTTACAAAGGATATTGCGAGAGGCGAGCGTGGCGCTAAGTTTGTGGTTGCTCGTACCGGTGCTTGCTTGCGGCTGATGCCATGGTTGGATCAGAGAGAGCCGGGATAAACGAGCATCTCGGGGTGCTCCTGCCCCGCTTGGCCCACCCTGCCGCGCATCCCCTGCGTCTGTGTGTTTGCGACTGTGCAGGACGAGGAGACTCGGGCACACCGGGAGGCAATGGCGCGGCAGCGGGCGCAGGTCAGAGTCAGTGAGGGCCGGGGGAAGGAACGGGGCAGCGGGGGAGCGGGGCAACGGGGTCTCTTGAGGCCTCAGGGAACGGAACCCGGCTGAAGTGAACCATCCCTTCCCCCCTTAAGGGGGCACCACCCGCACCACCAGCTCGCAACTGATGCCACGCAATGACATCCCCCGCCCCCGATGCCATTCGAGGCATCCAGCATCCTCTCCATCTCAACCACCTCTGGCCTCCATTCGCCCATTGATCCGCATCCTCAACCTCAGCCTGGACCCTTCGATGGATGGTCCTCGTCTTGATGTATAACATAACCCTCTCCATTGCCTCCTGCCATCGATTCCCTACCAAAAAAGCCCGCCATCTGCTTGCCTGCCGGCCTGCCCGTCGGCCTCCTGCCGCCTCTGCCCCCCTCATCGCCGCCCCCTTTCCTCCAACGCATCCACACGCCGCGGTGCGCCATGTGCGCATCCTGACTTCGGCCGGACGGTGAACTGCCCCCGGGGTGGCGCCTTGATGAACGCTCGCTGACGCAACACAACGCATCGCAACGCAGGAGGAGCGGCAGCAGGTACGCGAACGGAACCGAGCCGAACCGGATCGAACCGAGCCGGGTCCTGTCGGGTCCGTTCCCAGGATGAGGCATGAGGGGCTGGGCGGGGGGACGAATGAAAAGAAACCGCCCGGGTCGAGGGGTCGGTGCGAAGAAGGGGCAGCACGGGGCCAAACCGCCGCGGTTCTATGTCGGTCACGGCAGCGGCGCGTCAGACCCGCTTCTGCCTGCCCCTCTTTGCTGCCTTTACGAGAGCGAAACGGAAGCCTTTGCGCCTCAGGCTCATCCCCCTCACCCGTCCCGCCTTGACCCCCCCCCCCCCCCGTGAAGGCCCTCACCGCGGAGGCGGAGGAGCTGGAGGCGCTGCGGCAGGCGCTGAGGGAGGAGCGCAAGCGGGTGGCGGACGCGCTGGGACACAACGTGAGTGGCTGAGTGTGTGTGGACTGGACCGCTTGGGTGTGTGGGGGGCTGTGGGCCGCGCCTCTGCCAGGCCCCGAAACCGGCGCCCACGTATTTCCTCCAGGGATACCGTACGTGGCCCCTTACCGGCCAGCCGCCCGCATGCCTTTCATCGCCCGCTCTCTCCGGACTCGACTCTCGCCTCTGCCTCACCCACTTGCCTCCCGCCCTCCCCCGCTCACCCAGCTCCCGCTCCCCCTCTCCCTCCCGCTCCGACTCCTCTCCATCCCGCAGGCCCCAGACACGCTGGTCAACGACCTGACTCTGGATTCGTTGGCCCGCTTGAGGCCCCAGGAGCTGCCCCACCTGCGCCTGGTCAGCGGTATGGGTCAGGCGGCTGTGGTGGCGTTTGGAGAGCCGCTCATGAAGGTGTGTGAGGGAGGGCGGGCGCGCGTCGTGTCTCCTCACCACAGCTCCGGCATTCCTGACCCTTGCCCTCCTTCCTTCCGGTTCCTTTTCGGTTGCATCTTCATACACCTTCCTCCGTCGCCGCCGTCCTCACGTGCTCCCGCTGACGGCTGCCTGCCTCTCCCCGCATCTCGCAGGTCATCCGCGCCTTCCTGGCCACCGCCCAGCACCTGGGTCGCGGAGCAGCAACCGATTGGATCGGAGTGGCGCGCCTGAGGGGCCGGAGCGACGCGCTGGCGGCGTCCAGCGCGGCGGCGTCCACCGACCCGTGGGTCGCTGGCGGTGGCGGCGGCGGCGAGGCGGCTGGCGGCGGCGACGGCGTGGACGTGGGCGAGGCGGGGCGGCTGGCGGCGAAGCGGTTGTTGGGGGAGCCCAAGGCCGCGGCGAGCGAGGCGGGGGCTCAGTGGCAGGTGGGGGCTTGGCGGGTTGAAAGTGTGTGCAATGCGAGTATGCGACATTTAGTATGGGTTGCGGGAAAACTCTTTTGGCGCAGTCTGTTAACTCGTTCAGAGGGGCTGGCGACGTGCGGCGCGCGCCGTCGCCTCGCTGGGCCTCGTTTTTCCATTCTCAACATTCTGCCGCGTGTTACGGTAGTTCGCATGGCACACGATCGCCCCGGCGAATAATGCGGTGGCGGCGTGCCCCCGGCTGCTGCCCCCGCGGCCGCCCACCCACTCGGCCTTCCGCTGCGGCGCCTTCTCCATCGCCGCCCACCCTCCGTCCCTCCCTGGTCTCCTACCAGGCCGGCATGTCAGCCGCGGACATCGCCACCCAGAGGCCCCGGCCTATCGCCATCAACACGGCTCTCGGTGAGGCTGAGGGGCAGGACAGGACGGGGGGCGGTCCGGGTCGCTGCGGGCGGTCCGGGGTCGGGATCCGGCTGGAGTTCGGATTGCGGCTGGGATAGACGCGGGGGATGGCGGTCGAGGTCTGGTTTCGGAGGGCAGTCGGGAGCGATCGTGGGTGGGCTGCTGCCGGGCTGGAAGACCGGAGCTGCTGGGGATGGGGCCCTGCTGGGTTTGTGAGGTTGTTGGGGGAGCCCAAGGCTGCGCCTCAGCGTCGCGATGGGCGCGTTGCTGTCTGTTAGCAGCCTGTGCGGGAGCAGCCCGTCACAGCGGCGGCTGGTGAAGCACGGGCTGCTGACGGGCGGTTACGGTACGTTAACGCCCTGCCCCTCATGCCCTCGTTGGACCACCTCCCCCTGGTGGGATTCAGGCTATGTGGCGGAGTGCGTGGCTGCGGGCACTGCCGGCGACCCCGCCCGCCTGGCGCTGGAGGCGGGCCTTGATCGCGCCAAGGCATTGGCGGTGAGGGAATGGGGGCAAAACGCCGCGCAGGGGGGCCGGGCTTTATTAAGCGTCTCGCGGCGCGTAACACCGATGTGGCGCGGTCTTGGGGCTGCTGACATCCGGGATGGACGCGGCGGGGAGGGGCAGCGCGGAGGTAGGGCCGCTCACGTGCGCAGGGCTTACGTGCGGGCCGTGTGTGTATGCGGGCCGTGTGTGTGAGCGTGCATGTGCTTGTATGTGTGTTGGTGCGCGCAGGTGGCAGCGGCGGTGGAGGCTCAGGCGGCCAACGGCATCGGTGGGGTGAAGCGCTTCCTGGACAGCACCGCCCAGCCAGCCGAGTACGGCCAGATCAAGGTGTGTCTCTGACAGTGCATTGGTGTAGGGTGGTTTCGGAGTCCCCTAACAACTGAGCTGTGTCCAACAGCCTTTGTGCAACGCCTTGTGCAACAAGCAAATGCATAACCCGTTACGTTCATTCACCGACAAAGATCATCCTGATTGGAGTCTGCTGCTGGCAGCCGTCCTCGACTACAAATCTCACGCACCCATCACCTTCCTCGACGCCCGCTTCCTCGACGCCCCGCAACGACAGGTGGTGGCTGCGCTGATGGCCTGCGGGGCGATGTGGTTCTCAGGCCGAGGGGGGCCGCCAGCACCAGCCGCCGCCGCCGCAGGCCAGAGACCCGCGCATCCCCCGCAGCAAAACCAGCACCACAGCCAGGCCTCGCCCCAGCCATCGCCCTTCAGCGCCACTCCGTCAGGCCAAGGATCCCGGGCCTCGCAACCGCCGTCGCATCAGCCCCACTGGTCGCCGCCACAGGGCGAGTGGGCGGCTGGCGGCCCCAACGATTGGGTCGACCTGAGGGTGGGCGGCACGCACCCGGGCGCCGGGTACGGCCCCACCGGGCGGCCTGGTACAGCGGCGGCCGCCGCCGCCGCCAGCGGCGCTGGCGCGGGTACGCCATACCACGGCGGCGCGCCTGCCGGCGCGGCGTCACCCTATGGTCGTGCGTCGCCGGGCCTACCGCGACCACCGCAGCACCAGCACCAGCAGCCGAGCCCAGGTGTGCTTCCGAGCTCCTCCGCGCAGGGCGGCGTCGGTGGCGCTGGCTGCAGCTACCATCCGCTTCCGTCGCCGCAGCAACAGCAGCAAGGCTGGCAGCAACAGCACCAGCGGCAGCAGCCCCCGCACCTGCAGACGAGCCCATACCAGACGGCCGGGGCGGCCTCGCCGCTAACCCATGGGTCGCCCCTGCACCAGCACCTGCAAGGCCAGCAGCCGCAGCAGCCGCAGCAGGACCGGCGTCAGTCCTGCGACGGCGGCTGGCCGCAGGGCCCGCCGCCGTCGAGGTTGAACGGCCAAGCACCGTCGCCTTTCTCAGGGCCGGGATGTCCCCCACAGCAACCAACCTGGCGACCGGAAGGCGCCGGAGGCGGTGGCGGGGCCGGCTGTGCCGCCGACGGCGAAGGCGGGAGCCAGCTGGTAATCAACGACAGCCCCGTTGCGCTGGGCGGCATTTGCGCCGCCCCCACGGCCGTCACCACCACCACCACCACCACCAGCGTCGGCGCTGGCGGCCCCGGGAGGTCGTGTACGACAGCGCCGCTGTGCTATTACGGCACGGGCGGCGTCAGCGGCGGCGGCGGTGGCGGCGGTGGCTCCCAGGACTTCGCATTCGACGCGGCCTGTGTTTCGTCCACCGACACGCCGGACCTGCTGCTGCCGCCGAGCCCCTCTGCCGCTCCCTCCGTGGCCTCCGGCCCCTCGGGTCCCGAAGCCGCTGGCGCCGCCTCCGCCTCCGGCCAGACCTTCGCCGAGCCTCAGCAGACGCAGCAGCAGCGGCTGTCGCAGCAGCCCTCCGGTGGCGCGGGCTACCGCCCGCCCCTCATCACCGGCAAGAAACGCACCCTGCCCGCCATCTTCGGCGGCAGCCTCGCCAAGCGCCCCACCGCCCCCGCCCCTGCTCCTGCTCCTGCTGCCGCCACCGCCGCCGCCGCCACCGTTCCTCCACCCGCGTCGTCTCAGAGCGCGCCGGCGGCGGCTGTGGCCATAAGCCGCGACGCAGTCCTGTCGCTGCTCCGAGACCTGGGGCCGCTGACGGCGGTGGCGCTGGCGGCACAGCTGTGCGGCGGCGCCGCCGCCGCCGCCCGGGAGCAGCTCCGCTGCGTGCTTCAGGAGCTGGTGGAGCAGTTTGAGGTCATCCGTCAGGGCGCCGGCAGCATGCAGTCGGTGGTCAGCATAGACGACTGCCACACCACCTTTCAGATCCTGTGACGGGAAGGGGGCAGTGTGGGCGCAGGCTTGGGCTGGGAGGCGGTACACCCTTTAGTAGGGACAGGGGCAGTCGACTAGGTGGTTTACCGGGTGGAGCTGGGCTCTCTGCCGGGGGGCCACGGGGGCCATGCCAAGCATGCGGGGGAGGGGGGCGGGCTGTGTGGGGTCTTCAGAGCAGCACGACACGACATGACAACGGAACCCTTTCATTGGGGAATACCGATGTACCGACTCGGACCGGACTCCGGTCGTGTTCCAGTTCCAGTTATGGTTGGTGTAGTATCTCATGGATGAATACAGGGCCTTCCCTGACATCCACCATGGGCCTTCTTTGGTGTGATACAACATTTGGTGTAGCTCGCATCACGGCTTATGGGTTGGTAGTTATCAACGCGCGCGCCTTGTTGGTCGCGTCCTGTCGTTCGTCCGATCTGCGGCGTCCGACGCTGTGACGACGGAAACACGCGGGTCTCACTTCCTTCGCAGGGAGTGTTCTTGCTTCCCTTCGGCGTCCAGCCGCTGTGGTTGGCGTCCTGGCGATTAGAGGACCCTTCTACCCACTCACCATGTAATTACGGCGGACCCAAAAACACCACCACCGTACCGGTATCACCACCGTATCACCGAACCGGCGATGTGGGCTATTTGCGCCTGGGAGCGAAAGGGCGAGCACTGCACCGGCAAAGGGTTCCTTGCTGAAGGCTGATCGGGCTGGAAGGTGTTTCGCTTGCAGCGCCATCCTCGCTCGTGCATTCACACGTGGAAGGTTGTGGCTGTTGGAATGGCAGGAAGAACCGCTGATGCGAAAGCCGCAAACCCGCCTCGCCCTGCACTCGCGTTCAGCCCGAGTACCACATCACTCTACAGCGCTACACGCTGCGCTCGTCAGCTCGTTACCACAGCAGCAGAGCGGCGGACGCCTGCACATGCGTACCGCGTATGATTGACATGTTGCGGCAATGAGCTTCCAGACGGTTTGGTCCGCGGCTGCCAGGACAGCTCTCACCTAGCGGCTGGGCCTTTGACAAAGACTACCAACCCGCGATCCCGGGCTTCGGAGAGAGCCAATCGGAACCTATCGAAAGCTGTCAACACACATGAGAGGTTCCGTGAAGAACCAAGGTGGGGTCCGTGACGACCGACAACCGTGGCACTTACAGTACTTATTGTGCATTCGCGCGGCAACGCGCTGTCCCCAAACATCGCAAAAGATAATCTGACACTGACTAACAAACCAATCAATAACAACCAACCAACGGAACCAACTGCCGATAAAATTATGCTACTGCGAGCTGCGAGTGCGTCAGCTCTATGCTCGCAATCCTCCATGCCACGACATAACCTGTTATGCCAATGCCATGCTGTAAACGTCATGTAAAACGCACACCTGCTAACTAAGGAATGGCCAAGAATCTGCAGTAGATTGACTGCTCTTCATTCCGGCTGCCGAAAGTCATGATTTCTCAACGTCTAAGCTACGTGAAGGCCTAATAATTTCCACAACTTCGATTTCAAAACCGCTGTCATCCATAGTCCGAATTCACATGATTCCATCAGTCTGTGTGGCGCCGAATGCGATGGGCGCGCTCGCCAGCAATATGCACCGACAACAATGCAATCTAAACTTGTCCTGCACTATGGCGCTAGTTACTACACACGGCTGTACCGTTTATTCATGCGCGTTGATGGACGATCTCTACGGCCGCGGGACATTCAATGTCGTCGGGTAGATCGGGCAGCAGTTCTTTTTCTCGTTGAAGAGACTCAGCTGACTGCAAGTAGGATCGTGAAAAGGAAAAAATGGGGGGGCGTGTAAGACGTTGAGCAAGAATACGCGGAGCATGCAGGCCCCACATCAACTTCACCACGCCGCACGCACGCACAGGTTAATCCGACAGTCTCCAGCCATCCCCCTCACCCACATACACAAAAGAGCTGACGCCCTTCAACGCTTACCATGCGCCCCCAATGCAGAACTCAAGCACTGGAACGTTGAGCTCCAGGCAAATGCTAGCACCAACGGCCTGCTCCAGGTTCCACTCCAGCGGGGTTACTGCGGGGAAATAGGACGGCGCGGTTACGAAGATGAGGCCGACTCATGTGTAGCAGCCCATCCCCCGATGATGAAGTCAGGCACGAAGGGAGAAACGCTGCATGTAGAGCGTTTGTGCCTTTTCGAGCAACAACAATGTTTGTGTGCGCCCACCTTTCAGCGTGTTGGTTCCGTTCTTGCCCCAGTTCGGCGATATCCAGCGCGGGTTGCCGCCGTTGGGCGACAAGAAGATACCGGTGATGTTGCGCCGACGCTGGTCGTTGGCATTAATCTCGACCTTCTCAAGCACCGCGGCGCCGCAGGAGTTCTGCGGCAACGGGTGGGGCACGGCATGACGGGTGGGGACGGGGTTGCGACAGCTGAGATAGAGGTCCCTCTCGTGTCATCCAAGACGCAATTAGATGCAAAATGTCTGTCCACAGGCACCTGGCCAAAAAAGAAGCCAAGCCAGCAAACAGAAGGCTACCAGTCAGCCGGTCAGTTACCGGCCCTTTTCGGACAGGATATTTATTTCAGGGGATTGCCGCGCCTGCCCGTGTGTGGGTACCGCGCACGGCCGCTGAAGCCGCGAGCCCCCAACAGGATTCCGGTTACAAGGAGCAGCGGCACTGGCGCTTCATTCTTACCGGCACCAAGTATTCCATCACGGGGACCTGCGCAATGCGGAAGCAGTAGCTGTTGGTGCCCGACCGTCGGCCCGGCCAGGTCGAGATTCCAGTCTCGGCGTAGAACGGCGTGATGGCCTTCTGGGTGTCGCAGCTGCGCAAGAGGCGCACAGCGGCAGCAACAAAGCAGCTGAGTTAACAAATGCCTTGTGCTTCATGACAAGGGCAAACAACGAATGAGAGAAGAACCGATCATATGGCAGACGAAGTCACTCTACATTCTGGTACTCCACATTCTGTCCGAGGGGCAGCAGGCAAGCAAGGTCCTTCCAGGCCAAAGCTTTCCCCGGCTTTCCCATAAACTGGAACGTTTGAAAACGCACCGCACACGCACATGCTTTGACCCGCGAAGAACTTGTGAGAACCCAGAGGGATAGCCTCCTAACCTTACCTGCAGTTTGGGAAGATCTTAGGCACCGGTGCACAGGCCTTCCGGGCCGACAACGCGAAGCAGCCATCCTCCTGTTCCACCGAGACCGCAACTTTGGAGTCCAAGGGGCAGTACTCAGACACGAGGGAGTTGACCATGAACTCGACGACGTATTCAAAGCTGCTGGCGACCAGCTCGGCGACGGGTGCGGTGGCGAAGACGCCGCAGACGGTGGCGGTGTGGTTCGTGCAGAGGCTCGGGTCAGCAACAAAATCCGAGGACATAGTGATGTTGAGGTTGGCGGTAATGGTCGTAAAGTTGGAAACGAGCATGGACTGGATTCGTGAGCAAGTGGCAAAGCTGAGGGTCAGTGGCGGGAAGGAGAAGCTCGGCTGCAACCTGACGGTGACGCACTGGGTGCAAGGCGGCGAAGCGGGCGGTGGAGGGGGTAAGGGGGGAGGCGGCGGGGGAGGGGGCGGTGGGGGCGGGGAGGGAGGCGGCGGGGAAGGCGGCGGGGGAGGGGGCTGTGGGGGCGGTGGGGGCGGGGAAGGAGGCGGCGGGGAAGGCGGCGAGGGCGAGGGGGGGTTTGGGGGCCGCGGAGAGGGTGGTGGCTTGGGGGTTTGGACGATGGAGGTGGGGCAGCAAGAGCCCGCAGTGCTGTTGATGGTGTTGAAGAGCGCGATCTGGCAGACGCCTGGCGGCAGGCTGTCGACTGGAGGCACGCACAGCTCCTCGAGGTTGTCGCAACCGACGCCGTTGAGACCCGCCTTGAGGGTGATGCAGATTTCAGAGTTGTTGTTGCTGAGACCCATTCCCAGGTTGGTGAGCTTCAGAATGTACTTGGAGGTACCGTCGGCCATTTCGTACTTGTAGTAGTTGGGCGCAGTCGCGGGCGCCACGCCGTTGATGGTGGCCCTCACCGATGCGCCCTGCTTCGCCAGGCAGCCCTTGTTGACATCGATCTGAACGAATTTCAGTGTCATCGGGGAAAATGGTCCATGATATGTTTAGGCAAAGCTTGGATTTCCGTGTTCAGATTTGAAGGTTCATCTACAGACGGACCGTATTACTCACGTATGCACCGTAAACAAATGTTGATTTGTTCGTAAATGCAGCATTTGATGATCTGAGTATATATTCATATTTTTGAATCCTCCGTTCACGTTAATCCTCCGTTCACGTGAACCTCCGTTAACGTGAATCCTCCGTTCACGCGAAAACAGCTCGCGTCCGCGCCTTGGCAGGAAGCGCAACAACGCGAACAACGTCAGCGAAAAGAGATAGCTAGGTCTAAAAGGAAGCTTACCTCGATTTTCTTCAGGTCGACGTTACAGCAGGTCCGGTTGCCGCCCGTGCAAGGCGTCTTAAGTACGACTGTGAAGCAGTATTCGCCATTGCCCTTGAAGGTCACCCAGGGGGCGATGGTGTAGGGCGACGGGTGCGTGGTATTTCGGAGACATTGGCAGTATGGGAATCTAGGGTCAGTCGCGGCTAGCGTTTCAAGCACGTCGCCTTCGGGGTCGTCTTGGGCCCTCGCGGCGGGCACCCTGCGCGTGCGGAAGAGCGGCAGGTCCGGCAATCAACCGACTGGCTCAGAGACGCAAACAGTGCTTTCAAAAATTGGATGATGATAAAGAACGTTCACAGAGCTCTGACCTAGCCGAGCGACGAGGAGGTTGAGGAAGCTTACGCGCTCGGCTACTCACCTTGTTGCCGCGACGAGGAGAACGACTGAGCACCCTAGCAGCAACAACCTCTTTGAAAACGACATCATGTCCAATTCTAACTGTAAGGTTCGACAACAGCAAGCTCCCAGCGCCGGATATATATACTCGACGGAATGCAGGATCCAAAATTTTGGCGGAAAACTGAGCACCACGACGGCTTACTAATTGCCATCTGCCCGCGTGCCCGGCATTCAACTCTTCAACAATTTTTGTAGGATTTTTAACAACCTATTTATTTATTTTATTTGAATTGTAATCGTCTGCTTTGGTGCCATCGCAGCTACGCTGTTACTTCATCGGTACCGTTACGGAGCTACCGGACTCAGTTGAACCACGACGGGCACCGACGCCCGTGAAGAAAATTAAACATATACTAAATATATCCTTTAGCTATACATGTTTTATCTCCTTGTGATAATGCATATTATATTTATCAAGAATGGATATGAGGTTTTTTTCTAAGGCTGTGTTCACATGTGAGCGAAACCGGGTGGATTCGTGCGAAGCCGACCTTGGAGCTCCTCTGTTATTAATTAATTAGATTGTTGCGAAACCGGTTCGAATCCCAATCAGGGCCTGCGGGGGCCGAATGGGAAGGCAGGATAGAGGCAATCGGAAATAATTAATTAATTACAGAGGAGCTGGATAACAGCTACAAAGTGCGATCGCACGACTCTGTGAGTCTAATGTTCAAGAGAACATCTAGACCAGGCCACTAACCAATTCACCGGCGAAATCGCCTCATTGGATTGGGATGCCATGCTGGGAAATGAATGTCTTCAACTACGTGTGCCAATTCCGATTCCCTGAAACAAATCGGTACCCATGCTAGCGAAGGGGGAGGCAAAAGGGAATCGGAGTCAAGGCAAAACCTCCCCTGCTCTGGGACCGGCCTAAAGAGGAAAGCACACGTATCATGCACCTATCCACGCACGTACGAGAGGAACAAAAATACAATGGAGTTTTACAAGATGTCGCACAACCAACCAACCAGACCAAACCCTAGCCTACTTGTTCTGTCCAACATATCATTCATTGTGTGTTTCCGGCAATGAACAGATGATTTGTCCAGATCCATTCCGTGAAAGGAACGGATGGTTTGACTGAACCATATACCAACCCCGCAAAGGCAATCGGAGCCACATCGCCGGGCAGATCACATGCCAGCGCTACAGCGCTACACGCTGCGGTCGTCAGCCCGTTACCACAGCGTTGTGTGACCCTTGTCACCGCTTCCGCAAATCAGGCGGCTGCGGATCACCGCTCTCCGCGCTCCGGTGCAAGCCAGGTTCCTTTCCTGTTCCGTCCTTTCGGAGGGCAGCCGGTGGGGCGAGGTGCTGTATCTGGCACTCCAACGACCGTCGTTCTGTCCGTCCTACCGCCGCGGCCATTGGTCAGGTGCCGCACGTGATTTGACGCAAAACTGGCAAAGCCCTGTCCTCCTCGCCTGGGTTGAGCGCTGATGCAGCGGCCTTGGCTGGACTATGATGTAGCTGCTCCCCTGGGTACGTACAAAAAGTCCACGGTTTTATTCATCTGGGGCAGCTTTTGAATTCAGCCCCCCTGCTATTAGCCCGGAAGCCCGGAAGTCCACCGATTGATGATCGCGGCAAACTAGAGCTAGCGGGGCATTTGCGCACACAAGGGCACACAGGTGGAAGCGTCGAATCCGTTTGTTCATACGGTAAGAGCTTGGGCTGAGCAGCAGAGCGGCGGACGCCTGCATATGCGTACCGCAATGCCTGCGACCGTGCGACTTGCAGAGCCGTGTAAATGGCATGTTGCGGCAATGAGCTTCCAGAGATCCAGACGGTTTGGTCCGCGGCTGCCAGGACAGCTCCTGACAGCTCTCACCTAGCGACTGGGCCCTAGACAAAGCGTAACCAGGTTTCGGAGAGAGCCAATCGGAAGCTGTCAAGGTAGATCACACATGAGAGGTTCCGTGAAGACTCAAGGTGGGGTCCGTGACGACCGACAACAGTGGCACCAGGTGGCACTTAACAGTACTTATTGTGCATTCGCGCGGAAACGCTGTCCCCACTCGGCAACGCTGTCCCCAAACATCGCAAAAGACAATCTGACACTGACTAACAAACCAACCAATAACAACCAACCAACAACCGTAACCAAGTGCCGATAAAATCATGCTACAGCGAGCTGCGAGTGCGTCAGCTCTATGCTCGCAATCCTCCAGGCCACGACATAACCTGTTATGCCAATGCCATGCTGTAAACGTCATGCTGTCAAACGCACCCCTGCTAATCAAGGAATTGGCCAAGAATCTGCAGTAGATTGACTGCTCTTCATTCCGGATGCCGAAAGTAATGATTTCTCAACGTCTAAGCTACGTGAAAGCCTAACAATTTCCATAATTTTGATTTCAAAACCGCTGTCATCCATAGTCATCCATAGAATTCACAAGATTCCATCAGTCTGTGTGGCGCCGAATGCGATGGGCGCGCTCGCCAGCAATATGCACCGACAACAATGCAATCCAAACTTGTTCTGCACTATGGCGCTAGTTACTACACACGGTTGTACCGTTTATTCATGCGCGGTGATGAACGATCTCTACGGCCTCGGGACATTCAATGTCGTCGGGTAGATCGGGCAGCAGTTCTTTTTCTCGTTGAAGAGACTCAGCTGACTGCAAGCAGGATCGTGAAAAGGAAAAAAGGGGGGGCGTGTAAGACGTTGAGCAAGAATACGCGGAGCATGCAGGCCCCACATCAACTTCACCACGCCGCACGCACGCACGGTTAATCCGACAGTCTCCAGCCATCCCCCTCACCCACATACACAAAAGAGCTGACGCCCTTCAACGCTTACCATGCGCCCCCAATGCAGAACTCAAGCACTGGAACGTTGAGCTCCAGGCAAATGCTAGCACCAACGGCCTGCTCCAGGTTCCAGTCCAGCGGGGTTACTGCGGGGAAATAGGACGGCGCGGTTACGAAGATGAGGCCGACTCATGTGTAGCAGCCCATCCCCCGATGATGAAGTCAGGCACGAAGGGAGAAACGCTGCATGTAGAGCGTTTGTGCCTTTTAGTGCAACAACAATGTTTGTGTGCGCCCACCTTTCAGCGTGTTAGTTCCGTTCTTGCCCCAGTTCGGCGATATCCAGCGCGGGTTGCCGCCATTGGGCGACAAGAAGATACCGGTGATGTTGCGCCGCCGCTGGTCGTTGGCATTGATCTCGACCTTTTCAAGCACCGCGGCGCCGCAGGAGTTCTGCGGCAACGGGTGGGGCACGGCATGACGGGTGGGGACGGGGTTGCGACAGCTGAGATAGAGGTCCCTCTCGTGTCATCCAAGACGCAATTAGATGCAAAATGTCTGTCCACAGGCACCTGGCCAAAAAAGAAGCCAAGCCAGCAAACAGAAGGCTACCAGTCAGCCGGTCAGTTACCGGCCTTTATTCGGCCAGGATATTTATTTCAGGGGATCGCCGCGCCTGCCCGTGTGTGGGTACCGCGCACGGCCACTGAAGCCGCGAGCCCCCAACAGGATTCCGGTTACAAGGAGCAGCGGCACTGGCGCTTAATTCTTACCGGCACCAAGTATTCCATGACGGGGACCTGCGCAATGTGGAAGCAATAGCTGTTGGTGCCCGACCGTCGGCCCGGCCAGGTCGAGATTCCAGTCTCCGCGTAGAACGGCGTGATGGCCTTCTGGGTGTCGCAGCTGCGCAAGAGACGCACAGCGGCAGCGACAAATAAAGCAGCTGATTTTACAGATGCCATATGCTTCATGACAAGGTCTAACAACGAATGAGAGAAGAACCGATCATATGGCAGACGAAGTCACTCTACATTCTGGTACTCCACATTCTGTCCGAGGGGCAGCAGGCAAGGTCCTTCCAAGCCAAAGCTTTCCCCGACTTTCCCATAAACTGGAACGTTTGAAAACGCACCACACGATTAGTGGCACTGCGACGGCTACGCGAAGAACTTGTGAGAACCCAGAACCCAGAACTTGTGAGAGCCTCCTGACCTTACCTGCAGTTTGGGAAGATCTTAGGCACCGGTGCGCAGGCCTTCCGTGCCGACAACGCGAAGCAGCCATCCTCCTGTTCCACCGAGACGGTAACTTTGGAGTCCAAGGGGCAGTACTCAGACACGAGGGAGTTGACCATGTACTCGACGACGTAATCAAAGCTGCTGGAGACCAGCTCGGAGACAGCTGAGGAGGCGAAGACGCCGCAGACGGTGGCGGTATTGTCCGTGCAGAGGCCCGGGTCAGCAACAAAATCCGAGGACATGGTGATGTTGAGGTTGGCGGTAATGGTCGTAAAGTTCGAAACGAGCATGGACTGGATTCGTGAGCAAGTTGCAAAGCTGAGGGTCAGTGGCGGGAAGGAGAAGCTGGGCTGCAACTTGACAGTGACACACTGGGTGCAAGGCGGCGAAGCGGGCGGTGGAGGGGGTAAGGGGGGAGGCGGCGGGGGAGGGGGCGGTGGGGGCGGGGAGGGAGGCGGCGGGGAAGGCGGCGGGGGAGGGGGCGGTGGGGGCGGTGGGGGCGGGGAAGGAGGCGGCGGGGAAGGCGGCGAGGGGGAGGGGGGGTTTGGGGGCCGCGGAGAGGGTGGTGGCTTGGGGGTTTGGACGATGGAGGTGGGGCAGCAAGAGCCCGCAGTGCTGTTGATGGTGTTGAAGAGCGCGATCTGGCAGACGCCTGGCGGCAGGCTGTCGACTGGAGGCACGCACAGCTCCTCGAGGTTATCGCAACCGACGCCGTTGAGACCCGCCTTGAGGGTGATGCAGATTTCAGAGTTGTTGTTGCTGAGACCCATTCCCAGGTTGGTGAGCTTCAGAATGTACTTGGAGGTACCGTCGGCCATTTCGTACTTGTAGTAGTTGGGCGCAGTCGCGGGCGCCACGCCGTTGATGGTGGCCCTCACCGATGCGCCCTGCTTCGCCAGACAGCCCTTGTTGACATCGATCTGAACGAATTTCAGTGTCATCGGGAAAAAGGGACATGATATGTTTAGGCAAAGCTTGGATTTCCGTGTTCAGATTTGAAGGTTCATCTACAGACGCACCGTATTACTCACGTAGGCACCGTAAACAAAGAGTGATTTGTTCGTAAATGCAGCATTTGATGAGCTGGATATATGTTCATATTTTTGAATCTCTTTCTCCTTTCACGTGAAAATACGTCGCGTTTGCGCCTTGGCAGGAAGCGCGACAACGCGAACAACGTGAGCGAACAGAGATAGCTAGGTCTAAAAGGAAGCTTACCTCGATTTTCTTCAGATCGACGTTACAGCAGGTCCGGTTGCCGCCCGTGCAAGGCGTCTTAAGTACGACTGTGAAGCAGTATTCGCCGTTGCCCTTGAAGGTCACCCAGGGGGCGATGGTGTAGGGCGACGGGTGCGTGGTATTTCGGAGACATTGGCAGTATGGGAATCTAGGGTCAGTCGCGGCTAGCGTTTCAAGCACGTCGCCTTCGGGGTCGTCTTGGGCCCTCGCGGCGGGCACCCTGCGCGTGCGGAAGAGCGGCAGGTCCGGCAATCAACCGACTGGCTTAGAGACGCAAACAGTGCTTTCAGAAAATGGATGATGATAAAGAACGTTCACAGAGCTCTGACCTAGCCGAGTGACGAGAAGGTTGAGGAAGCTTACGCGCTCGGCTACTCACCTTGTTGCCGCGACGAGGAGAACGACTGAGCACCCTAGCAGCAACAACCTCTTTGAAAACGACATGGTGTTCGATTGTAGCTGTAAGGTTCGACAAAAGTATGCCCCGAGCTACGGAATTTATACTCGACGGACTGCAGGATCCAAAATTTTGGCGGAAAACTGAGCACCACGACGGCTTACTAATTGCCATCTGCCGCTCTGCCCGGCATTCAACTCTCCAACCATTTTTTTTAATTATTTTAACACCCTAATAATTTTATTTATTTAATTGTATTCGTCTGCTTTGGTGCCATTGCAGCTACGCTGTTACTTAGTCGGTATCGTTACGGAGCTACCGGACTCAGTTGAACCACGACGGGCACCGACGTCCGTGAAGAAGATTAAAAATATACTTAATTAATGCATCCTTCAGCTATACATGTTTTATCCTCTTGTGATGAAATGCATGTTATATGTATCAAGAATGGATATGAGGTGTTTTTGCTCAGGCTGTGTTCACATGTGAGCGAAACCGGGTGGATTCGTGCGAAGCCGACCTTGGGTTGCTGCGAAACCGGTTCGAATCCCAATCCGGGTCTGCGGGGGCCGATTGGGGAGGCAGGATAGAGGCAGTCGGAGCCACATCGCCGGGCTCTACACCAGGGCGTTTCGACTGCAACAAGGCGCGGGCGACTCGCCAGACTTTGCCCTGCCTTCGCACAGCTAGTCGCAACTGCTGCCAGTCGGACATGCTAAGAAGCAAGTCCATGCTTCTTTAGCTGGGGGTTTCTTGGCCCAAATGGGCGCCGGTCGTTCTCGCGCGCCCTTAACCGCCACGTAGCAGTCACCCAAACCGAGTTGCGCGCCAATTGAACGTCCTGTTCAGGCCAAGGTTGTTGCGAATACTTTCCCGCAAACTGGATAACGTCGCAATAGAATCCAACTGCGATGGATAGATCGCGATGACCCACGTTCCCAATAAGCCCTTCCCACGTTCCCAGTAAGCCTGCAGGCTACTGTTGAAGCCCCCTTCGGAAGTGTTGCGCCACACTGTGCTCAACGGCGCTGAAATCACTCATTAGTGTTGTCCCTCGAAACGACCAAACTCAAAAGGCGCCATTTATTTGTTAATTCCCTGGTTGCATGTTTACCGCCGGCCTTGGCCTACAGTGGCCGCTCCCTACCGCTCGGTCCCTAAGTGTCCCCGTCAAGTCACGTCGAGGAGCACCGGATAGGGCCGGATCGAAGCCTCACAGGGCCACTCGCCACTAGCCGGAATTCCGCCGGATGACTCGTCCGGAAAGCCTTGTTGCACACACGCACACACACACGGATGGGGCCATCTACAGTGTCCGGGACTTGGACCCGTGTTCGTATCTTATTTTTGGGCTTTCTTTCCTGTGGATGAAAGGGGCCCGTTTCGGCCCGTTTCGCTCGTTGGCTGGTGGACGAACGGCGCCTCCGGCGCTCCGGGCTCTCCGGGGCCGTCATTCGTTCCGTCAAAATTTGAAAGCCAGCCGGAATGCTGTAAACTGTATTCTATGCTTCGAGGTACTGCCCGGTATTGAGTGCCTGCCAGAAGTGACAGCTGTGGCGGCCGGCGGCAGCAGCATCTCGGCCAGAGGGCGCGCTCCACGAGGTTCCCCCACGGCGCAGCGGCGACATTCGTTACCGCCTACCGGCGCCATACGGCGGTGAATCGCCCAATCCACATCCCGAGCATACGGTACCTTTGCCGGAACAGCGATCATGCTGCAGCCCCCCCCCTACACGGTCGCGGCCCCTCCCCAATACCGTAATGAAGCGTCCAGTTACGCGGCCTGTCCGTGACCCGGCAAGAGACGCTTTGCCGACGCAACGACAACGAATGGCAGATGCCTAACCCCCCCGCAGTCGCAGCGTTCGTCGGCAGCCCACCTTCTTGGGTCCGGGTGACAGAAGCCGCTGCAGCAAAGTGAAGGACACAGGCCCCGGCCCGCTTCGGCGCGGGCACGGGCCCCGGCACGGACCCGAGCCAGCAGAGGAATCATTCGTCCAGCCAGGCGAACGGGTTGCTTTCCGGTCCATTTCTTTCGTTTGGCTGGTGGACGAACACCGGCCTTCGGCCGACGTCTTGTTCATCCGGCCAGATGAACGTGCCTTCGGTCGTTCGTTCAAAACGGCCCGGAGGGCCGGCAAGCGACAAACCCCCATTGGTCGACAACCGCCTAAGTCATCGGACAGCCCATCCAGAAGTGGTGGCAACGTGGCATCTAGGGCATACGCCCCCAAACACACCGCCCTGGTAACCCCCACATCCACATGCCCCTAACTAATGGGATGTTTCCCAGAGGCGGGACCTCATCAATCGTCAGTAGGCATCAACCTACGTCTGTCCGTTCTTCCAAAAAAGCGGGGAACCGGGGATCGGGATCGTGGAAAGGGTCGCAACAAAGAGGAGAGGGCCCCAGCCTGCACTGCAGGCAAGCCCCCTCATTAACAACCAGTGCGTGGACTGCGTGCGCCGCCGGACAAGACTCAGTAGCCGGTGTAAACTGCATTTCGGTGACCAACTCGTCGGACAGGTCCTTCAGCACTGTTGGTCCGCCCCAACGGCAACACGAATGGTCAGACCCACCCACCCACCCACTTTGCCGTAAAGTACGGCATGCCGTAAACCTCTTATCTTTTCCCAAAATCCTATAAAGCAGACTCTGGATACGTTTGTCAAGCTCTTTCGTTTTGAAGCGTGGGGTATAATAGTGCGCTTCCCAACCCATCTCTTGACTGAGGGTGTGACAAGAAAATTCGCCACCTGTGTGCATTCCGTTAGCCACCTGGGCCAACCACGCCAACGCATCAACGCAAGGGCAGAAACACTGTCTGTAACTGTATGCGCGGCGATTGGGGTTTGCAGCTATACCGTTGCACGTGTAGATGACTGTACGGCGTAACTGTCTACGACACCGCTGTGTTTGCGCCACGTCAGCCCCTATCAATAAGTATCAACTGAAGCCGACCGTGTGTCGTTGGGTGGCGTCGGGTGTGACCTACCGTCACGACAGCTACCACTTCCGCAAGTCCCCATCGTATGTCATAAGCGAAATACCGATGTGGCGGAGATGCTGCAAATGTTCGCTTAGGGTTCAAGTCGTGCAAGTCGTGTGTGCCCAATTTGTACGCAAGGACGTGAAGCTTGACCTTTACAATTGCACGAAATTGCGCAATACACTGCAATTCATACACGATCAGACAGACAACGCTGAGCCGGAAGAACTGCATAAAGGCGTCTTCCCAGTTAACCACCAACCAATAATTAAAAACGCTGCCAAATAATTTGAACGCTGCGTGTGCGTTAATTTCTCTGGGCAATGATGACATAACATTAACTCGTTCACGGATGCAACATGGATGCAAAACAATCGCATTCGCATTCGCATTCGCATCGCTGTTCGAATTGTTGTTTACGGTCGAGCAGTTAGAATTAGAATCCATGTCATTTTGCCTAATAAACCCCCTGCCAATTGCGCTAATCCGGAAGGATGCAAGTGCCATAGCATGGAAATTTTCCATCCATGGCTATGCTACTTAGTCAGAGCTGGAGTTACATCCAGCTGCATGCGCCAACCAACCTATGACAATCCCTGAACTCCGCTACCAACAAAGATTAGCAATTGACACGATGTTCGAATGTATCAAAAGGCAGCTCTGCTACTACAGGACTGATAATGTCGCCGGGTAGGTTGGGCAGCAATTGTTCTTCTGGTTGAACAGGCTCACGTGGCTGCGAGCAAGGACAGAGGCGGGAACGGGGGCCACGACGCATGTGAGATGTGCGGGAAAGCCCAACCCAGAAGCACATCGAGATGCCAACGCAGGCGCTACTAGCCCCTAGTGCTCCCTCATTGCAACTCTCGCATCCCACTAGCCCTACCCGACCAGCACAGCGCGAGGGAAACGCGACGCGAAAGCATAATACGACGCACCGCGAAGGCAGCATACACACAACTCACCAAGCGAACCCGCCCATGCAGAACTGATTCAGTGGGACTGTGAGCTCCAGGCAGATGGTCGCATCGACGGCCCTTGTCATGTTCCATCCCAGCGGTGTGACTGTGAAAGTGGGTGAGGACGGCGTGGGCGCAGTAACAATCAGCAGCAACAACGGCAACATCGACCCACAGTAGGTTTCCAACATCAGCGGGTGTGTCCGGGATCCTGCGTGGCTGACACGCCTGCATGCTAGGCCATTCCACGTGTCGTACTGCGCACATGATGTCGTGACAGGTCATCCCAACCCCATTGACCGGTGATGCTTCGCAAATCCAGCATCCAGCCCGCAGCGCTGCCCTCGGCAATTAAAGAGGATGCAGCATCCCACCTTTCAGCGTGTTGGTCGAGTTCTTGCCCCAGGTCGGCGATATCCAGCGCGGGTTGCCGCCATTGGGCGACAAGAAGATACCCGTGATGTTGCGCCGCCGCTTCTCGTTGGCATAAATCTCGACCTTGTCCAGCACCGCGGCGCCGCAGGAGTTCTGTGCCAGCGGGTGGCCGGTGGGCGGGGATGCCAAGTGATGAGTGTTGTTACATGCTTGCACGCTGTTGGGGAGTGTCCTTGCCGCTGCACGGGGTCATCCTTTAACGCTGCAAGGTGCGCAGCGAGCGTTCGTCCTCCAGAGGTAGTTAAGTAGAGGTTCGGTGGGGATGCTGGGGTAGAGGTTCGGTGGGAATGCTGGGGTAGAGGTTCGGTGGGAATGCTGGGGTAGAGGTTCGGTGGGGATGCTGGGATCTTATCGCCTCACCGGGACTTTGTAGTAATCCACGGGGAGCTGCGCGATCTTGAAGCAGTAGTTGGTGGTGGTTGGATCGCGGCCGGGCTGCTGGGTGATGGCCGTCTCCACGTAAAATGGCATGATGCCCTTCCGCAGGTTGCAGCTGCAAGGAGGGAGGGAGGGTTGGGCCGATGCGCGCCATTCGAAATTAAGTGGACTCGAAAGTGGAGCACCGTCGTGGTGAAATAAGTGACACCAATTTATTAGACACATCAGCACGTTTGTTTTTGAGGACCTCGGAAGACAACGAGTGAAGGGACAAGAATGGTCGCCTTGTCGTTGTGCAAACCCTACCGACTTCAACGCGACGCGAACTGAAGGCAACGCGACGCGAATAGAAGGCGCTCCCCAACTGCTTCCCGCGCTCGTGAAAGCCAAAATTGCGGATTGCGGTCCCCGGCAGTAGATAGCATCCATACATGGAAACGCAAGCCCTCTTTGAACCAGTAACAGTAGCCCAAGTCCCTTACCTGCAGCCTGGGAAGGGCTCGAAAGTGCAGTCGGGGATCGGAGACGTGATGTGGAAGCAGTTGGTGTCGACCAGTTCGACGGTAACGACGGCTCCGAGGTTAAGCGCGCAGAGCTCGATGTTGAGGTCCGTGACGATCAGATCCACGACGTATTGGAAGCCGGCGGAAACTGCGTCCATATGGGGCGGGGTGGCGAAGGTGCCACACACAGTGATGAACGAGTCCGTGCAGGTCGACCCGAAATCGGAGAAGATGGTCAAGCCGAAGGAGTTGGCAATGGTTGTGAAGTTGGCGACGAGCATGTCGTTAACTCGCTGACAGGTGGCAGCGCTGAAGGTGACACGGGGGAAGATGTTTGGAGCCTGGCTGAGGACCATTTTGATGCACTCGGTGCAAGGCAGCTCCGGTGTAGGAGGCGGCGGTGGGGGCGGAGGAGGAGGCGGGGAGGGAGGCGGTGGTGGTGGAGGCGGGGGCGGCGGCGGAGGCGGCGACGGCGGTGGAGGGGAGGGGGGGCGCGGCGACGGCGGGGGCTTGGGCGCTGGGGACGGAGGCGGCGGCTTGGGGATTTGGGTGGTGGTAACGGGGCAGCACGAGCTGGAGTTGCTGTTGAGGGTGTTGAAGAACGCGGCTTGGCAGGTGCCGGGCGGGGAGCTGTCGGTGGGCGGAACGCACAGCTCCTCGAGGGTATCGCAGCCGACATCGTTGAGGCCGGCCTTCAGGCTCAGGCAAATTTCGGAGTTGTTGTTGCTGAGGCCCATTCCCAGGTTGGTGAGCTTCAGAATGTACTTGAGGGTGCCGTCTGCCATTTCGTAGTTGTAAAAGTTGGGCGCAGTCGTGGGCGCCACGCCGTCAATGGTGGCCTTCACCGATGCGCCCTGCTTCGCCAGGCAGCCCTTGTTGACATCAATCTGCAAAATCACAGTAGGAAAAGGTAGCGACGCCACTTCTAGTACAGAATTTACGGGCTGGATAGAACGGGCTGGATGAAACAATGACAGAACGAAGCAAACGCTGCTTAGGTTTTCCAACTATCACGATAGAATCAAATGCATGGCCAGGTAGCCTGGAAAAAACAATTGTACAATGATTCCTGCGATTGGGCTTGGTTCCAGTTTGGGCGGGAACGGCGGGAAGCCTGCCCTACCGCGGGATCGCACCAACGATAGTCCGTCATTTACCAGCCCAGTTCACCTCAATTTTCTTGAGGTCGACATCACAGCAAGTCCGGTTGAGGCCAACGCAAGGCTTAAGTACAAGCTTGAAGCAGTACGTGTTGTTGCCCTTGAAGGTCACTGTGTTCGCAAAGCTGTAAGGCGATGGGAACGTAGGAAGCCGCCGGCAGGCACAGTAAGGGAACCTCGGGTCCGTTGCTGCCAGTGTTTCAATTTGTTCCTCAGTGGGGACGTCCTGGGCTTTTGCGGCGGGAAGCCTGCAGCGAGTTACAACAAGCTTGTTGAATCAAGTTGTTGCACAACAGCTTACGGTGATTGCTGCTATGGTGTAGGGTAAACAGTCAATTATGTTGTTAAACTGCTGTGCTTTCTTCTGCATTACAAGGCAGCGCTAGCGCTTACCATGCTGCCGCGATGAGGAAGGCGGCTGTAAATCCTACCAGCAAGGCAGAAGGGCGCCTACTCGTCATTCTTTGCTATGAAAATGAAAAGAATGTTATGGTTCTCTCAAAGGTCGCCGCTGGTTATATGTCCGCCGAAGAGGACGAACAAGCTCCAAATTTTGGCGCCACCAGTACGGAACAATCGAAGACGTCAGTTACACCGTACCTTCCTTGCTGCTGTTGCTGCATGTCATGTATGAAACCAGGTTTTGGTTTCTTAATCCAAAGAGTTGGGCTTGTTGACCCGCGCATGAATGGCAGCTTTGGCGCCTTAAGTCACGCACCCGGTAGGGCATTGATACCGCACGTTATTGCTGTTACTCTCAAGTTTGCATTATATTTGCTGTATAATTATATTTGCTGTCCCATGCACAAATGCCTGCTCACGTGCCCCATGGCGTCCTTGGCAGAACGGCAAGGATGCTCAGTCAGTCTCATGCGTTTGCTGTTCCTTATACATGAACATGAGAAATCTTCAATGAAAATTCAATCACATAATGTTGTGTGTCATTTCATCACTTCACCACGTTTTGTCCGATTTGAGCCGGTGGCTTCGATAAATAGGCCAACCAGGGCCAACCGTCGTGTCGCATCCACCCGTCGGGACCCGCTGATAACTACGCTCCATCGACTGGGTCTCTTGTCAGCCATTTAAATCATAGATTTTTTTTAAAGAACACTTTACAATTCCATATAACCGGGTCGTGAGCGTCTCACATTGCCACAACCTTCGTCCGTCGAAGCTCGAGAGCACTGCTCACAAGTGTTTGGCGACTCCCGCGCAGTTGATTGCAGTGGCCGTATCGGTCCTCAATAATTAATTTACATTTTAAGGGTATGATGCAGACCCTGGTTGCTTAGCTAGTGTTGTTCGCGCGCGTTTTCCGACGTGACCCATTGAAGCCGAAAGACGTAATCGTCAAGTCAAAAGCCCAAGGGCCAAGTACAAGTCGTTGCTTTCACGCAAAGCGTAACCCGTCTCACATGTCAAATTTGTTAATGCGCAACATGACGGGCAACCGTTCACATGGCAGGATGTAAACGCGTCAGTCATAGCAGCGAAAACCAAAGCTCCAAATGAAAGCACACACCCGTGCCTCATATCTGCAAGGCATTGGTGAACGTTTTGGTGTTCCCATGGACTAAATAGGAGTTGCATCTTGACATGGCCGTTCCGACGTATTCAGTAACGTTTTCCTGGTTGCCGTGGCCCGCCTCGCGTGCGTTGCGCCCTTCGACTGCTTGCGATTACACCAATTCATGGCCCTTTTCATTACCACCGCAACAACAACTTAAACAAACAGAAAACATGGCCCAGTCTGGGCCTTCGGAGCCAGGGACCTTCGGAAGCACGCGGTTCTCAGCGCTCTGGGCCGCCCAGAGCGCCGAGAACCGCGTGCTTCCGAAGGTCCCGGGCAGATCCGGGCGGGAGGCCGGGCCGAGTGCCTCCACAAGGCTCACACGTTGACATTTGCCAGCTGGGAGCTGGCCCGTTGGCTCAATCTTCCGATGGTCGGGACTCGGGAGAGCACTGTTAATACAAGCAACACAAGACAACTAAGCAGCTGCAGTGACCACTCTGTGGAACCAGCCGGCAGCCGCTCGACCTGTGCAGCGTGTGGTGGCGTGACCCGGCCGTCGGTGCCCTTGGAACTGCAACGCGTGCCAACCCAGGTGTTTGGGGTTACAATGGTTACAGACATGAGAGTGCAGCACAGCCGGGATGCTTTTCCCTTACCCGGTGTGCGGACTGACTCAGGGTTTTGATGTGAGGATGAGACAACGACGCGGCCCATGCACCTAATCGAGTAGGATGCTAGAGTTACAATGAGGGACCACTAGGGTCCTGCGCTGGCGCATTCTGAGTCAACTCAGAACCTCACGGGCCTGCCGACTGCAGACCAGCCCCCTCCCTCATGTCCGCTCAGCATTGGGGGAGGGTTGGTCCCATGGGACCCACCAACGCAATTGTCGCCATCACAACAATATCCCAAACCTTGCCTACAATGCCTACCGGTGGCTCAGCTAGCCATAGTTCACATCGGGAGATGTGGCCGCCGGTCGCACCCTATACTTTCGACCTAAGGTGATGCGCTACTCTACAGACCCCAAGGCGATGCATGCGGTCGCCCTGCGTCATGGTGACCCCACACGGGCACCTCGCCACATTAGGCCTCCCAATTGCGCACGGTGCATGGGGAAGCCCGCAAAGCCGTCCATCGCAAAAAGCCTAAACGGTTCTTTGTTCTCGTTCTCCCACTTCACCGTCCAAAGGCGGGCAAAGGTGGGCTCCCACTTGGCAAGTCTCTATTCCGTGGGTTCTGGCGTGCTCGGCGTCTCACCCACGAAAGCCTGGTACTTTGCCCGTAACTCCGCCCTTGACCCATCCATCCGGTGTGCGGACTGACTCAGAGTTTCGATGTGAGGATGAGACAACGACGCGGCCCATGCACCTAGTCAAGTAGTCTGCCAATCACTTTGTTCTGCTGAGAGCGCCAGTTCCGCTGAAGGACCATTCTGGTCGGCCCGGGTGCTGCCGTAGCCGCGAGACTCGCGGGACATACATAGCGGTTAGCAGGCACCGAGATCTCAGCTGCCCGAATGATGGGGAAATTACATACGGTACACATTAGGCAGAATATGCAGATCCGGATGGCCGCAGTGCCGGCATCCCGGCACACCTTGGCAGCAGCTATCAACAGCCCCATGCTGCCCTTGCAACCCTTTCCAAACCAAGTCTCGTCCGCCCAATCCTAGCAACCCACCACACAACCCCACAATGCGTGGGCGAGCGAGCATTCGCCAATGGTACAGAGACACTACTCTCTGCACGATCTCGTTCGTTCAATACCTACGGATTGTCCTGAAAAAAACTGACCAAACCCCATGTCCTGACGCACCTGCTGTTAACGTCCTCTCAATAGACAGGGAGTCGCGGTCTCTTTTGCCCCCGCTTTTGCAAGCACACATTCACTCCGCAACAACTGCGCACGAAACCATAACGGCAGACAAGGCTTGCCAGTCACTACCGCCCCCCTTCCCCATTAAAGCCGGTCAAAAGTAAAAATGTCAGAATGGAAGACGCACCGCGCTCGCAGAAGCAAGACACAAACAAGGCCAAAAGGCCGCTTTGGAATGCTAGCGGTGGGGCTGCAATGGCGACACCCCCTTCGCACCCAATCGCAGAAGTCAGGATGCGTCATCCAAAATGAAAACGTGTCCCAAATGAAACAAAGGTGCTGTTCGAATGCCCTGCCGTCCGTCCATCCGACTCATTCCCCACATACACCATCCAGAGCACCTTCTCCCACCGTGAGCAACAGCGACTGATTGCGCCCATTTACACTTCCGGACATCTGCAGGAGCTGCGTAGTCGTAGCAGTGCAGTCGGCCCGCCGAACGCAGACAGCATTGCGGCAATGCAGAAGTAGCAGCTCTTGTTCGTGCCCGATCACTCAAGACAACTCTCTCGACGACTCTGTAAAACGGCCCAGTCTGCTTCATCTTGAAGTTTGTGCGCTGAAAACCGATGCAGTCAAATCCCATGTACAAGAAATCATTCAGGGAAGACGCCGCCCATGTACAGAACGTTCACCGGGAAGACGCCGCCCACTTCCGCAATGCAGGCTAGCTGCGGCCCTGCAAGGCTCTAGCGCCCTCGACACGGCCGACAGGACGACCATTTACGACCCGCACATGAGGCACGCATCCTTGTTCTCCAGGCTGCAGACCATGGCAGCCAGCTGCTGCTCCCGCTCCAGCTGCGCGAGTGCCGCCGCGCGGCGCTCCGCCGCGGCCGCGACGGCGGCGGCCCCGCCACCAATCACCGCAGGCGTGGTGGTCGTCGAGGGCAGCGTCGAGGCGGCAGTGGTGATGTTTGGTCCGGTGGGGGTCATGGCGGCAACGGTGAACTTGGGGCCGGGGGCCGGCGTGGCGACGGCGTTGGGCTGCGCCGACTTCTTGCGGGAGAGGGCCTGCTGGTCGACCGTGAACTTGATGGCGTCGGCAGCGGCCCTATTCGTGGGCGGAGAATGGAGCGAAAATGAAGCGGGTGTTCATGCGGCCCAATCACAAAGGACATTGAAGGGCCGACGATGATTAGACAGGGTATGGCTTACTACCGCCGTGAAAGCAACACGAGCCCATATCACTCATCGATGGGATTCGATGCATCGAGGATGCAATGAGGGATCCGAGATGAACTAAAACCCACACACGGAGGAGCGCTTTACTCACTTGGTGCGCAGATAGTACATGCCCGTCTTGAGGCCCTTGCGCCACGCGTAGAAGTGCAGCGACGTGAGCTTCCCGAAGTTGGGGTCGGGCATGAAGACGTTGAACGACTGCGACTGGTCGATGTAGGCACCGCGGTCCGCTGCCATGTCGACCAACGTGCGCTGCTTGATCTCCCACACCGTCTTGTACAGCGACTTGAGCTCCTCCGGAATGTCCAGGTTCGAAACGCTGCCGTTGGCCGCAACCTGGAGAAGCACAGAATGACACAAACGGAAACAACAGGCGGAATTAGAAACACAGGTAAAGGGCGGTGAAGCTTAATATGATATTACCAGGTGAACTGGCAGAAAGCAACACCCACATGTCGACCAAATAAGGCAACACAAAAACCCCTAGGGTAAAAACCCTTAGACAACACGGAAATCCCAAGGTGCTCACCAGCTCGTTCTTGAGGTCGGGGTTCCAGAGGCCCATGCGGTTCAGATCGTGCAGCAGGTGCTGGTTCACGACGGTAAACTCGCCAGACAGGACGCGGCGCACGTAGATGTTCGACGTGTAGGGCTCAAAGCACTCGTTGTTGCCCAGAATTTGAGAGGTCGAGGCGGTAGGCATGGGGGCCACGAGGAGGCTGTTGCGCACGCCGTGACGGGCGATGCGGTCGCGCAGAGCCGGCCAGTCGCACCTACGGGGTTGGAACAAGACGAGGGTGCGCAGGGGGATGTAACGCGGGAGACGAGGGTACTACTACAACACAGCAGGAGGGGTACCACTGACACGGTCTAACCCAGCAGTTCAGGCTCAAGCAGCGGACTTTTGACTCTACACGGTTCTGATGATGGAGAAAAGCGGGTGCGACAGTCGGAAAACTTTAGGTAACGTCCCGGGGAACTGCCTCCGAAATACCAGGATTCCAAAAACTGTACTTGGGTTTCGGCCTCACGGCGACTCACCGGCCGCCGACGCCCGAGGGCTTGACACTCCACATGTCGGGCTGCAAAATGCCCTTGCTGACGGGCGAGCCCTCGTAAGTGGCGTAGGGGCCGTCCCTCTCCGCAAGCTCATTCGAGGCCGAGAGGGCAGCGTAGTAAATCACCTCGAAAATCTGGCGGTTCAGCTCCGCAGCCTCGGGCGAGTCGAAGGGCATGCCCAGCAGAATGAACGTGTCCGCAAGGCCCTGAAGGCGGGATGAGCACGGGCGGACGGAGCAAAAACATAAAGCCGTGATAGCAAAAGGCCACAAAAAGGCGACAGATGCGGCATGTCGCGACATGTTAGCACAGAACCCTTTCCCAGATATGGCATCGAGGTGGCATTTAGGTGATGTATTAGTCTTAGCCCAATGTAAACCAAGCCGAGCCGTATTACACCCATGTCGTGTATCACCATCCCACCAACGCACCGACCCACCTGAACGCCCAGGCCGATGGGGCGGTGGCGCAGGTTGGACTTCTCCGCCTTGGGGTGCGGATAATAGTTCACGTCGATGATCTTGTTCAGGTTGCGGGTGGACATCTACACAGAGAGACGAACATACACGGGCGGTCGGGGGACGATTGAAGAGGTGGCAAACTCATCAGGAACCTTTGGTGCGTACGGATTCTTTACCCACATTCAGGACTGACTGTCTTCCCAAACATCTCCCCCGCTCGTTTGCTCAACACCCCGCATCGCGCCTTCAAGAGATCGTGCCTTCACAACAGAGTCTTTGTATGTAATAGACATATGCGAGGTCAGACCGAGGCGCGATGAAGGGCACAGACCAAAAGGTAGAAACAAAGCGACCAGTGGCCCTCACCCTGGTAATCTCGGCCAGTTTGTCAAAGTCGAAAAAGCGGTTGGGCGCATCCAGGCTGCCCACAAGCTTCTTCGACTCCCAGCCAGGCTGGCTGCCGCGCTCGCGCACAAAGCGCGGCAGCGCAATCGAGGCCAGGTTGCACACGGCAATCTCGTCGGGGCTCGTGTACTCAATGATCTCCGTGCACAGGTTGGAGCACTTGATGGTCCCCAGGTTCTGCTGGTTCGACTTCTTGTTGCAGGCGTCCTTGTACAACATGTACGGGTTGCCAGTCTCGACCTGTAGAAGGGTAGGTTCGGTATTTGCTCTTGTGGTTTGCACTTGTGGGTGCATGCGCACTTCGCCGCGGTTCTCCTGTGTTGAGCTGTACTGCTAAAAAGAGCAGAACTGCGCACCGAAACCCTAAGTGACGAAACCGTTGTAAGCGCACCTGGGCCTCCAGAATAGCGAACCACAGCTGCTGGGCGCGAACCACCTTGCGGGCCTTGCCCTCCCGCTCGTACTTCTCGTACAGCTTCACAAACTCGTCGCCCCAGGCGTCCGACAGGCCAGGCGCCTCGTTGGGGCAAAACAGGCTCCACTCCTTGTCCGCCTCCACACGCTGTCATGTAGGGCATCCGACATCCGAAGAAGAAAAAAAAGACATCCGACAGTTGTGAGGGCAGGGCATCCGACAAGGCATCCGACATCCGAAGGGTGGACCGACACTCGTGAGCAAGGAAAGCAAAGGATTGCGCCAAGGTCTAAAGTGGCGTAGGGGCCATCCCGTGGATCAAGCGCCCAGATCGTCCGCTTGGTCGATCCTCAGCGCCGCGAGGCTGGCCAGGAGGCGGGGGCAATTGAGGAGCACCCCTGCCATCTCTTCTCTTCAGCTCACCTCCATGAAGAGATCGGGGATCCAGAGGCCAAAGAACAGGTCGCGGGCGCGGGCCTCCTCCTTGCCGTGGTTCTTGCGCAGGTCAAGGAAGTCAAACACGTCCGAGTGCCAGGGCTCCATGTAAATGGCGAAGGCGCCCTTGCGCTTGCCGCCGCCCTGGTCAACGTACCTGCGCGCAGCGTATGGTGGTGCAAGGTTTGGTGGATTAGGATTGGTGGTATGCGCGGTTTGGCGTGTGATATGATGTGTGGGAATCATCAGGCGGACAAGGTCCAGGGTCAGGGTCAGTCAGATAGCCTGCTAGGGCAGGTGGTGACAGGTGCCCAGCTCAAGACAACATCTCCCTTGCTGCTCCTTCGTTGCATTTCGTAATTTAATGCCCCAAACGCCGACACAAACTCGTTTTTCAGTTCATTCGCTGCTCCGCTCACCGGGCCGTGTCGTTGAAGACGCGCAACATGGGAACGATGCCGTTCGAAGTACCGTTCGTACCCCGAATGTACGACCCGGTGGCGCGGATGCAATGGATGGAAAGGCCAATGCCGCCGGCGCTCTTCGAGATCACGGCGCACTCCTGCAATCCAACACAAGCACACGCAGCGCACACCAGACACGGCCATAGGGGAAAGGAACAAACCACAGGTTTCAGGCTTCTTAATTTGCCAACTTCGCGGATTGGAGTGCCAACTTCGCGGATTGGAGTGGGTTCGCCAATTGGAGTGGGTCAGACCGACATGACCAGACCGACATGAGCGACACGGCGCGGTGCAGAAGCTGGCTGCAACAGAGAAGCAGGCGGGCGCTGAGATTTAATTGCTTGCCACGTGTCAAATGGGTCGTACCTTGAGCGTGTCGTAGATACCGTCAATCGAATCGTCCCGCATGCACAGCAGGAAACACGAGCTCAGCTGCGGGCGGGGAGTACCGCTGTTGAACAGGGTTGGGGACGCGTGCGTAAACCACCGCTCCGACATGGCGTGGTACGTCTGAATCGCAGACTCAATGTCGTCCTGCGCGGCGCAGCGAGGGCAGTTTGCGGGTGCGAGCGCAACCAAGCAAAACGCGTGAGGAGACAAACAAGACAACTACGGGGGTGCGCATGTGCGCATGCATGCTGGTTGAGCAAAACATGGGCATGGCATGGCACGCATCAAGTCCTGCTGAACCTGTCCAGACCGACCTTGTGGATGCCGACGGCGACGCGCATCAGCATCTGCTGCGGCCGCTCAACCACCTCGCCGTTCATGCGCAGCAAGTACGAGCGCTCCAGAGTCTTGAATCCAAAGTAGTCGAAGTCAAAGTCGCGGTCGTAGCGGATCTCGCTGTTCAGGCGAGCGGCGTTCTGTAGAGGGTGAGTAGAGGGTGGGTATAGAGTTGAGGATTCATAAACGTGGGGGGCGGCACAAGGGGACGTCACGTGACGTCAAAAAGACGGGGGGCTGACATGGGCCTGTCGCGGTCCGGTTTCAATTCACGCAGGCCACTGGAAGTGTTGGTCTTTTGCCTCTCTTGTCTTTTTCCTGTCAGGTGTTTCAACTGGGTTAGAGCCTCATGCACTGCCACCGACGAGTAGCAGACGAGAAGAGAGTCGCCACGCGCGTAGGATGCACCCAAGTGATGCGCGGCGTGTGCGAGGGAAAACCCAAGCCAAGGTGGGGGGAGAGCGGCGCACCAGCATAATGATGTTGTAGACCTCGTCGCTGAGCAGTGCGGCATCGTCCCCGGTCCGCGGGTTCTTGTAGTGATACAGCATGTCCATACTGCAGCGGCATATCGGACGGGGTGGGTTGGACATGCAGAAGAACAGTGGTGCCAGTCGGAGTGTGCGGGCACGTCGTGCGGGCGGGAGTGCGGGAAAATCGCAAGGAGATTCGGCGTGTGTTAATGCCACGTGTCCGGAACCATGACGGCAAGCAGGCAGTTCGATTTCGACAAGCAGCCGATTTTGGCCTGCCCTGTGGAACCTCACGACCATACTCACGTCTCGCTGAAGGACTTCTTGGTCTTCTTGTGCAAGTTGGACACGGCAATGCGCGCGGCGAGCTGCAAGGACAGGGTAGGCAGACATCATTCAGAAGGTGAGGTGCACTGCTGAGATGAGATGAATAGACGGTTGTTAAGTTTTAGCGCGCCGAGTGCGGAGGCTCACTCACAATTGCATAGTCCGGATGGGTGGACGTGAGCGCGGCAGCGGTCTCGGCCGCAAGCTCATCGAGCTCCGACGTGCTGACTCCCTTGTAGACGCCACCAGCGACCTTCTGGGCGACAAGGACCTGCGCAGAAGTTCCGATCGGTGACCTGGCGGGAAAAACCAACGAGGGCAACGACTGCGGGCAGACAGCTAGACGCAAGCCCCCCTCACCGCATCGCAGAAGTCCGGGTTCAGGCCGTAAGCAAGCTTGACAATGCGAGCTGTAATTTTGTCGAACATGACCGGCTCCTGCCGACCATCGCGCTTGAGAACGTACATAGAGGTCATTTTTCAAATAGAAGCGCCGACAGGCGGCGGGATACAAAGCAGTCGACACGCTAAATGTGTTACGCGTCAACCTGGGATATTGCTAGTAACGTTTGGGAGGCCTAGAAGCAAGTGCTCGCTATGGTATGAGGAACACTGCGACACAACAGGTCAACCTAGCCTTCAACCAACGTCAATTGCTACGCCTTGTTGAAAAGGGTTGTTCCTAGGGCGTTTGAAAATACTGTTCGTAAATGCACTGTGTAAATGAGAATTTTGGCGCCTCATGGGTCGTACCATTGGGCCCACAAGGCGAACGAAAACCTCGCCCAATGCACTGCTGGTGCGACCGTTCTAAAGTGCACCAACCCCAATGTTTTCGCCTGCATCGTTCTTTTCCCTTACCCTGGCGGAAGAAAGGTGCCTGAAACCTCGCCTGCCAACTGCAACTGGGTCACAAAGGATTATTCTTGTACTGCTCTACCTTCATTGTTAACAAACACGAGTTTATGTTGAAACCGTGATGAGGCTTACGTATGTCGCTCTTTTAGTCCTGTGCATATGGGCATCGTGCGGACAATTAGGAAGCCTCGCATCAAGCAACGACGATGTTGCGGGACCCATTGTAAAACTTAGCGATCTACAGGCGAAGCCAGAAAATGTGACGGAGGCGGAGGATGATAAGGAGAGCAAGCCTGAGACCATCGCCCAGTTTCTGGACGCAGCCCTGCAAAAGGAATTTACCAAGGAAACCAGCGAGGACGCGAAAGGCGGCTCCAACTTCAATGCCACTGTCCAGCAGGAAGAGGTGCGTTTACTTCAGTCGATAGGCGGTCTGGTACGGCGGACTTCTTGCCGCTGGCTTATTAGCCGAAATAGATTGCCCTGTAAGGAGCTTAGCTAATGCCACTAAGATAAGATAACCGCTCTGATTTTGCTGTAATCCAAAACTCAAAGATATGGGAAATACGGGTGCGGTGTCCCGGCGAGCGGAATCACCGCGCAGTTTCCCTAAGGCGAGAAACCCTGTCTATGGTTATCATATGCGCGCCCACCAGGCCACCATCGTCCACACCCCAACCGCCCTGCGTACTGCGTACGCCAGGCCGGTCGGCACACGCAACCGTCACGTGCTGCTGCACTCTCCGTGTCAAACCAAACCTTGCGCATCTCCCCATTACCGCTCGTAGCGCTGTCGCTGGTAGTGCCGTTTGCAGCACCTCGTTCGTAACACCGTTCGTAGCACTAGGTCTGTGCATGGGTGCCATGGCGCCGTGAGTGTTCGAACCTGGGTGCTCCCAAGGCCCAACTCAGCCTTCCCCATGACAGCCAGTGCAACTGCCAAGGGCTTCATGGACCCCGTAAAATCGGGACCTCGGGGGGGCAACCTTCCTGCCAGAAAACCAAGTCCTCGCAAAGCACAGAGGAGCGCGCTGCTGCCCCGGAGAATGACGGGTCTTACTAGACGGGGTCCATACACCCATTTGTGGATAAAAAACGCAGGAAACAATACGCATGTTGTGTGTATGTATGCTCGGTTGACACGCAACGTCGGCACCACTAAAACCAACGACATCACTATCGACACTCTTTGGTCATCAAGAACCTGTAATACGGTTTCCCGATTCAGCCCCTGGCGCTGACTTGTGTTTTGCCGTTAATCTTCCCCGACGGTGTACGACAGGCCAAGCTCGAGACTGTCGTACGCATCGCCGGTAAGGCGACGGCGGCGCAGCAGGCCACCGCTGCCGAATTGGACGGCTCTGACGGCGGCGCCGGGGACGGCGCCGGCGGCGCCAGCGGCGCCGGCGACGGCGGCGTGGCCGCCGGCGGCGCCGCCGGCAACAGCACTGCGCCTGCGGATGAGGTCGAGGGTAGCACGCTGGGAGGTGTGGAGGTGGAGCCGGATGTGGACCGAATCATCGACTCGCAGGACAATGAGTTCGTACTGTCAAAACCCAGGTGGGCCTTACCACATACCTCACCGCACTCGCAGCTGTAGCAGAGTGTAAAAACGTATAGCGGTGTGTACAGGAATATGCGTACAGGAATATGAGCAGCCTGAGTTTGGGACGAAATGGACAGCTTTTGGAGGAGGGCTCGTCGGACCCTTGCTTGGGGCGGGGCCAGGCGTCTGTCTTGGCTAACAACACCCCCACCCCCCATTGCTGTGCCGTCCGAAATCGTCCTGCCCTTCCCCGCCCGTGCGCCCCTTTTGTTGATCCATTACCTCGCTGGCTGCTGACGGTGTTGTTTCATCCTGTTTGCAGCGAGAGCGTCGCCTCTCTGACTTTGGACCAGCAGCTCATTCGGGACATTTCGGTGTTGCTGGTGTCGGCGGCGGTGAGCGATGTGGGGACGCGGACGCGGATGCGGATGCGGACGCGGATGCGGGATGGGGAAAGGGAAGCGGAAGGGGGAGTTGCCCGGAGGGGGCGTTTGCTGCCTGCATCCGTTTCAGCTCGATACGGGATGTGGGTCATGGCCATGAGGGAGCTGCGGAGGGAGCTGCGGAGGGAGCCGGACTGAGACCGGAACCGGCTGGGTGAGGCCGGTCCAGACCGGACCGGGGCTGGCCTGGGGGAGTCGTGAGGGGAGGGGGTAATAAGAACGGCCCGGGGCGAGGGAACGCGAGGGGGAGGAGGCTGCGAGGGGAGAGGGCATGGCTGCAGGATTTTGTAGACGTGCATGGAAGCCCGGCATACCGTCATTTCGGAAGGAGGAAGGAATGAGGAATGATGGCGCGCAGTGTGTCAGCGTGCCTCGGAAAGTGCAATTCGTCATCAATGCTTGCTGCGTTGGATGGATGGCAGGGGGGGGCCGGGGGGGCGGGGCAGTGGATGTCGGGCACGTTTGTGGAGACACGTGCACAAGGGCCTCCGTCGCCTTCCTGTTGGGCCGCTCGTGTGCCTTGGGCCCCCGGTGATCCCCCACCCCTCCCCCCTCTGATTTCTCCCTTCCTCTGCCAGCTCTTCGGCACCCTGTTTGAGGCAGTACGGCAACCGGTCATCAACGGCTACCTGATTGGCGGGGCGGTGGTGGGGCCAGGAGGGCTCAACTGGATCAATGTGAGTCAGCCGGGGGGGGGGGTATGAGTCAGCGGGTGTGTGAGCGGGGGCGTGAGTCAGCGGGGGTTTATGAGTCAGTGAAGGCGTGAGTCATGGAGATATGAGTCAGCAGGGGCGTGAGTCAGCAGGGGCGTGAGTCAGCAGGGGCGTGAGTCAGCAGGGGCGTGAGTCAGCGGGAGTATGAGACAGCGGGAGTATGAGTCAGCGGGAGTATGAGACAGCGGGACCTGCGGGAGGGCGGAAGGACGGGGAGGGCGTTCGAGCTGCGAGCTTTGGATCGGGAATGGGGCCCCGGCCCGGATCCTGAGGACCCTGTTGTGTTGTCGGCCAGCGCCATCCACTTTTGAGGCGCCCTGTCCCTTTCTACTGTGCGTGCGTGTCCTGCGTCATGTCGTTATTGCTGACGGCTGCTGAGCCGTCTCCGCCGATCGTCCCGTTTGCTTTCCTCTGCGTTCTTGTGTGCCCGCCCCCCGTCCCATCGCCCCCTGTCATGTCCCCGGCAATGTTACGGCTGTTACGCCGCTCCCGTCCCCGCGGATTGCGCTGCCACCCCTCCAATGTTGATCCCTTCATTTTGCCATGTCGTATCCTTTTCGTTACGCCGTACAGGAGCTCGTCCAAGTGGAATCCCTGGCGCAACTGGGCGTGCAGTTGCTGCTGTTCGGGTTGGGACTGGAGCTGTCGTTCTCGAAGCTGCGGGCGGTGTGGGGCGTGGCCGTGATGGGTGAGTGGGTAGCTGGCGGGGTCGGGTGGGGTGCGGCGGGGTGCGGCGGGGTGGGGACGTGGGGTTCTGGCACCCGTCTATGTTTACCGGTAAACGAGAGCGAAAATCCCAGCTGTGGGAAGTCCCGGTCGGGGCTGCGGGAGACCGCACTGCCGCCGTGATTCTCCCACCGCGCACCACCTTTATTTTCATGGCCCTTTGAAGGGGTCTTTTATGGCCTTTTGGACTCTGTGCCCTGCCCCCTGCCCCCCGGGCTGTCTATGGTTGTGCTCGCCCCCTCCCCCACGCGCCCATCCCCCATGCGGACCTTGCTTTGTCGCTCGCCAGCTGACCGGTCTGACCGCTGAGCAGTGGGTTTCAAACCTCGCCCCTCGCCCTCCGGCCCCCAATGCCACGCAAATCACTCACGCTCGTCCGCATGCACATGCACATGCACTCTTCACTCACCCCCTCCAGGCGGCACGCTCCAGATCGTGTTGCTGTCGATGGTGGGTGGCCTGGTGGCGGCGGCGGGGGGCGCACCCGTGGCGCAGGTGAGTGGGGCGACGGGGCAGGCGGGCGGGCGGGCGGTAGATGCTAAGTGGCGGGTGGGAGGGGTCCGAAACCCTGAAAATCCCTAATCTAGTAACCGCCGGTGCTTAGCCCGCACTCGGGGTTTCAGATGTCATAATGGTCGCACCGTCAATCGCTCCTTCGACTCGTCCGCATGTCGCGTCCCTGCGCCCTCGTCTCTCTCATCCTCCCTCTGCCTCCTACCCCTCCCCAACCACCTCACCACCATCACCACCACCAACGCACATGCATACAGGGTATCTTTGTGGGTGCGCTGCTCTCGATGAGCAGTACGGCAGTGGTGATCAAGTGTCTGGAGGTGATGAGATCCACCAGCAGCGCCTATGGACAGATCACCACGGGAACTCTGCTGCTGCAGGTACGACATGTGTACGGCATAGCGGTGTGCGCGCTCTGACACGCCGACGTGCCGAGCAGGGGCGGCGCGGCGCCTGAAATGCGCCACCTGACCTGGCCCCACCTCACCTCACTTGACCTGGCCCCACCCGACAGGACTGTATGGTGGGAGTTATGTTTGCGCTGCTGCCCCTCTTTAACGGCGGACCGAGTACAGCGGATGCCAGCCAGCTTGGTGAGTGGGTGGAAGTGGGTGGCTGTGGCGCGGGGCCGCGGGTGGCTGGGGCTGGGGGCGGGCGAGTGCGAGTGCCGGCGGGGCAGGCGGGGGCGCGATGACCGAATGGTTGCGATGGGCGGGCGGGGACGGGGACGGGGGCACGAAGCGGGGGATGAAGGGCGCCCTCCGCCCTGCGATCGAAAGGACCCTCGTTCTGGATGGCACGAGACTGGCGGCTGATTGGGGGGCCGCGACATCGGCCCCCAACACGGAGGTCTGCCTTCCGCCTACATCCCTTCGACATCCCCTCTCTGTCTCTCTTTGCCTGCCTCTGTTCGCCTTCGCGGGTTCTGGGTCCACTAGCTAACGCCATCTCCTTCTCCGCTGCGATATTTTCGTCCCACCCACCCACCCCCCCCAGTCGCCGGTCAGGACATCGCAGAGGCCAAGGGCCGGGCGGTGCTGATGGTGCTGGCCTCGGTGATGCGCCTGTGTCTGGCGGTGGTGGCGGCGATCATGGTGGCAAAGACGCTGATGTCGCCCGTGCTCAGGCTCCTGCAGAGACAGGTGGGCGGCCGAGTGGGAGGGCGGGCGGGCGGACGGGCGGGAGGACTGTAAGCGGGCGGGTGGGGTGCGGAGGAGGTGCCGTGACCTGCGCTGTCTGGGGGAGACTCAAACCCTGTCTCCCTAAAACAACCCTAAAAACCATGAAAAACTATGAAAACCCCTAAAAAAACCTAAGCCCTCCACCTCCATCTCTCCTCACCCCCCCGCCCGCCCGCACAGGCCTCCCGGGAGCTCGTCCAACTTGCCCTTGTGGCGGTGTGTGTGGGCATTTCCAGCTTCAGTCAGGTGATGGGCCTCTCCAGTGAGTTGGGCGCCTTTGTGGCGGGCGTCATGGTCAATGTGGCGCTCGGACCTGGCGGAGCGACCCACGGGTCGGTCGCGGCATCATCCGGCGGCGACGGCGTCGGCGCCGGCGGCGGCGTCGCCGCCGTCATGATGAATGCGATGGCGCCCATTGCCGGCATTGTGCCGCTGTCGGGGGCCGGCAGCGGCGGCGCCGCCGCCGGCGGCGGCGCAGGCGGCGGCGGCGGCCTCCTCGCGACCCATGGGTCGGTCGGCGCCGGCCTGGAATCCGTGCTCAAGGCCAAGGGCAGTGACAGCGAGGCGGAGTGGGGCCTGGATCGGGAGGCGTTGATGTTGGTGGAAGTGGAGCGCGAGTGGGAGCGCGAGCGGGAGAGGGAGAAGGAGCGGGAGAAGGAGCGGCACCGGTCGCGTGAGACGCTGGGCTCGCACGCGGCGTACTACAGCATTGAGAGCGCTCGTAATGTGTTGGTGGCGCTGTTTATGGCGAGCATTGGACTCATCATGTCGCCCAGGTAAAAGGGCTGTCGGGTTTTGTTTGGTGTTGCAGGTGTTGCAGGTTGGGTTTGGACATGACTTGGCTTGGTTTTGGTTTGGTGGGGTGTGGTTTGGTGGGGTGTTGTGGTGGGGTTTGGGTTGGCGGTCGGAGGACGGTGCGAGGGGAGGGATAGGTATAGAATGGATGCGGATCAAGAGGGCGTGAACCTGAAAATCAGGGGGAGTACCGAATCCACACCGTCCCCTCACAGGATGGGGACGTGGAGCCCTCGCCACTGACGTGTTAACGCGCTTGCCCTTTCCCTCGTCCCTGGTTCGCTCCTTCCTAGCCCGCCTGACCGCCCCCTCCCCCCTCCCGCCTTCCAAATACCCTTATCTTCCCCCCACCGCCCTTCTTCCCCCTTGACCTTCCGCCCCTCCTCCGCCCCACCCCCTCACCCTCCTCTCCAGGTTCCTGGCGGACCACCTGGGTGTGTTGACAGTGGGTGTGGGGCTGGTGGTGTTGGTCAAGGGAGCACTGGTGGCGGCGGTGGTGAGGGGCTTCTCGGTCGGCCTCAGGACATCGCTTGCTGTGGGTGAGTGACACTGCCTGGCTGGGTGGCTGCCTGGCTGGGTGGCGGGCTGACTGGCTGGGTGGCTGGGTGGTTGGGCGGCTGGGTGGCGGGCTGACTGGCTGGGTGGTTGGGCGGCTGGGTGGCGGGCTGACTGGCTGGGTGGTTGGGCGGCTGGGTGGTTGTCAGACTCGTCTAGGCACGTGCCTTGCGCCCTCTCCGCCGCGCTTGCCCTTGGCCCCTGCATTCCTTAGGGCTTTAGGGTTCAAACTTCGAACCTCTTCGGACCTCTTTTGAGGTTGGCTGTGTGTTTTCACCCCCTGACGTCGTTTTGCCCTTCTGCAGGCCTGTCCATGGCTCACGTGGGCGAGTTTGCGTTCGTACTGCTGAGCCATGCCGTACAGTCGGGCCTGCTGCCGCTGCAGGTGCGCTGGGGTGGCGTCGGGCCGGGAGGGTCGCAGCGCGGGGCGGACGAGGCGGGGGCGCAGAGCGAGCGAAGACCGAGCGGGGCGGGGCGGGGCGGAGCGGGGTCGCAGAGGGAGCGAAGAGACTGCACCCAACTGCAGCTAACGTCCCGTGTCCACTGCGCGGGTCTGGGCTGGGGGCCGCCTCTTGCGGCGGCGGATGCCGGCAGCTTGGCTCCCGAGACCCCCCGCCCCCTTACCCGCCTTTCACCCACTCACCCCGCCTCCCCTGCCCGCACCTCTCAACCTACCCCTTGTGACTTTCTTTCTACGTGCCCCTCCCCATCGCTCCCCACCGCTCCCCACCTGCCGCTGCGGCTTCATCTTGATTACCCCACTGTTCCCGCGCCCTCCTCCTCCCCCTTTGGGTGTCTCCCTGACTCCCCCCTTGGGTGTCTCTGCGGTCTCTGCCCCTCAGGTTTACATGTTGCTCCTGGGCGTAACGGCGCTGTCGCTGCTGACCACCCCCTTCATCGTGCTGCTGGCAATGCACTGGGTGCTGCCTAAGGACGGCGGGGGAGGGGGCCTGGGCGGCGTCGGAGGCGGCGGCTCGGTGGCGGGCGGCCTGGGGGCCCTGTCGCAGGGTTTGCAGGGCCGCGGGTCGAGATGAGGAGGCTGCGATCTGCCCCGCCACGGGGGCACACAGACATACACACAGACATATGCACACACACACTCGCACGGACGCCGCCGCCGTCGCAGCAGCAGCAGCAGCCAGCAGCAGCCAGCAGCAGCAGGAACCGCTCTCCGGCTCGTGCCACTGTGCTTGTAACGAGGAGCACCGGCGCCGGCGCGGTTTACGGCCCGGAGGCGGTTTCGCGTCATACCGCAGCGCGGCCGCGTACCTAGTTGGACAGTTCAGAGGAGAAGCAGCGGGGTTGGGACCCCCCCTTGGTTTGTGTGCGGCTGAATTCGATTGAGGCATTGCCTGTTGGTCCGTCTGCGGGGGGTGCTCGTGTGTGTGTGTGGAGGGAGGGAGAGGGGGAAAGAGGCAGAGAGAGCAGGATGCTAGGTAGCGCCAGTGGGGTAAAAGAACGATATATCGATATTGCAGCGGATATGCCAGCGTGCAGGATTATTCGCCTTCGACGGCTGTCGTCGTGGCTTTCTCGAAGCGCTGAGATGTGTGGCGGCGTGTGGCCGTGAACGCATGCAAGTGTTGCATGTATACGTGTATGTGGGAGTGGGGTAAAAAATGATACCGCAGCGGAGACGGGGGGAGTGGGGGTGGGAATGGGAGTGGGGGTACAAACTACGACCTGCAGCTGAGTATCCAGACGTTGGCGGGGGGGCGGGGGAGGGGGGCGGGGCTGAGAAGCAGCTCCGCTCCGTAACGCTCGGCTCGGCTCGGCTGCCTGGTTTTCACGTGGGGTGTCAGTGAGCCCCCCGGTGGTGGTGGTGGTGGTGGTGGCTGGTTTTTTGCGCGGCTGACTCGGTGCATGCAAACAGGATCTGCATAAATCGCAGGACGGCCAGACTCGTGTTTTCTGGTAGCGACGGGATCGAATGGGGGGGCCCTTGCTCTGCGGTGCGTGAGGCGAGGAGTAAAGGCAACAGGCGTTGTGCTGCTTGTTGTTATTAGCGGTGTGCAAGCACCTGCGTTGGCAAGAGAGGCGAGATAGGCGATGAGAGCGAGAGAGACTGTGCGGTGAAGGCGAGAGCGAGGTGGGAAGAGGGAGAGTGGCGGTGTCGTGCACCGTTGGTGGCTGGGAAATATCCACACCCCGTTGTCGGGGACGCATGCGTGCCGTCCGCTGCACTTGACAGCGGGGTGAACGGCAAGGGTTTGGGTAGGGTTGAGGGAGAGACGCGGGCGCGGGGGGCTTTGGTGGAGACGCGGCGGGGCGGAATGGGGCGCTGTGTGGGCTTTATGTTACGCAACGAATGAGGATATTATTGCAATGCAAGTTCTTGGTCCGTGTTGAAGTGTCCGGGTTGTTTTTTCTCTGCCTGAGCGCGATGATTGCATTCTTTTTGCAGGTATGTCTTGTGCTTTTTGTTATAAACCAATAGGCAGTACGGTAACCCCCGAGTCGCGCTGCGGGTGGCTATTAGGGGTAGCTCGCCTCGTGGACCGCCGCGATCATGATGTGCCTGTGCGAGCAATGTCACACCAGGTTACTGGCACAGAAGATGATACACTGAGCTCGAAGACGATATACTGTGCTCGTTAGTTGACATGTAGTAGGTTGGGACTGCAGATCCGGTCGGTCGAATGGTCCAGGAGGCTGCACGGGCGCGGACGGAAGGCCCCGTCCTCGCAAGTCCGAAAGGGAAAGCGCCCGGCCATGCAAGGTTCTTGCACCCAGCAAGAATTCGGACACTGACATGCCGGTACCGGAGGAATCCTCGCACACCACAGAAACAGAAACGGGGCCCATCAGTGGTTCTCTACAGGCACTTAGCCAGCCTACAACAAGGCTGCCGTAACACACACAGTTTGAGTGCTCCTTGAAACCCTGCACTATTTACGAGTCAGATGAGGCTTTGATCTTTGGCTTGGATGGTAGCTGATGAAGAAGTCTTGCAACCGAGATTCCCATGCATGGTCTGTAACATACTCCGCCGTAGCTTTTTTCTCAATTCACAACATTTTCAGTAGAGAACTGATCTGACCGAGCGTATAACTCACGTGCGTCACAGGGAAGGCTAACTGGCAGCTGGCCTAGAGCTATGTGCGCGTCCATCGCATTACTAATACAACTTTTGGCCGTCCACATTACAAGCGACATGCCGATAACATCAAAATTTTGGTAAACCAATCACTGGAAATTGACTAAATATACTTGGTGACTCTGAATGGAGGTGAAATATGGCAAATTCATGTACATTGTACTTGACCACTAAATAGCTTAAAGCTGTTTCCGGGGCTACAAAGGTGCATTCATCTTTAAATATAGTCAAGGAATGGCAAGAAAATAATTGATCTGGCTCGTTTCGGCAATCCGTGGTCCACAATTTTCATACATCAACCGCTTTGCCATCCGTAACCCTGCTGGATGACCGCTGTTAAAACTAAGGTTATAGCCCAAATACCATAAATATATTTCGCAAAATCCAGTAACCTCTTTCGCAGCGAGAACGCAACCTCTACTTCCTCTACTACGCAATAGGTTTCCTAACATTTTCTTCTACACTTTTAGGACTTCCTATCGATAAGCTGAAGGAGCGTCTGGACACTGCAGGAGAATATTGGTTGTCATATTGTGTTGCTCTCTTGTTCGTGAGCAGATGTTCAAGCGTTCCTGCGGCCGTGGCGACGCACCCCACCGCCAGAAAGGCATCCTTACGGCGACGCTTCTTGTGGCACTCAAAATGTTAACGTCTCCTGCACTCGGTGATTATGGCACTACGGTGCTTACATTCCGTGTTGGAGCATCGATCGGTCGCGAGGGTGAGTTGTAACTGAACTGACCCACGGCGCGACGAGCCGACGGCGTTGAGCAGGTTTTTCCAAAGTTAAGTTTGGGCTTCAAAGCCATAACCAAAACTAAAACATCCACAAAACCACCGATACGGAAAACACCACAGCTCACATGCTGACCTGACGTGTCCGCGCGCCGTCCTCCGCCCCAGCCACCCGCTTAACCCGCCTCCCCGCTCCCTATCGCCCTGATGCCGGGAAGCCTCTCCCATGCTTCATCACACCATCCTCCAATTAAATAAAAATGCCCACGCAAACCGTGCAGGAGCGTGCGCGGAGCTGTACGAGCAGACCGCCATGGGCTACCAGTACTTTTTCAACTTGCTGGCCCAGCAGCAAAAGACGCTGCCGCTGCCTCCCCTCGCCGACGCCACCGGACGCCGCTACGCCATCCAGCTCCAGCTACGGCTGATCGCACACAACTGCACCAACGCCGACCGCGCAGCGGCCCTGGCCGCCCTAATCGAAGGTACCCCCTGGCCGCCGCCAGACCCCGCCACCACCACAAACACCACCACCACCACCACCTCCGGTGCCGCCAACGAGGCCGACTCCGACAACATCGGCCCCGTCCATCTGCTCCTCGGAGGCAACGGTATCAACGCGCACGAGGACGCGCTGCAAGCCAACGCCGCGTCGCGCCTGCTGCTGCACTGCTGCACCGCGCGCGATTCGGTGTTCCTGCTGGATCTGCCGTACGTGTACGGCCTCTTCACGCCCGCCAGCATGTATACCGGTGCCATTCTGCGCGCCATGGCCTTCAGCGGTCTGCGCCGGGTGGCGGTGGTCCACACACTCGACTCGCCACTGCACACGCAGCTGTGCGGTGGGGCGCTGCGCCAGATGGTGCCCCTGGGGGAGTTGCGGCCCGGTTTCGGAGCAGTGGTGACTGTCAACTACACGGCGGCGGAGTCAACGCGGCCGGGCTTCTGGGACGAGGCGGGTGGGTGGCTGGCTGGGTCGGTGGGTCGGTGGGTGCGTTTGAAGGCGTCATTTAAATGATGTGCTACGGATGTGTGAGCATCTCTGGGTACCGTGCCTTTCTGCGTAGCGCCACTCGCCACCAGAGAAGCATGCGCCCTTCCCCCCGCCCCCCTTTCGTGGCCTCTATGCGGTCCGTTCCCAACTTCCCACCGGTGCGTTCCCCCCGGTCTACGACCCGGCCCCGCAGCCGCCGCCATCGCCGCCCAGAAGCCCGACACGCTGGTGGCATGTGACGAGATGCCGTACTCGGCTCAGCTGGTGAAGGCGTTGCGCCGCCGCGGCCACTGGCTGTCGGCGGTGTGGCTGGCGTCGTACGGCAAAGCCTTGGACATCGTGTCGTACCTGGTGCGTAGTATGTACGGCGGGACATGACGCTAGGGCACGGATGGTAAACGGCTCGCTGGCGGGGGTGCCCGGTGCCGCGCGGGCTGGCTTGTCGACCCGCGCCACACCTTGCCGATCCCTGATCGATCCCCTCCATAGTCCATACGCGCTGTGTTGCCGGCCGACTGGGCGCTCGTGTGCTCGTGTTGCTGTGCTGTCGCGCGTACTTGTCCGTCTGGGTTGTGGTCCGAATGCGACGCGATCGCAGCTCACGCAGGAATGGTAAGGTTACAGGCATGTTTGGCACAAGACATTGTCGGGGTCCTTTAGCCAAAGTGGCCTTGATTCGTAATTTTCCACGCGCGCGATGTTGCTCCCTCCCTCCCTGGCGAACAAACCCACCCTCCCTCCACCGCGCCAGGGCGACGCCGCCGAGCACGTGCTCACCACCGTACAATGGATGTCCAGCCTGCCGTACGCAGACTCGTTCTTCGGTACGGCAGAAGAGTTCGCCGTCGGCTTTAGCGCCGCCACCGGTCAGGAGCCGTCGTACTTCAGCGCCGCCGCCGCCGCCAGCGGCTACGTGATGCTCTTGTCGCTGCGCCGCGCGGTGTCGGCGTGTGACCTGTCGGGCCTGCGAGAGGCCTCGGCCGATGCGTTCCTGTGGCAGGACGGCGCACTTTCCTGTAACGGCGGCGACGGCGGCGGCGGCGCCGGCGCCGGCCTGTACTACACCAACATCAGCGGCGGGCAAATGCTCCGCAGCATTCTCAGCACGTTGCAGACGGACACCTTCTTCGGGCCGGTGGGATTCAACCACTACCGCCAAAATGTGTACCACCCTCCGGTTGTGGCGCAGGTGAGTCGTGCACCCTGGGTGCTGGGCCCTGGAGGGAGGGGGAGGTCCTGGGAAGTCGTGATGGTCGTGGATGGAGGTGTTGTGAGGGATGTGTCCGGATTCAGCTTTTGCTCCAGGGGAGGAGGGAAGGAGGCGGGTGGAGTCTGGAGTGGGTGGCTGCACGGGGCGCCTTCTTCGGGAGGGGTTTGAGGGTGGCATGGGTGGTGGTGGTGGTGGTGGTGGTGGGTTACTAGTTTGTGTTGCGCTGGGCGCTTGGCGGGCGTCCTGGAGGCTACCTTGCACTGTCCTCCCAACCTTGCACTGCCCTTCACGAGGTGCGGCAATCAGATGCCGCATCGCGCCGCGAAGTTTCTCTTAATGAACGCCCTCGATCTCCCTCCCTCCCGGACACACCTACCCGCCGGCTGTCTTCCGGCCCTCCCCCCTGGGTTTCTTCCGGCCTCTTGCTGCGTCCCGCCAGGTGCTGAACAACCGTCTGGCGATTGTCGTACCGTTGGATCTGGCCGAGCAGCGGTTGGTACTGCCCATTCCGAAGCCGACGGCGCAGCACGGCGTCCGCTCCTGGGTATCCAGCACCAAGGGAATCGTGATCACCACGTCGCTTTGCTTCCTGGGCTGTCTGTGTCTGGGGCTGCTGCTGCTGATCCTCCGCCGCTGGCTGCTGCCGCGCCTGAGCGTTCTGGTGGAGATCGACCCGGCGGAGATTCAGGTGAGCAAACCAGAAACCGCCAGCGTCGCTGCCGCTACCGCTGCCGTCGCCGCCGGCAACCGCCGTTGTTTGCCGTACCAAGCGCTGTCGCCGCCGCCACCGGCGGTGGCGGTTGTTGTTTCCTGGTCCGTTCCAACATTGGTGGTTGGAGTGGGTGGTGGGGCTCCCTAGGTCTCAAAAGGACGCGAACTTCAGAACAAAAGATGAACCTTCAAGAGGGACTGTCGGGAGGGTCAGGGCGTTGCACTGGCGCTGCTCTTCTTGGTTTGTCATGCGTACTGCGCCGTACTGCGCCGTACCGTACCGCACTAGGTCGACGTGGCACCCCAACGGAACATGGACGGCTCGTTTGAGCCGGGGGAGGGCATGTATCGCGGCGCGCGAATCAAGTTGGTGGTGGCGACGGAGCTTCTGGCGGCGGCCGCGCCTCGGCCAATGTCAATGGGGGTTGGGTGGGAAAAGGCGGCGCCGCCTTTGGCGCTGTCACCTCTGGGTCGGGCACCGGCGCGGGACGCCACCGCCTCCCTGGCGGATGGTGAACAGCGAGTGTCAGAGCCGCCGCCGCCGCCGCCGCTGGAGCTTCCATCTACGTCGTCAAGCCACACGCGCGAAGCCCCGCTGAGGCTGCCCTCGAGTCTGCAGGCAGCGGCGACTGGCTGGCTCACCCGACGAGGCCGAAAGCAGATCTCAGGTTGGTTTGTCTCATCGTGTGCGTTGTTGGTTTGCGTGTCTGTCGCTTCGTGTCTGGGTTGCGTCGTCCGGGAAGGCACCCGGTAGGGCTGGGAAGCGCTGGGAAGCGCTGGGAAGCGCTGGGAAGCGCTGGGAAGCGCTGGGAAGCGCTGGGAAGCGCTGGGAAGCGCGGGGAGGCGATGTGGAAAGAAGCGGAGGGTGTGAGGACCGGGTGAAAGCGGCGAAAGCGCCGGCAAAGAAATGATGGCGGGCGGGCGAATGCAGTCTCATGCCCTCATTGCAGCCAGAGCGAGCGTGGGATATGAGAGGGGCCGCTCGACAGGACCTTCGAGGCGCCTGGCACCTGCGCTCTGCTGCCGGTCCCGCGACTGTCGCTCCGTTGTATACTATATTGAAACCGTACTGTAATTATTATGAATAATTTCAATTAATATCATAATCAAATATCAACTCTTATTAATTAAATATGAATTAAAAATATTAATTAAAAATGAATTATTAATTATAAATATAGTATTGATATTACAACAGTGGACCCAGAGGTATCCTTCTGTATCCTTGTTGCTGCTGCCGTCATTGTTCCCCGCTGGCCTGGTCCGTTCGCCCTTTCTGACGTGGCTGCGAGTTCTTTCCTCATTCACCGCCGCTCTTGCCGCCCGATCCTGCCCACACAGCGGTCGTATGGCGGGCGATGCGACTGCAGCACCCCTCCATCTGTCCCCTGCTGGGTATCGCGTGGGCGTGGCCGGGGCTGGTGGAGGGCGGCGGGACGTTACCGGTGGTGGTACGACAGGTGGGCTGGTGACGTACGGGTCGTACGGACACGGACAGGGACCAGGCGTCCTCCGCTTTGCTTGGGGATCTCGCTTTCGCATTCCTTCATCTTTCCAGGAGAAGGGTGGGCGTGGGCCGATGGGTCGGTGAGTTCGTCTGCAGCTGCATCTCCAACCCATCCTTTGCTAACATCCTCGAATGAAACATGTGAGCTTGCAAATGCCATGTATATCTGCATCCCAGAATCAAGTGCTCGTTGTACGTACCGCACATTCTTTGTACTGCAGTGGTACGAGCTGGGCAGTTTGGCGCAACTGATTGAGAACGAGACGGTTCCGCTGCCGCTGCTCACCAAGGCCGCCATGGCACAGGGCATCGCGGAAGGCCTCGCGTACCTCCATGCTCAGGTGAGGCTCCGAGTTGTCTGTTGTCACCTTATCCTGAATGAATCGGAAACCAGTAAACGGATCCCCATAATCGCCACACCGTTTGGTGCATACCACATCTGAGATCTGATGCTGACGTAACAGTGGGGCCCTCCGGAGCCCAGCATTCCGAAAGACGGCCATTGAGCCGTCGCGCCATCCGGCCACAGCACTGCGCCGGAAGCGCTAGGTGGGGGATATGGGCCAGAGCTGACTGCTACGTGGTTGCCTGGAACTGACGGCGAGAAGGCAGCCGGCCCTGGATGGACAAACACAAGGCGAACCATGTACACTGACCCCACCCGAGACGCTCATATTTGTCCAGAGCTCGAGCGCCTCTTAGTTTGCCTTGCCTTCGCCGCCTGGGTTCGAGTCCCGCTGCAGACGCCGTCCATCCTTGCGGGGCCCTTGGACGCCGCCCGCATCCTCATCGACAAGCAATTCAATCCGCGTATCTTTCCGAGGCTCGCCAATCTGGATACCTCCACGTCAGCAGCGTCGACGGCGACGGCGGCGGCGGCGGCGGCACCCAATGCGGGCGCCTCCCCAGGCAAGAACGGCAGCCGTGCTTTCGGACGTCGTCAACAATCCCGCCACGATGCCGCCACCGCCGCCGCCGCCGCTGCCAGCGGCCCCTGTAGTACAACGACGGCGGTACGACAAGCACACCAGGTGGTGCTCGTCGACGCCGCGACGACCGGGAGCCGCTGCTCGTCCCCGAGGGCGCTGGCGAGCGTCGAGCTGCCGGCGCCCACCGACCCGTGGGTCGCCGGCGGAAGTGGCGTCGCGGCGGCGGCGGCGGTCGCAGACGAGCCGTGCGTGCGTAGCAAGGAGCAAGATGTGTTGGAGTTCGGGCGCCTGTTGGGTTTCATCTTTTTGGGCGGATCGTGGGCCGCAAGGTTCAGCGGCATCGAATCAACAGACCGCAAATTATCCTCTGCTCTTTTGCAGCTTCGGACGTTTTCCAACACCGACGCACGCGCGGGCACCAGTACAGGAGCGGCCGCGCTTATGGGTACGGGCACGGGCATGGACGCCGGGACGGGCATTGTGCCGGCCGGCGGCAGCCCCATGCTCCGAAAGCAGAACACTGGCGGCAGTGAGCTGGGGGCTTCTAGCTGCGTGGAACTCGTACTGCTGCCCTCTTCTGTGGACGGACACCGGCTGCAGCAGCAGCAGCAACAACAAAAACAACAGGAGCAGCAACAACAGGAGCAGCAACAACAGCAGCAGCAACAACAGGAGCAGCAACAGCAGCAGCAGGAGCAGCACGAACCGCATAAGCTGCCAGGCCGCCAGGCAAACCAGCAACTGCGGCAGCAGTACCGGCAGCAGCGTCAAGACGCGCTGACGCTTGAGGCGTTGGATGCGCTGTGCTCGGAGATCGGCGAGCTCGCTCGGGCGTGTATGCACCCCAATCCGTCGGAGCGCCCGTCCTTCACCACCGTAATCACTGTACTAGAGAACAGGGTACGGCCAGCGTTGTCCGGTGAGCACGACTTGGCGGGGTCGTCCCGCGCCTGCCTGAACCTCGGCTTGGCGCTGTTTTCCGAGGCCTCGCGCTCTGGCGCCGGCGGTACGGCAGCGGTTGCGGCACGTGCATCAATGGAGATGAACAAGCCGAAACGTGGCGCACGGGAGCCGGACGACAAAAACGCCATGCGAAGGTAGGCTTCCCCACATCCTGTCCTTCGTGTGGATCTCTTTTTGGCTGGCCCAAAGTGACCCGTGGGTCGGCAGGGCAAGGGGCGGTGGTGACTCCACAGGTTGAGATCCGGGATGGGGGTTTATCCACGGGGGTATAGGCCGGAGCCCGTAACCAGCAACGTATTAGAAGAATCCTTTCTCTCTGGCTCTTTAGCAGACCGGTAAACGAGGTAAACTTCCAGGCAGCAGGGGCGTTACATACACACCCAAGGCTTCCGGATACTGTGCTTGGCATCCGCGTGCATCTCCGCATCCTTGTTTGAAAACGTGGGGTACTCGCTGCCATGCATGGGGTGACCGCTTGGACAGGGGTCCCGCTGGATCCGTTTAAGTCCCCCGGTTCGGTCTTCACGGCTCTGTCGCTCTCGCGAATTACCGTAATAACAAGAGACGCACCTTCGCAGGCCCCTGATCTCCCCCGACGACCTCCTCTTTGAGCTCTTCCCGCCCAAGGTGAGTCGCTCGGGTCCTTCGGGGCTACGTTAATAAGAAGTACGAGCCGCAGCGATGGCACGGAGGCGATGCGTCTTGGCGAACTCGCCAATCAGTACTTCCCCAAACGCATCCGTGGTGGTGAGAGGGGCAGCTCCCTCCCTGCCGGGCTGCCTGGTAGCCTGTTCATTCCTTACCCGGCTGCCTGCTCTTTCACCTGCTGTTCACCTTGTTGCCGGGCGCGAAGGTGCGACTCTGGTGCCTTTCTGATGATCTGCTGCCGCTCCAGCCCCTTTCCGACGCTCACTCTCTTCACTTCCTCCGCCTCCAACCCGCAGGTCGCTCGGGCTCTGCTGGCGGGCGAGACGGTAAAGCCGGAGCGCTACGAGTGCGTCTCCATCTTCTTCTCGGGTGCGCGCATCCGCCGGCGGCCCTCCACCTCTGCTTCTGCCGAGCAGCTTCTTCTGCCGCCCCACGCAGGCCGCCCGCCCCAAACCCTCGCCTTGCAAACGCTCTCCATCTTGCCGCGCGCCGGTCGCCCTTCCTTCTCCACCCTCCCTCTGTCTTTTCTGGGCCCCTTTCTTCTTCCTCCTCCTCTTCCTCCTTCTCCTCGTCCCCCTGCCCATCTTGGCTGTCGCTCCGGAGCCCATCTTTCCACGCGCTCCCCCGCGCTCCACCTCCTCGATCTCTCCTCCTTTCCTTTTCCGCGCGTCTTTCGCCCGCATGCTGTAGACGTGGTCGGCTACATGGACCTTTGCGGCCGGCTGCAGCCCCATGAAGTGATGGAGCTCATGCACCGCCTCTACTCCCGCTTCGACGACCTCATCCGGGAGCTGAGGCTCTTCAAGGTACGACATGCCGTACTGTAAACCACCTGCAACGCCAGCCGACTGTACTCACGATGTACCCTGTAATTTCATTTCAAAATTGCTCCCCCAACATCTGGCCGCCACTCCCTCCGCTTCTGCTCCGAAACCACATCCAGGTGGAGACTGTGGGCGACGCCTACCTCGCGGTCGGCAACCTCTGCTACCCCCAGCCGCAAACTCACGCCCGCCTCATCACGCAATTCGCCTTAGCCGCCATTCGGACCGCCGGGGAGCTGCAGGTGCATCCCGACAGACCGGAGCTGGGAACCGTGCGCATCCGCGTGGGGTTGCATTGCGGCCCAGTGGTGGGGTCCGTGGTGGGTACGCTCAATCGGCGCTACTGCCTGTTCGGCGACGCCGTCAACACCGCCGCGCGCATGGAGCACAACAGCGTGGCGGGGCGGGTGCACTGCAGCGGCGCCTTCGCGGCGTTGGTTTCGGAGCAGTGGCCCGAGCTGCGTCTGGCGAGTCGCGGCGTGCGGCAGATCAAGGGCAAGGGGTGAGAAGGGAGGGGGAGGGAGGCAGAGGGTGCCAACCCTGACGCCCTAACAAGTACCGTACCGTTTTGCCCTTTTCACCCCCATCAGGCCCATGGAGACCTATTGGGTGGAGGAACAGCAGCAGCCGGGGGAGGCATCCGCGGGGGTCGACGGCGGCGCCGACGAAGAAGGACGCCTGCCGCCGCTGCCGCCGCAGCTGCCACTGGCCTGGAGGGTTTCCATCCGGCGCTCTGCGGAGATAGCCAGAAAGACAGACGCCTGGGCTGCTCGAAACAACTCCGCCCGGCCAATGAGGGTAGGGTAGGGCTTGATTCCACACAAGGGGTGCCGCCTCTGAGACTGAGATGCGACTTTGCCCCCCCAGCCGCCTGCCCATGCGTTGCGCGGGGCGCCCCGCGGTGGCGCTGCGCTGGTTCACTTTGCGGGGCGCAAGTCTTTGCTGCTGAGCTGGTGACTGAGGGACCCAAGTGGGATCATCCGGCGCGCGGGGAAAGAGGGGCAGGCCTCGAGGGGCGAGGAGGCGATTCGCTGGGTTCGAGGAGGGCAGGGCCAGGGGTTTGGCAGGGGATGTCCGGGGCAGTGAGCGTGGTGGGCGGGGTGGGACGCTAGGGGTTGCAGTAGGTGCAGCGTACAGGGGCATAATGTCCGGCGCCTGCCTCTGTACCGCTGCGCAAATAACAAGCGGTGCAACGATGTCGCCGCCGGAATGGTCGAGATGCTTGTGCTTAAGTGGTTATGGCTTTGAGAAACGCTTCCCTCAATCACTGTGCCGTGTCCTGTTCGGGTACCGTATCGTAGACCCTCTACTCGGGCTGTTGGAGGCCCTCGAAAACAAATAGAGAGACATACACGCCTGCGGCCAATGGCCCCCCTATGATCGAAAATTGCTCTAGTAGATGGTGATGCGCAGCATGAGCGAGAAGTATACGGGCCGCGGCTGGCGGCGGGTACGCAGTTGCGAGAAGCTGGGCAGTACTTGGCTAGTCAAAGCTACCCGTCTTGCCCTGGTGTAGTCGCAGTAAGCGTTTACGTACTCGGCAGGCAATAATCGGCGCCATAGTCGCCGAATTGAGTGGGTCGTGTTGCTGTGAGCTCGAATATGGAGCGGGCGGTGCGGTGGGGCTAACGGTGACGGCATTCCTTTTTCGGTTGTGCGAGCTCGGCAACGTGCGCGTGCAAAGCGTGGATTCAAACAAATCTACATGACGGGCATCATCCCGTACCGTAAGATGTTATGGGCAGTACAATTGTTGTGGTTGTTACAGTAGCCGTACAGTGTTGCAGGTTCGCCTCGCTGGCGCGCGTGGAAGTTTGGGTCTGGATGGCCAATCGCGCGCCGCCGGTATGTCGACGAGCGCGACGTGGTACCGGCACGTGTGGGGGTTAGGTAGCGGAAAGGTGTACGGGACACTGGGCGGCATAATGTTTTCTGAGTCACCTGCGAGCAGTTGTGTCTTCCTGCTTTCTCTGGTCGGGTGCCTTGTCAGTCAGTTCGATGGGTGGTAGACGGCTGAAAGGGTTGCCCCGCTTGACCCCTTCCTCCGAGCGGACATGCATGATACATCTGTAGCAACCATGTGTGGGTTATCGTTATCAGTGTCGGGACACGATGTACAAAGGCCTACGGTTGAGCCTGATAGAATGTGCGAGAAGCTGCACGACCTTAGGGAAACACGATCATAGGGAAGCACCTTCGTGCACCTGCGGTAGTGACAGTAGTGCTATTGCGTAAGAGGAAGCTACGAGAAGCGATGACGCGAGGCACGTTCGAGTAGCTTCCAATGACGCAACTTCGCGCAGTTGCTGTAGTAGGTTTGGCGAGGCCAAAGGGCACTTTCGCGTAGCTACCATAGTAGGTTTGGCGAGGCCAAAGGGCACTTTCGCACAGCTGCCGTTGTAGGTTTGGCGAGGCCAAAGGGTACTTCGCACAGCTGCCGTAGTAGGTTTAGCCAGGCCAAATACGCTGTACGACAGGGCTTCGCCAATAGTATAAAAGGCGCGAATTTCCGGTCTTTTGGAGGCAGTCGAGATCGGGCTAGTGAGTCCCCACTGACCTCATAGCACCTGGCCCGGCCTTAAGACTCTGAGACTAATGGCAATCTGGTAATCTGTAACAACGAAAGCAAGGAATCTCTGACTCAAACCCTCTGACTCTTAGCACAATAGCACCGAGACTCTCCTCCAACCAGCCAACGATCATCTACAAGATCCCTGTCCAAGAACCCCTCGAACCTCCCCGGTTCACAAGACCCAAGTGTACGACAAGGCCTCGTACTGTACGACAAGTCCCCAAGCACCAAGCTTTAACATACGACTTAACCAAGTCTCCTAAACGATAACTGGGCCATCGGCCTCTAGGATAAACTCTGCCCGATCAAGTGCAAGAAGTATTCATTGGGCCTTAGGCCTTAGGACGTTACGCTGCTCAGCAGCACAAGATCACTAGGGTCTGCGTGGGTCAGTCCTGGGTTGAAACAGTAAAGTATATCGTCATCTACGGCTTTACTGGCAGTCTGCCACTGAGAACGATCACTGGTGTAGTTTCTGTCCAGCCCCGCTAGCCTTCCATACGCGAAAATTTTTGGGTGGTCGTGTTAGTTGTGGGTGTGGGCCGTAGCGCTACACATCCCTCCGCTGTTGATGCTCGTGGCCGGGGTTTATTCACAAGGGTGGCTGTTTTGAATCGTGTCTGTGGTATTTTCCATGGTACGGTATTGACTTCGCAGCCGAAGCCAACACCAGGTGCGTTTTCAGGTACGGTGTGCAATGGTACTCGTTTTGGATCTGTCCACTTTTGAACGGATCATTTATTCCTCCCATTCTGCCGCAAGGCGTGCGCCAATGCGCTTCGAAACATCGCTCAACCCTTTAGAATGTCTGGTCGCTGATTGTGTGGCCGGCAACATAAAGCGGCGCCAAGAGCAGCGCCTCGCCTGTGAACTTTTTGTGTTGTGTTTGGTGAGGTGAGACGCTGATGACGTGCCGTACACCTCGGTAGTCCAGGACTTTCAGTAGCCAGGCACCCAAGCTCCTTCAGGGGGTACGGTGGCCGGCATAGAGGGCTCCGCTCTTTCGGGCGTTGCTGTTGCGTTCTGCCGTTTTTGTCGGAAAACCCATTTCAGTCCGGCAGACAGTTCGTTGGAGGCCGTGCGCACATGGGGGGCTGGGCCCAAAGCCGGGTTGCCAAACTAGCACACAAGCACAGGCACCGGATTCGTTAGCAGTCGGGGATCGCAGTCGTTGGAAGGCACATTCGTTGGGGCAAGTTGAGGCGCCTGCCGACGGCAGAAACGGGGAGTTGTTGCTGAAGTCGATGTTTCACAAGCCGTCGTGCAGGGGTCGTGCCCCTGGAGGTGATGTTGGGTTTTAGGGTTTTCAGGGTTGTTGTCGTGGGAGGGTTTTTTTATCGGGTGGGTACGGCGTTGCCGGGTGGCGCCGTACTGGTTGGTTCGCCGCAAGCGTCCGGGCGAATACCAGTAGAGCAGGGAAGCCTGCGCCAGGGGCGTAGTAGTAATGGACTAATGGTGGTACATGGCTACTGTGGGCTCCAGGCCGCGCGAAGGGCCAGTCGGAGAAGAAGGCCAGCGGGCCAGGAGAGTGCCGTTTGAGATTGGGCCGGAAGGTATTTGTAACGGGGTAATTGCCAGGATCGCCCGAGCTGCCGCAGGTCCCTGCGTGCACAGTTGCGCTGAGCCTGTGCGTGCAAAACGGGGAGCGCGCGCGAAAGGCGGAACCACGACCAGCGCGACGGGGGAATACCGCAGGTTGCTTACGGTCGTCGATCTTCTCTCAAGTGGCGATACAACGCTTTTACAGGCCGCCGAGACGGTAGGTCCTGCGCACCGTAAGCGAGTCGTGAAGTGCGCGTGCGAGTGCGCGTCGGCGTTTGGCCGACAAATGCTTGGCTTCTGCATCCCACATATGCACGGACACCGTAAGCGTCTCACACGGTTTCTGTTGCGACAAACGTACCCAATCACCATCGACTGCGCGCTCGTGGCCCCTCCACAGGTCACGCTAACGATTTCCAGAACTGGCTGGGGGGGGGGTGAATAAGAGTACCTCCTTATTGGCAGCGCCCTGGCCGCAGCCCAACCCACTTTTGACTGCCGGTGACAGCGGCCCCCCGGACGTCCACAGTCCGTATATCCCCCTGTCTTTCTACCCTGCCCTCGGTTCCGCGCATGGGCGAATGTTGGACGACCCAGCTGAACACCTAAAGACACATGCCGACGCGCCAAACACGACACCAAACACAAACCCCACAGCAGCAAAGCCCACAGACATTGACGTCTTCCGTGACAGTAGATTGCCCACACGGCCACGAGCCGCACATCGGGGCACACGGTCACATGGGCCACGGGGCACAGGAACAGTCCGGTGCGCTTAACCTAAAGCCACGCCATCACAGCCACAACAAGGACCTCTGGGTCCACTATGCACCGATTCATTTAATCGACCACCTCCGCATTCCACCATCCACCACAGAAACGTCCATGGATAATGCACGGCATGCTGCCACTCCCCAAACCGCACCTCTTCGAACGAAAGCAGCAATGGCCCTTCACAGCGACCGGTGACCACCCCGCAGCACGTCCCCACTGGCCGCTGCCGGCCCTGCGCCAAGCGCTGGACGAGGGCATGTGCCTACCCTGCTGTATGTACACGGGCCGGGACTACAACTTATCTGGCAATTGCGCCTTCTCCAAGATGCACGATCAGTTGTCCGTCCCGCTCACGGCACCGCCGTGGCGACCGCCTCTGGCGCCTCCACAACGGCAACCGCGGCCTCCGCCTCACCGCCAGCTGCCGCCTCCTCCCCGTCCTCAGCCTCCTCCTCGCCGACCCCCAGATCCCGCAGCTGTAAGGACAGGTCGTCCGCCTCGTCGCGCATGAGCTGCATCAGCTCCAGCTCCAGCTGTTCCTTACGGGAGGCGACCGCGGCGGACTCGGCCTTGATGGCCTGGGGGTGGGTGATGGTGGCGAGGGCGGTGGTGGCGGGTGATGGTGACGATGGTGATGATGGTCGTGAGGGGAGCGTGTCACATCCGCACGACCCGTCGGTCGATCGAGGAAGAGCAGACCAGGAACAAGCCGATCGGGGGTTATAAATGGAGGAGGTGGACGGTTTAGGGGACGGGCACAAACGGTTACATGCAGCAAACCGGGGAGGAGGTTACGGAGTGGCAAGCCGACTGGGCGTGGGGACCAGGTGGGCAGGGTTACGCATGGATAGGCCGGAGCCCGTGAACGGCGGAGGTAAGTGTGGAGATGGGCAAGGGGGGTCAGGGAGTGATATGCTCCTTCATGGAGATGGGCAAGGGGGGCATCTCTGTGCGCCGTCAGTCCCCCTGACTGACAATCCCCGACAGAGCCCACCCGCCCACCTGCAGCTGCTTCATCATGGCCGCGAGCTCCGCATCCAGCTCGTCCTGAAGCGCATCTACGTCCTCCACATCCTCCTCCTCCGCCTCCTCCTCGCCGTCAACCTCACCCTCACCCGCCTTCGACTCCGTCCCCTCGGCGGCCGCGCCAGCGTCATCCGTGGCAGCGGCGCCGTCCGCGGCAGGCGCGCCTGACGTGGACGCGCCCACGGCCGAGCCATCCGCGGGCAGCCTGGCCCGGTTGGCGGGGCCGCCCAGCCGCGACAGCAGGTCGTTCGTCCCCGCTCGGGCCGCTGTTGGGGGCACACGGCACAGACATCGACGTGCGTGAATACGCGCGTGTATGTTCGTATTGTGAACTCGACAATCGAGCTGGAGCTGTTGGCTGGAAAGATTCAGATACTAGAACCTATCCCTACTCTCCTTTTCCTTTGCAGCGGGCTGCCTGCACGCCCTCTCCGACACGCACCAGGCCGCCCGTGGAAAGCGGATCCTTGTGGAGAAAACACCTCGCACAGGAAAAGTGCCCGGTTGCGAGCTCGCTCGGACACACCCCGTCCGTACCTGCCAGGGCGTCCTGGAAGGAATCGTCCGGCGTCTCGCCGCTGTCCGCCGCGTCCAACTTGGCCTCCATGGCGTCCAGGTCGGCGTCCAGGCTGTTGATGGCCGCCAGCTGCCGTTTGAGCATCTCCAGCTCAGCGAACAGGTGCAGCTTCCAGGCATCGTCCTTCAGTTGGAGCAGCTAAGGGCGAGAAGGGAGGGCAGCGCAGACGGACGGGCGACGGCACAGGAGGTGGGCCCTTATCTTACCGGATTTGCGAGGCGCAAGGGCGTATTGGCTTTGGAGGTTGCAGGATCGCGCGCGGGGTTGGGCTGGCTTGAGCGTGCAGCCGGAGAGCGGGTTTCAGACGAAGACGGACAAGGGACACACCTCCGAGGCCAGGTGTTCTTTCATGCCGCCCAGCTCCTGGGCTTGGGCACGTTGTGCTTCAAGCATGCGCTGCACCTCCAGCTGCGAGTCCTCGAGCTCCTTCAGCAGAGCTGTCGCCTCCTCGTCCAATGAACCAAGTGGCTGGGCTGCCGCGTCTAGCTCGATGACGATGGCGTCGTCAGATCCAGCCTGCAAGGGTATGCTCAGACTTCTGAGTTTGCGGCTCCTGCTCGCTTGTGCACAGCATGCCTGCCCGCGCGCACCGGCGTTTCTTTGACCGCATCCACCTCCGACATTCTGGAAACCTTTTTAAAGCTTGGAGGCACCCACGAAATTTGCTTTGGAAGTTTCAGAGCAGCAAGTTAAGTCTTCCTGTCCAAACTGAGCGGCAGCAGCACGCGGGCTTCAAATGCGTACGCCTTCTTCAACTGAGAGCGTGTTTGAACTTTACAAGGATAAATTATAACTCCTGACTCGTTTCCTCCGGTGATCTCATCTTTTCATGCCATGCTCGGACAGCAGTAATTACCGTTGGGCCTAACCTCCACCTTCTGTTACGGCCTTACGGTACACTTATTTCGTCCGTGCATAACATTATCTTTCTACTGCCACCGTGCACATATCTGTAAGCCTTGCACAGCTAACAGACACCAAAAGCTTATTTGTAGACGAGGCGACGGTCCTTGTGCCACTGCAGATTTGAAGTTCAGCCGTGCTCCCTGGCCCATAAGCGCCGGCTCATTGCTGTCTGTCGGCTTGAATTTAGCGTCAGCTTGGCTGGACAGTTGTGGGGAAGCTGCATCTGGCTGGGGCTGCGCAGCGCAGCGCAGCACACCGCATGGCGGGGCCCCGCCCCCGCTGCTGATCCCGCCGCCACATCACAGCTGCTTAACACCACTGGTGGTCCATACTACAGTAATGGTGACCTGCGTGGCGAGCAGCAGCACCGGCGGTGGCATCACCACCGGCAGTGGCACCAGCAGTGGCATCAGCAGCACCAGCAGCAGTTGTAGCGATGGCCGTGCGGACGGCGGCGGGGGCGAGCTGCTGGCCGCGCTCTCAGCGGTGTTGCGCCTCCTCCCTGAGGAATTCGATCGCTCCAAGGCCATTCACGCTGTCGTGGACGCCGGTGCTGTGCCGGCGCTCGTCCACGCAGTCAGAACCTTCACGTCCAACCTGAAGGCGCTCGCGACGCCGCTCGACCCTCCTACGGAGCCACCCACCGCCGGACCGGCACCGCACCTCCCTCCCGCGGACGTCAGAAACCCCAAGGACAGCACTAGCAGCAGTGCCACAGGAGCAGGCGCAACAGACTTCAGGCGCTCCGACCCCGGCACCAGCGCCTGGAATGCGGTGTCTGCCCTGGAGCAGCTCCTGGTGGTCGGTCCCAAATCGGCGGCGCCAACCGCCGCCAAGGCGGCATCGCAGGCCCTCGCCAGCGGCGCCGTCGACGCCCTGTTGCCCCTGCTGTGCGCTGCGCCGCCGTGCTCCCAAGAGCCCTGGCGCAGCGCAGGCCAGGGCCTGGGACAGGGCTCTTGGGAGCCCTGGCGCGTGCTGCGCGTCCTGCTGGTGCTGGAGCGCTTCTCCGCACCGCGCTGTGACGTCGGCCTCGGCGCCGGGAGCGGCGGCGGCGGCGCCGCCGCCGTGGACTGCAGGGCGGCCGGCGTGGAGGGTGGCCCCGCCCTCTTGCGATTGCTCGTTGCCATCCCGCCCGCCGCGCTTGACGCGGTCCTGCGCGCCGCCCGAGATCTGCTAGCCACTCCACACGCCCTCACGGACAGCACCGCGGAAACGCTGCTGCTGCTGTTCTCAGAGCTACTCGCCACCTCCACCACCACAACCACAACCACTACCATTACAAACGTGGCCTCGACCGCATGCGCGGGTGCCGACGGCGTGGTTGCGCCGCCGGTAGTGCTGCTGACTCCGGCGCAGCTCCGCCAGGCCGCGCCAGGGCTGGTGGCGGCGGCGCTGGGGATCCTTCTGGGCAGCAGCCCGGGCCCCGACTGGGCCGCCTTGCTGCCCTGCGCTCGCGAGCGGAACCTGCCCTCCGGCTCCGGAACCGTACGGTACGCGGTGCAGCTGGAGGTGGCGGCGGCGCAGCTGGTGAGGGAGCTGCTGGCCTGGGCGCTGGCGGCGGAGGGCGGCGAGGGCGAGGATGGCGGCTGGGGGGCGTGGCTGCCGGTGGCGGCGCTGGCGGCGGCGCTGGGGCAGCGGTGGTTGGAGCGGCCGGGCGTGTTTGAGGCGCTGGGGGACGCGGGCGTGCGGTGCCTGACGCTCAGCCTGCAGCTGGCGCCGCCGGCGGAGCTGTGGGTTGGGGAGCGCGTCAGGTAGGGATGGGTAGGGTTTGAGGGTTCAGCTGGGCGTGGGGGGGTGGGGGGGGCTGGGGTGGTTTTCCGTGGCGGGAACGTCCTCGGAACACTAGTGCCGGAGGCGTCTCTTTCTTTACATTTCGGGTCGGTCCGCCGGCTCCGCGGCTGCCGGCTCTGTCTGTGTGCTTCGCCTGGCGCTGCGCCGTTTGTACAAATGGATGCCTAGTCTGCTGCTGCTTGCTGCTGCTGCTACCACCTTTGTTTGGAGACGATAGCGAGGCCAGCAATGAGCAGCAACCCCCACGTCGCCGCGCGCAACCCCCTGCTGCTTCCATCCGCCCCCGGCCGCCGCAGCGACATCCCGCGGCTAGCCCGCAAGGTGAGGGCCATGCTGGAACGACACAAGACCATCTCAGTCTGGCAGCTGGCGCTGGTGGCGGCGCTGTCCGCAGCCGCCGGCACCACCACCACCACCACCAGCCCCAGCACCCCAAGTGCCACCACCACCAGCACGACCACCAGCTGCTGCAGGCCCCAACCAGTAGCTCCGGAGGCGGCGGACGCGGCGGCCGACAGCATCCCCGAGGCGCCGCCGACCCCGGCCCAGGCCCAGGCCCCGGTTCCGGAGCCGCCGCCGCAGGCGGCAGCGGTGGCGCTTGAGCTGTTGACCCACCTCACGTCCCTCATGGCGACCGTGAAGCTGTGCAAGTTGGCTCCAGGGGAGCGGGTGGGTATCTTGGCGGGTGCGCTCAATGTGGCAGTGGCCTGCGTGGCGCCGCAGCGAGCCGTGCGGCAGGGCGCCGCGGCGCGGTTGCTGCTGCCGTCGCTGCGCAGGATGAAGCTGCCGGGGGCGCTGGCGGCGTTGGCGGCTGTGAAGGCGGGCGACGCCGCCGGGGGTGCACTCGGTGAGTGAAACCCAGGGAGGGAGGGAGGGAGGGAGGGAGGGAGGGAGGGAGGGAGGGAGGGAGGGAGGGAGGGAGGGAGGGAGGGAGGGAGGAAGGGAGGGAGGAAGGGAGGGAGGGAGGGAGGGTGAGGGTTGCCTGGGACCGCCGCGGCGGCGGCGTGGGAAAGGCCGAGCTAAGCCGCGGGAAATAACAATTGCAGGTGGTTTGCGGGTCCTGTGCGATGCGGGGGTTCTTGTGGCTTGGCGTCCCTTCTGGCTGCATGGTTGGGTGCATGGATGGGGCGCATTCCGTTCGTCCGAGGCGATTTGGTACGTGCGTTCCTCGTGTGCATGCATGATGCGGCGAGGCGAAGGAAGTTATTCTCTCTCTGCCTCTGTTCGCCCGCCCCTCTCCACTTGCCGCCGCAGGCTCCGCTCTTTCGTCGCAGCGGCAGGCGCTCCTGAAGGCGATGTCGCTGTTACACGCGAGGCTCAACCTGCTCCTTGCCGCGGCCATGGAGCCCACCGCAGCAGCTGCCGAGGGCGAGGGCGAGGCAGGCGGGGCCGCCAGCGCTGAGGGCTGCGGGGGTGCCGGCGTCGGCGGCCAACATGACACGGGCGAGGGTGAGGTCGGCGGCGGCGGAGCCTCTGGCGCAGGCGGCGGTGGCGGTGGCATGGAGGTCACGGACCTGAACGGCAGCTTCGCGGGTGTTGATCTGGCGGAGATGCTGCCTGTGATGAGCGCGGCGCTGCGGGTGGGGGCCAGCGCGGCAGCCGTGATTGCGGAATGCTGACGGGGAGAAAAGCCGCTTGGAAACAAAACACCGGGTAGCCGAAATGGCGGCCAGGGCGCACACTCGGAATTACGCCGCCGCGCGGGAGGTTGGCGAATCAAAGCCATGGGGCTTTGATCATGTGGCGCAGCGTTGTTCCGTGAACAAGTTGCATCCAGACACGGTGTCGCCAAATTGAACTGGTTGCGGATGGAACAAGTGACTCCCGGGCGTGAGGCCTGACCGGGTTTTTGTGGGGTAGGGTAATGTATGAAGGGACTTCTGTGCGCGTGTAAGGGCGCCGTGGGAGGCGATAAACTGTCGTGGCAGTTCTGGTTTGCGGCTCTTTTTCAAGGATCGCTCGTGCGTAGCTGGGCATCAAGGGGAAGATGCGCATGCACTGCTGCTGTGTCGGGCTGTGTATCCGCACGAGACGGCATGAGTGCGGCGAGAACGCACCACCGTACTGCAACTGTTTCGATGTAACCACCAACTCCAGGCATTATAACACACAATACGAATTACAGCACTGATGTGTAACCGCTCAATGCCTCACCGCGGCGTCAGATCCGGATCTGCATCAAGCTTGCCCCACCTTTGCCAACCACTGCCGTATGACTTTGCAACGTGCAAGACAGTTGGGGGTGCCACGCGGGCCGGTACAACACACAACCTTCGCGGCGTGCCCCAAAAGTCCAAACGGGCGCAGATTTACAGAGCGGACATTGGCTCATTTAAGTCGTACACCGACCGTACGGCTAGTCTGTACGGCAGAGTTGTGTGGCCGCAGGCTAGCGCTCTTACCCCAGGACTCCCGGACAAACCGGAGAAAGGTTGTATTGACCAAAGCAACGTCCCTCCACTACAGGGCCGCAGGGCCCCAAGGTTAGACCCCACGGCCCCCGGGCCCCCCTTCGACTAGACGACGTGTTAGGTCGAGTGCCGAGCGCCGAGCGCCGAGCGTCCGCTGGTCCAGAGCGAACTTGACTATTTTTGGGGGGCTTCCCACGAGGTGGGTGGGTGTGCTGGTTACAGTGGGCTCCAGACTCCTGAAGAGTAGAGTGGATTAGATGTGTTTAAATAGGCCTTCGGAAGGGCCTGTCGTTTCTAGCCGTGCTGCACGTGTCAAGCAACTGTAAATTCTCTGGTGTGGAATAAAGAGTCATGAAGATGAATTGAGCAGAGTCCTGTGTGTGGCGCGCAGAACACATGTCGATTTCCGGTATACGTATCGGGCACGTCGGGCGTCGATTCGCGCCAGTTGGCGCTCTTGAGACAGTTTAATCAACCGGTATTACAAAATTAATAATTTATTGACAAAATTAATTTATTGACAACTTACACTTGTCGGGCGCCTTGGGCTTTACAGCGGCTGAACGCGGATAGCGGCCCCAAGGGGCCCTGCTGCCCCAACGGCGGCGAATCGCGAAGCCTACGGCCATGACTGTAACACTGTCTTGCAAGGGAAGATTGAGAATGCCTTCGCAAAATGAAGCCGATGTTTGCGAAGAATTTTGCGGCAGCAGTGCCTGGGAATACGCCTCATATCAGGGCTCTAGGCGCATTTCCCCGCTCCACAAGCCCCTCTAGCCTAAATATCACAGAAACTCAGGGAAACTAGTCTTCTTCGAAGTGAGCACCTGCGTGCTCGCGATGTCCATGGCTGCAGCGCTGATCGGGCGTTACCTGGCGTTATCGAAAGGGGTGAGACCCCCTGAGACCCCTTCGCGGTCTCAGCCACCACTAGTCAGTCTATTGCTGTGTGTTCTATGCAAAATATTGTACTGATTAGTGGCGGGCGAGACACGTACACGTGCGAAGATGCGGTGGATCCATTTTCCCATGACCATGGAGGCTCAAAGCGGCCTTACAATGAGTACGAAGGATACAACCAAGTATACAACTTATTATTATCCAAAGTGCGGAGACCGTTCTTCCGTTCATCGCGGATTTGATGACCTGCTGACGGCCCTCAAACTAACGCATATTTGATCAGGCAGTCAAAGCACTAAAAATGCTGTTAAGTTCATTCCTCTGAGACTCGCGCATTGAAGACTTTTGAAGGGCGCGCTACGGTATCAGGCCCGAGACCCCCGGGGAGCCCGATGGCCGTCCACTCGGAGTCTCACGAGACCCGTACAGCGGGGTGTCCAGGGGTCTCACCCCTTTACGTATTATACTGTTACCATCTACCTCCTGCTCTACGCTCCCACCCGGCAGACAACCTTCCTAATGTTTCACACCACAAGAGACGAGTGCAATAGTCTCTGCCACATGAATTCTCCGACTCGCATTGATGCAGGGGCTCCGCCCATTTCCCAACTTCGAGGAAGCTGTCACCCCTTCTTGGCTTGCCAAAGCGCGCAGACACATTCTACGAGAAACGCTAGTACTTTGTATTACCGTATGCGCCGCATGATCACAGGGTAGTGACCCGTGAAAGGTACTCCTACGCTGACAGCCTTTCACATCCTTGGCGCCTCGGACTCCCGGTCAATCGAGAGCGCCTTGCGGGATCCGTCCCAAAATTACTCCAGCAGAAAGCCTAACCGTCCAGTGTGTCAGTGTTTTTCTTGTCGTAACTCACAAAGATTGCCGCAAACCGCGCCCTTCCGGGCCTGTTTCCCTCGCACCGTTCCGGAACTCTCCCCAGATCTCTCTCGCGCGCGTGCGCGCCCCTTGACTTAATTGCGTTGTTGCTCAGACCTCATCTATGTGCAAGGTCCCGGTCGAGGTAGCGCAAGCTCCCTGGGTTCTCTGAAAGCGCGCACCCTAAATGGCACAGTCCCCGGCGTTCGCGGAGGCCGCCCGGCTGCCAGCCGAAGGATCGCAGCAGCAGCAGCAGCAGCAGCAGCAGCAAGAGCAGGGCACCTTGTTTGAACGCCTCTATCAACTTGTGTGCGATGACCAAATTGATCCCAACAAGGCAAGTCGAACGCGCAGATCGCAGTGTCGTTCCGGCGGTGTCTGGAGGGTGCTCGGACCGCCAACGCGCGGTGCCCCTCGCCTGGCCTTCGTGAGCCGTCGCCCTGTATTGCATTGTATCGCGCGCCGAGACCTCGTCGGACCGCTTGCTGCGGCATCGGCTCGTTTACCCGCCGCGCCGCCGCCCTGCTCAGCTTAATCCCTGCTAAGCGCCGTTTAAAGCACACTCGCCGCATGCAAACCCACCGCAATCCAAACGGCCGGTACCATTATTTGTTTATTTCCCTAGCGTTGGCATTCAAGGCTTTTTTGGTCAACCGCGATTTTCTCCATGCGCGCAGGCGATCAACGAATGTCTTCTTGAATTGGGATTCGAGAGGCGGCCCAACAAGGCCGCCGCCGCGGCGGCGCTCGGTCAGATTTGCGGCGATCAGAACCTTCTGCCTGCACTGGACCACGAGCTCGTGCTGCGCCGACTGTCGGGCACCGCGAACGCCACGAACAGCGCGGACTCGATGAGGGCGGTGTTTGATGTGCTGTGGCGGCTGCGCAACTATGGGTATTGGGCTGAGCTGGCGAGTATTCAGCACCAATACCAGAATTGTTGTCGTGAATTTGTATACATATCGTAATATAAACTGTCGTACCGCAGTGCCGTACATGTTCTGATTTACCCTGCGGAAAGGCGGTAGTGCCGTAGTTTTACCAGCATCCAGCTGCCAACCGCTCTGCTTTTCGTCGTGTGACGGCCTGCATGTCTGAAATCTGATGCTCGCTCGCTCCACCGCATCCACATCCCACCAAATACCAAATGCCGTTGGTTTTTGCCACCCGGACCCTCCCCTCTGTCCTCACTCCTCAGTTGGAAGGGAGGCTGCAACCCATCCTACAGCGCTGCCTCAAACGCCTGCCGCCTGCGGGGGCGCCAGCGCCGCAGCAGCAGACCCCCGCCGACCTCGACGTTGCCGCCGCCGTCGCCGACGTGCTCAGCGCTCCAGCGGCCCCGGGGCTGTTGGGCGGTGCGGATCAAGTGTTGCGCGCCGCTTCGGGCCTGATAGGGCTGCTGGCCCTCGCCCCCGGCTGTTCTGAGGTCCTGACGGCGCTGATCAACCTGCAGAGCTACGCCGCCGCTGCAGACGCCGCCGCTGGTGCGCCGCTGTCACAGGCGCTGGCAGCAGCCTGCATCGGCGCCGGCGGCCCCGCCGCCCTGACGCGGGCCATGGCCGCTGCTGGCGACGCGGGCTGTTACAGCGTGGCGGTGCGCTGCCTGCGGACGCTGCTAGAGGCATGCTACCGGTACCAGCAGCTGCCTCAAGAGGTGGAGGCGGCGGCGGCGGTGGATGCGCTCTTTCCGGCGGCGTGTCGCGCGGCACTGGAGGCCGGCGCCATCTCGGCGCTGAGCCGCCTGATGCAGTACGATGACGTCGCCGATGACGTCATGCAGGTGCAGCTCATGCTCGGCGCCGGCTCGCCTGACAGCGTTGCGGCGTTCGTGGCGCTGTTTCTGGATGGCGGCGGCGGCGGCGGCGGCGGCGGTTACCCCCTGGCGGCGGCGGCCTTGCGGCGCCTGGAGGGCCGCCTCCGCCAGTCCCAGTCCGGCGCTCCCTTACCGTCGCCGATGCTGGTGGCGCTGTTGGAGGCTGCACGCGGCCTGGCGTCCGGCGTGGCGGAGGGCAACGGCGGCGCGGAGGGCGCAGATGAGGTGCTGCGGACGCTGGCCCCGGGAGTGTGGGACTTAGCCCGCGCAGTCGTTACCCGCGAGACTGCCAACCTCGAGACCAACCTTGAGGCTGCGGCCGCGCGCCTCTTCATCCTGCCACTCCGCGCTGCAGGCGGCGGCGGCGGCGGCGACGGCGGCGGCCTGACGCTGCCGAAGTGGGTGACGTCGGACGCCGCCGCCCTGGCGCGCCTGGCGCTGGCGACGGAGCCGAAGCCGCGTCTGACGACGTTGGACTGCCTGGGGGCGTGTGTGGTGGCGCTGGGGCGGGGGATCTCGCCGGAGCTGAACAGGTGGGTAGTTGGTTAGTTAGGTCACCTGTAACAGGTACTACTACCGGTACCTTGAATCAATGCTCGGCGCTCTTACATTCACGGCCGTCCTCACTCATCTCACTCACCTCACTCACCACATGTGTCCCCGCATTTCACAATGCCATGACGGATTGCGACGCTGCAAGGTGGAAAGATCTTCTCCCTATTTTTGATTCTTGTATGTGGCATGCTGGCGATGCAAAGGAAGCGAGTTTCGACACCGGCTAACCCACACTCGGCTACCTGGTACCGGTACCACCGCCCACGCTGTGCTCCTCATTGCCGTCTCCCCAACGCAGCCTCCTGTTACGCCTCACACGGCCCATCACCGCCGCCCTGCAAGCGGCCGCCGGTACAAGCGAGGTGCTTCACCTTGCGGAATACGTTCTCCGCATCGCCAATCAGGAGATTGGAACCGCGTATACTGCCACTGCTGCTGCTGCTGCTGCTGCAGCTGTTGCTGCTACTGACGCCGCTGAGCCTGCGGGCCTCAGCAACAGCGGCAGCGCGGTGGAGCCGTTCACCATCGCCGCCACTGGAGCGCAGCCAAGCCTCAAGGACGTCCTGCAGCTGGCGTCCTCCCTTCTGAGCGCCGCATCGCAGAGCTTCGCCGCCGCCTCCGGATCTTGCGCCGCCGCCGGTGCCGCCGCTCCCGCGCTGGAGCTCCTTGCAACCTCAGTCACGACCGTGACACGTGTTCTGACGGACGCCAAGCGGACGATGTCCGACCCACGGGTCGCGACCCATGGCGGCGAGCGGGCCGCCGCTGCCGCTGCCGCTGCCGCCGCCGCGGCGGCGCTGGTGGGGAAGCTGGCGGCGGCGGCGAAGACGGTCTGCGGCGGCGCTGCGGCGCTGACAGAGTCCGCCACCGCGGCCGCGGCCGTCGAAGGTTCCGGAGCAAGAGGCGACAGCGGCGGCAGCGGCGCGGCGGCGGCGGCGGGGAGGCCGACTATGGTTCCTATGCGCCTGGTGAGCGCTTCTTTCGCAGCGGCTGAGAAGGCTCTGGCAGTCCTGGAGCCGGAGCTGCAGGTGAGAATTAGCTGTACGGCACTACGGATACCGTATACGGCACATGCTGTCATCATGCGAGTGTGCGGGGCAGGGGTGCGTTTCTTCTCGGTACGCTTCTTCCGCGCTGCTTGGGCCTTGAGGGTCATCGTTTATGGTTATTGGTAGCATATGCAGCTTTGTGGCGGGTCAAGGGTGCAGGGTAGGACGTAGGGTAGGGTAGGGCGCAGGGTAGGGTAGGGCGCAGGGTAGGGTATGGTGCAGGGTAGGACAGGGTAGGGCTTGTGGCGGTTTGGCTTCCCGGGGTCGTACTTGCATTGATGGCTTGCCTTTGCTGGACGGTTGCGCTTCTATACAACACCCAAGTCAGAACATCTCTTGGCGGCAACAGAGGGGACCAGAACGAATTGGACTGATGACGGGAGGGAGGCCCAATGGCATTGCGAGGCGGGCGCCGCACCCCGTTGCCTGCTGTCACCCGCCCAACTGCCCCAACCAATTCGACTGACCCGAAGGCTGTTCGTTCCTTAGAGCGCTGCACTCGAGCCGATCGGGTCAACTGTGACACTCGCAAGCTGCCCTGGACGCAACCCAAAATCGCTGTCACCTCTGCGCTGCCGAACGAACCGTGCCTCCCTGCGCCGTGCTTTGCTGCCCCGCTTCAGGCGCCTTCAATGCAAGCACCGGCCGATGTTGGTCATCCCGCCCGATCCATGCTCCGGCAGAGGCCGGTAGCCACCGCGCCCAGGACTCTCGCCGACGGCACTGCCAGCTTCGCCGCCATGGAAGCAGCCTTCCGCGCCTCCGTTGCCCCGGCAGCAGGCAGTGCAGGTGCAGGTGACGGCTTGGGCGGCGCCGGCGCCGGCACCAAGGTTATCCCAACACCCAGCTACGCCGGACGGAAGCGCAGCCCCCCCAACAAATCACGCTACGACACGGATAGCAGTGATGTAAGCGTCGACGATGGCGATGCCGAGACTGACGACAGCGATGGGCGCTACGGCTGGCGAGGAGGTTGTGGCCAGCGGGTCGGCGGTCCCCAATACTCAGCACAAGAAGCCAGCGCCCGGAGTCGTGGCCAGCAGGTCAGCGGTTCCCATCTCCCCAACGCTCTGCACAAGAGGCCGGAGCCCAAGAGGTTGGCGTTGATGAAGTCCAAGAAGCTCGGTAGCCAAGAGGCCAAGTAAAGGGAAGTGATGGGTAGTGGACGGCTGCGTCGGGACGTGAGGCGGTCCGATGTTGAGAACCCAGTTCAATTGAAAATGGTTGCAAGATATGCCTCGTATGGCACGCGTTGCGAGACGGATATGATATGTTGCAATACTTGAAGAATTTGAGTTGTATAAAATCTGCCTCTTCGTTGAGCCTGCTCCGTTGCCTAATAAGGCTCTGAGACAGCTGAGGCCCGCCGGCGGCTGCGCGGCTCCAGCAGTGTCTTACGTAATTATGCGTCTAATCCGTAGATCCGTTCGTTTGTGCCTGCGTGCATGCCAGGCCGGCTTGCATCCCGCAAGCCACCCATCGCGCATTGCTGTCGGCCTGATAATCTGGGGACGTACAACCATGTGTCGCGCAGTACAGACGGGCTCTGCAGTACAGACGGGCAATGGACGAGGTTTTGAGGAGAAAGAATGCATTGACTAACAAGACGCGTAGAGAGCAAGGAAAGCAAGCTGGGGTAGGACTCAGTAGAATGACGAGTGTGGGTCCTTCCCTGCAAGAAGGCGCCGTCTGAGGCTGCTGTTGCTGGCTGCGCTTCGGCGGGTGCTGGTCGTGCGGGCGGCCGTGGCGATGGCGCTGTAAGGAGTAAACATTCGCTCTCAGACTCCATGTCCTTTGTCTTTTCTCGCACCTTCGATGGGCGCCACGTTGCGTGGCGCGTCGGGCGCTTGGTTACGGAATGGAGGAGGCGAAAAGGAACGGGACACACGTGCGCATCAGGGCGGTTAGTGGCTCTTAATTGAAAGAACCTTAAGAACGTATGCTCCTGTTTTCGTTTACATTTATGGCGGTTGAACGGCGTAGCACGAAATAGCATCGCAGGGCAGCTCGGGCAGATAGGGGTGCCGATGCGGACACCGGGACTCCTGGCAACAACTGCTGCTTGGCAGGATTCAGCAAACAATTGATTATATCAAATCTAACCCTTGAATTACTTCTTGTTTTTTCCCTCTTAAGCAAACGCGCACGCTTCGCGGTAGGGTTCTCAAAAACGTCCGAGGTGATTCACCTTGCAAGTGCGGCACCCCATCCCTCGCCCAGAACTCGCTCGTAGCGCTCACAGTGCAGTAGTCCTACCTGCGATGGCGGCTTGTGGCCACATAGGCTGTCATGCGCGCGGGCCGCAGCTTCTTTTACGGTTCAACCCAGTTCCCTGGACGGTGCGGCCTGCGTCGCTGGGCGCCTCCCGCCGGGCGGCCGCAACTCCGATAGCTGTGCCGGCCGCCGCCGCCGCCGCCGCCGCCGCCGGCGAGGCCGGCGATGCGCGCGACTTCCGAAGCACCCCTCCGGAGCTGGTGCCGGACGCAGCCGCAGCCGCTGCCTCGCACAGGCGCCAGCTGCGGTGCCTGGTCGAGGGCCGACTGCCTCAGATGGTGCTGGCGCAGCAGGCGGATCTGTCCCGGGTGAGGGCCGACAATAGCTACGGACGCAGCGCGAAACTTTCCCAGAGCATGAACGGCGGCGCGACGGGGGCCCGAATCTACCCAGCACGTCCTTACGAATTTTTGCTTCCGTTTCAAAATCAATGGGTTTTTTTTTCTCTGTTCGGTTTCGTGTTTTCTTAGAGGGTTGTTGTTTGGCCCCGAGCGCGGGAGACTGCGGCCCATGGGTCCTGACCCATGGGTCATTCTCGTGGGTTCCAAACTTGCAACGCCGCAAGCGTTCGGTGGCGGCCTCCGCCTCACTCGTCATGGATCATTACCCATTTTACCAAACGACAGGATCTGCGCTGCGACTGCTCCCGCACCCCTGTCCCGCTCATGCAGTCCGTCGCGCTGTGTCTGGAGGTGCTGGGCATCGGCAGCAGCCCGCCGGAGCACCAATCGGCAGCGGCCCGGGCCCTGGTGGCGCTGGTCACGCACCCCAAGCTGCGCCCTGCGGTGGACAACGTGTGGGTGCTGCGCCGCCTGTGCCGCATCGTGCAGCTCACCGACTCGCCGACGGCGCTGGCGGCGGCGGTGGAGGCGCTCTTCGCCATCGCGGAGGATGATGCGACGTGGCAGGGGGAGGTACGAAGTACGGCATCGTGGCCGTGTGTCGTGCCTCATGAGGGATGGGCGTGGGCCCCGAGCTTCCCTTCCTTTAGGGACAACAGGTGGCCGGGGGCAAGGCGGCGAGCCGTGTGTTCAGAAGGGACCTGGAACTCATCCCGTGCGGGTGTGTGCGACCCACTAGCCATCCAGCCAGCTAAGATTGTTGGACGTAGCTGATGCCTCATGGCAGCTGCTGGACGTGTATGGTCTTTCGTGTGGCGCTTTCAGGGGTGACCGCCATCTCATCGATCCGCCCTTCCGCCTCCCTCCCTACCCGCCTCCCTCACACCACCAGGGCGCCCTGGTCGCTGAACCCCTGAGAGCGGCCCTCAGCAGCTGTGTCAGCTCCGCCACCCGCGCCGCCGAAGACCTCCGGCATTCGCCCGACCCGCGGGTCACCAACGTCGCCGACCGGATCGCGCTGGTCTCCGTCGCCGCCGCCGCGCTGCGTCCGCGCGTGCTGCACCTGCTGAGCCCCTCCCAGATCACGGAGGCCGTCCAAGCGCTGTCGACCTGCCTGGCAGCCACGTGCTCTGTCCCCGATTCCGCTGGCGCCGTAGGCGGCGCCGTCGGCGGAGGTGGTTCCGGAGCTGGGGGCGATGACGAAGGCCTCCTGCCGACGGTGCTGGGCGCTCTGGCTGCGGTGCTCGAGTACATTCCGGCGGGCGTGGACAGGGCCCAGGCGGCGCGAGCGGTTGTGAGTGCTGGTGCCGTGCCGGCGCTGGTGACCGCAATAACGACCAAGGCATCCGGCGCCGGCCCGGCGGCAGCAGCAGCAGCAGCTCCCGTAGAGGAAGCGCACCGCGCCGCCGCTGACGTCCTGACCACGGGTGCGCCGACGCCGCCGGAGAGCAGTGTCCGTTGGCGCCTTCGATCTGGGGCAGCCTCCGACAGCGGCAGCGGCATCACCCCGGACAGCGCCGGTGAACAGAGCGTATCGGCCAATGCCCGCTGGGCTGCCTTCACCGCTCTGGAGAGCGTGCTAGTGACTTGCATGAGCTGCGCCCCTGGAGCGGCCCGGCGCGCCACGACGCAGGCCCTAGACCACGGGGCCGCGGAGGCGCTGGTCCAGCTGCTGCTGCTGCCGGCGGCGCCGCCGCCGTCCAACAGCACGACCTCTCCGGCATCGGCAACACCGCCTTCTCGCGTCCTTCCAGAGCCCTGGTGCGTGCTGCGCCTTCTGCTGGTGCTGGCACGCTTCCGCAGCGGCGCCGTCACGGCGGCGGCCGTCGGCGGCGGCGCCGGCACCGCCGCTGCCGCCCGAGATCTGCTGTCCACTCCACACGCCCTCACGGACAGCACCGCAGAGGCCCTGTTCATGTTGTTCGCTGAGCTGTTATCCACCGCCGCTGCCGGGGGTCCCGCTGCGGCAGCAACAGGCGGCGCGGCTGCGCCGCCGGTGGCGCTGCTGACCCCGGTGCAGCTGCGACAGACCGCGCCAGGGCTGGTGGCGGCGGCGCTTGGGGTGCTCATGGGAACCGCCCCGGGCCCCGACTGGGCCGCCTTGCTGCCCTGCGCTCGCGAGCGGAACCTGCATATTCCCCGCCCCCCGTCACCTGTGTCCTGCAGCGGAGCCTCCGGGGTCTCCGGCCGGCTGAAGGCAGCGAGCGCGAAGCTGGCAAAGGATTCCGGAGCGGCCGCCAGTCAGCAGCAGCCGCAACCAAACGGCGATGGTGGGACGGCAGCCCGGAGGTACCCTGTGAAACTGCAGGTGGCGGCGGCCAAGCTTACGGGCCAGCTGCTGGCGGTGGCGGGGCCGGCAGGGAGGGATGATGGCGGCAGCGGCAGCGGTGGCGGCGCGTCGTGGAGGGAGGGGCGGCTGCCGGTGGCGGCGCTGGCGGCGGCGCTGGGGCAGCGGTGGCTGGAGCGGCCGGGCGTGTTTGAGGCGCTGGGGGACGCGGGCGTGTGGTGCCTGACGCTCAGTCTGCAGCTGGCGCCCCCGGAGGAGCTGTGGGACGAGGAACGCATCGGGTGAGGCTGTGGGGGCCGGAACGCGTGAACTAGGATTCTCAGGGGAGTAGAGGCGGGCCCGCGGACCCATGCAGCTGATTGTGGTCTTCAGCTCTTTTGGTGGTTTCAGTCCTGCCACCTCGGGGGCTGACTCTTCAAGTCTGTGTCCTTAATGCTTCTATATGTCTTCCGAGTACGGCAATGTGCCAATGTCCCCTCGATTAACGGTACGGCAATGCCGCGCAGCTTCGCCGCCCCGCTGGCGGGGAGGGTAAAAACGTTGTTGGCGGCGGAGAGCGCCGTGTCCACCCAGCTGCTTGAGTTGGCGGCCGTCACCTCCGTGTCCATTTGCTCCGGAACCACCACCAGCGGCGGCGGCAAAGGCGCCGCCAGCAGCGGCGTCGGCAACAGCAGAACCAGCGGCGGCATGGCACCCGAGGCCGCGAGCGGCAAACATCACGGCAAGCTCACCAGGCTGCACGCCATGCGGCGCTCCCATCAGCGGCGGGCGGCCGTCGCCACCGCCAGGGCGGCGGCGCTGGATCTCATGTCGTACACCTTGTCAGTCGTGGCCCGGCTGCAGTTCCTGTACAGCCCGCCGGCCAAGCGGCTGGCGGTGGTCGCAGGCTCGCTCAACGCCGCCGTCGCCTGCGTCGCGCCGCGGCGCGCGTTGGCCGGCCGCGACGGCGACGGCGTCGGCGGCCGCCGCAGCGGCGGCGCGCTGCTGTGCCCGTCGCTGGTCGGTATGGCGCTGGTCTGCTCCGCCGACGGCGACGCGGACGGAGAGGAGTGCTGGGAGGAGGATGGCAAGATGGACTCACGTGGGTAGCCTGGCTGGGTAGCCTGGCTGGGTACACGGGATGGAATGGAGTGCACGTCACGTCACACATGGGCCGCCCATGTGGGTCGACGCATTAGTGTGAATGTGTGATACGCTCTGCGCCCACCCATCTCGCGTCAAGACCCCGTATGTGTGTGTATGTATGATTGGTTGGTTGAGGCCCCGCCTTGCAGAATACGCAACCTAACCTCGCTCGGTAGGTTGGTACCTTGGGGGTCTTGTTCTCTGTATGTAGCCGCCATCGGTCACCAAGGTTCGGCTCTCAGCAATACATCGGCGATACCTCCGGCAGGGGGCCGGGAGCCTGGCGGGAATGGGGCCCTACCTGGTAGCTGGTAGCTGCACAAGCTGTCGACGTTGCATTGCCGCAAGGAAGAGGAAGAGCCGCACTGCGCGTTTGGGGGACCAACCTACCAACCAAGCGTTTGGAGGAAGGCGAGCACGGCCGTATCTAACCCCACCTGGATCCAGGCGTGTGCGCGATGTGCTGATGATGCGCTGGTAACAACGACAGACACCAGAAAGAACGGAAGACCACCGACCACCTGTGGCTCTTGAACGGTTAAACCCCTCCTGTCTTTCCCTTCCACATCTTCGTTTCCACAGGTGGGACGCTGCGCTCCCGGCTCAAGGCGCTGCTGGGGCGGCTGACCGATATGATGGATGCCGTACTGGACGCCCCCAGAGCCGCAGCCCCTGCTGAGCCTGCTGGTGGCGGCGGGGGCGGCGCCATCGCTTCTGCGGGCAGCGGCGGCGACGCCAGGCGCAGCGGATCCGCTGGCGCAGGCGGCGGTGGCGGTGGCATGGCGGGCTCGGACCTGAACGGCAGCTTCGCGGGTGTTGATCTGGCGGAGATGCTGCCCGTGATGAGCGCGGCGCTGCGGGTGGGGGCCAGCGCGGCAGCCGTGATTGCGGAATGCTGATGTCAAGGCATTAACGGGGAGAAGAGCAGCTTGGAAACACCGGGTAGCCGAAGTGCGGCCAGGGCGCACACTCGGAACTACGCCGCCGCGCGGGAGGCTGGCGAATCAAAGCCATGCGACAGTCAGGGTTGCATTTGGCGACGTCAGCCAAGCCCATAATCAAGTTGATAATAGTTGGGAGCATGTAGTGGCCGCTCAAGGAAAGGGAGAGCAAATGGCCTCATCGTGGTTCGTGCTTCGTGGACCGCATGGTCGTTGCCGGATCCATTATTCAGTTGCCGCGGTCGAGCGCGGGTTCCCAAGGAACGCTAGAGACCAGAACCTACAATTCACAAGACATCAATGCCTTAGCATATAATAAATCCTCAAGCTGTTCCTGAACATGGAGGACGCGTTCCTCTGCGCGAAGCACGCAGTGACCCTGCTGCAGTCCAAGTTGGTAGAGCTCCGAGCAAAGGCAGCAAACCCAGGACTCTCACAGACAGCACAGAAACAAATATCTCGGACCGTCGCGGCTTACCTGTCGCAGTTGCAACAGGTTCACACAGCCGTGCGCGACTTCCTCTTGCAGCTCGCTGCGGAACCCGAAGCGACCTCCGCTGCCAGTGAATTGTTAAAAATCTTACAAGCCGTCGCCGAGGAGGTGCCTGGCTTGAATGCTTTGGAAGAGGGTACGTAGGATTTGACACGAAATTATCCCACGCACTCAAATTCACCGCGTGGAATTCATAACTTAATCAATATCTGGAGATTATCTACGACCTTTACAATAATTCCAAGCTCGTCGCAGGCCGACCTGAAGAGCTCGCGGTGCAAGTACGGCAGCATCGAGCCGCGAAGCGGGAAGACGACATCTGCGCGCTGCGGGCCGCCGTAGCGGCCCTGCCTTTCGGCACCCCTGCCCGACCCGAGGCTTTGGAGGCCGTGGTGCGGAATCTTAGCAATCAGGAGCAGAGCCTGGACTTCCACATCAGGTAGGTTGGGGCAGGTAGGCAGGCAATACGCAATGCCCATACGAAAATTTCAATTAAGGCCTCAGGTGCGGTGGCAAACCGTTGCCAAGTGTTCGAAACGCGACCCTCTCTTGGCTCGCTTGGCTTACTTTGTTATGGGCGCAGGCTGGCAGCCGAGGTGTCGGAGCGCTTCGGTGGCGGATCGTCGTACAGCATCGAGAACTTTGCGTACGGCTCGACGCCGTACACTTCATGGCTTGAGGTAAGGAGCCGCAGTGCGCAAGGACAGGAGTGCGATGCAACCGTGAAAAGCGTTCAGGTGGTGATGCAAGTGGGGGCCACCGCACCGCACCGCACCGCGCCGCACGGTAGCGAAACGCCAGGCAGTGCACATTCGAATCCGACAGCTGGATCCACCGTTCCGGCCTGGAGCCCCGCCGCGTCCCACCGTAACATCCACCGCTTCAATTTATCAACCTGCACAACACACCATGGTAAAAGCTCACGTTTACCTGTCCACGCATTACCTATTGAGCTTCCTTTCGTGCTCAGATATCGACTACTTAAAGGCGGGAATTCTGATAATACCGTAGTTTGGCCCTGAACCGCCTATTTTTTTTCCGAAGGTCTTGGCGGCTGCCGGTCCCGAGCTGAAGGACGCCATGGCGGCGCCGGGTCGGGAGTACGTGGTGTGGGGCAGCTCCTGCGGCTGGCTTGTCCTGTACGGCGCCCTGACGTACGCCTGGCGCAGCCGCGGCGTGGAGCTGCTGTCCTGCCTGCACGAGTGTGCGCAGCGGACGGCGGCCGAGCAGGCGGCGGAGCTGTCGGGTGAGTGTCCGATTGAGTGTCGTTTGGATGGACGCCCCGCATGATGGTTGACCCTTAACACACGATTGGGGAAATGGTGGGTACGTTCGTGGCAACACCCCCATCCCCCATCCCCCAGCCAGACCCACAAGGATCGCCCCCACCACACACATTCTCTTTTTTACACCCACCCCCCACACACACACACATGCACACAGACGCAGTGCTTGTCAGTTGCAATGCCTGTCAGGAATTTGATCTCCCTTTCTGACGCGTCCGTTGCCGCCCCGTGGATGTGCCTACCCTACGGGCTTCCGTACGACCCGGGAAGGTACGGCAGGTGTGCACTTCACGTGCGGCGACCTACTGCAGGACGACGTGTCCACCGCCGGGCTTGTCGTACTGGCGGACCAGTGCTGGGACGAGCGGCTGGCGGCGGCGGCCGCCGCCAAACTTGGCCGGGAGCTGCCGACGGGGGCGTTGTGTGTGTCGTACAGCGGGACAGCGTTCCGGGGGCCTGCGGCGGGGGCGCGGGCGGGAGGAGGCGGGGAGGGTGCTGAGGGAGGGCCGGCGGCGGTTCCGGAGCCATTGTACGGCGGTGTGTTTGAGGAGGTGGCGGCGGTGCGGGCGCCGGTTAGCTGGGCGGATGGGCTGACGTTCCGGATCTTTCGGAAGCTGTAGTAGCGGTACAGGGGGTGCTACACAGCACGCGCCCACACATCACACTGCCCAGCTCTCTCTACTGACGAACACTCCCACGCACACGTGCACGCATGCCCACAACCACACACACATACACACGTTGCTTTGGCGGTTGCCATTGACGACGCTGATGCTTTCACTGCCAAGGCACCGAAATGGTGGCTGTGGCGCGGTTGACGCCCGCGACACTTACGTGACACGTGAATGAGAGCTACCGGTGTTTTCTTTCGGGTTTTGATAGAGCCTACATTCTGGCAATGGTGTCAACGCACCGCTGCCCTGTGCGTTGCTCGTCACCTGCTATGAGGGTGTTGTATTTTCCCCCACGAGGTTGGCACAAATTGGGCTGTAGCCAGGTGCACGCCATTAGGATGCGTTGCGGGAGGTACAGAGCTGCCAGCCCCTGTTGCCGGGGGCCGCGTGAGCGAGCAGATGAGATGCGCCATGGGATGATGTTCAGTCATGAAACATGGGTGACAGCGTCGTCCGAATCGTTCCTGGTTTCCTACTTGCGAACCTTGAAACGGTCAGGTCAGAGGTCAGGTCAGAGGTCAGGTCACAGGTCAGGTCACAGGTCAGGTCGACAGCGGGTCACATTGCGGTGAAAGGTCGTCAGGGCGGTAGAAAGGACCCATCCGGCGTTCCGGCACACACCCGCGTGTAAGGTGGGTACCCCGCACCGCACCGCACTGCTGAGAGGCAGTTCAGTTGCAGCCGCACCGCTCTGCACGTGAAATGACTCAGCACAGTATCTTCCAGCACGCGGACAGAATCGATGCCACATACAGTTCCCTAATCTGTTTCCCACGGTCGCGGTCGGAGACTGCGTGAGAATCAAATCGCCAAGGGCGATTGATAGATACAATCACTGTGCTGTACAGCTTTTGTATCGGCACTGACTGGAGCTGAAAAAACGTCATTACGGGCGAAGATGACGCCCCATCCAACATCGTACACAGACACACACACGCCGGTGTACGTGCCCTTGCAGCTGATGAAGCCGCTGATTCGGGTGTTGACGGCTCGGAGAACCTCAGACCTGGCTCGCTTTGCGGAGGTGCAGACGCAGCGTTAGTCGGGGCATTAAGCGCGGGAACGACCCACGGGTGCGTGCCAGCATCCCTGCGCGCTGGCTTGTGTCAAGATGGCGCGTAACGTTCCAGACTAGAATTGGAAGGTTGTCGTGTCCAACAATCAATCTACAAGACGCAATGAGGCTTGCCGTACTTGGCCAACCTTAGCATTCACAGCTTTTGACACCCGTGAAGCCCCGTGACCAGCAGTCGTGACCAATGCACCCTTTGGTAAGCCGGCTCGAAACTTACGAATCCAAACACGCTTCCGCCCCTAAAACAACCCCCTCCTACATCCCGGTCGTCAAGCGTCACATCGTCATCTATACCCCAGTAGTAGTAAAGCGGCTTGCTCAATATTCTCCGCCGGGCGTAATCCCGCGATCGACCGCTCGCAGCCGAAGACCGGCAACATCATCCGCGTGTGGTAAACGGTGACTCTGATCCTCTCTGATGGCGGCAGCCCTCATCCTTCATGAGCTGCTCAGCCGCAGCATGAGTCTCGAGGAGCCAGCAGGGCCCGATGACGACGACAACGAGCCGCAACTGCGCGGCACGGCGAAGGGCCTGAGCGACAAGGGGCTCCTCCTCCGGGTGAGGTGCCTGGCTGACTGCGTGCGTGAGTGAGTCCGGCAGAAGGTCTTGCCGTCCCGCGGAGCTCCGAAATCGCATACGGCACGGTAGCTCCGTGACAAACGGACCGGAGCTGTCAACTTCAGCGTCAATTTATAAACGTTAGCTAGCCACGGCGGGCGACCAGGTGTCTGTGCTGCGTGCAGCACACTAACTGGGAGACGATACATTGCATTTTGAGAGCTCGGTGCCGCCGCCCTCTGCGCAGGCGTGCTCTGCCTGTCTGACTTACCTGGAGGCCTGCAGAGGCGACGGTGTCGGCACCAGCGGCGGCGCCGCTGACAGCAGCGCAGTCGCTTCCGGGAGGCCTTCGGCCACCGCCGCGGCCGCGCAGGCGCTGCAGGCGCTCGCGGAGGCGTGCCTCAATCGCCGGCTCCGGGCCGGACACAGTGAGCTCAAGATGCTGTTTCAGCTGCGCCTCGCCGTCGGGTCGTCTGCGGAGAGCCTCTCCCGGCAGCTGGTGGCGCAGGGGATGGACGTGCTGGCCGGGAAGATGGTCAGGGCGTCAGTGGTGGGGGAGCTGCCGTGCCCGCGGGTATGTACGACACTGCGGTGCGTGCTGTACGGATGTCGTACACGTAGAATCGTTCGAAAGCGGTTTTGGAAAGTTGTGCATTCAGAAGTAGTAGACAGACAGACAATTGGAGAAGCGCCTTCGTGCCCCGGGCCACGGCGGGGGAAGAAGCCATACCGTTCGTCAACCACGCGCGTCACCTCTGATCCTACATCACCCCAGCCCCTTTCCTTCCTTCCGTCGTCGGTTTTACTCCACAACAAAAAACATTGGTCAACAACCACCTGCCTACCTGCCTGGTTTCGTTGCTGGCCCCGCCCGTAGCTCCTGGAGGGCAGCCGGGTGGTCATCAAGCCCGTGCCAGTTCCGGTGGCCAGAGCGGCGCAGGGCGGCCACGGCGGCTGGAACTCGTCCAGGCCGCGGATGCTGGGCAAGACGGGCGTGGTGGAGTGCATCGATGCCGACGGTGACGTGCAGGTCAGGCTGGACGATGGCGGTGGATCGGCGCTCTGGAACCGCTGTCTGGTGGAGCCGCGCGGCGGCCTGCTGCCAGCGTCCATGCTTGCGGCGCCCCTGGTAAGGTACCGGCAGCGAACACTGGACTGAAAGATGGACAGCCGGGGGGCGGGGGAGCTCAGCAGGGTGAGCACCGCACCGCACCGCACATCACCCATGTGTCAATTGCTGTCGTGCGTGTTGTCGCATGTTGCGTTTCATTGCAGGGCGTCAAGGTGCGCATCAAGAGAGTGCCGGTGGCAGAGGCCAGGGAGGCCCAGAGGGGACACGGCGGCTTCACGGAGGACATGGAGGCGATGTTGGGCAAGCCCGCCGAGGCGGAGCTCCTGGACATGGACGGCGATGCGGTGGTCCGGGTGGAGGGCTGCGATGACTGCAAAGTTTGGAACCCCGACCTGCTTGCGCCGGTCATTCCGCTGTAGGCATGCACCGGGCTGTAGTAGGGCTGCCGGGCCCTGGTTGAGCCCACGGGCTGTTCGCGTCAGGGCTGCTGCTGGCGCCTGGACTTTTGGCTGGCCTGTATTGAGGCTGGCGGCCACAAGGAGTTCGCCCGTTTGGGCGTTTGCTTGGGAAAGGAGCCTATGACAGTGTTCTGGGATCTGGGTTGCGGGGTGGCATGGCAGATCGTTGATCGTTGCAGGTCGTTGACAGTTGAGAAGGTTGCATGATTGAAAAGGTTGAAATGCGGCTCTCACGCGGACTGCGGCCTATGCTTGTGGCGGAGCGTGAGGCAAACTGGAGCGCAGTTTTGTTGACTTAGGGTTGACTTAAGGATCTTTCCAGGGCATTCAGACTGTGTACGGCGTTGACCGTTACTTGTGATATCGGGAGGGGGACCTGCGTCTCAGGCAGCTGCAATGCAAGAGATACAGACTGGGACCAGGTCACGTCTGTACTGCGGTGCGCCGAGGCCTTGTGTCTACGGTAGATAGAAGTTTTGCCCTGGACAGAAGTCACCGACTTGAAGGGGTGCGCCCCGTTCGACACCGCCCACAGCCACATTGCTCCAGAATACATCGTCGACGCTGCGTTCTGAGCCGGGAAATCGCTGATATCTACAAATGCGGTGTGGCCGCGGCCGAGCTGATTGCGTTGCGGGAGTCGCAGCGCGCGGCCGTAGTACCACGTGTACGACATGTCGAGCGCGGGAAGCCCTACCTGCACACGGTACACAATCCTTATTGAATGTCCTTACTGCTCATCATCCTGAGCACGCATGGTAGCCGAATAACACTGCTAAGGTCCAACTGTTGACGACTTGCAACACTCCATCTCGTCATTTTACCTCCAGTCGACACGCCCAATTGTTATATGATCTATCAGGAAAATGGAGCCAGAAGGTAGCGACGACGATCAATGCTGCGGGAAGGAGCAGTCCATCTTTGAGGAGGCCGCAGAACTCGACAGCCTGGTCCAGCGCGTTGTGCAAAGCGACGGTAGCGAGTCAACACGCATCTACGATCGCTATAAAGCAATTGTACGTGAATTCAAATCCAAAAACATTCGTTGATCCTGGCGGAGCGCGGCATGTCCTTCCGCCTGACGATTGCGCCCTCGCCCGCAGCTCTACAAGTACCAAGAGCAGTCGCAGCTCCTCGATGCATACCTCGAAAGCATTGTTGTGCCGCTGGCGAGCTTGCTCCGGCGGCAGGCGGTTCAGCAGCAGGACCAGGACCAGGCACAGGGCCTGCTGCGCGTGCTGGGGACATGCCGCCTGCTGAACGTCCTGGTGGTTGTACGCGGCTACAAGACCGTGGTGCGGTTCTTTCCCCACGAGGCCGCGGACCTAGAGCGCGTGGTGGACATCCTTGACGCGGTCCGCACGCAGCGGCCCAAGGACAACGAGGAGGGCATCGCGCTGTGGGAGGCTCAGACGATGCTGCTGCTGTGGCTGTCCATCCTCATCCTCATCCCCTTTGACCTCGCCACCGTGGACAGCGCGGCGGTGGGCGACCAGGTCGACAAGTGAGCGCTGACCTGTCGCTCTTGACGAGGACGGTCGTCGGCAGCGCCATGTGTCACGTGCTCATGTCACGTTCGGATGCGTGGTTTACTCATTGATGACGCCCTGTACGGGGTCTTCCGACGGCACAACCCCACGGCCCTGCGGACTGCAGGCATTTACCCCTCCGTTTCCCGTGGGTATGACGGACTGGCTTGGCTGGGCTGGGAGTCCTGCAGAGTCGGGCTGTGTTGTCCAGAGCCCACGCCTCGACCGCCGCTTGCCAACAGGCGCCCTCCCCCCGGCCGCCCCTCCCCGGCCGCCCCTCCCCGGCCGCCCCTCCCCGGCCGCCCCTCCACTGACGCACTGACGCACAGGAGCTCGCCCTTCACTCCGTTGGTGGGGCGCATCCTGGCGCTGTGCAAGGACTACCTGCACCACCCGGGTGAGTCAGTGAGAGAGTGAGTGAGTGAGTGAGCGCTGCCGGCTGGATGGAGGGATGGATGGGGTAAGGAAAAAGCTAGATGGATGGATGGATGGATGGATGGATGGATGGATGGATGGATGGATGGATGGATGGGTGGGTGGGTGGGTGGGTGGGTGGGCGGATATGCACGCAAAAGGCGGTTGACTGGATGCTGGCTGGCAGGGTGTCGGGGTGACTGGCCGTCACTAGGCTAGACTGGGCCGCGAGCCACTGGCCCCGCTACCGCTCCTGGATCCGGATCCCGATCCAGATCCGGGCAAGCCGCGAGAGCAAAGTCCCGCCACATCACAGCCCCTGCGAAGCCAAGGTATCCCCCGCCCCTCCCCCCCCCCACAAGCATAACGACAACGTCCGCTGTCCCCGAGTGCGTGCTCCCGCTCCGCTCCTGCCCTATGTCCTGCCCTATCTCCTGCGTGCGGCCAGGTGGCGTGCGCGAGATGTCGGCTGTTGTCCTGGGTCGTCTGCTTACTCGTCCCGACATGTCCGCCGCCATGAGCTCCTTCCTGGAGTGGTGCCCGGGGGCGCTGGCGGAGGTGGACCCACTCAGACAGCCCTTCCTGCTGCCGGGTGAGGCTGCAGGGCGGCAGGGCAGGGAGGGCTGCATGGAGGGTTGCAGGGAGGGAGGGCGGGCTGCAGAGAGGGAGTGAGGGAGGGAGGGAAAGGGATGGCCCCGGCGGCAAGGCACGGAAACTCGGAAAGGGGCATAGGGTGTATGTGTGCGTATGGGCCGTGCCTTGCGCCGCCACCCCCTCGCTCATGGCCCCGCCCCCTTGGCGGCACCCTCTTGCCCGCTGGGGCATTCTCCAGCCACCGCCGCCAATCCCCTTCCCTTGCCCCGGGGCCCTGGCCCTGGCCCTAACCACAGGCATCATGCAGGCGCTGTGCTGCGCCTTCAAGCTGGGTCAGCGCGACCGGCTGCTGCCCTTCGCCTCGCGCGCCTGGGGCCTGGCGCACTCGCTGGCCGGCCACCCGACCCACGGGTCGGAGGGCAACGTGTTGGCGCGCAAGCTGACCGTCAAGCTGGTCACCCGCATCGGGCTGACGTTTCTGAAGCCGCGGGCGGCGCCGTGGAGATACGTGAGGGGAGGGGCCAGCTTGGACGTGACGCTGGGGGCGGCCAGCGGCGCGACGGGCAACAAGGCGGGGGCCGGCGAGGATCATGATGCTGGTGGCGACGGCGATGGCGATGGCGATGGCGATGGCGATGGCGATGACGAGGGTCTGCAGATTGTGGAGGAGGTTGAGGAGGTTGTTGACGTGCTGCTGCAGTCCCTCCGCGACAAGGACACGGTGGTGCGGTGGAGCGCCGCCAAGGGGGTGGGTCGGGTCACGGGCTGCCTGCCGCGGGAGCTGGGCGACGAGGTGGTGGAGTCGCTCATGCAGCTGTTTGGACCCACGGGTCAGTCGGTGGGGGGTGGGGAGTAATTAAAACGGCCCGGGACGAGGGAACGCAAACGCAGTTACCTGGGATATTACCTGAGGATTACCTTGGGAGGGTTGAGAGGGAACCGCAGCGGCGACATTGGGGTGAGCCGAGTGAACGGCGCGAGGTCATGGCTCGCCGAACATACATACATACACACATACACAGATACACACATGTGATGTGGAGGGGGGGCTGGGGGGAGGGGGAGGGGGTACCCCACCTCATACCCCACCTCATACCCCACCTCATACCCCGCCTCATACCCCGCCTCATACCCCACCGCTTACCCCACCTCATACCCCACCTCATACCCCACCTCATACCCCACCTCATACCCCACCTCATACCCCGCCTCATACCCCGCCTCATACCCCACCGCTTACCCCACCTCATACCCCACCGCTTACCCCACCTCATACCCCACCGCTTACCCCACCTCATACCCCACCGCTTACCCCACCTCATACCCCACCTCATACCCCACCTCATACCCCACCTCATACCCCGCCTCATACCCCACCGCTTACCCCACCTCATACCCCACCGCTTACCCCACCTCATACCCCGCCTCATACCCCGCCTCATACCCCACCTCATACCCCACCTCATACCCCGCCTCATACGCCGCCTCATACCCCACCGCTTACCCCACCTCATACCCCACCGCTTACCCCACCTCATACCCCACCTCATACCCCACCTCATATCCCACCTCATACCCCACCTCATACCCCACCCCAATCTCCCGCTCCCCAGAGATGGACAGCTCCTGGCACGGCGGCTGCCTGGCGCTGGCCGAGCTGGCCCGCCGCGGCCTGCTGCTGCCGGAGCGGCTGCCCCCGCTGGTGCCCGTCATCGCTTCGGCGCTGCACTACGACGTGAGGAGGGGGCCGCACTCCATCGGGGCGCACGTGAGGGACGCGGCGGCGTACGTGTGCTGGGCGTTTGCGCGTGCCTACGACCCGAAGGTGAGAGCCCGCAGCGGCGCGGAGCGGAGTGAGAACAGGATACGGACCGCAACGAAGGGAAGGGAAGCGGGGTGGAAGATGCGGGCTGCGAAGTACGGAGGGGCTGCGTAGGAGGGTTGCGCAGCGTAGCAGGGAGGGAGGGAGGGGAAGACGGGAAAGGTGAACAGGGGCGCAATAGGGTACACGCCCCGTGTTGTGTTAAGGCCCCGTCCTCCCTTGCCTTCCCGCCTCCCCCGGGCTCCCTGCTTCCCTTACCCCCCCCCCGCCCCCCCCTGTGTAGCTTCTTGAGGGCAGTGTGACGATGTTGGCCTCCTCGCTGCTCACCATTGCCTGCTACGACAGGGAGGTCAATTGCAGGTGGGGTGGGTGGAGGGAGGGAGGAGGGCGTGTGGAGGGAGGGCTGCTCAGCGCTGAGGGGTTGTGTGGGATGAGGGGCGACCAACGAGGGGGCGACTGAGTAACGGAGGGGGTGGGGGTGGGGAGCTGGATGGGAGCCGGTGGCTGACCGACTGACCCACTGACCCACTGATCGGCCGCTGGCTGTGCCACCGAAACGGAACTGCTATCGGAGCACGAGGGACAGGCTGCACGGGAGCACGCCGTGTCCGTACAACCTCACCACCCACTGTGGGTCCTCTCCGCGATACGCCGATTGCCGCTCCTCTCGCCACCGCTGACCCCGGACACCGGAATTCCCGCTACCGCTGACCCCACCTACGCCCCTGCTACCCTGCCTGGCGCTGTCACTGACGCTGTCCTGTTGTGCGCTGCTGTGCTGCGCCGGCTTGTCCGGTGGGTGGGTGGCTGGGTGTGGACCCGTGCAGGCGCGCCGCCGCCGCCGCTTTCCAGGAGGCGGTTGGGCGGTTGGGCAACTTCCCACACGGCATAGCGCTGCTCACCATCGCGGATTACTTCTCGGTGGGGATAGCGCAGCAGGTGAGGGGGGTTGGGGGTGGGGTGGGAGTGGGTGGGGTGGGAGTGAGTTCGGGTTGGGAGTGAGTTTGGGTGGGAGTGGGGTGGGAATGTAAGGGTTCAAAGGTCGCGTGTGCGGGTGAAGGCGAAGGGCAGATAACGTGGGGCTGGGCAGGGGCGGGGAAGGGCGGGGCGGGGCGGGGCGGGGCGGTGGAACGTTGACGCGTGAGGTTCAACACCCGCACCCGCTGAGGCCCCGGCCACGTCTCGCCCGCTCGCCAGCGACTCCATCTCCCCCTCCAGCCGGCAACTTAAACACACCCACAACTACCGGTACCAGTCCTACGTGCCCTCCCTGCCCTCCTCGCGCCGCTGCGTTATCTTGTTTGCCCCTTCCGCCCCTCCACACCCCCCCTTCCCGCCCCTCCCCTCCCTCCAGGCCTACCTCAAGGTCGCCCCTCAGGTGGCGGCGCTGGGTCCCGAGTACCGTGACGCCCTGGCCACCCACCTGGTGAGGACCAAGGCGAGGCACTGGGAGAAGGGACTGCGGGAGCTGGCGGCGAGGGCGGCGGCGGCGCTGGCGCCGTACCACGCGTCGTACTTTAGCGGGCCCGCGCTGGACGAGCTGCTGCCGGCGTGCCTGGACGAGCAACTCGAGGTCCGCCACGGCGCGGTGGTAATGGTGGCGGAGCTCCTGCCCGCACTCAAAGCAGCTGCCGCCGCAGCAGCAGCAGCGGCGCCTGACGCATCTACCGACGCCGAACCTCCCCCCGCCTCCACGTCCGCCTCCGCCTCCGCCTCGTGTTGCTGGCCCCTGAGTGCCGAGCGCCAGGCTGCGGTGGCGGGTCTGGTTCCCGCCATCGATAAGGCCCGGCTGTACAGGGGCAAGGGCGGGGAGGTGATGCGGGAGGCGGTGGGGCGGCTGGTGGAGGGGGCGGCGGAGGTGGGGCTGCAGCTGGGTGCGGCGCAGCACGCCAAGGTGCTCGAGGTAGGTGGGGCGGAGGCGGGAAGGAGGGCTAGGAAGAGACGAGGGGGGCTGGGCGGGATTGGGGTGGGGTCGGGGTTGGAGGTGGGCAGGGTGGGGGTAAAAAAATGATACCGCAGCGGAGACGGAGACGGAGGGTTGGGGTAGGGGTGGAGGTGGGTTAGGTTGGAGGTGGGCGCGGGCCGGGATGGGGGATGCTGCGCAGCATACGATGTGTTGGGAGTTGGGGTTTGGTGTTTTTGGTGGTGAGGGGTAGTAGGCGGCGGCGGGGGAGGAGCTGCGCGGCACGCGGAAGGTCGTGACCCGGACCGTATTTGGCGCCCCCACCCTCTCCTGCACGGCGGCTGCGGCTTTCAATGTACTGTACGGTACTGTACGGCATGTACAGGCACACGACATGGCATTCCAGGGAGGCCCTTCGGTGCCCTTTGCCCCTCGCCCTTCCCTCTCCCTCTCCCCCTTCCTCTCCGGACTTCAGGCGCTGGATGAGAACTTGCGCCACCCGCAGCAGTACATACAGGCGGGGGCGGTGGCGGCGGTGCGCGCGTATGCCAGGTGGGGGGTGGGGACATGCGGCGGGCCCTGGTCTGGGTCCGGGCCCGTGTCCGTGTTCGGATCCAGATCCGGGTCGTATTGGTTTGGTTGGGGATACTGGCGGGCAGGGCGCCACGGTGGGATTACGACGGAAGGCACATTCGCAGGGCTCCTCCTGACTGACATCATCATCATGACATCATTACATCGTGACTGACGCGTAGCAGCCGGTGACCCTACCATCGCTGCCCTACGTGTCCCCGCCTCTCCAGGTCCCTCACGCTCCGAATCCTCATCCCTTCGCTATCGTGCCTTCCCTAACCGAACCGTACCGTACCCTGCCGTGCCGTGCCCTGCCGTGCCGTGCTGGCGCTCCACTGGCGCGCAGGTCCTACCTGGCGAGCGACCCGCGGGCCACCGCCGCCGCCTCCTTCCGCAGCCGCTACCTGGACTCCTACCTCACCCGCCTGCACGACCCCAATGTGGCGGTGCGGAGGGGCTACAGCCTGGCGCTGGGGTCGCTTCCCCAGCAGCTGCTGAGACCGGTGCTGGAGGAGGTGCGTGCTGCGTCCTGAGTTAGGTCTGGCTGCTGGGTGCTGGGCTGGGCGGCCCAGCGGACCGACCCGCGGGTCGGCGGGCGGCGCGGCGGCTGGGCTGGAAGGCCTTTGCCCTTATAACCTCATGGCCCCGCTCTTCTGCGGCCTCTCACCGTCGCATTGGGCGGAACTCCATGATCCGCTCAAACCTCCATCATGAGGATGAAGAGGATGATGAGGATGATGAGGATACGGTACTCGCTGCGCAGTGCACGCTGTTGACGAGCCTCCCTCCCGCGTCCCGCCCCCTACCCCCTGGCCCCCTGACCCCCTCAGGCGGTTGACGCGCTGGTGGACGGGTGTGTGCCGGAGGAGGATCCCGACCAGCGGGACGTGGAGAGCCGCGTCAACTGCACCCGGGCACTGGGTGAGGAGGGAGGAGGGAGTAGCGATGCTGCTGCTGCTGCTGCTGCTGCTGCTGCTGCTGCTGTGTACCGGTATCGGTACAGGTGTGGGAGGGGGAGGGGGAGGCGGCGGCGCGGTGAGGGAGGCGCAAGGGGCGGGGAGGGGGAGGGAGGTAAGAAAAGCCTCAGCGGAGGCAAGGCGCGGTGTGGTGGGTAATGAAGACGAAACAGCCTCTTTCCGTGGGGCTGAAGGCAAAGAGCGCAGCGGCTGTGCTCACACCTGCCCGCCTCCGCCTCCGCATCCACGCGCGCTGCCCTTCGTGGCGGCCCTCCTGCCGGCTGCCGCCCTGCGCCCTCTCCCCCGCCGCAGGTCTGCTGATGGAGACCATGTTTTCGGAGCGCAGCAGCAGTAGCAGCAGCAGTAGCAGTAGCGGGTGCGGCGGAGATGGCGGGGGTGGCGGTCGAGGTGGGGAGGACGGAGCGGTGGGGCCCTCAGCGGAGGCTGCGGAGATGTTGAGAGACAAGGTGGGTGGCTGGGTGGGTGGGTGGGTGGGTAGGTGGGGTTTGCAGTTGTGGAGGTGGTGGGGGTGGCGGTTGCGCAGGTCGGAAGGGGGAAAGCACGCCACGTTACAACTTACAAGACGCTATGGGTGCGCAGTGCCCACGCCGGTTACCTTCGCACATCCCCTCACTGCGCTCTTCTGTTGCGACAACTTGTGTGACATGTACGACGGCACCCGAACGAATCTGATTCTGGCCCGGATCCAGATCCTGCCCAGCCTACGTTCCTCCCTGGAGGACTACACCACCGACAACCGGGGCGACGTGGGCAGCTGGGTGCGCGAGGCGGCCATGGGGGTACTGGCCACGGCGGTGGCGCAGCTCGCCAGGTGCTACCGGGGGAGAGCAGCTGCCGGCGCAGCGGAGGCGGCGGAGGCGGAGGCTGGTGGCGGCGGCGGAGGGGAGGGGCTGGCGCTGCCGGCGGAGCAGGGCCGTGAGCTGACGGGTACGTGCGCGGGTCGCGTCGGGGAGTGCGTGGGTTGCGTCGCGTCGGGTCGTGGGAGCGCGCGGCGGAGTGCGAATGCAGATGTGCGGAAGCCCGGGGTGGTGTGTGCATGTGGGTTTCCGTGGATTGGGCGGCAGGTTGGAGGAAGGCTGTGCCTACCAGCGATGTCTTGGACGTCGGCCCGGACGCGGCCGTTCGACCCACCTGGCTCCTGACCCGTGCTTGGCGGCATGTGCGTTCCCTGCATCGCCATCATGCAGCTTTCCGCTCCTCCTCTTCTTTGCCCCGTTTGACTCCTGGTCGTGTTACCCGCGTTGCCCTCGATGTCGCGGCAGAGATCGCCGGCGGCGCTGTGGGCCTTATCCTCCGCCAATCGGTGGAGCGCATCAGCCGCGTGCGGGAGAGCGCCCTGCGACACATGCGCGCGCTGCTCGCCGACGCCGCCGTCACGCCGTACATCCCCGCCGCGTCGCGTGTCGCCGCCGCCGCGTCGGCGGCGGCGGACGCCGCCGACGCCGGCGGCGTCGCGGCGTCGCTGGAGGCGCTGCAGCGCACCGTCGTTGGACTTCTGGACGAGCCGTCGTACACGTCGCCGCTGCTTGAGGGCCTTGTCGCCAGCATTGGCGGCGTCGACAACTCCCTGAGCAAGGTGGCGTCGACGGCACTGCTAGAGGCGCTGGCGGCGCCGGCGCCCCTGCTGGCGGCGGTGGCCGGTCACCTGCTGGACATCTGGTCCCGCCACGCCAAGTCATCCCGCCTGGCGACGCCGCTTCTGCGCACCGCGCTGCTGCTGGTCACCAAGATTCCGGACGTGGCGGAGGTTCGGCTGCCGCGGCCGCCGCCACCGCAGGCGACGGCGGCGGCGGCGGCGGAGCCTCCGTCGCCATCCGCCTCCGTCTCGTCTCGCTTCGTGGACCATTTGGTGGAGGCGGTGCGAGCGGAGACGCGCGGCTGTTCGGATGTGGCGCGACTGGTCGATGCCGGCTCGCTGCTGTGCCACCTGGTGCCGTACGCAGGCCACTGCCGTACATCGGCGCTGCAGGGCCTCATGGTGCTGCTGAGCAGCAGATACCCAAAGGTGGGTGTGGCCAGATCCTTCCTTCCCTCCCTCCTTCCTTCCTGGTGTCCGTGAGGTGGCCAACACGGACACGGACACGGACACCACGCCCCTCCCCGCACCGCACCGCAGGGTCCTTTCGCAAACACCGTCTCCCTCCCTTCGGTGCGGCCGGTATCTTTTTCTTACCCCTCCCGCAGCGCGCTCCGTCGCCTCCGTCCCACCGCTGCGGCATTTCCTTTCTGTCCCACCCGCGCTCTGCGTCCGCAGGTCCGGCGCAATGCCGCGGAGCAGCTCTATCTGCAGCTTCTCGCGTTGGACCCCTCGTCATCATCCGCAGCCGCCGCCGCAGCAGCAGCGTCAGCGGAACCGGCCGCCGGCGCGGCGGCCGCAGTCCCAGCGGGGGCCTCAGCGGCGGCGGCCGCCGGGGCCCCTCCCCCGTTGGAGACGGTGGCTGAGGCGGCGTGCGACGTGCTGCTGATGACTTCGTGGGACGGGGATCTTGAGGCGGCGAAGACGGCGCGCGACGAGCTGGCAGCGCTGGTGGGGGTGAGCGTGCCCAAGATGAAGGCGCCGGCGGGGGCGGCGGGGCGGCAGGCGGCGGCGGCCAGGGACGAGAACGCGTCGTACCAGGCGCTGCTGGACGATTTCGCGCGCGGGTACTGAAGTGTGGGGGGGTCGGCACCACCACCGCTGTGAGGCCAAGCTGGGGGTGCGGTTGGGGGCTGCGAGACGACAGGCGGGGGATGCGGGGATAGGCGGAGTCGTGATGGGGTGGTGGGGTGCAGCGAGCGAACGAGCGAGCGAGAGAGCGCCAGCGTGGAGAGGTTTTGTAATGCTGTATCGGCATAGCGTGGAGCGGTGCCTAGGGACCCGCCGCAGAGGCAAGGACGCCTGCGTGGTGCAGCTTTTGGGTGTGAGGGTGGAGGGCACGGCGGTTCCGGAGCTGTGGGCCATACGGGCACCTCCTCTCTGCGGCGGTTTTACGCTTCGGGGGTTTTCCTACTTGTGCAGCGCCCTGACCTGACCCGGCCGGGAAGCGTTACTCCTGGGGGGCGGCGGCGTGCTCTGCCACCCCTGTCGGCTGCCTTGGTAGCCATGTTGGCCCCGGTGTACCGTATCGTGCAGCAGGCGACGTGTGCGTGACACAGTTCACTGCAGGTTTCGGGTCTGGTGGGGGAGGAGGGGCAGACAGCGTGTGCCTACAGCTTTTACTCGTCGCTGCACGGGTCGTGTCACGGCCAGATATAGCGACCTTCCGGCTGTTGCCGACGACGACGGCAGCTGCGCCGACCCCCGGTTCGGAGTCTGCCCGAAATGTTAACATTTATCTTTACCCTCTGCTTCCGGAAACTCGAATCGGTCAAACTTGATGGTGTAAACGCATAGCATGCATCTCCAGTTCTTCAAAAGGCTGTCTGGGCATGCACAACCTCAACGCTATCACTCCATTTGGAAGAGATGCGAGCTATGCGCCTTCGTCTGGATTGGCACATGTATCTAAACGGGCGATAATTGGTTTGACGATGGTGCATCGGTGCGGATTGGTGTAAACCTTTATGCGAGGCCATCTTACGCCTGTGGCCCAGCCGTGTATTGTGTTTAACTTCAATTGATGACTATAGCTCGGCAACTGTTACTGAAATGTGAATTTGCTTTCAATGTCAAGATGGACGAGTCGCCAACAGTAACTGTCCCATGGCATATGCAAGCCCGAGTATCCAGCATCCATCGGTAGATCCTACAAGAGCGATGCAATTTATACATTGAGTTTACGGCCTCTATATTTCTTCAGGCTCGATGAAGCTGGAGATCCATCGATGCGCCAGGCGGCGGTTGCCATTGTTTCGGAACACATTTGGGTCTACTGTCGCACACATTCAGGCTGCAATTGGGATGTCGAATCACCTGTTATGATGAAGCATGCAGTTACAGCATACGTACATCGAGATTGTCAGGGCGCAGAAGGTACGCCGACTTGTACCTCTCCGTGCCCGTACCGCATTTGGGTCGGAATCAAGGTTAAAATCTCTATGCGCAAACAGGCTCATCAATATCCTCACTGCACTTGAAGGACATTTTGAACACTCAGCAGTCTCACGATTACTTGACTACACACATACAATGGCCATGCAGCGCATCTCCGCTCCGACTGTCGGCCACAAGGCCGCCGTTAGCCGCCCTGTGGTTCGCCCCTTCACTGCGCGGCGCCCGACTGTGGTTGCTCGTGCTGCTGCCGCGCCGGAGTCCCCCGTCCAGACCAAGGCGAGTTGTTTCCCAGTAATACAGCCCACAATTACAATTACCATTTTTAAGTGTTATATAACACGGTTCAATGATTATTTCCGCAGGAGTGGTTTGCGCTGGTGAGCAACTGCGAGTTTTTCTTCAATGATCCCCAGAACGAGTCGGTGGCTGAGCAGCTGAGGGAGCGCGTCCGCTTCTTTAAGGAGCAGAACCGCGAGACTGACTTCTTCATTGTCCCGGAGCCTGTGTGGCTGGACAAGAAGTTCCCTGAGCTGGCAAAGCAGGTCAAGCGCCCCTGCGTCGCCCTGATTTCGACGGACAAGGCCTGGATCACGTAAGTGCCACATCAGTTGATTAGGGGGCTGGTATTACACCGTCTGGGCATTTAGATCTTGATGCGACTTTTCTCCGCAGCCCGATGCCTTCACGTGTAAAGCTAAGGCTGCGTCTAGATCCCTTCCCTTGTGTATACAGAACTACCATTGCTCTACATGGTTGTATAAAAAGATCTGCAAGATCCGCATGTATTGCAAGGGTTCAGGTCGTCGCTTCGTCCATGTTACTCCGCCCCGCAGGTTCATGAAGCTTCGCCTGGACCGCGTGCTCCGCATCGACCTGAAGGACATGCCGGACAGCGAGGTCCTGGCCGTTGGTGGCGAGGTTCCTGAGTTTAAGCAGGAGGGCAAGTGGACCGCTCCTTACGCCCGGTACACCCCTGGCTGGTGGAACGTGTTCGTGCCCAAGCACTAAGCGAGTGCCCTCCTTGCGTCGAATCTGATGTATTTTTTGGACCCTCTTGGGGGCAAGGGGTCCTGGGCGGGAAACCTCGCTGGTGAGCGGATGTGCCCCAGCGGCACGCCATGTGGTCGTGTTAGGAGTGGTCTAAAGCTGCGGCGGTGAGGGGCGGAGCAGTGCTTTCCGTGGCACTGCAGCAGTGCTGATTGTTCAGGGGAATAGCGGGTAGCTTTCACGATATGTAGCGCTTTCAGCGTGCAGTTGCGGGGCCATACGCGAGTGGCTTCGAGCTGCATTTGGCAGGCAGGAATTGGCAGGCGGTCACGTCGCCGCTTATTGATTGGCGATGAGTGGGGTCCGCACTGCATCTGACCGCGTCTTTTTTTGATGTACTGCACGGGATTCACGCTCTTGGACACCAGCGTCACCTAGATTTTGACTGTGCCTGTGTGCGTGGTTTTACCCAGACATTTCTGTATAGACTCCGATTTTTGGACCGGGAGCATCCAGAGGGCGTCATGTTTTGACGTGGGCCCGAGCTCGGCAAAACCACTCGTTACAGACAGGGCTTTGTCGGCTCGGGGCGTTCATGTCGTGACCGGGCCACATTAGTTTTCACACGCAACGTAGGTCCTCACTATGGAAAGACTGGACATGTCTTCCTGACGTTGGCTAATACACATGCTCCACTCGTGCAAGCGGACAATGGTGGTTTTTCTTCTTCCTACGACACATAGTGTCATTTTGCATGCAGCTAAGGTCTTGGGTAGACGGTTGGGTGGAAGGATTACGCAGGCTTACCCGGTACGTCTTGTTACATTCCTATGGCAGTTCCGGAGCACTTCGGACATACATACGCGCGCTGCCGTGCAGCCAGATAAACAGTCCGCGAACTCGTTCACACGTTTCAGCAAGGTAAAATGCGGCTCACCGTCAACAACGCCCACACTCCAGCGACAAGTCTAGCCCCAGACCGCCAGGATGTTCAGGACCCCCACATCCTCGAATACACGGGCACGCGTCGTACCCGCTACCTTCCTTCCACCCGGGTTTGCGAGGGACCAAACCGACCCCTTTCTGGCGCCACCAGTCTACCATGGCCCTTTGAGTATCCACCGCGAGCGTCCCGGGCGCCCTAGATCTGCGAGACGTGTTGAACGCGCGGCACATGCGGCACGCAGCTGGGATTTCACTTTGGAGCCGCAGCGCTCGCATGCTCCCCTTGTGCCCCTGTGTTCCCGCACCAGCTGGCTGCCAAGGAGGCAGGCATGTGCCATGAAGGGTGCCAAATGGGTGCCCGTCAACACCCCCAGGGTCCTCAAGCGGGCGTCAGACAAACGAGTGGTGATTAATCCAACGCCCAGGTACCTACAGCCCGTGTATGTCTCATGCGCGCACATGGATTGCACTAGGATACGTCGACATCCTCCTAACAACGCCCCTGAAACCCCAACCCCCAAAGATGCCGTTATTTTTTGGTCCAAGCCCCGCCTCGTGCGCTCTCGATGCTTTCGATCGTGTGCTCACACGTATTACCAACAAATAACAACAAGAACCGGAGGGCGGCGGCGGTGACGCCTGCGTGCCGACTCCGGAATCCCACCTACGCATGTGGGCTTAGGGTGGGCTGAGCACATTCCGTACCGGATCACAGCCGCCCCGTTGCGCCCCGCTCTTCGGTCGGCGCGAAAAAGTGCGCGACCCAATGTTCCATCAGACTACGGACGAGCGGACGAAATGAAAGCACCGCTTACCACCGCCATCCCTGGTCACCGCCTTTGCGAAGGAGTACCCGACCCGTGGGTCACTGCAGCACGGCGCGTGCGGGCCCCGTGTCACCTCCCCTCCCGACGCGCCGCCCCGTGTAACCTCCCGGGTCGCCCCGCTTGCTGCCGCACGAAAAAGAGGCAGGGCCCCTGGCGCCGCTGGAAGCCCCCCCTGACAGATTGACTGGCAGGCTGACTGGACCCCACATCCCTGCGCCCCCTGGGCTCAGCCGGCTCTGCTCTGCTCCTCTCCTTGTAGTCCTCTGTTCCTCCCTCCGCTTACGCGGCCGCCACGAGCTCCTTGGTCTCCTCTTCCACCACGGGGGGCTCCACCCAGCGGCCGTGCTCCTTGATCAGCTCAATCAGCTGGTCACACGCCTGAGGGCGGGGGAGGAGAGGAGAGGAGGGAGAGGGCGGGTAAGCAAGGAGAGCAAGGGGGCAGTGGTAACGAGGGAGCAACGAGACAGGCTGTCAGGCTGAGCGACGAAGGGGGACACGGAGGAAAAAGGTACCGTTCTCAAAGTGCAACTTCTGTGTGCGTTCCATGCAGGCAATATTCGGCACGCGGGCCACAATATCCCCGGGCGATGCGCGGTCAAGCCCCTTCTCCCCCCCTCAGGGCACAGTCTTCCGCGTCCCAATCTGGGGACCCCGATGCAACCCCGCCCTGTAAAGTGTCAACCGAGCTGGGCTGAGCCCCCCTTCCCCGCCAGATAATCGGACGACCAGCCGCCCCGCACTCACCGACTCCATGGGGATGGCGCGCCGCACCACCTCCTTGCCCACGTACAGGTCGATCTTGCCGGGGGCGCCGCCCACGTAGCCGAAGTCCGCGTCAGCCATCTCGCCTAAGCGGGCGGAGGGAGTGGGGGTGCGCCAAGCGGATCACGGCACGAGTCGCTCCGCTTGGCGCGAAGCACCGCACCCTCACGCGCGCCCCCCGTCTTCCCTCCACAAGATGAGGGCCCTCCACTGCCCTTCAGCCTTCAGCTGTTTTTACATCTCCGCGCCGGCGCCCCTGCTGCTTTGCCTGCCCAACACGCGCACACACACATCAGCCCGCAGCCCGGTGCCCCGCTCACCCGGTCCGTTGACGATGCAGCCCATGACGGCAATGGCCACACCGGGCAGGTGGCCGGTGCGCTGCCGGATCTGGTCCGTCACCTCCTGCGCTCATTCATCCGGGAGATGACCCAGGACAGAGGGCAGAGAGGGGGGGCCGAGGTGGTATGGGTGCAAAGCATAGGGGGGAGGGGGGAGAGAGAAATGCGGTATTGGGCTGGGGCGGTTTTGCCGTCGCCGCCACAGCCACCACCAGGGACAGAAGAAGAGAATATAGAAGCCGAGGTGGTTCAAGTAGGGCAGCAGGCGGAAGCGCAGGGGCGAGCTCGCCTCGGCGGTCCTACATAGACACACATCCACACACGCCGCCAAATCCTAGCGCCTTTACCTTCGCCAGCCACACCACCTAGACCCCTCCTGCCCCTCCGGCTCCCCCTTCGCCTCCCGCCTTCAGCCACCTCCCACCCTCCAGCTTCCCGCCGCCCTCCAGCTCCCCGCCACCCTCCAGCTCCCCCCTCCCACCTGCAGGTTGAAGAGCGTGCGGCCGCACGAGGGGCACGACACGTACTCGGTCTTGATGTTGCGCATGCGGCAGCCCTGCAGCAGACCGAAGGCGGTGGTGCGCAGGAAGTCCAGGTCCTCACCCGGGCACTCCACCAGCGCGCCGTCGCCCAGGCCGTCAACCTGAGGGGGAAGGGGGGAAAGGGGGGCAAGGTGACCAGGATGAGACCGCAGAGGAAGGATGGGAACGGAGGCGGAGTTGGCGAACGGACCCCGGGCGAGAGGGCAGTGGGAGCGCGACGGGTCCGTGCGTCAGCAGAGGGCAGTGGCTTGAAACATATGAACCAAAACGGACCTCCGGAGACTCCCCCCGTCCCGTCTGCTTACCGCACACCGACCCACGGGTCGAAATCTCCCGACGCGTCCCTACCCGCCCTCCTAGGCCCCACCCCCAACCCCCCTCCCCCGGTAGCTCCTCCGACATTGGCACCAGCAGGCGGTACATGTTGCTGGGTCCGTCACCGCTCCATCGCCGCCTTACATCTCCCTCCTCCGTCCTCCCCCGCACCATCGCCCCCTCCCCCCTCCCTCCCCCCAACCGCCCTCACCAGCAGCCCTCCCACGAGGGAGCCGGTGTTGATGACGATCTCGTCGCGGTGGGTCCCCGCCGGGAAGCGGATGTTGTGGATGACGGGCGCCGTCACCTCGTGGCGCTTGAGCACATCGAACACGCGGCGGGAGGCGTGCAGACGGGACACACCGTCCGCGATGTTGAGCAGCACCACAATGGGGCCCAGACCCCGGATGGCCGCCAGCTGCTCCTCACTCTCACTGCCGTCCACCTCAATGGCCCACCGGCTGGAGCCCTGCGGGGGGGGGTAGGCCGTCCAGGGGGGGCAACGGACGTGAGGAGGAGGTGTAAGGTATTGGCGCGAGGCAAGAGGCGGCAGCAGGTTGCCGTCCTGGTTCCAGCCAGCCAGCCAGCCCGTCAGCTCCCCTCACCTCGGGCAGGGTGAGGCCCCCGGCGGCGGCCTGCTTGAGCGGCACCAGCGCAATGGCCCCCGGCAGCGGGTCGCGAGCCAACGCGTCCAGGGGGGCGATCACGTGGGTAGTCACCTCCTGAGAACCGGGGAGGGGAGGGCAGGGGAGGGGGCGGGCAGGGGAGGGCAGGGGAGGGAGGCGCGCGGGGTGCGGGGGGTCCAGCTTGAGATTGATGCCGTGAGTGAGAAACAGGAGGGGCGCTAGGGAGCCAGCCGGGAGGCATCAGCTTTCAAAGACAGGACAGGATAGAACAGGACAGGCGACGATAACACAGTCCTTCAGTTGGAACTGACGGCAGCAAAGTCTGTACAGCCAGTCAGGCCAGAGGCTGCTCTCCTCGACTAGAGAGGCTCAAGATGCTGTCCAACCCCCACCCGGTGTCGTCCGCCCCACACCCTCTCTGCTGTCTGTGCACATCGCCCGCGCCCATCCCCCCGCCCCCCCCCATGCGCCACACACACACACCCCTCTCACACACACGCATACGCAATCTGACCTGCAGGCGGCGCAGCGCCCGGCGGCCGTCCTTGTCCGAGGAGGGCGGCAGCTCCCGCACCAGGATCGAGTCGCTGGTGGCGATGTCCTTGAACGGCATTCCCACAGACAGCTTGGCTCCCAGCTTCTTGTACGTGAACTGCGGCGAGGGACAGAGACGGGGCCAGACGGGGAGGGAAGGGGCGCAGGCGCAGGGGCAGGCGAGGTGAGAGAGAGCAGGCGGCGCGTCCACCCCCATCTCGTCCCCTAGGCTTTGGCAAACGAAAGTGTCAGCTGGGGCGGGCTAGGGAGCGGGCAGCACCAAGAAGGGGGACCAGCATCAACGACTGAAGGGGTCGCCCAGCAAGCGCGTTTGGCTACTAGGTCTTGCTGCTGAGCGCTGCCTCCCCTCCTTCCCCCGCACCGCCACAGCCACCCACCCCCCCAGCCTCCACCTGCTTGACCAACCACCAGCTACCGGTATACCTGCCCACCAAGCCCAACCCCAGTACCCCACCCAGCCCCAGCCTCGCCCCCCCACAGCCCCACCTCCACTCCGCCCCCCTCCCCCCACCTCGGGTTGCTTGAGGTCCGCGGCGCTGACGGCGCTGTAGACGGTTCCGTCCCGGTGCAGGGCTCCCCGGAAGTCCAGGTCCTCGCCCTCCCGCTGCACGGGCAGGTCGCCCACACGGCGCTTGAACGTGTGCGTGTCGCGGGTGGTCTCACTGAACGGAGCCACACCCAGACCCTGCAGGGAGGGAGGGAGGGAGGGAGGGAGGCGGTTCGGGGAGACCGCGGGGGGGGGGGGAAAGGTGAGACGAGGAGGTCTAGAATGGGTGAGGGTCAGGGCAGGAGCAAGGAGAGAGAGCGAGATACGCGTTGGGTTCCCGGGGCCTTCGAGCGGTCTTCGTTTGCGGCCGCGTTGTGCAAGGCGGCCGCCCTTCCTCCCTCAAACCCGACAGCCATTTGGGTTCCCTAATGCCGCGGTGTGTTCCCCAACACGCCTGCCCCCGACCCACCCATGTGGCATCACAGCCCCACGGCCCGTTCCCCCGGCACCTCCCGAACCATTTGTCGGCAACAGTCCCCGGTCTAACCCCCCCCACCACCACCAAGAGCCACCCCCCCGCCCCGCCGCCTCCTCACCGTGCTCCACGCGCTCTCCCCCAGCCCCGCCAGTCGCTTGCACGGGTCGATCTCGTACTCGGGGTCCTCCGTCAGCGACACGCGGATGGTGTCCCCCAGTCCGTCCATCAGCAGGGCGCCGATGCCGATGGCGCTCTTCATGCGCCCGTCCTCGCCCTCACCGGCCTCTGAGAGAGGGGTTAGGGTTTCAGGGTTTCAGGGTTTTAGGGTTGGAGAGATCCCAGGCGTGGAGAAGGGCTTAGGGTTGAGCAAGGGCGCGAGCCGGGTTCCGCCTGGGCGGCGACACCCTCACATGCTGCCCTAGAACGAAACCCAGCCAGCCAACACCCTCACAGAGCCAGAGCGTTACCAGCACACCAGGGAAGAACTGGCCCGAGATAAAAAGACCCACCATGATAAGAAGTCCGCCAGAACATCCGTCCACCCTCTGTTCCAAGAACCAAAGGCGGAGGGAGCGAGACACCCCCCCTCCCCCTTCCCTCCCTCCCCTCCCCCCCCGCCCCCTTCCCTCACCGGTGACTCCCAGGTGCAGCGGGTAGTCCCATCCCTTCTTGTACTGCTCCTCCGCCAGCAGGCGATAGGCCTGGACCATCACCAGCGGGTTGGATGCCTTCATGGAGAACACAAAGTTGTGGTAGTCGTGCTTGCGGCACACGTCAGCGAACTCAAAGGCGGACTCAACCATGCCGCTGCAGGGGGGGTGGGGTGGCGGGATGCGGGGTGCGGGAGGGAAGGGAAGGGAGTTAAGGGGTGAAGAGGTGGGGGGGCGCCGCGGATCAGGGGTGGTGGGTGGTGGTCTAGCAAGGCAGACCGAGCAGCCGAGGAACACTCGGCCAAACACTCGGCCGGGAAGAGGTTGGGAGCAGTTTCAAAGGGTGGGGGCACCACATGACGTTGTGTGGACAGAGCCATAGTCAGTTTGCTTGCTAGCTGGCTGGTTAGCTCACGGGCTCTCCCATCCACCCATTCCTCTCTCCCTGCCGCCTGCCTCCCCCGCTTCCTCTCCCTCACCGCGGCGTGTCTCCGTAGAACGACAGGATGCGGGCCGACAGGGAGCCGTGGTTGGTGCCGATGCGGATGGCGCGGCCCAGCTCCTTGCACTTGAGCACCAGCGGGGTGAACGTCTCCTCAATCAGCTCCCGCTCGGCCTCGAACTCCTGACCACGGAGGGAAGAGGGAGAACGAACGACTAGTTGACGGAGGGAACGACAGGACAGGGGGATACGGCACAAACAGCCATGGGGCCGAGCCGGCCGCTGAAGCTGCGCGCGTGGGGATCGGGGCAGAGAGTGTGGGCCAGCCGCCGAGGCGCGCCGCGTGGGGAGTATGCGGGCGGGCGGGCGGGCCAACAGAGTCACACGCTCCGGGCTGTGTCCTATGTCCTATGTTCTGAGACGCCTCTTTCAACATCCCGGGGGGCTTCTGCAACGAGGCCAAAGAGCAATGGTGGCTAGCTCTGTGTGTGCCCCTGGTGTGTTGGCCATACCCCCCTTCCCTCGGCCCATTGGAAAGGCCGCTACCCCTCCGTCTGGCCCCCCCCCTTGGGCCGCCCCCTCCCCCTGGTCCTGCGCCGCCCTGGCCCCGCCCCCCCAGCGCCGGCTGATGCGGACCGACCCGCGGGTCATCGTAGTTGATGACGTCGAAGCTCTTGCGCCCATCCACGAAGTTGCCCGGGTTGATGCGGATCTGTCAGCGGGAGGGCGGGGGGGGGGAGACCAGCCGTGAGCGGTGAGATGGGGAGAGGAGGAGAGACAGTGGCAGTCTGGAGAGGCAAGCTGGCAAGTTCACAAACCCAGTAGGAAGTACGACCCCGTACAAACCCCTTCAACCCAACGGCTCCCGCGCAGACCCAGATATCCGATCCGGTGTTGACACGCAGTCCAGCGCAGAGAGCCTCTCAGAGCCGCAGAGCCCCTTTCCCCTCCCCCCCCAGCCTGATGTCGCGGGTCGATGTGCGCTGATGACGTGGCCCTCCGACTGACCGGGCAACCACATGGACCGACCGGGAGGGTACGGACAGGACTGACCTGTCCCGGCGCGGCAGGAAGGATCCGAGTTCCCCATCCCATCACGAAGACCGGATCTTCAGACAGCCCCCCCGGGGCCCCGCCCGCACTCTTTCCGCCCCCCGACCCCCTTCCTCGCCAACCAACCGCCTCTTGAACCCGGTCCCTCCTCCCCGTCCCCCCTTCCCTTGCTTGCCTCCCGTCCTCCCTCTCCCATTCCCGCTCTTCGACCCTAGCCCTCCCCCTTCCCCTTGCTGCTCCTGCTCCTGCTCGTCATCACGCCTCCTCGACTTCTTTTCTCTTTCCATCCCAATTCCCCTGCCCTTACTCCGACTGATGTTCCTTAAGACACGCCTATCCCCCCACCTCTGCGGTCTCGTCTTATCCACCACCCCCCCTGCCCTGTCCCCCAGCTTCCCGCACCTTCTCAAACGCATCCGCGACCATCATGGCGACCGTGGGCTGGAAGTGGATGTCGGCCACCAGGGGAACGTCGTACCTGCCAGGAAGGCAGACAGACAGACAGACAGACAGAACGGCACAAGGCAGTTAGTTACGGATCAGTATCGGGCCGGGCCGGGCCGGGGGGTGACCGAGTGTTCTGGGGTAACGGGGTAACAAAGACAGGGCGGGGGGCCGGGCAGCACATAAGTAGTGACAAGCAACGGCTACGGAGATGGCCTTCCCGCCCTGCCGGGGTACAGCAAACTGCTCCTACGGGCCGTTACAGGGGCCTCCACTGCTTGCTCCACCCCACCCCCACCGACCGGCCGCTGATCAGACGCTACACCGGGGGAGAGGAGGGGGGCATCGGCCAGCTAAGTCGTACACTGACGGTTGCCGTCGTCGGCTGCTGCTCTGTAGCGCCAGCCAGGGGGCCTACCGCGGGCTGCAATTCAGAACGCCGTCGCCCCACCCCAGCGTCTGTGCGTGGACCCTACCCTGATACCTGGCTTACGCCCCGCCCCGCCCGCCCTCCCATCATGCTCGGAATGTCTGCAACGTATCCCGCCTGTCGCGTCGATGAGATGCAAACCCTTATTCCCACCCTTTCTTTGCTCTTCCCGTCTAACAACGTGCCCCTGATGACTGCCCTGCAACGGAACCTGTCCTTCCCAGCCCCCAACTCCGCCCCACCTGTCCTTGAACAGCTGCTCGCGGATGTGCATGCACGCCTCCGCCTCCTTCTTGCCCTGCACCGTGATACGGACAATGTCCGCGCCAGCGTCCGCGCACTTCTTGACCTGCGAAGGGAGGGTGTGATGGTGTCGCGGGAAATGCTCAGGTTCGTGGCAAAAGTGACGATTTGCAGGCGACAAATACAGGATTATGCTTAGGATACTTTTTATGAGGGTCTGACGGCCTGCAGCGGTGCAGTGGGACGTGCGAAGCCTTTATTTTGGCCAAATCCCCGAATGATTGCCACAAAGAACAGAGCACAATCGCAGATCCGTCACGTTTCTTATACCACCCTCTGAAGATAGACCGCAACAAAAAGACCAGCTGACACTGCACCGCGGCGTGCAGACGCGGGCGACGCGACCCGCCGACGCGTTGGTAAGTATACTTGGTGAGCGCTGCCCTCCCCAGCTCTCTCATCCTTTCTACCCACCTGGTCGACGGTCGCCTGCACGTTCCGCGTGTCCGTCGTGGTCATGGTCTGCAGAGCAATCCTGTGCTCGCTGCCCACAGGCACCTTGCCGATCTGCAAGGACGCAGCAAGATCTTTTCAGCGTGCTGATAAGTTGTGGGATTCTCATTAAATTGGAGCTGCCAGCGCTTAGGGAGCGCAATTTCCAAGCCACAATTAACGCCAACGAGCGCCACTAGGCGGGCCTCCGCTAAATTGTCCATCTGGATTGTCTGAATTATCGTAGGCCTCCAATTCCGTGCAAGATACGCACCATGACCGTCCGCGTCGGACGGCGCTGGGTCTTAAAGACCGATTCACAGTACTTGTTGAGAATCATTTTTGCGTGGCAACACTCAAATACGCCACCACGGCAAATACTATAGTAAGAAGGACTGAATGAGTAACTTTGAAGCAAGGAAACGGTATCTCCACGGTAAAATTGCACGACAGTGCCAACCACGACCGGCGGTTATGCCGTGGCCCCTCGCCGCTCACCCCACAGTCGCTAGGCGATTATTGTGGTGGAACAAAACACTTTGGATCAGCTAGCCTACAGGTGAAGCACTTCAGGAGTGGAAGGCGCGGTGGCCTCTGTACACCCCGTAGTCGCCTCACATTCGAAGTCCTCCATCCAGCCTTGAACCACCTGCTAAAATTCCAAGTGCCTGAGTAAAGGTGGACGGCCTATGCGCATCCGGGCTGGGCGCCACAAGGGATCATCATGGCACCCTTGGTACGTTGTCGCGGAGCTTACGAATGCGCCGTTCACGTGCTTTTCAACAGCTTCAGGCCGTTCTCAACCAAGCCCACGTCGAAATCGTCTCTGCCGCCTGTCAGCAACACGGATAGGATTGGCCGCCGAGCATGGGACCCCCTCTGCCGACCCAGGGGTCAGTTCTTGTATGACGGCAAAGCCTGCAAGGTCTTCCAGACGACGCGCTTACACGCCGTCTTCAAGGGACCGCCATCAGTTCAGGGTAAAGTTCACAGGCGGCACAATGCACGCGCTGGGGCCTTGTCTGCCTCCGCAGCCCGTTGCCGCACGGTACCGGCAGCCTCAGGCGTCAGGTTCCTGCCCATCTCCTTCATTCCCCAACCGTGCAATGGCTCGGCGACGGACAGGCAGCCCGTGTAAGACAAATCTGGCCGCGCAGCGCCATCACCGCCGCCCGCGGGTCCCACAGTCCCCATGCTCACGAACCCTCAACCCCCCTCCCCTCCCCGGGACTCCCCATGGAGCCCGCCATCTTCCCGCCTAAAGACATAAGCAGCAAGGGGTAACAACAGCCATCGTCGTCACCATCGCCGCTTTCGCCAGTGCCTCAGTCATGGCCGTCGCCGTCGTTGATGTTCTAAATCACGTCGCAAGCACGCCTTATTAGTAGTAGCCATCAGTAGGCCGCTGCTGCCCTGGCGGCTGCCCGGCTGCGGTGCCGCTGCCGACCTCAGCCCCCTCCGAGAGCACCTGCACCATTTGCTCCAGCAGAGCACTCTCCTCCGTCTGCAAGAGGGAGGACGGGGCAACAGAGTCTGCCGCCACGAACGGCGCCGTTTTGGTTTCCTGGGATGATCCGTGCGGAGCGATGGATGGTGCGGTGGAGTGGGCGCTGCGGGGGAGGCTCCTTCTGGCGGCGCGGGCCCTATGCCTGATTGCGAGCCCCGGGCCCCGGGCACGAGCCTCATCACCCCATCACCCCCCGCATAGTGTTGCCAGTATCCGGAAGTACGACTGTTGACGTACGACACGTACCTTGATCTGCAGCAAGGTCTCCAGCTGCAGCTTCTCCTGCTGCCAGCTCGTCCAGGTCGAGTGCTCCAGGGAGACCTCCGGCCAAGAGGACGTGGTGCGGGATGATTGGCCGTGCTGCGGCGGGTTGGGTTACGCGGCAGACGTGCAGGGGGTGGGAAGCCCCTTGGGGTGAGCCCGGGCCCGGCCGTCAGGGCCAGTATCTGGAACTAACAAGGGCCCCTCGAGAAGCTGCTTTCGCACCATCGACTCCACGGACGAAGACGAAGAGGCCGCCCCACAGGCGTTGCGCCCCATCTCATACTGGTACACTCCCCCGCCCTTCAACCTCCTTTCCCTGCTCGTCCACTTCCCGCCACTCTCCCCGACACCAGCCGGGAGCCCTTGCACCACGCCATGTAAACCGGTTCATCACGCAAGCATCAGGCCGGGCAAGCACCAAGCACCAGGCCGCAGCCTCCCTCGCAACGCACGCCGTCATGCTAGCCCCCCACCGTCCGCAGCTGCTCCTGCAGTGTCCTCAGCAGCGCCAGCTCGTGTTGCAGGTGCTGCAGACTGGGGGCACCTCCTTCCGAACCGCCCGGGGCAGCGATGGCCGGCGGCAGGGAGGCAAGGCCTGGGCAGCTGAAGCCCTGATCGTCCCGTGGGTTGGCAGGGCTTGACTGCAGCTCCGAAACCAGGAGGGCGTCGGACGCGCAAGCCGGGCGCAAGTCTGCTGCGTCATACCTCAACGCCGGTGACTGGTGGCGGTGAAGACAGCGGACGAACAGGAAGGAGGCCACAGATTGGGACGCGGGAAGTGCGTGTGCGGCATGGGGGATGGTTCGGGGAGTTGGTTCTTCACGCGGGCAGCGGTCCGGGCACGCGGGCATTGTCGCTCCTCTTGGCGCTTCACTGACCTCTGGGGAGCTCCGCTGGCCAATGGACCTGACGACCGCCCCTTGGCGGCGTGGCGGTCTCGGAGCCGCGGCAGGAAGGCCGCGCCCAACATGCGCCCGTCGGATACCCGCTATTACCAATATGCCTAACAATGAGCAGCGAGGTTCCGCTGTGTGGGAGACCAGCGGCCTCCGCAAATCTGAAACGCGCGAGAAGTCTGTCGCGGTGGCTGTCATCGTCGAGTCTTCAAGTTTGAAGGGCTTGCCGACAGAAGTTAACCAAGAAAAATATTTGCAATAAAAACTGTTTCATTGCAGATATTTTACGCATTACGGCAAGATGCCGCCGCATGTGCCCTTTGTAACCGTTAAAGCCGTTAATCCGCGTCGTCTCGGAAGTCGGAATTGTAGCAGTTCACCCAAACTCATTCATTATGTTGAACTTAGCATAACCTTAAAAAGGAAGAGGGAGCTGCGTCCGCTTCAGTCCTAGGCTAGCGGGACGGCCCTGACCTTCGCGCCCGGCATGTCCCTCTCGAGTCGAAGCACAAACCTCGACCTGTGCCCGTGCTGCCCATCAACACCGATAATACCATTTACCCACATTCTACCACTCCAAGTACACCCCCCAGCGATACGTGACAAGGCTGGCGCCCTGGCAGCCCGACTAGATGGCCCGGTGCGGTGTCAGGCGCGGGGCTGCGATGGCCTCCCACGACACCCAATCGGCCCAGGACAACTCAAAGGCCCAACTTCTCACCCAAGTACCGCGACGAACCCTCCACCGTCCCGGTCCGGGCGAGCTGCCTACTTGCCAGCACATCCTCAAACGCCCAACCACGCAAGCACCACCATGTTGACCGTCACGACGCCCCGGCCTGACCTGGCCCAGCATGCAATGCCAGGCGCGCGGCCAGACAACACATGACAACACAACACCATCACTCCGCGCACACCCCACAAGTTCCACGTGATAACCCCCCAAGCAAGCTGGCCGCGCGGGGCCGGGTGAGGGTCGGGTGGAAAGTTCACGGCTAGCTAGTTCACGGCTAGCTGGACCTCAGCGACCGGCCCCATGGGACCCAACTCCTATCCACGGTAAACCGAGGGGTTGAAGGCCTGCAGGAGGTCTGCCGCCGCGTGGAGTCGGGCCGCGTGGCCCTTTGCGCCCACCTCGCCGCAAGACCCATTCCGACGCCCGATCATACATCCTAGCTGGCGGTTGCGAGACAGGACTCGGTGGCGGCCTCCAAATCTCCCTTGTGCTTTGCGAGGGCGCCGGCAGCCAGCGGCAGGGAGAAGCCCATGGTGGTCAGCTGCTCCAGACCGGCAGCGAACTCGGCAGCCTGGGGGGAAGGACACGCAGCGGCAGCGGGACAGCGCATGACCCCCGCAGCGAAGGAACCGAGGCGCAGCGGCAGCGGCGGGAGAGGCAGGAGGCAGAGGGGGGCTTGGGGGCATAGGCGCGTAACGCACAGTTCGCGGCGGTAGCGGACCAGCCCCACCAATCGCCCCACCGACCGATGGCGTCTAGCACGCTTCGAAGGCCGCGTCTGCCTTCACTCCGGCACTCATGCCGATGTACAGTACACTCCCCCAAACCTTTTCACCCATCCACCCATGCACGAACACACGCACGCATCGCTTGCCTTTTCGGCGCCTCCGCGCCCTGCCGCTCGCCCGTACATGACTCCCAAGACCGCCGCTGCCTGAGACATGCCCTTCGCCACCAGCTGCTGGATGGCCGCCTCCCGGAGCAGCGCACCCGCCTGCGGAGTGCGGGGACCAACAGAACCAACTGAACCACAAGCACAAGCAGCGAAGGAAAGGCTGGCAGGGGAAGGCTGGTAGGGGAAGACCGGTGCGTAGCATGATCTGTGTTGCCAGCAGCAACCGCAGCTGCAGAACGCGACCCCCCTACCCCCCCAGTTCCAAACAAACGTTTGCGCCTGCTGTGCTGTCTCAGGCACACCGCTCCACACGGAAGTGCCGAGGCAAGGTGCTGCACAAAGGACGGCAGCGGCGCAAACAGGTGTGCGGCGCGGTCCGCTGGGTGCCCATCATTGCCGTACCCCACTTCCAAACAAACCGTTCTCCACTTGGAACCCCACTGACGACTGACCAACCACGCGCCCCCACCTGGAGCCCAGCCAGGTAGGCGTCCACATCGGGGGAGGAGGAGGAGGAGGAGCCGCTCGCCGACTCGCCCTGGCCGGGTGCGGTCTCCACCAGCTGCCGCTCCCGGGACAGGTCGGGGCAGGCGGGTGCCTGGCTCCCACTGGCAGAGGGCAGCAGCGCCGCGGATACCGCCACCTGCAATTGGGTTTTGGGGTTGTGGAAAGAGGGTCACATTCTGATAAGGTGGTGTATTGTTTTGTGGTGTAAATTGCGCCCGTGCCAGGGCGCTCCGGGCGGGGGGAAGGCGTGGGAGGGTAGTACCAGCTGACGTAGGTCATGTGACCCGCGGGTCGCTGACGACAGGCACGTCGACGTGAGTGACAGAACGGGCTGTGACGGGCACGCTCGCATTGCCACAGCGCCACATTTGCAGGCCACGCCAATGAAACTCTCAGAATCCCTCCCGTCGTGTGGTATTGTTAGGGACGCTTTACGACTTCATTTGGCAGTAGCGCCTCGCGCGGTCTGGACAGCGCTTGAATGTGTGCGACGGCGAGGGGTGGCTTTCTGCTGTGACCATGCGGTTTGGCAAAAACGCTGTATAGGCTTCACAGCAGCGGTCATTCCACGAGTCATGTATCCCATCAGAAGCCCTTTGCAAAAGACGTTTCCGGGTGTCGACATAAGTACAGGGGTTTGAGGTCTCACCGGCGGTTCTATCCGAATGTCATCGGAGAACGTCAATCGAAGCGTCGTGATCGACCCCGATGCGGCGTTTACGAGCCCCGGCACTGGCGCTGACAAGGGTGGTGGAGGCGGCACGTAGACCGGCTGTTGTTGCTGCGGCTGTCCGAAGGCACTCGAGGGTGTCGGCGCCACTGATCCAGGCCGCTGGGGATACGCGTACATGACTGTCGCGAACCAAAGCCAACCCGCTAAAGTGACGACTGAACGTCAACTGCACGAAGTTGACAAGCGTTCAACCAGCTCTGGCAGCCAGGATCGCGGGCAGAAGTTTAACAATATTTAGATAGCTAAATAAATCTTGTCGAACAGGTAACAGAAGCTGTAGTGTTTGGTGTTGAGTATTGAATTCTAGGTGTTCGTCGTTGTCTAACCAAGTTGCGTTGTTACAAGGGTGTCGGGCGTTCAAGTGGAAAATGAAGACTAATATAAGAATGCAAGTCTCGCAAACCGCAAAACGGTTTGTTTCTGCTGTTGTACAACTGCCGTATGCTGCGTTCGCGCGATCATCAATTCATTGACACGCATCTACCCAGAAATGCCAATCGCATCCATAGCTGTCGATTAAACTGGGTCTCGCGTGCTGAGTGTGAGGGTTCCCGAAGTGACGCAGTGCCGAGCTGCCGACACCGGCTAATCGCTTTGCGTTTGTCGACCTTTTGCGACGGCGTAGGAAGAAATCCAGCGTCCGATATGCAGTTCTTAGCGCGGCTAGCCCTACGACCAGCGCTGCTGGCGGGGCAGTCAGGCGTGGAAGCGACGGCACTCGCCACGGCGGCGTGCCTGCGTGTCCAGCCGGGTAATGCGTTTGCACGGCGCTGGGCCTCATCCTCCCCTCCCTCGGAAGGTTCGTTCGCCGTCGCGCTCCCCTGAACTGCTGACAGTAGGTGACGGCTGCGCTCTTACTCCGTACTGCAAGCCGGTGCTTGGGGTACCCTCCTGCCCCTCATCGCACCTTCGACGCCACCCAGCGTCCCAGCCCCATCTTGGGCGCACTGCAACGCATTTCATTTAGATAGCTTGGGCTCCATCATTCAACTTGCTTAGGCTCGGGCTTGGGTTCGGGTACCCAACTACCGCGCCAAAGGTGCACCCCAATCACTCGCCCGGGGCTCAGGTCGCCTGTGACCGTGGAGCGCCAGTGGGGAAACGCCAGTCCCTGCACTATCGCCGCAACAACAAACGCATCGGCGGCGGTAGTCCTGGGAACAACTATCGCGAAACCTTGGTGCCGAGCACATCAGCTCTCCTAAGATGAAGGATGGTGTGTGCGAGGGTGCTATGTGAAGTGCATCATGAGGGCTAGCCCGAGGTCAAGGACACAGGAAAGCCACCGGAGCGCAGCATCTCGGCTCTCGCCGCTTGCGTGTGCGCGTGTGCGCGTGTGTGTGTTTCGCCACGGGGCCACCTATGGCCCCACCCCGCCCGCTCCTCACGCACGCAGATGCGCTGCGCAAGGCGGAGCGGATGGTGGAGATGATGGGTCAGAGCTCCCAGCTGCAGCAGATCATGATGAACGTGCTGCCGGGACCGATGCGCAACCCGGAAGTCTTCAAACAGCTCTTCGGGGACCCGGCCATGCGGCGCCGGATCGCGGAGATCATCGCGGCGCGGGTGGGTCGGGCTGGGCTGGGCCGGGCTGGGCTGCGCTGAAGAGCGAGTTTGTTGATCGGGTGGCTGCATACCATACATGTACATATGCGGGGCCATATGTACATATGGCTGGGATACGAGGTATGAGTTTGGAAGGGCAAGGGCACCATGATCAAGCGTGCCGGCTGTCCATGGGACAGAGGACGGCACGAAGAGGACGGAACCTTTGGCAAGAGTGGCAAGGGTCTGTCTGACGGGCACGGGAATCGACGAATCCGCCAGGGTGCCCGCCTGGGACGCTGACGACCAGGATGGCTCCCGCTCCCGCTCCCGCACCAGCTCCCGCAAGGGAGGACTGCAGCTGCTGCTCGCCTCGAGAACCCTCCTGCCCCTCCTCCGCCCCTACCCGCCAACCCCGCCGCCCCCCAGGGCCTGTCCATCCCCGACCACCTGTTGGAGCGCATGAACCCCACCACCATGGACGAAACGTTCGCTCGTGCCTCCCGACTGGGCCTGGACCCCGGCACCATGTTCACCAAGCTCATGTCGCACCCGGGTCTGCTGGCCAAGCTGCAGCAGCCCCGCGTCATGGCGGCCTTCCTGGACATCTCCGAGGACCCCTCCCGCCAGGCCAAGTACGAGGGCGACAAGGAGCTGCTGGAGGTGGTGCACAAGGTGGGTGGGTGAGGGGAAAGCGAGCGAGGCGGAGGTGGGGTGGTGAGAGGGTCCAAACCGCTGTGCTGTGGCTGGCCGCATCCTGGCGGACAAGATCGGGGTACCGTAATACGAACAGCCCTTGCGGCCGCGTGGTGGCGTTTGCTATCGCCAATTCGCCAATATGCAGGTCCGCGAGATCATGGGCACTGCGAGGTCTGCTTCCGCGGCGGGCACAGCCAGGGAGCCCGCCGCTGCTTCGATCGAGTTGCCGCCGCCGGAGGCAGCGCCACAGGCTGGGAGCGTCGCGGCCGAAGCCGCTCCCGGTCGCACGCCGCCGCCGCCGGGCCAGCCGCCACAATCCGACCCCGCAACGACGCGTGACGCGGATGCTGCCGATGCGAGTTGGTCTCCACCCGGCGGCGCCTCCCCGAGCAGCGGGGCGGGGATCAACCCGCTGGTGGCCCTGATGAGCACTGATCCCAAGGCGGCAAAGTGGGTCAGCTGTGCTGAGAGCGTTTGAGGATTGGGCTTGGGAGGCCTGCAAAGCGTAGAAACGCACCCGATTCGATCCGTGCTCGCCCTGGGTCCATTTAGCTGATCGGGGGTGGTTCATGGGCACTTGGGTATATATGGGCTGCTTGCTCGATTTCCTCTTGGACTCCTTGCCTGCCGTGGAGGCAGCAGCGCTCGGAAGTGCCCCCTCCTGAGAAGCATGCGTGTGCTGGTACCCATAATTGCATCGCAGCTAGCACTGGCACCCCTCCTCATGCGGTTGTAAGGCTTCGGTGCAAAGACCACCGCATGTTGCTAAGTTCAGCGACTAGCCGATTCCTGCGACTTTGCCCGCAGGTGGCTGGACAACCCGCAAGTCATGGCTGCCCTGGAGGAGGTACGGATCGCATATTGACCTGCGCCCAGTCGGTGGAGCCTCATAACGCCGAGATGACTTGTTGCAGGTGCACAAAAGCCCCTGGAAGACGGTCAAGTACGTGTTCAACCGCGATGTCATGGAGGCGTTTAAGGTGCGTGCGCTTTTGAGTAACTTGATGGCGAGCGGCTACCGGAATGTTCTGCCGTATTGACCTCAATTTCCCTCTGCACACTGCTTTCCAGGATCTAAAAGAGCTAATGCGCGGGAAGAAGCTGTAACAGCGAACCGACTTGGGTACGCTTCGCACAACCCTACGGAGCAAGGGAGGTATAGAGCACACCGTCGCCAGCAGAGCTACTACCGAATGCCGTGCCATGGCCACCATACTGGACAAGGACCGAGGTGACCGAACTACTCATACTACTTCATACCAAACACCATGCGTAGAGCACGGGGCTGAAAAGCGGTTTAGAACGCAGTCGCACTACGAGGGTGGCGACTGGTTTGGTAGGCTGTGCTGGTTGCCACAAGAGAGGCTGGTGCCACAAGAGGCTGTTGACATCTCTTGTGTTGTCCTTAGCGGCCCAGGAGTATCCCGGATAGGGTCCGATGCGATTGGGCCTCACGTATGTGCACAAGTTCCTGTGTCTAGCGCATAGCGTTCATGAAGTTGTTAACTCAAGCTCAGCTTTGAAGGCACACGTGCACGCGAATGGCTGATGTCTCAACATGGCATATTGCACCTCATCACGGCTGATGGCCACACACTTGCAGCTCGCGCAGATTGTAACTACCTCTCTTACGAGGCATAGCAGGGACCACAATGTGGAAAGGACGTTCATGTCACCGATATTTTTTAAATTCATTCCAGATCCAAGGCACGTACACACGTCATATAGTTACAAGGTGGCATGGCTGGTCATGGCTTGACCTGAACTCAGCACCACTTAGTTGAGCTCAACCCTGCTCAACATATCGTAACCTGTTCACTGGCCACCGCGCAGGCGGAGCACCAGGTGCAGGGTGCTCTCCTTCTGGATGTTGTAGTCAGCCAGCGTGCGGCCGTCCTCCAGCTGCTTGCCAGCAAAGATCAGGCGCTGCTGGTCCGGAGGGATGCCTGTATAAGGGTATGGTGGAGACAGCCGTCGTATTAGCAATCGATTGGATACGCGAGGGTGTCGGAAGCCAATTACCCGAAACCCCAGAGCTGGACGGGACAAAACTTTAAATGCAACTCAACCGCGGCTACCTGAAACCCAATCTCCACAGCCTCCCTCTGCCCGACACTCACCCTCCTTGTCCTGGATCTTGGCCTTCACGTTCTCGATCGTGTCAGACGACTCCACCTCCAGGGTGATGGTCTTGCCGGTCAGGGTCTTCACGAAAATCTGCATGCCACCGCGCAGGCGGAGCACCAGGTGCAGGGTGCTCTCCTTCTGGATGTTGTAGTCAGCCAGCGTGCGGCCGTCCTCCAGCTGCTTGCCAGCAAAGATCAGGCGCTGCTGGTCCGGAGGGATGCCTGTATAAGGGTATGGTGGAGACAGCCGTCGTATTAGCAATCGATTGGATACGCGAGGGTGTCGGAAGCCAATTACCCGAAACCCCAGAGCTGGACGGGACAAAACTTTAAATGCAACTCAACCGCGGCTACCTGAAACCCAATCTCCACAGCCTCTCTCTGCCCGACACTCACCCTCCTTGTCCTGGATCTTGGCCTTCACGTTCTCGATCGTGTCAGACGACTCCACCTCCAGGGTGATGGTCTTGCCGGTCAGGGTCTTCACGAAAATCTGCATGCCACCGCGCAGGCGGAGCACCAGGTGCAGGGTGCTCTCCTTCTGGATGTTGTAGTCAGCCAGCGTGCGGCCGTCCTCCAGCTGCTTGCCAGCAAAGATCAGGCGCTGCTGGTCCGGAGGGATGCCTGTATAAGGGTATGGTGGAGACAGCCGTCGTATTAGCAATCGATTGGATACGCGAGGGTGTCGGAAGCCAATTACCCGAAACCCCAGAGCTGGACGGGACAAAACTTTAAATGCAACTCAACCGCGGCTACCTGAAACCCAATCTCCACAGCCTCTCTCTGCCCGACACTCACCCTCCTTGTCCTGGATCTTGGCCTTCACGTTCTCGATCGTGTCAGACGACTCCACCTCCAGGGTGATGGTCTTGCCGGTCAGGGTCTTCACGAAAATCTGCATGCCACCGCGCAGGCGGAGCACCAGGTGCAGGGTGCTCTCCTTCTGGATGTTGTAGTCAGCCAGCGTGCGGCCGTCCTCCAGCTGCTTGCCAGCAAAGATCAGGCGCTGCTGGTCCGGAGGGATGCCTGTATAAGGGTATGGTGGAGACAGCCGTCGTATTAGCAATCGATTGGATACGCGAGGGTGTCGGAAGCCAATTACCCGAAACCCCAGAGCTGGACGGGACAAAACTTTAAATGCAACTCAACCGCGGCTACCTGAAACCCAATCTCCACAGCCTCTCTCTGCCCGACACTCACCCTCCTTGTCCTGGATCTTGGCCTTCACGTTCTCGATCGTGTCAGACGACTCCACCTCCAGGGTGATGGTCTTGCCGGTCAGGGTCTTCACGAAAATCTGCATGCCACCGCGCAGGCGGAGCACCAGGTGCAGGGTGCTCTCCTTCTGGATGTTGTAGTCAGCCAGCGTGCGGCCGTCCTCCAGCTGCTTGCCAGCAAAGATCAGGCGCTGCTGGTCCGGAGGGATACCTGACGATGGGCGGAAGGGGCGGGAGGGGCGAGACCGAAACAACAGCAGTGGCGACAGTTCTCGTTGACACCTTTTTATCGTTCAGAGCACATCCTTACATTCTTGCGCAGGCACGGAACATCCTCTAATATGTCAACTGTTGCGTTCGTGTGCTTGAGCCCACGGGCTCTACCAGAACTTGCTTTCCAGCCTTACAGCCTCTGTGCAGAGTTACGGGGACCGTGACACGCATTCCGGGACTTGAGCACAGATTCACCCATCCCGAAAGAAGCCCGGCGTCCCTCAAAGCCCTAGTTCAGCGCGTGCGAGCACCTCGGCCGTATTTACAGCTCCTTAACATTTAGCAGTGCTGAGCAGCGTTTGTCACGCGGCTTCTGTAAATACGAGGTCGCGGCCAGATTCCCCAACTTCTGCCAGATTCTCAGGCCACAAGTTACCGTAACTCACCCTCCTTGTCCTGAATCTTCGCCTTGACATTCTCAATAGTGTCCGAAGACTCCACCTCGAGGGTGATGGTCTTACCCGTCAGGGTCTTGACGAAAATCTGCGGGTCACCAGCCAAAAGCGCAGAATCGACGTTTGGCCTGTGTTTACAAAAAGACGTCGTGCGCCGGACAAACATGCTCACCTGCATTGCTGAACGGTCACAGTCACAGAAAATACAAGTACCTAGAGATGCGAGTGAAGAACCCACACAAGCTTTGTGCTCTTTGTGGTATATGCAGAAGTTTAATACTCTTGTTTGAAGACAAAGAATGATGTGTAAAGATTGTATAGCGGCTTTTATTACCGCCGAGAAGTACGGCAGTCGTTCAGGGCCAAAGCATGCAAACAGACAAATTTCGCGCGCATCCTCCAGAAACTTCATGAAGGTTGGGTCGCGATGGCTTTCACTGCGTGCATGATTAAAACTTACATGGGCGGGGCGCGGGGATCCAGACTGGCACGTTTGGTCGTTGGTGGGCCCGTCAGGCCCAGCACGGCCCTTTTCTTGGACAAGGAGACGCCCAGGCCCTGAGCCCGCTGAACCCAATATTAAAAATGATAATGGGGAATCAGCGTTTATTTCAGTACTTGGAACGCGTTGTTTGGGCTGACAGCTGGTCGCGCCCGAAAGTTTCTCTTGCGCTCAACAGGGTCAGAGCTTACGCTTGGGATGGTTCATTCAGCGAAGGAGGGAATCGGGGGCTTTGTGGCAGGAACTTTCCCGACGTTGGTTCTCAACCGTTCCTGCAACGTCAAAACGCCTCGGACACGGGCTCAGGGCATAGTATCGCGTGGGACTAGGATGGTGATGCCCCACCAATAAACTTGTCCTGTCGTTGCAGTTTCTCTTGTATGTGCAGCAATTAGTTTCACCACGACGGGTTTCCACGCTGGGCGGGGTGGGCCGGGAGCGGGTTGGGGCTGCCCGCTGGCTGCCTCCAACAGCCTGCTCATGCACAGTCATGCACCTCTGGCCGCACAGAAGACCAATTCGCGATCGGGCGCTACGTTTGCAAGGAAGAGCTGCAGAGCGCGCTTTCGTTGCCCAGCCGCACCAGCCAGACTGATCGGGTAAACAACCCATGGCATTGCTCATGGGGTCCTGCAACACGGCACGCACCTTGCCTGCCCACCCATCACATCTTTAAATCACCCTATCAACGCCCGAAGGTCCACACTTCCACAGCCAGGTCCACTGCCACGCCATTCCTCTCTCTCTCACACACGGTCGTAAACAACAAGAGAACACAATCCACCGTTATGCATCATTCCGCTGGTCCGGGAAGGAACCGCTGTTGCCGCAACGAATTGAAAGCGGTCAGCAGTCAAAAGAGGCGCCTAGTCAAGCAGAGAGCGCCACATTGGGTGTGACTCGTGCACATACCCTTGGGCCGGAAGCCCACACCGCGGGCGCTGCAGCAGCACTGTCCCACCAAGAGCCAAGCTCCCGAGCGTCAAGTTAAAAGTTAAAACCAAAAGACAACAAAAGCGAAATTCCAATCACCAGTCTGTCCCACGTCAAAGAGCCGCGCGTCGTTTGACACGCCTCCCTCCCCGTTAGGGCACAAACAACGCAGTGTTAGCAGCACGCGCGCGCACACGCGCAACGCACGCACTTGCCAACCCTTGCCCCACCGCTATGCCGTTTGTGTAATTCAGCGTAGTAGCCTCAAGGCATGCCCAGCCATCCTGTCAAGTTGTCGCCGAACGCAGTGTCCCATTACCAGCACCATTACCAGCACCATTACCAGCACCATGACCCGCATGCCCCCCAACCGCCCTCGACGCTGAGTTGCCCGCGTCTGGCAGCACCGGTCGCCCGCCCACCTGCACCCTTCCAGACTCACTCTCTGCATCCATTTGCTATGCACGCAGTAAAAGTTATTATATTCCCAGCCAAGCACGAAACCATAGGATAGGTCATTCCGTGGCGCCCCGAGGGTGGGGCGCCCCACCCTCGGAACTGGTCGCTTCACTGTACGCCGCACGCCAGGCACCGGGTGCGCACACGTACACACATACTCAAGGTCGCTCGCAGGTCATGTCGCGCGACAAACTCGCCGTCTACCAAGGGCGGTGGGTCGCTAGGCACCCTCACTGCCCAAACGCCCGCTTTCCGCACCCAGTGCCCCTACGCAAAACTTGGGAGCATCGCGGGCGTCGTCGACTCTCCCGTCCCGGCTCACAGTCACACCGCCTGCCTCCACCCGCTTTCGCAGTCACACCGCCGACCTTCCCCACGTTAAGTTCATTAAAACGTTTGCGGGGGCAGACCGACCCATATCGCCATGCGGCAGTGACGTTTCCGCCCTGCGCCACGCCGTGCGTGCGCGTCGTGCAGCTGTATTGCCACGCCACGCCACGCCTGCCGCAGCTGACGCCAATGCCAGGGGCCGATGCCGCCGGCCGCCGGCCGCCCTATCGAATCCTCAGCCGGTCCCCCGGGTACAGCCTGCTGGGATTCTTAAGCAGTGCCCTGTTCTTCTGATATACGTCCTCCACCCGCTTCTTGAAGCAGGAGGCAATGTGGCACAGCGTGTCGTCCTCCTGGACCTGCGAGTGAATGACGGCGGGGGCGGGCGGGAGGAAGGCGGGCCGGGGTCCCGGGGATCGGATGAGGGGGCTGTTGTGGGTGTAGGGAGGAAAGGCGTGTTCACCGGTAGTAGCAGCCGCCACTTTCAGCACAAGCCGGTTCCGCCCTCAATCAAGAAAAAGTACAAGCACTGCGCGAGTCCTTGCACATCACGCGCCTTCCCTCGTTCCATGCTTCCCCACGCCACCAATTGCAGCTATGCCCGGCCCCACCTCCCTCCATCCTCAAACCTCATGCCCCATCTCCATCCCCACCCCCCTGTGAAATGGCAGATCACGAAGGACCCCAAGCGACGACTATATCACCCAGGACGATGGCTCCTTTTCGTCCCTTGTCGTCACTGCCAATGAACCAGAAAAGGGCTGCTCCCCGCCGTCTGCCCATTTCACAGTACGCCCCTTCACCCACCTCATAGTAAACAGGCCGCTTCTTCCAGAGATACACCAGCGCGCCTACCACCATGCCGCCAAGCACCGCCAGCGGCAGCGGCACGTGGCCCGGACCCCCGCTGGCGGGCCTGCCGGATCTTCGCGGCCCCGCGGGCGCGACCTGCCGCGACGCTGCTGTCGATGCCACCGCCGCCGCGCCTGACCCTGCCGGCCCCACCGCCATCCGCGCGCCGCCGAGTTGCCCCGACACTGACGCCGCCGTGCCGGGGGAGCCCATGACGGCGGCGCCGTTACCGTAAAAGTGCCCGCTGCCGCTGCCATTTGCAGTCGCGACCGCGGTGAAGGAGGAGCCTTGCTGCTCAATGGCTGCGGAGGTGGCGTATCTCCCGCTGGTGGTGGCCGGAGCCATGGCGCTGGGTGTGGCTGTGGCTGTGGGTGTGTTGAGGTCGCGGAAGGCGGATGTGGAGGGCGTCTGGAGGGAGGAGGGCGAGGGATACAGCGGAGTGAAGGTCAAGCAAATGTGGGTTGGGCAAGGGGCAACCGGGGAAGCGCGTACGCATGGCGCCTGGCGCTGATGATTACGGTACGTGGCATTGTCGACCAGGCACAGAGTAGCTTCGCCCCTTGCCCCCCTCCGTTCGCTGCCCGCCCCGTGCTCGCGTTCCCTTTGTGCCCGCGGCCTCTGCGTCTCCGGGTCCGTGTCTGGTGCCCCGCATAGCGGCGAATTCCGGCGGATTCCGGTCAACCCACGGTCCGACGTGGCGCGGCGGCGGCGACGTGGCGGCGGTGCCGTGCACCTGCCGAGCCCTGCGCCACGTCGTGCAGCTGGTGCATATCGTGCGAGCTCTGGCGGCGTCGACCCCAACTTTGCTTCCGCCTGTCGCCCCTCTGCTATCAGAAAAATAAATTTGCTGCCGTTTGTCCTGTTTGCCCGGGTCACCGCGCTTCGGTTCCATCGTCAACCTAAAGTCGCTACGAGATTTCGGTCTTTGGTCAGGGCCCCGCCTACCATTGGTGGCGCGGGTGCCTCCAGCGCCCGCTCCTTCGCTTGGCGTGCCGCGATGGCGTACGTGGGGGACATGGGTCGGTGCGAGCCGGCTGCAGGGAGGGGATGTTGGGGAAAGGGAAGATGGGGCAACTCGCACATGCCCGCCCTTCAGGTGCTGCGGCAGGACGCGAACACACACAACACAGTGCCTTGGATTGCTCCGCGTCGCACCGCGCTTATCAACCCACAACACGGATGCTTCATGCTTGTGCTTTTTCCCAACGCCCGGCCCCCACACAGCCGGATTTGGGTCGGCCAGGTCAACCCCAATCCCCAGTTCCCCACCCACCCGACAGGTAGCGCAGCACCAGGCACAGCTCCGCGCTGACGCTGCGGCCCGCGGTTCGCAGCTGGAACCAGTGTACGATGGTGCCCCGGGCTGTGATGGTCAGGATGCGCAAGTCGTCGGAGCCAACCACCAAGTCGCCGCGGGGGCCAACCTGCAGCAGCTCGATCTGCGTGGGCGTGTGCGGGAGGGGGGATGGGGCATGGGGGATTTAGGGCATGGGGGAAAGGTGGCGTGGGGGAGACGGGAGGCCGTAAGGAGGGAGGGAGGGAGGTCATACAAAGCAAGTGAAGGGAAGGAGAATGGGAGGAAGCGAGGGCCGGAAGGAAGATGGTTGGAGTGGAGGTGGAAAGGTTGCGCGTTCGTGCGCATGGGAGGGGTGTATTAGGACGGACAGCGCTCTGTGCTTAGGGGCATGTGGGTGTGGACGGCTTCGGCGGCTGGGCGGTCTGTTGATGTGCCCTCATACCGCAGCGATATGGGTTTTTTCCTACTGAACCTGGGACTTTCAGAAGAGGCTCGCGTGGATTTGTCGCAGCATGATCAGCTGTGGGAGGACAAAAACGGTACTAGGGAAGCTGGCAGGGCGCGCACGTGAGCACACGTCACATGGACTAGGCGGATGCGCTATCGCGCATTCCCTGCTGGACCTCGTTCGAACACCATCGCAAGTTTTTGGGTACCCCGAACCGGCTGGGGTGCGCGCGTGGCCCTGGGCAGGCCGGCGGGTTCCAGCCAAACGGCTGGAATGTGATGAAGGCCGTACCCGCAGTGTATCGGTCTCGGGCATGGGGACCGAAAGCCGGCAGTCCTTCAGGAACTTGGGTTGCAATGAGCCTTTGATGACATCAGTTTTCACCTGCAGCCCGTAGAGCAGGTGTTGGCGCTGAGTCAGGACTCCGGGTCAAGGAGAAACGAAATTCACTGAGGAGCTTCAGGTTGCACACCTCATTGCTCCCGACGCGAAGTTTGACGTAGAAGTTCTTTTCTGCGAAGTCATCTGCTTGCAGATTGCGCGCCTCTGCACAGGATGTCCATCGACTTCGTTGAACCCAATATCTGCCATCAAAATGCTACAGTAATTAATTTTCGCCTTTCTACTGACCTATTACTGAGACGCAAAGCTTCCCCGCCATCAGTAATTGTCCAGCACAGCGCGAGGCGTCGATGCCGGGTTGAGTAACGCTGACAGCGCAGAACAGTTACGGAAAGACAGTACAGTGGAATTGCTTGTTTGGAATGAATAACATGCGACCTATATAGGGCTCATCGCACTCCCCGGCCCTGTCGCCTCTGAACCAACAGTCGCAGTGCCGGGCTGCCGGGTAACCAAACACAGTTAACGCTATTACTTGTGGTTGAGGTTAAAGGTGACCCAATCGATGGCGGGTAACACAGAATAACTGGCAGAGTGCAGTCCGTTAAAATTGTTGTACTACTTCACTCGGTGTGTTTTGCAACGACCCCGGAGTCATTTGTGCCACTACATGATGAATATGAACTGCATCATAGATTACTTACCTTAACGGGATAGGACGACGTTACGCCCACCCTCTTCGCTTGCCGCTCCGTCTCCACTTGTCGAATTTCTGGGTTTATCATACATCCAGGTTGACAGGGTGTTACACTATGGGCCACTCGCCCTGAGAAGCGACGAGCACCGGGGGCTCTGACCGGGCCGAAACACAGCGCAGGGGCGGGCGCGTGGCTACGTCCGCGCGCGCCTCGCTCCCTCGCTCACGCAAGCTGGGGCTCCCATACGGCCCCTGGCTAAGAATCGCAGGTTTTAACACCCTTCTACATGTCAGCTAAGTTTGTCTCCATAGGGTGCTCATATCGCGGAGTGGATGCGGTTCGGTTGGCCCAACTGTGACAACTTCTTTTTAAGACAGTGTTAAGCGAGCAACCTTACTTACCAGACAGCTCTTCGATCAAGGCAAATAACGCGTCGCGTTTACAATCGTCCCATACATACATAAATTCTTAAATAACTCGCGAAGCGCAGTCGTCCAAAGCAAAATAGCCTCCCTGTCCCAGTGGCATCACGCGCTGTGGGCGCATAGCTTTGAATTTTTAATACTGCAGAGAAACCTTTTAAAACATTATCTCCCCAGGTGCAGTACGCCCAGGCAGGTTCGCGGCCCACGGAACCAGACCTCTGCGGAACTACTGTTGCTAAGAATGGGTTTCAAGTTGTTAATCATATTCTCGCAAGAGATCTGGCCCGCCCAAGCAGGGCGATAAACAACCCGGTGGCCAAGCTGTCCCACCCTGCCGAGCGCGCGTCCGCCTTCCCGCCTTCAGCGGGCCAGGGCTCGTCGGCGGCGGCGGCGTTGCATCGACGCGCCGACGGATTCATCCCCGATCGAGCACTTTCGCCGCCGCCGGCGCCACCCCTTCCGCAGCAGCAGCAGCAGCAGCAACAGCAGTCCAGCTCAAGTCCGCGACCTGCGACGCATGGCGGCGGCGGCAGCGGCAGCCCCGCCACACACGGGCGGCCGCCTCGCCCAAGCGCCGCGGCCTCAGCCCCAAACCTGCGGACCGCGCAGCCGCAAGCCAGCTCGTCTCCCCTGACTTCGCCGGCCCCGCTTCCATTGGTGCGGGGTCAGTGGACCGCGGCTGGCTCGCTCCTGGGGCCGGCACCCGCCCAAAGGCACGCAGCCGCAACAGGCCCTGAAGTCAAAGCGGCGGGGCCCGCCGCTGAAGGATCTGTACAGCAGGTGCTCCAGGCGGCGGCTGGGCCCACGTCAAGGCGGCTAGGGAGCGCGGGCAGCGGCCATTGGAGCAGCAGCAGCGGCGGCGGCGGCGGCGGCGGGAGCACGCGACCGGGGACGACGTCCTCCATGTCGTCGGTGTCATCCTCATCGTACGGCACGCCCGCAGGCGCCGCTGTCACCGCCGTGAGGGCAGCCGCGGCCCGGTGAGGGCTGGGCCACAGCAGAGCCGCTGGTTCGGTTCGGGGTGAAGGGTGCGGTGTCTTGAGAGGCCGACGCTGCAGGCTCTGTCTCGCGCCTTGACGCAGGTCGTGGGCGTGCATCTACATTCTACAAACTTCCAATCGCGGTTAACTCCCATCTTGCGATCCCGAAGCAGTGCTCCTTACAGTACACCGCATTACCGCACTGCTTCCTGGCGCGTCGCGCAGAGCTCCCGTCGTGCCCCTCCACCGCGCCGTGGCTTGTAGGGCCTTACTGAGAACTGTAAGCCGTGTGACGCTGCCCGCAGGTCCGCAAGCGCCCCGTCAGGGGCTGTAACCGCATCCACGGGTGGCGGCAGCGGCACTGGCCTCGGCAGCACCAGCACCTCACGCCAGCCGCAGCGAGCCGTCGGCGTCGGCCGCAGCGGCAGCGGCAGCGGCGGCAGGGGTCAAGGCGGCGGTTGCAGCGCAGCTGGCGCCGCCGCCAGTGCCGCCTCCGGCGGCGGCGTGAGCGGTCTTCCCCTGGAGCGGCAGGTCGCGCACTACGCCCAGGCGGGGGCGGCGGCGGCGGCCGAGGCAGACGCCGTCAAAGCAGCCATGGCGTTGCACCTGCTCAACGGGTAAGAAGACGCCGGTCCATCGTTGTGTTTCTGCTGATTGAGCTAGTACACAACCCCCAGCTTGTCATGCTGGCAGTCTCCTGTTTGGGTTTAGAAGGTCCCGGCTCCCAACGGGCTTGTCACTGAAGAGCCCTGAGGCCCCTTTCGCGCCGCCCTGCTCGTGGGGGGCCGCCTCGCTCCGAAACCGCCTCCCCGCAGCTGCTTCCTGCGCGCCACGGGCGGCTACGAGGGGACGACGGCGCTGGCGGCCGCAGCTGCCGCCGCGGCGCCCGGTCTGGCAGCTGCGCTGGTGGAGGCGGTTTCGGAGGGCGCCCCGCAGAGCCTGGTGGCGTACAACACGCTGTCGTACTTGGCCCTGTCCGCTGAGGTAAGGAGTTGGAACCCCCGTTTGCGCTGGTGGCGGGTGGTGGCGGCCGGCGCCACCAAGGCAGGCGCCTCCCTGGAGCCACCCGCCAGTTGCCCGCTTGCAACACATTGCTACATACCGCCCACTTGGCGTTTACCCTTATCGACTCGCCCCGCCCGGACCAAAGCCCCCGGCTGTTCACCGCTTCGCTGCGCTGTGCTTGGTTTCGCTCGCTTTCTGTAGCCCCGCCGGGCTCTCAGCCCCCCGGTACCCCGCCAGGTATGTTCCCGCCGGTATGTTACCCACCAGTGGTATTGCTGGCCCGTCCGCCAACGTCGCCTCGGTTCCTTTCACTGCCTGTGGGCATCTTTTACCACCTCGCCCTCCTCATCGCGTGTCCGCCCCCCTCAGGTGGTTCCCCGGCTGCTGTCCTGTGGCCTGGTGGCGGTGCTGGTGGGGCAGCTGCGGGCGGCCGCCACCGCCCCCCTGGAGCAGCAGCTGCTGGTTTCGGGGCTGGGGCTGCTGGTCACCATGACCCGGGTCAGCGCCGACGCGCGGGCCAGGCTGGCTGTGATGCGGGGAGTGGCGGCGGCGCTGGCGGCGGCGCTGGGCCACCCTTCGGCGGCGGTGCGGGCGCCCGCGCTGCAGCTGGTGCAGGTGAGGGGTTCTGGTCCCGCTCCATTCACAGTTTCACACAAGAAGGGGCAGATGCCCTCGACGCCGGGTCGTGTGCACGCACTGGCTCCTGTGGCGGTGCAGTGGGGGAAGGTCTGTTGGCCTGGCGGTGGCTCTGGCGCGAGACCGCCCTCCCTGGAGGCCTGCACGGACCATTTCCAAGTGGTGTAGTTGCAAAATTCCGCGTAAGAGCGGGCGCGTCCACGCCGGGGGGTTATCCATGGATAGGCAGGAGCCCGGGCGGCCATGGGCGGTTGATCGTTCCGCCCGCAAGTGCCATGCCGTGCTGCCCTGCGCTGTCCTAATTAAGCTGCTGACCTTGGATCGCTCGTTGTTGACCGCCGCCGATACCGTCGCCGGCAACCGCATCGATTCGTCGTCCAGGAGCTGGTTCTTACGCGCAAGGTGAGGGCAGCGGCCGCGGCGAACGGGGGGGAGCCTCGCCCAGGTGTGGGCTTGCGGTCGGGAGGGGGGAGGGGTTAGGTTCCGGTTGGGCGTTCATCTCTCATATCGACTTGCACGTTTGGAGGCGCGGCGGTGTGCAGCTGCGGAGGTGGAACACCCCCAGTAGCCCCACAACCGAAGGCCGCCAAGCGCCGTGCCCTCCTGCCACAGCTGTGTCTGCACCAACCCGCCGCTTCCAAGTAACGCACAGGCACACGCATCTCACTCCATGAATGCGCGTCGCACACATCACGAGTGTGCGCGCGTGCGCACGGACAAATGCACCCATGCACGCACGCACCGGCGCACCCATGCACGCAGCGCTCTGGCAACTCGGCAGAACCGGCACCTCGCTTCTGTCGGCGGCGTATACGGTGCGTCGCCCTGCGGTGTACCCAGTTGCGCACGTGCTGCACCTCCTCCCCGCGGTGACCCTGACAGGGACTGGATCAGCTGCGGAGCTGTCAGGCGCTATTGGCGGCTCTGGACCGGCTAAGCGAGGAGGAGCCGCAGGGAGCTGCCGCGGAGGACCCGCACACGGCCGGTGGTGGCGGCAGGGCGGGGGAACCGACCCGTGGGTCGCAGCACAAGCTCCAGGCGCAGCTGCAGCGCCAGGCGCGGCTGGCGCGCGCCACCATCAGGGCCCTTGCGGTCGTGATGAAATGAATGATTGATCGGGCGTGTGGGGCAGTGCTGTGGTTGGGGCAGGTCCGCCTGGCTGACGAGTTGACACAAATCGGATATGCGGTAGGGCTGAGGCGGCCGCGCAGAACCCTGATCTGTCTGCTGGCTACCATTCATCCTATCCTGTAAGCTTTCCGATCGGTCACTTGTTGTGTGCAGACTGTGCAGACGCAGGGAGTGCTCTGTGAGCTCCAGGGAGCCCGAGGATGGCGTTGTTGCTGAGGCGCCACCCGAATGCGCCTGAAGGTGCCTGGCATCCGGAATTCCCGGCGCAGAGCTGGATCGCAGAGACGCTCTTCGCGCGCAGAGCCATCCGAGCCGCCACCCGCTTGCAGCAGCAGCAGCAGCAGCACACGAACACGCGGGCAGGCGCATGCAGCCCTCGAAGCTGCCGCAGTGCGCGCTTGTGCCTGGGCCCCAGGCAGCAAAGGGCCGTCCCCTGAGACCAAGAACAACAACCTGCTAGCTGCTGCCCTACGGTGTGCCAAGCACGCACCAGCCCTCTCCTCGCTCCGTTCACCCTCCCGCTCGGCCTACCTGCGTCTTGATCGACCGTCATGTCCTGTCATGATTGCGCCCTCTCCGACCAGCGCAAAACCAAGCGAGTGCGTCTGAACTCTGCAGCGCAGCTTCCCACCCGCCCCAGTCCGAGTCGGGTCATCGCCCCCCCCAACCTGCCTACTTCTCCTGACTTCTCCAGCTAAATCCTGCCCCACGAATCCTGCCCCTTCATCCCAGCTCCCCCTCACACACACAAACTAATCTACAGTGCTACCACGCCCTGCATCGTTTCACCCTACATCCCCACCCCCTAAATACGAATGGGGCTCCCCCGACCCTGCTGCGGCAACCCCGCTCAAGGCCCCGCCGTCGCGGCTGCTGCCTCCAGCGCTGCCCGCTGCTCCGCCGGCAACGCCGCCACCAACGGACCCATGGGTCCAGGGTACTGCTGCGTCAGAGCCGCCAGCGTCCGAGCCACCTGAACCACCACCGCCGCCGGCAGCGGGGGCTGCTGCACTGCCGCCGCGCCGAACGCCGCCACCACCTGAGGCACCATGGCCGCAACCCGCTGAGCCTGGTCGCCTGGGGAGACGGTTCGAGCAGGGGGCGGGACGGGGCGGGGGGGGGGGGTTTGTGCCTATAGGTGCAGTACGAAGGTGGGACCGGTTGCAGCCGCCGCCGACGGGGCGGAGAGGGGAAGAGTCGGCAAAGGGACGGGAGCTGTGGAGCGGTTGCCGTATGCAAGGAGGTCCTAACACTGACACTGGCACTGGCAGGGGCAAGCCGCATGGCGCAGGGGCGTCCCATCCTGTCCTGTCCTGGGGATGGAGTCCTTACACGGCATTGCGCCGCCCTCTCGCCCCCCCGAGGAAGCCTGCCTTCCCTCGCCACCCCTCCAGCTGCCGCAAACACGCCGGGACCTCCTTTAACTCACCTCACCCCCATCCCACCTCCCTCATCCTCCCCGCCCGCCCTGTCAGCCCCGCCAGCCCCTTCGCCAATGCGGACTGCCCAACCCTCCTTCCAGCTCCAACCCTGACCCCCCCCACCCCAAACATCGGCCCTCCCCTCACCGGTGATCAGTCCACACAACGCTCCGTATACGGCGGGCGCCTCCTTGAGGTCCTCCCTCAGCGGCAGTGCCCCCAGGAACACGGGCAGCACCGCCTCCAGAGGCAGCAGAGCCGCACCGCCACCGCCGTCCGCCGACATCATCCGCCCCACGCAGCCCAGCGCATTGTCCCGCACACCGTCGGGCTCGGTCGCGGCGAACAGCGGGTGGAGCGCCTGGGGGGAGGGGAGGGGCGGGCAGGAAGCGGGGGCGAGGGGAGGCTGACCAGCGGGACGAGGAAGACAGCTGAGAGCGGGCGCCACGCACGGCTGTGGCAGGGGGGCTGAAGAGACCCCCGCCTGCACAGTGGCGCCGGGTGAGTACATCCCAGGCTGAGTACGGAGATGATGGCGCGAGAAGCTCCCCGCGGGAGACAGGGAGGGAGGGAGGGAGGGGAGGGAGGGAGGGAGGGAGGGAGGGAGGGAGGGAGGGAGGGAGGGAGGGAGGGAGGGAGGGAGGGAGGGAGGGAGGGAGGGAGGGAGGGAGGGAGGGAGGGAGGGAGGGAGGGAGGGAGGGAGGGAGGGAGGGAGGGAGGGAGGGAGGGAGGGAGGGAGGGAGGGAGGGAGGGAGGGAGGGAGGGAGGGAGGGAGGGAGGGAGGGAGGGAGGGAGGGAGGGAGGGAGGGAGGGAGGGAGGGAGGGAGGGAGGGAGGGAGGGAGGGAGGGAGGGAGGGAGGGAGGGAGGGAGGGAGGGAGGGAGGGAGGCTGCCGGCCGTCCCCGGACCCGTCCTCGCGGTTTGGGTCCCGCCCGCCAGCCAGCACAGCCCTCCAGGACGTCCAGGTCGCCTCGAGCCGCAAACTGAACCAAACCAAAGCAGTAAGCACGGGCCAGGGCCAGGGCCAGGGCCCGGCGCACCAGCCGCGCGGCTGCGCACCTGCAGCAGCTTGGGGAAGTGCGGCGCCATGGCCGCCCCGCCGCATCCCTCCGCCAGCACACCCACGCAGAAGGCCGCGTTCTGGCGGTTGATGGGCTCCGAGCAGCGCAGCTCCCGCAGCAGCAGCGGCAGCAGGTCGCCCAGGTGGGGCGTCAGGTGGCCCTGGGGGGGGGGCGGTCAGGGCGTATGTGTGTGTGGGTGTGTACCGGGGCGCAATATGATGTGCCGAGGTGGCGGGGTGTGCATGCAGGAGTGTTTGAACGTGTTGGGGGCGGCGTTCAACCAGGCGGCGAGGCGCTGAGGTTCGCTTCGTCCCCGCAAGTACATATACGGTAGTCGCGGGTAGGCCATGCAGGTGTCTGTCGCCCCCCCGCGTCGCGCCCCATACCTTACCTTGAGCACCTCCGCCACCTCCGCCAGCCCCCCCACCGCCACACTGCGGTGGTCCGCGGGTCGCTGCGCCTTGAGTTGCTGCATCAGCGCGGGCAGGTGCGAGGAGGCGAACACGGGCGCGTAGGCCTCCGGCCCCGCCGCCGTCGCCAGCACGGGCAGCAGCTCCGCCGCCGCCGCCAGCAACTCCTCTTGCTCGTCACCGCCGCCGCCGGCCTCGTCGTCGCCGTCGTCCCCGTCGTCATCGTCGTCGTCCAAAATAGCCTGCGACAAACACTCTCCATTCAGTCACATTTTGTACACATTTGCGCCATGCACCTCGTCGTATTTGTGCGGGCGCAGGCAGGCGGGCAGGCGGGCAAGCAGGCAGGCAGGCAGGCACGTGGGCGAGATTTGCCGTCCCGGCGGCAGCCAAGCCACCACCACCGCGCAGGGCAGCAGCGACGCGGCACGACACGTGGCACACACGCGGCTCGACACCCACCCACCCACCCACCCACCCACCCACCCACCCACCCACCCACCCATCCACCCACCCACCCACCCACCCACCCACCCACCCACCCACCCACCCACCCACCCACCCACCCACCCACCTGGCAGTGCGCCTCCCCTTTGAACACCTGCTCGACCGACTCCGCCAGAAGCTGCATCGCCAGCGGCCCCAGCGCCTCAACGCCCAACTGCTTCAGCAGCAACGTCAGTGCCTGGGAGGCACAGGGTTACGAGAGAGAGCGAGGGAGCACGTGTGTGTGTGCACGCATGTATGCATGTATGCATGCTGTAATGAGCGGCGATTGCTTCTGGTAGACACACAAACACACACACTGGCTGGCTGGCTGGCTGGAAGGATGGAAGCAGGAGGTGTCATCGCCAGGGGTGTTCCGCGCCGTCCAACCCACACCTGCAGCGCTGCGGTGGCGACGCCGGCGTCCGAGTCGTGCAGCGCCCGTCTGAGCTCCCGCAGCGCCGCGTGCAACACGTGCCGTACTTGGGGTGTGATGGCGTCGGCGCCGCTGGCCCCCGCCGGCGGCGGACATGCGGCGTACACGGACAGCACCAGTCGCGCCATGGCCTCCGCCGCCTGCACCCGCACCTCCTCGTGAAAATACCTTTGGGCAGGGAGAGAGAGAGAGAGAGGGAGAGAGGAGGTGGGGAGAGAGAGAGAGACGGGGGCGGCGCGGAGGAGGCATTAGGAGTGCGATGCGCCGTTGGCACGGAGGAGACAGGAGGGCGGAGGGAGGGCAGAGAGGAGAAGAGAGATATAGAGATAGAGATAGAGAGAGAGAGCTGGCGGTGTGGCGGCCCCACACACCTGCACATGCCCCCCGGTGTCTTGGTCAGCGATGTGAGAGCTTGCTCCATGTACGGCAAGAAGGCGGCGGGACAGGCATGGGCGTACCACCCCAGGGCCGCGGTGGCTGCGCACTTCTCATCCAACACGCCTGGAGGGGAGTCAGGGAGTAGAGGGGAGGGGGGAGGGACGTGGGGGCCGGGACGTGGGGGCCGGGACGTGGGGGGCGGGATGTGGGTGGGCTCCGGAAAAGGCCCACCCTTCCACAGAGCCGAGGATGCGGTGGTAGCCGAGGGGTGGCCTTCGAGGCGGCGGGTGGGGCGGCCAGCGGTGCGCGGGTGGGCACGGATCTCTGCAGGCGCCCGGCCGAGCTAAGCTGACCTGTTCACGCCGTCTTTGTTGTGTGCTGGATGCGGATCCAGATCCAGATCCCAACACTGCCACACCGACGCTGTTTCGTTGCCCAGCCCCCCGAGGCCAGCTCCCATGCTCTCCATGTTCTCTTTGCACACCGGCGCTGGTTCACGCCCCGGATAGTGAAATGAAGTTGAATACGACCGTCGTACCTGTACGAACGCTCAGCTGCTGCGCTCTCCGCGCCTCCGACTCCTCGTCTTCCTCCTCATCGTCGTCCTCCTCCTCCTCTTCGTCGTCATCATCATCATCGCCAAACACACCGTCGTCCTGGTTGACCGACTCCAGCGCGAGCGGTACGGTGTACTGCAAGTACGGCACAAAGTCCGCGCCCAGCGCCTGCCCGGTTCCGGAGCGGCCGCACCACAAACGGGGGAGGCACTCGATGAGGTGGGATGAGGTGAGATGGGATAATATGAGATCAGACGAGATGAGACGAGATGAGATGAGATGAGGTGAGATGAAATGGGATGAGGTGAGATGAGACGGGTGCCGAGCCTTGTATAAGGCCCACACCCGCACTTGGAGGAAGCGGCGGCGGCGGCGGCGGCGGAGAGGAGGCTTGGTCCGTTGTTGTTAGGAGGCGGTTGGGTAGGCAACGAGATCCGAACAGCGCTTTGCAGCCTCATCCACGTCTCCAAGAGGCTCGACCAACCGGGATCGGGAGCCCGCTCCCCGGATGCGCCTGGCCTGGCCTGGCCCGATGCCCGGTCGGGTCCACAAACCGCAAAGGCCGCCCTTCCCGCCCTCTCTCTCTCCCACCTTGGCTATGCACGCAAACATGCCGTGGCCGTACTCCCGCAGATCGGAGCTGTCCATCTTGAAACCCTGCGGAGGGGGGGGAGCGAGGGGCGGCGGACGGCCGGGGCGAGGGGCGGCGGCAGGCAGGGGGCGGTGGGCAGGGAAGCTCAAGAGCGAAACACCCCAGCGAAGCGAAGCGAGGTGAAGTCAGATCCTGTCCTGTCCCGTCCCGTCCCGTCCCGTCCCGTCCCGTCCCGTCCCGTCCCGTCCCGTCCCGTCCCGTCCCGCCCTTTCCAGTCCCGTCCTTTCTGGGGAACGCCTCACCGCCTCAACTTGGTAGTTCGTGGGGCCCGGGCGAGCAGCTCCGGAACCTCCCCGACCACGACCACGACCCCCCACCGCGACCCGCCAGCCCAACCGCGACTCCGAAACCCTAAACACCCCCACGCCCCACGCCCCTGCCCGGTCCCAGCGCCCCACCTGCAGCCCCAGCTCCATGAATGCGGGCGCCAGGGCGCGCAGCTGCGCACAGCCGCCCCCCAACCCCTCGAACAGCAGCCCGGCAGTCTCCGTGGCGCGATAGCGGCAGGACAGCAGCGCCGGAGACGTGGCCGACATGAAGTGGTGCAGCACGGGCAGCAGCGGGCCTGCACGCGAACACGCACGCATACAGGGAGGGAGGACGGTGAGGACGGTGAGGACAGGGAGGGGGAGGAGCGAGGACGCGGTGTGGAGGATAAAGACATACAACGCACATCGAGGTACGTACTCGAGGGGCGACGTTGGCGATCGCGCTCCGCGCCCCCCCCTCCCCCCACACGCGTTGTCCCCCTTCCCCACGCGCTGTCCCCCTTCCCCCCCGCGCTCCGCGCTTTTCTCACCCAGGAAAGGCTCAAAGTCCTTGCCCGCCGCCGATACCACGGACGCCAGCGCAGACATTGCCAGTTCCTGTACGGCAGGGCCCGTGACGCTGAGCACCGTACACAGCCCCGAGACCAGCTGCTCGAGGTACGGCACAATCTCCGAGCCCTGAAAAGGCAGTCGGGGGCAACAGGGCAGTAGGGGGCAGCGGATTGTGAGTTGGGACTTGGGAGAGGGAGTGAGCTGGAGTGTGACAATGGGCGGCGAGCGGGCCGGGTACCGGTGGGGGTAGAAAATGATACCGCAGCGGAGACGGAGACGGCGTTAGCGAACGGACCCCGGTACTGGGGGGGTACCGGAGGTTGATGCCGGGTACCGGTGGGGTAGCGGAGGTAGGGGAGTGTGCGGGTGGAGCGGGTGGAGGCCACATCCGCTGCACCCTGCAGTGCCGCACTGTTGTACCGCATCACACACACCTCCCCCCCGTGTGTGTGTGTGCGTGTGTGTGTATGACGGTGCCCCTCCTTTCCGCACGAGGTGTCCCGAGGCCTCCTCCCTCCCTCCCCCCCCCTCCTCATCCCCTCCCTCCCTCATCCCCCTCCCTCCCTCCCCCTCCCTCCCTCCCTCCCCCGGTATCATTTTTTATCCTCCCTCCCTCCCCCCCTCACCTCCAGCGCCTCACAAAAGGTGTCTAGGGCGTAGCAGGTCCGCTCGCACACGTCCGCATTGCCCTCCGCAATCAGCGGGAACAGCAGCGGAAGGACCTGGCGGATACACACAGGGGGAGGACACAAGGAGGACAGACAGCGGACCCAGCAGGGACATGCAGCGGCGGCTTCAGCGGCGGCAACCAGCTACGGTATCATCGTCCGCCGCCCGGGCGGCAGACCGGACAATTTCTGGCAGCAAGCCCCTCGGGTGCCTCGTTTAAACACGTTTTCTTCGACGTGTTCACACACCAGCTTATTACATTTTGCGCTGTCTTTCTCCGAGGAGGCGTCCGTTCGGCATGCGAGGGCTTCGTGGTCTCAGGCAACGATCGACGCTTGGAGGTACAGCCGCTGGGCGCGCGCACGCAAAGCCTCGAAAAACGACAGCCGTACCCCGCCGTACGGCATGCCGTACCTCTTTGTAGTACTCGACAATGTCGGGCTGCAGAAACTCCGCCGCCATGCCCAGAGAGAACGCAGCAGCGCCGCGCACCGCCGCCTCGCCGTCGCGCAGACCCGCCAGCAGCAGCGGCATCACGTCCTGTGCGCATGTGCGTGTGTGTGTGTGAGAGAACGTGTGCGGGTATGTGGGTGAGGGGCCAGGTAAATGGGGGTTGTGGGGGGCCGCATGCGAACGAGTGACGGGTTCGGGTTGGGGCAAGAGAGGAAAAGAAGAATTACCGTCCGAGTCCGACAGAGGGGAGGAGCAGTAGGGAGGTCTGAGGTCTGAGGGAGGCGCGGATTTATACTCCCAAAGCAAATGCCCGCCTGCCTGCCTGTCGAATGTGCCCTACCCGGGCGTTCGCGGACCCTCCCCCGCCCCACCCCCACCCCCACCCTGCGTTATCATTTTTTACCCCACACTGCGCGCACAGACAGACACCCTGAAACACACACACACACACACACACATGGTCCCCCTCCATCCCCCCGCCCCCCTCCCACACGCACGCACACATGCTCGCTTCCCCAGCGAGCACCCCCCCCCCGCACCTTGAGCCTCTTCCTCAGCGGCTCCGCGCACCCCTCGAATATGACCGCCAGCGCGGTGAGGGCCGCCTCCCGGTGGTTGGCCTGGGGGGAGGACAGAGCCTCGCGAGCAAAGGACAGAACCTGGGGGGCCGGGGGGGCCGGGGGGCAGGCGCAAGAGTATGGGGCAGGGGCACGGGAAAACACACACAATACGTTACGACACGAGTGGGGAGGGGGTGGGGAAACCAACCAAAGGGACTCCGCCGCGGGCGTGGGAGTGGGAGGAGAAGCCGCTGCCTTCGTGCGGCCTCCCAGGCCCTGTGCCAACACCTCACCTGACACCTCACCTCACCTCACCCACACGAGCATCATGTAACGTACCGGCAGCTCGACTCGTCTCGTCCCGCGATTCAACCCGACCCGACCCGACCCGACCCGACCCGACCCGACCCGACCCGACCCGACCCGACCCGACCCGACCCGACCCAACTCAATACCCGACTGGACACGAGGGTCCGGACCCACCCCGGGGAAGATGCTCTGCGAAGGCAGGTGGAGCGCCATGGCATCCAGCGCCTGGGGGAAGCAAAGGGGGAAAGGGTACGGCAGGTACGGCAGCGAGTACGGCAGCGTCGGATGCGACGGTTACGGGCGCGGTCGCGCGATGATGAACATACACACCGGAAGAAGTCCCCCAAAGGGCGTGGTCCCCTAAGAAAGCCCCAATTCACCCCTTCATGCAACCCCCACGGGCCCCCCCCCCCCCACCTGTGTAGCCAGCTTGGCAGGCGGCAGTGTGCCGTCATCCTCTGGGTCCAGGTCCGGCGGGGGCGGCTCCGCGGTCATCGCGCACAGCGCCGCCACCACCTGCCGCACCAGATCCTTATTGCGACCCAACTGCTTGGGCTTGAAGCTGGGCGGCGTGCGAGGAGAGAGGGAGGGAGAGGGAGGGAGGGAGGGCGGCATGGGTTTAAGGTCTAGCGCCCTAGAGACCACGTTTTTTCAGGGTTTTAGGGTATTTTAGGGTTTTCGCGGACGGGAGGAGGCCGGTTTCCTTGCCGCGCAAACCGCAACACAGTATCAGGCTCCAGTGCACGAGGGGGTCCCGTAGTCCCGCAATCCCTGACTCCCCTGCCTCCCGGGGCCTCCCGGAGCCTCCCGGAGGGTTCTCAGCCCCCCCTCCTCACCGTGCGATCCAGTGTATGACCTCCAGCGCCGCCTCCCGTGTGGCCAGCTCCCCCCTGGAGTCGGTGCCCACCGCCATGGCCAGCCCCACCACCCCCGGCAGGTGCCTGCCCAGCAGCGGGGCGGAGGACTCACACAGCTCAACAAAGAGCTGCAGAGACAGCACCAGGGTCTCGTCGTCGGAGCGGGAAGAGTGGCAGGACGTCGCGACCTGCCAGGGGGAGGGGGGGCAGGGGAGGGCAGGGCAGGGGTAATCAAGACGAGATGAGATGAGACCTCGGGTTCGGCCTAGAAGCGGAGATAACCCCCCACGCAACTCCCTACCGCCACCACCACCACCACCACCACCGCTACGCCTGGTTCGTCTAGCTCGCCTGCGGCTCTTTTCCACCTCCACCTCCACCCCCACAACACACACACACATACACGCGCACACATGTACACGCACACACATACACACTCGCCCCCCCCCCACTCGCCTCCAGCATTGCCGCCACCAGTCCGTGGAACGCCTCCACCTCCGCCGACCCTCGCCCCGCCACCAGCGCTGCCAGCGGCTCCATGACCCGCACTGCCGCCCGGCGCACCTCCACCGCTGCGTCCCTCAGCCCCGCCCCCACCACCAGCTGCAGACTGGACACGTGCTCGGACAGGTGCTCACCTGGGGGGGGGAGAGGGAGGGGGGGAGAGGGAGGGAGGGAGGGGACGGGAGGGTGATATGTTCCATTATATAACATGAGGGAGGGGCCGGGGGGGAGGGAGGGTGAAGTAGAACGAGGAGGAGAGGGGAGGGCAGCCTACCCAGCGCTAACCAAGTACCCAAACCCTGCCCAGCCCACCGTAACCACCCACCTCACCCACCTTAATCCCCACCCCCCGCACCCACCCACCCCAATCCCACACACCCACCCCAATCCCACCCACCCACCCACCCCCATTCCCCCCCCAATCCCTCCCACCCACCCACGTGCTCCGTCAGCGACCCCAGCAGGCTGAGCGCCACCTCCCGGTGCCCCGCATCTCCGCTGCCGCTGCACTGCCCCAGGAACTCCAGCAGCCCCGGCCACTGCCTCCGAGGCACCGAGTGACGGGCCACCACACCCACCAGGTGACCCAGGCTGCGGCGGACAGGGTGGTGAGGCTCCGAAACCAGGCGCTCAAGCAGCACCGATTGCATGTGGGCGCGGTCCTGGGGTTGGGGGGGAGGAGGAGGACGGGGCGGGGGGGGGGAGCGTGTGTATGCGTGTGTATGCCTGGGGTCCGAAGTGGCGAGCTGAAAGGTTGGCTGATGTGATGCGGCGACGACACATGCCGGTGGCGGGGGACGATGGGCCGATGCGAACATTTGCTCCGAAACCGTTCGCCCGCCCAGCCACCCACCCAGCCACCCACCCGCCCACCCACCCACCCAGCCACCCACCGAGTCTGACAGCTTGGTCCAGTGCTTGGTAACCGCCTTGCGCAGCAGTACGGCGGACAGCTGCCGTACTTCCGCGGAGGGGCTGTTGGCGGCACGAACCAGCAGCTCGGGGAGCAGGGAGGGGGAGGCGGTCATGCGCTTGAGCGCAGCCTCGGCAGCCTTGATGGCCTGAAGAGCGGGTGGGGAGGGAGAAGGGAGGACAGCAGGAGCGTTGGGATTTGTATTCGCTACTGCACGAGCGCTACGACTGGGGGGCGCTGAAGTTGGAAGCCGAGCTTGTAGGGTGCCTCGTTGCGTAGTGAATTACAGGGCCCGGAAACCGTGAGGGAGGGGTGGAGCCGGGAGGGCCGAGGGAGACACAGGACTACAGATCGCGCTACCCATGGTTTGAGCCGGTAATGAAGATGTCATTTACAAAGGAATTGTCATTTCCGGGCTGTTCTAGGGCCGCGTCACCTTCTCCCTTGGTGCACATCCCTCGCTAGGGCCGACGCGCGACTGAGACGTAGCACGCTACATGGAAACCGACCAGCATACAATGACACCCGTCTTATGAAAAGCACTGATTTCCCCTGAATGCCCCGGCTGACGGACGTTTTGACGATTCATCGCCGACGGGCCGCCGCCGAAGGCTGCAGCTAGAAACTGTACCTCTACAAACAAACGAGTGTCAGTACCCTACCTCCGTATTGTTGGATAGGCATGCCATCAGCAGAGCGTCAAGGTCCGGAGCAGGACCGCTAACCGGTTGCTGCTCCATTTCGCAGCGTTTGAAAAGGAAAAGTAATGCGCGTGCAGGACTCCGACGAGCAGTAAACGTAAAGTGTTTGCCTAACGGCTAAAGCTTGCGCTACAGAGCAAAATGGTCTGCTACCTTCCCGCCTATGAAGCTGATTGAGCGTCACAGCCGCCGTAGCACAGGCAAAGCCACCTGAGCCCTTAGCGCACCCACATATGGAACCTGGAAAGTCATTAAGTTATGGCAACGATCCGATGCCAACCAAAACCGAAAAGGAGCGGTTGTTTCCGTTGTAAAGCGCAGTTGCCGGTAATCTCGTAATCAGCAGTTCGAAAGTTCGGGCCTTCGGCCTTACGAGAACGGGAGTACGGGACGGCAGCGGCTTCGCAAGCAGTTACCCAGCGCGGCAGGAGCTTTATTGGGGATCACTGCCGCCAGCCCATGAGGGGTGACGACTGGCGAGGTGCGGCAACTTTAGCAACGCGCTAAGCCTCAGCATCAACCTAGCCCATTTCAACCCTGCTCAAACTTCCTGTCGCGATTCACAACACGTGCGCAGTACAGCGCGCGCAAATGCCGGCCGCCTTCGACCAGATGACCCAACTATGGCGGCCGGCGGCAGCTGCATCTCGGCCAGAGGCCGCGTCCCGCGAGATTCCCCCCCAGTAGTGACAGTCGTACAGTCTACATTGCGTCATAAGTTTCGATGCCGAATCCCCATCTCGAGCGTACCATTGCCGGCAATTAAAAATGCGACAGTGCTAAGTGCGGGCAACGCGATACACGATGTGTCATACACGCAGAACGTCGTGTCGTGACACTCCCAGGCCCTCGTCCAGTACGACGGGGGCATTGCGCTCAGCTTCGGCAAAGCACCGCTCTCGGCTGCCGCCCCACCCCACCCCACCACACTACACCCCACCCCACCCCACCCCACCACACCCCACCGCGCGTCATGCCGTCACCCCGGCGGCAGCAAGAACTTCGCACTGCCCGATGAAACGTGTTGCGAGAAATTCGCAAATCCCAGCGGCCCCAAGATCACTCCACCGCTCCTCCCCCAATCGCCTGTCGCGCCTCCACCTCCTCCTCCACTGCCGCTGCCGCCGCCAATCCCAGCGTCGCCGCCACCTCCGCCGCCGCTGTCCTGCAACCCGCCGTCCCTGGCCGGCTCCCCCGGCAGTGCGTAGCCGTGCAGCTCGTTCGCGGCTTTGGCGGCGGCGTACGCCTCCGGGTTTCGGAGCAGGCTGCCCACGTGCCGTACCATCGCCATGAGGCCGTCCGGTCGCAGCGTGAGGTGTTGGTCGCGCGCAAAGTGACCGCCGCCGGCGCGTGTGTTGACGCCGCCGGCGGGTTGACGGACGGCAAGCTCCCAATCCGAGGGGCTGCATTGCGTGGGGTCCTCGATGTTGTAGGCATGGAAGCGAACCTGCACACAAGGGTCAGATACGGGGGATGTGGGTGCGGACGCAGGGACAGAGGGGGTGCTGATCTGAAGAACCTGCAGAATTTAGTGTGCGCCACATCAGCACCCCGACGCGGCCCTCCGAAGTAGCCGACCCACGGGTCACTCCGCTCCCAGCCGACCCACGGGTCACATCTCTCACCTTGTCTCCCAGCCGTGGCAGATTGATCGCCATGTGCACGTCGACCCACCAGGGGAAGCCGCTGCCGAAGCCGCAGGGCCGCACCTCCAGCACCGCCGCCGCCGTGCCGCCAACGGGAGTCAGGAAGAAGCCGTTGGTGGCGCCGGCACCGTGTACGGCAACCAACACGTGCGACGAGCGCACGGCGGCGGCGGTGGCGCGGAAGCGGTCCAGGCCTGACAGCTGCGGAGTGTCGTACGTGATGAGGGGGCGGCAGGCGACACGGCGGAAGGAGCCCACTGCAGGGCCCCCGGAGCGAGTGAGCGAGTGAGCGAGCGAGCGCGCGAGCGAGAGAAGTGAGAAGGGCCCCCGAGGGAGGGCGGGACGGCGACCCAAATCGGGAAACGGAAGTGATGCGGCCAAAGCAGACGGGCAGAGTCGGCACACACAGGCGCACATGGATGACAGAAGCCCCACAATGCACAGGGGGTGCACAGTGCACAGTGGCGAATCACAAAGCATTGAGAGTGGGGCGGGCGGCGTCTTCACAGCCTGAGACACAAGCCGGAACCGCTCATCGCCGAACGTTCCCTAGAAACCCTTGCTCACCTCTTGCAACCGCCCGCCCCCCCCCCCGATATGAATCCAACGCTAGCAAAGGCGGGCGGGTTGCTCACGGGTTGCTGCCTAGAGGCACCCCCCCTCCCCGCCCCGCCCCACCCGCCGCTCCCACACAAATCAACGCCATCTGGTTGGCGGGTGTGTGTCTCACCCGGTGTCCAGGGCACCCGGTTGCAGTGGTCGACCAGCTGGTGCAGATTGAGGAGGGAGCGCACACCGCCGTGGCGCGCCTCGATCGCCACACGAAGCGTCGAGTCGTCGTCCAGGGAGGGAAGGGCCGGCGGGGCAGCCGGACCGGCTGCGGCGGCGGCGGCGGCGGCGTCCGCGGAGCCGTGATGCGGCCCGCGGTCTCCTGAGGCTCCGAAACCCAGCGGGTCCGCTGGCAGCGGCCCGCCCACGGCGTCCAGATGGGCGGCCACCGCAGCGGCGGTTTGGAGCGGGGAGGACTCGTGGGTACCTTGCAGCTTGCACACCACCACCTGCCGGGCGCGGAGAGGGGCCGGAAGGCCGGCGGGGAGAGGGGCACAAGGCAGGCGGGGAGAGGGGCCGGAGGCAGGCGGGGAGAGGGGCCGGAAGGCCGGGAAGGGCGAAGGGATCGGCGTTCACGCACTTGGGCTCGGATTTCGGTATGTTTTAGATTTCGCCAATCCAATCGGTATGTTTCAGATTTCGCCAACCCAATCCGATTCGGTTCGATACGATGCAATCAAATCTCATCTAGCCTTCCTGCCTTCCTGCCTGCCACCAGTTCTGTAATCAGAATATCAGACTCGTCCACCACATCACGCCCTCCGAACATCCGGCAGGCAACCGCGGTATCGGTATGACGGCATCACGCTCACGTGCCACAACCCACTTGTCAGCCGCCGGGGTTTTGTTCCGCCGCCAGTCCCGCGGATGGGCGAATGGGGTACAAATGGAACAACCGTCGCAAAGGGCAGTGTGCGGGTGGGTGGCGACGACCGCACTTCCACCCACGAGCCACGACCCACCTGCATAAAACAGGCCCTCGGGACGCCGTCGTGCGACCAGCTCAAACGCGCCGCGCCGCCGCCGTGTGCCGCCATCTCCGCCTCCGCCGCCATTCTCTCCAGGCTGGTGACGGGGCGGCTGGACAAGTGACCCAGCAGCGCCTGGTGGAAGGGACTGGGGCTCAGGCCGGCAGGCAGCGCCAGGGCGAGCGTTACGTCCTTGCCTGGGGATGGGGGAGACAAGGGAGGGAGAGAAGGGAGGGAGATCTGTCGTGGGAGGGCGGCCTGCAGAGGCGGGCGTTGACATGTGTGTGGGGGGGGGGAGGGGGAGGGGCAGGAAGGGGCCGCAGAAGGCATACGAAGGGCGGCCTGCCGGATGAGGTTAAGTTTCGGAGCTATCGAGCTATCGGCAGGAAAGACCGATGGGCCTCCGACGCTCCTCTCTTCAGTCTTCACGCTGCAGGCCGGCGGCCCGTCTCCGCAGCCCCCGGTCCCTCCCAAGTCCGTAACCGCCGCCGCCCCTGCGGTCCCCAGCCGCCCATCCCCCTACCCAGGCTCACCAGGCCCATACGGTATGAGCCATACCTTTCCCCGGGACGCCTCGCCTCCACAGCCCACCAGCCCCGGACCCCGGCACCCAAATCCTAAACCTAAAACCTAAAGTTCGGGACACCAGCCCCCCACGCCCCCAGCCCTCCAACCCACCGGGCAGCCGCCTCTGCACCCGGAACCACAGGTCGGCGGTGCTGGCTCCGTTGGCGAAGAACTCCCCGAAATTGAAGGGCCAGTCCGCCAGCAGCAACACCGGCAGCGTGCAGCGCGAGAAGGCGGGCGCGTGGTGGTGGTGGTGGTGCTGCTGCTGCTGCTGCAGGGCGGGGTGGGACTCAAGCCGGGTGGCGGGCCGGATGTGCAACGTGGCGGCGTCCTGTGAGGCAAGAGGGTGCAGGGCGGAGCAGGGCGGAGCACTCAGGGCGAAACAGATGAGGGGAGAGAAGGTGGACGGGATCGGGTGATGTGTGATGTGTGACCCGTGGGTCTTTGGGTGCAGTTGAGATGCGCCGTCGCGTGGCAGGGTCAGGGTCAGCGCATGTGAGGCGTGCGGGGAGCTGTGGGATGGAAGTTTGCTGGGATGGGCTGTTGCGGAAGCCGGCCGTGCACTGCCCTTCAGCACGTGGGGTTGGTTTGGGTGGGGTGTGGTGGGGTTCCGTCGGGCGCGATTGACTCGGGCGGGTGGGTCCTGCACCCCTGCTGCCCGGCAGGTCGCAGCCCACCTGGTTGCCCACGATGGCATCGCTGTTCATGGCTCCAGGGATATTCCAAGAGCTCGTCCAGGTGCTGGAGTTGGGGGAGAAAGTTGAGGGGGGAGTTCCGGGGACAGGTTGCCATGTTGCCCATTGCGGCAGGTTGCCATGTTGCCCATCCCGCGCCAACGACCCCTTGCGAGGTGGGTGCGTCTCAACCCGCGAAGGCAGTGCAGAGTCGCATCCCAAGATGTGGCGGGTTAAGGAGCTATCGAGTTCGTGGAAACGTGAAAGCCGACTTACGGCAGGTACGACACAGGTGAACGAAGCTCGCTGCGGTTAGTCTCCGGGTTGTAGCTGGCATAATGAGCCGGGTCATACGAGACCAGCGCATCCTGATGCAAGCAAACTTGGCGCAAGACCTTGCAGAAATCGGCTGGTAAATTGGCTTCGTCAACGACCGGCGGGACGCAAGTGTGATCTTCCGCACAAGTTTGTAAGATCTTTGATGAGAAAACAACAAATACAATCAATGCATGAAACACATGCGAGGTGCGCCCTGAATGCTGACCGTGGGGCGAAACCTTAACCGTCGATGGAAAATGCAGCATGCATGTATCGCTTTTGATTGGTAATGTTAACATTTCATGGCTTAAGCATTTTAAGCATTTGACAAGTTGCGCCCTGAATGCTGACTGTGGGGCGAAACCTTAACCGTCGATGGAAAATGCAGCATGCATATATCGCTTTTGATTGGTAATGTTAACATTTCATGGCTTAAGCATTTTAAGCATTTGACAAGTTGGTTTCCGCTTTACACCATCATCAACTACGAAGTTGCTCGTTGTCGTACAACGCCAACGGTCCGCGAGGAGTCCGCGCTTCCGCCGCAGTGCAAATGCTCTTGTCCGATGGTAGGGTGCGTCTGCCATGCTGCCAAAACCTGTCAAACACGGAGCTGAAGCATTATTACTGTTGCAAGCATTTGCACCAGTTTACCTGTGAAACGCCCAAATCAGCTTACACACTCAGGCTTGCGTATGGATGTGGGGCTTGAAATGTCGGCGAAGCACCGGTGTTACAAACAGGAAGCAACGCTGGCTGCCTTTCTCCCCCCCCCGTCGACACCGGATGACAGCTCTTCATACATCACATAAGACACTCCTATTTCGCTCGGAATGAATTAGCAAGAGCTAGGCGGTTGAGGGGGGCCTGACAAGGGACAAAACTTCCTCTCGTCGGAAGTCATCCTCGTCACCACGAGTACGACGCTGCGCTATGTACAAATCACCAGGGCAACCACAATCGGGCTGAATCCTCTCAATAGTTCGTTCGTTATCATTCTCAGCATGTGTGAACAACATCACACCGCTTCGAAAAGGAAACAGGGGGAAAGCAAAAGAACCAAAAAGGGAAAGGAAACAATGCAGTTCTGCAACTCTTAAGCGACGCACGGTTGGCACGGTATGTCAGAAGTAATGATGCGGCGTCGCAGTCCGAAATCCTAACAACTAATTTCATCCCAAGGCGCATTAGGCTCATCAAAGCTCAGCTTGACGGCCGGTGATTGATTTCAGGGGTTTAGTTCCAGGCCCCTTCTCTAATTCGGCAGCAGCATGGTTCACAAGTGTTGACGTACGCAAGGCGTCTCGCAATGGGAGAAATTGTAAAGGGCGTGGCACTCCCCCTGCTGTTGAAGCGTCGCGCGTGCGCGTAAAATGTCAGACTGATATAGGTCCAACTAGTCTCGAATCCACGTCATCACACTACTCTCGCAGTCAGGCAGATATTTCAAAGCGATCTCGAATCAAAGCACACTCGGCCGCCAGTACGGCAATAGTACAACCGACTGAATGTGGCTCGGTTTAGAAGTCCTCGTCCATGGAAAAGTTCTGGACCTTGCCCTGCAGCCCCGCCATGACGCCGCTCTTCTGATAGTCGCCGACGCGCTTCTCGAAGAAGTTGGTCTTGCCCCTGCAGAAGAGACGGCGGCAGGAAAAGCGATCAGCCGTCAAAAAAGCAACAAATCGTGCTTTATGACGCAATAACTCGACTGCTCTGCATTTCACTCCTCACCACATACCGATCATCTCGAGACAGCAGGACCAACTAAGCCGTTGTACTACAAAAATCGTTGACAAACAGTTGGCAAATCTCCGTGAAGGACAATAATATCTGGTGAAAAAACCTGCTCGTCACTTACTGCAGCGAGATCATCTCCATGAACTCGAACGGGTTGGTCACGTTGTAGACCTTGGAGCAGCCCAGCGCCACCAGCAGCCGGTCGGCCACGAAATGAATGTACTGGCTCATCAGCCGCGCGTTCATGCCGATCAGGTCCACCGGCAGCGCGTCCGTGCAGAACTCGCACTCGATGGAGACGGCCTCCGTGATGATCTCGTGGATGCGCGACTCCGGCAGCTGCTTCGACAGCATGCTGCGAAGCAGGAATGGGGAGTGGGGGAGAGAAGAGACAACAGGGGAAGCTTATAGTAAGGGGTATGAGAGTCAGAGCGCGCTTTAGATGGTAAGCGCCAAATAACAAGTTGTACACCTGCGATACATGACGCATATGAACGCTCTGAGGGGACGCAAAATCTTCAGGACATAGATCTCAGGAACACTAGAGGCTGCAACTCCGCGCGCGCACCTCTCGCACACCACACGCACCTGTAGAGCAGGCAGGCGAAGTCGGTGTGGAGGCCCTCGTCGCGCGAGATGAGCTCGTTGGAGAAGGTGAGGCCGGGCATCAGGCCGCGCTTCTTGAGCCAGAAGATGGAGCAGAACGAGCCGCTGAAGAAAATGCCCTCCACGGCGGAGAACGCCACCAGGCGCTCGGCGAAGGAGCTCTCGCTGCGGTTGGCAGGGCCGACGAGGACGGGGGTTGGGGGATCAGGACACGGGGGCGCTGTGGATACGAATTAGCCGATGCGGCCGTGGATAAAGTCTGCCGAGGATGCATGAAAAAAAGCGAGTAGTGACGCCGGTGTACTGTGGCGCGCGTTTGCATTGCTGTGGCTTCAGCGGCAGTGCCGCCCAGCTCTGTGTGTCTCGGATTCGCACCTGCCGATCCACTTGATCGCCCACTGGGCCTTCCGCTTGATGCAGGGCACGGTCTCGATGGAGTGGAACAGCTTGTGCTTCTCAGCCGGGTCCTTGATGTAGGTCTCCAGCAGCAGAGAGTACATCTCTGGAAGTTAACAAAAGGGCAGGTGGGGTTAAAAGGGGCAAGTGGGGAGAAATGAAGACGTGGTTTACAGAGCGGAAGTCGACTCGTGAGGGCGCGACAAAACAGACAAGAACACAAAGAGCGGGGCGTTGACCGTAGGGAGTGACAGAAAACTGGACTCGTGCGCGGGCCGTCTGCATACTATGTGCCAACAGCCGGCGTCTCTTGGCGGTCAAAGGGAGAAGGCGACCATGTTTCGGCAGGCGCACACGGCCACGACCACGCACCGGAGTGGATGTTCTCGATGGCGATCTGGAAGCCGTAGAACGCACGCGCCTGCAGGCGGTCGACACAGTTATGTGTCACTATCGTAGCAATATCGTAGCAATATCGTTCAGGCAGGATGCTTTCCCAGAGAGCATAAGGTGAAATGTCCCGCGAAAAGGTTCGACTGCGACCTACAAAAAGCGTAGCGGTTATCGCTGGTTGCGCACCTCGGGCAGCTGGACCTCCTTCATGAAGCGAACCGACAGATTCTCGTTGACAATGCCGTCGCTGGCGGCGAAGAACGCGAGGACGTGCGAAATGAAATGACGCTCGCCATCGGTGAGCTTCTCCCAGTGCTTCATGTCGTCGCCAAGGTCCACCTCCTCAGCTGCATAATGAAGCATGCAGATCAGGTAATTATCAACCGTTCAGCGGCTTGTACCAAGCATTCTGCGGGAAGGCTGGCGACAACGGCTCACCCGTCCAGAAGCTCGCCTCCGCCTTCTTGTACATCTCCCAAATCTTAGGATATTTGATAGGGAACATGCAAAAGCGGTCCGGGTTCTCGTCCAGCAGCGGGTCCGGGTCGCGCATGCTTTTGCGCGGGCTGGTAAACAAGTCATGCTTGGCGAGCGACTTGGTCACTTTGGACGGTGACGGATCCTCATCCATCACGCTCTTCCGCTTGCCGGGCGTCTGCTTGCTGGGCGTCCCAGTGCGCGAGCCAAGCTTGCTGGCGCGAGTGGGCGACATCATGGACTTAGGCTGGACATCCTTGAGAGGCTGGACATCGTGGGACTCCATCTTTGTATGGCAGGTGTGGATATGTAGGTCAGAAAGGGTTGACCAGTAGAAGATGGCAGATAGAAGTCCTATATGTTTTTTATAGCTTGAATTTTGCGCCCGTGCGGTGTCGTACTACGTCGTGCTGCGCTGCAATCGTGTGGTAATGAGCAGCCACTCGCTGGTCATTGGCTCACATCCCTTACACATGCGTCCTCGCTACAGCCTCAGCTGCCGCCCAGCGCGAACGAGCACGAACTGAATGGGATACACCAGGGACGCGTGACGTTAACTGCTTCAGGCGACGCCGCTTGCCTTGCGCCCTCATAACCCTTGCCCTCATAATGGCATTTGTACAACAAAGCATGCCAAATATTCATGTATAACTTATGCGTTCAGCAGTCGTTTTGCATCCGTGGTGCATGCGGCAGTCACGTCGCCGGAAAACTGCTGCCGGAAAACTTTAGCCGAAGCAAACGGAAGGTTTCGTGACTATTCATTGTGGGGGCACCGCGCGCATTGTTGCACATACAGTGAGCGCGAAAACCATGATGACCAGCTGTTGACAGCTGACGGTCCGCCCGAAGACGGGAAGACCTCTCTTTGCGACATCGTTTTGTTTGGACACAAAGCAGTGACGGCATCTCCGTTACATATCCTCTTCCTTCTGAAAAATTCCTTGCAACATCCGCTTGCCAAAGAGCGAAACAATAGTCATCGATGCATACGTCGCGGCCAGGAGATGCGTAGCAGAGCCCTCAAGGCCGTGCCATAACTACGCCGCGCGAGGTGTCGTGCTTCCAACTCCATTCATCGTTCATCAACTTTCATGTGCCCCTGCGATGCCCAACGCGGGGACAGTAACTGCGCCATGGCCCGAGCGCCCCCAATGCCAAATGCCCCGCCTCGGCAGGCAGTAACAAAGGCTCCGTGCTCCACAATCCCACACCGCATTGTTCGAATCCCTCCATGCTGTAGAGATCAAAAAATAAACACACCCGGCCCGTTCCATTGCGGCCCCGGTGACCTTCAGTGGTGGCGCTTTCCCTTGGCCTTGCCCTTGCCGCCACCACCGCCCTTGTGGCCCCCCTTGCCGCCGCCACCGCTGCTGCCGCCGCCGGCGGGGGTAGCCTTACCCGCGGACGCCTCCTCGCCGTCGCCACCTTCGCTAGCGGGCGTCGCCGCCCCGCTGCCCTTCGTACTCGCCGGCGGGGCGCCCCCACCCGAGCTCGAGCCCGAGCCCCCGCCCGAACCAGAGCGCGATCCGCCGCCTTGCCGCCGGTCCGCTTTCGCGCCGCTGCCGCCGCTGGCCGGCGCCGCCGCCGGCGTCGGCGGCGTCGGCGTCACCGCCGCGGCCGCCGGCGTCGGCGTCACCGCCGCCGCGGCCGCGGCCACGCCCGCGTCGCTGCCCAGCCCGACAACTGGCGCCGGGGCCGGCACCGCGCCGGCACCGGCGGCGGCGGCGGCGCCAGCGCTACCCGACGTAACGCTCGCATCGCGCTGCCGCTCCGGATGGCCGCCGCCGGCGGCCGCCGGCCGGCGCCGTGCGCCGCCGCCGCCGCCACCGCCGCCGCCGGCCTTGCCAGCGCCCGCCGGCGCTGGGTCCTGCTCCCCCATGTGCATACGTTTGTGCGGCGGCGGCGCCGCCTGCGCGGGCAGCAGCTCGTCGTCCTCGAACCGCGGCGCCACGATCAGCACCTCGCCGCCGCCGCCGGCGGCACCGGTAGCGGCGCCGGCGGCGTTGGGCGACGGCCCCGGCAGCACGATGCCGTGCTCTGCCGCCAGGTGCTGCAGCGTCTCCGGCGGCGGCGGCACCGGTGGCAGCGGCGGCGGCGGCGGCGGGCCGTGCGCCGCCTCCTCGCCGCCGGCGCCGTCCTCGACGTCAGACTCGCGGCGAGTCGCCACCAGACGCCGACGTGCGGCACCGCCGGCGTCTTCGGAGCCGCCGCCGCCGGCGGCGGCGGGCGGGAACAGGTTGGCGGCGGCCGCGATGGCGACGGCGGACTCGGGCTCGCTGCCGCTGCCGCACTCCGGGCCGGCGGAGGCGTGGCGGCGGCGGGCGAGGGCTGACGGTTGGACGTCAGGCGCGGCGGCCTGCAGTGGAGGAGCGTGGTGGCGGGAAAGAGCGTGGTGGCGATTGGCGAGATGAAGACGAATGCGGGGGCCGGCAGGCGGCGGGGGAAGGATTCCATCTCTCTTGCCTACTACCCCTAGGCATCTCCAGCGGAGATAGGGGACTTAGGAGACAACATCAAGTCTACCGAGCGACGGAGTACGAACGGAGCCGTACGGCAGCTGATGTCGTTCGCCGTACCGTACCTTGGCGGGCGACATGACGGGGCGCTTGCGGTTGGGGTTGGCGGCGCTGAGGGGGCTGTCCACAACCTCCGCGTCAGCGTCGCCGCCGCCGGGCAGCTTGACGGTGGGGCTGGGGGGCGGCCGCCGCTTGGTGGCGGCGGCACCGCCGGCGTCCTGCGTTGGGTGTTCAGGAGAGAGCAAAGGGGGTTTCAGATGGATTTGGTACAGCGGTATGGCGATGTTTCGCCGGGTGTCAGCGGCGGCCATTGGAGATAGGGTTCTAGGGGGTTTTTATGGTTTGGTTTTTTGGTTTGGTTTTAGGGTTTAGGCTTTGTAGGGTTGGGTTTTAGGGTTGGGTTACTGGGGGAGTGGTGTCCACACGAACCCCGCCAACGGGGCCGCGGGGGGGGGGGGAGCGACCCGTTCGCATGGGGGTGAAGTCTCCCACCATGTACAGCGTGGCACCGTGCAATGCAGTACGACATCGAACCGTACGGCTGCGGCTGTACGGCAGCGTCCGTACGGCATCTCACCTGCGGCGTGCGCGGCACCGCGTCCGCGGCCCCAGCTCCCGCGCCCCCTCCCTCCAGAGGCAGGGGGAGGGGGAGCAGGTGCGCCGCCGCCTCCGCCGGCGCCGGCGGCGGCGCGTGGGCCGCCGCCGTCAGGCCCGCCACCTTCTCGCTGTATGACCACAGCGCCGCCGCCAGGTGGGTGTCGTACGTCTGTACAGCGGAGCGCACCGGCACCGTCTGGTTGAACACCCTGCGCACGCCACCACCACCACCAGCAGGGGCATGGGTTTGGAGTTCCGGTGGTTTTGGGGTGAGGGAGAGGGCTCCAGGGGGGGAATCGACCCTAAAACCCTGACTACGGAAAGGGGCTCAAAAGAGACACCGATATGAGAAAGTGGTGGACGAGGTCACGAGGAGCAGGAGGGGGAGGACAGGAAGGCGGAGGAGAAGGGGGAAGGAGAACAAGGGGAAGGAGGGAGGGAGAGGTCCGTGATGCGGATGATTTCCGCGAGTTGCGCCCGGGCACACACCCATACACACCCATACACACCCATACACACCCATACACACCCATACACACACGCCGACGCACCTTCCTCCGGAGAAGCGCCTCAGCGGGTAGTCCGCCAGGGACTGCAGCAGCATGGCAGTGCCGTACAGCGACGGCTTGACGAAACCCAGCCAGTGCCGCCACGCGCCATCCACCAGCGTGAGCAGGGGGCTGGCGAAGGCCCCGCGGGCGTAGTAGCGCAGATCCTGGGAGGGCGCCAACACGTGCGGCGCGCGGTCCTGCAGGGACAGTTGGTTCGGTTGGGTTGGTTGGTTGACCGTTGCTTCGAAACGGTTGGTTCGGTAGTTATCATTGTCGTAATGACGACTGAAATAGTTGGGACGCTTCCAATGAACTGGTAGACCTGGTCACACGACCGAGGTTTTTTTCCCCTCCAGTACGGCAGTCCTGAACAGAGTACGGCACTCACCTGCTCCCAGGGCCGTGTGGCGGCCGACACCAGCACCTCCGCCCCGTCCTCGGGGGGAGCGTACAGCGTCTCGATAACCCATTTGGCGGGCGGTACGGCAAGGGCGGGCACCTCGTCCCAAATGGAGGTACGAACGCCGCCGGGGTCGACGGCACACGACTTGAAGGGTTCGGGAGGGAGGGCCCAGGGGGCGGGAGGCAGCAGCGGAGGGGCAGCAGCGGAGGGAGGAAGGGAAAAATCGGAAAGCGGCGGCGGCGGAAAGGGGGTTGGGTGCGGGCGCGGCATCGCAGCATGGAGACACGGGGAAAAGCAACCGACAACCGACAACCGACGGACCGACCCGCGGGTCCAAACCCACCTGGACGCCCAGCGGCCCCAGTCGCCGCTGCAGCTCATAGGCGAAGAGCACCTGAGGGGGGTGGGTGTGGGGTGAGTGAGTCGGTGGAGGACTTGGGGAGCGCGGGGGGGATTGGAAGGGGCAACTGAGAGAGTGTGGGGTGTGGGGTAGTGGGGCGCCGAGGCGAGTACCGAGGCACATCTGCATGTGCAGGTTGACCGCGGGCGGGCGGGCTGGCGGCATCCTCACCCTCACCCTCTCACCCTCTCATGACGTCATGAGGCACTCACGTTTGCGACCTTGGACCAGGCGTACGTCATGCGGACGGTGCTGTGCAGGAAGACCCGTGGGTCGGTCGGCAGCTCGTAGCTGCGGTGCGACACCGACGACACGGTCACCACTCGGCAGCGGTCGGCCACCAGCTTGGCCTCTAACTGCCGAGTCAGTTGGTAGGCGCCGAGGTAGTTGACCTGGCGGCGGCGGTTGGGGGGGCGGTTGGGCGGCGGTTGGGCCGGTTCGGGGGCCTCAATCGATTGTCGTACTTCGGTTACACATGCTGTCGTACACATGCTGTCGTACACATGCTGTCGTACATACACACAGACACATACCTGCACCAGCCTGTTCACTCCCCGCTCGTCCACCGGCGGGTCGGGCAACAGACTGGACCCGGCGTTGTTGATGAGGAAGTGGAGGGGGGTGGCGGTGTCGGAGAGCAGCGCGCGGGCGAATCGGGAGATGGAGGCAGGGTCGGATACGTCCAGGGGGGGTACGGCGGGCGGAAGCACAAAGTCCAGGGAGGGAGGCGAAGGACAGCCTGAGAACCTGCGGTATGTGGTCCAGGGGGGGCCGCAGGGGAGGGGGAGGGGGGGTCCAGGGCGGGTCAACAGGAGGGGGGGAGGGAGGGGGTGAAAGCGATGACCCGCGATGCCGCGAAGGTATCGGAGCCGGCGGGCTAGGGTCCGGAGAGAGCGGATCCGGGAGGTCGTGAGCCCGGGGATGCAAGGGGGAATCCAGGGGGGTCAGGGAGTGATATGCTCCTTTATCAAACAATGAGACACTGCGGACGTTGTTGAATCCAGGGGGGGGATTCAGGCGATGTCCATGTAACTCCCAGGTCCGTGAGGGTTCTGGATCGGGCCGGTTTTGCCGTACCTCTTCCGAATGGCCGCCACAACGCGCTCCGCCTTCGCGGGGTTGCGCACTCCGAAGATCACCTTGGCGCCGCGTTCCGCCAGCTGTGCCGCCGCCTCCAAACCCAGACCGCTGGTGGCGCCAGTGACCAGAGCAACACGGCCCTCCAGGTCGCGGCGGGGACTGCGGCCGGGAAAGTGGTCGTGCTGGGCTGGAGCGCGCGGCGATCGCGGCTGCTGCTGCTGCTGTTGTTGCTGCCCGTCGGGAGCGCCCATTTTCTTTTGGCGAGGCTAGAGCTAATTGCTAGGTCTAGATTCTTGGGCACCGGAAGAAGAGAAGAAGAAAAGGTTGTCTGCTGGGTGAAAGCGCGGAAGCTGATTGCTGCGAGGAGCGCGCGGAAAAGAAAGAGGTGATGTGCGGAAGGGTGAAGATTGGATTTATTGTTTGGTTGTTGCGTTCCGGAAAGTCGGAAGTGGAAACAGCTCTGATACAGGATCAATTCCGGTCGCGCCTGAAGTCGATGGATTGTTCCTCCGCCGCCAATGATTGGTGATCTCTGCACTTCAGTGCCGAGGTGCCAAAGTCTCTTTCAGCGGGGCAGCCTCACCAGCGGCCCGTGACAGCCGTGCAATGCGCGTCTGCTGTTCCTGAAGTCGTGATCAAAGAAGAAGTCGCAGGCGGATCTGGACTGACAAGCGGCTGTGTGTGACTGCTGTCTGCGTGCAGCAGCTCAGCGGGAATGAGCCCGGCGGCGCAAACGGGTTGCCGGCTTCGCTGTCAGGCGGCTGCGTGCAATTCCAGCCTTGACGACTACTTTGCAATGCTAGATATTGGTCAATGTTGTAAAATGCCGACTGAAATGCTGGGAAAGGGTGGACTCCACAGATATTTGTCCTACAACGCCATCAAACTGCAATGAAGGCTCGCTCAGCCCATATCCAAAGTTTCATTTCGCGATGAAGGGCGATTGCTGCTCCGGTCAAGTCGCACCCAAGCCGCGAGTGTTTACACAGTCCACCGCTTGCTTGATAACTCAGTCCGGGCAGCGCAATGCGTTGACATTGAGAACGAGAGACAAACGAGCGCGGGCAGTGGGGCCCCGAGTGACCCGCGGGTCGGCGGGTCAGCTGGACGCGCGAAAATGGCCCCGGGGACGTTTTTGCAACACCTGCCTTGCTGCCGATATGAGGAGCCCAAACTCCAAATCACGTACTGAGCTACTGACGGACCAAGGGCCCTGAATGGCTGAATGGCGCCGCGACCCCGACCCCGACCCCAACATGGACATCGAGAGAGGTCCGGCTCCGCACGGATCCACCACTCCCGGCCGCCGACGAGCGCAACGCCACCACAAACTGGAGGGTCCTCGGGAGTAGCTCTTGGGTCAGGAGAGTCAGGAGAGGACCAGCTGCAAGCCAGCGCAGAACACAACACACCCTCCCACCCAGCTAGCTAGCTACCCTGCCATCGGCGACACTCGCACACTCTCTTTATGACACACAAGATACACACACATACAGACACACACGGATTGTACCCCTGCTTGCGGGGCCAGGAGAATGCCCCAAACACTTGAACGGCAAAGACAGCGAGCGGCACATGTGCGTTGTGAGCGGCTCAACACGCTCAAAGCCCTCAAAGCCCTCAAGGCCCCAAGCCCCATACGAAACACCGCTGCCAGCCACCAGCCCCCGTTTGGCGGTACGTCGACGTCCACGTCCGGGGAGGCGGCAACACAAATATCAACCCATCGTGTCCACCGCAACCAACCGCGTGTGAGATACCGGTGATGTACAGCCTGCCAACGAAATCCGGGATTAATTACTAAGGCACTTGACAGCTACCGTACAAGCACAAACGTGAAGGGGTCCATCAGGCGCTGACAACACAACAGCCATCGGTACAACACCTACAAAACGCTCCGTACAACGCCGTATAACACTAGTAACCTGTTACGCAGGCAACGCCTGTAACGCTCTGCGACTCCTGATAGGCTTGCTGTTGGCGCCATTGTAGTTTGTAATCTTGACCCCCCATCCCACCCCACCCAGCAATCCACCTTCCACCACACCCATGTCACCACTCTTACGTCGGCAGTCGCGACACCGCCTGATCCGCTCTCAGCCACGCGCGCGACACGCACTGCCCCCACACCGCCCTCGTCCTCATGCGTCCACTCCCTGCAGACCGCTACCACTACAGCCGCTGCTGCTCCTGCTGCTCCTGCTCTTGCCGCTGCTGCTGCCGCTGCTACTTCCGCTGATGCTGCTGTTTCCGCTGCTGGTTGCATCCGTCGTGCACCCCTGCCGGCCCCTCCCCGCCAGCTCCTCCGCCACCCACTCCCGCAACGCCTCCCGATACTCCGCCCGCTGCGCCGCCTCCGCCTGCTGCGCCGCCTGCCGCCAGTCGACTGGACAGCCCAGCTCGCGCAGGCAGCGCAGCAGCGGCAGGGGCGCGGCGCAGCGGATGACTGCGTTGAGCAGCTTGGGCCGCCAGGGGCAGCCCAGTCGGTGCAGGGTGCGGAGGGTGGCCAGATCTCTCTGGATGGCGGCGTTGACGTAGGGCCGCCCGTCCGCCTGCAGACATGGGTGCGTGTGTGGTTGCGGGGTACCGTGTGCCCGCCACACACACACAGCTCACAGCCCACTGGGCCCCAGGAAAGCACCGATCCGCCGGCGATTAGCGGATAGACTTTTGGGAGCACGGAGTTAGCCCACAGCACCCCCCATGCAACGCATCGCTTTTTCTTTCTTCTAACCCCACGCGGCAGCACAGCACCGCCCCGCCCCGCACCTCACCCCACCCCCCGCCTCGTAACGCACCGGCCAGGGGCAGCCCCGCTCCACCAGCCACTCAAGCGCCTCCTCGCAGCCGCACCACGCCGCCTGCGCCATCGTCCGCGCGCTCCAACCCCAGCCCCGCTCCACCAGCCACTCCATCAGCTGCAGGCTGCCGCTGCTGGCCGCCACATCCAACAGCCCGCCCGCACTCTCCGGCGTCACGCCGCCAAGCACCTCCACCGCCCAGGCCACCACCGGCAAGTCACCGCCGGTGGCGCCGCCGTAGGCCACCTCGAGCGCATTCAACACCCCACCACCGCCGCCGCCGCCGCCGCCGCCAGCCTCGTGAAGGTACTGCAGCGCCGCCAGGTGTCCGTAATGCGCCGCCAGGCAGATGCCGCCGCCGCCACCCCCGTCGCCGACAGGCGGCAGCGCCGGCGGCGGCGGCGTCTGCGATGCGTCGCCCCACTGCTCCGTCAGGACCCGCAGCGCCGCCACGTCGCCGCGCGCCGCCGCGTGGTCGACCGCCAGCTCGTGCAGCGGGTAGCCGCGGTCGCGCAGCCAGCGCAGCCGCGCCGCGGCGTCGGGCGCGTCAGCGTCGGGCCCCGAGCCGGTGCCGGAGCCGGGGCCGGTCCTCCTCGCGCACTTGGACGCGAACTCGACTGCTTCCGGTGTGCGCGGGTAGCCCAGTCCCTCCAGCCACTCCATCTTGGCCTGCCAGTCGGGCGAGGGCCCGGCGGCGGCGGCGGCCAGGATGCGGCCGCACTGGTCCTCAGTCAGCGACACCGCCGGCTGCTGCTGCTGCTGCTGCTGCTGGTGTTCCCGCGGGCCGCCCTCGCCGGCAGCAGGGTCCGCCGCCGACGGAAGCAGCAGCTGCAGGAGCCGCTGGAAGGCCGCCAGGCGGAAGCCCTCAGCCGCGCAGACCAGCAGGCCGGCGACGCGCGCGCGCCTGGCGTCACCAGCATCTCCACCAACGCCAGCATCTTCACCATCATCCTCATCACCACCATCATCACCACGATCAGCTGCAGCCGCAGCAGCAGCAGCTGCAGCACCGGCTCCGTTGCCATGAGGTGGGTTTCGGAGCTCGGGTTGGAGCTGCACCAGTCGGAGCGTCAGCGCCTCGTGACCCCCCAGCGCTGCCTCGTCCAGGGCGACCGGGTCGAAGGGACAGCCGCTGGCCAGCAGCCACTCGCACACGTGCAGCTGACCGGCCGCCGCGGCGGAGGCCAGCGCGCGGCCCCAGGGGGTGCCGCGCTGCCGAAGCGCGACGCACACGTGCAGCTGGCTCGCCTCGGCCGCTGCCTCGAGAATCTCCGACCCGACGATGAGTCCGGCGTTGTCCAGCGCGACCTGCAGGTTCTCGAGGCTGCCGCTGGCAGCTGTGAGGCGCAGCAGCTTCTTGCGCTGGTGGTAGGGACATGTCCGGAAGCAGGCAGGGCTGCCCCATCGGTGTGAGAAGACGTGGAGCGGCGTCGGAAGCGACAGCCGCAGGGTCCGGAATTGCGCAAATTGGTGAGATGTGGCCTTGTCCACTAGTCGCAGCGTGCACGCGACTTCGTTGGGCGGCAGGCAGCGCGCGATGCACGCGACGATGACGGGCAACCAAATGCGCGATCCATCCGCAGCTTGTTGTTCTGCAGACTGGCTCATTAGTTTAGCTGCATGGTGGAAAGCAGCATTGTAAGAAGGATTATAAGCTTACAAGCTATGAGGTGGCCCTTGGATGTCCGAATGTGGAGACACACAGGAAGTTGAAACGTCTGAACTTCTGCTGGTGATTTGAGTACCTTCATCGCTCGAGTATGAACACTAACTACTTCCACATGTCTTTCGGTATCAAGCGAATGAAGCGATTTTTGGGTGGCGACGAGGCGCAAGCGCCAACCGATTACTAAATACTTTGAACAACAGATGCCAAGCACGCATGAAGCGCAAAACGCTAAAGTACATACCCAGCAACAAACACCATGGCCGTGTTCGTAAGGTGGCCACACCACCGCGCACGAGAGCGCGCTTATAATCGAGTCCTCCGAAACCCTACACCCAGCAGACGGATCTTATCGAATCGACGCCTCGCAACCCCCCCCCCGACAAACGAGGAAGCACGCAAAATACCGACGCGCAGGAAAAGCAAGGGAGTTTTTTTTCCTGATGACGCCTCATACACAGTTTTCTCAGTATACGCCAAGCTATGCGTCTCGCCGCCTAGCGCTCCGTGTCCTGTGAGGCCCGAGTAAGGCTGACAGAGGCAAAGGTCGTGCCCAGCGTTCCTGTACGGACAGGCGGTGCTTCATCACCTAATGCCGTACTCTTTCCTTTCGACAGCCGTACTCTGTACCCACCCCACGGTGCTCTTCAGGAGGACGAGAGCTGCAGCCATACTACTGCTCGGGGGCGGCTGGCCCCATGCACCGATACACGGCGTCGTGCACACCCGCTATTCCACAGTTCCCCCAACCTCCTCCGCACGCCCAAAAAAGCCATCCACCCAATTTAACATTTAATTTAATGTAACATTTCGCCCAACAACGCGTCTTTGCGAGAGCGCCAGTGAAGGCCCCCCAGGCAGCCAGCCAGTAAGCCAGCCAGAGCCGTTTGCCAGGGCAGGGCGCCAAGGCGCAGGGCCAGGCTGCTCCGCCCGCTCTAAACGATACCTGCTCGGTACTCCCCCCTTGGTCAGCACAATCCACTTGGCCGCGCGTTGCAACACAACCGTCAAAATGCAACGACGACATTATCCGTATCCTCCTCATCCTCCTCATCATCCGACAAGCAACGGCAAGCGCACTCGGCACACCCAGCCGGTGCACGTGGCTTCAGTACTAAAAACAGCCCAGCCCAGCCCAGCCCAGCCCTTCCGACCCACCCGTCCGAACCCCCCCCCAGGAAGGATATTTCTCTGATTTGATACCGTTTACGGGCTCCGGCCTATACGTGGATAACCCCCCCACACACACCCGGTTCGTCCACCTCAGTTCACACTACGGTCCGGCTTTCCCACCTCACGGCCAGCGTGGCAGCGCCTGGCCCCGTGCCGGCATGCCGCCCATGTACGGCAGGCTGTTGTTGAGGTACGACTCCACCGCGCGGCCCACCCACTCCAAGACGAGCGCCGCGGGCAGATTCTGGACCGGCCGCGTGGCGTCGCCTGACCCCTGGCTCATGGCCAGCTGCAGTGACGCCATGTCCGCCTCCAGCGCCGATTGCAGCGGGGCGCTGTAGTTGCCCCAGGCCAGGGGGTCGTACAGCGCGGCGGTGTTGGTTCGGTTCAGCAGCAGATCCAGCCTGTCAGGGGCCCCAAGGAGTCGGGGGCCGGTTGGGGGCCGGTGCGCGGGTCGGGGACGGGGCTTGTCAGGGGCCAAGGAGTCGGGGGCCGGTTGGGAAACGGTTTTGCATCGGGGACTGGGTTTGCGATTGGGGGCGGCGGTGCGATTGGTGATTGACGGCCACGAGCCCCCCACCTGCTCGCCTCTACGTGGATCATCCCCCCCTCCAGCCCCCACCTGCTCGCCAGCTCCGTCAGCTGCGTCTCGTAGGCGGCGATGGCTCTGCCCTGTTGGATGCCCGGCGCGTAGGCCCCCGCAGCAAACAGGGCCGCGGCCATCAGCGCCGTGAACAGCAGGGTGACCAGCCAGCCGGTGAAGAACTGCGCAGCCAGAGGCCAGTTGAGGCCCGCGGAGCCCTCCAACAGACCCATACCTGCAGTGGCGCCAACCTGCGCAGGGGTGTACACACATACCGGTACATGGGGGGGGGGGGGCGGGGCTGGTGTTAAGAGGGTGGGAGGGCAGCTGCAGCAGCAGCAGCACGTTCTGGAACGGCATACGGCAAGTGTCACCACCACCGCCATCCCCATCCCCATCCCCACCACCACCACCGCTACCACCACCATCACTGCCACCACCGCCACCACTACCACCACCATCAGTCCACAACGTGCGGCACGTTTTCGGGCCGTGTGGAAAAGCGCTGCTGTGGGTGGCGCAGGCCACTTAGTACGGCGTCGTGGTACGGCACTGTACGACATGACGCGCACCTGGCAGTGCGTCGTTGAGATTGGCAGTCCGTACTTTGACGCCAGCACCACCACCAGCGCCGTGGAGAGCTCGATGCAGAAGCCGCGCGAGGGCGTCACCACGGACAGTCGTACACCGATGGCGCGGATAATGTTGTAGCCTGAAGGGGTGAGGTGAGGGGAGGGTAGGGGAGGTGATGGACACATGAACACATGCACGAACGAACAAACGAATGAATCGACGATTCAACGAACGAATCAAGGGACAAAATATGAAAAAATGAAGCAGCGGATGAACGAAGGCATCAATGCGTGAATGAACGCCCCCCTCCCCGCAGCCCAACCCCTCCAACGACAGCCCTCTTGTGCCCCTCGCTCCCCGCCCCTGCCCTCCTTTGCCCGTCCCTCCTCCGTCCCTCCCCGCCCCCCCCCATCCACGTACCGTACAGCGCCAGGCCCACCACAATACCCGCGCCTCCCAGCACCAGCACCCACAACAGAACCTCCGAATCAACGTCCAACTGAAATGTGCCGGACCACAGGTAACGGTGCGAAGACGCGGCATGGGGGGAGGAGGGGGCGGCAGGGTGGGACATGTTAAGGCGGGGTTACGGGGCGGCCGGGTCAAAGAGAGCAGCTCGCAGACTTGCCGAGACTTGCAAAAAGAAGAACAAAAGGATCACGTGACCCGAGGCCAGGAGCATCGGAGACGTCTTGCCCCCAACCAGCAGCCAACACTTCGAAACCAACGCGCTCCCCGCAGACCCCACATGCCAACGCGCCCACCCATTCCCTCACCCATCCACACACACCCAGCCAGCCACCCAGCCAGTGCGCGCACACACACACACGCACACATACACACGCACCCAGCCGGCCGGTAGCCCCCGCCTCCCGCCCCCCCCAGCCACCCACCCGTTGGTAGCGGTAGATGTGCCAGATGGCCGCCAGGGGCCCCACCGAGTTAGCCACATCGTTAGCGCCGTGACTGAACGAATCGCAGATGGCGGTCACCACCTGGGGAGTGGGTGGGTGGGTGTGGGGTGGGTGGGTGTGAACAGACCAAGTGAACAGACCCATGGGTCGGTTCCCTAACCGGGTATGGGCTGACCGAGCGAACAGACCCTAAGACCCCTCCGATCCCCACCACCCTCTCACCCTCCGATGGGCATCCCACCGAGTCACACCCCGCCCCCATCACCCACCCCCCCACCCCCCCACCTGCAGGTACTTGAACGCATGTTCGGTGGAGGGGTCAAACACCTCAGCGTGTGCGTGTATGGCCACCGCCACCGGGTCCCCACCCCGCTCCACGCAGTCGTGCACGTTGACGTCCGTGCCGCGCAGTACGATCGCCTGTACGACACGGGATCGAGAAGACGCATGGGTTCAAGTGGGGCAGTGGATCGGACAGCCAAGAAGATGGACAACGCAGAAAACACGAAACGCGCGGCGGCACTTGCTCGCGGCACAGTTTTGTTCCGCCACCTGCTACGGTCTCAAAATTCAATCCTCCGCATTCGCGTTCGTGTTCGTATTCCCTCATGCAACGAGCTGCAGGTAAGCAGACGCGCTGCAGCGGCAGCAGCAGCAGGCCGCCAGCAACAGTAGCAGCTGTCGTACCATTGCCGTACCGTACCTTGAGCTGGTCAAAGGTCTTTTGGAACTGGACATGGTTGCTGTTGCGGTCCTGCTGCTGCGCCGCCTGAGACTGCTGGTGCCGCGGCTGCTCGCCTTCCCCCGTGCCGTCGCTAGTGGTGGTTTCGGAGCCGTCCGCCGCCGCCGCCATCGTCACCGCCGCCGCCGCCGCCGCGTTCTGCGCCGACGGCGCCGAAGCCGCGCCGCCGCGGCCGAACTCACCGCGGCGGTGGTGTTGGTGGGGGTGGCTGCTGCCTAAGCTCTCGCCGCGCTGCTGGCGCTCCCAGTCGCCGGCCTCGACGCTCTCGGCTACGGGCCCGGCACGCCCGGCAGCAGCAGCAGCAGCAGCGGAATCGGCAGCTTCTCCGTCCGCTGAGCTTTCCATATGAGCCCTTTGGAAGGGGTTCTCCGGTCCTTCTTGCGGCCGCCCTTGGGGATTCTGAGCCGCTTGCAGGTTCCAAATCCCCTCCTGCTGCTGCTGCTGCTGCTGCAGCCCTTGGCCGAGCCACGCCTGATGACCGCCTTGCGCCTGCCACACGTGCCCCTGAGCTTGTGCGCCCCACATCTGCTGTTGCGGCGTAAGTTCTTGCTGTTGCTGCTGAAGTTGTTGCTGCTGAAGCTGCTGAAGCTGCTGCTGCCAGTGCAACTGCTGACGGTAGGGATCAACCCAATACTGAACCTGCTGCGGCGCCTGTTGTTGGTGTTGTTGTTGTTGCTGCCCCCCCGGGCCGCCGCCGCCCTGCTGCTGCTGCTGCGGGGGCAGCTGATGAGCCGCCACCACCACCTGCTGCTGCTGCTGCTGCTGCCACCAACCGAACTGCTGGTTGTACAACTGTCCCTGCTGCTGCTGCTGTTGGTACTGCTGTTGGTACAGGTGCCACTGCAGCATCTGCTGCTGCTGCAATAGATGTTCTTGCTGCTGCTGCTGCTGCTGCTGCTGCACGTCTTGCGGTTGTTGCCCCGCGGCTGGGGGGTCAAGTCCAGGGTGTCCGCCACCGCCGCCGCCAGTGGCGCCCAACGGCGCCAGGACGCCTCCATGAGGCGCCGGCGGCGCTCGCGGCGGCGCCTCCGCCAGCTGACTCCCAGGACCTGCCCGCTCGGGCGCCGGTGGCAGAGGCTGCGGCCCAGCTGCCGCCGGCTCCAACGGCTCCTCCTGCTGCTGCTGCTGCTGCGGCGGCGGCGGCGGGTACCCCTCCGGCCGCTGCTCCTGTGCGACGGGAGGCAGCGGCGGCGGCGGCGGCGGTGGCGGCTGGCCTTCAGTTTGGCGCGACAGCGACCGCGATCGCGGCTGTGTGCCTCGTAGCGGCCGCGGCGGGGAGGAGGAGCGCTCCGCCTCTGACGGCGCCGCTGAGCCGCTTGCGGGGGTGGTGCTGCTGTTGGTGCTGTTGGTCGTCGCTGTCGCCTCCGGGATACACTCCGGCAGCAGCACCTGCTGCCGCTGCGGGTGCTGCTGCGGTTGTGGGGCCGCCCAGGGATCCACTCGGCCGCTGCTCCCCTGCCGACTGGGCTGCTGAGAGACGGCGCTGACCTCGCTCACGCGCGCCGTACTGCGGCTGAAGCTGCTGCGCGTGGCGCCGCCAAAGGTGCCGCGCGCACCCGAGCCCGTCGCCGGGAGGCCCGGCATCAGCACGGCAGCGGCGGCGCCGCCGCCGCCTCCGCGGCCTGCGGTGCCGCCGCCGGCGGGGCCGTTGGTGTTGGATGAGACGCGGGGCAGCAGGCCCGTGGTGGGGGCGGAGGGGAGGCTTGGGCGGGCGGTTGCGGGCTCCTGCTGCCGGCTTTGACTCTGCCGGGATCTGCGGGAGGGGAAGGGAGGGAGGAGGAGGCGTGACGGCATTGCAGAGGCGAGTTGTGGTGTGTGTGGGTGGTTGGGTGGGTGGGCCGGGCCAAAAGAAACACGAACCGCCGCCCATCGTCACACCACCACCACCACTGCCGGTGCTCCAATTCGGGGCCCGAATCCGATAAGACCCCAAACCGGCCCCTGTGCCCATCCCCGCGCCGCCTCTCCCTCTCCCTCTCCCTCTCCCTCTCCCTCTCCCTCTCCCTCTCCCTCTCCCTCTCCCTCTCCCTCTCCCTCTCCCTCTCCCTCTCCCTCTCCCTCTCCCTCTCCCTCTCCCTCTCCCTCTCCCTCTCCCTCTCCCTCTCCCTCTCCCTTGCCCGTGTCATTACGCACCTGGCCTCAGCCGCCCTGTGCACTTGCTGCCTCATGAACGGCACCCCGACCAGCGCCGTCAGCAGACAGCAGCCGCCCGCCGCCACTCCGCTAACCCAGGCGGCCCGGTTCGAGTCCCACGTCAGTCGGGCTCCGGCGCCCTGCGTCGGCAAACACAGCAACCGCAGCAGCAGCACGTTCGCTATCCTTTTCGTAACGTCATCGTCGTCGTTGGACGTTGGACGTTGCTTCGTGACCACTTCGCGATCCTCCCCTCCGGACCGCCCCTCGCCGTGAGAAGGGTGAGATGCATTCGCCACTCGGAGTGAGAGCATCTGAACGGATGGCTGGCTCCAGGGGCGGTTCCCGGAGAAGAAGCCGGGCAGCTGAGGACCCGCCAGGTGCCCTCCCTCCCCCTCCCTCCCCCTCCCTCCCTCCCTCCCTCCCTCCCTGCAGTTGCCTCTAGTTTCAGCCCCGTCACCCACTTTCCCCGGCCCCCCCGGCCGTGGGCCCACATTCCGCGGCCGCCACCTGGGGCTCCGCAGGCCCCAAACTCCGGCCACAGGCCCCTTGCCCGCTGGCCACTCCTTCTAACCGCCCGCCGTACCGTGTACAGCACGAAGAACAGGTTAATGAAGACGGTGAACAGGACCAGCACCGGCAGACACTGCGACCATTCGGGCAGGTGGGCAGTCAATATGGGTGGAGGGCAGGCGGGTGGGCCGCACCCTCCGTAGTCACAGCGGCGGCCGCTGGCCTGATAGGGCCCTGACGGACCCCCCGGTTGCGCGGGAAGGTAACGCGCGTTGCAAGGGCGTGGCATCAGGCCAGGGGGGCAGCGGAGGGGAGGGGCCAGCGGGCGCCAATGTCCAATCAGGAGGGGGGCGCCTGGACCGTTGCGGGGACCAGCGCCGGGGCCGAGGCCGGGGCCAGGAAGGAAATACGAGATGAGGGCGGGAAAGCGGTGCAAGGGCCGCCGCATCCATGCTCGCCCGCTTGCTGGTGGTTGTGGTGGTGGTGCTCTCAGCCTCTCACCCATATGGCCAGGTCCAGGCTCCTGGCCCGGCGCAGAATGGCGGAGCGGACGATGACGAAGAGTACGACAGAGGCCAGACCCGACATCAGCGGACTGGTGAACCAGCTGCGAGTGTGGGTGGAGGGAGGGGGTGAGGGAGGGGGTGAGGGAGGGGGTGAGGGAGGGGGTGAGGGAGAGGGTGAGGGAGGGAGAGAGAGAGAGAGAGACGACCCACTGAGATTCCCTCGGCCCCACAACCCCCCCCTCCGCAGTCCGCGCTTACGCCAAGATGATGGGCATCAGGCCGCCCATGTACGGAAAGGTGTCCTGCGGCTCCAGCCACGTGACTGCGCGGGGCCCGCCGTACACAAAGGCGAAGCCCAGCACACCCCCGACTGCGATGTTCCGGAGGGCGGGGCGGGGCGGGAGGAGGCGCCAAGAGTTGGGCAGTGTGGGCACAAGAAGGCAGTCCAGGGAGGGAGGGCGGGAGGGAGGCGGTTTTTTTCCAATTTTTCCAACTCAAGAGCCAAACTAAGCCGGCGTTGCGCAAGAACGGGACCGAGAGTAGGTTCCCGGTTCATCCAAACCTCAAAACCCAATGTGGCCAGGTCCAGACCTCACTGAAATACCTCACTGAAAGACTCAAGGGGGAAATACCTACTGGTGGAGTGTGTGGTGGACACGGGCAAGCTGAGGTAGGTCGCCAGCAGCAACCAGGTGCCGGAAGCGACCAGCGCGCACAGCATGCCGTACATGTAGATCTCGGGCTCCGTATCGAATACGGAGATGCGCGCGATGCCGCCCGCCACCGTGCGCGTGACCTCGGCGCCCTGCCGCCGGCCGGCAGGAGAACACACACGCACACGAACACGCACGCACAGGCGCAAGGAGCGACGTGCGGCGAGTATTGTGTGTGTATTTACATGTACGTGTGTGTATGTGGAGATTTCGATCGGCGGAGAGAGGGGGCAGATATCCGGTCTGTGGCCCGGCCCGGCAGGGGGCCGCCGCCCGCCGCCGTGCGGGCTGCATGCGAGGGCTCGCGGCGGGCTGGGGCATAGCCCTATAAGGGACTGGACTGGGCTGCAGAAGCGGCGCAGGTGTCTGTTCCTTCAGCGCCTGGCCGCAGAGGTGTATCGATCCGCATGCGGGCTCAGCATGGGGTACAGCGGGTAGAGCTCCGACAGCTTACCAGGAGGACCGAGCCGCTAAATTCGCACACCGACGCAATGAGCAGCGCCTGGCGCATCGTGAGCGTCCTGGCCGCCACACTGCTGCCGAATGCGTTGGCGACATCGTTGGCCCCTAAGTAATGGGCGAGTGCACGACAGAATGTGCCGACATGAGTAAGGGGAACAAGGGGGCCGTTGGCTTAGAATTTCAGTGTCCTAACAGGAATTGATCACTAGCATATGTAGCTCAATCACCAACACGAGCGATTCACCCTGAAAGCGCACGGGCAAGGACGAGGGCAAAGGTTCCCCAAAGACGCCGCCCCGGCCGAGACTGTTATCCGATGAGCCGCATTTCTCTTTCGATCAGTTCAGACCCAATCTGTCTCCAGGTGCCAGGATTGCACATACCGATGCCAAAAGCCTGCGAACAATGTGGGCGTCATTGTTATTCCATAAATAAGCTTAACACGGCCAATATGATGCCTCACTGTGAAGAAGCCAGCAAGCGAGCCAACCACGACAATCCAGGTGTAGTCAGTCCACACCTCCATCGCGCACTGTTTCCTTCCTTAATTATAAAGATATGAAGGGGCGTGCATTAGCGTTATTGAACACGCCGCCGCATGCATGCTTGCCCTCGCGGATTGCGGCTAACCAGTCTGGTCAGGCTAGGCAGTCTGGTCAGGCTAGGTCTGACGAGCAACAGACGACAAGGGTCGCTTATATACTACGGCTCCTTAGCCCCGAAAGTACTTTCGGTGCTCTATTGCGTCAGCAGTTTCCTGGGGCGATGCTGGCAACGATTCCGTTAACTGTTGTAACGGGCCCGTACATGTGTCGACAGTCGGCGCGACAAGCCGACAGCTTCATCTGTCGACATTAGCTGCAAAGACCTCGACCTGAATTTATTATGCGTTACAGGCGGTCGTCTGGCTTCCGTTCGTAATCGACGCACCTCGTTTCGAAACCGTAAAATCCAAGAGGGGTCCGAGAAATGAGACACTGTGACCAATAGGGATCAATGAAGGCGAGAAGGCCATTAATGTTATCGTGACGCCGATTACTTTGGACGCAGTCTTAGTAATTATGCCTGACCGCGACCCAGGGGCCCTCATGGGCCGTGGCCCAGGAACAGGGGGCCGCGACCAAACAGCCAACACCAAGCCTCCCGTTTCACTTGGGAAACGTCGAAGCCCCGCATAAATTCCTTACTGTTCGTCTGCTGAACCTGCGATCGGGTATTCTTCCTCAGATGCGCGTGTTGTTGGTGTATCCAAGCAGGTGAAAAACTGTGGGTGTTGTGGGTGCGCTTACAGAGGGCTCCAGACCTTCCGACAAATCGTTCTTAGGTTTGTGCTACACACGGCTTGATGATGATGATGTTACAAGCTTCAGTGAGCTCGTACGGTTCAAACGAACCCGAAGGCTCATGAACCGCCTCAGACAAGCAAAAGGAACAAAAAGTAAGGAAAAATCAACCGTGGCAGAAAGGGCATAAAGACAACATAAGACAGATACGTCACAAAAGCACAACATGACCTGAGAAGGAGTCTCCATCGACTCTACACGGCGATGCGCTCGCGCCGAAAGCAAAACATGTCATAAACAACCTTTGCAAGACCGCGCTGATCGTCTATTTGCATGACGTCGCAAACACTCGCTCCCTCCGGTACACCCAGGTCCCAAAGCTTCTGCCGCGCTGACACGAGAGCAGAACACTCCAACAGGAAGTGCTTCTCGTCCTCGACGGCACCATTAATGCGACACGCCTTGCACACACGCAACTCCCTGGCTCGATTACTCTCGCTATTAACCGCCAGGTCTGATACGCATAACCGGAAACGGAGAAGGGCACGGTGGTGCGCCGGGGGAATGTAACCCTCAAACTGCTTCGGCTGCCCCATCCAGTGCTTGTGACGGCACATTTTCACGCCTGGCTTCCTGCCATCCGTAACGAAAGAGCACGGGTCGACGGCCAACCTGTCACTGGCCCAATCATCGTTAATGCGCCCCCTAAGAGTGTCCAACAGCGCCTCAACGTCGAGCTTGCACGTAGAGTACCGTCTAACCCTGGCGTCGATGGTACCCGCCGTCGCATCCTCCGGCCAGTCATGCCTTAAGATGTTCAGAGCCCGAATGATCTTAGTTCCCCAGCCGTCCCCCTGCAAATCCGATTCCAATGCCAGCCGGATCTCGTGACGAAAAACACTGTGGTATATGCTGCTAGTGTTCTCAACCATACTGTTCCAAAAACGAAACACAGATTCAGCCCAGTACATCTGCAGCGGCATCTGCCCTAGTTCCCTAAACAACAATTGAAGGGGCGGGACGGAAGCTCCGACCAGCTGCTTCATAAAGGCGATTTGCAGCTTGACCATGCGATCCCGAGTAGCGACCTCAAAATAACAGGAACGCGGTGCCTCGTTAGCCGGGAAACCCCTCTCGAGCAACGCTAAAACCAAATCGACACCCCACAACTGCGAACCATAAGACAGAACAGAACGGACTTGCGCATTAAAGCATTTCATTCCGACGGATGGTAACAATAGCCCCTGTCGACGCAACTTGCTAAGCAGGGAAAACATAGCCCGCTGGCCCGCGACGTAGAGTTCGTCCGTGCACGACGCAAAGGAACTATTAGGGCCAAAATGTAGCCCGAGATAACGTGCGCGCGGCTTCCAGGTGATGGGCCGGTCCACCGGCAGCCCGTCCTCCAAAACGCGCATAGTAACCAGGCCGTTGATCGCGTAGAAGTGACTCCTAACCTGATCACTGGGGTGGAAGAGCAGCAGCTCACACTTCCTCGCATTAACGGTAAGACCAAACACCTCGGACCACTCCCGTAAAGCTCTAAGCAAGCTCATCAAACGTCGCTTTGTCGCCGCGAAAAGGCTTAAGTCGTCCGCGTACAGGGCTAGAGGCACTCGCCGACCTTCGACGTCTGGGCAGTCTGGGGCCGCCATGGCATCTGGGAGCGCGACGTCAAGGGCGTCGACGTAGTCGGCATACCCTTCTACGAAGAAACCAAACAGCGTTGGGCTCATCGGGCATCCCTGTTTCACACCTTGCGAAGAAGGGAACGCCGCTCCCGTCGTGCCGTTAACCTTGACCCGCAGTTCCACCCGCTCATAGCAGCGCTTCAGAGCCGCCAGTGCCGCGCTTGTGACCCCTCTTTCCTCGAGACGCAACCACAACATGTCCCTATTCACCCGGTCAAAGGCCTTCTCAAAATCGATCTGGCAAACAAAAAGTGCTTGGCTCGAACCGTTGGGGAGTACCCTGCGGCAACGATCCGTAAGGTGCCGTAGCAGGAACAAGTTGTGGATGGTGCCACGCTTGGGCCGGAAGCCCCCCTGGTAAGGACTGCGCGCGCCGCTACTCTCTCCCCAAGCCTTCAACCGCCGGTCAAGAAGGTTCGCATATAGCTTAGAGAGGGCCCCGCCAACAGCCAACCCACGATAGTTGCTCGGATCGAGCGCGTCGCCCTTCTTGTGTAGAGGGGTGACGATCGAAACCTCAAACTGCTTGGGATAATCGCCCGTGGACCGGATATGCTCCAACAGACGCAAAAGGTACGGCGCAAGAACGAGCTCTTCCTTATCCTCCACTTTGCGGGTGGCATATTTGTAACACTCCGCCGGAGCCCGCTCAAGGCCTGGCGATTTATGGTTGGCCAATGATTTAAGGGCCGCGATGACCTCCGCCAGTGAAAACGGGGCATTCAGGGACGCCGCCGCAACAACCCTCTGATTCCGAGCTACGCCTTCGTTACCGGCCCAGTTGCGTGGCGCTGTGAGGGGACGCCCGTTAAAAAGGTTCAGAATATAGTCCGCCCTCACCGCACTAAACGCATTAACCTCATCATTGTATAACGCGTCGAAATACTCGCGCCAACTATTGACATCGCGGATGGGGCAGTCGGGTTTCAAACCCTGATTGAGCCGTCGCCACAGTGCGCGGGGGTCGCCCTTGCACTCCTCCAGAAAGGACGTGAAATGGGAGACACTATACGCGGCGCGAGCATCCTTCCTAAGCCTCTGGTAGCGAGTACGCAGCGTGGAGAAGACCAGCCGCGCTTGCTCGTCGGCCAGAAGCCCGTGCGCCCTCATATAGGCTTTGTGCTGCAGCATCGCATTACGGGCGGTGGCGCACTCATCGGTCCACCAAGGAGCATCCCGATCCTCCCTGACCCGCCGGACCCTACTGAGACGCCCCCCGAAAGCCTTTTCCAACGCTGCCGAACACGCCATCGTGATAACCTCAACAACCGCCGTACTATCCAGCTCGGCGCCAAGTTTGTTAACAGCGTCGGCGATTCGCCGGACAGAGGGGGCATCATCCGCAGCAAAAAGACTAGCGTACCGGGCTTTGCGCCGCACGTCAAAGCGCGCTCTGGGACTGGATCTACCCGCTGGGGCAGTAAGGCAGCGGCCCCGGATCGTGGCTCGGGACATGTACCGAACAATGACAGACCCCTCTGGCTCAGGACATGTACCGAGTCGGTACATGTCCTGAGCCACGATCCGGGGCCGCCCCAGCATAAGCTGTTCTTTAAATTCTAGTTGATTCTTTTATAACTTTGTAATGTTGGATCGTTTTGGCGACTCGCCATTGAGGGGCACACCGTGGGACCGTGTCCCATGCTCCGACCCAATATCCCAATGCAAATGGATTGTTTAAAAAACACTTAAATTTTCAATCGGTCTGGCTACCCGCCACGAGGCGGTACGCCGCGGGACCGAGAGCCACGATCCGTGGCCGCCACAGCAAAAGCTGTTATTCCAATTCAGGTTGATTGTTTATATATTTATTTATTTTTCGGTCGCTCTGGCTACCCGCCACGAAGTGGGATGCCGCGGGACCGAGAGCCACGATTCATGGCTCGAGACATGTACCGAGTCGGGACATGTCCTGAGCCACGATCCGGGGCCGCCCCAGCATAAGCTGATATTCAAATTCAGGTGATTATTTCTTTCTTTTTTATTTTTCGTTGGCTCTGGCTACCCGCCACGAAGTGGGATGCCGCGGGACCGAGAGCCACGATTCCTTTTCAGGTTGATTATTTATTTATATACTTATTTATTATTATATCGGTCTGGCTACCCGCCACGAAGCGGTACACGCACTGCGGGAGCGGGAGCCACGATTCATGGCTCGAGACATGTACCGAGTCGGGACATGTCCTGAGCCACGATCCGGGGCCGCCCCAGCATTAGCTGTTATTCCAATACACTTTTATTATTTAACTACTTCTTTTATGTTCGATCGTTTGTAAATGGGCATACTAGTATTGTCGATCGCCGACGGGCTCTACGTAGCTGTTTATAGTTCGTTGTAGCGTTCGTTGTTCGTTGGATGGCTGGCGGCACACTACACTTTGGTTGCGTACCGGCCATATCCTTTCACTTGTCGTTACACTCGTATAAACGACACCCACCACCGAGTTACACTCGTATAAACGACACCCACCACCGACAACACACCTCTCAGCTCCCATCAGCTCAGCGGTCACTCGCTGTCACATGGGTCAAAGAATGCAGTACCGACCTCACAATACGACTTGCTCATGGAAGGGTTCCGCAGCAAAGGCAGCTAAACAATCGCCGCAGAGTTGTTGCGTGACGCCACCGTTGCCTTCACGAGCGGCCACCGGAGTGTGCAGTAGGTGGTACGACGGAATGAAAGCGTGTGTTCGGAATGAAGTTATCCCAGAGAACGTCTGGAGCGAGGCGCGTGTGGTGGTGTAAGGTGAAGTGCGTGGCGTGCGTATGTGAGTGCAGTGGTTTTTGGGCGGGGCCCCAGCGCGAAGCGCCCAGGGGGCCCCCGCCCTGTAGGATTGGCCATGTGGGGCGGAGGTCACAAAGCGGGTGTAGCAGGGGGCTTTGGGGTTGGGCAGCACGGTTGCGGTCTGAGCACGGTGAGGGCATGCCTCACCATGCCGTGTTGCGCCGGGTGGCAGGGAGGCGTGGCGTGCATACTTCCACTTGGCGAAAGAAGATGCTGCAGCTGGCGAAGGTCACAAAGCGGGTGTAGCAGGGTTGGGCCAATGTCACACAGAGGGTGCAGCGGGGAGGGCCAGCAAGGGCGCCACGCTGGCAAAGGCGGCGGCTCGGGTGAGCGCGGTGAAGGCCGTCGCCACAGCAACCCCAAAACTGCATTTTACGGAGAGTCCACGGAGAGCCTTTACGGTATGTAAACCGCATATTACTGGAGGAGACGGCAACCCAAAAATACCAAGTGCCCAGTACGATGGTAGTGAAAACCACCGATTACATGACTGAAAGAATCTAAAGTTTTCCGGCGGCAAGATCCCTTTCCACGAAGTCCCCTAGCTGGGGATTGGGTTTGGCTAGTTCAGGCCGGCCCGGGCCGGACGGGTAGTTCAGCCCGATGCAGCCCAGTCCATACACAGGGCAACAGCAGGCCGGACTGGGCCAGACGGGTAGAGATAGAGATAGGTGAGGGCTGACAGGCCTGCACAGGCCGCACTTACGCGCCCCATGGTCGCTCGCCTAAGCGCTTTTTCCCTGGGTTTGCTCCTTCCTGTCTGGGCTGGCTCGTGCTGTCTGGGCTGGTTGGTCTTTCCTCTGTCCTGGTGTGTTCGCTGCAGTGCACGGCCAGCTGGCCAGCTGGCTCTCCCGTTTTGGGTCTGAAGCCCGCTGTAACCGCTATTATTACTTCCTTGGGAGGCTGGGTCTTGCTCCTGGCCACTAGCTCCCCCCAGCCGGCCCCCGCCAGCACAGCTACTCCCGGCCGCTAGCTCCAAGTCCACTCCAAGGCCGCTAGCTCCATGTCCGTGCACTCCGTGCTGAACTGCGTTGCTTAAGGGCATTGGGGGGATTACATGAGGGACGGAAAACGCATAGCTACACAGCTGTTAACGGCCATTGGCGCCAGTTATTGAGACTGTATTAAACATTTGCTTCTGAAATCGGTCCCTTGACAAAATTCCGGCGTGGAAGAGACTGCCCACAAGGTTGATCCAGCCCTGGGTTGATCGGTACTCGGCGAACAGCTGGACCTCGTCGATGAGTCTGATACTTTCCGTAGCTTGTGTCACATGATTACCTGATACCTGAGGCAACTCTGCGAGCAGACCTTGAACTTATTGAAGCATCGCCTTGCTTTGACTTTTGTTATCGACAGTCAAGGACAAGTGTATACTGTAGGCAAAGGCGAAAGTACTTAGCTATTTCCAGTGTCAATTAATTGTACTCCAATTATATTGAAGGTAGAAGGAAGGCGTATTTGGCAGCAACGCGTATAGTGGGACGGTAGTTGGTTTCCGTACTGTCATTGGGCTCCTATCCTGAGCCAGTATAGAAACCTAATGCACTTGAAAGGACATCTTTACAGCGCAAATGGTTACTATGACGTTGTTGTGGTGCGCATGGCCTTCCTGTGGCGTTTTGTTCGTGCATGCATCCCGACGCAAATGACGGCAGTCGTCCTTTGTGGTGATGTTTCACCATTGATGGTCCCGAATTTCGATAAGCACATTGGCACATTATTGCCAAGATCTGCGACAGCAAAGCTGTCAGCCAAACCCCAAACACCCCAAGGCCCCCACGCACCCTGTCTTTCCTCCCTGTAACCTGGGCTGGGAATAGGGGCTGAGGCTTCAGGGCCGATGCTTCGCATCTGGGGCTAAACAGTTAGGAAATGAGGCTGGAGCTTCTCCTTGGACACTTGGCCTGAAGCTGGGGGGCTACGCCTTGGCGGCTGGGGGTGGAGACTAGGAGAGGCTAGGAGCTCGGTCTGGGGCTCGCGGTGGAGTGACATCTGGGACCTCAGGCTCTGAGCTTATGGGGCTAAGGCTTGGGTTGGGGCTCAGGGGATTGAGCACTGGCGCTAAGGGGCTGCGGATTGGTGCAAGAGATCGGAGCTGGGGATAGGTGAGAGGAGATAGGGTCCGGAGATCGGTGGCAGCCTCGGGGCTGGAGATGGGCGGAAGGGGCTCGGGGTTGGAAATGTGCGGAAGGTGCATGGGGCTGGAGATGTGTGGAAGGTGCATCGGGCCTGAGATGGGTGGCAGGGTCTCGGAGCCGGAGATCGGTGGCACGGGCTCGGGGTTAGAGATGGGAGCGGAAGAGGCTCGGGGCCGGCGCTCAGTGCAAGGCGCTCGGTGCCGCACATGGGTGGCAGGGGCTCGGGGCCTGAGATGGGTGGCAGGGTCTCGGAGCCGGAGATCGGTGGCACGGGCTCGGGGTGAGAGATGGGAGCGGAAGAGGCTCGGGGCCGGTGATTAGTGCAAGGCGCTCGGTGCCGCACATGGGTGGCAGGGGCTCGGGCCTGAGATGGGTGGCAGGGTATCGAAGCCGGAGATCGGTGGCACGGGCTCGGGGTGAGAAATGGGAGCAGAACAGGCTTGGGGCCGGCGGTAAGTGCAAGGCGCTCGGTGCCGCACATGGGTGGCAGGGGCTCGGGCCTGAGATGGGTGGCAGGGTCTCGGAGCCGGAGATCGGTGGCACGGGCTCGGGGTGAGAGATGGGAGCGGAACAGGCTCGGGGCCGGCGGTTAGTGCAAGGCGCTCGGTGCCGCACATGGGTGGCAGGGGCTCGGGGCCTGAGATGGGTGGCAGGGTCTCGGAGCCGGAGATCGGTGGCACGGGCTCGGGGTGAGAGATGGGAGCGGAAGAGGCTCGGGGCCGGCGCTTAGTGCAAGGCGCTCGGTGCCGCACATGGGTGGAAGGTGCATCGGGGCCTGAGATGGGTGGCAGGGTCTCGGAGCCGGAGATCGGTGGCACGGGCTCGGGGTGAGAGATGGGAGCGGAAGAGGCTCGGGGCCGGCGCTTAGTGCAAGGCGCTCGGTGCCGCACATGGATGGCAGGGGCTCGGGGCCGGAGATGGGTGGCAGGGGCTCGTGGCTGGGGATGGGCGGAAGGTGCATGGGGTTGGAGATGGGAGCGGAAGAGGCTCGGGGCCGGCGCTTAGTGCAAGGCGCTCAGTGCCGCACATGGGTGGCAGGGGCTCGGGCCTGAGATGGGTGGCAGGGTCTCGGAGCCGGAGATCGGTGGCACGGGCTCGGGGTGAGAAATGGGAGCGGAACAGGCTCGGGGCCGGCGGTAAGTGCAAGGCGCTCGGTGCCGCACATGGGTGGCAGGGGCTCGGGCCTGAGATAGGTGGCAGGGTCTCGGAGCCGGAGATCGGTGGCACGGGCTCGGGGTGAGAGATGGGAGCGGAACAGGCTCGGGGCCGGCGCTTAGTGCAAGGCGCTCGGTGCCGCACATGGGTGGCAGGGGCTCGGGGCCTGAGATGGGTGGCAGGGTCTCGGAGCCGGAGATCGGTGGCACGGGCTCGGGGTGAGAGATGGGAGCGGAAGAGGCTCGGGGCCGGCGCTTAGTGCAAGGCGCTCGGTGCCGCACATGGGTGGAAGGTGCATCGGGGCCTGAGATGGGTGGCAGGGTCTCGGAGCCGGAGATCGGTGGCACGGGCTCGGGGTGAGAGATGGGAGCGGAACAGGCTCGGGGCCGGCGGTTAGTGCAAGGCGCTCGGTGCCGCACATGGGTGGCAGGGGCTCGGGGCCTGAGATGGGTGGCAGGGTCTCGGAGCCGGAGATCGGTGGCACGGGCTCGGGGTGAGAGATGGGAGCGGAAGAGGCTCGGGGCCGGCGGTTAGTGCAAGGCGCTCGGTGCCGCACATGGGTGGAAGGTGCATCGGGCCTGAGATGGGTATTAGGATGCGAGAGTTACAATGAGGGACCACTAGGGTCCTGCGCTGCGTCAACTCAGAACCTCACGGGCCTGCCGACTGCAGACCAGCACCCTCCCTCGTGTCCGCTCATCATTGAGGGAGGGTTGGTCCCATGGGACCCACCGGCGGTTAGTGCTAGGGCACTGCCTAATGTGGCAGCCTGGCACGGATGTGGTCGTTCGCGTCCGTGTGGAGGAAAGGGTGGGTGCTTGGGACATCATCCCAGTTCGCGCGGGCGTCTCTAACCAGCGCAAAACAGCGTAGGCGCTCCCAAAAAGCTGCTTCGATACTTATCCCTACTCGATCGCAAAAACCTTGATCGGGCGCGGCTGCCCGGGACTTGTAAAGCAACTGCCGCCCTCGTTCCAGCGCTACCATTGCCGCCAGCACAACAATATCCCAAACCTTGCCTACGATGCCTACCGGTGGCTCAGCCAGCCATAATTCACATCGGGGGATGTGGCCGCCGGTCGCACCCTCTAGTTTCGACCTCAAATGTTGCGCTACTCTGCAGTCCCAAAAGTGACGCATGCGGTATGGTATCCCTGCACGGGCACCTCGCCACATTTGGGCCTCCCAATTGCGCACGGTGCATGGGGAAGCCCGCAAAGCCGTCCATCGCCAAACGCCAATACGGTTCTTTATTCTCGTTCTCCCACTTCACCTTCCAAAGGCGGACAAAAGTGGGCTCCCACTTGGCTACTCTCTGCTCCGTGGGTTCTGGCGTGCCCATCGCCTCACCCACGAAAGCCTGGTGCTTTGCACGTAACTCCGCCCTTGCCCCATCCATCTGCAGCCAGGTCGCCACTCGCGTGGAGAGTTGGGCGAGTGGCAATGCTGTCTCTCCAACTCTCCATCCTAACAGGCTCGGGGCCGGTGATTAGTGCAAGGCGCTCGGTGCCGCACATGGGTGGCAGGGGCTCGGGCCTGAGATGGGTGGTAGGGGCTCGTGGCTGGGGATGGGCGGAAGGTGCATGGGGTTGGAGATGGGCGGCAATTCCATCATCCTTTACTCGCTGCGTAAACGACGTCTAAACAGGTGCTGCCATAGAATGCCGGTCTCCACCAGCCCGAAGTCCCGTCACCAGTAAACACTCCTGAACACTCTAGCAAGATCTCCGTTCAATTATACGCATTACATGAGTGGGATGGCAGTCAAAAACGAGGCACTGTGAATGCTGTTGGGGTGCTCAACGTTAGTGGGGGCGCAGCTTAAGGATATTTAAGCTATCGTACAATTTACCAATACTGCAGGATAACGGAGTACTCTAATACGAGGCATCTGATGCGAACGGTTCGAACGTGTGTCTGGGACAGCTAGGGACAGCTTTTACTCGCACGCCCCAACCTCGCAGTGCTAAATATGCCAACATCAAGACGTCATTAGCACGCTCAAAATTACGCATGTCGACTGAGACGGAGCCGGTGAACTGCCCTTACGGAAACGTGTACACAGAAAATGAAGGAAGTGCTGTGCCTGCACTATATATTCTTCGTACGGAATTCTGGGCATAATCGATATTAATGTAAATCAAAAAACAATTAAACAATAATAAATACCAGCTTGTGCTGGGGCGGCCACCCATTGTGGCTCAGGACATGTACCGACTCGGTACATGTCCCGAGCCACGGATCGTGGCTCCCGGTCCCGCGGCGTACCGCTTCGTGGCGAGTAGTCAGAACGATCGGAAAATAAGTAATTAAATATGTAATCCATTTGATTTGGGATATCAATTTGCGCTTGTGCGGCCCCGGATCGTGGCTCAGGACATGTCCCGAGTCGGTACATGTCCCGAGCCACGAATCGTGGCTCCCGCTCCCGCAGTGTACCGCTTCGTGGCGAGTAGCCAAACCCATCGGACATTTAATAATTTATTAAATAATACATTTCCGTTGGGATATTGGGTCGGAGCATGGGACCCGGTCCCATGGTGTGCCCCTGAATGGCGAGTCGTCAAAACGATCCAACATTACAAAGTCATAAAACAATCATCATGCATTGAGATATGGGCTTGCGCTGGGGCGGCCCCGGATCGTGGCTCAGGACATGTACCGACTCGGTACATGTCCTGAGCCAGAGGGGTCTGTCATTGTTCGGTACATGTCCTGAGCCACGATCCGGGGCCGCCCCAGCATTAGCTGTTATTCCAATACACTTTTATTATTTAACTACTTCTTTTATGTTCGATCGTTTGTAAATGGGCATACTAGTATTGTCGATCGCCGACGGGCTCTACGTAGCTGTTTATAGTTCGTTGTAGCGTTCGTTGTTCGTTGGATGGCTGGCGGCACACTACACTTTGGTTGCGTACCGGCCATATCCTTTCACTTGTCGTTACACTCGTATAAACGACACCCACCACCGAGTTACACTCGTATAAACGACACCCACCACCGACAACACACCTCTCAGCTCCCATCAGCTCAGCGGTCACTCGCTGTCACATGGGTCAAAGAATGCAGTACCGACCTCACAATACGACTTGCTCATGGAAGGGTTCCGCAGCAAAGGCAGCTAAACAATCGCCGCAGAGTTGTTGCGTGACGCCACCGTTGCCTTCACGAGCGGCCACCGGAGTGTGCAGTAGGTGGTACGACGGAATGAAAGCGTGTGTTCGGAATGAAGTTATCCCAGAGAACGTCTGGAGCGAGGCGCGTGTGGTGGTGTAAGGTGAAGTGCGTGGCGTGCGTATGTGAGTGCAGTGGTTTTTGGGCGGGGCCCCAGCGCGAAGCGCCCAGGGGGCCCCCGCCCTGTAGGATTGGCCATGTGGGGCGGAGGTCACAAAGCGGGTGTAGCAGGGGGCTTTGGGGTTGGGCAGCACGGTTGCGGTCTGAGCACGGTGAGGGCATGCCTCACCATGCCGTGTTGCGCCGGGTGGCAGGGAGGCGTGGCGTGCATACTTCCACTTGGCGAAAGAAGATGCTGCAGCTGGCGAAGGTCACAAAGCGGGTGTAGCAGGGTTGGGCCAATGTCACACAGAGGGTGCAGCGGGGAGGGCCAGCAAGGGCGCCACGCTGGCAAAGGCGGCGGCTCGGGTGAGCGCGGTGAAGGCCGTCGCCACAGCAACCCCAAAACTGCATTTTACGGAGAGTCCACGGAGAGCCTTTACGGTATGTAAACCGCATATTACTGGAGGAGACGGCAACCCAAAAATACCAAGTGCCCAGTACGATGGTAGTGAAAACCACCGATTACATGACTGAAAGAATCTAAAGTTTTCCGGCGGCAAGATCCCTTTCCACGAAGTCCCCTAGCTGGGGATTGGGTTTGGCTAGTTCAGGCCGGCCCGGGCCGGACGGGTAGTTCAGCCCGATGCAGCCCAGTCCATACACAGGGCAACAGCAGGCCGGACTGGGCCAGACGGGTAGAGATAGAGATAGGTGAGGGCTGACAGGCCTGCACAGGCCGCACTTACGCGCCCCATGGTCGCTCGCCTAAGCGCTTTTTCCCTGGGTTTGCTCCTTCCTGTCTGGGCTGGCTCGTGCTGTCTGGGCTGGTTGGTCTTTCCTCTGTCCTGGTGTGTTCGCTGCAGTGCACGGCCAGCTGGCCAGCTGGCTCTCCCGTTTTGGGTCTGAAGCCCGCTGTAACCGCTATTATTACTTCCTTGGGAGGCTGGGTCTTGCTCCTGGCCACTAGCTCCCCCCAGCCGGCCCCCGCCAGCACAGCTACTCCCGGCCGCTAGCTCCAAGTCCACTCCAAGGCCGCTAGCTCCATGTCCGTGCACTCCGTGCTGAACTGCGTTGCTTAAGGGCATTGGGGGGATTACATGAGGGACGGAAAACGCATAGCTACACAGCTGTTAACGGCCATTGGCGCCAGTTATTGAGACTGTATTAAACATTTGCTTCTGAAATCGGTCCCTTGACAAAATTCCGGCGTGGAAGAGACTGCCCACAAGGTTGATCCAGCCCTGGGTTGATCGGTACTCGGCGAACAGCTGGACCTCGTCGATGAGTCTGATACTTTCCGTAGCTTGTGTCACATGATTACCTGATACCTGAGGCAACTCTGCGAGCAGACCTTGAACTTATTGAAGCATCGCCTTGCTTTGACTTTTGTTATCGACAGTCAAGGACAAGTGTATACTGTAGGCAAAGGCGAAAGTACTTAGCTATTTCCAGTGTCAATTAATTGTACTCCAATTATATTGAAGGTAGAAGGAAGGCGTATTTGGCAGCAACGCGTATAGTGGGACGGTAGTTGGTTTCCGTGCTGTCATTGGGCTCCTATCCTGAGCCAGTATAGAAACCTAATGCACTTGAAAGGACATCTTTACAGCGCAAATGGTTACTATGACGTTGTTGTGGTGCGCATGGCCTTCCTGTGGCGTTTTGTTCGTGCATGCATCCCGACGCAAATGACGGCAGTCGTCCTTTGTGGTGATGTTTCACCATTGATGGTCCCGAATTTCGATAAGCACATTGGCACATTATTGCCAAGATCTGCGACAGCAAAGCTGTCAGCCAAACCCCAAACACCCCAAGGCCCCCACGCACCCTGTCTTTCCTCCCTGTAACCTGGGCTGGGAATAGGGGCTGAGGCTTCAGGGCCGATGCTTCGCATCTGGGGCTAAACAGTTAGGAAATGAGGCTGGAGCTTCTCCTTGGACACTTGGCCTGAAGCTGGGGGGCTACGCCTTGGCGGCTGGGGGTGGAGACTAGGAGAGGCTAGGAGCTCGGTCTGGGGCTCGCGGTGGAGTGACATCTGGGACCTCAGGCTCTGAGCTTATGGGGCTAAGGCTTGGGTTGGGGCTCAGGGGATTGAGCACTGGCGCTAAGGGGCTGCGGATTGGTGCAAGAGATCGGAGCTGGGGATAGGTGAGAGGAGATAGGGTCCGGAGATCGGTGGCAGCCTCGGGGCTGGAGATGGGCGGAAGGGGCTCGGGGTTGGAAATGTGCGGAAGGTGCATGGGGCTGGAGATGTGTGGAAGGTGCATCGGGCCTGAGATGGGTGGCAGGGTCTCGGAGCCGGAGATCGGTGGCACGGGCTCGGGGTTAGAGATGGGAGCGGAAGAGGCTCGGGGCCGGCGCTCAGTGCAAGGCGCTCGGTGCCGCACATGGGTGGCAGGGGCTCGGGGCCTGAGATGGGTGGCAGGGTCTCGGAGCCGGAGATCGGTGGCACGGGCTCGGGGTGAGAGATGGGAGCGGAAGAGGCTCGGGGCCGGTGATTAGTGCAAGGCGCTCGGTGCCGCACATGGGTGGCAGGGGCTCGGGCCTGAGATGGGTGGCAGGGTATCGAAGCCGGAGATCGGTGGCACGGGCTCGGGGTGAGAAATGGGAGCAGAACAGGCTTGGGGCCGGCGGTAAGTGCAAGGCGCTCGGTGCCGCACATGGGTGGCAGGGGCTCGGGCCTGAGATGGGTGGCAGGGTCTCGGAGCCGGAGATCGGTGGCACGGGCTCGGGGTGAGAGATGGGAGCGGAACAGGCTCGGGGCCGGCGGTTAGTGCAAGGCGCTCGGTGCCGCACATGGGTGGCAGGGGCTCGGGGCCTGAGATGGGTGGCAGGGTCTCGGAGCCGGAGATCGGTGGCACGGGCTCGGGGTGAGAGATGGGAGCGGAAGAGGCTCGGGGCCGGCGCTTAGTGCAAGGCGCTCGGTGCCGCACATGGGTGGAAGGTGCATCGGGGCCTGAGATGGGTGGCAGGGTCTCGGAGCCGGAGATCGGTGGCACGGGCTCGGGGTGAGAGATGGGAGCGGAAGAGGCTCGGGGCCGGTGATTAGTGCAAGGCGCTCGGTGCCGCACATGGATGGCAGGGGCTCGGGGCCGGAGATGGGTGGCAGGGGCTCGTGGCTGGGGATGGGCGGAAGGTGCATGGGGTTGGAGATGGGAGCGGAAGAGGCTCGGGGCCGGCGCTTAGTGCAAGGCGCTCAGTGCCGCACATGGGTGGCAGGGGCTCGGGCCTGAGATGGGTGGCAGGGTCTCGGAGCCGGAGATCGGTGGCACGGGCTCGGGGTGAGAAATGGGAGCGGAACAGGCTCGGGGCCGGCGGTAAGTGCAAGGCGCTCGGTGCCGCACATGGGTGGCAGGGGCTCGGGCCTGAGATAGGTGGCAGGGTCTCGGAGCCGGAGATCGGTGGCACGGGCTCGGGGTGAGAGATGGGAGCGGAACAGGCTCGGGGCCGGCGCTTAGTGCAAGGCGCTCGGTGCCGCACATGGGTGGCAGGGGCTCGGGGCCTGAGATGGGTGGCAGGGTCTCGGAGCCGGAGATCGGTGGCACGGGCTCGGGGTGAGAGATGGGAGCGGAAGAGGCTCGGGGCCGGCGCTTAGTGCAAGGCGCTCGGTGCCGCACATGGGTGGAAGGTGCATCGGGGCCTGAGATGGGTGGCAGGGTCTCGGAGCCGGAGATCGGTGGCACGGGCTCGGGGTGAGAGATGGGAGCGGAAGAGGCTCGGGGCCGGTGATTAGTGCAAGGCGCTCGGTGCCGCACATGGATGGCAGGGGCTCGGGGCCGGAGATGGGTGGCAGGGGCTCGTGGCTGGGGATGGGCGGAAGGTGCATGGGGTTGGAGATGGGAGCGGAAGAGGCTCGGGGCCGGCGCTTAGTGCAAGGCGCTCAGTGCCGCACATGGGTGGCAGGGGCTCGGGCCTGAGATGGGTGGCAGGGTCTCGGAGCCGGAGATCGGTGGCACGGGCTCGGGGTGAGAAATGGGAGCGGAACAGGCTCGGGGCCGGCGGTAAGTGCAAGGCGCTCGGTGCCGCACATGGGTGGCAGGGGCTCGGGCCTGAGATAGGTGGCAGGGTCTCGGAGCCGGAGATCGGTGGCACGGGCTCGGGGTGAGAGATGGGAGCGGAACAGGCTCGGGGCCGGCGCTTAGTGCAAGGCGCTCGGTGCCGCACATGGGTGGCAGGGGCTCGGGGCCTGAGATGGGTGGCAGGGTCTCGGAGCCGGAGATCGGTGGCACGGGCTCGGGGTGAGAGATGGGAGCGGAAGAGGCTCGGGGCCGGCGGTTAGTGCAAGGCGCTCGGTGCCGCACATGGGTGGAAGGTGCATCGGGCCTGAGATGGGTATTAGGATGCGAGAGTTACAATGAGGGACCACTAGGGTCCTGCGCTGCGTCAACTCAGAACCTCACGGGCCTGCCGACTGCAGACCAGCACCCTCCCTCGTGTCCGCTCATCATTGAGGGAGGGTTGGTCCCATGGGACCCACCGGCGGTTAGTGCTAGGGCACTGCCTAATGTGGCAGCCTGGCACGGATGTGGTCGTTCGCGTCCGTGTGGAGGAAAGGGTGGGTGCTTGGGACATCATCCCAGTTCGCGCGGGCGTCTCTAACCAGCGCAAAACAGCGTAGGCGCTCCCAAAAAGCTGCTTCGATACTTATCCCTACTCGATCGCAAAAACCTTGATCGGGCGCGGCTGCCCGGGACTTGTAAAGCAACTGCCGCCCTCGTTCCAGCGCTACCATTGCCGCCAGCACAACAATATCCCAAACCTTGCCTACGATGCCTACCGGTGGCTCAGCCAGCCATAATTCACATCGGGGGATGTGGCCGCCGGTCGCACCCTCTAGTTTCGACCTCAAATGTTGCGCTACTCTGCAGTCCCAAAAGTGACGCATGCGGTATGGTATCCCTGCACGGGCACCTCGCCACATTTGGGCCTCCCAATTGCGCACGGTGCATGGGGAAGCCCGCAAAGCCGTCCATCGCCAAACGCCAATACGGTTCTTTATTCTCGTTCTCCCACTTCACCTTCCAAAGGCGGACAAAAGTGGGCTCCCACTTGGCTACTCTCTGCTCCGTGGGTTCTGGCGTGCCCATCGCCTCACCCACGAAAGCCTGGTGCTTTGCACGTAACTCCGCCCTTGCCCCATCCATCTGCAGCCAGGTCGCCACTCGCGTGGAGAGTTGGGCGAGTGGCAATGCTGTCTCTCCAACTCTCCATCCTAACAGGCTCGGGGCCGGTGATTAGTGCAAGGCGCTCGGTGCCGCACATGGGTGGCAGGGGCTCGGGCCTGAGATGGGTGGTAGGGGCTCGTGGCTGGGGATGGGCGGAAGGTGCATGGGGTTGGAGATGGGCGGCAATTCCATCATCCTTTACTCGCTGCGTAAACGACGTCTAAACAGGTGCTGCCATAGAATGCCGGTCTCCACCAGCCCGAAGTCCCGTCACCAGTAAACACTCCTGAACACTCTAGCAAGATCTCCGTTCAATTATACGCATTACATGAGTGGGATGGCAGTCAAAAACGAGGCACTGTGAATGCTGTTGGGGTGCTCAACGTTAGTGGGGGCGCAGCTTAAGGATATTTAAGCTATCGTACAATTTACCAATACTGCAGGATAACGGAGTACTCTAATACGAGGCATCTGATGCGAACGGTTCGAACGTGTGTCTGGGACAGCTAGGGACAGCTTTTACTCGCACGTCACAACCTCGCAGTGCTAAATATGCCAACATCAAGACGTCATTAGCACGCTCAAAATTACGCATGTCGACTGAGACGGAGCCGGTGAACTGCCCTTACGGAAACGTGTACACAGAAAATGAAGGAAGTGCTGTGCCTGCACTATATATTCTTCGTACGGAATTCTGGGCATAATCGATATTAATGTAAATCAAAAAACAATTAAACAATAATAAATACCAGCTTGTGCTGGGGCGGCCACCCATTGTGGCTCAGGACATGTACCGACTCGGTACATGTCCCGAGCCACGGATCGTGGCTCCCGGTCCCGCGGCGTACCGCTTCGTGGCGAGTAGTCAGAACGATCGGAAAATAAGTAATTAAATATGTAATCCATTTGATTTGGGATGTCAATTTGCGCTTGTGCGGCCCCGGATCGTGGCTCAGGACATGTCCCGAGTCGGTACATGTCCCGAGCCACGAATCGTGGCTCCCGCTCCCGCAGTGTACCGCTTCGTGGCGAGTAGCCAAACCCATCGGACATTTAATAATTTATTAAATAATACATTTCCGTTGGGATATTGGGTCGGAGCATGGGACCCGGTCCCATGGTGTGCCCCTGAATGGCGAGTCGTCAAAACGATCCAACATTACAAAGTCATAAAACAATCATCATGCATTGAGATATGGGCTTGCGCTGGGGCGGCCCCGGATCGTGGCTCAGGACATGTACCGACTCGGTACATGTCCTGAGCCAGAGGGGTCTGTCATTGTTCGGTACATGTCCTGAGCCACGATCCGGGGCCGTAACCTAACTCGCTGGGGAGGCGCCCTGCCTCAGAACCCTCAGGTCAAGCGACACCGGGCAGTGATCGCTCATGAGGCTGCCCACCTTCACTCCTGATTGCGCAACGGGTATGTTCGTGACCTGCAGACGATCCGCTCGGAAGAACAGGGCGGGAGATGCGACAAACAAATCTATCATGCTACGCCCCTGTCCCGCAGGGCTCCAAAACGTGCACGCGCCTTGAGGATCACCGTTCACTCGACCATTCAAAACAACCAGCTCCAATTCCTGACAGAGGGCCGCCAGCGCCCGAAAACATTATCTGAGGTGTCCTCGGACCGACGTGGAGGGATGGCGCGCAAAAGGTTGGCCTGCCCCAGCTCCGCTTGAGTGAATTCTGCTAGTTCCGCGTCACCGTCGACATCGGGAAGCTCGCTAGCTCCAGCAACTCTGGCGTTGAGATCGCCCAACATCAGAACCTCGTCGCCAGGCTGTTGAAAACGCCGCACCAGAGCGCGAACCCTATCCATGACACGCCTCATTACGCTATCCTGCGAACTGCGACCACCCAACGAATAAACACGAGACCCCAGAGGTGCGGCATAGACAGCACCGATGACCAGCCCGTTACCACCGAGGTCCAACGCGTCCCCCTGGAGCCGCAGCCAAACACTGTTCATGCCCCTAGGGGCATCAGACGACGTGCAATGCGTTACGTAGCGCGCGATGCGTTGATGAACCCAAACACAGACACCCCCACGATCCCTTGAACGACCAGCGAAAAAACACCGCGACCCATCCGGTATAAGTCGAGAAAGTCGGCCCGTGAGTGTCCCGTGAGTTTCAGTAAGCACGACAATGTCGTACCGCAGTGCGAGATTGAGAAGCTCGCGTTGCTCTAATTTCCATTCCGTAACGCCCCGCAAGTTCCACTGAATTATGCGAAGCGGTTCATTCCTCCGGGAAGGGTCCTAAACCCGAGTGTCCATCGGAGAGGTTCCCGGAGCGGGGACGCCACCAGCGCCACCCTGCCCTCGCCCGCGCCCCAGAGCCACCCTGGTCTGCCCGCCGCCACTGCCCCCGCCGGTCCCACCTCCGAGCGGCGCGGCATTCGCTCCTGACGCATTGCGGTTGCCGCCCGCCGTCTGTCCATTGCTGGCTCCCGCCGCGCTGCCGCCGACGCCCGCCGCGCTGCCGTTGCGGCCCTCCGTGTTGCTAGGCTGCCATGGTCCGTTGTAGGGCCGCCAGACCTCGTCGTCCTTGACCTGAATGTCGACGCCGTTCACCCAGCGTACGACCCGGTTCTCCTCGTTCCGGAGCCGGGCGAAAGTTGGCGTCCGCTGTTTTTTGAGTTCGAGGCCCCGCTTCGTTAGCGAGTCCTGGAACACGAAGTTGTTGGAGGTGGCCCCCCCAAGCTGCCTCTGAACGTGTCTGAGCGCGGTGATGACGCGGCCCCGGCTGTCCGCGTTGAACACCACATCCGCCATCGCGCAGCCTGCGTGGCGCCCGGCCTCTGTAAGCTGGATAGTTGGTGCCGCCGCGCGAGAATCCAGCCGGGGAATGACGTCGACGTGTATCCTGCCAAAGCAGCTGGTGTCCTGGAGCGCTTTGTCCAATGTCGAGGCCAGTTGTTCAATGATCGCCGGAGGAGCCCGAACAAGCAGCTTTCCCGGGCGGTACAGCTGCTCCATTTTCTGATCAATCTTCTGTTCAATGATGACTACCAGCTCTCCAGTCACGTCCACCTTCAACTTGTCGAACCCCTCCGCCAACTTGTCAGCCACCTCCTTAGTGAACAGTACACGTTGCTTATCCATCGCCGCGCTTAGGACAGCGTCGAGGTCCGCCCTCGTGAGAGGTTGGCTCATGGCGGCTTCAAACTCTGCACGGAGCTCCTGGCGTCTGGCAACTACCTGGGCGTCTAGTCTTTGAGCCTACACACGGCTTCTAGCTCCATGCTCCAACGGCCCAGGGACCCGAGCACCCGACACGATCGAGTGCGAGCCCGAAAGGGCCTCCTTGGTGTAACGCCCACATCCCGAGCAGATATCTTGGATACTCGTACCTGCCTCCAACCTCCAACCTCCAACCGCCGGAACACTTACGGTACCGCCGGCGCCGAAACCTCAACAGACGACGGCGGCTGCTGCGGCTTTCCGCCGCTGCGATTCAAAGTTTCAAACACGGTAAGATACATCAACACTCACCATGCAGTTCAAACGGCCCTCCAACGGCTCTCATAGTCTCATTCGTAGGGCACGCCGCTGAGCAGCAGACCCCCAGCGCACACCGCCGTTCCCCAAGAGTCGTACAACCGAACCAAGTCGTACAACCGAACCAAGTCAATTTTTATCCATCACTCCCGACGGGACCCCCCTCACCTCATCTCACCTCAACTCAAGGCCCAACGCCGCAACGCAACAGCACAAAGCTGTCCAGCCCCTACCTCTAGCTTTCTGATCTGCCCCTAGCTAGCTGCTCTCACACCAAGCCAAGCCTCCGACCCCACTGCACAGCCCCATCCACTCACCTCCCGTCCCCTCCCCGTCTCGCTGGCCTCAAATCTCATCCACACCTACAGGTACCTCCACAACAACAACCGCCCCAGCCGAGCCGCTTCAGGTTCCGCTGCCACTCGGGATGGTGCGCACGGAGCCGTCCATGCACGCTCCCAATCCACCGCAACAAAAACCCAAACAAGACAACACAACCGATGCGTGCGTGCGTGCGTGCGCACACGTGCAACGAAACGTTGCAGTTCGAGAGAGCGCCTCCCTCCGCGCCGAAGCCTCGACCCTCGAGCGAGCCCGGGCGCATGCGGTGACCCTCTAGGCCCGGCCGCTGTCGCTCAGCCACACGCGAGCTGCGCAACCCGCTGCCCGGCCGCTGCCAGGTCCCGGACAGGGGACAGGTCACAGGCCCCCAGCACGAAGCGGCCCCGAGTCCCAGGCGCCGCGAGCGTCGCGCGACCCGCCCGCCCTCCCGCCTGGCGGTCAGTAGAACGCGTCTCTGCTGCTGAAGTAATCGTACGTGAGCACCGTGGCCCCCAGTACGAACGCCGCCGCGAGCTCCATTATGAGCGCACCGATGGTGATGACCTGAAGTGCGGGGGGAGTGCGGGGTGACCCCGGGGGGCAGGGTGTGGAGGGTGACCGTGGCCAGGCATGTACCGCATACGTGCCTCGCCCGTCACGGGCCGGAAAGGGGCATTCGCCGAGGGCGTGATCCTTGCTACAGTACCTCCCTCGCCGCGGAGAGCTCCCCTGGAGGACTCCGCCCGCCCTGCCCCGCCCTGCCCCGCCCCTCCCCCCTCACCTTTGCGTGCGCCAGGATGGCGGGTATGGCGATGGAGCCCACCGCTGAGAAGCCCGTCAGGAACTTGCCAGCGTCCACCCACCTGACAGGAGGCGGACCGTGTGCGGGAGGAGGAGGAACAGAGAGGACAGGCGGGGCTGGAAAGCGCGCTACGAAAACGAACCACCAACGCATCCTGGCAGGTGTCAGGGCGCAGTCCGCGGCCGCAGCCTGTGGGGCAGGGGTCGTGTTCGCAAGGCCCACCTTCGCAAGGCCCACCTGATCCCGCCCTTCACCCCATCTTGCGGTCTGACCAAATCTTGCGGACCTTGCTCCCGTCCCATCCCCAAGCAGAGCGAATTTCGGTTTCGGTTGGGCGGTTGCTTTCCAAGGCTCTTCGACAAGCCAGGGCGGTTCGTCGGCGCTCCTTGCGTTGCAGCACACTCAACTCAACTCAACTCACCCGCTCTGAATCGTACTGCCGTAGATGGCGTACCCCTCACCGCCCGAGCTCCCAAAGAAGAGGTACGGCATGGGTACCAAAACGTACATGATCCCCACCAGCATAGGCCACCTGATAACTCAGTCGGCCGGGAATTGGCATTATTGGAATGGTGGGGGTTGAGTCCAACAATGACGACGGACTGAGCCCCAGGGCGGGAGCCCTGCGGTCGGCTGCTGCCAAGGTGCCAAGCAAGGCGCATCCGGAGGCATCAGGCAATGCTCCTCTCCCACACCAAAGCGATGGGCCGCGCATGGTGCCCCTTCCCCGCCCCGCCCCGGGGCTGTCCAGCAGCTGTCGCCTTCTGTAGACCTCCCTCGAGTTCTCAGCCGTGGGCCGGGCAGCTGAGGGCTGCCGCCGACATGCCAGCTGCTCCCCTGGTGGTTCTGGAGCCCCCACCTCGGAGCGCCCACCCCCGGGCCCTCGCCTGCCTGAAGGGCAGCAGCTCCGCCCCGGATAAGCGGGTCGTGCTTCCCTGGACCTTCCCCGGTCCAGAGTTACGAGGGCGGTGAGGCGTGTGGCCCTGATGCCCTGACAGAGGGCATGTAAAACCCCGGGCAAGCCACAGCGCCAAACTTGGCCGCCTGCCCTCCAAACACCGCCTTCACCCAATCTCACCAGTTATTGAATAGTACACACCCCTGCAGCAGGTAACAACTTGCGTAACTGCAGCAGCACCGGGAAACACACACATCGTGCCAGCCCATCCACGCACCAGCAGCTGTAGAAGAGCTCCTGTGCTAAACATGATTGCTAGCACCAAGATGACTGCGAGATGCATTTTGTTTAGGAAGCGGAAATTCTGGAGCATGACCGGACGTGGGCGCTCGCACCTCGCGTGTCCGTTATTGCCATGTCGCCCGTATGCCCGATACTAAAAGACGCGGCAGTTTCGCCTGCACGATACTGTTTAAACAGATGCCAGAATATGACGACTTGGGTATAGAAAAGCTAGGGCAAGACGCAGGTCGTGAAACTCGCCAACACTACGGTAGAAGACGCACACGCGAAACGTCGCGTATAGCTAGCTAGCTTTCGCAACCTGTTTTGTCGAGATAGTCAGTAATGCTGCATCTATGCACAAAGATGGCTGAAATGTCGTACGTGTGAGACACCGACAGTCCCACACACGCCCTGCCGACACCGACCTGATCTCTCCAGGGCCCAAGCACTTGCGCGCAGGCACAGGCTGCAGGGGAGTAATAACTATTGCCGACATAATTCAATGACAGCTACCGCTGCTTTGATCCGTGCGCGACAGATGAGAGCCAGTGCGGTGGACTCAGTGCACATCAGGGCACATCCTTCAAATCCCCCTCGGTCTTGAGGGATTCACCTTGGAAGAGGAGTCGGCGGTGGTTGTGGCCTGCTTTCGGTTTGACGTGAGGTTCTATGTGAGCGGCATCTTGGGGTATACAGGATGAGGCGTAAACACAACCATTCACCGCATCCCTTCAACCATTTCCAGATGCCGACATCCTTTCCCCCGGTCAGGGCGCCATGCCACATTCCACCGACCACGTGCATACCCGTCTGTGTTTCAGACAGTTTCAATGGTGTTGAGGCGAAATGTTTTAGCTTTTTGGGCGGGGCCCCAGCGCGAAGCGCCCAGGGGGGCCCCGCCCTGTAGGATTGCCCATGCCCGTGCGTGCGTGCGTGGGACGTGGGATCTGGGATCTGGGATCTGGGATGAAGTAATTGGACAAGTGTAGACTTTCGGCCAACGGAAAGGCTGCAGAAGTAAAAGATTACATTCTTTATTGCACGGTAAATTTATTATTGGAACCCAACATCGCATGAGTACAAACCAGTTTGGCAGTCTCCATGGACCGCGGCCGAGGTCAAACCAACACCTCTCGGCCTATAATTAATTCCAGAAGATTCATCGTTCCTTAACGTGAACTTCTGACATGACGGCGTGAAATGAATCTTCGTTTCGGAAACAAACTATGTGTGCATTGCGAACATTCTTCCCGCAAGCCGCGACCACACCACAGCAGCTCTGCTTGCCGGTCCGATCGTCTTGACGCATATTACTATTACAGAGGTTGCAAGGAGCAAACCATGAGGGGCAAACTGCTGGTTGTTGGACGCCAAGCCGCCAATGCACGCACGATGCAGTCGGCAACCCAGGGGACTTCCACAGTCCCGGTGCTAATGTTATAGTTGTCAAGCCTGCTCTACGATACGGCAAATACCTCGGCGCAGCCTGTGCACTCTCGCCGGCAAGTGCATGTCGTCGCGGCCCTCGCAAACTAACAGTTCTGCTGTCCTTCTATTGGCAAGCCAGCCTGCGTGATATGTGAATGATACGCTCCATGTCTACTGTCAAATAACTTAAGCCAATGCGCTTGCCGGAAGTAGAGTTACACAGTGCCGAGATAGATAGAGCGCGATGCTATACGTGGGGCGGATTGCTGAAGCCGCAGGCATTTCAGATATAAAGCTCTGGCTGTCTATCAGCAGGAATGTCGACACTCTCACACTTGACGCCCTCGCCGCTCGCTTTGGAAATGATGCCGTATGTCGGTCGATGCGCTCATCAGGGCAGACTCTGCCCTGGCGCTCATGCACCCGGCGGGATGACGCGCTTCGCAGGGCGCCGGCAGGCCTTGCTAACGACTCGGCTAGCAGGCATTTCGGGAATAAGCACACTCACACACTTCACGCCCTCACCGCCCTAGCACTCAACTTAACCCGTACGGATTGAACGGGGCCCCGCCCTTTTTCCGGCTTCAAGGAAGCCGACACCAACCCCTTGTTGGGTTCAGGTTTTGGACCATGTCGCCAAGTTGATGGCCATTTTGGCTGATTTTGACAAGGCGCGCGTCATATTACACGACACCTCGTTGTAAATGTCGCTGCGACATCAGCGTTCGCTTGCCAGACTGCCAGGCCAGGCTGCCACAGCCCGCCGGAGTCGACTCGCCTTGCCAAACACAACTATCCAACACTCCATCAGGCGACGCCCACAAGCAACCAACATTCAATTTGTAATCGGTACCGACGACATCGACACACACACCGCTTTGCCGAGCTGCGAGTGCAACTGGCGACAGCGCCGAAGGATCTCGCCCCACTGTGATGCGGCGCTGTCCGTCTTACACCAACACACAACATCGTCGCGAAAATTGCGACTTCTGCTCCTCTTAAAACCACCGTTGTTGCGCCAGTTGGTGCAGGCCAGCCAACCAGGGACGGTGCTGCACCTCGTTCAACACCCTCCCCCGTGAGCAAGAGGTCCAACCGCAAGTCTTAACCACCCAGAAAACAAAGAATTGTACGTGCGGGAAGAGAAAAAGAAGAGGTCGGACATGCTGCATAACGGTGCACACCGTTCTAGCATAAGCAGCTACGGTAATTTCAAAAATTCACCTTTCAACCGCTACTTCCTTCACACACCGCCCCAACACCTTGCCCGCCCGCGCCGTCCAGCTTCTCCCGGTTAGGTCGAATTTCCGGATCAGACACAGGCGGAACCTTTCCTTTCTCTTCTCTTCACTTCAAACCAGCTACAACCGCGATCCCGGCAGAAACTCAGGACCAGGTCACCACTACACATTTCCAGGGACTGCTGCGCTCGCACAGCTCCACCGCGTTAAAAGCCCGTTTTCATGCCGCGACCGACAGATAGCCAATCGGCCACACGGCCCCTCCCAAACGCGGGGTTCATGGGCTTCCCCATGGATGGCGGCCAGACTGCCTACCTGACGGCGGCGGTACACGGCGGCTGTACACGGCGGCAGTACACGGCGCTAGGCCTGACGCCGCCGCCCTAGGTCAGCTTGTCGACGATGGGCACGCTGGCTAGCGGGTTGGTGCCCTTGTGGTGGTTGCCGGAGTGGCCGGTGAGGCCGGTGGTGCCGGGGGTGTGCAGATCGAAAGACAGAGCCTTGGGGACACCGTTGAGACCGTCGTCCTGGAGGGGAGGGAGAAGGGGAAAGGGGAGGGGAGGGAGACGGGGAAAGGGGAGGGGAGGGGGGGGGAGGTCATGCCAGTTGCCGTGAGGGGAGCACGGGGCGGGCGGCGGGGTTCGTGCCAGTTGCCGTACCTTGAGGATGCGCACGCGGTGCTCCACGTTGCGGAGCGCATGGTCGAAGGTGTGCTCGAAGCCCTTGAGGTTGTTGTGGTAGATGTGGGTGGCGGTGTTGATGGCCCAGTCGACCTGCGACAGCATTGGGTTCGGGGGAGGGTTGAGGGGGAGGGCGCCATGCACCACGGGCCCCGCCAGGAAAGCGGGTCGAGTACAGATTATGAATCCTAATCCAATCCTAAGAGTGTAAATCCTAAATTGCGTCCGTCCCAGATTATTAGTCGCGGTTATTGAACCGTTTTCCTACCAAATAGGCGCGGTTTGAATCGCGGATCCTGATTTCTGTTTGGATCGCGGATCCTGCACACCGCCTGCTGGGACCTGCGAGAGCCAAGTCTTGCGGGCGGACGGGAGGATGCGATGCTCTCCCGCCTTCCCGCCGCCCTCAGCCCTCTGCGCCTAAAATGTCCCGTGCGAACTCCGTGCGGAAATCTGCACCTATGTTACGCTCATTCATGTGTTTGGACCCACCGTCGCGTCGGCGATGGAGAAGGCCTTGTAGGTGGTGTCCTGGACGAAGTTAACGATGGGCGTGATGAAGTTGAAGAAGCCGTGCTCGATATCGGTCAGGTTGTCCTGACAGCTCGACGGGAGATTGGATGGGCCAAATGTGAGGGCGGTGAGGAGCATCGAAAACGGTTGCGTGCGTATGCATGTGTTGTTCACGGGGCCCGACTGTCCCAGAAACGTATCATTGTCAGCAACCCGCACTTGCAGCGCATGTAAAAATGCTACCCGAGTGAGACTAACCGCGACCCACTGTAGCTCCCGCCCGCAAGCCTCGCCTGAAGCGCACTGCTCAAAACGTGCCCCGAGCATGAATGGGAGCATTCATTCCCCAGCGGACCCACAGCGGGGGTTTGCACAGTCATTACCTGGAGGTTGCTGGGGGCAACGGAGCGAATCAGGAGCCAGGGCGTGGATGCCAACCTGGGCGTGGGGCGCAGAAATGTAGGACGGGCGGCAGCAGGGCGGATGTCATTGCGTTTCAGGCTCCACAATTTCGGAAGGCCGCGCAAGGTGCGCTAAAAAGGTTCGGCTGTCGCGGCGCAGTATCCGACCGTCCGACACTCGCATTGCACATTTGTATTATCATTCAGTTCATTGCCATTTTTCAGTTCATTGCCATTTTTCAAAAAAAATCTTTTTTGATATCGTTGATGTGTTGTATCGGCCGGGAGATCTGCGAGATCGAGAGGCTGTTGTCAATGCGGCTGTGGCCAGCCCGCGCTCGCGCGGCGTCCGAGACCCATGGGTCATGGGCACGCTAGCTCGCTTTGCGCACGGGCTGGCTGCTAAGGATTGCCGGATCAGATCCGTCTGCCGCGCGCTGTACCACCATGCCCGCTGGCGCTCCGAAAGCGACAACTCCGGAAAGCATTGGACGCGCCACGCCGGAAGGAAGAAAACATGGCAAGTCGCCGAAGAAAAACGCGGAGAACACCGCGGCGGCGCGTGGGCAGCGCTTTCTTTCATTGCATAAGAACTGGCGTAGCCCTTGCACCGGCGCGCTCACACAAATCGAGAGCGGTGCAAAGCGCGGCACCTCAGACGGGTCAGCGCACCCCAATGCAGCCACAACACGATACGCACTTCTGTCCTGCAGGCACACATGCCCTCGTAACTCACCAGGAGAGGAAGGAGGTGTACGTCGCCAGCAGGCGCCAGGGCCAGGAGAAGCGCTTGAGCGGCTTGTAGGTGCGGTCGTAGATGGGCCAGAGGCGGGACTGCATGTGGGTGCCTCCAGTGACGCCTTGCAGCATAGGCTCGGTGATGGCCATTTGCTCCTTAGCGACTTGAGCGACTTAAGCGACCCGACGAGCGAGAGGCAGCAGCTGCTGAGGGGAATTACCGGAGGTAGCAGGAGCAGGATCTGCTGTGTGGGAGAGCAGTGAACGGCTTGGCTTCGCAGGTAGCGAAGTGTCTTGCTTGAGGAAGATTGTGAGTTCGAAAGTTCCTCAAAGAAATGTGACAAGGGCATTCGCGGAAGCGCTTTATATGTCGGCGGCGGAGCGCCTGCGGAATGACCTCATGCGCCGTACACAGCGCAGCGACCCACGGGCCCGCGACAGCTCGAGCCCTGCCTCCGCCGTCGGGCGCCCTCGGGCTTGCGCGAATTCCGCAACTGCTGCTGAAACGATACGAACGTGTCGCCTGCCCAGCACCTGCAACGAGTCCCCTGCCCAGCACCTGCATGAGCGCCTGCAAATGCAAGCACTGAAGCCCGATGCCGCATTCCGGCTCCGGATCGGTACAGTACACCTTCAGGGCAGTTACTGACAGGTCCCAAGCGCAGCGACCAAAACTCGTCCAACATACCGCACAATCGCGTTGACCTGGAACCGTTTTGCACCCACCATCATAACCCTGTCCTGCACTGCTTTTGATTATTCCGACTTCCGGGGAAACATAAGGGCCCTGCAGCAGTGGCGGGACGCGCGCGTAGCACCGCGCGAGCCGCGTTCGGCTCCCCGAGCCGGTAACGAGGCGCGACGCAACATGGCAGCTGCGGCAACACGACCGATGGCTGGCGGCTGGCGCGCCTGCTGGCGGCCGGCTGTGCGCCCGGGGCGGCTCCCCCGCTGTGCTGCAGCCGTCTTCGTCACGAGGCAGGAGGCCATGCAGGTGCAGGTGCAGCAACCCCTGAAGAAGACCACCGCCCTGAAGGGCTCCGAAGCCGCCCTCGCACTTCGAAGCCGCCCTCGCACTTCGAAGCCGCCCTCGCACTTCGAAGCCGCCCTCGCACTTTGAAGCCGCCCTCGCACTTCGAAGCCGCCCTCGCACTTCGAAGCCGCCCTCGCATGGATCTGCAGCGCGTGCCTCTTGTGACCATTGTGTGACATTGAGCGCTGGCACAGCACAGCAGGTTGGCCTTTCACCCTCGTTCATATTGACGGGGAATGTTGACGGTGATGTGGTAGATATGGACCGTGTGATGGACGTGTTTCGTTTGGAGGGTATGCCGCTAGGCCCCCCCCCCTCGAGTCATGCACAGCTCACGCCCCCTGTTGGCCCCCAGACGTCTCCCCGTCAGCCTGGGGGGCACCTCCCCAATAAGCACAAGCACGGGGGGCATGATGCCGTTTCCTTGGTCAAGCCCTTGTCAGCTGGGGGGGAAGGGGCAGCTCCCAATGCGCCGCGACACCAGCTAGCGCCCCTCTTTCCGCGCAGTTTATACGCCCTGCACTTGTAATTTCTTCGTTATGCCTGCACATCCCGCAAACAACTCGACAAACACCTGTGCTCGTGCCTTTCCCACTCCCCTCGTCTAGCAGTCTCGCGCCTGCACGCCCCTTGGTTGTCCCGCCGCATTCTCCCACCCCCCCCCCTCAACACAACACGCCAGCATTCGGAATCCCGCTTGATCCCCAGTACCTTCCCGGCCTGCGCCCCTTCACGCCCCCGAAATGCCTCGGCGCCTGCTCCGTTCCGTTCCCCGACTCCCCCCAAGCTCTCGCTCGTCCCACCTCCTCCCCTGCCACCTGCCACGCCCCCTTTCCCCCCTTTCCCCCAAGACCACGCCTCACCCTCCCCCGTCTCCCCTCCGCCGCGCCCTCATCATCACGCCTTCATGCTCGAGCTGTACCGCATTCGTACACGCATAGGGCCCCGTAGTCGTTTGTCGTTGACTGTTAGTACGGCGCCATCGTCGGGCACCAGGTCGGCCATGCGGCGGGCCAGGTTGGGCGCCGTCTCGGCCTCGAAGACCCCGTGGGCGAACAGGTTGGTGGCGCCGTAGGAGACGGAGGGCGCGGAGAGGTGCTTCCCAAGCGCGGGGTCGGACCGCAGCTGGTCGATGAACTGAAGAGACGATGAGGGGGGCGGCCATCAGAGATGAGAAAATGTTCCGAAACATCTTAAAAAGTCCGTTAAAAGACAAAGCGGGCTGGTCGACATACGGTGTTAGGAATTTGTCCAATCGAGGGCACCAGAGGGCAAGGCGGCTGAGGCGGGTCGGTTGACGGCCGCGGTCCGCAGCGCTGCGGGACCGGGGGACAGCCAGGGCCGACTGCACTTCAATCCAGACTGCACGGCCCTGCGCTGCGCCGCGCCCAGCCTCCCGTACGAGCCGCACCCGACCCTAGCCGACCCGAGCCGCACCCGACCCTAGCCGACCTGTTGCAGCGAGCTGTCGGGATCCACCTCGACGGGTACCCCGGCGCTGCAGATGGGGCAGGCGGGGTCCTTCTCGTACTTGGCCGTGTGCGTGTAAAGCCCAGTGCTGCCCATGTACCTGCGGGGGGTCAGGGAGTGATACGCCCCTTAATAAAACCATGGGACACTGCGGACGTTGTTCCAGGGGGGAGGGGCCGCGGTCACACCCGTAGCGAGATGAGAGGAGGTGAGCTGAGGTGTGAGGAGAGCCACGGTTGCGAGCCAGTCAGCCGACAACCGAGCCAGCCGAGCCCCCACCCAGCCCCAGCCGCCGCCCCCAGCAGCCCTGCTCCTTTACCGCCCCCCAGCCCCCCAGCCGCCCAGCTCCTTTAACCCCGCCCCCCAGCCGCCCAGCTCCTTTACACCTCCCCCCCCAGCCGCCCAGCTCCTTCACCGACCCACATCATGTAGTTGTCCAGGCCTGTGGAGAAGCAGGTGAGGGTCTTGAGCGCCTCCAGCACACACTGCGCGGAGATGATGGCGTTGGTGGAGGCGATGGCGGGGATGATGTTCTTCACCACGCCCTGAGTCAGCTGGATGGTGACGCCCTGCGGATTGGATTGGGTTTAGAGGAGGGGGGAGGTGATGCACGTATAGGCCGGAGCCGGGTCGGATGCGGGAGCGGGGGGGTGGAGAGACAAGAAAGAAGAGGCCGCAGTGAAGGAACGGAGACGGCGTTAGCGAACGGACCCGGAGCCGGATTGGGTAGGTGGGTGGGTGGGGTGGCAGGCGGGTGGGTTGGGGCTAAGGCGATTGCGTGAGACCTGGAATGAGGAGTGCGAGGACAGCGGAGCACACGGATGGGTGGCGGGAGAGAGAGGGCGACATCGCGGCGCTCGCTCGCTCGCTTGCTGGCTCGTTCGTTCGCTGGCTCGAGACTGGAGCGAGTGCGCGGCACAGCGGGGCCAACGGGGGGAGAGGTTGCGGCGGAGGTGCAGGACCACGTAGCCGGCAGGCAGTACACACCGCGCGCGCGCGTCCGCCAGGGAGGCGGCGTCCGTGTACTTTATTTTATCGACTCACGTGGATGCCGTACTGCCTGGCCCGCTCCGCCGCGCGCTCGTACACCCACTTCATGTGCTCCTCATTGTCCGTGTCGAACTCCTCGCCGGCGCGGGCCTGCCACCACCAGGGGGTGATGCGGGCGGGAATGCGGGCGGGCGCGACGTTCTCAATCAATCAAGGGGTAACGATAAAACTACCACCGTTGAATTTGGTGGGCTGGAAGATGCATGAAAGATCCTGATCCTGACCCGGACCCCGCGCCAGACCCCAGCCCCTGTTGTGACCCACGGGTCGGTGCGCACCTGGCCCCACAGGATCAAGTGCACGTACTCGATGCAGTGCACGGGCGACCTGGCGGCCGTTGGGAGCGGCAGCGGCAGCGGCAGGGGGAGGGGGAAGGGCATCAAGGCCCCAAACGGGGTCATCAAACGGCTCCAGAACCACCGCAGGAGCCCGGGAGAGGGAGATTCAGAAAGCCCTAAATCAGCACCACCGTGAATGACGATATATGACGATGCCGGTATCGGAGCAAAGCCCCTATCCCGTGCTAGCGGATATAACGATGTAAGGGGTCTTCTTAGCGGGTGGCAGACGGCACCGGTCATCACGTCATCCTTCTTCCTTCAACGCCCCTGCCTTCCTTCGACGTCCCTGCCTCCCCTTCCTTCCCCCTCATCACCCAGCCCCACCACCTCACCGCGGCGTCTCCGCCAGCGTGCACAGCGGGAACTTGGTCTGCGGCGGGAACAGCCACAGCGTGCACTCGAAGCAGGGCGTGTGGCCCGGCAGGATCACACGCGCGTGCCCCTTGAAGCCCTCCGTGCCGCCATCCACCATGGGCTTCACCGTGGAGAGATCCGGCTGCCCGGCCTCGTCGTACTCTTGACCAGGGGAGGTGCGGAGCGGGGAGGTGCGGGGACGGCAAGGGGACGGGGGCTAGGCCGGCTCAGCGAGCCGCGTGAGCGAGGCGGGTAAGCGAGGCGGATGAGGGAGATGGCAGGGATGTCTGCGGCGGCGTATGGAGGGAACGGAGCAACGGAGTGGCATGGGCGGCACGCCATGACCCACGGGTCGGTCCACAAGCGCAAGCGGCGCGCCGCCCACGGCCGGCACTGCGGTGCCGACGCCTCCCATCGGTCCACGCGCAGACGCACAAATCCAACGACTGCCGTAAAGACGAGCCGCCAATGTCCTTTGTTGAACGCCAATGCAGTCCGCACTCCGCACACGAGATGCGCGCGAGAGCGCCCCCAGTGCCCGGCCCCCACGCATGTCTTCAGCCGCACCGGAGGACCCGCAGCCCTGCCCCCCACCTCCCAGCCCTCCCGCCTACCTAGGAAGCCGCACACGACGCTGTTCATGTAGCGCCTGGCCTGCGGGAATCCACGGGCGGGCGGGCGGGCGGGTTCCGGCATCGACCACAGCTCGGGTCACAGAAGGGCCAGGGAGCGGTCGGGCCGCGCCGCACCCCCTCCACACGCACAGCACCAGCCAAACATCAGCTCGCTGCGTCCGACCCACACAGCCCCGCCCTACAGGGCGAGCTGTCGGTCCGCCGGCGCCAGTCGTGCAGGCTCCCTCCCGGCCCTTGAGGTTGCCCACAGGCCCCACAAGCTCCAGCGCGTAGGGCCCCAGCTTGGAGTTAGGGGCTGCGGCCCAGCGCGTAGGGCCCCAGCCTCCAGCCTCCAGCCCTCCCCCCGCCCGCCGCCTGCAGCCCCTCTCTCGTGTGTCTCTTCAGCCTCCTCCAGCCCTCTCCAGCCCCCTCCGAGAGCAGTCCGGTGTGTACTCCCCCCCCGCGGTGCCGCCCCGCCCCGCCCCGCCCCGCCCCGCCCCGCACCTCCAGTGAGTCGAGTCCCAGTATGATGATGGAGAAGGAGCGGTACCAGTCCGCCGGTTGGTCCTCAATGCGGCCAAAGTGGGGCGTCACACGCACCCCCGGCACGCGCGAGTTGATGCGCTCCGCCGCAACCGTGGCCTTGGGCTGCCCCACGTCCTTCATCCTGACAGGGGGGTGGTGGGGGTGAGGGTGGGGGTGATGGTGGTGGGGGTGCTTGTGGTGGTGGTGGTGGTGGCGCGGAGGAGGAAGAGGGATGAGTTGATAGTGGCGGGGTTAAGGGTGACAAGGTGAGGCGGGTGATGGGGTGAGGTGTGGGAGAGGGGCGATGATGGGATGAGGCGGCGGTGACCTTCCGGCTGACGTTGATGTGGGTCGGAAGAGGCGCGGTGTGCGAGGGTGCGATGTGTGCGTGAGGGCAGTGGCGCGGGTGGGTGGGGGGGGTATCGCCGCCATCTGCGGCGGGCGGTGCTGGCAAGAGGACGTGCGCGTGCACCCGCGCTCCTCGACCCGCTCCGATGGTGGGTGGGTGCGGTGGGTGTGGCACCACCCATTCTCGCCCCCCGGTCATGTCACCCTCTTTGACCCAGTGCCGCTATCCTGCTGTGTGTTTATTCCGGTCCCGCAATGCTCGCGGCACCGACCCTGCCTAAACCAGGATTGTCCTGTTGCGCAGCGTACGCAGCAGCATCCATCATCTCCGCCAGGGACCCGGCCGCGCGGGGCCACGCCCGATGGGTCGGCTTCGCGAGTACCCGGCTGGTTTCAGTTCGCTCGTAGGCCCGTTGGAGCTTTACGTGTACAGGAGACGGGAATGGGTGAGATCCCAGCACGGATGCCACCCGACATGCACTTCCCTTTATTCGCACCTGAACAGGAACTGACGGTTGAGGTTGGAGACATCTATCGTGTCCATATCGATGACATCTATGTTCACAACGCCCGACAGCGCCAGGTCTTTCAGGATCTCGCAGCCCAGGCCACCCGCTCCCACGCACAGGACTCTGCAGTCCGAGCTCTGGAGGAACGCTCTGAGCTCGGGGCAGGGTTCAAAACCTGGGCCCACCAGCCGGCCGGGTCGCGTCAGGAGAAGGTCCAGGTCCCGACACCGCTCGTCGTCGTCCATAGGGATATCGTCCATTGATGTAACTAATATAACTTGTGCGCGAGTAGTTTGCCTTTAGGTTCAATGGCTGGGACGGCGTCCAAGGAGCGAACGAATGAAATTTATATTATTAATTACTGCGGAAGTGTTCCAGGAAAAACACAACGGACTGCGAACTTCATGTACTGAGGCAAAAATTCACGTTTCAGGAATGCCTGCGATGAAAAGCCCAGCGACTGCGGTTGGACGTTGGCCCCAACAGACCCCCGGGACCCCGCCAACAAAGATGGACTTCTACTAACGAAAATCCCAATTCAGCATCTGGTTGTGTCAGCGTTTTACAAGGGATTACGGTGAGCAAGGCGCAAAATTTTCCGGCCCAATCATTTCGCAAGCACGCCGCGAGCCTGGTAAGGAGTGAATGACTTGTGCAACTGCTCGGCATTTTTGTATGTGTCAAAGTATGCTTTGATTTGCAAATCTAGCCGACTCTATCTCAGGACAGTCGGGTTGGGAACGGACGTGTGTAAGGGCCCTATGGCAGTCCTTCGGAGATCAGGGACGCTCAGTCCCAAGCAGCGCGGCGACTGCTCATGAAGCTGTAAAACTTGGATGAAATCTATGAACGGAGCGATACCTTTGGGGCAACTTCACGGCAATGGGTCAATGGCTGCTTTGAGTCCTTGGGTTCGGTTTTGCATCTAGTTCGCTCCATGCATACGTCGATGCGACCGCTGGTGCACAGTGGCATTAGCGGATCTATAGGAACGCACATCGCCGTTGGAAGGTCGGCCAGACGGCTCTTTCCTGCGCCCAGCCCTTGCACATCGCCTAGCTCCTGCCCGCAGTCCGCTCAGCTGCTGAACGCACATGTAGAATTAAGCAGGGCAACAGCCAGCGCCAGCAGCGCGTCGGACCTGGCAGGCGATGCGTCGACGACGGCAGTTCTTGCAAGCCGGGCGCTAGAACGGAGCTTCAATGGCGCAGTAACAGCTACGTGGTCCCATGAAGACCACCTTGCAGAGCATTTTTCCAGGCCTCCCGCCTCCGAGTCGGATGGGCCGCAGCCCGTCGCCTCCACCTCCGCTCCCAGCGACCCGGATTCGGCAGGCCGCGCGCATCCCAAGCATCGCCGAAGACGCGGCGGGCGGAAGGCCGCCGCTGCCTTAACAGCATCCGGCGTCGGAATACCCCGCCCAAGCACGACCGACGCAAGCGGGAAGCAGCAGGACCCTGACCCGGGGCCAGTACCAGCACCCCCGCAACCACCACAGGCAGTCCCCCGCCGCGCCCTGCGGCCGTCACGGGGCCCTACATCCACCGCCGCTGCTCCATCAGCGCCGAAACCCCGGGCCGCGGGACCCCCGCGGCCGCGGCTGCGGCCCCCGCCGCCGCCTCTCTCCTGGCCGGACTATCCCTACACCCGCAGCCCCGTTGCCTCCGCCTGCAGCCCCCACGACACCGCCGGCCTGAAGCTGGAGGCCCTCTTCCAGTGCGTGCTGCACTACCCCCGCGCGCCGCCTCGGCTGCTGCGCTTCCTGCGCCGGGAGGTCCCCGACGATGTGGAGGCGCGGCTGGCCGCCATCACGGCCACTGTGGAGTGTCTGGCGGGGAGCGTGGGGCGGGAGGTGGCGGTGTACCTGATCCGCCGCAGCGCCTGGTTGGTGCTGCAGCCGGCGGAGGTGCTGGCGCCGCGCATGGAGGCGGTGCGGCGGCTGCTGAGGCTGCAGCCCGGACCCGGCGGCGGAGGCGTGACGGACCTGCTGCGTAAGAACCCTAACCTGCTGAGGATGCAGGAGGACACGGTGGTGGGGCGGTACAGGGCGCTGCAGAAGGCGCTGTACGACGCGGTGGGGTTTGACGAGCAGCAGGTGGGTGGGTGGGCGCGTGAGTGTAGGACTGGGGTTGGTACATGACGCAGGGGTTTGCGTGGGGGCAGGAGGCCCGAGACGGCGGGGCGGCCGTGATATATGGCAGGTCGTGGCGGTGCTCTTGGGAGCGGACAGGAGAGGACAGGACGCCGGGGTAGGTCAGGGGAAGCGCGTCAGTCGCGTCTCTGAGGATCGTGGTCATGTCGGGCTGAAGCGCGTCAGTCGCGGCGAGTAACGGTTGCGGCGAGGGAGGGAAGAAGGGCGGGTCGACTCTTTGAGGTGGGTCGTTTGCGGTAGCTGGGTGGCGACGCAGCTCGGAGCTTGAGGCTGGAGGATCTGTAGGACTGGAGTCGAGCCGCCCGCTGGTTCCCCTCCTGCATTCCGGTTGGGGGCTTTATGTTGTCGGCCGACTGGACCGGGCCGGGATGAGGGATGTTGACCGGCCCTCCGTATCTTCATTGGCTGGGGCATGTTCTGAAGGAAGTGCACCAGGGGACGAGCAGCGCCAGGGGACGGGCGCCGCCGGGGTCGTACCAGCCGGCAGTGCCAATCAGGCTGCACGTGCCCGCGTCGGTGGCGGGGCCGAGCTCCCTGACCTGGAGGGAGCGCGGTGGCTAGCGACCCAAGCGTCGAATAGCTTCAGGGCAAGACACCGTGTGCTATGTCTCCAGGGAGGGGCTTGCAGGGCGCCGTGTGCTTGGCTCATCGGAGGCGTAGACGGCGTAGACGGCATTGGCTCATTGACCCGTGGGTCACCTCGTCCTGCTCACACCAGATGCTCCTGCTGCTCGCCCGCCCCCCTCGCAGCTCCGGGCGCTGATCATAAAGTACCCGCTCATCCTCAATTTCAAGCACGAGTCCGTCCACAGCGCCTTGATGGTGGGTGCCCGCACAGCGGGGCGGTGGCGGTGGCGGCCTCCTCTGCGAAACGAAGGCCGCGCCAGCTCCCCCCGGGGGGGATTGTAGGCTCCTGGGGGGGACCCAGTCCCGTGATCCGAGGAGGCAGTGGGATTAGACGAGTCCGAGGGCTGCTGCATGGCCACGGGCCATGCCGCCCCGTCCCGACCACGTCGCCGGTCCCTTCATCACACTCGCCTCCTCTCTCACTCCACCACCTAGTACCTACCCAGCCAGCAATCTCGCGTGTCGCGTCGATCACCGCTGATCAGTGAGTGACCCGCACGACCGCCCTTCCCGCCGCCTACCCCCCGCCAGGCCCTGCGGCGGCTGTGCTCCGCCAGGCCCGACTGGACCGCCTTTTACAAGGCGCTGTCGCCCAGCCAGGTGGCCTTCTTCGTTCGGGAGCGGGTGGTGACGCTGCTGCGGCTGGAGTATCTGCTGTTGACGGGGGGCGGCAGCGGGATGACGCTGCGGGACATCATGAAGACTTCGAACAACAGCTTCAACAGGTGGGTGCGGAATGGGGAGGATCCCGGTAGGGAGGCACAGGGGAGGAGGATAGAATAGGATGGGGAGGGAAGGCGAAGCGCGACGAGCAGGTGGAGGTGTGAGATGCGGGGTGCAGGTGCGTGCGGCAGATTGGGGGGAAGGGGCCGGAATTGGATCAGCACGGAACAGGCGGGAGGGAAGGGGAAGTGGTCTCAAGGATTGGTGAGGCTCGGTTGGGTGCGGCGGACTGGGGTTGTTGCGCGGTTGGCCAGCTTTTGATGTCTTGTGGACGCATCCATGCAAGTCGCTGTGCGCCGTTTCAGCGAAACGGCACCTGCCCGGTTGCCGAGTCCCACACCTCACAGCATCCCTCCCCGCGCCGCCCCGCTCTGATGCCGCACCACCCGCACATTCAAAGCTCCACGTCCATCCTCGCCCTCCCTGGCAGGTCCTACGGCGGCTTCCGGTCTTGGATGCAAGCACGTCTCGCGCGACTGCGGCAGCGGATGGCGCAGGCGCGGGCTGCGATGGAGGCGCGTAGTCGGGCGGAGGGGCGGGAGGTGTCGGAGGAGGAGCTGGGGCGGCTGGCTGCGGAGGTTCAGGCGCAGTACACGCAGGCGGAGCAGGAGCGCTTCCACCGGGAGTTCGTGCACCGGCGGGAGGCGGAGCGGAGGGACATGGAGAGGCGCATGGAGCAGCGGCAGCGCGCAATCGAGGAGAAGATGCAGCAGCAGCGGAGCGGGTTAGAGCGCGAAGGTGAAGAGGAAGAGGAGGAGGACGACGGGCAGCAGCGGCGGCGGTGGCAGTGGCAACAGCAGTCGCAGCGGTCGCCGAGCGGCGGCGGCGGAGGCGGAGGTGTTGCTAGCGGCGCTGCGCATCAAGCGGGGCGAGGCGCGCGGCCGGCCGGTCGGTCGGTCGTGCCGCCTGCGGGGACCGCATTTGGCTCTGACCCGCTCGATCGAGTGACGCTGGGGCGTGTGTGGCAGCGGCCCGGCTCCAGAGTGCCCCATTCCGCTGGGCCAGGGCACGGAGGGTCGGCGCAGCGTCAGCATCGGCAGTAGCGGAGGTGCAGCAGCCGCAGGCGCAGGCATAGCAGAGGGGCAGAAGCAGCAGCAGCAGGGCATCTGGGGGATCGATACGGCATTGGCGGCAGCTGGTTGGGCGCCTGGACCCTGGCCCGGGGGGCTGAGTCTGGGCGTGGGAAGTTAGCAAGAAGCAGTAGCTGCAGCGTTTAACCCTTCGGAAGCGTAACGTTCTTGTACTGAAGCAAGGTCAGTATATTGAAAGCCAGTAGGGAGGGAGGGAGGGAGGGGAGCGAGGCTTGGATGGAGTGACCGCAGGTTTCGGTTTCGGTCGGTTGGCCCCGAATGCGAAGGCAGTGTGAAAGTCCGTTGGCCCCGAATGCGAAGGCAGTGCTCTGCAGAGCCAAACGCCCCGCCGCGTCGGCGTCGCCATTCATCGGTGCGGGTGTTGGTGTCGACCCAGTTGCGCGGCTCGGATTGCGATGACATGACCCCGGACAGGGCAGGCCCCTCTGGCGCACAGCCCAGCCCAGTCGGCCAGCCTGTCTCTCGCGCCTGGAATGAGAGGCGCGCTTGGCCGCAGCTCGCGTCGGTCGGTGCGGGCATGGCTGTGCTGCGTGATCGCGTCGTCTTTTGGGGGCGCGTGCCTTCACGCACCGTTGTGCCCCGAAACGGATTGGGGTGCTGTGGCAGCGCGGCGGAAGTGTCCCTTGACGACCTGGGGAGCGCAGCGCGCTCAGCTGCTTGGGCCCATCCGCGTCACCGGCGTTGGGAAGTGGCCGATGATGGGGCTAGCGGGGAGGGGTTGCGGAGCCGACACGTGCTGGCGATGGCTGAAGCTCTATCCAGGCTGCTTGAGGCGGAATGCTCGGCAGCTTTACTCGCGGATTGACCTGTTTCCGAAGGTCGTTGGACGTGGATGTGGACTGGTAACCCATTCCAAGCCCCAACATGGATACCACAACCAGAGCGCGCGCTGCTTGGTGGGGCACGGATTGGCGGCTGGGCGGATCGGAATAGGGTTGCAGTGGAGCGGTATTCGGCCTCGGGATGGGACGGCGGTCGAGTTATGAGGTTTCCGCTGCAATGTAAATGGACGCACGAGGCCGTGGAAATGACGTGAAAAGGATTGGCCCTCGAAAGGGGTATCGGCCGCTCCAGCGAGCGCACGTGATCCGCGCCAGAAGAAGAGCACTGCTCCCATTCAGGACAGATTGCCACTTGGGTGTAGCAGCATCTTGCGGATCATGCCGGCGTCGCTCGGTGCGTTGTGGCCTTCTGCTATCACGGACGAGGAGGACTCTGAACAAGGGCGACAAGTGACCCTGACTTGCTCCGGCTTGCTCCGTCACAAATTGCTTCCAGCATAACAAGCGTTACAATAGGAGACCTGCAGAAACACCTCAGGCCGCAAGCAATGCGAAAGTGCATGTTTGTGATGACCAAGGAGCGGTTGGTGAGAACCGTCCAAACCGCAGCCTGTACGAATGATTCAAAAAAGCGGACAGCCGAGGTACGAGCCACATTGAAAAGCTCAAATACATTGTAATTCCTTGTTCAAAAATTTTCAGCTTCATTTCCAAAGGCAGAGTTGGAAGAATGCAGCTTAGTGGAGCCCCAGCTGTGAGTTCGAGGCACGCTGCACCTCGCCGGGCGCAGAGGAAGCAGCCTGCCCAGTGCCTTCTTCAAGGAAAGTATTCGGCAGGAATACATTCGACGGGCCTTGCAATCCGCGATCGTAGCAGGTAGGAGGCAAACTGGAGGCTCGGCCGGGGACCTGTCACGTACTTGGAACTTCCGCCAATTCACAAGTGTTCCCCACTTCCCCAAGTAGAACATTGAAATGCTAATCAAGAGGAACATCCAAAAAAACCTCCACGCAGGCTTCATATTTTGGGAAGCGTGCGGGCCACATACGCCGGTGCGCCAACTGCCGAGGTAAAACATCGAGGCGTCGTATTCTCGCAGTCCCTGTCTTCCTGCATCTTTTAGTTTAGAACTTTCCGAGCGCCTGTTCGCACATCCCGAGAACTGCCGTTTCCATGTGCTTGCTGCGCAGGCGCCCAGCTCCGATGTCGTCGTCCCCGTGGCCTCGTATGGCGTCCTGCCTCCTGCACACCCCTGCGCGGCGGATGTGGTGCTCAGGTACGGACCTCCCGTCCCGTCTCGCCCCTCCCTGCCCCCGGCCCAACAATGACAACGATGGCAAAGTACTTTTGCATGTACCCCCCAGCCTCTAACACCGGCCGCCAGCCGCTGCCTGCGCTTGCACCCGACCCTGCCCCGACTCCCCAAGACAACCACCACCACCACCACCTCCACACGTCCTACTGTGATCGGTAGCGCCCTGCTTCGCATCGTCCGCCCCCACGGCCCTGCCCCTCATCGCGCGTCGCCCACCTAGGGATCCTCCCTCTTGACCCGTTTGGCACGATAGCGGTTGTCTTTGTCAGATCGAGACCTCAAGAACACTGACAACGGACACCGGAAACCTTCCTCCCCGTCCTCAGGTTCATCGACGCGCTCAACTCCCGTGACCTGAGCTGTTTGCTCACGATGCTGGCTGAGGACTGTCTTCACGAGGACCTCGCACACGAGGCCCAGGCGCGCGGCAAGGAGGTCAGTCCGTCAGTCCGTCGGTCGGCTGATGCCGCCTGCGAACCGCGCCTGTTGAGGCATAGCTCGACCAGAGGGGCATTGGCTGCGCGAGGCAGCAAGGGCTCTTGCGTGGCTTCCTCGTCTCCATAAGCATTTGACTCCCTTGCTCCTCCTCCTCCTTGTGTTGATGGCCCAGCATGCTTCTGTGCCAATGCCATCCCCCCCACCCACCCACGCTCCCACGCAGGAGGTGGCACGGTTCTATGCGGACGTTATGTCCAGTATGCCGGAGAGGGTTCGGGTGGTGGTGGACGACTTCACCGGAGGAGACCCCGTCAAAGTGGGCCTTACCTGGTGAGTGGTTTCGGAGGTGGCGGGGGCGTGTCTCCCGCAAAGGGCAGCGGCGTTGGGCCAGCATCAGCATCAGCACTTAACTACTTGACCGGCCGCATTTGACTGTGACCGACAACCCGAGGCCGGCGCCAGCCCTGGCTCCGCGCGCCCGGGAACTGTCCTCCACCAAGCCGTGACCCACGGGTCGGCCCTCTCAGTCCATGTCCCTCAAGCCTCCGTGCCCTTCATTCGCCTCCGTTCCTCCACTGCGGTTCGTTTGTCCCTAACCGACAAAACCCTAAAACCCTAAACCTCAAAACCCCACACCCGACACCCCAAACCCGGCGCTTTGCAGGCACATGGAGGTCGACGGTGTCGAGGTTCCATGCTCCCGCGGCATGTCCTTCTACCGGGTCAGGCCAGCCGGCTGGGACCGTGGCGGCGCCCTCAGCTGCAGCGGTGCTGGCGGTGGCGGTGGTGGTGGCGGGCTCATCACGTACGTGCGCCAGAGTCCCGAGCACTTCATCAAATTGAGCGGGGTGGTGCTGTCCGCCAGCGCCTCCGCCACACCGCTGATCGACTCGCTGGGTCCCATGGTGCTGCCCAACTTCTGGGTCAAGTGAGTGCTCGGTTGCTTGGTTACCCTGCCACGGCCACGGCCCCACCGCCAGCTCCTTCGATGGCAATCCCGCGCCTTTTGTACAATGAAGCAGAGTGGCCCTGACAGGGCCACTCTGCAACCCTGCGGGCTGAGAGGACGCAATCCCCCCACCAGGATGGAGGATGGTGTAGATAGCGGGTTGAGGATACGTCGGGTCTGGATGCCACTGCAGCAGCAAACACAACCACAGCAAGAAGCACGGGGCATGCGGCGTCGTGCGGCTGGCAATGTGGACTCGGCGCTTCGCTCCTCGCCTGCAGCTGTGGCTTGGCTGTGACCCGTGGGTCCATAGGGCCGAACCCGGGTATGCGAGCATCTGCCGGTATTGAGGTTTGGGGCCGCGCCACCCATGATTCTGTGGCTGAACTTACCAGCCGCCGTCCGTACTAGCTACTGCTATTGCCGCTTTAGTTACTGCTTGTTGTTGCTGCTACTGCTGGCCGCGAGCCAACTGCTTGTTGTTGCTGTTGCTGCTGCTGCTCGTCCGCAGCCTGGCTCGCGGCGCCTCCAACATGCTCGCCTCCGCCCCGCCAGTTGAGGAAGTGCTCCGAAACCTGGCCGCCGCGGGGGCCACAAACACCGTTCCCTCTGTGGCTGACCTGATGGGCATGGCGGCAGCGGCAGCGGCCGGGGGTGGCGGCGACGCGGGCGTGCACGTCGGCGGCGGCGGCGCAGCCGCCGCCGCCGCATCCGCCTACGGAATGCACCGCGGCGGCGGCGGCGGCGGTGGCGGCGCCTTCTCCACCATGGGCCCCGCCGCAACCGTCGCGCCGGCAGGTCTGGCCTACATGCCGCGAAACTCGTTCCCTGGATCCACCGCCCTGGCTGCTGGCGGCGCCTCCGCCGCGCACCCGCACGGGCACCGCACCAGGGCCCCCGCCGCCAAGGCCACAGCGGTCACCAGCCCCGCAGCCGCGCCGGCGGCGGCGGCGACCGCAGCAGCTGACGCCAGCGCAGCGCCCGCGCGCGCGTCACCCGTCGTGTTCGCCGCCAGCGTCGCCCTAGCGGAGCGTCCGCCCGCCAGCACCAGCACCAGCGGTGGCTCCTCCACCACCGCAGGCGGCTGCTCCGATGCGGCTGCGTCCCTTGCAAGTTCTGGATCGGTTCACGGCTCCGTCGGGTCCGCTGACTTTGACCTGGCGCAGCTGACGGCGTCGGCGGCGGCGTATGGCCGTGCGGCGACCGGGGTTACAGCGGCGCCTGCCGCCTCGGGGGACATCGCGGCTGGCGTCACCGCGACCAGGTCGGAGGCCGTGGCCGCCGCACCCGAGCAGCTTCAGTCCCGACCCCAGGCCCACCAGGCGGCTGAGGCGCTTGTTGGGGCGCCGGTGATGGATGAGGGGGCAGTGGCAGCGGCCAGCGTGCCCGTCGTGCCCGCGGTGCCCATGTCCAGTCTTGCGGGCATCTGGGAGAAGGTGCGGACTGAGGGCGGCATAACGATTGCGCAGCTGGTGGAGAGGGGTTGGGTTGGGACACACGTGGGTTGGGACACACGGTCAAAAGTACTTCGCGCGGTGTAGGTGTAGGGGCCCATGGTCTTGATCGCAGGTCCGTGCCTTGGCTTCGTGCCTTTGCAGGATCTGGAGGCCAGCGACGTGGCTGGCTACGAGAAGGCTCTGGACCTCTGGCAGGTATGAGGGTAAAAAAGAAGAGGGTATGGGGTTGTGGAGCGCACGCAGACCCACGGGTCGGGATAACCAGGCATGCACATCAGCCCCTTTTACTCCCCGGCTCCTGGTTTTCCTCGCGAGCATGGCTCTGCTTCTGCGCCACCAGCATCTGCACCACACTCCTGAACCACTCGGCGCCCGAATGGCCTTCCGCGTGAAGCCTGCGTGAAGCCTGCTGTGCTGCTATCGCTTCGATTTGCTGCTCGTCTTTGTTTTTCGTCTTAGCCCTGTACCCCCCCTCTCCTCCCCGCCGGGCTCCAACCGCAGATCAGCGGCGTTCAAAAGGCCACCGCGCGGCTGATTGAGGGCCTGGAGCTGGCGCTTAGGGATGGCGCCGGCGGCCGGGGAGGCGCCGCCGCCTTCGATGTGCACTTCCTCACCATCATCCCGTACTTCAAGGTCACGGAGGTACACGACGTTTCATTCTGTTTTGCTGTCGGCGCACAACGTCCATTTGCACGTCACAACGGCACCCATATCCCCCACCGTATCTTCCACCGAGGAATGGACTCCCTGTGTAGCATCTGCCATTTGTCACAAGCCGCTTCGCTAGAGTCACTAGGCCTTTCTCTCCTCCTTGCTAACCCTGCGTCGCTTACTTCGCTGCTGCTCCCAAATTTATAAACCCCCGACCCCGTCCCACGTGGCTCACGCGCACCCCGCCTCGTGTGTCCCTGGGCTCCATTACAGTCGTACCCGCTGGCCGGCGGTCGCGCCAAGATGCGCCGCCGGGACCAGCGCTCGGGCGACGCGCAGGCGCACGCGGAGGCGCTGCCCAACGGCGTCATGTGCCGCGCGGCCTGGGGCGCGCCCTTCGCAGGGGAGCTGCTCGAGAGCTACACGCTGCCCGACCCGGCGGGTCAGCCCGACCTGATGCACGTCAGCAGCACCATCCGGGTGGGCGGCAAGGAGGCGACCACGGTGCAGGTGAGCGAGCTGGGGAAGGAAAACGAACCGCGATGAGTTGATAGCAGGGAGGTAACCGCGATGAAGTAACCGAATAGGGGTGGGTTCGGGCGCGATAAGCAGGGCGGGGGGGAGTGGCGCTGCCTCCTGGGTTACTGGGCCTGTAGGCCGCTGGGGCTGTGGGGTGTGTCTCACGTGGTGTTGAGGATCCAGGGCTCACTCGGGGGCCTGAGGGGGGCGTGTTTTGGGGCGCGTTCGGGTCCAAAGCCCTCAAAAGCTCGCTGCACCCGATTCCGCTGGTGTACTCAACCGGTACCGAACCGGACCGGAAACTGCCCGCAGGTGTACCACCGGCGGCGCAACATGAGTGCGCGTGACCTCATCAGCGCCAGTGAGAAACGTAACGGGAAGGCCAACGACGTGCTCAAGCGCTTCGGAATGTAGAAGACAAGGGACTGTTAAGATGAGGGCAGGAGGCGGAGGCGGTGGGGTGGCTTCCCGGCCCGCTGCCTCAGCAGCCACAGCATGTGAGCCTGGTTTGGAAAGACTCTGAATTGACACCTTAGAAACGAGTGGGGCCTTCAGCGAGAGAGGGGACTGAGAAGAGTGACCCTGGAGAGCAGAGGAGTGTACATAGCCGCTTTGAGGAAGAGAGTATGCACTTGACGTAGATAGCATAACCATGAATGTCGCAAGTATACTGGTTATGTGTTGTGGGGTGTTTTTGCACAAGCGTTTCGTTTACCCTAAAAAAAGTGCGCATGCGGATCGCCGCGCTTTCCTCGTGTCTGTGTCGGGCTGTCCGTGGCTGCGGTATGGTGGCGCGCAGGTGGGATGGAGTTACGCGGACGGCGTTTTGTTTACGGGGCCGGGGTTCCTGCGCTGCCGCGTCCTCGCGGCCGCGGGGCCAAGTATTTTGCGCTCATAGCGCAGATCAGCTCGTGCGGGACGCATTGCCCCGGCTGCTGTTCATCCGACGGTTCGGCAGTATGGTTTTGGCTTTTGACTGTATTCGATCTTCTCGGTGTGGTTTTTGCAGTTGTAGGTGCATTGCTGTCGTATTCCTTGTGTAGAGTTGCGTAGAGATGTTGCATCCCCGGGGCCCACCCGGGACAGCAGGGGGTTGTTGGTTGGGTTGTGGCTGCCAGCTACCGACGCGGTACAGCTGGTCTCCAAGTTGTGACGTGTGTTTGTGTGCGTGTGGGCAGGTGGGGCGGGACTCGCTGTAGGCTGCCTCGCCCATTCGGGACGCACCTTCTGTACATCGGCGTCCCCTTCACGCTTGCATGTCGGGGAGTTGGGTGCAGCAACGTAAACCAAGCCATGGAGCTGTCGTGCTGAGGTCGCCATCTGCGGCTTGCCATGGGTGTTCTTAACAGATCCTGATACCGGTAATGAATAAATCCGCAAGGCCCACTTCGGCCGACGTGTGAAATCCAGTCCAGCGGGGTGAAAGGGACCCGGATGGCCGCTCCTTTGGTTGGTTTGGTTGTGTTACGGTGGGATCCAGACCTTGAGAAGGGCAGCTGGCCTGCGGGCGCTTTGGTGTAGTGGGCCGTCTGGGCTGATGTGGGCTTAATCGGTCGGATATCAAGCATGTCATTGCTGGGTCGTTGCTGGGTGCATATGTTGATCACTGCCGGAATGGTGCCGCACGCTCGCACCGTCCTTGTCCTACACATCTTGAATGAGTCAGGCGGCTATCGACATCGCATGGGTACCCGGCGCTCGTTGATTTTGTAAGTTGTAAGAAGTGCAGCTGTATCAAGTATGACGTGCCATGCTGGATCATCCCCCACGCTCGCCTGTGGCCCGCTGCAGTCGTGGCGGCATCAGTAATTCGTTCGCTCGCATCCCAGTGCCGTACTAGCGTAGCAGGCTGTTTGAGTTTATGCGCGATTAAGATACGTGCACTGTCTCGGCCTGGCTGCAGTCGGCATAGGCAATGTAACTCCACTAAGTGTCCCACGGGTCAGCGCATGAACCCCTGGATGCGTACTTCTCCTGGCATGACACTGCGTGTTGCACTGAGTCAACACAGGCGTGGGGGTCTGGAAGGGCCAAGTAAGCTCAAGGATGTCCAGCGGGGCTGCGACTCAAGCAGGGCACAAATGTGTTCCGCACGAAAGATGCGGACAGAGGAGACGGGGGCCTTGCCCCCAACATCCTAAACGGAATAATGCACGGCGCCTTGCTTCAATAGACTGTGCCCATCTTATTTTCGCTGACTTGTAGCGATAATTAGGGGCCTCCTCGGGACACAAGGAAAGGCCGGGGTCGATGCGCGATGGCATCCTGCCACTTCGTTTTGTGTGCCCTGTTGTAGTAGGTAAAGACGCCCTAACATATCTCTGCACTTGCGTATGTTTTAACCCCAATGGAAACGCATTCGGAAATTGCAGTACTCGCAACGTGGCTCGCCCCGAGACCGCGATGAACGACCAACGTCACACATACTGTCATACTGCTATCAACTACGCAGCGTGTGCCGCACTGAGGGCCTACCTCATTTGTATACATCGAGCACGAGCTTCGGACCGAACGGGTCAGCCCTTTTACACCTACGGTTTGGTCGGTTAGACGACTTGAGGGCTCTGCAAGTTTTATCAGCATCCTTTCTACTCAAGGTAGAGGCTTATACAATTCGCTTTGTTCCCCGTTCCTTCACGCACTGTCACCAAACCAGCCGACCGGTCTCTGCAGGCTTGCAAAGATGTCGAAGGCGGTAGCTGCTGCGAAGGGCATGGAGTTTGTTGTCAGCAAGGTGGACAACGTCATTAACTGGGCTCGCGCGGGCTCCATTTGGCCCATGACGTTCGGGCTGGCGTGCTGTGCCGTGGAGATGATGCACGCCGGTGCTTCGCGTTATGACCTGGATCGCTTCGGCATCATTTTCCGTCCGTCGCCGCGCCAGTCGGACTGCATGATTGTCGCCGGAACGCTCACCAACAAGATGGCGCCAGCGCTGCGCAAGGTGTATGACCAGATGCCTGAGCCAAAGTGGGTGGTTTCCATGGGCAGCTGCGCCAACGGCGGCGGCTACTATCACTACTCCTACGCGGTGGTCCGCGGCTGTGACCGCGTCGTGCCGGTTGACGTGTACGTCCCCGGCTGCCCCCCGACGGCGGAGGGCCTGCTGTACGGTCTCCTGCAGCTGCAGAAGAAGATTTACCGGTCAAAGACCGCGCAGGTTAGTCGGACGTTCGGATGCTGCCGCCGGGAGCGCCGCTTCGACAAGGCTGCGCCATCTAGGATGAGAGGGGGGATTTCCTCGCTGGCGGTGCACTCGCGTGAACTCTGGGCATTCTGCAGGGGCACAGCCCCAGAGGTATATACACGGTCGAGCGCTTTTCCATGCCATCCCGCTGGGGCAGGTTGGGGTGTCAGTATCTCGTACTTCTGCCAGGTGATGTTCATTAAACCAAGTTCTGCGTGTGCGTGCCCGCCCAAGAGGCGATGCGCGTGCGGCGACTGTCGCGGGCAAATCCCAGTCGGTTCCCACACGCGCATTTTCGTTCCATGCCCATGACTTTGCCCCTTGCCCTCGCCCATGACTGGCCTCCTGCCCTTGCCTCCTGCCCTTGCCCATGACTGGCCTCCTGCCTCTGCTCCTTCCTGCCTCCTCACAGATCTGGTACAAGAAGTAAGCGACAGGCGGCAGTTGCCTGTGTGCCGGGGCTTCCCAGGGCTGCACGCTGTGCGGTGGGGAGACGCAGCGAGCGCCTCCATGAGTTGGGAGGGGCTGGAGGGGCCGACGGGGCGAGCTGATGCATTTCCACAGCGCAGCGGAAGGAACTGCGCTCGTTTCCCTTCGGAGCGCTGCGGGCGGCTCTCCGCAGCAGGCGGGCGGTTGATGCGGGAAAGCCTAAATGAAGCTTGACAACAAGGGGGCGTGTGCCTGTGTGCTTGTGTGCGCGTGCGTTGAGGCAGGGGTGGGGTGTTGTGCTTTAGGTGTGGTTCATCTGAGGTCTGGCGAGGAGTGCATGCTCCACGCTTCTTTGCTTTCGGTTTGTGGGTGGCGCTTGACATATGGAGGGGGGACTGTGCGTTGCTGAGCACCCTCTGCTTTGCGTCCAGGAATCCAGCAGCATCGGCCTTAAGCAAAGCAGGGAGCTGACGGGTGGTAATGAGGTGCCTTGACTGGCTAATATGACTCGCAAAAAAAGCCAAATGCTGGCGTGGAAGCTGTCTCGCTTTCCCGTCGCTGCGTTTGCTGTGTTCCCGTCGACAGAGGTGTAGGTGGCGGAAGACGCTGACCGCAACCCGCTGCTCGTTGCTAACGCTCTTTACCACGCTGTGCGGCGATGGATTGCGCATTCGCAAGGGAAATCGGCGACCGTCTCCAGCCGCGGGGCTGCTGTCCCGGTGCTCGGGTGTGGTGCGGAGTGGTGCATTTCCCGCGCAGTCACCAACTCTGTGCGTTTGTGCCGCTGGAGGAGGTAGTGCCGGGCACGTGGTGTAAATTGCTAGTACCGGTAGACAGTCCGCAAACTATTTGGCAACGGCTGAGCAAAATATGTTGCGTTGCCGGCCCATCCACCCGCGGCGGCGATCTGGAATGTAAAAGTGCGATTGATGGCATTCGACCGCACGTGTGACACAACTGTCAGCTGGTTCAGTCGTGACGTCACCTCCCCATCCGCCAACACCCCTTCCAGAGCACCCACTCGCATCTCCTCGCACGAGTGCCCGCAAGTATAAGTCAGGACCGGCACATATCCACAGCCATGGTCAAATACCACGCCGCGTCGCAGCAAACGCACTTACCACCGTAGCAATAACGTTGGACAATGCTCCCCTCAGATCAATAACCTGAGCCCCTCGCAACCCCTCATCCACCCCGTTAAACTCCCCACGTCGGTGGCTCCGTCCCTTGGGTGCCTCCGCCGCCGTGTCCCAACGTACTACAGCGTGACGTCATCCCCCGTGACGTAAAACCCAGTATCCTGTAAGCTTCACTGCGCATCCGCCAGCAACGGGCTCACGTCCCCGTCGCGCAGCGCCGCGGGCCAGTAGCGCACCATGCCGCGCACGTGAGCGCTGCCCACCACGCCCACCACCGCCCGCACACCTTGCAGCCCTTGCAGCGCGCCGTCACCCAGGCCCGCCGGCGCGGAGCGGGCCGGCCCTCCCTCGGGCACAGCGTACCGCCACACGGTCTTGCCGTCCACCTCGTCCAGTACGTAGGCGGGAGCCACACCGGGCTTGCCTGCGCGGGGGGCGGCGGTCGGTCGGTCGGTCGGTTGGCGAGACGTGAGGGGGGCTTAGGGGGTTGACGGGTGCACTGCGTCACTGATACAAGGGGCGGCGAGGGGCGGGCTGCAAGTGGCATGCGCGGCGGGGATGCGGGTGGTCAGGAGGACGAACGTGCTTCTGATGAAACCGGTCGGTAGTGCCGCCTTGTGTGAGCTTTGCACGAGTGTGTGCGTCAGCGGCCTCAGGATGCTTGAAGTGCCGGGACAAGCAACTTGTGGATTCGAGGCGACGAGGAAGCCTGGACGCAACACCGTAACCTCCCTTCCCCGTGCGAGGGGTTAGCTCCCTTCAGATACGGCAGAGGCGGCAGCGCTGCCACGGTTCAGTGAGGGCGCGCCACATTGGCCACAGCTGCCCGGCCCCCGCTGCTGCGGGTTCCAGCACGCAGCCACCCATCCGCCTGGCCTCCACCGCACCTGTGGCCGCCGCCGCAATGGCCTTGGCCATGAACTCGTCCCGCTCCGGAATGAGGGCGGGGAAGGCCCCCGGCCAGTCCAGCAGCGCGTCCTCTCCGAACAGCTTGAGTGGCCTGGTGGCCAGGTGAGGAAGGGAGAGAGTTGGGGTTGGGGTAACAGCGGCAACAGAAGGCGGACCGGACAGGACGGGACTGGACTGGACTGGGTGGCCGGAGCGGAGCACACGTGCCCCGGAGGGTCTCGCGTGTGTCGGATTTGTTCCCCCTTTTGTGAGCAGCCCCCTTTTTCGCAGCCCCAAGGCGCCCAGCCCAGCCCAGCCCAGCCCCAAGAAGGGAGGCAGGCAGGCACCCACTTGGACATGTCGCCCTGGTCGATCGGCTCCTTGACCGCCACCGCGTCCTCAATCTGATCCGCACTCATGTCTGAAAGGAGGCGGGGAAAGGTGGGCAAAGTTAAGAGCAGTTCGCGTTGGCAAGCTGGTCAGACAGACAGACAAATGTCATGTGGGCACTGCCAGGGAAATCTGCCGCAACGAATCTGCATCGCGTGCGCACACGCCTGGTCCAGAGCCCGAGTTCGAAGCGTATGCGGAGCACGAAGCTAACCGTGCCTACTGACACGTGGGCAAGGGCACACACGCACACGTACCTGCGAACCGTGACACCTCGATGAAAGGGCCCACCACGGGCGCCACCACCGCCACCGCCGCCGCCAGCCCCGCGGCCAGCACGCCCCCGTCTGCCTGGTCGGGCAGCAGACTGCTGCCCAGTGTCACGACCAGCGAGCCAACAGCCAGCGCCGCGGCGCCGCCCAGCCGCAGACCTGCACGAGGGGAGCAAGGGGAGCAAGGGCAGGGCAGAGCGGCGTGGGATGACTGGTAATGCACCGCACATGGCGCTCCTGTAGCCGCCCCTTTGCCCCCTCCTGCGACGCCCCGGTCGACCATGCCGCTCAACACCCACCCACCCACCCACCCACCCATCCAGCCACCCACCGGTGTCTGCTGCCAGTCCAGCGCCCATGCGGTGTTGAGTCACATTGGCGGGGCGGTCCGCAAGCAACACAGTGCCGCAGCCCACAGCAGTGGCAGCCTGGGGGCGGCGGCGGGGGCGGGAAGTGAAGAGGGAAACAGAGCTACAAATGAGAAGCGAGCTGAACACTGGGGGGGGGGGTGGGAAGGGAGGCAGGGAAGGCTCATCGCAAAGCGCCCGCAAGCTGGGCCGGCGGAGGGCTTGCGGCGGCCTGTGTCGGCAACGATGGCAGCAAGGCCTTTGAAGGTTCAGCCGGCCGGCCGGCCGGCAGGGCTTATGGGCAATGGTGCAGCACGGCGGGCTTATGCCATGTTCAGAGAAAGGAATGGATCGTAGCCCTCCTCACCTCCAACGCCGCGCGCCATGCCGCCCCCGGCTCCAGCCCCATGGTCCGGCCCGCCTTTGACTGGACAAGCGCATAGGTGGTGGCCATCAGCCCCGCCAGCGTGTCCTGGGGGGCGGTGGGGGGCGGGAGCAGAGCAATCGAACAGGTGAACAGTGGAACCGTGTAACAGTGTACTGGTAATACAGTAGAACAGGTGGGGGGGCAAAGGAGAAGACCAGGCGGCGTGAGCCGAAGTGTGAAAGAGAGGCCTGTCTGGATGTGTGCAGATTACACGGCTACAAGGTACAAAGGTACAGGCGAGGAAACAACACGAAGGGAAGGCCATGGAACATTTGCGTAAGATGGACGGGAAGGGGCCAAAGGCAGTCCTGTCCTGCCTTACTCCCACCCACGCCCCCATTCCACACACCTGCACCGGTCGCCGAGGCGGCTCATCCTCCTTGGGCGCCGCCAGCTCCTCTGCTGCCCAGGGGCGCAGGGAGGCCCTGCGGGTGGGTGACCGGGCGACCCACGGGTCATGGGTGCAGGCAGGGCGTCATCGTGTGGACAGGCGTTACGGCGGGCCCACGCGGGGTAAAGGCTTGCGACGAATGCACAGGAGGGAAACCTGCGCCAGTTTGCGGTGCGAGGGTTGCGCCAGACTGGCGCATGCCTGGCCTGCGTACCGCTTCCATACTGCCACACGTCTCACCTGACGCGCGGCTGTGGGAGGCCGCTGGCGCTGGAGGGGGCCGAGGTGGAGGCGCCGCCCTCCGCGCCGCCCTCAGCCGCTGCCACCGCCGCTGCCTCTGCCCCAAGCTGCGCCGCCTTCATCTGGTCAATGGTTTCTTGGGGCAGGAACATCTTCTTGCTGACCTGCGCGCGCGGACCCGGGGCCAGGGCCGGGCACGGGCCGGTGTGTCAAGCGGAGGGTTACGCGACGTTATGAAATGAAGAGGACGGCAGTTGACGCAACGCCGCCGGAGCAGACAGAGAGGGGGCGATCAGAAGGTGGCGGAGGATCTGGAGGCGAATGGCGGCAGGGGAAGGGGGGAAACGGAGGGCGACGAAGCGCAGCAGGGTTTACCCTCAGCAATGCCCCCGGTGGTCGTCTCCTCTCTTCATACGGCCCTATCCACCTTCCAACACACTCCTGTGGTGGCCGCTGGCAGCAACACGATCCTTCCACGACGCAAAACGACGCACCCGCATACCGTATCCGCGCCACATACGGTACCTGGAACAAGCCGCGCTGCGGTCGGAAGGGCTCGATGCCGAAACCCTCCCCGTTTCCTGCCGAGCTCTCCAGGCCTGCATGCGGAGCGCCGCCGCCCGCGAGGGCAGTTCCGGGCTCGTCGGATTCGTCAAGACTCTTTAAAGAGGCCGTGCACGGACTCGTGGGTCATCGGATGATCGCACCACTCCCCAGCCCCAACAAAGCATTGAGACGCCGCCCTCCGCGCCGCGCCCGAACCGGCGCTGGTGCCATCAGAATGGAACGTGCAGCAAGGATGTGTGTAGTTGACGGGTGATCAAGCAAAGGAGCTGCGGGCGGCCCTGCGCGGGGATGGCACGTGCGGGTACGGGCGGCACCTACCGGACATGTACGGCGGGTCGGTTGGCTTGACTGCCTTGACGATCATCTCCACACGGCCCGTGTCCACACCGCTGAAGGAAACGGTCACCTGCGGGGAAGGAATGGGGGTTATCCACGTACAGGCCGGAGCCCGTAAACGGTCAAGGTGGGGGAGGATTGGGGGAGGATTGGGGAGTCTTTGGTTGGGGAGGGTGACGGAACCCGTCTGGTCGAGGAGGCGGTGCAAGGTTAAGACACCCTCCAAGTTGTTACATTGGCAGGCAGGCAGGCTGGAGGAGCACATACGGTAGACGCAAAAGCCGAACGAGGTGGGACCAAGGAGTGATGACGCCATGAACAGCTAGCGCATGGACAACACGAGGCAAGGGAGGCAGCTGATGGCCAGCCTCAGCCGCAGCCCCAGCCCCGGTGCCCCACCTTGTGCCCCGCCATCAGCTCCACCACTCGCTTCCGGGTTCGCAGCAGCGTCTGCAGCCCGCCGGCGCCCGTCCGGCCCTCATCCGCGGCCTGCGTGTAAGGAGGGAGGGATGGACGCAGGTGGGGAGCGGTGGTGGCAGGAGGCGGAGCCAACACTGAGCAGCGCCAGCGCCCAGCACCACCACAGGGGAGTAGGACAGGGCATTTCACACCACACCCCAACACCCCAACCTCCGGTCGCCGTAGCATAGACCGGAAGTTACTTCGAGAGGGGAGCGGTGCATTGCCGCTTCCCTACTGCACAAAAGTTTCAAAACGCGAAACGAGGCACCTGGTGTGTGTGTGTGGCTGAGTCTGTGTGTGTGGTGGCGACCCACCTGTAGGCAGATGGCGCTGAGGGCGGCCTGGTCGACTGGGACTGCCTGCAAGAACAACACGGCACGGCATCGCGGCGAGCGACGTCAATATCTCGTCACCTCCTGGCAATACGGATCGGCAATACGCCCCGCCCCGCCCCGCCCCGCACACCTTGAGGCTGCTGTCCACTCGCACGCTGATGGACGTGACGGCCGGCAGGCTCCGCGGCTGCACCTTGAACCGGATGCAGCCCAGCGGGGGAACCAGCGACAGCGAGCAGCCGCCGTCAGCGCCGCTACCGCTGCCGCCGCCGCCGGAGCGCTGCGAGGACGGCCGCACGAGGAACTCCGCCGCCTCGTCGCGACCGGCGTTGCTGGCGCCGGGGCGGGCGCTGGCAAAGAGACCTGCGGATCCACGGATCGCGGGCGAGTGTGTGTGTTGTGTCGACCGTGTGCTGCCGGCCCCCCAACCCATCAATGGCGAAGCCCCCAACCAATGGCGAACCCCCCAACCAAGCCATGGCATGGTATCCCGGCGCTGAGGATCATCCAGCGCTGTCTCCTGCCAATGCTGGGTGAACCTGAGTGCACGACCGCGCAGGCCGCAACCGCGCCGTGGCTGAGAGTTGCGCTTACGCCCATGCCAAGGCTGAACCTGTTTCCGGACAAGCGAAAAGCCACCCTAAACGCTGCTGTCCGGCACGTGTCCGGCAGCTTCCGCCTCCACGCGCCGCCCTTGCACACAGGCATCCATCCATCCATCCATGCATAGCGGCCCACGCGGCCCCACCCGCCCACCCACCCACCCGTGCTGAGCAGCCGCACCACGTCCCCCTCAATGTCCTGCTGTGTCACCGGGCGGCCTGGCCGGCATGCCAGAAGATCCAGGAGCGTTTCCTGGCTGGGCCAGGCGCCCCCGTCGTCCTCCGGAAGGCCCTCGATCGCAATCTAGGCGGGCGGGCCGGCGGGGGGGGAAGGGGTTGAGGGGACGGCCAGCGTGGGCCAGCGTGGGTTCCGGGGGGCTGCGGGCACAGGTGCAGAGTGCAGCGACGGCAGGCAGCAGCCACTGCACTGGCAAGGGCGGCCTAGGCACTGGCGGATCGTTTGGGCGGAGCGGAGCTCGTGTCCGCCAGCCGAGGGACGAGGTGGGAGGGACGAGGTGGGAGGAACGAAGTGGGAGGGACGAGGTGGGAGAATACAGAGGCGTCCTCTGTCCACCCCCACCCCCACCACCAGCAGCAGCAGCAGCAGCAGCACGAGAATACGTGGCACGATGGATCCACACGGTGCGTGCGCATGTCACGATCGGCAGTACTACTGCGCCGCGGCACCCGGCACGAGGACGGTGTTTGCACGGCGGGCTGTTGGCACGCTGCGTTCCCACCCCTCTCTGGACGATGCCCGGCAGCGCCCCGTGGATCACCGCCCAGTGGCGGCAGCCCCACCCATAGGGGCCTGAACGCCCGATTCGCACGCACGAGACACGACCCAAATTCGTACTTTGCGGCTGTGCCATATCTTTGGCGGCTTGGCTGCGTCCTCCGGGTCCACCAGCAGCCCCGAGCGCTCCTTACAGAGCTCCACCGCCACCACATCGGGCTTGACCAGCTGGATGAGCTCGCCAACCTGTGCGAAGAAAAGAGCGAAGGAGGTTTACAGAGGGAAGGAGGTTTACAGAGCAGGGAGAGGAGAGAGGACCCAGATCGCGGCCGATCGAGGTGTCTCGCAACGGGTCTGGTGCGGAATGAGGCGCCGCTCATTGTTGCCTCCCACGTCGTTTCGGTGTGCGACGGGGAGTGAACCACGGGACAGCTTGCGGTTATACCACCTGATATCTATCAGAGCAAAATTGATAATGACGTTATTTGGTCTGAGCAGACGAAGAGATCCCTGCGGTGCCGTCGCACCTGCTCGACGCTGCGTTGCGAGACGTGCGACATGGCCAGCAGGTATACTCTGGTAGTGCCGCCCGGCGCGGTCGGGTTCGGGGCCTCAAGGACCGCTACATTGTTGCGCAGGGATGGCGGCAACACCACGCTCACGGGCTCCGCAGCCTGCCATGTGGATACGTAAGTATACATCAGAATTGCCGGACGGAAGGCCGATGTAGATCCAAACATACCTTTGCAGACTTGTCAAGGACTGCAGAGGCCCTGCAGGAAAGGACGCTGTGTCGCGTCCTCGGCGGAGCACCCGAACGGAAACAGCCACGACCGGCCTTCGGCCCGGAACAAGCGAATCCAGATTGCATAGTGTGACTAATATTTAATCCTGAACACAAAACGGCTGCGAAATCTAGCGATCGTCACAGTTTTCAGGGAGATACAAAATCCATACGATAGTGATTCGCTGCAATTATTTTGCAAAGTTATCCACTTTAAGTGTTTGCCATGTGCCTATGGGTATATCCTGCTTCAATTATGCATTCAGGTAGGGGAAAGGCGAGAAAATTTCACCCGACGTCGTACAAAGTTGACCCCGGCGAGTACGGCATGTTTTTCTCTAGGGGCCGAACCATCCCCGAACAAAATGGGTTGCCGAGCCCCGACAGTTACAACAACACCGGCATTACCAGCAAAGGCGGCACCGACACCCGCACACCTACAACACTCAGAGCGGAGAGCTGGGCCACTCGGGCTTCCCCGCTCTGCCTGCACTGAAGCTGCAGGCTAACCACCCACTCAGCTGGCCCCCGCTGGTTCCTCCAGGTCAGGCCAGGTCAGGTCAGAGATGAGGTGAGGTGAGGCTAGGTGAGGTCAGGTCACAGGTCCCACTGGTCCCGTGGGCCCATGGGTCCCGTCTCCAGTGGGCCCCACGGGTCCTATGGATCTCATGGGGTTCCATGGGCCCCAAGGGTCACGGGCGCCATGGGTCCGACTGGTTCATGGGTCCCAAATGTCCCATGGGTCAAATGGATCCAAAATGTCGCATGGGATCCAACGGGCCCCATGGGTCTCACGGTCCCTTGGAGTCCCATGGATCCTATAGGTGCCATTGATGACATGGGGTACCCCGGGTCCCAGTCGCCCACGGGCCCCACTCTCCCACAGGTTCCATGGGCCCCACAGGTCCCTGCGGCTCCCACGGGTCCCATGCGCCCCGTGGGTCCATTGATCCCATGATTTCATGGATCCCAACGGTCCCAATGATCCCATGGGTCCCTTGGGTTCTATGGGTCCCACGGGCCCCATGGGCTGCCATGGGTCCCACAAGTCCCTTGGGTCCCAAGGGTCTTGGGGAACTGCCGCTAGTCGCATGAACACGCACGGCTCTGTTACAGGTGCTGTGGATGTCCCCGATTACTTAGGAATTCCATGCCTATGCCTGTTCAGACTACGGCCAGAGAACACGGTGAAAATTTCCCAGATTCTCTGACCTCAAAATGCACACGCACCATGCACGGCTGCAAACGTTGGTCTCGTCAGCTGCGTTGTACGGCGTACGATGCGATATCAAAGCATAAAGCATTTTCACGGCGTTTCTGCGTCTTGATGCGGGCGCGAGGATCCCACCCACAGTCCCCGGTCCAGGCGCCTTTGCCAGCGGAGCTTTGCGGGCTTTCCTTGCAAGCAAGCAAGCAAACACGTGCAAGTCCGCCGCGATGCCCAAAGCAACGCAGCAGCAGCAGCGCGTGCAAACGCTCAATTGCCGTGCAAGCGCACAAGTGTTCAGTCGGGCGAGGCTGGCCGAGCGAAATGCGGCCGAAAGGCCGGGGCCCGTACCACCACCCTGGCCAAAGCCCCGGCAAAAAACCGCCGCATCTCTCCTTTTCTGTGCATATGAGAGAGAACCGCGCCTTCACCCTCGCCATCCGTCGCCTGTTTCGTGCGCATGGGCGACCGTGAACCCGCCGGTCCCCGCCGCTCCACACCGTGCTGTGAGAGCCCTCCTGCCTGTGCGGCCGTGCCCCCCGCCGAAAAACCCTCCGCCCACTGCGTCGCCCCGCGATGCCATGCAGCTCTCCGCCCGTGCAACGCGGAAGTGGGGCCACCCACTCAAATACGGCTGCGCAACCCACTTCACGTCATGCCATTGAGCTTGCGCACTTTAGCTGCTGATCCACGAACTGGGATGAGAGTGTTGCGCCTCCTTTCGGGTCCGGTCCGGGCTACAGCCAGAGGCGGCCCGCTGGAGGCCCCAAACCCCAGAAGCCACCACACTGCCACCACACCATACATCCCTGTATTCGACTAGCAACGCGAAGATCGGGGGAAAGCCAAACTGGCGCGATCAGTGCCCAGCTTGTCTCTAGGCGAAAAATCACCCACCGGTGCGCGCACTTCCACTAATCCTACCACTACCAGCGCAGCCCCGCGCCACACACAAACACATTCACTTACACAGTCACGTCGTCGCCGGTGCGCGCACGCACGCTTCCCCCGGCCGAATGCCGGTACACGTCCCTCGCGGGCCCCCCGGGGGGCCTTTCTGCACCCTTCTGCTAACCTTCACCTGCGCGCCCCCTCCCCCCTTGCCAAAAACAACCTTGACGAGACACCGCGCCGAACCACCGCCGATTCGGCGGGTCGACCCAACCCGGTACAATCGGTTGCGGTTGCCTGCCTGCCGGCCGGCCCGCTGCGTTGCGTTGGGTCCTCGGGATGTGCTGCGCGGTTGCTCCCCCGAATCCCCGACCACCAAAGCCGGCTCTGCCACAGCTTCAAACCCCACGCTGCATCAACCCCCCCCCCCTCACGCTGCATCAACTCGAACGACTGCAAGTACAGCCCGCGCTCCAGCGCCAAGCCCGAACCCCCAGCATGTGGCGGCCGCGGGTTGTCGCCCCCTCCCGGCCCATATCCAGCCTTCGGCGTGCGGTCGCTCCGCGCGTGCCGACCCACGGGTCACCGCTTGCCGGGCGGTGACACCAAGTCTGGATTGTAGTCGTCGTCCTCCTCCAGCTCGTCCTCTCCGGGCGGCGCGGGTGCCGTACCGAATAGCTCCTTGTGCAGCTCCGTGTAGTTGACCTGCGTCGGGGCCGTGGCATCATCATCATCATCATCATCATCATCGTCATCATTGTCGTCATCATCGCCATCATTACATCCCACGAGGAGTCCAATAACCAATCGCACTCTCTTGAGCGACGCAGGGCGACGGCGCCGGACGGAGCCGCAAGCCGCACACAGCAGGACCGACAAGACAAGGGCACAAGATGCGCTGCACCAAACCCAGCCGGCCCCCCCTCCCCACGCACACACCTGCTTGCGCTGCCGCTTGCCCTCCAGCACAGGCTCCAGCCCCTCGCCCTCGCCGCCCGCGTCGGATCCCAGCTCGTCCTCCTCCTCCTCGTCCTCGCCCATGCCGCTCAGGTCCCCCGACTCCTCCTCCAGATCATCCATCGCGTCTTCAGAGTCCTCCTCATCCGAGTCCTCCTCCCCTTCCTCCTCTTCGCCCTCACCGCCATCGCCCTCCTCCTCCTCGCCGCCTCCGCCGCCGCCGCCCTCCTCCCCAGCGGCCTCCGCAGCGTCGCCGGGTGCCCCGGCGGCCCCGCCGGCCTCCTCCTCGCCGTCGCTGCTGGCCACTCCGGGCTCTGCGGAGGGCCAGAGAGTACGCCGGGCCCTTGGAATCCCCCCCGGGAAATGTGCCCTCCCGCTGAGAGGCCACGGAAATGGGCGCTGTGCCCTCCCACCCCTCCGGGCCGAGGGCACCACGCGATCACCCACCAGCCCCCCCAGCTGCCGGTACAGGTGTTCGTGCCTCAGGACCCGTGTTGAGCCCGGGGAGAGACAACAACCGAAGGTCCGCCCCCCAGCCTCCAAGTTGGGACCCTTGCGACGCTGCTCCCCAACAACGTTTGTGGGAACATGGGCGAGACAGCGAGGCGTTTGCTGGCAGGACACTGCCAGGACAGGCGTGCACCCGGAGAGGAGACGCGGGGCTCCTTCCAGGCATCAGACGCACTAAACGCCAGCACCAGCGATGACAGGGCGGCAAGCGAGACCTGCAGCCGTGCCCACCCTATCGTTGCGACAAACGCACGCACCCACCTATGGCGTCAAAGTCCTCGTCCTCCTCGTCCTCTGAGGGCAGCTCCTCCGCCATCCAGCCGCCCATCGCAGGGACTGCGCCCGGCGGCAGCGGCTTGGCGCGGCGGCGCGACCGCCGAAGCCGCTTGCCGCCGCCCTCCTCATCCTCGCTGCCTGCGGGGGTGGACGGACGCGGAGGGCGAGGAGGAGGGGGAGGGTGATCAGCGCGGCGCGGTCGGTTTAGAGCGGTACACTCCCACGGCCCCCAAACCATCCACCCACTCTTGGCCCGCCGTTGCTGCACGTCGTCCATCCGGAGGCCTCGCCACCCCAGCCTCCCACCGCCCTGCCCCACGTATCCACGCAGACACCACCGTCACCTACCAACCCGGTACAATCCAACCCGGACCCGACCCGGACCTGACCCAGCCCCATCCAACCCACCCGCGCCCGCCTCCATGTCCATATCGGGCTCTGCGCTGCCGCCAGCGCCCCCGGGGCCGTCGTCCGGCGGGATGTCACTGGGCGGCAGGATGTTGGTCCACGGCTCGTTGATGTCGTACTCGATGCCAAATTCCTCATACAACACGTCCAAAATGTCGGCCTGCGCAAACCCCAGGGGCATGAGGGGGCCACCGACCCGGGTCGGTGGGGGCAGGGTCAGGGGCAAGCTCATCTGAACCACATGCGTGAGCCAGCCAGCACCAGCACCAGCGCCAGCTGCCAATTTGAGGCAGCGAGCCCGCAGACCGCACTCACCCGCCCTGCGCCCTCCCGCTTTCCCGGCCTTCCCACCCTGCCCTTCGGGACTCGCCCCCGCAGTCGCGGCACGGTTACAGCCCTCACTGACTGACAAGAGAGGGCGTTCTCCTCCCGTCCCGCCCCGCCCCGCCCACTTCCCAACCAGCGCGCTCCCGCACCAGGCCCGCGCTCCGCACCTCCCCACGCCACGTCATGCCGCGTCATGGCCCCTTCCCCCCCACCTTGCAGTCACACGCCGGGCACAGCCAGCCCTCCTCCTCAGGCAGCTTCGACACGTCCAGCGGCGGGTCGAGGCAGTTTTGGTGGAAGGCGCAGTTGCAGGGGCCGTCGCAGAGGATCACATCGTCGTCCTAGATGCAATCAGGCGGAGCGACACAAGAGGAGAGAGAAGTGGCGAGGAGAGGAGAGGAGGGAGCAGCAGCACAGAAAGGGCGAGGATTGGGACTTGACGGGCGTTTCAAGGCGATCAAGGGCGTCAGGCGACAGGAGGGCAGAGCAGCGAGGAGCACCCGTTAACCCATTCCATTCAGCCCGCTATGCAGGACCCCCAGCAAGCTGCGGCGGCACCAGCAGCAGCAGCAGCAGCAACAAGAGCACCATTACCAGCAGCACAGCCAGCACTGCGGCGGCAGTCACACGATCATCATCACAGGACTACAGTCCGGTCCACCCGGGCGGGTCTGGTCTCACGTCGGCCATTTCGTAGCTGTAGCACACGGCACAGAAGATGTGGTGTTCCTCCAGCTCTCCCTCCTCGTCGAAGCAGTCGGCGGGGATGGCGCGCAGCCCCGGCGGCGCGTCGCACAGCGCCAGCGCCTCGCGTATGGCGGCGCGGCGCCGCTCCAGCGCTACCCGGCTGCGCTGCTTCTCGTACGTCAGCTGTACCTTCTTGCGCGCGCCGCCGCGCCAACCCTCCGCTGCATAGACGGCCAACGCGTGCTCCTCCTGCGCGCAGGTGCGCATGCGCGGGGGGCAGGGGGTTATGGTGTGGGGCGTTGTACGCGAGCCCTGTTCTCACCAGCTCCTTTGCTGGTTTCGCTGCGGTTCCGGAAACTTTTTTTGTCCCCCAAGCTCCCGAGGATTGCTCTTTCTTTCACCACCCAAGACCCAACCCTACGAGGGTGGCATTGCCGTCCCATCTCGGCCAAGACCAGCACAGCACAGCCTCGTACCCCAGCCCGGCGGCACCTCACCTGTTTGATGTGCTGCACCTGCCGCTTCACGCGGCGCAGCAGCGAGTGATAGAAGGCGACGCTGTTGCCCTTCTGCGGTACGCCGGACCCCGGCGGCGGGGTGCCGCCCTCGTGCTCGCCGTCAGAGCCGCCCTCGGACTGCGTGCAGGGTTTGGGCGGTGATAAGGCGGGGGCGGGACACAGCGGTGGGGTTGGGTGGAGGTGGAAGGGGGACAGCGGGCGGGCTTGGATTCGGAGCGGAATTTTGTGTCTGCGACACTGCGAGCGGGAGATGCTGTATTTATGTAAACAAGACGCAACCACGTCATGACATCCCTTTATCGTTTCGAACTTTGACGTCTTGACATTATCGATTTTTACAAGGTGAAAGCTGTAAGAAACTGAAGCTGGACATAGTCCGTCCCAGTCTGCATGGAAAGCAGAATGAGCGCCCAACAGCACCGCACACGGAAGCTGACGACTTGGCATATATGCGTTTAATCATAATTTTCATGAAACCCCTTGGCGAACTACCGTGACCAAATCGTTGTGCAGCGAAGGCCAAGGCTGAATTTGAAAGCGAAAACCCTCAGAAAGCTGACACAACGTACATCGGGTCTAAATCGGCGATAATCATGAGATCACAACAACGTGAATTGCAATTGCAATGCCGATTAACCATCGCTGAGGGCCTGTAGTGCGCACAACGTTGCCGGGAAAGCTCTTGAGCGCAAGGTTGCGACCCTGCCCTACCACGGGTGAAGCCCTACGACGCTTGAAAGATGGTCGGGCCATTCGAACGATACTTCTTGGAGTATTTCAGTCTAGCGGATAGCGTTACCAGACCACAAGGACGCCGTGAACCCTTCGTTTTCCCGAAGTGTGTACGGCCGCTGCTGGCCACATTTCCTGGCAAACTACAACAATAAACTTTGCGTCTGTGCAGGCGCGTCATTAAGTTTGACTGCTTGCCCTGGCAACCAAGTACGGGAAATTGTCGCGGCGCGTTGGGAATACTGTCCCGTGGATCACAAACAAAGAATGATCAGTCGTAAAGCGTTAGGAAGAGCAGGACGCCGATGGAGAGAAAGGCTTTCAGCTGCAGTTGGCGGCGGCGGCAAGAACCAGAAACCATGCACCCCTCCTACACACGCCTTCATGCCCTCCCTCCGTCCCAGCCTAGAACTCGCCCATCCATGAGCACTCACACACACGCCACGCACCTTGTAACCGTCCGCCAGCTTCCGCCGCTTCCGCTCCCGCCGCTGCTGCCGCTCGCGCTCGCGCTTCGCCGCGAGCGCCTGTTCCCGCCGCTGCTGCGCCGCCGCCGCACTGTCCACGGCCGAGGCGCCGCCGCCGCCGCCACCGCCCGCTAGCCCAGACGTGGTCGCGGCCGTCGGCGCCACCACCGCCGCCAACGCTGCCGCGCGCAAAGGCGTCTCCCGCCGCCTCGAGGCGTTCTCCCCCATCGTCACCGCTGCCGCAGCTGCCATTCGCTCCTCCTTGAGGCGCTGCCGCCGCTGCCGCTCTCGCTCGCGTTTCACCACCAACTCCCGCTCGCGCAGCTCGTCGGCCGCCTCATCCGGGATGGCGGCGGCTTCGCCCTCCTGGGCGTCCAATGCGCGGCGCCCATCGCCGCCGCCGTCATCGTCGTCGTTCCCACTGTCGCGGCCGTCGCCGGAGCCGTCGCCGTCGTCGGAGTCCTCTGAGCCGGATCCCGTCTCCATGTCATCGGGCCGCCGCGGCGGCCGCCGCTCACGCCTCGCGCGCTGCGGCTGCTGCTGCCGCCCCGAGTCGTGCTCCTCATCTCCCTCAGCGCCACCGTCACGATGATCGCCGTCGTCATCGTCGCCGCGCGGAAAGCGCGGCAGTCCTGGCGGCCCGTGGCCCATGCCGGAGGAAGTCGTGTAACCGCTGCCGCCGCCGCCGGCGACGGTGGCGCCGACGCCGTCGCCGCCGTCGCCCTGCCGCTGCGCCATGCGCTCTTGCTTGAGCCGCAGCCGCCGCTGCCGCTCGCGCTCCCTCTTCACCGCAAGTTCCCGCTCGCGCTTCTCTGTGGGCGTGCCCATGAACTTCTGCCGGAGGCGTTTCTGAGCCGACGGCGAGTCGGCGGCCTCGCCAATGCCGCCTGCGCCGCCGCCGTCCGGGTTCGAAGCAGCCGCCGCGGTGACCGCCGGCGGCGGCGGCGGCGGCGGTGGCGGCGGCGGCGGGGTCACGATCACCGCCGGTCGGCTTGGCGGCTGGAGCCGGATGATGGGCCCGCCGCCGGAGGGAGGCAGCGGCGGCGGGAGGATGAGCGGCGGCAGCGACGGCAGCGGAATAATGATGGAGCCCGGCGGCGCCTTGATGCCCGCCAGCGCAGCCGCCGCCGCGCTAAGCGCGAAGGGCAGGTGTTGCAGCGCCGAGAACGCAGGGGCGGCTCCCGGCGCCGCTGATGAAGGCACGGCCGCCGCGGTCGTCAAGGCACCAAGGCCCGGCAGCTTGACATCCGCGGGTAGGACGGGTGACGCGACGGCGCCGTTGGGCCGCGCTTGGCCGCCGCCTGCGGCGGCGACGGCGGCGCCCCCGGCGCCGCTGGCGGGAGCGGCCGCGGCGGCGGGCTTGGCCTCGCCCGCCTCCGACGGCCCGCCGTCCTCCCCGTCGCCCGTCATCTGGACGTCGGGGTCAGTGGACGAGCCCACCTGCGCCGCCCCCACCGCACCTGCTGCCTGCTGCTCCTCCCGCCGCAGCCGCATCTCCTGCCGCTGCAGCCGCTCGCGCTCGCGCCGCCGCGCCAGCTGACGCTCGCGGCGCTCCTCCGGCGTCAGCGCATCCGCTCCGCTGCCGGCCGCCGTAGCTGCCGCCGCCGCCGCCGCCTGCGGCGGCGGCAGCGGCGCGGCTGCCGCCGCCGGCGGCCCGACGATGGGCAGCGCGGCCGGCGCCCGGTCAACGGCGGCATCCGGACCGAATGGACCGGTCAGCAACCCCTCTGCTGCAAGGATTGCATGCTGCTGCGGCTGCTGCTGCTGCGGCTGCTGCTGCGGCTGGTTCTGAGCATTGCTGGCTTCCTTCAGCTTCCGCAGCTCCGCGCGCCGCTGCCGCTCGCGCTCCCGCCGGCGCGCCAGATCCCGCTCGTGGCGCTCCGCCGCAGACAGCTTGGCCTGCCCCTGCCCCTGCTGGCCCCCCTGCTGCTGCGCCTGCTGCTGCTCCTGCTGCTTCTGCCGCTGGCGCTGGTGTGGGTCGGTCTCAGAGTCGCCGTCGGCCTCGCTGCCGCCGGCGGCGGCGGCGGCGACGCCGCCCGCGTGTGCGGCCGCGGCCGCCCGCGGTTGGCCACCGCCGTCGCCGCCAGCGCCGTTCTGCAGCAGGGGCTGTTGCTGCTCCTGCCGCATCTTGAGTCGCTGCTCCGCCGCCTCGCGGCGCAGGCGCCTCGCGGCCTCACGACGCCGCGCCAAATGCGCCTGCCGCTTGGCCTCAGCCTCCTCGGACAACTGGGGTGTGAAAACAAGGAGGGGCGGTCGTTCCGTTAAGAGAGCGCAACGCAGTGTGGCGCAACTGTGACTGGGGTGTCAATGCGACAAAATGAGCGAGGCCTAGCTGGGCCTTATTTCTTATGCAGCTTTCCCGTGTCCATTTGAAAACCACGCGCGTATCGCCAAGCAAGCTGCCACGCGCGCGCAGAGCCGCGGGACCCACCGGCGGCTTGCCCGGCTGCGGGGGGCGACGGCTGTTCGCCGCGTGCCTGCGCCTCAGATCCGCGTCGGAGCCCTCGGACGCCTCCTCCTCCTCCTGCTGCTCCTCCTCCTCGTCCTCATCTTCCTCCTCCCCCTCGTCCAGATCCCCCTCCTCGCCCTCCTCCACCTCTTCCTCGCTGCCTCCCGCCCCAGCGGCGCCCTCCTCAGCGTCCTCTCCCTCGCCTGGCGTGGCAGTCCGCCGCTTTCCCGGCCGCGGCGCGCCGCCGTCGGAGCCCTCCGAGCCCTTGCCCACCGACCGGGCCCGCGCCGGCGGTGCGGCCGCCGCCGCGTCGCGGCCGCCCGCCTGGTGACGGGAGAACAGCGGCGCGTCGGCGAAGCGCGCCGGCACGGGCGCGGAGCGCCGCGGCCTGCCGCCCGCCGTCACCGTCGCCGCAGCGGCGGCCTCCGCCGCCACCGCCCCGGCGGCCGCCAGGCCGCGGCTTCCATTGGCCGCCACGGCGGGCCCGCCGGCTTCTGACTTCACCGACGGCGGCTCCACTTTAGATTGGACAGCCCTCGCAGCAGCGGCGGCAGCGGCAGCGTTTTGGCGCTGCTGCTGTAGCACTTGTGGCGCCTTGATACCGGGAAGCTTGATAATGAGTCCCGTGCCGCCCGTCTCCGCCTTGACGCTTCGCTGCGGCGCCGCCAGCTCAGGCCTCACAGCGGGCTGCTGTACTTGCTGCTGCAGCGGCGGATGGGCCTGCTGCTGCTGCTGCTGCGGTTGTGGGACCGGCACTTGCGGGCCTTGGCTGTGCTGACGAAGCAGCTGCTGGTGCTGAGGCTGCGCGCTGGCCACGCCGCCCGCCGCCGCTAGCCCGCCGCCAGCGCCGGCGGCGGCGGCCAGCGGGTTGAAGACCCGTGGGTCGGCTGTGGCCGCCAGCGTCGCGTTACCCTGCACCGGCATCACACCGGCATTGCCGCCGGCACCGACCGAGGGCGAGCCTGTGGACAGCTGCCGCTGCAGCTTCTGTTGCTGCTGCAGTTGCTGCAGCTGCTGCTGGAGCTGCAAGTGCTGCAGCTGCTGCTGCGCCGTCGCACCGGACATGTTGCCGGGCACAAAGTTCTGGAAAAGGGCCGCCTGCTGCTGCGGGTGGCCCGGGGCGCCAGGCGCGGGAATGAAGGTGCTGCGGCCCGGCAGCTGCGCCGGCAGCGGCGGCGTCGCCGCCGACTGGCGGATGGGCACCATGCCTTGCGCCGGCACAGCGGCGGCGTTCGTGCCGCCGGCAGCCATCGAGTACGGCATGCCCGCCAGCGGGAAAGCAGCGGCAGCCTCCCGCTGGCCCACCGCCGCCGGCCCTGCGCTCCAGGGAAGGCCCACCAGCCCTCCGGATGAGCCCAGCAGCCCGCCGCCGCCGCCGGTGCTGAAGAACGTCGTCACCGCCGCGGCGTGCGGATGCTGCGGCACGAGGCTTCCCGGCAGCGCAGCCATGTTCGCCAGCGCTGCATTGGCCGCGCGCGCCCCGGCGGCGCCGCCGACGGGTCCTGCGGCGGTCGCCTGCGGCGCGGCGGCGAACCCGCCTTCGATCATGAAGTCGTCGTCGGCGCCGTCGAACTGCGGAATGGTCCAACCGCCGGCAGATCCCGCGCCGGCTTCACCGACCCGCGGGTCACCATCGCCATCCTCGTCGGAGCCAGATTCCGGATCTGCGTCCGAGCTGCCGCCCTGCACGCCGTCAGCCGCCCCACGCGGCGCGTCGTCACCGCCACGCGCTTCTCCATCGGCGGTCGGGGGCAACGAAGAGGCGCCGCCGCCGCGGCGCTGCTGCAGTACGGGGTGCTGCTCGGCCGCGAGCTGCCCCGCGCCCGCACCACGGCGTCCCGCAGCGCCGGAGCAGCCCTCCGCTGCGGAGGCGCCAGCCGAAGCCGAAGCGCAGCTTGCCGACGGCTCCTGACGATAGCGCACCTCCACAGCCGCCGTTTCGTCCGCTGCGGCTTCCCCATCACCGCCGGACGGCATGGCGACGGCAGGGCCGCGCCGCGAGCGGCCATCGAGGCGCTCCAGTCCAGAAAAGCCATTGCGCTCCGAAGTGGTGGCGGCGCCACGGGCCTTATCGCCGGCAGGTGGCAATGCGCCGTCGCAGCGGCCGCCGTCGCCGCCGCTGCCGCCAGGAGCTGCGCCGTCAGCGGCCGCAGGGCCCCTGCGGGTCACGGCGCTCGGCCTGTCAGCCGCGGACGCAGATGCATCGCGGGAGCTGCCGGCCCCGTCCCTGGCCTCACGGCCGCCGCCACGGGCACCATCACCACCACCAGCGCCGCCGTCATTGTCGTACTCGTCGTCGCTGCCCTCCCTGTACCGCCGATCGATGCCCGCCATGTCATAAGACGGGTGCCCGCCGGGGCCGCCCGGTCGGCCTGGACCCGGGCCCGCGGCGCCGGCGCTGCCGCCGCTCAAGCCCCGCTGCCCATCGTAGTACATGCTGCCGTACCGATTCCCCTCGAAAGCAGCATGGCCCGGCGCGACGCCGCCTCCTCCGCCGCCGCTGTCCATGGACCCGCCGCCGTGCTTCATGCCCGAAGCAGCGCCATATGCGGCAGACAGGGGCCGCTGCCCCGAGGCGCCTCCGGAGGCCGCTGCAGCCTTGGCCATTGCCGCAACCGTAAATGCGGCCACCAGGTTGTCCATGTCACCGGGCGCGCCGTATGCGTCAAGGCCGCTACTGCCGCCGCTCTGTTGCCCGCTGTTGGCGGCTTGCAGGCTGCTTATGTTGCCCCGATAGGCCGGTATCTGGCTTGGGTGCTGCTGCTGCTGTTGCTGGTGTTGCTGCTGCTGCTGGTAGTGGTGATGGTGTTGTGGGTGGTGCTGTTGGTAATGGTGCTGCTGTTGCTGTTGGTGCTGTTGCTGCGGGTGGTGATATTGCTGCTGGTGCGGCGACCGCTGCTGCTGCTGCTGTTGTTGCTGCTGCTGCTGCTGAAGAATCAGCTGCTGCTGGTGATGGTGCTGCTGCTGCTGCTGCTGGTGGTGGTGCTGCGGCGGCGGTCCGGCGTCCTGCAGCTGTTGCTGCTGCAGCTGCAGCTGTTGCTGGTGATGCAACTGCAGCTGCAAGTGCTGCTGCCGCCGCGCCGCCGCGGCCGCTGCCAGCGCGTCCTGCGCGGCCCATGGGTCCTCTTGGTTCCGCCGCGGCGGCGGCCCACCGCCGCCCATGCCGATCCCCAGGCCCGCCGCATCCACGCCCGCAAGACTCGCAAACAGCTCCATGGAGATACCACCGCCGCCACCCATGCCGGCGGAGGCGGCTGCCGCCGCCGCCGCCGCGGCGGCCGCTTCCGGATCCTGCGCAGGCTCCTCGCCTTCCTCGTTGCCCTGCACCGCCGCCAGTATCTCCGGTGGGACTGAGTCCGCGGGAACCAATCGGTAGCCGGGTGGATAGTCCTTGCGGGGCCGGCCGCGGCCGCGCCGCACGGGCATGCCCTGGGGATCCAGCAGCACCATGCCGCGGGGGTACGGCACCGCGCCGGACAGCAGGCCGCCGCGCGGCAGGGTCGGCGCGGGCGGCTGCTGCGGCATGCCGTTGCGCCAGCGAAGAAAGGGCGGGAGAGGTGCGGGAGAGGCGGGACGGGTGTCAGAGCGGGTAGGAGTTGCGTGGGCCTAGGCACCGGCGGTGGTGCCCGCCGCGGAGTGGTGAGGGAGGCGAGGCAGAAGCAGGAGCAGCACGATACGACGATGACCGCAGGAAGCTATACGCTTGGCGAGGAAAAGGAGAGGCAAGGCAAGGCATGTACCGGTACGCTTCGGAGGGATGCAGGGTTTCAGTGGGGCAAGGGTGGCGGGCGCAAGGGCGCACCTGCTGCGGCTGTGGCGGAGGGGGCTGCGGCGGTGGGGCGGCCTGCTGCATGCCCGCCACGGCGGCGACGGCGCGCCGCGCCGCAGCCGCCGCCGCGTAAGGCGGCGGCTGCTCCACGGCATACTGAGCCGCGAACTGCTGCTCGTACTCTGCGTCGCCGACGCCCATTGGCTGCGCCGGCATGGGCCTCATGGGCTTCCGCTTGCGGTTCCGCGCGGCCAGCATCGCGGCGGCGGCAGTGGGATCCCCCCCATACGATGGATCCTGTCCCCCATAGCCTTCTGAGTCTACGGGATCGTAGCCGTCGTAGGCCTCGTCGAGATAAGCACCGTCGTCGACGTAGCCCGGCCCAGGTAGGCCGTAGGGGGGTTGGCCGTAGCCATCCGGTCCCCTCGGCCTCAGAACCTTGGGCCCGGGCGGCCGGCCGCGCCGCTTGGGCGGCAGAGAAGTGCCTTCAGAGTAGTCACCGTAGGGGTTCTGGTCGGCCAGGGCGCCGTGCGCGGGGTTGATGGCGTATGTGGGCGGCTGCTGTCCGATGCGTCCTTGCGGGTTGGGCGGGTAGCCCAGCATTCCTTGGTAGGGACCAGCTGGGGCTTGATCATAGCTTTGTTGTTGCCGGTATGCAATTCTCAGGTCTTCTCCCGGGCTTGCGGCGAGTCCTTCCGGCGGGCCATACTGCTGCGGTCCGTCATGCGCGCGAAAAGGTTGAGCAGGCATGCCCCGGTGCCGTTTGTAATCAGGCTCATCTGGGGGACCTGCGAGCGCATAATTTAAAGAATACCATGGCAGCTCAGTCAACGCGAGAGCGAACTCCCCACCCACATCCCGTTCCGAACGCCCGCGCAACAAAATACAAGTTCGCAAGAAGATCCCCGTAAAATAAGAGCTAAAAAAGTCGTCCACTTCTTAAGGTCTCCGAGACACGCAGACGCGCCGCGGCCGGCACGCCCTCGAGCCTCAAGCCGAAACGTGGAGCTCAGGCTCGATCCGCCACGCCTCATTATTCCGTCAGTTCCCACGGAAGTATATGATTTCCAGCACTTATCAAAATGTCGCAGGTGCCCTTGCGACCAGCCCCAACGCACCAGCCTCGCGAAGCGCCTGAGCATAGCGCAAGAGGTTCAGCTGTGCTGCATTATCCATTTCACCAAAGCAAAATTCCGGTCTGCGTCGTGCGCTGTGCGAAGCCCACGACACCTCAGGCCCAGACCAGGCAGCAGATAATAATTTCTACATACAGGCTTGAAGACACGCTTGCGTATCTTGGTATACTGTATTGATTTTATGTGTCAGTACACATAGCGGCGTTGAACTATGACTTTTTGTGACGTGTTCCATGGGTACGTGTTTTGCCCCACCGTGCGGGGGCCCAATCCGCAATCCCCGTCCTGTCGTTCAGCAGCAACACCAAGACTTGTGCCCCTTCTTCTAATAGGAGGAATTTCCAGATATGGTTATCTATGCGTAAACGCACACGATCTGAAGCCAAATCCCTGGGATGAGTGGGTGACCTTGGGGGCCAAGGCGACAGGGCAAGAGTATGTGCCGGCATGGTCCATATTGCTGCCCGTATTGGGACATGTCTCCGGGGCGTTTCATATATGACTGCACTCCTGCAGAACACAAGGGGCGGCGCGAGCTGCGTGAAGAATTTGTGAAACACGCGCCCACTGCTCCGTCACCACGAAGGTCCGGGTCATATGAAATTGTCACTGGTGACAGTGGCCAAGTTGATTATATCCTTTGCCCAGCAATCCTGCTTCGCTCACAATTTGTGTACGAAACTAACCGTTTGTTGACAACGGTCTTCGCCCGCGAGTTTAACCCTTTGTATGGTCAATTGCTCCAATTGACTGCAAGGTCTTCACCATAAGATATTAACCTGGGCTTCATTGCGCATGACGAGCATGTGCACGGTGATAAAAGCGGCGGCAAGGAATTGGCATTTTCTGCCCGCTAGGTAGCTTTATAGTTTTCCTAGGCCGGCTGGAGTCCAATAATTTTCTTCGTAATATCCGCAAATCAGAGAGTTACTTGGGCGGCCGTTGGCCCAAACTGCTTTCAACGTCGACCACAACCTTCAACAGACCCAAACCATGCAGCTCCTTCCCGAACGGGCATGCGCTGTCGTTGGCGGAAAACGTGACCCGTCGTGCTTGCTTTACCACCCTTTTGCCGCCAAGACGTTTGGCTTCGGACCCGCCGGCACCGCTGGCGCGCCGAAGCGCCCTCCGGGCCTCAGCCCCGCCGGGGCACCCGGTCGTGGCCTGACGGTTCGCGGGCCCCGATCGGTCATCACAACTGCCACTGCTCATAGCCCTGAGGACGCTTCAGCTTCACTCTCGCCTCGACGCCAGGTAAGGAAACCTTACCCGCGAGACGCGTGTGGAGACGAAAACCCGGCTTCAGCCTGACTGACCAGCACGCTTGCCTACCCAGATCGATTCCTGCCCAGTTTCGACACGCGGCGGTGATCTTTGCAAGTTATCCCTTCTTCTCTGTCTTATCGACAGCCTACACTCCCCGCGCCATGCAATACCTGTGGATATCAGCGCCACCGCAGCACGTCCCCCCTGCCGATGCACAAGCACACACACAAACTCACACCCCAGCCACAACCCTCCCCGCGACTGCGACTGCGACTGCGGCGCCCGCACAACCCCGTTGCATGCTTAGTTTCATGCTTAAACACCGATCAACCCTATAACGATTTTCCGTCCCCTTGTCGCCACCACCACCACCACCGCCACCACCACCACCACCACCACCCGCCAAACACCAATCGATGACGCACCAATGACCCATGTGCTCATCCTCATTCCACCCACACCCACACCCCCTGCAGGCAACCCTCCGAACCCACCCACACCCACATCCACACCCCCCGCAGGCAACCCTCCGACCCCGCACGCTTCGCTCGGCACCACAGCCAACGGCACCGCAGCAGGAGCAGCAGCAGCAGCTTCTTGCCTTCGCAGCAGCTGGTGACCCACGGGTCAGTGCAGCAGCAGCAGCAGCAGCAGGAACCAGGAGGCGCGCGGCAGCTGAGGCCCCGGCGCCGGTCACGGGAGGCGAGGCACGTGGCGGCGCTGTCCGGTCGGGGGCCGGGACCGGGACCGGGGCTGTCCGGGCGCGGGACCCGGCCTCCGCCCTCCGCCCACAGCAGCAGCGAACGCGGCAACAATCGCCGCCGCGGCAGGACCAGGACCAGGAACAGGACCACCACCATCAGCAGCAGCAGCAATGGGATCTGCAGCCGCGGCAACAGCAGAGCCGGGAACAACTACGGGACCAACGGGAGCAGCAGAGCCGCGCCGTGTCGAGTTCGGGTTCGACGGTGCACCCGACGAAGAGCCCGCGCCAAACTGGCTTTGCGCTGCGGACGGGTGAGTGCGGGGGAGTGGATGGGGGTAGCGGTGAGGGTGAGGGGGAGGGTGGGGGTCAGGAACCCTATGCATTCACACAAGAACACACGCACACACAGGGACGTAGGGACTCTCCCGGACTTCCCGGGCGCCCTGTAACCCACCCACCCACACCCACGCGCACCCACCCACCTGCCTGCCGTACACCCACACAGGCCTGGCTCTGACCTTTCTGGGCACCAATTCGGGCGCACCCACCCTGGAGCGCAACGTCAGCTGCACGCTTGTACGGCTGCCCGGTGCCGTACACATGGTGGATTGCGGCGAGGGCACGCACCGTCAGCTCATGTCGCTGAGGGGCTCCCTGGACCTGGCGGAGATTGACGGGTGGGTGGGTGGGCGGGTGAGGGTGGTGGGTGGATGAGAAGTAGGTGGGTGGGTGTGCTGTGTGGGCGGGTGGGTGGGTGAGGAAATCAAGCGAGGCTCGGGCCGGTGGGTGGGTTTTAGGGTCTTAGGGTTGTTTTAGGATTGGTGGCTGAGGCGGCAGGCCTCTCCACTCCTCGCGAGGGACATTCGCGTGTGTGGACAAAGAGGCGAGGGACGCGAAGCGGCGGAGGGTGAGGGGTCAGCACAGGGGAAATCGCCAGGGGTTTGGCTCGTCACCCCTCAGTTGCAGCTCACTGCCACATACACATGCCGTACATACACGCAGGATTTTCATCACGCACCTGCATGGCGACCACTGCTTTGGTCTGCCGGCGGCGCTGGGTCTGCTCGACGAGGTGAAGGCGGCAGGACAGGCCGACCCGGCGCGGCGGCGGCACCATGTGTACGGCCCCCCGGGCCTGGCGGTGAGTGCCGTACCGTACACTGAGAGGAAGCGCCGGCACCTTTCCCTCCCCCTTTTCTAACTGTCTCCCTTCGCCCTTCCCTCCCCTTCCCTTCCCTCCCCTCCCCTCCCCTCCGCCCGGCCAACCAAACCCACTCGGACACGTCGCAGCAGTCGCACCCCGTAACACCACCCAACCTGAACTCCATCTCTGGGTTGCCTTTCTCTACCTCCCCTTCCCTCCGTCCGGCCACCGTCGGCTCCGTTCCATCTCTCCGCTTCGCCCTTTATCAACCCTGTCTCCTCTCCCCGTCCCCTCTCCCCGTCCCCTCCCCCCGTCCCCTCCCCTTCAGGAGCTGGTCCGGGTGTCCATGATCTCCACGGGCCTCACCCGGCGGCTGCAGCTGCCCCTCACCGTCACCGAGCTCGTCAACTCGCCCGCCCAGGCCCACCCGCCGCTGCCGCTGGAGCAAGCGCTGCAGCAGCACAGACCCGGACTGAGAGCGCAGCGGCAGCGGCAGCAGCGGGGGGCGTCGTCGTCGTCGTCTTCGAGGGACGGCGAGGGCGAGGGCGAGGGCGGCGCGGGGGGAGGCGGCGGTGCGGCGGTGCTGCTGCAGCGCTTGGCGGCGCAGCGGGTGCAGGATGCGGCGGAGCTGACGGTGAGGTGGCGAGGCGGGGGGGGGTGGTGGGAGAGGGAAGGTCGGGGGGCGGGGGGCGGGTTTTGTAGGGGCTGTCTGGCTTGCGGATGGGTTGCGGATGGGTTGCGGATGGGTTGATTTGGGTTGTGATGATTTGGGTTGTGATGAGCGGGGAAAGAGGGCGGGGGAGGAGGATGGGCTCAGCATACAAGATGACGGCGGGTGACGGCGACGGCGTCAGCACTGGTTGGGAGGGGGAGGGCGGGGTGGGGCCGGGCTCCAGGCTGAGGAGGGTTGGAGGGTGAGGGATGAGTAAAAGAGAGAGAGAGAGAGAGAGAGAGAGAGAGAGAGAGAGAGAGAGAGAGAGAGAGAGTGTGTGTGTGTGTGGAGTCCCCCCATCCCCCCTTTCCCAACCCCCCGCGTGACTCACGCGTCACTCCTCATCCTGCTCTGCGGTACCTCGAAACAGGCCGCCGTACAGGCCGTACAACCCCGCGTCGCGGCCCTGGAGGAGATCTGGTCGCCGCCGCCGCCCTACCCGCCCGCCGGACGGTACGGCAAGTACGGCCAGTACGGCAGCCGAGGCGGATCCTACAGCGGCTCCGACAGCGACGCTCCCGAGCAGCCGTCCGGCAGCGGTGACGACGACGCGGACGAGGGTGGTGGCGCCGGCGGCGGCGGCGGTTCGTCGTTCTACCGCCCTTTCGTGGCGGCGGAGGGGCTGTTTTGGGAGCTTCCGGGCTGCGCGGGGATGCGTGTGCGGGCGGCGCAGCTGCAGCACCGAGTGCCTTGCTGGGGCTACGTCTTCATGGAGGCGCGGCCGTATGAGGAGGGCGCGCGGAGGAGGAAGGTGGGGCGGCGGCGGGGGGGGTTTGAGGAGACCGGCGGGGGGCGGGGGAGCGGGGGATCAGCGGCGCTCCATTGGAAATGACCAGTCAACTAACAAACGACTGTAACTGCTGTCAACCACCGCCAACCAACCAACGACCAACTACCACCCGCAGGTGGTTGTGCTGGGCGACACGGTTTCCTCCCGCCCCATCGCCCCCCTGGCTGCCGGCTGCGACGTGATGTCCCACGAGGCCACCTTTGCTCGCGGCATGGAGGCCAAGGCGCGAGTGGCGCAGCACAGCACGGGCTGGATGGCGGGCGCCTTCGCTGCGGCGGTGGGCGCCAGGAGCCTGGTGCTGACACACTTCAGTGCGCGCTACCGGGAGGGTCCCAGGGTGCGTGGGTGTGTATGTGTGTGTGTGTGTATATGAGAGAGTGTGTGTGCGTGAGAGAGAGAGAGATTCAGAGTCAGAGCCAGTGACTCTGAACACATCAGTGTCGTTACGGTCGTTTGACTGGTTTGCCTGGCTATGGATGGTTCGCCCGGTTCTCAGCCTTGCCCCTTGGGCCTTCCCGCCGCGCTGATTTCGCTCTCACCCTCCCGCCGCTCCTCAGGACAATCTGGACTACGGCCGCACTTCGGCCCGCTCCACCAGTCACCTGGAGGCGGAGCAGCAGTCCTGGGCGGTGGCGGGACTGCTCCGGGAGGCGACGGCGACGTACGGCAGGCCCGAACACATCTGCGCCGCGGCGGACTTTTACACACACCATGTGCCGCCGCGGCTCGCCGCCGCTGCGGCTGCCGCCGCGAGTGCGTGAGGCCGCAATGCGGATTGCGGGTTGCGGATGTCGAGGTGTGTGCGGAACTGCGGATGGGAGGACGGCGCGGCGTGTGGCGACGATGTGCGGGATTTTAATAGGCGATGGCGCACGGCGCGGTCTTCCTACATAAAGCGACGCTGCACAAGCGGGTCGTGATTGCGGGTTGCAGTGCTGCAATGTGCTGTGCTTTTCGGTGTCAATGCGGCAAGGTGGAGCGCGGTGTGAGTGTGGCTTTATTATAGTCTATTCCGGTTACCGTAATTACCGATGTGACCAGGCTCGACGATGATCTGTTATCAACACGTCCTCCTTTCCAGAGACATTCCAGAAAGTTTACCATCCCCGCCACCACGACACCGTGGCAGCCGTGGCACAGCTTAGCGCACAAGTTCCTGTCCCGACTCGCCACGTCCCGCATCCATTCACCGTGTCTTACCAGCATGTATCGTCACGCCGGCACCCGACAAACAATCGCAACAACAGACAACCGCTTCAAAGGCAGAAACACACCGAGCAGCAAGGAGTACGGCTCGCTACTACTTACGAACCCGACAAAAGGCCGCGCCGACGACGCAAGAAGCGCCTGCATTGCCCCATCTTCAAATGTCGGCGCAGCACATACCCCCAGTAGAACCCATCACCACAGCAACCGCACAACGTCGGAATGACACCCAACTTGCTGAAACGTTCGTTCACTTCTTGCATCCAACTTCGCCAAGGCACATAATCAGCTGCTGCGCAACCAGGATTGCAATCTCAAATCACTTACCACGCAGGAAAAGGCTCTACAGGCAGCGTGGGTTAGCGCACACATGCAAGACGAGAAAATGCCGAAAGAACACGCGAGCTTGAGGAAAGGAAGAGCCAGGCGCCCCCACCCCCCGCCCCCGCCGCCATCCAGGCGGCGGGGGAATAGGCAACGCCCTATATCAACGCCTCGGCAAGGACTCCTTCAAATGCACGAGCATCAAACATCGGGCTGCCTGCTTTACGTGAACTTCTCAGTGAGAGGGGTGTTGGCCAGCGGGGTCTTGTGGATGGCCGGCACGGAGACGTCGAAGGAGACCGCCTTCGGAATGCCGTTGAGACCCTCGTTCTGGTCGGTGGGAGGCAAGGCAAGACCAGGCCATTGAGGGGCAGTTGGGTGCAGCTTGGATGGAGGGTCGGGTCTCGGGTGTGGGGTTAGGGCATGGGTCGATGTCGGTCAAGAGAGATGCCGGCGAGCCGCATGAATCCTCCAGAGATTAAGTGTGCTGTGGCCAATAAAGCACACAATAGAAACTCAACATACGATCAGTTTTCCAGAAGACACTTCGAATCGTGATTAAAATGAATCCCGATCCAGATTGGGCCGCCCATCCGATGGGATGGATGTGACACACGTGGTCGCCGTACAGATCTGCCGTACCTTCAAGATGCGCACGCGGTGCTCCAGGTTCAGCAGCACGTTCTCAAAGGTGTTCTCAAAGCCCTTGAGGTTGTTGTTGTAGACGTGGGTGGCGGTGTTAATGGCCCAGTCGGTCTGTCGGGGAATGGCCGTTGCGGTCGCGAGTCTCAAGAAAGGTGGCAAAGGCGTCGCACCAAAAGCGAGGGGCAACCGAAAACCACCGTCCCACGGGTCGCAATTCATGGGCTTTGCTGCCGATCCGGCAGTGTTATCCGGCAGTAATCAGCGACGAGACATACAAACAATGCCAAAAATACAAGCTCAAAGCAGGAAACGTGGCCGATCCCATTCCACAAATGTCTGTAAAGAGACTGGTAATGAAGATGTGCGCGAGGGGCACAGCAACAGCAGCGGCGGCGGCGGCGGCGGCGCCAACGGGGCCCCCCGCAGGCACTCACGGTGGAATCAAGTGCGGAGAAGACCTTGTAGGTGGTGTCCTGGATGAAGTTGATGATGGGTGTCACGAAATTGAAGTAGCCGCGCTCAATGTCGGTCAGATTGTCCTGAGAGCACGAAGGACGGAAGGGTGGGGGCAGAGAGAAGGTGGAAGGTAGGCTGAAGACAGGGAAGGCGAAATAGTGGACGAGCACAGGCGGGCAATGTTCGACGAGCTGTAGTGGTGGAGCGAGCAGCGGAAGGCAGTCAAACGACCAGAAAGGCCTGCTGGGCAGGACAGTTTGGGGCGGATATTACCGTCGAGGTGCCGCTGCTGTTGCCGCTGTCATCTGGGCGCCCCTCACCCATACGACCTGGGCCGCTGCCCTCCGGAAGGCCTCCCGGCAAATGCGCCCTCATGACCCCACACCGCGGCGCTACACCGCTCTTGACTCCTGCCGTGCCGTGCCCTGCCAGGCCGGGCCGTGCCCGCAGACCCACAACCCATCCCGCCCACTCCCATTCCCGTCTCCACTTCTCATTTCGCATCCACGTCCAGTCCTCGTCCTCTCCCTCATCCCCGGCCGCAACGACCCAGCGACGTAAATCCGTTGTAATCCTTCGATCCACGCCCGCTGTCGAACCTGATAGCGCCCACAATACACGCAACACTGAAAGGAAGCAGCTTCACTTCGCTGCAGGCCTGTCACTTCTTGCCTGGAAGTTGGAGGGCGCAACGGTGCGGATGAGCAGCCAGGGAGTGGACACCAGCCTGAGGGAAGCAGGCAGAGGGGAGAGACGGGAGGAACAGGCGAGCAGGCAGGCAGGCGGGCACGCATGCAGGCCGCAAGGTTGAGTAAAGATCACGGACGGAACCGGCAACCGTAGTCCTGGCCTTGTGCAGCAGTAGGCGCTGGGGTGTTAGCCGTCGCGCCCCTTTCCACAATCCTTTGGGTTATAGAGGAGGAGCGATGGCATATGCTGACTACCAACGCACCGCCGAGTCGTCAGCTCACGACAGAACATCCAATATCATTCATTCATGCATGGATCCTCTGAGGAATGCTGCCGCCGCTCGCGCACAAGCAGCGGGCGTGCGCGGTGGCGGCTGACCGACAGGCCGAGGCCGAGCGACCCACGGGCCTCTGCCGCCGCACGCCTCTGCTGTCAGCGGCCAAAGCGAAGATGTGCTGCTGGGCGAAGGCGCTGCTCCGCTTGCCAACCATTCCATAGAGTGTAAATAAATCGCAGTGCATATTTCGATTGATACAACTCTTGCAAGGGAGCGGCTTCGACGCAAAAACGCCCTCAAACGCCGAAACAACGCTTCTAAATGATCGTGCACGTATTGCATTAAATACCGCCCTCATAACATGCCAGTTATAAGAGATCGTGATGCATCATGTCTTCGGATCCAGCTCACCAGGTCATGAAGGAGGTGTACGTTGCCAGCAGGCGCCAAGGCCAGGAGAAGCGCTTCAGCGGACCGTACTTGCGGTCATAGATGGGGCGAGAGACGGTCGTGAAAGCCATGGTGACTCCTTGACCTTGCTCCGTCGAGTTGTGTTCGGACGTCGCAATCGAGCGGCACTGGGTAACGCTCGGGTCGAGTCGCAGATGCGGCACCACAGCAAAAGGCCGGAGATCCCTTTCGAGCAGTGTGTGTGGGTTGCAAGAAGGGCTGCAGCGTTTACGCAGGATTTCGTTTGCCAAGCTGCAACTCTAAGGTACACTATCATGAATGCGATTGGGTTTAAGTGGTAATTTTTCAAGCGTTGTACGGCATCCGCCTCTCACTTTGCTGGCCGCCGCCGGGCAAATGCTGCGAAAGACTTTGGACGGCCGGGAGGCTCCCGAGGTCTGTGTGCAAGAGGGATTGCGCCTTGGTCCGACCCGAGCCGCAGCCTCTACTAACAAACTCTGCAAACGCAGGACAACTTGCAGCAGCTGAACCGAAAAGCACATTTTTTGATCAACACACCGCCGAAACCAATCCGTCCCGGGAAGGCACCAGGGCCTCGGAAGCTGACGGCAGACGAACCGAGACACTTACTTAACTCGCAAACTATTGCGGCGCCGAGTTTCTAAAAGCAAAGACCGCGCGCACCGCGCCTGGCTGACTGTGTAGGACTGCTCAGATTTGGACGCGCAGCACTTCTGATCTCCGTCTCGTTCCCCGGGCGGCGCTGCGTATGCTGCCCACCGCGCCGGCATTTATGCTGCCCACCGCGCACCTCCACCACCACCACCACCACCACTACCAGCCAATCCTCGGCTCCCAGTCGCCCACCGACCCCCAGTGGCAGGCGCACCCGCACTTCCACGCGCGTAGCGCCGGCCGCAGAGTCGACCTCGGCGACGCTTTCGCCGAGGATACGTCGCCGCTCGGGACCCAGCCCGCCGCCGCCGCCGCCGCCGGCGAATCGTACTCTGCCGGCGCGTCGGACATCAGCCCTTCGCCGGGCGCGTCATCCAAGATGTACGACACGAGGGAGCAGCAGCGGGCGGGCGGGCTGATGGAGGGCGGAGGGGGTATTCCGGGCTCGAGACTCCGCGGCGCCGGCGGCGGCCGCAGTGGCGGGATGTACGGCAGTGGTGGCGGCGGCGGCGGCGGCTCCGTCGCGTCGGTCGGGTCTTACTACGGGACCGCCGGCGGCGGCCGCGGCGGCGCGACGCGCTACCCGCGGCTGCGCAGCTTGCAGTGGTTGTGGTCCGCAGTGGTTTGGTACTGGAGTACGGTGGCGTGGGTTGTCACCCTGCCGTGGAAGGTGAGCGCGTCGAGGCCTTTCTGTATGTGTGCGTGTGTGTGTGGGAGGGCCGGGATGCTGACCCGTGGGTCGGCCCTGGGTCGGTGGGTCGGTGCGGGCGTTGATGGTCGCGTCGATGGTCGCGCACCGATTCACGGATGCACAGACAGGTGTTTTGGAATCATGCATGAGACGTACAGATGCCGTACTCTCAAGCCGCGAGCGTGTGCCCCCTACCTTCACACCACCCCACTGCAGCGCAGTCTCCTGCGGCCTCCTGCGGCCTCCTGCGCCCCGCCGCCGTTTCGATACCTGTCACCATCTCAGCGCCCTGGAAACCCAACCCTTACGGCCCATGTCGTCTTCCTTAGCCTGTCGTCTCATCTCACCTCGTCTTGCCTCGCCTCGCCGAGGCGTTGCTTCGCCGCCCCGTCGCGCCCTCCCTCCCCTCCCCCTCGCGCCCCCCTCGCTTCCCCCCAGATCTTCACGTGGCTCACCCCGGGCTTCCTGAAACCCGCGGAGGAGTGGGTCGAGTCCACCCTGGAGTGGTGGACCGGGCCGCCCATCCGACTGGCGGCTGACGTCCTGTACGGCATCATCTCCTGGTTCGATGGCCTGGTGAGGCGGGCGCGGATGCGGATGCGGCTTCCCTGCTGGCAGCTGGCTGCGTGTGTGTGTGTGTGTGTGTGTGAGCTTGAGACTCGTGTGAAGACTGCACATACTGTACAGGAATGGGCTTGACTTCCAAACATCCCAACGCCGCCGCCGCAGCCAACCCCATTACGCCGTGACCCCTCAAACGCCACGCCCTGCGCCTCCTGCCCCCCAAGTTTCAAACCCAAGCACCTCTCGTCCCCGTCGCGCAGCTGTCGCCTGCCGATCTCTGCCTTCCCCCCCCCCGTCTTGATCGCGTGCTTGCCCGTCCCATCCGCACACACTTTGGCCTCTGCTGCCGTACACCTGCATTGCAGCTGTCGTACGGCCGCCGCTCCGTGTCGACCACCCACAAGTCCAACATGCACCACTTCTGGGTGGCCTACGAAGCCTACCTGCGCCTCATCCAACATAAGGCCCACCTGATCGAGAAACACGGATTCGACGGCCTGTGGATGGCGCTCCACACTAAGACCGTGTAATAAAAGTGAGGAAGTGAAGTGAAGTGAAGTGAGTGGTGGTGGTTCAGGCGGTGGTGGCTTCGGAGCGTGGTCCGTCGTCACCCGCTGGGTCCCAACTCCAAGGGGCTATGTGATGATGATGACCAGTGGCGCGGGCGCCGTGAGGCGCGGCGATGTGGATTTGGGTGTTAGCTGTTAAGGTGTGCAGACGGGAAATTGAGTGAGGACCGTTTTCCATTTGACGACCCAATGTAGGAGCACCGGCACAGGAGCTTGCGTGCATAGGGTCTACCCGCTCTTGTTGAACGAGGTCATGTATGGTAATAATAAGATTGACTTTGTTAAAACGGCTGCGCCGATGGTTGGGTTTTAGTTGACGCGCGCGGCTTGGTCCAGGGAGGGACAGGCGACAAATAAGGTCTTCCGAAAAGGAGAGGAGAGACTGGGGGGTCAGGCGGTGGGGCAGACCAGACCCAAGCTCCGAGACCTGGCAGATGTTCCAGATGTAAACATGCAACGACACCGATTGACGCGAGTGGGCCACTGGTCCAGGCGTAAAAGTACGGCACGGGTAGATGCGGGTGCGGGTACGGAAAAAGAGGTACCGCGGGTGCTCGCTTCGCTTGCCGCATGCGGACAGGAAGGAATCCCCAATGCACTTTGGGAGTAACGCAGAGCGCGCGTCGGCCGGCCTCGACGGCCCAAAAAAGACGACCTGCTGAGGAAAAACCAGACCCTCAACCAAGTCCGGCATGCCTAGCAAGAATCTGACGCGCTGCAAAAGAATCGAGAACAAACGCGAACGTTTGTGACAAAACATTCGACAAAAATCCGCGCACAAAGAATCAAAGAGCCGACTTCGGCGCGCGCTGCACAAGATTGCTCGCTCCAGAGCACGCAGCGGAGTTTCAGCACGCGCCCTCCTCGCTGCCGCCGCGCCGGCGGCGGCAGCCAGCACACCAAGCAGGCGCACACAGCTGCCCGATGCGCAGGCCACAGGGGATCTCAGTTGGGATTCTTGACCGCATATGTGATACGGGCGCTCGGACTGTACACGGCGAAATCCACTCACTCGCTCGACAGTGTGTAACTATGAAACAGTCCACGTTCATCGTACATGCAGTACATAGAACTTGTAACGCTTCGACGATCCGGTATGTCGTATACCCAGTACAAAGCAAAAGAACTAAGAGAGCTTCGACAGAACGACGAAAGAATACTGAAACACACTCTACTAGTGAGAACGTCCCGATGAGGGTGAGCTACGAGGAAACGCTTCGGACCGTTCGCATAACCCATCCTGGGGGTCCGCGGACGCCCGCTCCCGAACATCGCCACCGCCATAACCACTCACTGTCGTAACACCGCCGTAACAATGTCGTCCTGCACGCAAACTCTAAAACCCTGCGGGCGCGCCTCCTGCGGGTGCGCCGCCCGGGCGCCGCGCCGCTCGTGCAGCGCCGTATGGCTCGAATGCGAGCAGATCCGGCCTGGCCTGGGCCCCGTTGAGAAACGACGCATCAAGCTGCAAACAATGCATATACGGTAAGCAGCAAACATTCTACAAATGCAGTGTGCTGGTTGCTGCACACCCACAAAAGGCCTTCCTGCCTCGCCCCATGCCCATGCGGCCTTACACCCTCCAGCCACGCCAATGCCAATGCCAATGCGGCACTCGTTTCACCCGTTTCAAAGGCGGATGCGGAGGCGGAGGCGGAGAACGACGAGCCTTCCGCCTTCCTCCACGTCCAGCGCTGCGAGCAAAGAATCGTGACAAGCTGGAAGTAATTGAAGTACGTTCCGTTGCGATGCAGCCACTCGTCGCAATCGTTCTGGGAAACGTTGCCGTTGGCCAACCATTGACCAGTGCCCCGTTGGGTTGCTGAAGTGGCTTGCACTCGTTCAGCTTCGCCGCCCCTGCCCAAGCTGGCTCGCCAGCTGGTGACACCCATCCATCCTGCAGAGCCGCCAACGTCGCCGATCCGCGCGTGGCGGCACCCAAGGAGGCAGCCCCCGAGGGCGGCGCACATCCGGAGGACGTCCTACAGGATGCTGACGCTAGCAAGCGCCGCCTGTACGTCGTCCCCTACGGCGCTTTCCTCGCCGCCGTAAAACAGTCCCAGGCGCTTGAGCACCCTGGCCAGCAGGTGCGCGACCTTGCGGCCGGGCCTGCCGCCGCCCGCCACCGCCGGCCGCGGAAAGCCATCGCTGCTGACCTCGTCCTCGCCGGCGCCGCCTGCAGCGGCCGCGGCGGCAGCGGTACCGCCGCCCACCGCCGCCGCCGTGCCGTAACCAAAGGGCGACGGCTCCTCCAGCGGCAGCGCCTCGGGACTGAGCCGCTGCAGTACGGCAATCAGTTGCCCAACCAACTCACGGGTCGCCATCTGTTGGCAGCAGTCGATGCTGCAGGAGATGTTGTACAGCGCCCGTACGGCCGCCGCCACCACGGCGCCATCGCCGTCGTTGGCGGCGGCCGCCAGGGCCTCCGCAGCGCCGGGCGCCAGCAGGGGTGCGCGGCAGGGCGGGCAGCGCGCCAGGTTTTGGAGCGCGCAGCAAGCGGCGTGGCGTGCTCCAGTGCTCGTGAGGCTGTGCTCGGCGCTGCGGAAGGAGGGGCGGTCCCGAGCACGGGAGGGAATGGGGCACGCCAGGAAGGTAAAGCAACGTGCAATACGTGGAGGAGGAGGGTGGCGAAAGGGTTATGGTGGGCGTGGCGGTGGGGTGCGCGTGGCGGGCCTAGGGAGGGCTTGTCCCGCCTTTAAGCCGGAAGTCCGTGACTGGTTTCTTTCTGCTGACTAGATCAGTCAGTCAGTCATTTAATCAATCCGCGCACCTGAGCAGCGCCAGCAGCACCAGACCCGCCCTTCTCTTAACCAGCAACATCTGCGCGTCGAGTGGGGAGAGATGGGCGGGACGGGAACGGGAAGGAGGGGCCTCACTCCCTTAGGTACCGTACTTCGCGGGGAGCGGCAGGCAGGGAGGGTGGATGTGCACGCAACGCAGGCCGACAGCAGACGGGAGAACCCCCGGGTCCAAGAGAGGGCGATACGGTACCGGCCAGCCATGATGGACGGACGTTCCCAGCCACCCCAAGATCCCACACAGCCACACAGCGGAGCCAAATCTCGACGCACCTCTTGACAGGGGCCCACTTGGTTGGCTGCACACGTTTCCCTCCGGACTGGACTGGACTGGACTGCGCACCCACGAACCCACCTTGGCCTCATCGCTGGCTCCTGCGGTGAGGTTGGCCACCGCCTGGGCAGCCGCCTCCCGCTGCGCCGGCCTGCCGTCCAGCATGACCTGCTGCAGAGACCACACGCCGCCTGCAGGGCAGTGCAGCGCAGTGCCGACAGGCCGTGCAGTGCAGGGCAGAGGGTTGACAGGGACAGGAATGGGCGGCAGGACGGTCAGAACGCAGCCGCCGGCAGCTATCGTAGCAGGCCGAAACACAGCAAGGGCCACGGGACACGACCGCACACGGCAGCCGCGCTCGGGTGGTTTTTTCCGGCGGAGAGTGGCACACGACAGAAAGAGCGGCAGCACCACAGAGAGACACAGAGGGGGGAGACAGAGGGCGGCAGCAGCACCTCGCGCGAAGGAGGGGCTTCGTTACGAAGGCAAGACCATCGCCATGGTGCGGGGCTGCATCGGGAGAGGAACGGCATTGACACAGCAGGGTGACGCATGAGGAGGACCCACGCGTTGACGCAGCAGAGCAACCCCCTCCCCCCGCCCTCTTGGAGCTGTCGGCTGCAGGTGAACGGCTCAGTGCTTACCCTGCTGTAGGAGCTCAGCGCGCAGGGCCCTATCCGCCGAGAGCGCCAGAATGCCCTGCGTGCAGGCAGGCAGGCAGGCGTGCAGGCATGTATGCATCCATGCATGCAGCCCAGTGAGCCGGGTGCGCAGGAGGGGTCGGGAGGGGGACGTGGGGAGACGGGGGGAGGGAGGGGAGGCCGGGGAGGCGGGTACGGGGTCAATGACACGTGGGGGACGGGTTGGAGGGTAGGACTGGCGCGGGGGGCTGCGGAAGGGCTTGGACGCGAGGGGGGCTCACTGGACACCGCATCGCACTTGGCGCCCCTCAGGGTTACGCTGGCAACCCGCTGTCACCGCGCAGTAGGCCGTACCTCCAGCGCCCCAGCGACCGTCTCTGCGTCCCAGTCCGCGTTGTTCTCCACCACCGACAGCAGCGCCCGCAGCCCTGTGCCGCCGCCGCCGCCATTGCCGTCGCCGTCGTCGCCGTCGGGTTCCGACACCACCAACTGCCGCCGCACCTCGGGCGCCCCGCGCGTAGCGAGCTTGACGAGTGCGTTCACGGCCAGGATCCGAACCTGTACGATACGGATGAACGTGCCGTACCTTTAATAATAATAATAATAATAATAATAATAATAATAATAATAATAAATAATAATAATAATAATAATAAATAATAATAATAATAATAATAGTTGTGGGCGTAGACCAGTACTGCCGTATGGATTGCGTGCGAGGCCCGCGGCTTGGCGGGAAGCTTGTGCGTGAAGGCGCAATCCATCAATCCCTATCCGACACGCTATCGTTGTCACCCTTGTGGCTCTATCTGACCCCCTGTGGCCCCGGGCTACCCCTCGGCATTTCCCCACGTCTGCCACCTTACCCCACCAACGCCCGCCCTTTCCCCAGATCCACTCAGCATTGCCTATGTGCATGTACATGTACATGTACATGCCCGCCTTCCCTCGTCACTCGTCACTCGTCCCTCGCCACGTCCTGCCTGTGAGGCCAGCCCCACGTCCCACGGCTGGGTCGCCCCGACCCACCTCATACGCCTGGGCCACTTCCAGCGGCACCTCCTCCTCCCCCTGCTGCTGCTGCTGCTGCTGCTCCTCCCAGTCCGGCTCAGCCCACAGCACAACACCGTCGCTGCCCAGGCCGCCACCGGCACTGCCACCACCGCCGCCAGCGTCGCCGTCGGCGCGGCGGGAGCCCTTGTCCTCCCAGCTCTCCCGGCGGTTCTCCTTATCAGCGTCAGCGTCGGTGTCATCTTGAAAGTCGTCGTGGATGTCGTCGCCGTCGACATCGTCGCCGTCAGCAACCTCCCGCCCTTCGCCCTCCTCCTCCCCGCCGACCTCGCTCCCCTCGTCTTCGAAGCCGCCCACCTCGCTCCCCGGCATGCAGGACCCGCTGTCGGACTGTAACTCCGGCTGCCTCCGCCCGAAGTGACCCCCGGCGGCGAGTGGCGGCAGTGAGGAGAGGCCCGGAGGCTGCGGCGAGGTGACGAGGGAGGCCAGCAGGGGCAGGGCGCCAGCCTGCGGGCGGGCGGGCGGGGCAGAGCACCGACATGGCCCGGCAAGCCCTTCAGGAAAGCTCATTTCCAGGGGTTCCAAGGGTAAAAATCATCTTCCAAGCACTAGAATATCCCCGAGCACTGCTGACTTCCGACACATCCCTCGCAGCAAGAGCACCTGCGTTGCGAACCGGTCCCAAAGGGGCGAGGGCCTCTGCTGCCCCAGGCCTCCTGCCCTGCCTTGGCCCAACCCCCGTAAGCCGCCCGTCGAGTGGCAAGTGATGGCAAGTCTTGAGTATGTTCGCAAGACGTTCCCTGGCCAGGTCCTTCCTTCCTTTCCCAGCGCATTTCCGTCTGTTCCTTCTAATTCTCCAGCCTTTTCGGTCGACGCGGCGAAGTACCCACCATCAGCAGGCCCCGGTGGCAGTCCGCCACATCCGCCAGGTTGCGCAATACGCCGGCGGCACAGATCTGCGGAACGGAAAAGGGGGGAGCAGAGGAGGACGAGGGGTAGAACATTCTGACTGGGGGGTAGGAGGAGGTAATACTAACTGGGGTAATGAAGTAGAGTGTTGGGTTTTAGGAATGTGGAATGAGAAATGGGTGCCAGGTGGTGCTGCTGTGCGCAGGCCAACACGGCTGGGTACCGAATCTGAATGGATGCGGCCTGGATGCGGCCCGAGGACGCCAGGCCGCAAGCCGTGACTCTCCTTCACCCAAACCACTCGTAGTAAGCGATAAGGGTGCCGCAGTACCGTCGTACCTGTGCCGCCGCATCGCCGTGCCGCAGCACCTCCACGACGTGCCGTACACCGCCACACGCCACAACCCGCGCCGCGCCCTCGACCTCCTGTGCCGTGGGACCCGATCCGCACCCATCCCGGCGCGGCAGGGGTAAACGTCGGCGGCAACGACCGAAACAAAGATACAAAAGCGGAGGTTGACGCAGCAGGGCAAAGGGCGAGGAGCAAACGACACGAGCAGCGAGAGGGTTTCCCGCCCACCCACCTGACCGCTTCGCAGCGGTCCTTCTTTCTTAACCACTGAATCACCCACCCAGCACCCACCCAGCCAGCCACCCACCAGGGAGAGGTGCTCCAGGGCGGCGGCGGCGCTGGTCCGGGTCGGTGGGTCGCTCGCGGGCAGCAGCGCACATAGGGCCTGGGTGAGGTGGAATGTGGGGGAAGGGGGCGGGAGGGTAGATGACGGGAGGTCGGGAGGGTAGATGAGGGGAGGTCGGGGGACAGGGGTTGAGGCGCGACGCGCTGTCAGGTGACATCAGGGAAGCGCGAATCGTGAAGCGTGACAGGGACGGTGCACGGTGCACGGTGGCGATGGCGTGAAGGGATGGGAGCGGCCAAAGCGCTCTCAACCTCCAGCCTTTGGCGCAGCGCCAACCAAGGAGTGGTGGTACGGTAGTCATCCCGCGCTCCCGTGCTGCCGGCACCCACGAGCCAGGCAGCCATGCGGCCTGCAGCCGCCTCTCCCCTCTCGGCACACGACCTACCTCGGACTGCGTGGAGAGAGCCAACGCCACGAAGAAGGTGGCCAACGTCTTTCGTGCTCGTCACATCACAGGGCACCACTACGGCCCTGCCCTGCCACACAGCATACACATTCCTCCCCAACTTCCCAGCCACCCAAGCCGGCCCCTGCTTAGGTAGCCCCTCCCCTACGTAGGCCCGCGCCTCCGATCCCCCACCCAGCAACCCCCCACCCAGCACCCCCCCACCCACCTACCTCCAGTCCGCCCCGAGCCAGCAGCTCTGTCCGCAACGCCTCGCCGCGCTCCGCCACCGCCGCCAGCGCCGTCGCTGCGGCCTCGCAGCGCACCTCGTCGCCCACCGCCGCCAGCAGCTCCAGAAGCGCCGAAACCAGGCCGCAGCCGCCGGCGGCCTTACAGGGCACATTCAGGCGGGGTGCCGTGGCGGGGAACGCAGACGCGGGGTGGACGCGGGGTGGATGGGTGTGGGTGGTGGGTGTGTGGGGGGTGACAACACCACGATACACACACGGCACACACGCACGGTATATCACCCCTCTCACGTCTCACCTCCACCGCCGCCGCACCGCCCTCCGAAACCAGCACGTTGTGCAGCGCCATCACGACCGCCTTGGCGGCGTGCGCGTCCTGGCAGCGCGTCGCCGCCACAAGCGCCCCCAGCACGCCAGGTACTGGCACCGGAGCCGGTGACTCCGCAGCTGCTGCTGGGGCTGCTGCTGGGGCTGCTGCCGGTGTTGGGGTTGGTGCTGTTGGTGTTGCTGGTAGTGGGGCTGCTGATGGTGTGGCGCCGTGTGTCCCCCCGAACAGTGCCGCTGCGCCCTCCTGGGAGCGACTGGCGAACCAAAAGAGGTGCGCTGCGATGCGCTGCTCCAGCGCCGAACCCGACTGTTGAGGGTGGTGAGTGGATGGGTGGGTGGGTGGGTGGGTTGATTTACGATTGAGGTGAGGTGGTGGGGGATGGATGGGACACAGCGGGAAAGTCGGAGTGGGGCGGGGCGGTTCAGCGGGAGGATGGAGGGCGGGCGAGGGGTTACCGGAGGAAGGCGGAGGAGAAGCGGTAACGGCGGACCGGCGGCCAGGGGGCAGCGCCGCCATCGAGAGAACTTGCTCGAGGGGCCTGCGTGCAGGGAAGCGCACACACACACATACACAGCCATACACACCACACCACACACGGCCACAGCCACACACACAACACAGCTCCTACGATATGCTCCGCCCTTGCACGTAGGCGTACCCCGTCAACGTCGCCTCTGTTCCTTCGCTGCTGTTCGCACATTTCAGCCCATCCCACTCCCCTCAGCACCAGACATACCACAAACGTGCCAACCGCCACCGATTCACCCACCCACCCATCCAGCACCTACCCGCAGCATCTCCGCGGCAGCCCTGATGCAGTCGGGCGACCCCGCCACCGCCACCCGCGCCCCCGTGTCCTCCTGGCACTGCAGCATCAGCACCAGCGCCGCCTTGGCAACCGGACCCAGACCGGACCGGGACCGAGGCGCAGCGGGTGATGCAGCAGCCAGGGACGGCGGCGGGGGCGCCGTCGGATCTGTCAGCGGCTGCAGCGCCGTTGACGCTGAGTGCGCGGCGCCGTCGGATGCTGCAGTGGAAAGGATGCCGCCGCTGGGGGCGGAGACGCCGGGGGCGGAGACGCCGGGGGGGGCGGAGTGCGCGGCGAGGATGCGGATCCAGGGCGTGGTCTCGGAGCCGGCGATCTCCAGGATCTGCGAGCGTGCGGTTGACGGTACGGCAAGCAGATGGCCTCGGTCGGGGTGCGCGCGCAGTGGACAGGAGTGGTATCCAGAGCGTGGTGGTGCTGCCTGGCTATAGCATATTGTCTAGTTACCCAAAGCAGCAAAATCTAGCTAGTTACCCAAGGAAGCAAAATGGGTTTTCGGGCGGTTGACACCAAATCTTTAACACTATCACCTTCTTTGGTTGCGGGTTCCGCAGGCACCGGTCGCCTGGTGCTGCTGTTCCCCTCATGCTGTAACCATGACACCCTCCCTTCACTCCCCTGATTCGGTTCTACGACCGATAAGTGCCCCTTGTGCTCATAAGATCGTGTTTGCGCGCATCAAACGTGCACCAGACGACTTACGATGCAGCTGCCCCACCTGGGCCCCACCCAACCCCCCACCTGGGTCAGCGCATCGCCGCCGCCCAGCTCAGGAAAAGCATCCCGTCCACTACAGCCGACCGAACCGCCGCCGCCACCTCCGCCGTCGCCGCCACCTCCGCCACCTCCGCCACCTCCGCCGTCGGCAACAGCCCCGCCGCCGCCGCCAGCCTCGTCGTCCTGCGGCGTGCCCCAGCCGCTGCTTCCCGATGGCCCCTCCGCCGCCGCCGCCGCCGCCGTCGCTGAGTCCGGCGTCGCCAGCTCACACAGCGGCGGTGGCTCCGTTGCGCCCCTCCTCCTCCTCCCTGACGTCAGCGCTGATGTCAGCCCTTCCGCCGCCTCCGCCTCCTCCGTCACCCGCAGCTCCTCCGCCACCCGGTGAGGCAGCAGCGCCCCCAGGGGGAAGCGGCGGGGCGGGTTGAAGGTGCCGGGCGTGGAGATGGCGATGGAGGCGGCGCTGAAGGCGCTCAGGCTGCCCCTGCGAGTGCGCGTTGCGGGCGCCGGGCGTGGGTGGGGGTGGGGGTTAGGGACAGGTCCTCTGCCGCAGCGCAGCAGTGACGAGAAGCACATCAACAAAAGCGGATTTGGGTTTCCGCCATCTCACACCGACGTAGCTGGTACCTACGCCCCCAATCAAAAGGTATTTGAAGTTTACCATCAGCAGGGCAACTGGATGTGCATGCCCGCTGGTGCAAGACACGCCCTCCCGACCAGCCCCAACCCAGCGCCTCTCGCTGGGATTCAAATATTACTGTTGCTCCTGACCCACATCCCCGACCCACATCCCCGACCCACATCCCTTCGTCATTCTACCACGAAAACCCTTCAACCCCAACGCTCTAACTTCCGGCTTCGACCGGAGCTCACCTGGCCGCTGAGCCTTGGTTGAACCAGGGGGGGGCAGGCGTCGCCATGCAGTCATCCCCTTCCTGTCCTTGGCCTCGTCTGAGATCCTCGCGTGGGTCCGTGCCCTGCCCAGCACTCGGCCCCGGGGCGTCAACGCCACCCAGCGTATGCGGAGGCCCTGAGCAGGCGCCGCGCAGGATCCCGCGAATTTGGGTCGGCTCCTGGTCCGGGCTTAGGTCCAGGTCCTGGCGAGGACATGGGCTCCGGGACACGTAGGGCGGGGGGTCCTGGGCTCCGCCGCGTGGGGCGGCTTTGTTGGCGGCCGCGCCCGCGGCGGTCGCCGCGCCGGCGAAGGCGCGGCTGAGGAGCGTGGAGGGCTGTGCAGGGGCGGCTGCGGCGGCTGCGGGGCGTGAGCGGCCGCTGCTGCTGCTGCTGTCCTGCCAGGACCGGAGCGTTGTGGCGGTGCCGTTGCTGCCATTTTCGGAATGCAGCGTCAAAGGTGTATTGAGGGGCCGGGGGCCGAGGACATCTGCAGAGGAAGGAGCATGCGACCAGGCGCACGTTTGAGGAGCTTGACTGAGGAGAGATCCGTGTGCCCATGAAGCGGCATTTGCCTGGTAGCTTTCAGTGGGTAGCTTTCATGCGTCAATATCCCGGCCGCAACAGCACGTGCGCGCACCGAGGAGGAAACCAGATCGACGCACCCGACAACAGCTCTCCGATGCCGAAGTGCTCGCTGACCACATCCAAGGTCGCTTCAATGTGACATGCACGCTTGTAGAGCTGGTCGATTTGACGCTGTTGCTGACTTATTTGACGCTGTTGCTCCTACAGGATAAAGAAGAAGCACGGAGCGCAAGGTATGTTGCAACGTAGCGGGATTCCGGCCCAGCTCCCGCGGTTGGGCATAATTAGTTGTACCTACTACGTCTTCGCACCTTTGTAAGCAGGATAAGGTCCTCCATGGACGGACGCATGTTATCATTACTGTGTCAGCAAAGCTCCTAGTGACGCACGTAGAGTAATCCGGGATTGGCTGCTGGAGGCACGTAAAGTACTTACACGGTCCACACTTGTACCTTCTGCAGTTCGGCCGCTGAAGCCATGCTGCACACATTTGGATTCTGCTAACGGTCGCCAACGAAAAATGAGTCCGCCACCAAACCTCCATCCCGCAATCCCATACTAGTAAGTTAGGTGAGTATTATAATTTTTTCGTTGGAGGCGCAGGAAGCTGCTGTGGCGGATCATCATAGCTATGCGTCAGGACAGGCGCCATGCATCTCTTTCCCCCGGGTTTGCATACTTCTGTACTTCCGGTCATTTGCTCGCGTTGGCAGAGTAGGGTCATATCGTGTGATGTCGGGTTTGGTTGAGAAAACGACACGGATGGGCTCTCGAAAGAGTACTGAGTAAGCGGCTTGAGTAACGTACAACAGGTTGTGAGCAACCATGGCTTCAGCAGAAGGCTAAGAGCCATAAGCACACGTTTAGCATTTACACAATTCGGAGAGTCATATGTACAGAACACCATGAATATACGTTTGCCATTATCGTCCTAATCCTATCAATTTACTGGGTGGGGATCTTATTACCCTCCGGTGGGGTGCATGGCTATTGCCATGCTTGCGAGTCGGGTGCGCAAGCGCACCCAATAACCCGCACCCAATAACCCGCACCCTAAAACCCTAAAACCCTAATACCCCACTGGTCAGCCCCACGGCCCAGCCCCAAGGGTCAGCCCCATGGGTCAGCCCCACAGCCCAGCCCCACGGATCAGCCCCACGGGCAAGCCCCACGGCCCAGCCCCACGGGTCAACTGCGACCCATAAACCGACCCATAAACCGACCCATAGACCTACCCATAGACCGACCCATAGGCCGACCCGTAGGCCGACCCATAGGCCGACCCGTAGGCCGACCCATAGGCCGACCCATTAGGCCGACCCATAGGCCGACCCATAGGCCCGACCCATAAACCGACCCAGAAGCCCACCCATAGGCCGACCCATAGGCCGACCCATAGGCCGACCCATAGACCGCCCATAGGCCGACCCGTAGGCCGACCCATAGGCCGACCCGTAGGCCGACCCATAGGCCGACCCATAGGCCGACCCATAGGCCGACCCATAGGCCGGCCCATGGGCGGATTCATAGGCCAACCCATAGGCCGACCCATAGGCCGACCCGTAGGCCGACCCATAGGCCGACCCATAGGCCGTCCCATAGGCCGACCCATGGACGGATTCTTAGGCCCACCCATAGGCCCACCCATAGGCCGGCCCATAGGCCGACCCATAGGCCGACCCATAGGCCGGCCCAGAGGCCGGCCCAGAGGCCGACCCATAGACGACCCATAGGCCGACCCGTAGGCCGACCCATAGGCCGACCCGTAGGCCGACCCGTAGGCCGACCCGTAGGCCGACCCGTAGGCCGACCCATAAACCGACCCAGAAGCCCACCCATAGGCTGACCCATAGGCCGACCCATAGGCCGACCCGTAGGCCGACCCGTAGGCCGACCCATAGGCCGACCCATAGGCCCACCCATAGGCCCACCCATAGGCCCACCCATAGGCCGACCCATAGGCCGACCCATAGGCCGACCCATAGGCCGACCCATAGGCCGACCCATAGGCCGACCCATAGGCCGACCCATAGGCCGACCCATAGGCCGACCCATAGGCCGACCCATTGCTGCTTATTATGGTCTCGATACCAATTGTAAGCATTTGCTGTTTACAATTGTTATCGAGACCCTCCCCCCCCTTATACTCCCCCCCTATATCCCCCCCCCTTAGAGCGAGCTATCCTCGGCGTCCATGCACGGGGCCTCCCCACCCTCGCAAGGGTTTTGATCCGATAGCCATGCGCTGCGACCAGGGATCGAACCGGCGACCTCTCGGGCACGAGGCCGTACGGCATAGGTCTCGATGCCTTTGCTGCTTACATCACCCCACCGGTCAGCCCCACGACTCAGCCCCACGAGTCAGCGGCACGGCCCAGCCCCACGGCCCAGCCCCAACGCCAAGCCCCACGGCCCAGCCCCCCGGGTTAGCCCCACGGGTCAGCCCCACGGCCCAGCCCCACACCCCAGCCACACGGGTCAGCCGCTTCCTAACCTTGTTGGACTTTCTCCTGCCCTGGTCGTGTACGCTGCGCTGCGCTGGCTCTTTCTTCCTAGCGACCCTCCTGGCGCACTGGCTCTTCTCCGTCCGAGTGACCCTTCGGATGGTGTCGAGGTGTTGAGCCCGCTGTGACAAGACCAACACGGAAGGGACGGGTGTAGAACCCAGGGTCCCTGGCTGGCTTCAGCAGTGGCCCAGCGCGGGCAACCGCGAATGGCGTGCCAAGCACGATGGCTTGGGTATGTTATCGTAGAGAGGGTGCATGTCCCTCTGTTGTCCCTATCAGAATCTCATCTTGCGTGTATTGCAGGGTGCCTCCTTCGCCCCCGAGACCAACTTCAGGACATTCCATTGCGAAACCGCGTAATGTGTGCATTTCTTTGTACTCAGAACATTACGACGTGACCTCTTCGTGCGAGGCCGATGCCCGTCCTCAAGCCTGGGTAGGCCGTTCCATGGCATGTCGGCGCCAAATAACAAGAACAGCGTTATCGGCCGGTAAACAAGGGCCCTGCCTTCACTAGGCCTTCTATTCTTCGCCGTGACTAGCGCTCCACCAATTCTCTTACAGATATTCTCGCTTCAACTACTAATGAAGTCGATCTTGGAAAGCAGCTCGCCTGCTCGCGAGAAGGCGTGGGTACAGATACTGCTCCCTCAAAACCCGCCTGAGTATGCTCGGTGCAATGTAACATTAAGAACAACGGCAATTGATGTGAAATGTAAGCGGCGCCGTACTCGACGCGCCCGACAGCAACTGTCCGATGCCCAAAAGCTTGCCGATCCTCTTCAGCCGAATACGGTCAAGGAAGCCTCACGCACAGGTGCTTCGCACAAGCGCATAGCCGAGACATTCTACGGTTCCGTTTGAGCGCAATGTGGGTTTCCCGCATTACTCCGCGCCTGTACTTAATTCTATATATTATTTGGGCCGGGTGCACGGCTGCCGCGGTAGTGTAAGGCCGCAACCATGCTGGCGAGTCGAGTGCGCAAGCGCACCCATTGACCCGCCCCCGAGAAAAATTGAAGTTAATCGCAGGTCCTCAATGAGGACCATATAAGCGATTAAGCTTATAAGAACAGATACTACACATGATCTGAGCCAAAAGGCCGAGAAAGGTATGATTGTAAGCGGTAGAATTTCCAGACCAGACTTCGGGATGCGTGCTGGCAGGCGGACACAGAGAGATGGTGGGTGAGCACTCCAACCGCTAGTCCGCCACCGTTAGCGTTCGTGCAGCCATGCATGTCCCATATTGCTGGATCAGACCTCCCGGGATGTTGAAGAACTGTCACGGACGAGCCGGCGTGTGCCGCCGCAAACTTGTCTCCGACAACCTGCCCCCGAATCTGCTCTGGTGTCACCGAATTTGCACGTAAGGACAGCCCCTATAGCGTGTACCCAAACCTAGCTGTATCATTCAGATGCTCATTGCAGCTAGGTGAGAGCATATTTCGGCGGATGGAAGCGTGTAAAAGTTACGTCTTTCGGCGCGTTTGGGAAGGGGCATTTACTCGGGCACGATGTAACGCGGCACCTTCGACCCCCCACACACACACACACACCCAAACACACTGTGTTTGGTTTGGGTGGTAGTACCAGACTACCAGTGCCCCCTCTTGGCGCCCACCGTCAAAGTGCGCGGCCCTCGTCGCCCGCTCCTCAAGCATATTCCCCACGCGCGCCTGCACGAACCTAAGCCTCCGAACAATCAACCCCGGAACCCTGCTGCTCATGCTGCACCATCGCAGCCCACACGCCGCGTCGGCGCGCGCATCAGTCCTGCGCCCGCACCCGCACCCCCCGATCCTGGCCATCCACAGCGACTGATCCACGGTCAGTCAGTCAGTTCCACTGTCAGGTCCACTGTCAGTCAGTTTGTCCAGATATTTCCCAGCCACCAACGGTGCACGACACGGCAGGCAAATGCAGGCAAATGCCCACCGGTGCGGCGGCACTCGCCCGTGAAGTCAGCAGGGACAGCAGGGACAGGAGAATCCGGCCCGGCCAAGCCGCGGTCGCGAACACGCGACTGGTACTCGCCCCCATCCGCAACATCGCGAAGGACAGATTGGATGGATGGACAGCCCGGAGGTGCGCCGCAGCGCGAGTTGCCATCGGAGCCAGCGATGCGATGTTGCGGCGGGCGAGAGCGATGCCGACCGCACCAACACCCCCGGTCGGTCTGCCTGCCGGCTACCAAGCATGCTCCGTGCATCGCGGCCTGGCCCACGTGCCGTGCTGCGTGTTCCTCACCAACCGCACCGCACCACGCCTGCCCCCTGACCCCCGTGTCTGCCCCCTGATTGCGTCTGCCAATATGCAACCGCGTTTGCGCAGTGGTCATTGCTCGCACCTCGGGGATCCTGCGTACTTGCATGCGCTCACCACCGCAACGAGGGCGGTGTCCGTGCCCCCTGTGGTGCAACGAGAGGCGGTCACCAACCGCGCGCACAAGTCCTGTTATGCACCTGCTGCGTGTTGGACATTAGAACGATTAGAGCCGTCAACACAGTTCAAGAGCATGCAGAGCCGCAGAGCACGCGCGCTCCTTGTTGTCTCCCGTTGCCCTATCTCCAGGTATGAAGGTAGCCCTGCTCCGCCCGCCGGGCGCATATTCCTTCCGTCCCCACTGGCCTTCCCTTCCCCTTTCACAACCCATAAGTCACTGTCACGGCTCAATAATCAAGTCAAGTCCCGCCCAAGATGACATGATCGCTCGCGTACGCGCGGACACGGGAAGCCCACGCAGGTTGGGCCAATGGGCCAATGCACGCAGGTTAGGCGCCGGCGGGCCCCGCCTCCTGACGGCTGAAGCCGCAACACAGCCACCATACCCGTCACCATCGAACCGTCACCGGCAGAACAAACAAGCACTCATTCGCTCGCGAGGAACCCGCCCCCCCAATTCTCCATCACGCACGCGCATCCCGCAATGCCCCCCCCCCTGGCCCCTCCCCCTAAAGCTCCCAGATCGAGGCATTGTGCACGCTGCCGGCGCCGTCCGCCATCGTCTGCTGTTGTTGCTGCTGTTGCTGCTGCTGCGTCAGCTGCGCGTCAAGGAACATCCAGTGCCGGAAGGGCCTTACGTGCCCCGGCAGCGGCCGCGCCTGCGCCTCTGCGCGGCGAGGCCGGAAAAGATTGGCGATGTGCAGAATGGACATGCACCGCTGGTGCACCAGCTGCGTCTTGCCAAACAGCTGCGGCCCCTCGTGCACCCAAAACAACACCACCCATGCCGCCGGCAGGGAGGCCTGCTTCACCTTGTTCTTCGCCATGGGGGTCGCGTGTACGACATCGTACAATGCCAGCGGGTGCGGCGTCGCACCGGCAGGCGTGGTCGAATGGACTTGCACGGCGGAGTCGCCGTCGGCGCTGACGCGCACGTCCAAGGTCCCCGGTTCGATCCACAGAGCCGACTCATTTGCGGCAGGCACCGCCGACGTGAGCGTTTCGAAGCGGTTGAGGCGGTGGATGGTGATGGGCTCCGGCACGCTCGTGCCGCCGCCCATGCCCATGCAGCGACCCCACGGCTCCGGCCACTTGCGGCCGGGGCGCGGGAAGTAGATGTACTCGTCCAGGTCGCCAATGAGGACGAAGATGTTGGCGCCGCAAGAGGATAGTCCCAGCAGGTTGTGGCTGCCCACAAGGCCCTGGTCGTAGTTGTAACTGCAGCACGCGTGTGTGTGCGCGTGTGTGGGTGGAGGAGAGGGAGATGGAATGGCGGGCGGAGCCGGCGGGCACAGAGGGAGGAGGGAGGGAAGGGCGACCCGAGCACGGGCATCGGTACAAAGCGGCGACCGGGCAGCAAACAAAGAGTCGAGGGAGGAGGCGAGGCGAAGTGACGGCTGGGGCAGAGGGCGTCGAAATCGCGATGCCCACCGCGACTTAATGCATGCTCAGCGCTTGTGTGCATTCGGGGTTACGAAGCCCCGGTCCTTCCAGGCAGGTTTCCAAAGCCCTTGAACTCCGGCAGCGCCGTGATTCATCTGTGTGCCCTGCCCTGCCTCGCTTCCCAGTCCCCACGCAGCCTCACGCACCCCAGCGGGCGCCCGACGCCGTCCGTGTCGTTGTGTGATCGCTCCTGCAGCTCCCAGCTGATCAGCCTGCAGCGAAGCCACCACCCGCCACAGGAGGGAGGGAGTCACACGAGGCAAACGACGTGGCGACTCCGCATCACCCCCCCTAACCCCGCGTTACACGGGTCCTGCCTGACCTACTGGGTCCGCCACGACAACGCTTCACACGCCACGGCAGGCTTCCCGCTCGGCAGGGGTGCGGCCGCTCCCAGCCGCGACACGTGCGCGGCCGAGACGCGCGACTGGCTGACCGGCTGGCAGGCTCATTGCGTCATTGGGCGGTTACCTGCACGGAACAGCAAGACCGCGGTCACGCCGGCCGCCGCCCGGGCGGGCAGGCAGGCCCCCGCCTTCCCAAGGCGCCCCGGAGGCGCCCCTTCTTCGCCGGATCTTCCCCCAGGCCCCTTCACGCCGCGCCCTGCCTCACCTGAGGTGCCCCTTGTGCACCAGTTGCGCCAGCTGCTCGTTGCGAGCAAAGTACCTGCGCATCAGCTCATCCGCGTACAGCATCAGCCCCGACGCGCCGATGGACACGTGGTACGTCACGTAGTTGACCAGCCTCCCCGCTACCTGCCAGCGGAGAGCGACAAGGTTGTGAGCAGGGAGGGAAAGCGGGTGCGAGCGCAGGGAGGGAGAGCGGGTGTGTGCCCACACATGGATATTCCGCGATGAGGGACAGGCCGCGCGTTACACGAGTGCGTTGGGCGCCTGCGCATGCAAGTGGTGCTTTACCTCGCCAGCGGCGCGAGCCAGGACACCTGTGTGGGCTTCACACCACGACTGCCGACGGCCCCCGGGAGAGCAGCTCGCGGCCCCCGCCTTACACCAGCCAGCCATGAATCCCAACGACGGCGAGGCCAAGGCACGGAGCCTGCGCAGCGAGCCGCCCAACCCCACCCTGCCCGCCGGCCCACCTCGGCGTAATGGGCCGCCCAGTCACGGCTGGACTGCGGGTGGCGGACGGGGCCGATCATGGTGTACAGCGCCGGCTTGTCGGGCGTGTACACGTCGGGGGGCGCCAGGGAGGCACACACGTCGCCCTCGGATGCGGGCGGCAAGCAGATCGTGTGCTTGTGCAGCGGGTAGCTGGCCTCGATGACCTGGGCGTGGGAAAGGTTGCAAATGTGGCCGGCGGGTGGCGGGCGGGCCGGCGGGCCGGCGGGTGGGAACGGTAGATGGGGCGTCGATGTGTTACGCCAGCGGGGTGGCGAGGGTGACTAGACGGGGTGGCATTACGTTGCGCGACGAGGAACCAGTCGCGGTGTCAGTGTCGGGAGAAGGCGTGCAGTGCAAGCCGGCGGGCGTCGTCGAGCGGCGTGTCGACACGTCGGCAGCTATGAGTCTATGACACACGGCCAAAGAGGGCACTGCTGGAGGCAGCTTCACGCGGGACGCCGCTCCATAGCGCCCGATTGACTTGCCAAGACATCAGCACATTACGGTACCCCATTACCGCTCGACCCGCCACCCCACCAACCTTGAAGCACTCCCCGACGCCCGCGGGCAAATCCACACGGTACGAGTACGGCCGCTGCCCCACACCCCACACCCGCCGATAGTGCCTGCGGCTGGGTTCCATATTGATGGGCAGCACCGGTCCGGGGTGCTCCGTCTCCAGGCTTAGCTTTGGGGACCAGTGGGCATGCTCCGTTGGCAGCAGCAAGTGCCCGTTCGTGCGCTGGAAGAGGTTTGTTGGGTTGTCCACCCATACCACCAGCCGGATAGCGTCCTGGGGTATGACCGGCCGCGGTTGAGTGCGGCAACTAGGGCCAGATACAGCATGAGACGTGAGGGTACGAAAAAGGGCAGGATGATGAAGCAGATGGACTCACGGAGTGCTCTGGTTACCTGCGCCTGATGCGGCATGTCGTATGGACCCTTGGCAGCTCCAACCCGCTTCAGCCAAAGAGTCATCACGACTGTTACGTTCGTTTTACCATCCCTGGTAACTGGAACGGTTGCGTAAACAGGCCGAAGAACCCGAACGCCCAAGTCGGTTGACGGTAAATCTGCCTCCGTTGCCCTCACCGATAACCCAATTTTTACAGTGTCAGCAAGTCCATATGAATAAAAAAATGACAAGTTTAGAACAATCACTGCTATCGATGACAACGTTTGCGAAAAATGGAAACGAACATTGGTTATTGTCATTGTTATTCGGCGCTTCCGCTAGCACAAGTGTCAACGTACCATCAGAGTAAAAATTACAGGCCTTTGACACGGCCTGGCGAAAAGACAACCCGCAGTACGGCGACGACAGTTAACCGGATGACCGCCCAGCTGATGAGCTGCCGTCACCTGGATGTCTTCAGATCTGTGAGGACCATCTTTGACTTATCAATTCCCTTGTGTCATTGTAACTCATGAGCGTGTGACCCATATCAGAGGCCCGATACGGAGCGCCTGTTGCAGCGGACGCATGCTTCTGCGGCTGTGTAGCCGGGCGATGGCGTCTGACGGCGTGAGATAAAGCGAACAGGCAAACCATACAGGCACGGGGGCGCTGACTCTTGAATGCAAGACAGGGCGCGAGGGCGACGTCCAGGGGCAGTAGCCACGGGCAACGGTCGACTGCGCCACGGCTGCGCCTCCTTAAGTAGTCGACGCGTTCGACGTAAAACGCAATGCTGAACTCTCCAGGGCAACAGCGTATGTAAGAAGGTGCGCACATCCAAGTGCGGCTGGTGTGAATTGATGCCAGCTGTCGGTGCGGGACATAAGGAACAATCGTCCTTTGCAGGGCCTGGCAGGACCCGCAGGTCGCGGCTTCTGATGTACGGACTGCACACAGCAAGGCCCTCATCCAAGCCACCCCACGCACGCGTGGAGACCTATACAAATATGTATCGGTAGTCTGCCAGGCGCCAGCATCGGCGGCCGGCAGCGGTTACGACTTGACTCATACAGTCTTAGGCGGACCCCATCGCTCGGCGAACCTGCCCTTCCATCTTTGTACTGCTAACCCCGCTGCTCGATAGCTAGTGCCAACTGATCAACCACAGCCGGCGCCCCAGGGTAAGCCCCACCTCCACCCCTCCCACTGCAGTTACACACTTTCCTTCACTGTCGTTCCCTCTTCCTCCGCTGAAAAGCACAGTCTCCCCTTGTTCAGTGCCGCCCCCATCCATGGCTTGCGGGGGCGCACGCCGGCTCGTCCGTGGCAGTTCCTCAACATCCCGGGAGGGCTGATTCAGCAATGCGGAACATGGCTGACGGTGGCGGACTAGCGGTTTGAGTACTCACCCACCATCTCTCTGTGTCCGCTTGCCAGCACGCATCCCGAAGTCTGGTCTAGGAATTTATCCTTTCAGAAACATACCTTTCTCGGCCTTTTGGCTCAGATCATGTGTAGTATCTGTTCTTATAAGCTTAATCGCTTATATGGTCCTCATTGAGGACCTGCGATTAACTTCAATTTTTTTCGGGGGCGGGTCAATGGGTGCGCTTGCGCACTCGACTCGCCAGCATGGTGGCGGCCTTACACTACCGCTGCAGCCGTGCACCCGGCCCATTGAATTCTCAAGATGTGCAGAGTACGAACATGTTCCCCGAATTATCGGGCACTCAATTTTATTAATGATGAAAGTCTGCGTTAGTTTCGATGTCTTTTTCCGGAAGCCCTGGTCGTTTAAGCCCTGCGCCCAGCCAGTTAACCCTCTTATTTCCGGTTTGGAGACCATCCGCGCTACATCTACAGTTACCATGGGGTTCACACTTGACATCAACCCTACTCCGCCAACACCAGCAAATGACTGCAAGTGCCAAAACAGAGCGGGAGTGCAAGAATCCCAGGCGAAGATCGTTACTGCGGTTGCCTAAATCCAAAAGCCGTTGGGCAGCGCTTGGGCTTCCCTAAACTTGTGCGATGCCCTCTACCTCCTGTAATGAGCACCCAGAGCGGTATTTCAGCAGGAAATAGTTGGCAGAATAGGTTCAACAGATAGGGCCGTTCACAGTCGACGAGTTCTGATCAGTAAAGCGTAAAGGTCAATTACTCGTTATTTATATTGTAGTATAAGGGGGCATGCAACATTTCAGTGGCTACTAGGCCGGGACGGCGCCGTCGACCTTGAGCGGGCAGCTGCGCTTCACTCGCGAAAGCTGCAAGGATGGGTGGCGTAAAAAATCGCGATGCAAAGATGAAGGCCAATAAGGTCTTCTCGTAAGTCGCCTTGTTGAGCTTTTCGAGAAATCCGGTTTGTCGTGAATGACGGTCGCTCTCCGCTCTGGTCCCCGCCCTCCCCGCCCTCAGGTCCGGCGGTGGGGGCGGAGGGACGAAAGGACCCGCGGTGATCGACAAACGTGGGCAAGAAGTCAAATGCCCATACTGCGACAAAACTTACCAGCAGGTGCGGCATCGGGGTGCACCCATGGCTGCATTCCATGCCCATCGGCCGGCTTCCCAAGCCCTCACCCCTATCGACACGCAACCAGTGCACCGAACGCAACATACGTAGCATTGGTTGCCAGGACTCAGATCGGGACAGGAGGCACGCACGACGTTGCCGTGCCAGTACGCACTGGTTACAGATGGCGATGTCAAGCCCAACGCACGCACGGCAAGCATCCGGCAAGGGGCCCTTCCCTGCGCCCTCCACCCACTCCTGCAGAGTGGCCGGCTCAAGGACCACATCGCGAAACAGCACGCGGACCAACTGCAGCCCGCGGACGCCGGCGCCGCCGCAGCGGCCTCCACCCCCAGCGGCGGTGGCGGTGGCGGCGCCGCCACCGCAACGCCAGCGGCCACCTCCGCCGTTGCAGCGGCCGCTGCGGCCGCGGCGCGCAGCGCCGCTGCGGCCGCTGCAGCGGCCAGTAAGGGCCAAGGTAAGAGACCCTTGGATGCCCTGGGACGGCCCCGGCCGCGCAGGGACGGGACGGATGCTGGCCTTTCAGAGGTAAAATGGGAGAGGCGCGGCCACAGAGACCGCAGCAGCCAAGATCAGCCACGCCCGCGCTGTTGCGTCTGCCGCAGCAGCTGCGGCAGCCGTTGCAGCAGCGGCAGCAGTTCCGGACGCTTGATATGGCAACCCGCGGCCGCCTCCCCACCCCGTTGCGCCGGCTGGCTGCATGAGCCACCTGCGGCCGGTGCAGCAGCCGCCGATCGGGTGGTGGGACGTCACTCCGACGATGGGTCACACAGCGCATGTGGTCAATCTGCCTATCCCAGGAGGAGGTCTTTCGGGAGGACACAGGCGCAGGGCACTTTGTTTGATCAACTGGCGGACTGACTGATTGACCGGCTGACTGACTGACTGGCTGACTGCGAGGGTCCGGGTCCGGGTTCGGGTTCGGGTGATGGGTCCTCCAGGCTGACTGGCTTTCCACCACCACACGACCACCACCACCACCACCACCACCACCACGACACTCGTGTCTCGCTGCCCAACGGTCTGTACCCTTTCGACGCTGCAGCCGCCGGCGGCGCCGCGGCTGGCGGCGCCGCCGCCTCTACCAGCGCCGCCGCTGCCCCTGGCGGCGGCGGTGGCGTGATGCAGATCAACAGCCGCGCGGGCTACTACACGAGTAAGAGCCCCAGCATGCACCTGCACGAGTGGGTACAGAAGGAGAAGCGGAGGCGAGCCAGCTACCACCCCAAAAAGCTGGAGGACGGACGGTGGACGTGCAAGGTAGGAGGACTGGCAGGCAAGCATGCGGTGGCTGAAGTGGCTGGGGGTTGCCACGGTTGGGCCTCCCCGCCTGGGCGGCCCTGCGGTTGGCGGCTGGTAGGCTGGCTGGCTGGCGTGCCACGACATGACGTGGCACGACATGGCATGACGTGATATGATGTGACACGGGTTATGCACCCCTACACGAAAGGCGGGATCGAACCTGCGACCTGGCGGCCACGTACTCAGTGCTCTTTAAGTTTGGGCGCCTTGCCGCGCCGCATCGCGCCGCTGCCCCCGCCTCCGCCTCTGCAGGTGGTCCTGCCCGACGAGAAGAAGCGAGAGGACGACATTGTGGTGTTCTTGGACGAGAAGTACGCGGCGACGGACGAGCAAGAGGCCCGCGAGCGCGGCGCGGTGGCGGCGCTGCACCGGGTGCAGGGTGAGTGGCTGGCTGGCTGGATGCGGATGTGCTGGCGTCCCCGTCTGGTCAGCCCCCAACCCAAACCCCAAACCCTGAAAATCAACCACACAACACCCCAGAGTCCGCAGCCGCCCCCAAACCCCAAATCCCCGAATCCCGTGTGCGGTGTGCCCACTCCCACTCCCACTCCCACTCCCACTCCCACTCCCACTCCCACTCCCACTCCCACTCCCACTCCCACTCCCACTCCCACTCCCACTCCCACTCCCACTCCCACTCCCACTCCCACTCCCACTCCCACTCCCACTCCCACTCCCACTCCCAGGCGACCGTGCGCTGGAGCGCATCCTCCCCCGGGACTTTGTGGCCATGTGGAACGAGATGGGCGAGGAACGCAAGGCGCGAGAGCAGCAGGTGGCGGAGCGGAGGGCGAGGGAGGGGCAGCGGAGGAAGGCGGAGGAGGAGCGCCGCCGCAAGGCCTCGCTGCGCACACCGCAGGTGCGGCGGGGTGGGCTGGGTGGCCACATCCATCCCCACACACGAACACAAACAGCCTTTCAGCGACCCAGCCAACCCGACCACGACAACCCATTCCGCGCATTCCTCCTCCAGCCCACGCTCACTTCCACTCACTCCTCACCTCCCGTACTTCCGTACAATCTGCTCGTACACGCAGGTAGTCGTGATGAGCGCCGCCAAGCAACGGCTGGTGCAGTCGCTGCTGCGCGACCGCGCTGCCGCCGCCGCCGCCGCCGGCGGCGGCGGCGGCGGCGGCGGCTCGTCGGCGACCCGCTGGTCGGTCGGCGCCGACGAGGGCGACCTTTCCGCCGCGGTGGACCAGCTGAGCGCCATGGGATTCAGTCCGCAGCACGTGCAGCTAGCCTTCGAGCGCTGCGGCGGTGGCGGTGGCGGTGGCGGCGGCGGCGGCGGTGGCGGCGGCGGCGGCGGGTCCGTGGGTTTGGAGGCGCTGCTGGATTGGTTGCTGGTCAACCTGCCGTCGGACCAATTGCCGGGGCAGTTCACGCAGGGTGAGTGACGCGGCGCGACGCAGCGCGGCGATGCGCGACGCGGCACCGCGGCGATGCGCGGTCGCCAACTGGGGCTTTGTTCGGTTGGGGATGGGGCACCAACCCCAACCGTATGGGAATGGGGCGTCCGATGACCCTCCACCCCTCCGCCCTCTCGTGTCCCCGGCTGTGCCACAAACATTCACACTGCCCTGTTCACACTACGGGTCCTTTCTCCTCCGTCCGTCCGTCCTGCCGTACAGGCTCCGGAACCAATATGGTCAACGTGGTGGCGCGCGCCGACCCCGCGCTGCAGTCTGTCGCGCGGCTCATGTCGTACGGCTTCACCAGCGCCGAGTGCGAGGCGGCGCTGCGGGCGGCGAGCGGCGACGAGATGGCGGCGCATCTGCAGATGTACGGCGATCTGACAGGTAGGTACGAACGAACCATCATCATCCTGACGACGCTGTGGGGTGCGTTGGGGTGCGTTTGGGTGGGGCGTTGTACGGCGCCGACCGCGCTGTTGGGTTTGCGGGTGTCGGCAGTAGCGGCTACCAACACCCGGCCCCACCGCGCGTTCGGGTCCCGAGACCACAGGCGTCGTACTCCAGGGAAAGCCCGGCGGCGGCGGCGACGGTGACGGCGACGGCGACCCGTGGGCCGAGGAGCTGATGGTCCTGGAGAGCATTTACGACAGTCAGTTTTCGGTTTTGTCCGAGCATGCCGTACGACTGACCCTGGAGCTGCCGGAAGATTGCGCCGTCGCCACCCGCGCCGATGCGCCGCTGGTGCTCGAGTTTGTACGGCTCAGCGGCGGCGGCGACGGCGGCGGCGGCGGCGACGGCGGAGTGTCGTACCCCGACGTGGCACCGCTGGTGTCCATCAGCTGCGCGGGCCTCGCGGCGGGCGCGTTGCGGCACCTGACACGCGTGCTGGCGCAGGTACGGCAGGCCGTTGTGTACGACATGACGACGAACGCGGTACCGTTGCGAAGAAAAACAAGTTGCATAATACTGCAAACTTGCCATGTTTCCGGGAAATTCTGCGACGTATTGACAGTCCAGGTTTTGGGAGGTTGGCTCCGGAACCCGCGGAGAAGGCGAAGACGACGTCTTCTACCAGGGCTAGAGGCTTCGCCAGTGCTGTCAGGGGTGCTGCCTAATGGCCAGATGGGAACTGGATCTGCGCTGCCGCAGTACGGAAGGTGTGCCGTACCGTACTACTGCACGCGTGTCGTACATATGGCCTGCCGGTCCTGCAGGAATCCCAACAGCTCTTGGGCCAGCCGGCGCTTCACGACCTTGCCACCCGGGCTCTGGAGGAGGCGGCGGGGATGGACGAGCAGACGTGTACGGCGGCGGAGACCGGCGGCGTCGCGGCGGAGGCGATGGAGTGGGACGCGGACGAGGACGAGGGCGGCGGCGACGGTGTTTCGGATGCCGGGGACGGAGCGGTTTCGGAGCTCCAGAGGGCGGACAGCTCGCTTGTGGAGGGCTTCGAGGGGCTTATGGTGGAGGACGAGGAGGAGGACGAGGAGGAGGGTATGTCATGCGCGGGGCTTTGGGGCTCTTTTTTGGGGGGAGGGGAGGGTGGGCCTCAGCCGCCGTGGATCGGCACGCGGCATGTTGGCGGCGAGGGTGCTCGCTTAGGAGCTAGGAGCACTCGTGGGTATGTCTGTCTGTCTGTCTGTCCGGGAGGGAGCTCGTGTGTGTGGGCATGTCTCATGTGTTTGTGCCTGTGTGCGTATGTGTGCGTATGTGTGCGTATGTGCCGCCTGTCGGTGTGGCTCGGTGTGGGTCTTGTCTCCTGGTGACCCAGATCGATCAGCGCTGCTCCATCAGCGCACACCCGACACACCTCGCTCCAGCTCCTCGCCCTCTCCAGCTCATGCGCCGCAAACCGCCTGACCCTCTTTCCTTCCGACCGCCCCTGCGCCTCCTCCCTCCTTCCTCCCTCCTCCCCCTGCCTGACCCCGTCGCTGCTCCAACGGGTGGTGGGCCGCAGGGGCGACGGCGGCTGCAGCCCGGCGTCCTGGGCCCCCCAGCACCAGCACCAGCACCAGCGGTGGCAGGGCGGCTGGCGGGGCTCGCCGGGGCCCCCAGGAGCGCCGCCACCGCCGACCACAGGTATGGGGGGGGGTGGTATTGGGGCTAGGAGGGCGGCGAAGCAGAGGCGATTCCCGATTCGGTTGCGGATTCGGATGCGGTTCCGGATTCGGTAGGGCCTATCCGTGCATGAACCCCCTTCCCCCCTCTCTGCCTCCCTCCCTCCCTCCCTCCCCTTCAGGCCGACCCCGCCTCCCTGGCCGCTGAGAGCGCCCGACTGTCTCGCCTGCAGTCCGACCTTGAGACCTCCCCCGGCCACGCAGCCCTGCGCTCCACCCGCCGCGCCCTGCCCGCATTCGCCAGGCGGGGGGAGCTGCTGCAGCTGCTGGCGGGCAATGATGTGGTGGTGGTCAGTGGGGCGACTGGATGCGGCAAGTCAACACAGGTGGGTCCTGGGGGGGCGGAGGTGGAGGTGGAGGTGGGCCCTGGGGGGGTGGGGGGCGTGGGCCCTGGGGTGGGGCCCTGGGCCTTGGGTGGGGGGCGTGGGTGGGCCCTGGGGGTGGGTTGGGTGGGGAGGTGGAGGTGGAGGTGGAGGCGGGTGGAGTGGGGGTGGGCGTGGGGTATTACAGAACCGCACGGATGGATGGCTGGGGCCGATCGAGTTTGTTGTTGGTGACGTAGGTTGCTGAACGGACCCAGAGGCACCGATGTTTGGAGTCGTTGGAGTCGTTGGGGTCGTTGGGGTCGTTGAGAGGGTGGGTGGGACGGGTGGTATACTCGGTTGCATAAGGCCCGGCAGCTCCTGACTCCCCAGGGGTGGGGCGGGCGGACGAACTCCCGGACCGATCCGATCCCCCACCTCTCGTGACGCGATCCGCTGATGCCCGGTGCCGCGGTGCGGCTGCGTCCGCATCGCCGCATTGCGCCCGTGCGGCCGCCCCTGCCGCCCCTGCCGCGGTGCTGCTTACTCGCCGGCTGGGCTGTGCCTCCGCCCGCGCCGCGCCGCGCCGTACTGTCGTACGCAGGTTCCGCAGTACATATTGGAGGATGCCATCTCGGCGGGGGCAGGCGCCGCTTGCAACATCGTGGTCACGCAGGTACTGAGGAGGAGGGGGACTGGGGACTGGGGACTGGGGACTGGGGACTGAGGAGGGGGGACTGGGGACTGAGGAGGGGGGACTGGGGACTGAGGAGGGGGACGATGGGGACGGGGGGACGGAGGAGGGGGACTGCCGAGGGCGTCTGGAGGGCATCATACACACATACAGCGCTCAGCACACATACACACATACAGCGCTTTGTTTTCGCGCCTAGAGGAGCACCGCCAGCCGGTAGCAGGCCGGCCGGGCGCCCCGGCGCTGCAAGGACTTCAGGGCGGGCAGGACAGCGCGGGCGCCGCGTAGTGCGCCGGCGCGACTGCTGTTTGTGCGGACGAAGGGCCCAGCTGCCGTATAAGGCAGGCTGTGAGCTCAAGCTTTTGGGGAGCCGCTGCGCCGTACACCCGTATATAGGGTATACGACGCAGCCAGCTCTGCGTCGAGCAGGAGGGGGTAGCGGCCCCTCACGCCCTTCTCCCACCGCAAGGGGGAGAGTGCTTAGGCGGTCTTTCCGTCGGGGCTGGGTTAGCAGCCCCTGGCCAGCGTCAGGGCCCGGTCAGATACTGTAACGAGACATACACACACACATACACACACAGAACGAGATGACACACGCTGTCCGAAAGCCACGCCCCGTGTGCACTAACTGACCCATTGATACGTACCGACTTGATCCTAACACCCCCTATCACCCCCACGCCCCAAACACCCCCACGCCCTCCGCATCCCCGTTCGCCTTTTTCTCCCTCTTTCGCCCCTCGTCTCCTACTCCTCCTTGCTCCCTCTCCCTCTTCCCTCTCCCTCCTCCCTCTTCCCTCTTCCCTCTCCCTCGTCCCCCCGTCCTCAGCCCCGCCGCATCTCCGCGCTGGGTCTGGCCGCCCGCGTGGCCTCTGAGCGCGGCGAGTCGGTGGGCGGCACCGTGGGTTACAGCGTGCGGCTGGAGCACCGCACCAGCGCCGCCACCCGCCTCACCTTCGTCACCACCGGCATACTGCTGCGGAGGCTGCTGTCAGACCCGGAGCTGGAGGTACCGTAGCTGGGGGGCGAGGGGGCGAGGGGGGGAGAGAAGAGGGGGGGAAGAGGAGGGCTAAGGCGGGGGTGTGGGTGGAGTGGGGTTTGGGGGATTGGAAGGAGGTGGGGGCGGAGGTGCGCTGAAAAAGGCCTCCCCACCCCCACCCCCACCTTCATCCCCGCCTTCATCCCCACCTTCATCCCCACCTCCGCCCCCGCACATATCTGTTCCCCTTCCAGGGCGCCACCCACATCGTGTTGGATGAGGTCCACGAGCGCAGCATCGAAATAGACCTGCTGCTGCTCCTGCTGAGGGACGTACTGGACAGGAGGAGGAAGAAACGGGCGGCGGCGGCAGCAGCCGGCGGCGGCGGCGGCGGCGGTGGCGGCGTGGCGCCGCTCAAGTTGGTTCTCATGTCCGCCACCGCCGACGCTCAGCTCTTTGCGGAGTACATGACGGCGGCGGCGGCGGCAGCGCCAGCGGCGGGTGGCGGCGGCGGCGGCGGCAAGGGCCGCCGCGGCGGCGGCGGCGGCGGCGGCGGCGGCAGCTCGGGGTCGTCGGTTGGCGTTATGACCATCCCTGGATTCACGTACCCCGTCCGGGAGTTTTATCTGGAGGTGGGGTAGCGGAGGGGACGTGGGCCTCGTGTGCAGAGGGGACGACGTGCTGAGCCAGGGCGCCGCTCCGGGCTTCCTGCTCTCCTGCCTTCCTGCCTTCCTGGGGTGGGGCGCGATGCAGCCCAGGGGTACAGTGCGGTGCAGTGCGGTACAGCGGTGTACCGTCCCGTTGTTCTCTTGTGCCCCCTCTCCTCTCCTCTCCTCCGGTGACCCTCTGTCCGTCCGGGTCCTCTCACAGCTCACACAGCCCTCCGCGCCCACGCCAACACCCTCCCCCTCCCCCTCCCCTTGCCCCTCCCCCTTGCCCCTCCCCCTTGCCCCTCCTCCTTGCCCCTCGCCCTTGCCCCTGCCCTGCGTAGGACGTGTTCGAGCTTACCGGGCACTTGGTGGGTCAGAGCAGCAAATACGCCCGCCGAGGAGGAGGAGGCGGAGGAGGGGGAGGGGGCAAGGGCGGGGGCAAGGGCGAGGAGCCCCCCCGGCCGCCCCTCTCCCAGGCGCTGCCCTCGTACAGCGAGGCGACGCTGCGCAGCCTGGACAACGTGGATGAAAACCAGGTAAGGGAACCGGAGTACGGATACGGGTGGGGTACGGCAGTACGGAGGTGCGGCAGATGCGTTATACGGGTTGGCTTGGCTTGGGTTGAATGCGCTTTCCCTTTCGGTTACGGCGTGTGGCAAGTAGGCAGTAGGCAACATCGACGAGCCAGGAGAGGAGAGGAGAGGAGAGGAGAGGAGAGGAGAGGAGAGGAGAGGAGAGGAGAGGAGAGGAGAGGAGAGGAGAGGAGAGGAGAGGAGAGGAGAGGAGAGGAGAGGAGAGGAGAGGAGAGGAGGACGTTGCGCAACGTTGCTCCTAAATCCCCCGCGTTCACGGAAGGGGACGTGTCAAATCCCAACCACCCCAACTGCCACATCCCAACCACCCTAACCACCCCAACAGATCAACTACGACCTGTTGGTGGACCTGGTGGCGCTGATCATTGAGAGGAACCGCCGGGACGGAGCGGCGGCGTTCCTGTCGGACTGGCCGCAGGTGGTGGTGGGGGGGGGGGAGAGCGCGGTGTGGCTGCGTGGCTGCATCGTGGTGTGGCTGTGTGGCTGCGGAAGAGCTGAAGTGCGGTAGTGGGGTACCTCCAGGGGGCCCCGATAGGACTACAGTATGATGGGACAACAAGAACCTCCGCACCTGTGCGTGTGGGGAGGGGGGGCTGTCCCGTGCCCTGGGTGGGTGGGCTGGAGCCCAGTTTCGTCAGTGCTGGTGACAGGCGGCAAAGAAACTAAGAAAGTCACCAACCCCCCTCCCTCCCCCCCTCACACACACAGACCTACCCACCAACACATTTTGAACCCCCCTCCCTCCCCTCCTCCTCCTCCTCCTCCTCTTCCCTGCCGCCCTCTCCCTCAGGCCTTCTCCTCGGGCCGCGGTGACACGAGCGGCGGTGGGGCCATCCTGGTGTTCCTGCCCGGAGCACCCGAGATCAGCAGAATGCAGGTGGGGCTGGAGGGGGAGGGGGCTGGGGAGGGGCAGAGGGGCTGGAGGGGCAGGGGGCTGGACTGGGCTGGGGCCTGGACTGGGCTGGGTCGAGGGGTAGGGCAGAGGGAAGGAGGGGGCGGGATGGGATGGGAACGGGGCTCCTGGCCGTTCAGCATCTTGCCGCCTCCGCCTCGGTTTCATCTTTAAGTTACCCTGTACTCACCCCCGCTCGCAACCCCCTCCCCTACCCCTTACTCCCCCCCTTACCCCTACCCTTACCCCTACCTCCACCTCCACCTCCCCCTCAACCCTACCACCCCCATCCAGCGTATGTTGCTGGACTCGGGCAAGGTGCTGGCTGCTGCCGGGGGGCGGGGCGGGCTGCGGGTGCTGCCGCTGCACGGCTCCCTCTCATCGTCCGACCAGTCCCGTGTGTTTGCCAGGTGGGGGTGGGGAGGTGGGGGAGGTGCGGATAGGTGGGTGGAGGTGGGGTTTGGGGGAAAGAAAGAGAGGGGGAAGAGGGGAACGAGGGGGTGGAGGGGGGAGAGGAGTTTTGCGGGGAGGGGTGGGTGGGAGAGGGGGCGGGGGGCCAGGGTGGGGAAGAAGGTGTTGGCTGCTGCCATACATGTAAACACACGTGTTTACACACGCGTGTTTGAACACATGCGCGCACATACACGTGCCCCCTCCACTCCACCCCTCCACTCCACCCCCCCAAACACAACCCCCCCAGGCCCCCTCCCGGCTGCACCAAGGTTGTGTTGTCCACCAATGTCGCCGAGACGTCCATCACCATCGATGACGTCACGGTGGTGGTGGATGCGGGCCGGGTCAAGGAGATGAGTCACGACCCGGAGCGGGGGATCATGAGACTGCAGGTGCGGGGCTGGGGGTGTTGAAGGAGGGTTGTTTTAGGGGTTTAGGGGTTTTAGGGCCTTCGCCCTGGTTGTCCTGCCGAGCCGCTTGCTGCTGCTGCTGTTGCCACTGCCGCATTCCGCGTTTGCTGTGTCGTACTGTGTCGTACTGTGTCGTACAACGTGTCGTGCCTGCGGTCCTTCCTTCCTTGGGGCTGTGCAGGAGGGCTGGGTCAGCAAGGCGGCGGCGCAGCAGCGGAGGGGGCGAGCGGGTCGCGTGAGGTGAGGCCAGGGCAGGGGCGGGTTGGGGGGTGAGGGGGTGAGGGTGAGGCGGGGGGGCGGGGGAGGGGGTGGCCAAGCCATTGCAACCACCGCCCATCTTCCCCCCGCGCCGTCAACCCTCTCATCCCACACACGCACACCTTCGCTGCGGTATCTTCTTCTTTATCCCCCCCCCCACCCCACCCCCACACCCCTTACCCCACCCCTTACCCCACCCACCCCACCCCCCCACACCCAGGCCCGGCATCTGCTTCCGGCTCTTCAGCACGGGGCAGTGGGACCGCATGCCCCCCCACACGGAGCCGGAGATGCTGCGATCGCCGCTGGAGAGCGTGTGCCTGCTCATCAAGGGAATGCAGGCCAACGGCGCCGGAGGCGGCGGCGTCGCGCCAGCGGCGGCGCAAGCCGCTGCCGCCGCCGCCGGAGGCGGCGCCGGAGGCGCCGGCGGCGTCGCGTCCTTCCTGGGTCGCTGCCTGTCTCCCCCCTCCCCGAAGGCGGTGTCCTCGGCCGTATCGTTGCTGGGAGCGATCGGTGCGTTCGACGGCGAGGAGGCGCTGACGTCGTTGGGCCGGCACCTGAACAAGATGCCGATGGACCCACGGGTCGGCAAGGCGCTGGTGTACGGCTGCATGCTGGGCTGCCTGGATCCCGTGCTGACGGTCACGGCGGCAATGGCGCACGGCCGCCCGGTGTTCATGAACCTGCAGGTGAGTGTGTGTGGGGGGGGGGGGGAGGGAGGGGGGGGCGGCCGCGAAGGGGGTGGGTATCCACGTATAGGCGTTCTTGAACCTGCAGGTGAGTGTGTGTGTGTGTTAAGGGGGGGTGTAAACAAGAGAAGATACCGCAGCGGAGGGACGGGGGGGGGGCCGGCCGCGAGGGTGGGGACTGGGGAGAGAGGTTAGTTCACGGACAGGCTGGATGGTGGTGGTGGGGGGGGCGTGCCGGGGGGGCATGGGTGCGCCACCACCCCCACCACCACGCTCCATCCTTCCCCACCCGGTGTGTCTCACATCACACCCCCCCCATTCCCCCCGGCCCTCCCTCCCACCCCCCACGAACCAATCGAATGGGCATCAGCAGTACCCCAATTCACCCCCCCCCCAGCCTCCCCCAACCCCCCGCAAACACCCCTCCAAACCACCCAACCACCCAACACCCACATGCCGGCCCCCAGAACGCTGCCGACGGTGTGGCTGCTGCCCGGCGGCAGCTCCTGAGGCCGGTGGCTGCCTCCAAGAGCGACCACCTGGCAGTGGTGGCCGCGTACAACGCCTGGTGCAGGGCCACGGACAAGGGTGGGTGGGTGGGTTTGGGGCGGGGGGCTGGCGGGAAGGAGCGGGGAGGGGAGCGGGGCGTCGCGGCCGCGAGGTCATTCTGTCGTGTTGCTGCACTTCTGGGAGTGCTTTAGGGTGCTGCCCAGGCCCCGCGGTTCTTAAAAACTCTACAAAAAAACTCCCTAAAAACCCTAAAATAACCCTAAAACGAAACCGTACCCCGCACCCCCCAGGCGGCCGCTCCGCCGGCTCCGCGCTGTGCGAGGAGTGCGGTCTGTCCGAATCCTCCCTGGAGTCAATTCAGGCGGGCAGGGCCGAGTACGCGCGCGTGCTGGAGGAGCTGGGCTTCCTGGGGGGTGGGGGTGACCCGCGGGTCGGTGCGGGGGCGGCCGTCGGCGCCTCCGCCTGCCGCGGCGCCGCCGCCAGCCTGCCGGGCAGCGCCTGGCTGGCGGCTTCGGCCAACCGCAACGCCGACAACGCGCGCTTCCTGAAGGCGGCGCTGTGTGCGGGCTTCTACCCCTCCGTGCTGCGAGTGCAGGCCCCGCCCACAAAGTTCAAAGAGGTGGGGTGGGGTGGCAGCTGATCTGGGGGGTGGCAGCTGACCTGGGGGGTGGCAGCTGACCTGGGGTGTTGTTCACGTGGTTGTTGTTGCCGTGGGATGCATCATGCATGTGTGTTGGAGGGAGAGGGGAAGGGAGGGAGGGAGGGAGGGGCCGTCTGAAGGGGCTATTCCGTCTGAAGGGCGGGGCGTGTGCGTGTGTGTGTGTTGGCCTTGGGTGTGGGCGAGGGCGTTTGTGTCAACGACGCGCTCCACTTCCAGTACGCCACCACAGACCACACCCGCCCCCGCACCTGCTCGCCGCCCTCACCCCAACCGCACCGCCGAATCCATGCCCACCCCACCCCACCCCACCCTCCAAGTATTACCGGGTTCTCGGTTGCCTACGTCCCTCCGCTACGGCACCGTTTGTATCGCCTCACCCCACTCCCCTTCAGGTCCACGGCGGCACTGAGGAGGCCGAGTCCGACCCCCGGGACGTCAAGTTCTTCGACCGGGAGCGCGGCCGCGTGTTCATCCACCCGGGCTCACTGCTGTTCACGGTGGGCAAGTTCGAGAGCGGCTGGCTGGTGTTTACACAGATGACGGAGGTGAGGGGCGGGGAGGGGCGGGGAGGGGAGGGGGGGGAGGGGGCTAGGGATGGAGGCGGGGAGGCGGGGAGGGGGGCAGGGAGGCAGGGAGGGGGGCAGGGAGGGTGCAGGGAGGGTGCAGGGAGGGGAGGGGGACTAGGGAGGGGAGGGCTAGGGAGGGAGAAACTGAGGGAGGGAGACAGGGAGGGAGGAGATCTAGCAAGCTGCCTGTCCGCGAAGTGGCCCCCCGCTACCCCTCGCCCCCTTGCCCCATGCCCCTGACCTCACTGTCTCTCCCGTCCCCTCCCCCCTCCCCCAGCCCGCAAACCAGCAGGCGATGCATCCACGAACTGCTCTCTGTACCCCTTGCCCTTCACCGCACCGGCACCCCTCCCTCCCCTCCCTCCCTCCCTCCCTCCCCTCCCTCCCTCTGCGTTGCGTTCCCTCGCCCCGGGCCGTTCTAATTACCCCTCCTCCCTCCCTCCCTCCCTCCCTTCCTCAGACCAGCAAGCTGTTTGTTCGCGAGGCCTCCATGGCCCCGGTCTACTCGCTGTTGCTGTTCGGGGGGGAGCTCACCGTCGACCACGCAGCGAGCAGGCTGTGGGTGGACGGCTGGGCAGAGTTCAAGGCGAGTACGGTAGTTGTGCCGTACCGCCGTACTACCGGTACTGGCAGTAGCCGTAGCGGCAGTAGTAGCGGTAGTGGGTTACGGTGCGCTCCAATGAGGGACGAGAGAAGGTCGTGTCGGTGCCGGCAGCATCGGGGCGTCGCCCCAATGGCCACCCCCATTGGCCATCCCCGCCCCCGTCGTCCGCAGTTCGGTACCTTCGCACTTCGCCGCGGTTGCTGCTTCTTCGCCAAACCCTAAACCCTGCAACCTCCTCAACCCCCCACAACCCACAGCAAACCCCCCTTTCCTCGCATATTTTCATTTTACCCCTTTCCCCCTCCTCAGGCCGCAGCCCAGGTCGGTGTCATGGTTCGCCAGTTGCGTACCGAGATGGACCGACTGCTGGCCGCCAAGATCCACGACCCGGGGCTGGAGCTGGGGGAGGACCCCATCGTGGCGGCGGTGGAGCAGCTGCTGTCAACGGACGGATTCTGAGGAGATGGATGAGGGGGGGGAGGTCTCGAGGGGGGTGGGTCAGGGCGTGATATGCTCCTTTATATAACAATGAGGCCACGGTGGGGGGGGGGGTATAAAAGAGAAGATACCGCCTCGTGGGTTGTGAGGGGGAGGGCCTGGTGAGGGGCCTTGTGAGGAGAGAGTCTCGAGCGGAGTGCCGCCAGCGCTGAATGGTCTCTCGGAGGGGGGAGAGGGGAGAGGGGAGAGGGGAGAGGGGAGAGGGGAGAGGGGAGTGGGGAGAGGGGAGAGGGGAGAGGGGAGGGGGGAGAGGGGAGAGGGGAGAGGGGAGAGGGGCGTGACCAAGAGGGGTGTGTGCGATGAAGGGGAGGAGGAGCAGCAGGAGGAGGAGGGTGAGGAGGGACCGGCGGAGGGATGGGCGGTAGCGGTAGCGGGGCAGAAGTCCCCGGACTCGAGTCGCGTGTTGACAGCCAAAGGAGATGCGTCCGTTCCCCATTGGGCAGTTGTGTCTTTGACACCGCAAGTTCCTATCGAGGGAGGGTTTTGTGTTTTGAGAGGGTAGAGTTGTTTGGTGGGAGTGGGTGACGAAGTGAGTGGCAGTGAACAGCTGACCTGGATCCGTCGAAAAACGGTCGACGGTGACGTTCGTGGGTGGGTGGGTGGGTGGGCTTTGGACCTTTGGGGCGAGCAGATTGAGGAGTCTTGCGCGCGGCCGGAGCGGCAGCCGATAGCCTCTCTGGACAAGTGCTAAACACGCGTGGATTGGCAGGACAGGCGTTGCAGCCGGGAGGACAGGAAGTGCTACATCCTGTGGCATGTCTATGCGTGTCGAGTGTCGCTGCAAAGCCCTGCCGTACTAACCCACCGAACACCGTCAAGACATGTAACTCAGACACGCGCGGACACAGCCCGCTGTGGCCGTATATAGGAGCAGTGCGAGCGAGGTTCTTAGGGGACAGTTGAGGCATCACAAATGCTACCACCGTAGCCCCCCGTAAATACTGGGTACATCCCGGGCCAGGCGGACGCTGCTGAGCGTTGTCGGCACTTATTACATCAGCCCAATACAGAAGCAGCATCACGGGGACATCCCAAGCCAAGCGCATCTCAGACTCCTAGGGAGGGTGGTTTGTCATCGGCTGTCCCTGGGCTGTCCATCGCGGAGCGTGTCCCGCGTCAGTGAATACTCATGCTAGCGGTCCGGAAATAACAGTTTTACATTATGATAACACATTTGGCTGAGTAGAACACAGCTGTCAATGTCAACTGGTCACTCGATTGTAACATCCATCGCCGGGGCTGTGCTGGCAAAATTTCGTCCATTGTCCATTTAATCAATTTGAACGAGTGAAGATTTACGTGTGCTGCATGATGAAAGAGCCGGCATCGGGGCGTGGTGGTCTGCAACCAAATGAGTCACGACAAATCGCGCGCGCAAATAAAACAAACTGTTCAACTGTCATCCAAAAGCGGCCCGACTTAGCCGCCATGAAACAACATGGCATACAGTAATAGGATGGTCCCTAATTAAACGTTACTTGCAATTCTTACAGTCGGTACATAAAATTATCTATTCGACTTGGTGACCCGAGCTGTCAAAAGCGTCAAAACGTTTGCGCGACTCGAGCAGGACGCAAATGCTTACACCACAAACTAGGCTGCGACTATGGATGTGTGCTAAGGATAGGATGCAGCGCCCAAGTGGTCGTTTCGTAGCTAGTGTAACCGTGAACAGGCAGTAGTTTTCTGGGGCACCGCCGCTCTGGTAGAAGTGATTCTAGTGAATATGTGGACAACCGCGGGCGGCGTGCGCGGTGATAGCGGAGTTCTGCCTGCTAACCCCGCACCGCGAGTCTTCATCTCCTTGAGGCCCGAGACACCCGCAAAATGCACCAACCGCCTTATGGGTGCGTCTATGGAAGAAAGCTCCACGTTTAAATATGGCTCTACTGTTGGCCGGTTTGGACGAGGCATGGCTGAACGAGCTGTCATTGGGATACGCAGGTTTCAGGATCAGTTCGGCCTCTCCGAAGCCGATCTCCATATGGGGAGTAAAAAGACGCCGGGGACAGTCTTGCCGGGCTGCTCGAGAGGTAGGACACAAAAGCTGCTGAAGCGACCCGGCATGAACACATCCCTCGCCGCGCACTCTGTGGAACCTCCGGAGCCTCAGTAACACAGACCGGCCCATTCCAAAACGTCGCTCGATCTTCCTCGGAAACCCTGCCCTTGACGTCCCTCACCCAGGCTGCCCCGGATTCAAACCACCATGGCGGCAGCGACGCGCGCCGCAACGTGGCGGCCTCAGCCTCCACCGCCCCCGGAGCAGCGCCGCCACCAGCACCAGCCGTCCCGCCCTCCGCGCCCGCCCCGTTGCCGCGCGCCTCCCACCACGCACCTCCAGGCAGCGGCTCGGCGGCCTGCCCACAACCCAACGATCTCTCTGATCCCAAAACCGGCCGCGGCGCCGTCGCCTCACACGCACATCATCACCATCATCAGCACCAACATCATGCCCCTGCCGTCGGCCCAGATAGGCCCACCACTGCTAGCAACGGCGCCAGCGTCGCGTCAGTGGCCGGTGCGGCGTTGCCCGCATCCGCAGCCGCGTCAACTGCGGGGCCGGGCAGCAGCCCCCCGCGCCCCCGCCTCCGCTTCCTGGTGCCCTCCTTTACGACCCAGCCGGGCCAATATCTGGTGGTGGTGGGCGGCTGCGTGTCGCTGGGTCGGTGGCAGCCAGGCAGGGGGCTGGCGCTGCGTTGGAGCGAAGGGCACCGCTGGAGTGGCGAACTGGAGGGAGAGGCGGCGGAAGAGGCGCGGGGCGCGGAATTCAAGGTGGGGTAGGAGGGTTGGCGCCGCCGGGGCTCTCAGCTGCCTGCTCTAGCTGTCTTGCACCAGCCGGCTGCCTTGCTCTAGCCGGCTGCTGGCCCACTGTCGACAGGAGCTGCCGGATCGCCCTGGCTTCGGTTCATCCCGACCCGCCTCCGTCCATCCGAGTGTGTGTGTGTGTGTGTGTGCTGCGGTGCGTCACAAGGCCCGACGGGTCCGTTGGCCGCTCCTCAAACCTCCCTCCCTCCCTCCCTGCCTCCCTCCCTCCCTCTCCCCAGGTTGTCATGGTGGACAGCCGCACCAACACCGTCATGTGGGAGCAGGGCTGCAACCGGGTGCTGCAGGTGAGACTGAGGTTGGGAGTGAGTGACTGACGGAGTGGAGTGCGTGTGGCTCTGGGTGTGGGGCGGGTGAATGCGTATGTGTGTGTATGTGTGTGTGTGATGGAGGGTGAAGGAAGGCAACTGCAGCGCCGTACTTGAGGCGACCCGGGCGAACGAAGCAGCGGCGAGCAGTCCTATCGGTAGATATCCGCCAGTCACGGCTGACGGCGGACTTATTGATGAGTGGACGTCTAACCGTTAGTGATATGAATCAATGAATGTCGGGTCCAGGGCTGGCGGGCCGCACCTGCACTGCCGCCGATTGTGTCGGTGCAGGGCGGTGCATCACAGGCAGCGCCAGCATCAGCATCAGCAGCAGAAGCCTCATGTTGCGCCCCTCCTGTCTGCCCCCATCCCTCCATCCATCCATACATCGCAGCTGGTGCCACCCCCCAGCGCGGGGCCTTCGGCGCTGCCGCCTGAGCAGCTGGTGCTGTGCGAGTGGGGCAACGAGCTGAGCCACCTCAGCGGCGAGGTCGGTCGGGCAGGGGAGGGGCGGGGCAGGGGGGGTCCAAGGCAGGGGCGAAAGTCGGGCAGGGGAGGCGAGGAGGGGGGGCATGGCAGGGGCGAAGCTCAGGCATTGGGGGGAAAGGCGATCTATGGGGTGTGTGCTCTCCCTCCCTCTTGGGTTATCTTTTTCTGCCCCCCTCCCGGTCACTGTCGTGCCCTCCTGGTAGCTGTGTTTGGTCGTGGCGATGCCCCCCCCCGAAAGGAAGTCGTCTTGTCCCACGGGTCGGCCCACCATCCGCCTCACCATAGCCGCACATATCCGCTCGCCCTGGAACCACTCGCTCTCACTCACTCTCTCTCGCCCTCGCTCTCGCTCTCTCTCGCTCTCTCTCGCTCTCACGTGCGCTCGCTCGCAGGCCTCCGTCCCACCGCAGTCGAGCAAGCGCGCGCCGTCCTGCACTGCCGCCGGGAAGGGCGACAGCCGCGGCGCTGCCAACGCTTCCGCCGCTGACGTCGGCGGCGTCATCGCGAGCGGTCTGCGCGCGCGCGTGCAGGTGGTAGTCCCGCTGTACGTGGGAGGTCCGGGCCAGAGGCTGGTGGTGGTGGGCAACCTGCCTGAGCTGGGCGGCTGGGATGTGGCGCGGGGTGTGGAGCTGAGTTGCTCCCCCGGCCACATCTGGCGGGGGGAGGTGGAGCTGCCGCTTGGGACGATGCTGGAGGCCAAGGTGGGGCGGGGCTAGCCCGGGGCGGGGGAGAGGGAGGGAGGGAAGGGGGGAAAGGGGTTATACACATGAAGGTGGGTTAGCAGCTAGCCAGGGTCAGGGGGATTGGGTGGGGGCTGCGGGGTTGAGAAATGCAAACCGCGGTGGGGAAGCCTGCCGGCGTGTGTGTGTATGTGCGTGTCTGCCGGTGCTGTATGCCCCCACCGGGACTCCTCCACCCATCCCTTCACCCCCGGCAAGCTGGAGGGCCCATTGACACGGCGCATGTCCGCACGGGTCGCACTCCCCATACACCCACACCCATCTCCCCCGCTCCCCCACTCCTCCGCCCCCCCTCCCCTCACCGCGCTATCTATCTTCCTTACCGCCCTGCCGCTCCACACCCACGCCCCCACGCCCCCACGCAGCTGGTGGTCCTCGGCCCGGGCGGCGGCGAGGAGCGCTGGGAGGCGGGTCCCAACCGCACTCTCACCCTGCAGACCCCGCCCCCGGAGGACTTCCTACCGCCACCTCCACCTCCACCTTCCACCTCCGCTCCGCCTTCCACCGCCTCCGCCTCAGCCGACGAGCCCCACCCTGAGCCCTCCTCAGCGCGCCGCGCCGTCGCGGGCCACTACGTGGTTCTGTGCCACTGGGGCATCACCGGTTGCTCTCAGGCGCTGTACCGCCCCAACGTCCCCCTAGAGGAGCCGGCAGCGGCGGCAGCCCCACAGGGGCAGCATCCGCAGTCGCAGCCGCGGCCGCGGCCGCAGGACGCGGGTGGGGATGGAGATGGGCTGAGTGACCGGCAGGTGCTGTCGCTCGTCCATTTTACCGTACCGCAGTACGTCACGACGCCGGGTCAGCACCTGGTGCTGGTGGGCAGCGCGCCGGCGATGGGCGCCTGGAACCCGTCCGGTGGGGTGGAGCTCAAGTGGCGACCGGGACACAGCTGGAGTGCGGAGCTGCTGCTGCCGGCGCAGCAGGATATTGAGGCCAAGGTGAGGGGGTAAAAAATGATACCGCAGCGGAGACGGAGACGGCGTTAGTGAGGGGGGGGCGGGGAGTGGTGGTGGTAGGACTGGTGGGAGCCTGCTGTGTCCAGTATCTCAATGCGCGCGGGACGGCCCTTCCTCCGATCCCCCTCGGGCACAAGCCCTCGGGCCCTTCCTCCCTCTCGATCCCCAACCGCAAACTGCCAACCGCAAACTGCCAACCGCAAACTGTCGCTGCGGCGCCACCCGCCAGGTTGTGTACTACGACAACGGTCGCTACAGTTGGGAGCCCGGGCCCAACCGCTCACTGCCGCTGAGTCAGGTGTTGGCGGGATGCAGCCCGGGGGCGGAACCGCTCTTCACATGCTACTGGGGACACACGCCCACGACCCCGGTGGGTGGGATTGGTGGGTGGGTGGGGGGCGGAAGCGAAGCGAAGCGACGGATGGCGTGGTGTGGGCTGGGGTGGAGTGCGAGGGCCGGGGTGGAGTGGGCGGGGGTGGAGCGGGGACCGGGGAGGTGGTGGTGGTGGATGTGGTTGCCTTTGCCGCGCCCTCCGCAGCAGCTGGGTTGCGCCTGCTGTTGGCCCTGAGTGGCTCTTCGACCAGCCAGACGGGCGGGGCCGCCCGGATTCGACCAGGCGGCCCTTTTGACCAATCGCTGCATGCACCCGAGTGGCGGACTTGGGGGCACTTGGGAGACACAGTCCGCATTCCGCACCCCGCCCTCTCCGCCACTGCTTTGTGGGACCCACACCACAATCTGACCCGCACCGACGCCCCCACTCCCCCACACCCCCACACCCTCACTCCCACATCCCCCCACCCCCTCACCTACCCAGGTGGTGGTCATCCCCAAGCGCCACCCGCGCGACCTGCCCCCGGAGCTGCAACAGCTGGAGGCGGAGGTGGTGGAGGCGGCGGAGGCACAGCCGCTGCCGCCGCCGGTGGCGGAGGTGGTGTTGGGCGAGGGGAAAGGCGAGTGCGGGTTAAGCCCATGTGTGTGGGTGGGTGGGTGGAGTTGTTATCGCCCTCCGCTCTGGATCACTCCCTCCCCTCACCTTCCCTTCCCTTCTCCCTTCCCCCCTCCCCTGAATCCCTCCCTGCACATCCCTCCCTTCCCTTCCCTTCCCTAACCCTCCCTGCCCTTCCCCTCCCCTTCCCTTCCCTCTCTCCCTCTCTCTCCCTCTCTCCCTCAGGTTCCCCTCCGTCCTCCTCGGCGGAGGGGGAGGAGGACGCCAACCCGCTGCTCCAGTTCCTGGTCTTCATGATGGGCGCCTTCATACAGCAGCAGGAGGACAACAACAACCACAACTACCACAACAACGACCACAACCACCACAACAACCACAACAACGACCACAACGACGACAACGGCCAGGACCGCGACCAGGACCGCGACCAGCCGCGGCCCTCGGTCGACGGCTCCGCCCTTGCCCGCCCTGGTGATGAGGCTGCTGCTGCCGCTGCCTTCTCTTCCCAGCTGGATGAGGCCAGGAGGGCGCTGCGGGCGGCTCGGTTCCGGAGCACCAAGCTGGCCTGGGAGCTGGCGGAGACGAGGCGGCAGTACGAGGCCAGGTAGGGAGGGGCGAGTGGAGGGGGTAAGGGTAAGGAGGGGTGGGGCGGGTGGCGATGGCAGGAGGGCAGGCCGGGAGGGGGGGAAGGAGGGGAGAGAGGGGAGGAGAGGACCGGCGCGGATTGGTGGGTTTTGGGGGTGAGTGGAAGAGGGGAAGGGGAGGGAGGGAGGGAGGGTGAGGCTTTTGTTGGCCCCGTTCCACACATGCTGCATGCGGTGCCCTGTCCCTGGTTTCGGAGCACAGGCTCGAGGAGCTGTCCCAGATCACGAGGGACTCGGACCTGGCGGCGGCTGCGGCCGCGGCGGCGGCGGTGGCAACGACGACGACGACGGTGGCGGCGGCCGTGGCGCCCTCCCGCGGCGTCTCCGGGGCCGCACCTCACGGGCACAATGGTGCTGCGAGCGCCGCTTCGTCTCCTGACACAGAAAACGCGGCAGCAGACGCTGCTGGCACAGCCGGCGGTGTTACAGCGGGTGCTGATGGCACGGAGGCGGCCACTGCTACCGTTGCCGCGGGTGGGCCAGTGGGGGTGGAGGCGGAGGCGGAGGGGGCCCCTCTGGTGCCCCCCGCGCCGGCCCTGCCCGAGATGGGCCCACAGGTGGGTGGTGTGGAGTGATGTGGGTGGCGTGATGTGGGTGGCGGGTGGTGGTCGAAGATGAAGGTCGCGGGGCTGGTGGTGTGGGGAAGCGGCTCGGCACTGTCAATGGCCAGTGGCAGGTTGTCGTGCCGCGACGCATGCATTGGGCCCACTCCGTTCCTCGCCCTCGGATCACCGACTTCCCCCTGCCCATCCCACACCCACCCCACCGAACCCCTCCGACCGGCCTCCCCCATCCCACCCCTTCGCCCCAGGCTCTCTCCGCTGCCGTGTCTTCTCTGACGGGCCGGGTTCCCCCCGCTGAGCTTCAGCGGCTGAGGGAGCTGCTGAGGGCCGTACAGGCGGCGGAGGTGGAGGTGGAGGCGAGGGCGGGGAACATGGGGCCGGCGCCATCGGCGGGCGAGAAGCAGGAGGTACGTGGGTGGGTGGGTGGGTGGGTGGGGAAGAGACGGGCTGGGATGGTCGGGGAAGGGGGGGCTGCGGCGGCGCCGGCCATGTAATTGAATGGCATGAGAGAATGGTCCCCGAGGGGCTTTGGAATCTGCACCGGGTGGTGCAAGTCGATGCTGGCAAAGGCTTCGCAACAACGCCAACAGCCCACCCACCTCCGCAACGTGGCGGGGAGGCTGCCTCTCCCGCCGCAGTGCAACATTCCGCATTCCGCAATCGCGTGTTAGTCGAGTCGGCGTTTCGGCTCGCAGCCGTTGCCGGCCTCGGCTACTTGGTCGCCGCGCTCCCAACCGCGATCACGGGTTGGCCTCTCTTTCACGCCCTTCCCCCCCCCCCCACCACTGCCCCCACCACTGCCTCGACACTGCCCTGGCCCCCCCCCAACACACACACCCACACACCCCCATCCTGCAGTTGGCATCCGCTGAGTTGGCTCTGGTGGCGGCGAGGGACGCTCTGAGGGCCCGACTGGAGGGGCTGGTGGGCAGCAGCGGGGCGGCGGTGGCGGCGGCGGTGCGATGGGCGGCGGAGAGGGCGCCGGAGGGGGCGGCAGGGGCGGCAGGCTCGGCCAAGGTGGCCAAGGCGAGGATGGCAGTGGCCATGACGGCATCGTCAACGTCGGGAGCTGTGGGAGGGGCAGCGCCGGTTGTGGGGCCGACGGCCGGCGGCCCGCTGACGCACAACGTATACGGGCAACCGCCGCCAACGAACAACCGTAACGGTAACGGTAACGGCGCATTCGCCGCTACAGCCGCCGACGGCGCTTCCCCGTCAGCGGTAGCCGCAGCCGCGGGCGTCAGTGGTGGCGTGGAGGCCGATGGGGCGGCGGCGGGCGGGGAGCCCGTTCACGTTGCCGAGGACGGGCCAGTGAAGGAGGCGGAGGGGGCCCTCCCGGCAACTCCTGTGCCGGCCCTGCCCGAGATGGGGCCGCAGGTGGGTGCAGCGGGGGGGGGGCGCGGAGGGGAGGTTTAGTAGTGAAGTGGGGTGGTAAGAAAAACGAAGGGTTTGGGGTGGGCAGCTGGCCACATGGGCGAGAAGACCCTCGGTCTTACCGCCCTCCACGCTCATCAATTACATTACTAAGGGAGTAGCACGACTCACTGATATGAATAGAAGGGCTCCTACATGGTTTCAACCACCCGCGATCCACAACCGCCAACCGCCTAACCACCGGCCCTTGCCCTGATCACCTTCCCCCGACCGGCCTCCCCCCACCTCACCCCACCCCACACCACCCCACCCCACCCCACCCCTTCGCCCCAGGCTCTCTCCGCTGCCGTGTCTTCTCTGACGGGCCGGGTTCCCCCCGCTGAGCTTCAGCGGCTGAGGGAGCTGCTGAGGGCCGTACAGGCGGCGGAGGTGGAGGTGGAGGCGAGGGCGGGGAACATGGGCCCGGCGCCATCGGCCGGCGAGAAGCAGGAGGTACGTGGGTGGGTGGGTGTGGGAGAGACGGGCTGGGATGGGCTGGGGATGGGCATTTGCGGGTATGGTTTCGGCGCGGCTTGGCGCATCGCAACATGTGGAGGCGTGCCCGTGCGCCACCTCGCCCCCCGGGTGCTGTCGTTGCGGTTTGCACCTGGCGCATTCATCCGCTGCCGTTGCCGTTTGTACTCTGTCGTCGACACCTTCGCGATGTGCTCCATGGCCCTCAGCCTGAGCCTGAGCCCGAGCCCGAGCCCGCTGAACAGTCGGCTAGCTCCACCGCCCTACCACCCCACCGCCCCACCGCTCCCCCGCTCCACCTCGCGGCTTTCCCTGGAGGTGTCCCCGACCGCAATCGCTGCGTTACCTCGCCACCTTCTGGTATCCCCATTGGTATCTGTTCGGTTTCCGTAAGCCTGTCAGTCAGTCAGCCAGCCAGTCAACCAACTGCTTTGGACCGACCGCTTTCTATACCCTGTCGCCCTTAGCCCCCCCCCCACCGCTGACCCAACCATTGTCACAACCACTGCTCCTCCCCCCCAAACACACGCACACACACCCCCGCCCTGCAGTTGGCATCCGCTGAGTTGGCTCTGGTTGCGGCGAGGGACGCTCTGAGGGCCCGACTGGAGGGGCTGGTGGGCAGCAGCGGGGCGGCGCTGGCGGCGGCGGTGCGATGGGCGGCGGAGAGGGCGGCGGAGAGGGCGGCAGGGGCGGCCACTGCTGCCGCCGCCGCTCCCTTGGTGGGTCTCCCAGCGGAAGAAGCCCGGGAGCACGGCGTCGCCGTTGCCGCGGATGGGCCAGGGAAGGAGGCGGAGGAGGCGGAGGGGGCCCTCCCGGTGCCCCCCGCGCCGGCCCTGCCCGAGATGGGGCCACAGGTGGGTGCAGCAGGGGGGGGGCGGAGGGAGGTGGTGTGGATGGGGGCGGTGCGACGGGAAGCTCGCGAGGGCACTCATGCACCTCCCAACCCGCGTGGCTGAGCACTTGCATCTCCTTGAGTCGCCCGCCATCCCGCAACGCCAACCACCTAACCACCGACCATCGCACCCGAACCCGACCTCCCCCACCCCACCCACCCCCCCTCTCGCCAGGCTCTTTCTGCTGCCGTGTCTTCTCTGATGGGCCGGGTTCCCCCCGCCGAGCTTCAGCGGCTGAGAGAGCTGCTGAGGGCCGTACAGGCGGCGGAGGTGAAGGTGGAGGCGAGGGCGGGGAACATGGGGCCGGCACCATCGGCGGGCGAGAAGCAGGAGGTACGTGGGTGGGTAGGTGGGTGGGGGAGAGACGGGCTGGGAGCGGGGGGGAGGAGACAGATGGGGATGGGGGTGGGGATGGGGATGCGGATGGGAGGCAGAGACAAACCACAGCGAATGAATCAGCGTTGGCAGCGTTGACGAAAGGGCCCGGTAGCAATACCGGTACTTGCCCAAACTCGGCTGTGGTCGCTGGTGGCGGGCGCGGCCTGGCGGACACAGATGGCGGCCTGAACCGCGTGTCAGTGGTCACATGTTGCCGAGTGGCCTGGTGCCGAGTGGCCTGTTGCCGAGTGGGTACATGGACTTTGCCCTGCGTCGCGCCGCACCGCACCGCACCCGCGGCCCACTCATCACTCACTCCCCCACCCCACCCGGGCATGATATGCACTCAGTTTGATGCCATCTGTGAACACACGGCGGTGGTGGGTCGTGTCGTTTATGCCATGGCTTCGTGTGCCCTCCGCCCACACCCTTTCTCTGCCCTCACCACTGCTCCGACACTGCCCCTTCCCCCCAAACACTCACACACACGTACACACCCATCCTGCAGCTTGCATCCGCTGAGTTGGCTCTGGTTGCGGCGAGGGACGCGCTGCGGGCACGACTGGAGGGGCTGGTGGGCAGCAGCGGGGCGGCGGTGGCGGCGGCGGTGCGATGGGCGGCGGAGAGGGCGCCGGAGGGGGCGGCAGGGACTGCCGACCGGGACCAGAATGCCCGCAAGGCCCACAAGGCCCACAAGGCGCAGGCAGCTGAGGGACTGCAGGATCCGGAGGCGTCGCGGCTCCTCCTGGCTGAGGCGATGAATGCGGTGGAGGTGCTGCGATCTGAACTGGAGGTGGCGCAGCAGCAGCGCGCGAGGGAGCTGCGGGCGGCGCAGGAGGTGCAGCGCCAGGCGGAGGAACGGCACGGTGGGTGGGCGGGTAGGCGGGAAGGGGCAGGGGCAGGGGGAGGGGCAGGGGAGGGATGTCCCACGTACCCCCAGGGACGGCTGTTATGACGGCAGGTGCTTGGGGCTTGTTTGTCAGGCGCGCGCTTGCGATGCCAAGCATGGCTCATTGAGCAACAACAAGGAACAGGAGCGGCGTTTCGTGACGACATATCAAGATAACTTACACCTTTTTACGGCTTCATTCCAAGCCTTATCTAACATAAGCCTTATCATTCCAAGCCTTATCGACAGGCCACCGGTATGCGTCATGCCATTGTTGTGCGATGCCCGTCCGTCCGTCCATCCGTCGGTTTGTCCGTTTGTTCGTCCATCCACAGCGGTTGAGGTGGCGGAGCTGGAGCTGCAGCTCGAGGCGCTGCGCCGCCAGCACGCCGCCGCGTCGGCGGCGGCAGCGCAGGCCGCCGCCGTCGCCGGCGAGACCAACGCCGCCGCCGAGGCGCTCGTCCACGACCTGCGCCTCGCCGTGAAATCCGCCGACGCCGGCGCGGCCGCCGCGGCGGCGGCGGCGGAGGCTGCGCGGTCCGGCTTCCGGGCGCGGGAGAGCGAGCTGCTGCGGCAGCTGGAGGCGGAGCGGCGGCGGCTGGCGGAGGCGGTTTCGGAGCGGCGCGGCGCTGACGCCGCCGCCGCCGCGGGCGCGGCGGAGGACAGCGCGGCGCGGCGGCGGGCAGAGTCGTACGTTCGGGAGGCGGAGCTGCTGCGCAGCATTGAGAAGGCGAGTGGGAACGAAGCCGGGGTTTCACTCACGCATCTGACCTCATCCCGCCTCATCCCGCGCCCTCACGCCTTGACCCCTCGCCCTCGCCCTCGCCAGCGTTCCGGCGCTGCGTTGTAAAAAGTTCGTTCGATCCGAAATCCGGGGGCCCTGACCCGGGGGCCCTGACCCGGGGGCCCATGCGCACCGGCACCCCGGCCGTCGTCTCCGTCCATCCGCCGCCGCGCCGTCTTGCTTACTACCCCCGGGCCCCCCCCACCTCCTCGGCTGTGTAGGAGCGGGAGCTGGCCAATCAGGCCGCCAAGCGGGCGGCTGCCGAGGCGGCGGCGCGCGCAGACGAGGCGGCGAGGCACCAGCAGCAGTTGGCGGACGTCAAGGTGGGGTGGGGTGGGGGATTAGGGTTTGGGTCATGGTCACATTGTTACAGTGGGTTCCGGACTCTGCGGAGAGCCGGTTGGGTTGGTGCGTGTGTTGGGTAAAGTGTGGAGGCCAAATGAGTGTGGAAACCTCTCCGCCGTTCCGGTTTTCAGTTTGGGCAAGTATTGGCGAGGAAACATGGCCCCAAGGGACGGGGAATGGTGTGCAGCGCGGCGCGGCGACCTTTTCTCCAATGATACGGCAAGCGTCCCTGTACGGCACGGCACGGTGTGTCGTACATATGTGTGTTTTGTTTCGCGCAGGAGTCGACTCTGCGGCAGCTGGAGGCTCTGCGACTGGCGGCGGAGAGTCAGCGGGCGGCGACGGAGGCGGCGGTGGCCTCCCTGGATCACCAGGGGGCGGCGAGGGAGGCGGAGCTCGCGGCGCAGCTGCAGGTGTGTGTGTGTGTGTGTGTGTGTGTGTGTGTGTGTGTGTGTGTCGTTACAGTATGTGTGTGTGTGTGTGTGTGTGTGTGTGTGTGTGTGTCGTTACAGTATCTGACCGGGCCCTGACGCTGGCCAGGGGCTGCTAACCCAGCCCCGACGGAAAGACCGCCTAAGCACTCTCCCCCTTGCGGTGGGAGAAGGGCGTGAGGGGCCGCTACCCCCTCCTGCTCGACGCGGAGCTGGCTGCGTCGTACACCCCATATACGGGTGTACGGCGCAGCGGCTCCCCAAAGGCTTGAGCTCACAGCCTGCCATATACGGCAGCTGGGCCCTTCGTGTGTGTGTGTGTCCGGAGGTAAAAAATGTGTGTGTGTCCGGAGGGCCCTTCGTGTGTGTGTGTGTCCGGAGGTAAAAAATGATACGGCAGCGGAGACGGAGACGGCGTTAGCGAACGGACCCAGAACCCAGTAATGTGTGTCCGGGGGGAGGGGGGACACTGCTGGCCTTCTCGAGATTGGATTGGATGCGGGGCGGGGGAGAGGAGCGGCGGAGAGCCGCGGGGGGACGTCAGCAGCGGGCGGAGGTGCGGGGGCTCGTGGGGAGCGCCTCCAAAGGATTGCGGATCATCCTTCTTGACCCCCCGCCTCTTCCTTCCCCCCTCCCTCCCCGACACGTTCACATACATATACACAAACACACATGCACACACACAGGAGGCGCACCTGCGGCTGGAGGCTCTGTCGGCTGCCGCCGCCTCGCAGCGCGCCGAGTCGGAGGCTGCGCTGAGCGAGCTGAGCAACAGCGTGGCGGCGCGGGATGGGGAGCTGGAGGAGCTGAGGCGGCGGCTGGAGGCGACCCACGGGTCGGCTGAGGCGGCGCGGGCGGCGCGCGCCGCGCTTGGCCGCGAGGTCGAGGCCCTGGTGGGTGCCGCTGCTGCTAGGGTTGCTGCTGCTGCTGCTGTTGTGGCAGCGCTGCTAGGGCTGCTACTCGTTGTTGTTGTTTTTTAATGTTGTTGTTTTCTTTGCTGGTGATTTTCATTATTTTGGTCTGTGATATTGTGGTACTTGGGGAGGTAGGTATGAATGGGTTTTAGGGTTTTGGCCCATTGTACTGTGCTGTGCTGTCTGCTGTGCTGTGGCGCTGCACAGGCTTGGGAGCTGAGCGCGGCGCTGGCGACTGCGGCCCACTTGGAGGAGACGGGCGAAGCCGCGGAGGCAGCTGCAGCGCAAGTGGGTTTCTGTGTATCACGTGGGGCTGGGGCTGGGGCCGGGGCCGGGGCTGGGGCCGGGGCTGGGGGCCGGGGCTGGGGGCGGGGGCGGGGGCGGGGGCGGGGGCGGGGGCGGGGGCGGGGGCGGGGGCGGGGGCGGGGGCGGGGGCGGGGGGCTGGAGGCTGGGGCTGGGGTTTTGCGGATGTGGGTGCGCAACTAGACACTCGGGTGTGGGGGTTGCGGATGCCGGGGGGGGGGGAGCCGGGGGCCGGGACACCAGCCGGTTGGGCTATACATCGGGACTGTGTAGGGGCTGTGTAGGGCTCTGATTGCTGCCACCGGTACCAAATTCGCATCGCAGACCGCACACCCAACCTCCCCCCTGCCCCACCCACCCACCCGCCAAAACACACGCACAAACACACACACACACACACACAGTGACAGCCTTTGGGGAGCCGCTGCGCCGTACACCCGTATATGGGGTGTATGACGCAGCCAGCTCTGCGTCGAGCAGGAGGGGGTAGCGGCCCCTCACGCCCTTCTCCCACCGCAAGGGGGAGAGTGCTTAGGCGGTCTTTCCGTCGGGGCTGGGTTAGCAGCCCCTGGCCAGCGTCAGGGCCCGGTCAGATACTGTAACGACACACACACACACACACACACACCCAACGAATCGGCCACCCCAGGCTGTCCTGTGACGATTACGGCGCAGCGGTTAGCACTTCCCGGTGCAGTGTGCAGACAAGGTGGTACGCCCCTCCTCAACCGAGGAGTGCTTCGGCGGTCTCCCGTATGTGGGCGGGTTAGCGCCCCCGGCCAGTGTCGGCCCGGCAGATATGTAACAGTTACACACACACACACACACACACACACACACACACACACACACACACACACACACCCAACGAATCGGCCACCCCAGGCCGAGGCCGCTCTTCGGGCGGAGATCGCGACGCTCATGTCGCGAGCCGTCTCCCTGGAGCACCAGCTGACGGAGGCGCGCCGCCAGTACGACAGCGACCTGCTGGCGGCGGAGCGGCTGGCGGTGGCGGCGCGGCAGGCGGCGCTGGCGGCGGCGCAGGCGGAGTTTGAGCGGCGCTGCAGGGCCTTGCGGGAGGCGCACGAGGGGGAGATGGAGGCGGCGCGGCGGCGGGAGGCGGAGCTGCAGACGGCTCTGGAGGTGCGATTGGGGGGGTGCAGGTGCCGGTTTGGGAGGGCGGGTGCGGGTGCTGGTGGTGGGGGGGGCACGTGCTGTTATGCTGATGTGCTGATATGCTGATACATATATCGCTGACGGATTTGACCGCAGGAGGCAGTGGAGCGCGGGGAGGGCGCACAGGCGGCTGCGGCGGCGGATCATGAGGCGGTCCGCCAGGCGCTGTCGCAGCAGCTGGAGGTGGGTGACCCACGGGTCGGTTTGCGTGCTGTGGGTGGCCGGGTGGCCGGTTCCGGAGCCCGGGTGGGGTCTGGGGGCGGCGTTCGGCCCTGGCCCGGGGAAAACCACAGCACCTTACGCCCGTTTCATTTCTTCTTGAATCGTGACCCACGGCCACGCGGCCCCGGGAAACTGTCCGCGAGGACACGTGCCCTAAGAACACATGCCCTTGGAAAACCCTAATGCCCCCGCTCCCCCTAATACAACCACAAATACAGACCTAATCATCACAAGCAATACAATCACCAATACAACCACAAATACAAACACAAACCCTAAAATCACAAGCAATACAAACAACCACCCATGGCCCAGGCGGTTCGCGCCGAGTCCTCCGCGCGGCTCGAGGCCTCCCGTGTGGAGATGGCGGCTGTACGGCGGCAGCTGGAAGGCATGGTGGCCACTGCGGCCGCTGAGCTGGCGGACACTCGTCAGCGCTACGAGGCGGCTCTGCTGGAGCAGCAGCGGAGGCTGATGGGGGAGCTGGAAGAGGGGAGGAGGGAGCTGCAGGTGGGGGGGAGGAAGGGGGGGTGGATGGGGGGGGGTGGAGGGAGGGAAGGAGGGAGCTGCAGGTGGGTGGGGGGGGTGGATGGGGGGAGGAGGGAGGGAAGGAGGGAGCTGCAGGTGTGTGTGGGGGGGGGTATAAAGAAAAACTCGCAGGGGAGAAGGAGACGGCGCGGGGGGAAGGGGGGGTGGATGGGGGGGCGGAGGGAGGGGAAGAGGGGTTGGGAATCGTGGTGGTGGCGGCGGTGGGGATTGGGGATTGAGAGCTGGGCGCTGGGGGCTGTGAGGACGTCGAACGGCCGGATGGGTTAGGGGCTGGGGAGGGGGAAAGGGGAAGAGCGCGACCCAAAGGTGCCAGGCACCAGGCGCACCACGCAAGTGTATTTCCTTGACAGGCTTCTGCAGTACGCTTCCCCTGCAACCCCCCCTGCACCCGCCCCTGCCCACAACCGGCTGCCCACCTGATGCCGCGGCACTCGCACCCCCCCCCCATGACCCGCGCAGGCCGCTGCTGAGGCTGCGACACGTGTCCACAATGAGCGGGACAACCTGGCAGCGCAGCGCCTGGAGGTGGGCGGGGGGTAGTGGCGGTGTGTGTGTGTGTGCGTGTGTGTCTCCTCTACCCTTCTCTAACCTATTGTCCTCTCCTCTACCCTATTCTACTTCATTGTCCTCTCCTCTGCCCTACTCTTATCTATTGTCCTCTCCTCTACCCTACTCTGCTCTTCTCTCCTCCACTTCCCTCCACTCCTCGCCCCACCAGGAGCTCCGTTCCGAGTTGGAGGCAACCGCACTGGCTCGCGAGCAGGCGCTGCGGCAGCGGCTGGAGGGCGACGTGGCGGCGGCGGCGGCGGCGCACCGGCGGGTGGCGGCGGCGCTGGCGGAGCAGCAGCAGCTGGCGGCGGAGGCGGCGGCGGCGGCGGTCGGGGATGAGAGGGCGGCGCGCGAGGCGGAGGCGCGCGCTGCGAGGGAGGTGTATGAGGAGATGGTGGCTAGGCAGCAGGTGCGTGCGTGTGTGTGAGCTGCGATTCTCCATTGCCATAGCCACTGCGAATGTGAATGCCTCTGGATGGCGGCCGAAGTCGTTCGGGTGGCGAGGGGGTCAATGCCGTTGTGCCTGGCGGGGAATTGAGTGTTTGGAATCTGTTGCTCCAGGAGCTGTACCTGACCATGGGTTTGCACTCGCGCACGCCGGGCTGTATATATGTGTGTGTGTATGTGTATTTGTGTTGCCCCCCGCTGCCCTGCTGCCCGTGCAGGCGGTCGCTGAGGAGCAGCTGAATCGGGAGCTGGCTGCCCTGGCTGCTGCCCACTCGGCGGAGGTGGCAGCGCTGGAGGAGGCCCACGAGCGGCGGCTGGCGGAGCGGGCGGCGCTACTTGGGGAGGTGGCGGCGGCGCTGGGCGGGGAGGTGGAGGCGCTGCGAGCTGAGCTGGAGGAGCGCCAGGAGATGTGCGTGCGTGTGTATGTGTATGTGTATGTGTGGGTGGGTGGGTGGGTGGGTGGGTGGGTGTGTTGGGGCTTTGGAGGGGCTGTGACGTTGCGCGCGCGTGTGTATGTGTGTGTGCCCATGCATCCCCACCCACCCCCACCCCACATCTAAGAATCCCAACCCTGCTGCCTCTCACTCCCCCGCCCCCCTAAGTACCCAAAACCTCCAAAAACGATGAAAACCATCTCTGCCCCCCCTCCCGCCGGCGGGCGCGGTCCCGGTCCCCGTGCACGCAGGTACGCGGCGCTGGCTGCCGAGCAGCGCGACGTGGCAGCTGCTGCCGCCGCCGCAGAGGGCCAGGTTTCGGAGCTGGAGCAGCAGTTGCGGGCGTCGGAGGAGCGCCATGCGAAGCAGCTGGAGGAGCTCAGGTGGGTGGGCGGATCTGGATCTGGATCTGGATCTGGGTCGGGGCGCACAGGAAGCAGTCCCTCCGCCGTTACTGGCCGCGGATGAACGAACGAGTACGACAGCGTGTTGTGTTGTGTTGCAGTTGTACCCATACTGCCATACACCCCAGGGAGGGAGGGTTGCGACTTGGTGGTGCATGTACCGCATACCTTCGTACAGGGCGCGGCAGGACGCGGCTGCGGCTTCGGAGCTGGCCGCTGCGAGGGCGGCTCTGGAGCAAGAGGCGGCGGGCAGGATTGCGCAGTTGGTGGCGGAGCGGGTGCGGGGGAAGAGGGACGGGGGTTGAGGGACGGGGGGAGGGGGGAGGGGGTGAGGGAGCGGAAGGTCCGCCGTTGGGTCCTGGGGTCCCGGGTGGACCTGCCGTTGATGGTTTGCCGCCCCGCGCCGGGTTGCTGACCTTTCCGTTCCTTGTTTGGGGGAGGTTGTGCAACTTGGGCGGTTGCGCCATCCACCCATCGTCCCTCCCCGCCTCCTCCAACCCCGAGGAGCCTATGGGGGTCGACTGATCGGTGGAGGTGGAGGTGGCAGATGCTGCTTTGCCGCTGCTTTGCCGCTGCTGCTGGTGCTACGGACGGTGGGTGTGACCTGTGCCACTGCCTGCACGAACCGTCCACCGCAGGAGGCTGAGGTGGGAGCGCTGTCGGCTCAGCTGGCGGAGAGCGCCGCCGCGCTGCAGCGCCAGCAGGCGGAGGCGGAGGCGCAGCGGCGCGCGCTGGCGGAGGCGGCGGAGGCGCAGCGGCAGCTGGAGGCGCGTCTGGCGGACGCATCTGGGGAGCTGGCCGCGGTGCGGGGGGAGTACGAGCGGCGGCTGTCGGAGGCGGAGGCGGAGCTTGAGGCGGCGCGGCGGCGGTTCGAGGCGGAGTTGGAAGCGCAGAAGGCGCGGTTGTTGGAGGAGATGGAGATGCGGGAGGAGGAGGCGGCGGCTCGGGAGGAGGAGCTGCAGGTGGGTGGGCCCCGCCCGGTTGGTGTGGGGCTACTCGGCTACATGTACGATACAGCTCGGAAATGCGGCTCCTTATCCCTCCTCCCGCTGCTGCTTCCCCAGCTGTTGTTACCTGCCTTCTTACCCTGCCGTTTGACCGCCTGCCTGCCCGCTTGCGCCTCTCTCCCCTTCCTCCTGTCCTGCCCTGCCCTGTCCTGCCCTGCCCTGCCCTGTCCTGCCCCGCCCTGCCCTGCCCTGCCCTGCCCTGCCCTGCCCTGCCCTGCCCTGCCCTGCCCTGCCCTGCCCTGCCCTGCCCTGCCCTGCCCTGCCCTGCCCTGCCCTGCCCTGCCCTGCCCTGCCCCGCCCCGCCCTGGGATGTATTTTTAGTGTGCAGACCTGTGTGGCAGTCCTGTGTGTCAGTCCTGTGTGGCTTCAAGCGGATTGTCCTGTCCTGTCCCCTCCCCCCCGTCCTCTCTTGCAGGAGGAGCAGCTCTCCGCGGCCATCCGCTTCCAGACCCAGTTGGCTGAGGCGCTGGGGCAGCATAGGGCCCGGGAGGAGGAGCTGGCGGAGGCGCATCGGAATGAGCTGGAGGGGGTGGAGGAGCGGGCGAGGGAGAGGGTGGAGGTGGGTGCCGAGTGCATGAGGGGACGTGAAGGGGGAGGGAAGGGGCGAGTGAGGAGGAGTGAGGACGGGGAGGTGGGGAGGAGTTTGGACTCTGGGCGGCTTCGTGACATGGGTCGCGAACAACGGAAAGCAAGGTAGGGGGCGGCGGCTGGTGCGTTGACTTTGGCGGGAGGGGAGGGGAGGGGAGGAAGTAGTCAATCTCAACCCCCCTCCTTTCGTTGCTGGCTTGCTTCCTGAACGTTCGCCACCGCTACGTTTCCGGCTGACGGCTACCAGGTCCTTGCCATGCTCGCTCTTACAGCCCCCTCCCTCGCTCCGCCCCTCCCTCCTTCTCGCGACCCTCCTTTCCTCTTGCGGCCCCAGGCCCTGTCAGCGCAGCTGGACTCTGTGAGCGGGGCGCTGCGGGGGGCGGAGGAGCGGGAGAAGCAGGTGCGGGTTGGTGCCTTAACAAGGTGCCTGCGCGAGCGAGCGAGCGAGCGTGAGCCGTCATGTATTGCCGTGTGGCCTGTACGCAACGCGCGGGGGCGCGCCCGCTGAAGGGCGCTGCATTGCATTGCATTGCATTGCATGGCTTGGCTTGGGTAGCGCATCTCGAGGTGTGAGAGGTGATGGAAGAAGAAGAAGAGGGAGAAGGACAAGAAGAAGAAGAAGAAGGAGATCCTGATTTCGATCCCGATCCTGATTTCGATCCCGATCTTAATCCCCATCCGTTCCGACCTTGTTGGCTCCTACCGTTGTTGTCTTCTACCTCTCCTGCCAGGCACTCGAGGAGGTGACCTCCCAGCGGCAGCTCGCGGGCCAGGAGGTGCAGGGGCTGCAGCGAGCGACGGCGGCCGCAGACGAGCGGGTGCGGACGGGCTGGAGGCGGTGGGGAATCATGAATCCACGACTGACGGGCGGGAGGAGGAGGAGGGGGGTTCATGATGAAGCTGGGAGCGCGGGGAGGTGTGTAGGTAGAGGGGAGGTGTGTAGGTAGAGGGGGGTCACGAGGCGGAGGACCTTTAGGTGGCCGGGGGGGGGGGCCGGGGCGGGGGGGGGGCGAGGCAACTGTGTCCCTATAACTGTGTGGGGCCGTTTGTGCAACTCGTTCCGCCGTCAACCTACTCTGGCCCTGGCCCTGTACCTGGTTCTCGATCGTTCCCTGTCCCCTTCTGACCTGACCGCTGTATCCCGGCGTGATGCAACGCAACGCGATGCGGCGTGGCGGTGGCGGTGGTGCCGTGCGGCGGTGACGCCACAGGTGGCGGCGCTGCAGCGGAGCCTGGCCGAGGCCGAGCAGACCCACGGGTCGGTGGTGGCGGTGTTGGCGGGCAGGCACGCGGTGCAGCTGGAGGCTCTGCGGGCGGAGCAGCGTCGGGAGCTGCAGGTGGGGGGGGAGGGGAGGGGGGGGGACGGAGGGTCCGTCGCCATTTTTCCGTGAGGGCAGGCGTGCACGGTTGCTTGAATGAATAGCCCGAAATGAACACCCGGGCGCTGCTGGCTTTGGACGCCTGGAACGCATCCAGTTCATCCACCCACCCACCCACCCACCCACCCCACTGAGTGCCTGGCTCGGCTCGTTGGCTGCCCCTTTGTTTCTCACAGGAGCTGCGCCGGTCAGCGGCGGCATCTCAGGCACAGGCGCAGGCGCAGGCCACCCAGGCGGCGGAGGCGGCCGCGGCGGAGCTGGCGAAGGCGCGGCGCGACGCGGAGGAGGAGGTTTCGGAGCTGGAGGGCAGGCTGGCGGAGGCGCAGCGGGCCGCGGAGGCGGCGCAGGAGCGTGCCCGGGTGAGTGCACGCACACCCGCACCCGCACGCTCGCGCGCGGCCTGGGTTTGGACGCCGCGGAGGCGTGATCTGGGCTGAGATGTGTTTTAGGGGCAGCCCTGTGTGGCTCCAAGCAGGTTGCCGGGGTTTGTTTGGGACGTTGGGGCGAGCCATGGGGGGTAAAAAGGGGATACCGTGGGGGGGGGAGGTTGCCGTGAGAAGTCCGGTTCGGGTGCTGTTCGGGGGCCGGCAGAGACCTCTTGGGTGCTGCGGTGGTCAGTAAGCGCCGTCTTGGATACGGCACCACCTCTTCCTCCTGCCCTGTCCTGCCCTGTCCTGTCCCCTCCTCGCTTGCAGGAGGAGCAGCTCTCCGCCGCCATCCGCTTCCAGACCCAGTTGGCTGAGGCGCTGGGGCAGCATAGGGCCCGGGAGGAGGAGCTGGCGGAGGCGCATCGGAGGGAGCTGGAGGGTGTGGAGGAGCGGGCCAGGGAGAGGGTGGAGGTGGGTGACGACTGCGTGTGGTTGGGGCGTGGGAGGGGGGAGGGGTGGGAGTAGGTGAGGCGGAGGGAGGACGAGCAGGTGGGGGAGGCGGGGGAAAGGGACCCAGCCGCAGCTCTGCTCCCGGGGGGGGGGACATGCTGCGGGTTATGCGCTGCGCCGCATGCTGAACCATCGTGTTCTGGGATGCAATGAATCCCCATTCTCCAATCACTGTCAACAGGAACAGCAAAACCGGCCCGGGGTTTGCGATTGCGACTTTGGCTGCGACTGCGACTCGGGGGGGTAGAGGAGTCCCTCGCTCCCTCCCACTCTGTCCGCCCACTCACACTCTTTTCCAAATTCCAATCCGCCCACTCACACTCTTTTCCAATCCGTCCACTCACTCTTTTCCAATCGGTCCACAGGCCGTATCGGCGCTGCTCGGCTCGGCTCGTCAGGCGCTGCAGGACGCGGAGGAGCGGGAGCTGCAGGTGCGTAAAAGAAAACGGCCCGGGACGAGGGAACGCAACGCAGTTACCTGGGAAAGAAAACGGCCCGGGACGAGGGAACGCAACGCAGTTACCTGGGATATTACCTGAGGATTACCTGATATCTCCGCTGGTGGGTGGGCGGCAGGATAGCGTGATGAGGGCGGGGGGGGGTACGGTAACGAGGCATACGTGAGAGGGGCTGGGTCCGCCGCCGCGTTCCATCTTCCCGCTTCCCGTAACCCGGTCACCCGGTCTCCGTGTCCCATGCTGTCTGTCCTTGTTGTCCCCACTGCAGCGGCAGAGGGAGCAGGAGGCGGCGCGGGCGGCGCTGCAGCAGCAGTTGGCGGATGCAGAGGCGCGGGCGGCCGCCGCCGGGGCTGCGACCACGACGCTGCACGATCAGGTGTGGGGTGGATACAGCGAAACAGTCCGAATGGGCGATAAGCTGAAATGCGGCTGAAGTACGAAGACGAGAGCAGTAGTCCCAACCGACCATACCGTTACTGGTGATTAGCTCGCTGCCTGACCGCTCACGTGTGTCCGCCTGTCGGTCGGTTGTACGACAGGTGGACGAGCTGAAGGGCTCGCTGGCGCAGGCGGCCGCCGCCCACGCCGCCGAGCAGGCGCGAGCGGCGGGGCAGCACGCGGAGCAACTGGCGGCTCTGCGGGCCAAACACACACGGGAGCTGCAGGCATGGGCGGGTGGTGGGGCTGGGGAACTGGGGAACTGGGAATGGGGAACTGGGGATGGGGTAATAAAGATGGTACCACAACGGAGGTGCAGGGGGTGGGCGCGGGGAAGGGGTGGGGCGCACGGGTGCCAGGGCGGGGCTGGACTGGAGGCACGAGGCAGCAGCGGGGGGCCGTGTCAGCCGCTTGGGCAGTCTGGGGGCTGCTGCTGCCGCGGCGCCGTCAGGAGTCACGAGTCTTTCGTCACCGGACTGAGACCGCAGGAAAGGACCGGGTGTTTGGGTGTGGGGCCATAGGGTTTTACCCACACACGCGCACAGACACGCAGACACACATACACACACCCGATATGCTGCCGGGTTTCACTTGGTGGCGGTACACGCGTACAATCCGTGATGCCAGTCGCGCGGCGCTTTGGCAGGCCCGCCAGCCCAAAGCATGACCTTAACACACGGCTTCTTTTGACGTGTTGACCCATGGGTCATTGAGCTTTTGGCGCGTCAGTCGCCATCTGTCGCTCTTAAAGACTCCCTCTCGAGACTTCGCCCCTCCGGCGTTCGATTCGCTGACCCCCTCATCATGCACCTACCCTTTCACCCCGACCTGGACCCTGACGTCTACCTGACGCTCGACCATTTGACCTTTGACCTTTGACTTTGGACTTTAATCGGATCTCTTGATCCGGCGGCGGGTCGGCGTTGACCTTCACCGGGGACTTTGACCTTGACCATTGACCTTGACTTAACTTTGACCTTGACTGGACGACGCTTGACCGGCATTTGACCGGCCGGACGGTGTCCGAGCAGAACGAGACCGGGCATGAGAAGCAGCACGCGCTACGCTTGCAGGCGTTACGTCGTGCCGCGGTCCAGTCAATGGCAGCCGCCGAGGCGGCGGCGGAGGAAGAGGCAGCGGCGCACGAGGCGGAGTTGGCGAAGGCGCGGCGCGACGCGGAGGAGGAGGTTTCGGAGCTGGAGGCCAGATTGGCGCAGGCGCGGCGCGCGGCGGAGGAGGCGCGGAGCGCCAAGGTGTGTGTATGTGTGTGTGTGCGTGTGTGTGTGTGTATGTGTGTCTGGCTGCTGGGTCGGAAGCGGAAGCGACGGCGGTGGGGAGTCATGCGTCGAACATGCAGCGATGTTGCCTGAGCTGGATGGGGACATCGGTTGAGGTTGAGGAAGTGCGGAAGGGAGCTCTGCCGGTCTGAATCTGCGGAGCGGGGCGAAGGCAGGAAGCGCCACCTGGTTTGGCCGTGAAGGTGCCCCAAGTGTGGTTCGTCCTGTTCTTCCTGGTTCTTCCTGGGGCCGAACGGTCGTCGCCACCGCCACGATGTCTATAGAGCGTCAGTGTCCCTTAGTCCTTTAGCAGATCTGCTCCAACCCAATGACCTTACCTGACCGGACCAACCGGACCTGACCTGACCTCACCCGATCCGGCCCTGCCTTGCTGTATTGCTGCCGTTTGTTTTTTTGTGTTGTCCGTCTTCATCCGTTTGTCTGTGCATCTGTCGGTGCGTCTGTCTGTGTCGGTGCGTCTGTCTGTCTTGTCAGGATGCGGCGCTGGCTGCCGCGGCGGCGGAGCGCGAGGGCGGTGCGGCGGCGGTGGCTGAGCTGCGTTCCAACCTGGATGCCTCCGTGGCCGCACTGTCGCAGCTGGCCATGCTGCTGGGCGCATCGCAGGTGAGGGGAGGGGCGGGACGGGGCGGGGAGGTCTTGTTGTTGAGGGGCCGGTGCCCGGCGTGCGTTGTTGGGGAGGGCGGGGTGGCAGGAGGAGGCTCGGTGCGAGTCCGGCGCGGCCTGGCTTTGTACATTGTCCGATCCGAACGTGCAGTGCGCGAGGTGGCGGTTGTCCGCCCACAGAATGGTTGATGCGTGCGTGCTTGCTCGCTGATCGTATTGGATTTGTCGTGTGTGATGTGTTTGATGTGTGTGTGCGTGTGTGCGTGTGTGTGCGTGTGCAACCCACACGCCCACAGGCGAGCTACGACGCGGAGGTTGCAAAGATGGAAGCCCAGAATGTTTCGGAGCAGGCGAGGAGGTCGCACCTGGTGGGTGGCTGGGTGGGCGGGTGGCTGGGCGGGTGGATGGATGGGCGGTGGGGTCAGTCAGGACGTGTGTCCGGGTCGCTGGCGTCCGTTCTCATCCACAGCGTTGAGTCGCAACGTTTGTCGCCTGCGGTTTGTACCGTATGTCTTTTGTCTTACCCGTCCGCCGTTTGTATGTCTTTTGTCATACCCCGTCCGCCGTCCGCCGACGTGCCAACGACCGGGCCTCGCAGGAGGAGCTGGGCGCCTCCTGGGCGGACAGGCAAGCGGAGGTTTCGGAGCTGACGGCGCAGCTCAGCGCGGCGCGGTCCGCCGAGTCGGAGGCGCGACGGGCGGGTGAGGTGGTGGTCGTTGTTACGGTTGCGGTTACGGTTGCGGTTGGGGCCTACCGTACTTTATGCCACTCGGAGCTCCGCCCGTTCGTCCTTGTCGCTTGTCACCGTCGCAGCCCATCTTGTCGCGTCAATGTCAATGCCAATGTCAAAGGCATGGCGTGTCAGTCAATTGGTCTAAAGCCCCGAAGACCCAACACACGCAGTGAGACAAAAACAACGGCACAAAGGCCATCGCCTCCGCCTCCGCCACCCCCCCTCCGCGCGCACTCCCGACCTGCCCTTTGGAGCGGCCTCTAACCGCAAACGAACCCTGCTTACTGGTGATGAGTAAGCAGGCAGCCCTTTGTAATACGTACCCGCAAGTACCGTAACGTTTCCCGACTGATGCACTGATCCGACCCATGGGTCACCCGCAGTCGAGGCGCTGGGCCAGCAGCTGGCGCAGACCCAGGACGCGCTGGCGGAGGCGGAGGCGCGCGCGGCGGCAGCCAAGCGGGAGCTCGCCCTGGCGCGCGACGCCGCGACCGCGACGATGGTCGCGGCGACCATCGAGGCGGTCGCCGCCGCGGAGGCGGAGGCGGAGGCGCGCAAGACGGCGGCGTTGCAGTCTCTGGAGCGGCAGCTGCGTGAGGAGCACGCGGCCGAGGTGGCGGCGCTACAGGCGCAGGTAAGAGGTCGGGGGTCGCCTCGTAAAGGTCGCCGCGTAAAAACAAGTCGTGGATCAGTGACCCGCGGGTCGGTCGGTGGTTACGGTTGGAGCTCCTCCGCTCCAGGGAGGGAGGAGGAAGTTGTGAGCTTCGGCCCGGGGCAGGGCATCTGGGCCGCGGGGAGTGGCATGACGAGAGCCAGACCCCGGGGGCATTTAAAATTGAAGAAAGACGGAAAGCACCCGGGGCGGGAGACTCCTCTATCGCGCAGTCTGCTTCTACTCCTGCATCGCTCATTCTACTTGAGAGGCCCTTTGCGCCCATCTCACCGCAAGACCCTCTGACACGTGGCCCCTCGCTGCACAAAGCACGCATGTACAGTCAACTTTATGTTCCCATCCGCGTTGCCTCACACCTGGCCTCACCTCACCTGACCTCACCTGGCCCCACCTCACCTCGCCACACCTGGCCTCACCTGGCCTCACCTAGCCTCACCTCACCTCACCTCACCTCACCTCACCTCACCTCACCTCACCTCACCTCACCTCACCTCACCTCACCTCACCTGACCCCACCCGCACCGCACCGCAGCTCTCGGAGCTGCGCACTCAGCACGCGTCCCAACTGGCGTTGCGCGACGTGCAGCTAGATGAGGCGCGGGCGCAGGCGGCGGCGGCGCTGACGGCGCAGGCGGAGGCGCTGCGAGCGCAGTTTGAGGCGGCGCTGGCGGCGGCGCGCGAGGAGGCGGAGGCGCGGCGGGTGGCTGAGGTGGAGGCGCTTCGGGCGCAGCACGAGGCGGAGGTGGCGGAGGTAGGAGACCGACCGACGTAATGGATGGAACAGCCCTGGGGGTTGACCCGCCGGATGCGGGCTCTTGAGGCCACCAGGGTTGGCGATAGGCACCTCACCTCATTTTACCCGCCGCTAATGAAATGAACGCCGTCCTGAATGTGGGCCGTGTGTGTGTGGGCCGTGTGTGCGCCTCTTTTGACCTCCTTTCCTTTCCGTTCCGTTCCATCCCGCGGCCCCGCAGCTCCGGCGCGGCTACGAGACCCAACTGGAGGACCGCAACCGCGCACTGCAGCGGGCGCTTGGGCTGGTGGCGGCTCTGCAGGTGAGGAGGGCAGCAGGTGGAGAGAGAGAGATAGGGAGAGGCGGCGTGCCAACGGGCCTGCGCACCGTCGAAAAGTGCCTTGCGTGCGTGCGTGCTAACAGTACCATAAGTTGCAAGCAGCACCGTCCGCAAACGTTGCCTAAGCTGCATCAGCACATTGCTGAAAACGCGGACTGACCCGCGGGTCGCTTGTCGCCGCAGGTCCAAGTCCAGGAGCTGCACCGGCGCCAGACGGACGCTGCCGCCGCCTTCACCGCCTCCGGGGATGCAGCAGCAGCGGACGGCGCACCACCACCAGCAGCGATCTCAGCTCCGACGCCGCTGCCTGCTGTTGCTCCATTCGCCGGCGCCGATACCGATTGCTTCCTCGTCGGAGCAGATGACGCCACACCCACCTTCACACCCACCTCCACACCCACCTCCACACCCACCTCGACCAGCGCTGCTGCATCCGGCTCTGTGGTGGCAAACAACGTGGTGCCCAGCCGGGGCATCAGCTCGACGTCACCCTCCGCGTCCTGTGGTAGCATTGACGTCAGCGGTGAGGAGGAGGCCGACGACGCCGCTGGCCGCAGCACCGGCGGCGGCGGAGGCGGCGGCAACCCGGCGGCGGCGGCGGCGGACCGTGACCGCCGCAGCCCTTCACCCGCGCGGGGAGGCCCCGGCGGCGGCGGCGGCAGAGGCGGCTCCCAACTCCTGATTGCCGCCGGGACCAGCCCGCCCCCAAAAGCACCCATCGCGCCGCCCCTCGCCACGGCGGCCCTTCGGCCGCCGCCGCAGCAGCAGCAGCCCGCGCCGGTCGGCAAGCCCGCCAGCACAGGCAGTGCCGACGGCAGCGGCGGCGGCGGGCTGTTGGGGGGTCTGATGGGGTTGTTTGGCCGCGGCGCCAAGAAAGCCCCTCGAGGCGCCGCGGCTGCGCCCGCGCAGGCGCCCTCGCCGCGCCCGCCAGCGAGCGCGGCGGCGGGGGATGCAGCTATCGCCGCCGCCGCGTCATCGGCAGCGCAGAACCCCCGGTCGATTCCCGTCGGCGACGTTATCGACGGCGCGTCCAACAACAGCACGCTGTTGGCGGCGTCGCTGTATCAGGAGATGATGGGCCGCAGCCGCGCGCGCGCCCGCCAGGACGCTCTACGCGACCGGAAACAGAATCAGAAGCAGGAGAACCCTAAGAGCCAAGCCGCGTCGCAGGCCTCACTCCACCACCACCATTCGAGCGCAAACCGCCCTTCGGGCGCTCGAATGCGGGACGAGGACGACGACGCAGAGGGCGGCGGGAGCGGCATCGGGCAGGGACCGGCGGAGGAGCGGCAGCGGGTGCAGGCGCAGCTGATGGATCGAGGACCATCAGCGCAGGCGGTGTATGCGTGGGCGGCGGTGGTGGCGTCGTTGCCGCTGGCGCTGGCGCAGTCGATGCAGTCGAGCAACGGGCAGTGGATGCCGGAGCAGCAGCAGCAGGAGGAGGAGGCGGCGGAGGGGGCCCAGAAGGAGTAGAGGGACCTGGCATGCAGGACGGGCAGGAAGGGCAGGGGAGAGCAGGACGGGCAGGGAGAGCACGAAGGGCAGGAAGGGCAGTTAGAGCAGGGAGGCAAGGAGGGCAGGGAAGAGCACGAAAGGCAGGGGAGAGCAGGAAGGGCAGGAAGGGCAGGAAGGGCAGGGAGACAGTGGGGCCAAGGAGGAGCGCCGCCCGCTGGTGACGGCGATGGCAACGGTAGTAGGCGCACGTGTCTTTCTTTTCCTCTTCTTTAATGTAGGGCCCGTATTAAGATAGAGCGGGGAGAGTGCAGCAGCGTACAGGGCAGATGCTGTGCTGCGGTGATGGTGGTGGCATTGGTTTGGGTATATTGGGTTGTGATGGGGTCTCCAGTCTCTTCTTCGTTTCTTCTCTCCGCAAAGCTCTTTGACCTCAGCACTTGCTGGTTGTCTTCCGCTGATTGACTGGACATCTCCTGTTCGCGTCTTTGTGGTTTTGCTTTTCGCTGCATAGCATACGCCTGGTGGTGGTGGTGGTGGTGATACTTGGTTGTCGGTGGCTGCCCTTGGGTTCCGGCGAAGGCCGCGGCGGCCAACGCGCATCGTGATCGTGCGCCTTCGTGTCTTTGCGTGGGTCATATATATCTAATACAACGAATTATTAAGTACTCTACGTTGCTCAATGTGACTAGGGTGGGGGCGGGGGGCGAAGGTGCGGCGCCGGATTTTGGGGGTGGGGAGGGGGTTGGGGATTGGGGGGTCGGGAGGTGGGCCGCCGCATGCCGGGTTGCGAGGATGTGTCGCAGATACGTGTGTATGTGTTTGTGTTTGTGTGTTTGCAACATCGTCACATGACTTCGGTGATCCCGCGGTCCCGTGCCGGTGCCGGTGGTGGGAGGGGTCCGACCGACAGGAAATGCGTCCCGCCCCGCCCCGCCCCGCCCAGCTCCGCCCTGCTGCGGGAGCAAACCGCCAGACAGGTTGGCATGAGGCGGCGGCTGCGCGGGGCTCACCCGGGTCGGTCGGCCCCCTCACCACAACGACCATTTGGCAGAAAACGGGCCGCCTCGAGACGGTAGAAGATACAACATTACTACCTTTGACAAGGACAAAAACTCGACGCTTGCAGTGATTACGGTTTGACGCGAATGCAGTACTTGTCGACGACGCGGGCGCGCGTGAGCGCCACCTTCGTATCCGTATTTGCGTGTACCGTTGAGAGTGGCCCATTGAGGCGCGCGCGCATCCGCACTCGCTCGCGAATCTCTACGTTGATTCTCCGCGTCTGTCTGTCTGGTGCTCTGGTGCTCGTCTGGGTACCGTATTTTGTTGCCACGGTGGAGCCTCGCATCTACGCGCCGTCCCGGTCATTGGCTGCGAGGCGGGAGAGGGGCGAGGGATGGCGTGGCAGGGAGCTTATCGCAAGTGGAGGCGATCGGCGCATACTCGTGGGTGGTTTTTTCTGATAATTTAAATATAAAAATAGGGGCCCGGCGGCTGCCAAGCACGGGGGTTGACCGCCGGGGGTTGTGTGGTGGGTGGGGTGGGGTTGTGTGTGGGGGGTGGCGTGAGGCGGCGGAGATGACCGGGGAAGCGACCGGCTTTTGGGAAGCGAGCGCGCATCCGTCCGCATCACGAGGCCGGCCATGTGCCGCCAACGAGCCAGCCAGCCGTCGTTCGACGTCCTGTGCGGCGGTTCGCACCGAGACGCATTTGCCGGGCCGGAGAGTGATCGGCGGTTTGCACCCATTTCCATTTCCATATCGATATGCACATCGGGTCTGGCTGCCTCGTGCTTTATCATCTCGCGTTGCTCCGTGTGCTTAATCGTCAGTTGCAGGCCCATGCGTCAGAGAGCCGGGCGAAAGTGGCGTCTTGGGGGGAGGGGGGAATGGACGGGGGCGGAAGGGAGCAGGTGGGATGCCACAGGTCCCCGGGGTTGAGGTGGTTCCGGAGCGGTGTTCCGGAGCGGTGGGGAGTGGAGTGCTACAAAAGGGAAGTCGATGGGATGGGATGTGTGTATTAAGATATACGGATTGTACGGGATCGCTGTACGGATCCTTCCCCGCCGTATGCGCGCGTTTGCACGTGCAGCTTTAGGCTGTGGCATACTGTCTTTAGTACGATAGTACCGAATACGTTTTGAATGGGGGCTTTGTTTCTCAGGAGGTGATATGAACAGGCACTTTGATGGTCAGCTTGAGTTCAACTACGAGGTGGTTGGTTGTTAACAGTTGAGATCAACAGCTGGGGCAACGGTCAGTGGCTCAGTCCCACGCTCCGATGTTTAACGTTTGTCACCGCCCGGACCGGAGGATCCCGGGCGGACGCCCTGATTTGCTCGGTACGGCAAAAACTAACGGAAAATATTCCAGTTGTTCGGGAAAGACCGAAGAGCAGACAAATGACCATGTCACAGCAGATCTGGGATGGCAGCCCTCCGGCACGATGACGTTCTGTCAGTCAAATGGCCAGCATTGAGGCAGACAACGAATGACCCGCCGTACCGTAACAACAAGAACGGCAACGACAACAACCAGTTGCCTCAAACCTTCGGAGACCTCCACCCTTCGGGAGGTCTGAGCCCACCGGGGCAGCCACCACCACAACAACAGCAACAAAAAACAACCAAGGGCGCGTCCGGGGCGAGCAGCCTCAGATTGGCCGCCCCTCTTCGGCCACACGCGCTCAGGCCGGGCGGGAATTCATTCTTATTGAGAGCACGCTCAGCACTAACCAACCACCGGCAAACGCGGCCGAGATAATCGCAACAGAGATCACGGTTCACTCATCTCTCTCGTTATCGCCCCGCAATCATGGTTCACCCCCCACGCACACAACTCCCGCCTGCAGTACAAATCTAGAGTGTCGCGCATGCCAGGCTGGCTGACTGGAGATCACAATAGAGAGCCCCATTTAAAGAATTTACTTGAACATCAAGCAAACGCAGCCCCCCCTTCATCACTCACGGAAACAGAAGAAAGCGATCACGGCGCGCACAGCTCCCTACGCAAAACCTGTCTTGAACGGTAAAACACCCCGCCCCAGCGGCGGCGGCGACGGCGGGAAGGCGCCTTCCCTGGACCCCTGTGAGCCACACACTGTTCACAGCAGGGTGTCGCGTCGCGCCGCAAACACTTCCCACACGGGCTCCCTCTCCTGGAGCCCGCCGTCACGTGAGCCCGCCGCCGCCGCCGCCAGCTCGACGCGTGGCCTCGCGGCGGCAGCGCCGACGGGCTGCGCCGCCGCCGGGCACACCCGCACCACCACGTCGTCGCGGTCCTCGTTGCCGGGCCTGCCGTCCTCGCAGGGCGCCGGCTCGCGGCGGACCGACCCGAGGGTCGCGAGGCGCACTTGCACGCGCGCCACAAAGGTGGTGTCCAGGACGCCCTCCGGAACCAGGAAGGCGGGGGAGGTGACGTTGAGCATCATGGGGCGGCCCCGGAGGTCGGTGGGGGCGGTGCAGAGGGTCGTGGACAGCAGGACCCAGGCGCGGCGGGGCGTCTGCGCGGCGCGTGTGTTGTGTGTTGTGTGGCGAGGGGGTGAAGGAGGAGGGGTCGAAGGAGGATAGCGTTACAGGTGGTGGTGAAGGAGGATACCGTGAGGAGTTTATAGGTGTAGGCTGTGTGTTTGGTTTAAGTCTGCGCTGAAGATATGGTGGTGTACCGTAAAAGGCAGATCCAAGCAGAAACGCCAGCAGCGCATCAGGCATCACCCTCTGTTGCACTTTACCCACCCAACCCCACCACACCCCACCACACCACACCCAAACCCACCATGCTGGCATCGCTGGTGTAGAAAAAGTCGACGTGCGAGGCCGCGGGGGCGGGCGAGCAGACCACCGTGGCGCGAATAGCAGCCAGCTGGCCGCTGTGAGGTAGGCGGGCGGGCAGCAGCGAGAGGCGGCGGGCGGTCGGAGGAAGAGGGCGTTGGGGTAAAGCAAGCCATGAGACGCAAGAAGGTTCAGGGCTGTGGCAGTTATTGAGGCGTGGCAGGTAACAGCAGAACTGTATTGAACGGACCAACCCGCTAGGCGAACCAAACTAACAAATGGGTTTTGTTGTAGGCCACCCACCCACCCACCCACCCACCTGCGCAGCACGCCGCCCCGGGTTAGCGCCGTCACCTCAACCTCCGAAACGTATCCGCGGTTGCCGGGCTGCCCGTCGGGGCACTCGCCGTACAACGTGTTTGGAGCGCCCATCTCGCTACCGACGCCCTTGCCGTTGAGCCTGCGGGGGCAGGGGCCGGCGGGCGGGAGCCAGCGCGGTGAGCAACAGCAGCAGCCGCTCCTCAGTAGCGGCAGCAGTAGCGGCCGTAGTAGCGGCAATATCAACAGAACGGCGCTCTGAGCAGACGTGAAGTGGCCCTTGAGAGTGACCCGGGAAACAGGATCCGAACATCCGCACATCTTGAGGGGAATGCCGACATGCGGCCCGCTGCAAAACCCACATAAGACATGCCCAATTACCCATTACAGCGACAACCGCAAACATGACCTACCCCGTGGCGATACAGGTGGTCTTGCCGCGGGCGTCACAAACGGGCGTCTCGAAGAGGGGTGAATACTCGGCCATCGCCCTTCCCGCCCCCCTGCCGCTGGCGGCGGCGCACGGGTCGTCGCCGGCGCCCTTCACACGCCGCTCCCGGTCCTTGTCGTCCCTCCTGTCGTCATTGCGACCGCTGCTGGCGCTTACGGCTCGGTCATCGTCGCCCTCATCGCCGCCGTCGGACTCCCCCGCCAAATCCCGGGCGAGCTGGTCGGGGTCGGGGTCTGCGGGAGAGGCACGCCAGTTGCACACAAATGGCGGTGGGTTGCATTACCACACAGCGCAAATCATCTCGCGGCTCATGCAGATTATTGCGCCCCGGTTTCGCCCACGCCTGGATCCCCTGGGGCCCTATCCCACCCGGCCCCGCGGTGCCTTACGCTTCTTGCTCCACTCCTTCCCGCCGTACACGCCGTACGCCTCCTGGGAGTGCTCCCAGCGGCGGCGCACGTCCACCAACAGCTCCGCCGGCGCCGCCACCGCCGCCGGCGCCGAACCCGAACCCGCGCGATAGCCCGCGCTGCCGCTGCTGTCGCCCTCCGAAGACGTGTCGAGGGGAACGACCGCGTCGCCGCTGGGCTCGACATCGCCATCCGCCCCCGACGGCGCCGCCTCCGCCTCCGAGCCCGTGTACAGTACGACATCGGCGGCGGCGCCTTCGGGCTCCTCCAGCATGTGGCGTCCGCCGCTGCGTGACCTCAAATGCGTCGTACCCGCTGCGCCCCTGGCGGACCAGGCGGTGGGCCTTATGAAGACGCGTCGCTGCGCCAGGTGATCGGCGGCGGCGGCGGTGGTGGTGGTGGTGGTGGCAGAGGCGGCGGTTCCGGAGCCGCTGGCGAGTTGCATCTCCCCGGCCGCGGTCGCAGCTGCGTCTCTGCGGCCGGAGGTTTCAGTTGCGGCTGCGCATGTCAGTGCGAGTGCCGCCAGGCAGAGGAACAGACCCGTGGGTCGCCGCATTGGTACGAGCTAAAGCGCTACCCACTGTCTTGAGAATTCCTCGTGAAAAAGTAATCTCCAATGACAGTTATTTGCGTTAAATGTTTTACTTCAGGTTAATCTTAATTCATATGGAGAAAACAGATATATATGTATTGGACTTGGGATGGCTATGCCGGGCTCCTTTCCTCAGCTTTTACTCAATCGGGCCAGACTGCTTCCGCCTACTTCGCCTTGAAAGATTGGGTCGCGGAGCTGTAGGGTTGGTGTTCAGGCGCGCACGCGTCGAGTCTATCGGACTTTCCCAGGCAGCTGCCGCCTGTCATGCCGCCTGTCGGATCGGACCCCTCCGATAGCGCGGGCGCCCGGCCACACTGTTCGTCTCCTTTCAAATATATCCACAGCATCCATTGTGTACATTAGAATGAACGAAATGTCCTTGTCATAATTGTCAGGCGGTGTTAGAGTGTGCACGCAAATGAGTAAGGCTGTATTCCGTGTATACATTACTAATGCCGAACTGGTTAAAATAAGCTGTCATCAATCTGCATCTATATTCAAAGTTTACAGCATATGACGAAGGTGCGTGCATGGATTGATTTTTGTGCACATCCTGCACATCCGACACAGGTCGCCGGTTGGGCCACTGTCGGTGATGAATGGCCATACATGGATAGGACATGCCGCTGTTGAAGCAAATATTCGTTAAATCTTAACCACCTGCGTACTGGCAGACCAAGAGGCAGGGCCGCAAAAGTAAGTCTCTACTCCGTGAGTCCGTGTCCGACGTCGCCTGCGGGAATGCAGTCGCCCTCATGGCATCGATGGGCAAGGTCCCCACCCCACAGGCTTTCCATCAAAGCACACCATCACTACGGTATTGAGAAAACTAGCAGCAGGCAAAGCGAGCGAGCGGCCCTTGATGATGGCCTCCGTCTGCCCCGGTCGCCCTCTTATCGGCACAGTCCAACTCCTGGGTGCGTCAGCGGGCTACACAGCCAGGCCCACTGGAGCTTTTGCACCTGGTCATCTCCGGAAGCGAACATGCGGCTGATTACGGATCGAAGGGAAGAAGTGTCCCGTTCGCTGATTGTATGGCTGACATCGCTTTTACCAGCACCAGCCGGAGAACGGGTCGGCATATGGGTCGGCCTACGGGTCGGCCTGCGTTTCGGCCTACGGGTCGGTCTATGGGCCGGCCTATGGGTCGGCCTATGGGTCGGCCTGTGGGTGAGTCTATGGGTCGGCCTATGGGTCGGCCTATGGGTCGGCCTATGGGTCGGCCTATGGGTCGGTCTGAAGTCGGTCTATGGGTCGGCCTATGGGTAGGCCTCTGGGTCGGTCTACGGATAGGTCTACGGGTCGGCCTACTGGTCGGCCCATGGGTCGGCCTACGGGTCGGCCTATGGGACGGCCTTTGGGTCGGCCTTCGGTTCGGCCTACGGTTCGGCCTACGGTTCGGCCTATGGGTCGGCCTATGGGTCGGCCTATGGGTCGGCCTATGGGTCGGTCTACGGGTCGGCCCATGGGTCGGCCTACGGGTCGGCCCATGGGTTGGCCCATGGGTCGGCCCATGGGTCGGCCTATGGGTCGGCCCATGGGTCGGCCTATGGGTTGGTCTATGGGTCGGCCTATGGGTCGGCCTATGGGTCGGCCTATGGGTCGCCCTATGGGTCGGCCTACGGGTCGGCCTACGGGTCGGCCTACGGGTCGGCCTACGGGTCGGCCTATGGGTCGGCCTGTGGGTGAGTCTGTGGGTCGGCCTATGGGTCGGCCTATGGGTCGGCCTATGGGTCGGCCTATGGGTCGGCCTACGGGTCGGCCTACGGGTTGGCCTACGGGTCGGCCTATGGGTCGGCCTGTGGGTGAGTCTGTGGGTCGGCCTATGGGTCGGCCTATGGGTCGGCCTACGGGTCGGTGTACGGGTTGGCCTACGGGTCGGCCTATGGGTCGGCCTGTGGGTGAGTCTGTGGGTCGGTCTATGGGTCGGCCTATGGGTCGGCCTATGGGTCGGCCTATGGGTCGGCCTATGTATCGGCCTATGGGTCGGCCTATGGGTCGGCCTATAGGTCGGCCTGTGGGTGGGTCTGTGGGTCGGTCTATGGGTCGGCCTATGGGTCGGCCTATGGGTCGGCCTATGGGTCGGCCTATGGGTTGATCTATGGGTCGGCCTACGGGTCGGCCTACGGGTCGGCCTATGGGTTGATCTATGGGTCGGCCTACGGGTCGGCCTACGGGTCGGCCTACGGGTCGGCCTATGGGTCGGCCTATGGGTCGGCCTACAGGTCGGCCTATGGGTCGGCCTATGGGCCGGCCTATGGGTCGGATTATGGGTCGGCCTTTGCGCCGGCCTACGGGTCGGCCTATGGGTCGGCCTGTGGGTCGGTCTGTGGATGGATCTGTGGGTCGGCCTATGGGTCGGCCTATGGGTCGGCCTATGGGTCGGCCTATGGGTCGGCCTATGGGTCGGTCTATGTGTCGGCCTATGTGTCGGCCTACGGGTCGGCCTATGGGTCGGCCTATGGGTCGGTCTATGGGACGGCCTGCGGGTCGGCCTACGGGTCGGCCTGCGGGTCGGCCTACGGGTCGGCCTGCGGGTCGGCCTACGGGTCGGCCTATGGGTTGATCTATGGGTCGGCCTACGGGTCGGCCTACGGGTCGGCCTATGGGTCGGCCTATGGGTCGGCCTTTGGGTCGGCCTACGGGTCGGCCTATGGGTTGGTCTATGGGTTGATCTATGGGTCGGCCTATGGTCGGCCAATGGGCCGGCCTATGGGTCGGTTTATGGGTCGGCCTATGGGTTGATCTATGGGTCGGCCTACGGGTCGGCCTACGGGTCGGCCTATGGGTTGATCTATGGGTCGGCCTACGGGTCGGCCTACGGGTCGGCCTATGGGTCGGCCTATGGGTCAGCCTGTGGATGGATCTGTGGGTCGGCCTATGGGTCGGCCTATGGGTCGGCCTATGGGTCGGCCTATGGGTTGATCTATGGGTCGGCCTACGGGTCGGCCTACGGGTCGGCCTATGGGTTGATCTATGGGTCGGCCTACGGGTCGGCCTACGGGTCGGCCTATGGGTCGGCCTATGGGTCGGCCTATGGGTCGGCCTACGGGTCGGCCTACGGGTCGGCCTATGGGTCGGCCTATGGGTCGGCCTATGGGTCGGCCTATGGGTCGGCCTATGGGTCGGATTATGGGTCGGCCTGCGGGTCGGCCTACGGGTCGGCCTGCGGGTCGGCCTACGGGTCGGCCTATGGGTTGATCTATGGGTCGGCCTACGGGTCGGCCTACGGGTCGGCCTATGGGTCGGCCTATGGGTCGGCCTTTGGGTCGGCCTACGGGTCGGCCTATGGGTTGGTCTATGGGTTGATCTATGGGTCGGCCTATGGGTCGGCCTATGGGTCGGCCTATGGTTCGGCCTATGTATCGGCCTATGGGTCGGCCTATGGGTTGATCTATGGGTCGGCCTATGGGTCGGCCTATGGGCCGGCCTATGGGTCGGCCTATGGGTCGGCCTGCGGGTCGGCCTATGGGTCGGCCTATGGGTCGGCCTATGGGTCGGCCTATGGGTCGGCCTATGGGTCGGCCTATGGGTCGGCCTATGGGTCGGCCTATGGGTCGGCCTATGGGCCGGCCTATGGGCCGGCCTATGGGTCGGCCTATGGGTCGGCCTGCGGGTCGGCCTATGGGTCGGCCTATGGGTCGGCCTATGGGTCGGCCTATGGGTCGGCCTATGGGTCGGCCTATGGGTCGGCCTTTGGACCGGCCTACGGGTCGGCCTATGGGTTGGTCTATGGGTTGATCTATGGGTCGGCCTATGGGTCGGCCTATGGGCCGGCCTTTGGGTCGGCCTATGGGTCGGCCCACGGGTCGGCCTATGGGTCGGCCTATGGGCCGGCCTTTGGGTCGGCCTATGGGTCGGCCCACGGGTCGGCCTATGGGTCGGCCTATGGGTCGGCCTATGGGTCGGCCTTTGGGTCGGCCTTTGGGTCGGCCTACGGGTCGGCCTATGGGTTAGTCTATGGGTTGATCTATGGGTTGATCGATGGGTCGGCCTACGGGTCGGCCTATGGGTCGGCCTACGGGTCGGCCTACGGGTCGGCCTATGGGTCAGCCTGTGGATGGATCTGTGGGTCGGTCGATGGGTCGGCCTGCGGTTCGGCCTACGGGTCGGCCCATAGACTAACCCACAGACCCACCCACAGACCCGTAGGCCGACCCAAAGGCCCACCCATAGGCCGACCCATAGGCCGACCCAAAGGCCGGCCCATAGGCCGACCCATAGGCCGACCCATAGATCAACCCATAGACCAACCCATAGGCCGACCCGTAGGCCGGTCCAAAGGCCGACCCATAGGCCGACCCATAGGCCGACCCATAGGCCGACCCATAGGCCGACCCGTAGGCCGACCCATAGACCGACCCATAGGCCGACCCGTTAAACGACCCATAGGCCGGCCCATAGGCCGACCCATAGGCCGACCCATAGATCAACCCATAGATCAACCCATAGATCAACCCACAGACCGGCCCGTAGTCCGACCCATACCCGTAGACCGACCCATAGGCCGACCCATAGGCCCACCCAAAGACTGACCCGTGTTTTATCCCCGTGCAAAGCACGCTTGTCACTGCGTGCTGAGAACGGCCAGACCGGTAGTGGCTTGTCAAGGCTGGGTACTAACACTATTCAGCACGCGCAGCTTACTCCAGCGGGCACTCGGCGCGGGGACGTCAGACCTTCGGCCCTTGAGCCGACTTTCGGATCTCTCGGGTGGATTGAAATGCGCGACTTCGCGTCACGACTCACGAGCTTCGACAGCACCATTTGCACGGTATTACAGCACCGATAAATAACACTATACTTTGCCCGTATCTCCTTGTAATGTTTAGGGGGAACAGTTTCAACATAATCTGCATATGGGTTTCGCCTTCTTCATGGTCCTAACCTGCAAAACGGATTGCAAACTGATCCGAATGTTGTAGTAGACTGAAATTGGGTACCGGCGCATACCAGACCCGACAGCTGCGGCCGAAGCCTAACCCGCGGAAAGCAGGCCCTAGCAACTTGGCGGCTTGCCAACGACCTTGGTACCGGTCAGCACGTGCGCGCGAACCGTCTGCATTAAGTCTGGCGTCGTAAATGTCTGACACTAATATCATTTATGGTCGCTTCATTAAAGGTTAACACAAAGTTGCGGACACGTTTGAGTCTTTGAGAGCGGGGTGATCATTACAAAAGTGGAGCTGGTTTCAGGGCCGTCCTCACGGAAGGGGCAACGTGACAACCGATCCTCTATAACGCCTACAGTTGAATTCATTTTGGCACTATTGTATAGAGATTAGCGACTCACTGAACCGTTTTAAAGCGGCATTAGTTACTTGCTCAGACTCGGAACGATGCAAGCCGCACTGCACCGTATTGAGACGGCGTCGAGCGCTAGCACGTCGTCTCGTTTACCTCGATCTGCTATCACGCGGCCTGCGACCTGCCGGCGCCAGCGCTCTTTGCACGTCGTCGCGGCGCAGTCGACGCAGCCCTACTGGTACTCGGCCAAAGCAATTGCGCCTCCTAAGAAGGGAAAGCATTTCCTCCATCTCGATGATTTCTCTAAAGAGGAGCTGATGGACATGCTAGAGAAGGGCAAGCTCTGCAAGGCCAAATTCTACACACGTGACGAGTCCTTCAAGCCGTTCGCTGGGCAGACGATGGCCATGATCTTCACGAAGCCCTCTGCGCGTACACGTGTCTCATTTGAGACGGTACGTGGGCGGAGTTGCATCCCCGACGAGAGGCGTGTACCATCGACAATCAGCTGTCATTCTGGGGTTGTTCACAGGGCTTTGTGCGTGCACTTGGTATCGCTTAAGGCCCATTTGTTATTTTGCAGGGCTTCTTCCGATTGGGCGGCCACGCGCTGTACCTGGACCCCAACACAATTCAGCTCGGCAAGCGCGAGCCCACCAAGGACATCGCCCGCGTGCTCAGCGGCTACAACGATGTCATCATGGCTCGCCTGTTCGCCCACGCCGACCTGCTGGAGCTCGCGCAGTACTCGTCCGTTCCGGTCATCAACGGTCTGACCGACTACAACCACCCCTGCCAGATCATGGCCGACGCGCTTACGGTCCTGGAGCGCAAGGGCCGCATCGAGGGCACGAAGATTGTCTACGTCGGCGACGGCAACAACATCGTGCACTCCTGGCTGCGCCTCGCCATGCGCCTGTCCTTCGAGTTCGTGTGCGTGTGCCCACCCGGCTACGAGCCCTGCCCAAGCACCGTGGAGGGTGCCAGGGCTGCCGGCGTCTCCAGCATCACCATCACCAGCGACATCAACGCGGTGAAGGGCGCTGATGTGATCTACACCGACGTGTGGGCGTCCATGGGCCAGAAGGAGACGATAGACACGCGGAAGAAGGACTTCGCTCCGTACCAAGTGAGTACGGCGAGAGGGACGCCGAGACCCCTTTTCATGGGCTTGGAAACCGTGGCGCGCGACTTGGGTCGGCGGCATAGGCATGAGATGTGGGTGACCGATCCATGGGACTGACCCGTGAGTCCGACCCGTGGTCGCGGGGGCCACAAGGTGGCCGCATGAATGACGATGACGAGCGATCCTACGATTGGCTGCGCAACACGGCTGCGCAACACCATACCCTACAACCCTACCGTATGCGCAAACACAATCGAGGGGATGGCGGACGACAGGCGTGACAGCAGCTTTTCGAGCTTTGCGCCATCCCCTTCGCAAATGGCCACCGCCGGCCATGACCACCGCCTTCCCCCTCCTCACCCGACCTTCGCGCGCTCACATCCACGCACCCCCCCCGCACTCCCCGCACCCTACCCACGTCCACGTCCACCACGTCCAGGTGAACGAGCAGCTGATGGCGCTGGCTGGCGCCCAGGCTCTGTTCATGCACTGCCTGCCCGCGGAGCGCGGGCTGGAGACAACGGACGGCGTGATGGAGTCCCCGGGCAGCGTGGTGTTCCAGGAGGCGGAGAACCGCATGCACGCGCAGAACGGCATCCTGCTGCATTGCCTGGAGGCCACCAAGCGGCTCTGAGCAGCCGCGGACAGCGCGACCCAGCTAACACTCGCGGTCGCTGCGGAAGAGGAGCAGGAGCGGCAGCTATGGAGGGGGAGTGGGAGCGAGGGCGCGCACGAGCGGGCAGGTAGCGCTGCAAGGGAAGGGACCCTGCAGCAGCAGCAGCAGCGGTAGCAGCCGCGGCGGCTGCAGTGGCAGCCAGGGCAGCCGTAGCAGCAGCATGGGGGGCGGGGGAGCGCTGGTGCTGGTCGATGAAAGGGAGGATGAACTGCCTGGGTAATAAAGGGTGGCAGCGCATTGTTGGGTGGTGCCACCGGGCTGCGAGGTTGCCGGTAGCACAGCTCCATGCGTGTGTGGGGGGGTGTGGGGGGGTGTGTGGTACATGGTTGGGGGTGCGTGCCCCTCTCAAGCTCTCATGAACAAAAGCTCCATGTGGGTCGGGCGGGGCTGGGTCCCGCCAGCTCGATATGGGTCGGGACAGCGGGAGGCGGCGGCCGACTGTGGACTCCGCTCCTCACGTGAGGCTGCGCCGCAGGCGGCTCCGGGAATGAGGTATAGATGGGGGACTTAAATAACTGAACAGCTTGGTGTTCCTTGAGTGCTCCGTGCGCGGCTGGGGGCCTCTTGGCGGTACGAGACAGCGGCACCGTGCATGGCGTTGGACCCAGCAGTGGGTCGCCTTTCCGGAGAAGAATACGTTTAGTATACGGGTGGTTTTTCCTCACGAATTTAGAGCACCGGGAACACTGGTGCTGCCACTGGTGTTGGTGGCGGCACCAGTGGTTTGGGAGTGTGCAACTGCTAACGGAGTCTCAACGCCGTGCTGGCGTGGTTGCCTGTTATTTTGCGAACGCGGCCAGACGTCGAGCGAGCGTGAGCCCTTGTAGCGAGGTGAATAAGATTTGAGTTGACCTGTTACAGCGTTAGGCAGTGGAAGCTTTGCCTGCGAGGGTTTGGACCCTTGCTGAGGTCTTTGCGTGCATCCACCAGGGGCTGCCAACATCGATCATATGATTTCGGTATCTCCGAACCCCAAATCAATGTAAGACATCGAGGGGACGCTCTTCGGATTGCGATTTGTGCATCTGCCCACCGGGGGTGTTGGTGTCGGTGTACTGGTAATCTACCTCTTGTCTTCTACTGTACTGGGTTGTATGCCCACTACTGGGTTGTATACCTGTATACCTAACCTTGCGATCGCGCAAGGTGCAAAGATAGCATTGTTGGCTTTGCTGTCTTCTTTTGCTCACGAGAAGGGTTACGCCATGAGAGGGAGTCGGCACGCACCGTTTGTCAGGCATAACCACGGACATCGCTTTGCCTGGTCCCCTATCGACAGAAGTTTCTGATGAACTTCATGCCAACATTGCTCTCGTGGAGGGATGACGAGACGTTCGGGTCGCTGGTGGTAGCGCAGCGCAGGTGTTCCGACAATGAATCGCAAAACAACTATGAAGGTGGTCCGGATTCTTCATAAAAACGGAACTAGTCGCAATAGAGAACGCAATCGGGTACGGCAGAAGTTTACAAGAGTTAGCGGCTCGACATGGCCCACAGGCACGACTGGGCATCTTTACTTTATCGATACATAGCTTACCGCACCAATACTGAGAGAACCGGCTTGCACTATCCGCCTGCTACTTTTGCAATTGACGACGGGCCTCTTGCCAGTGACCGGGGGCAAGGATGGCTGAGCCACTAGTCCTTAACTCGGTGATAGGTTTCGGTGGTCAAATAGACAATGGCCTTCTCGTGCACCCTGACGGGCGAACCATCATATATCCGTTGGGCAGCACCATCGTTCTACGTGACCGAACTGACCCGCGGTCGCAAGAATTCTTGCAAGGACACAGCGATAAGGTACATAGATAAACAACCAGCTATGAGGGCCACCATGGACGGGCTCTCAGCTGCGGCCGCGCCCCGGTGCTCTCGCAGGTCTCCTGCCTGGCGCTGTCGCGCTCGGGCAAGTACCTAGCAACGGGGCAAATAACATACATGGGCTTCACGGCAGACATCATCATCTGGGACCTGGAGACCAAGCAGCTCTTACACCGTATGGCTCTGCACAAGGTGCGAGGAACGTCCCGACGCGCACGATCTGCAACGTCCGGCACTTGCCGATTCCTGTTCGCTCGCCCGGCTCGCAGGTCAAGGTCCAGGCGCTAGACTTCTCCTGTGATGAGCGGTATCTGGCTTCCCTGGGAGGGCAGGACGACAATGCGCTGGTGAGCCGGCGGTTGGGAGCACATGCGCCCACACATGGGCGGGGACCGGCACACCCTGCACGAGATGCTCCTCCCCCTTCTTAACGGCGGGCGCAACCAGCCGCTTGCAATAACCCTATCCGTGGGACCTAAAACGGGATAGCGGCACCATCACAGATATCAGAGTTCTGCGAAGGGACGCCACACACGCAGCAATCACCCCTTCCCGAATCTGCCCGCGCGCAGGTGCTGTGGGACGTGCAAACCGGCAATGCCATCTGCGGCAGCCCCACTGCCACCAACTTCACCACGTGCGTCAAGTTCTTCAACAACAGTAACGACCGGCTGGTCACGGCGGGCAACTTCAACCTCAACGTGTGGACATATGACTCGGTCAACAATAAGCTGCGGCCGCAGGACGCCAGCCTGGGGACGTTGAAGCGCGTGTTTAAGACCATCTGCATAGACGTCAACGACCAGTATGTTCACTGCGGAACCACCACCGGAGACGTGCTGCAGGTGCGGAAGGCGGACAGCAGCAGGAACAGCAGCAGCAACAGCAGGCGCCAGCTACGGATGCCACGCCCCCTCTCCCGACAGCACCCGAACCCGGGAATCCCTCCATGGCTTGGCAGTCTCAGCAGCAACGTCCCCGTCACGTTGGGCAGATGCCAAAGACACCACTTGCACACACCGCACATATAGTACAAAACGAATTACGCTATCATGACAGTGTTTCCGCGGCGTCGATGGGGGACTAAGCGGGGCCGTCCGGCGTCAAGGGGGGCATCGAAGGCTAGGGCACGCAGTCGAGCAGTGCTGTGGGGCGGCCTGCTGCTTCAGATGTCTGGCAAGACGCGGGGCACGAGGCTATGGCACGCTGCCCAACAAACAAGCGGTGTAGCGTCCCTGCGTCGAGTCGAAACCGGGAATTCGAAAACGTCCACGGGCCCAGGCGTCCCGTCAATGACAGCTATCCATACCACACGCCCCGCTGATGCGACTCTGCAGCCCCCCTGCATGGGTTTACTCTTAGTCTCCTTTGTCCCCACCCCGCAGATTGCCCTCGAACGCGTGCTGTTTAAGAACACGGGGCCGGCCAAGGGCAACGTGCAGCTAGGCGTCACCGCATCGTGTGAGGCGCCAACTGGGGATCTGATGGTGGGAGGCGGCGATGGGTCGTTGCAGGTGGGTGGGTGGGTGGGTCGCTGGGTGGGTGGGTCGCTGCTGGCTGAGCTGCTGGCGGCGCCTCGTGGGTTGCACTGAGTAGGGCTGGGCTGGCCGCTCGAAAGGGCTGGCATCCTGGCGGGTGCTCGTATACGGCCACCAGCTTGGGCCGGTGGCCTGGTGGGACCCATTGCCAACCAGTGCCAAGGAGCGCGACGCAAGCCGTTCACGTCACAGCGGGGTGGGAGCGGGTTGCGGCATGGCCCTACGGTACTTCCAGTGAGCGCCGCCGCGGCAAGTCTCACGTTCGCATGTGGCCTGGCTGCGGGCTTTTGCGGCTGTCGCCCCGCCAGGTCCTGCGAACCGCCCCGGAGCCCTCCTCCGCCAACCCCAAGCTGCTCCGCAAAATGACCGCGCTGGCAGCCACCAAGCTGGAGGGCGCCGTGACGTCCATCAGCCTGGCCGATGTGACCAGCCGCTCCTTCACCTTCTATGTGGGGACGGCCATGTGCAACATCTACAAGGTCATATACGAGCCAGCCACCGGCAGGTGGGCATCGGCGATGGGTCTGGCGGGGTCGGTGGGGTATAAAGAAAATTTCGCAGCGGTGGGGCGGACTGGGTGGTGGACTGGAGGTGGGTGGCGCGGGCCTGCGGGGCGCGGGGAGGGGATGGGGGGAATCTAGCGGGCACAAGGAGAACGCGTGGGGGCAGCTGGGCCGGGGAGGCGGCGGAAGGACGGAGGTGAGGGTGGGGTGAGGGGATGCGGGCGGCGAAGGCGCTGTCCTGCAGGCTGGCGGGGTTGGGAAGGCGGGAGGGCTGAAAAGGGAACCGCAGGGAACGCGGGGGCTGCAAGGTTTTGACGCTTGGCCAAGTGTACGCTACCGGGGCAGCAGCAGCCGGCAGCTGGACCGACCCCTGGGTCGTCATCTGGGTCGGGCTTTGGCATCGGCATCCACTCACGTCGGAAAGTAATGAGCCGGGTACGGTACGCGATGAAAGCGAACTCACGCACGGACTAGGCCGGGCCGCTGATGGCGGAAGCTTCGCGATGCGGCCGCTGGGACCTGCTGGAGTCGCCGACCCACGGCGTCCACAGCTGCAGACCGCCATCGCGGAACGCCATCGGGGGCAATGGGCGTTTGCGGCGCCCCCCGGGGCTGCTGCTGTGGCCCGGCGGTGCAGCGCATGCCGCCGCGGCGGAGTGGCGGTGACAGCGACCATTTGGGGGTACCGTAAAACGAGGGCGAGGAGGAGCGGTCTCTCGTCGCATGGGCAGCCACCCGTCCCTGTCCCTGCTACCCTGGTGCCGCCTGGCCAGCAGCAGCAGCAGCAGCAGCAGCGGACGGTCACAGCTTGGACCTCCGCACCCGGGGTTGCGCCGGGACGAGCGACCGCAACAGCGCCTTAGCCGCACCCGGGGTGGCGCCGGGGATAGCGGGCGGTGGACGGGCCGGAAGGCATTGGCCTCTGGCAGCAGCCCCCCAAGCGCTCCCCGCAGCGGCAAGGAGGCCTCAGCCAGCCTGCGTACCTCACCGTGAGAGGGCCACCTCGGAAGGGCGTGTGCGCAACCCCTGGGGCCGTAGGGGTTGCTGTCTACCCCGCCACCCCTGCGAAGGCCCGGAATCATGGTCTACGTGGCTCGCTTGTGGTTCCATTATTTGTGGTCCACATTGCCTCTTTGGTTTGCTCTCATGCGGTCTTCCTGCCATCACCCCTCCCTCCGCTGTCCTTTGTCCGTCGCGGAACAGGCTGAAGGAGGAGCTGATCCAGACGGCCCACGCCGACAAGATCAACGGGCTGGCTTTCCCTCACGAGTACTCGGAGGTGTTCGCCACCTGCGGCACCGGCTTCATCCGCTTGTGGCACCTGACCACATGCCGCGAGCTGCTGCGCATCTCGGTGCCCAACCTCGAGTGCCACTGCGTCACGTTCACCACGGTGAGGAATTTGTTTTTTGAGGAGTGAGGAGTGAGGGTACTGGTGATCATTAACAACAAAGTGGTACTGGTGGTACATTACACAAACCGCAGCGATGAGGGTGAGGGATGCTGACGGTGAGGGCAAGGGCTGAGGGCCGCTGGGACCTGGGAGGGTGGCTGCTGCCGGACGGGACGAGAGGAAGGGCCGCCTCGTCTGCCAGTGGGCCGGTGGGCCGGCGGATGGGCCGGGGCGAAGCAGGACGCAACTGGGGGGCGAAGCACGTCCGGGCGTGTCATGGAGTGCCCTGTGTGGAGTGCTCCTGCTCAATCCCATACCGGAGACAGCCACTGGGTGCTCATCCGCCCATTTGCGCTTGGCTACTGGGTGCCCCTCGTCTGCTCCTCTCGCCCCACCCCGCCGCACCTTGTCGCCAACAGGACGGCAGCGCCATTCTGTCGGGCTGGTCCGACGGCCGCATCCGGGCGTTCGGGCCGCAGTCGGGCAAGATCATCTTCACCATCAACGACGCGCACCAAAAGGCCGTCACCGCCATCGCCTCCACCAGCGACTCGTCAAAGATCATCAGCGGAGGGGAGGAGGGCATGGTGCGCGTCTGGCGCCTGGGGCGCACCTCCCAGGTGGGTGGGTGGGAGGGTGGGCGTGTGCTTGCGTCGGTGAGGGCGAGAGAGAAAAGGGGGGCAGAGAGGAAGAGGGAGAGGAAGGGAAACAGAGAGCTGGGCGCCCGCAAAGCGCGAACTCTTAAGCGGTTGCCAGCCCACACGGCGCTGCGGCTTATGCGAATCCTGCTTGAACTTACACTCTTACACTCGTACCACGGTACCACGGTACCAGCACAAGCATCATCTGGCTCCCTGTCTGGCCGCGCAACCCTCACCGGCGCATGCGCATGTAGGGGGATGGCACTTGGCTAATTGGCTGTTGATTCGCTCCCGCCCCTCGGCCCCCCTCCCGCCGCGCCTCTGCCGCGCAGTCCCTGGAGGCTTCCATGAAGGACCACAAGGGCCCCGTCAACTGCATCCGCGTCAAATTCGCCGACGACGAGTGCGTGTCCGCCTCCTCGGACGGCTCGTGCATCATCTGGGACCTGCACACCTACAAGCGCCGCACCAGCCTCTTCTCCAACACGTTTTTCAAGTCCGTGGTCTATCACCCGGACGAGTCGCAGCTGGTCACCACGGGCACGGACCGCAAGGTGAGGACAGCGCGCGATGCGGTGCCGCGGGGTGGGGCGCGGGGGCGAGCTGAGTCTTTTGGGTGGGTGGGGGGGTGGCGGCCTGGGTGGCAAGAGGAGGGTTCGGGAATGAATGCTTCTTGGTCTAAGACGGGGCCGCGGCGTTGCAGAGGCCTGTGTCCACCGGGCTTCTTACCGGCCCTCATGTCATGCATTTGCGTGGGGGGCAGCTCACCTGCCGCTGCTTGCCGGGTCAGGCCTTCCCTTCCCTTTCCCTAGCTCCCAGCTTACGCCAACTCCGACCCCGAACCCTGACCGTTGGCGCTCGCTGCTGCTCCCGCCCCCTGCCCCGCACCCCGACCCCTTTCAGATCACGTACTGGGACGCGTACGACGGTAACGCCATCCGCATCATTGACGGCTCTGACGGCGATGAGGTGAACGCGCTGGCGGTGGATCGCGACGGTGAGGCCATCGTGTCTGGCGGCGGCGACAAGCTGGTCAAGCTGTGGGGCTACGACGAGGGGCACTGCTACTTTGTGGGCGTGGCGCACAGCGGCGCGGTGTCCGGCATCGGCGTCACGCCAGACAAGCAGCGCATCGTGTCGGTGGGCACCGAGGGGGGCATCTTCATCTGGGACTACCAGCGCCCGCAGACGCTGGCGGACATCTGATTTGGCGGCGGAGGGGGCCGTGGGGAAATGGAGGGAATGGAGATGGGAAGGGCGGTGGAGGGGGCGGGGCGGGGCAGCAGGGCGGGTGGGGGAGGGGCTGAGACCGGGGCCGAGAGCCGGTGCTGCAGCTGCAGAGGTGGTGGCGGGCCGCGTTGTGACTTGTGACGGATGCGCCGCGGGCGCAGGCAGCGGTTTGTGCGTGTCGCTGGGGACGCGTGCCGCTGGGGACCCGCGAAGGCGGTCGCCGGCGGCAAGAGCTGCTCTATCGCCGGGAGCCTCTGTGCAAGAGGCTGCTGGGGCTTGGGGGCGGGGCGCTCGGCTGGCGCTGGGGGTGACGGGATCCTCTCTGGATGTGTTTAGAATTGCTTCGGGCCGGGCATGGTACCGTAGGGTATGATCATCTGCACATATAGGTTCGCGCTTGACAGCAGGGAGGGGGCCAGGGGATGGTATTTGGGAAGCATGGGACGACGTGACCCGTGGGTCAGCCAGTGCGTTGCCATGGCAACGTGGGTGCGGTGAGGCCACCCCACGACTTGTGACTACTGAGTAATAGGACAACTGCTGCCGGTTCTCCGGCGGGCGTTATTTCAGTCTTCCTTTACATGGGCTGCCGAACAGCACCGGCGGCAGTCCTTTTGACCGACCTCCTGTTCCCTAGCTGGTCTGGATGTTGGTGGATGGTGGGGTAGCTGGCTGCGTGCGCCGGGGACTGCGGGCTTCCAAGTTCCAACACATAAAGTGAACGATATTGATTGATCCGACCGCGGGGGACTGCGAGCGCATGGCACTCTGCGTTCGACCGTGATGAAGTAGCGTAGGGTCGAGCTTGTACATTCGCGGGAGCGTCATGACTGTGCGCTTGCGATGAAGATGCACCGAGTGCGATTGAAATGCCCAAGAGGCGCCCTGACACCTTTCTTCGCCACTGCTCTCTGGTCGACGCGCCCTCGCCCTTTTTGGTCTTAAACCGAAAGCGAAACGGGCCTCCAGACCCGATGTGCCCCGCGTCCGAACCTCCTGCTACCAGTGCCCGACGCAACTGACAAACGGACGTCCAACACCAAGAAATACCGGATCGCAAACAGGGACGACAAGTCGCACTTCGAGTCATGAGCGACCGAGCCTGAAGCTGCTGCTACGCCGTGCAGATGCGGTGACATGCACAGCCACAGCGACATTCCACTCAAGCGTGTCTCTCCAAGTCACTCCATCGCCTGTACACACAACCGGCCGTCCATGATGCATCTCAACGGTGCACTGATCACGCACAACTACTACGGAACTACTGCCCGCCCGCCGCCGCCGCCGCCGGCGCGTCCGCCAGCCGCGGCTCCGTCAGCACCGCGGCGCGCGTATCCTTGTACAGCGCCGCGGGGCCGAACTCGTGGAACAGCTTGACGAAGCGCAGGCGTGCCTTGGCGGGGTCTGTGCCGCGCAGCGCGGACCAGGCGTCCCAGCGCGCGCGGCCCTCGAAGTCCAGACCGCCCCGCTCCGCCCACATGGGCCGCTCTGTGGTGTTGTCACCCTGGGTGGCCTGCGGGGAGGTGGGGAGGAAAGGAGGCAGGGAAAGGGGCGGGCAAAGGAAGGGGGTCAGATGGGTGGGGGATCGGGTGGGTGGAAAGAGTTGGAGGGTTGAGGCCAGCCCGGTCCCCTTGGACCCCCCCAGTCACCTGCATGTGCAGCGCGTAGAGGCGGTAGAAATCGTCCGGTTTGACGGTGGCGCCGCCGGGCTTGCTCACCATGCGCCAGTTGAGCTTCTCGTAGTGGCCTGCGGGGGGCAGAACCATACCTTGCTCCGTACAGTGCCGTGCCGTGCTAACGGTACAGTCAGTGAGTGAGCATCAGTGGGGGCAGGGGACTCTCGAGCGCTGTAGGTCCGAGTGGATGCAGAACACCGTTTGTCCGCTGCCCTTTCGGGTTAGGTCCGGAAGGGTTACGGCAGGTAGGGACGATGATACGACTCTACCAACCCACCCGTCAGCCGTTCGAACTCGTCGGCGGAGTACTCGGATTTGGCGTGAGGGGAGCGGTCGGCGCTATCGGCCCTCGCGGCCGCGGCGTTGAGCTGCCGCAGCCGCGCGCGCGCCGCTGGCACAGGGCAAAGAGGGTAGGCGGGAGGGGTGCGTTGGAGGGCACGTGAGGAGATCCGGCGTCGCGAACAGCAAGTCTGGGTGCAGCGCAGCGCAGCGCCTGTGGTCTTCCGACCACCCCGAACTGCTCCGACCCGTGACTGCCCCGACGGCCCTGACTACGGGCACAACCATGCAGCTATGGTCGGAAAATGACTTCCGTGCTTTAGACTGCTGCCACGAGCGCGCTGTAGTTGTTTGCGTGCCGTGTCCCAGACCCCCGGGCCGCAGGAAGGGACCTCTCATCGGCCGTCCTTGTTTTCCCGCACGAGCACCCAGGCCAGCTGGCCCGTTGGTTCTACCTTCTAGAGGAACCTCACGAGGGCCCCACGAGGGCTATGAGGGTCTCCCGTCACGGGGGGCCCTCGGCTCACGGGGGGCTAGAGCCACCTATAAAGGGTGGCCCGGATGTCCGGTGCTGCCACCCAGGTTTGCGGCCTCACCCCTCAGCTTCTGGCGGTGGTCCCCGGGGGTAGCATCCAGGAAGGAAGCCTCAGCGATGGCCTCGGCTAGCGCCTCCCGGTCATCGCCGGCGGCGTGGAGCAGCGCCACGGCCGCATCGGGGTCGCGCTTGGAGGGGGCGGCTGCGGTGGGGCCGCTGCCGGCGGCGCTTGGACCCATGGGTCAGTTGAAGAGTAAGAAACACTGAATGTCACACCACCGCACTGAAGGTCAATCTAGGGCTGAAGAGTCGACGAGGGCGGCTGTAATCAGAGAGAGGTCAAAAATTGCTGCGGAAGCGCCGTTGGAAACCTCGACTCTTAGGCGCAGCGACAATATAGCCCTTTCCACCTGCCTTGCAGTTGGGAGGGCGCTTATGTTTCGTGCGTGCGTGAAGGCACAGACGTTCGGTGTCAGTGTGCAGGATGACGTTTCCTGACTTGCGGCTGACACTGTCAAAGCGGTGAGAGTCAGAAAGCGCGCGAAAAGCTGATCGGTGCTTCGGCGCTTGTCAAGAGCGGGCACAGGTCCCCGCGTTGCGCGCCGGGCCGATCCGAGGCATGGCGGAGGTAATGCGGTTGGGTCCTCGGAAGGGCCGAGCCCCCATCAAAACAGATCACGCAACCCTTCTACAACCGAGCCGAACGATCTCCATGAAGCAATGATGTGCCTTATTATTGTCACATCGCTACAGACGCATTCAGCACTTTTTTGCACGGTACCAGAAAAGAGTTAAAGTACGTGCTCAAGTTAATCGCCAACACATCGATTGTTAATCGATGTGTTGGCGATTCTGGCACGCACGCGAATTTCCTCTGCACACCGCATGGCCACTCATGACCCTTGGCGGGTCGGGACGCACGCGCCGTGGAATGAGAGCCGCCGCCCTGGTCATGAGGATCCTGGGGCAGACCGCAAGGCCAGGAAAGGCCCCCGGGGGCAAAGACGAGCTGACCGCGCAGCGCAATGAACCTCAGAAACGGTGTGAACCAGAAATGTGAAGCGGATAAGAAGAGAGGAGTCCGAAACAGCAAGCTGCCAACAATCACGACTCCCTCGAGTCCCGTCCCCGTCCATCACAGGTGCTACCAGCACGGGCACCAGCTACAACGAACCCCAACCGACACCCAACCGCAGTAACGACCACACCATTCGACACCAGACGCCCTCGCGGCAGCTCTCTACTGCCGCCGCTCCCGATCTCGATCTCGATCTCGATCCCGCCGGTCGTAGTCGCTGTCTCCCTCACTGCCGCTGTCGCTGCTGTCGCTGCTACTGCTGCTGCCGCCCCGCCTCTTGCCTCGCTCCTCCCGCCGACCCGCCGACTTTTTGCTCTTCTTCTCCTTCTTCTCCTTGTCTCGGTCCTTCTTCCCCTTCTTATCCTTGTCCTTCTTCTTCTTGTCCTTCTTCTCCTTCTTGTCCTTTTTGTCTTTCTTGTCTTTCTTGGAGCCCTTGCTGCCGCCCCCGTGTGCCTCTAAAATGGCCAGAGCCTCCTCGATACTGCTGATCCGGCCACCGCCGCCGCCACCACCACCGCCGCCGCCGCCGTCACCGCCGCCGACCAAATCCAGCAGCAGCGAGCCTGGATCCACATCCGGATCCCGCCCGCCGCCCACCAATTCGAATTTGGACGACGGCGGCAGCTGATTCGGCGCAAACTGCTGCGGCGGCTGCGGCGGTGGCCCGGGCAGGGAGCCGGGGGCCGGCGGGCCGCCGCCGCCTCCGGCGGCGCCCTGGGTCATCCAGGCGGGCAGCACCATCCCGCGGCCGCGACCCACGGGTCCTGATGGCAATGGGCCGGGCCCGCGGCCCGGACCTGCATTGCATTGCATGGCATGGCATGACGTCACACGTGGGAGAGAAGACACCGAGCGGTTCAGCGCACGCGGGTGACGCAAGCAGGGCAGAGCAAGGCCTGGTCGCCCGGAATCCGTGCGTGGAGGCTCTCTGCGTCCCGAGCCGTATAGTATATGATAGCTAGGACAGCATTTACAGCGTTACGTTGCTGCCCCCCAGATGCCCCTCAGGTGCCACATGTGGCAACGCTGTCTGCTCCCTCGTGCTCGCGGAGATGCACACACCACACGTCCCTCCGATCAATCCACAGCGCGGCATTGCAACACGTCGGGGGCGCGGTTCTTCCCCTATTGGTTGCCACCAGGAAGGAAGCTGCAAGCAACGTAAAAGAGCACGCCCCCTCCCCAGGCCCCCCCGCGCCCTGCTCCCTGCGCCCACACAATGAAATGCGCGCCATCCTCCGTGCCTCCGCCCCCCTTCCCGAGGTAGGTCCAACATGCCGCTCCGCCCCCCAGCATGCAGCGCTCACCTCCTCCTCCAATCCCCGGAACCCCCTGCGACGGCGGCGGCGGCCGCGTCGGCGCCTCCTCCTCCAACAGCTTGTACTGCGCCGCCGCCTTCTCATTGACGTACAGCTTGGTGTCTGCCGCCAGGTGGCCCCAGTCGATCTTGCCGCCTGCGTGGGGTGGCGGCGGAGGAGTACGGGAGTGCACGGTGTGTACTGCACATTCTCGCACCGTGATGCACATGCACGTGTCGTAAACTTTTTTTTCCAACCGACCGAGGGCCTAAGGGACCTCGGGGACCTCGGGAACAGAGGAAGATCGCGCGAGTCCCGCGCTGCTGCCCACCGCTGTGCTCCTCGCTGCTTACCTCTGCCCACCTCGCCAGCGCTCGCCCCGATGGCGGCCGGTGCCCCGCCAGCGCCGCGCCCAGCAGCGTCGCGCGGCCGGTACCTGCACAACAACCGTCGTGCAACAACCAACAACGGTCAACGGTCAACCAACCGACACCGGCACACGCGTTGCCAGGACTTGTTATTTCGCAAGGGGAGGGATACCGATGCATCGGAATGCGGTGCGATAAGGTGAGCGCCAACCCCCCGCTGCACCCCCCACCCGCTGCACCCCCCACCCGCTGCATGCCACCCGTTAAAACCCCGCCCCCGCCCCCGGACCCACCGTGTGTTTGCGGGGTCCAGGTCCTCCCCGTCCGCCTGGTTGACCAGCTTTATGGAGCAACCGATCTTGAAGCCGCCGCGGCCCTCGTCAGGCGCCACCTCCACCACCTAGACACGTGGGGACGGGCAGACGGGCGGACGGGGGGACGCTGTGACGGGGACTAGCAACCCCCCCTTTTCCACTTCGCCCATCAGGGCCCATCCCATCCCATCCCGCCCCATCCCATCCCATCCCATCCCATCCCGCCCCCTCCCCTCCCCTCCCCTCCCCTCCCATCCCGCCCCCTCCCCTCCCCTCCCCTCCCCCCCCTGCCCCTCCCATCCCATCCCCTCCCCTCCCCTCCCCTCCCCTCCCCTCCCCTCCCCTCCCCTCCCCTCCCCTCCCCTCCCCTCCCCTCCCCTCCCCTCCCCTCCCCTCCCCTCCCCTCCCCTCCCCTCCCCTCCCCTCCCCTCCCCTCCCCTCCCCTCCCCTCCCCTCCCCTCCCCTCCCCTCCCCTCCCCTCCCCTCCCCTCCCCTCCCCTCCCCTCCCCTCCCCTCCCCTCCCCTCCCCTCCCCTCCCCTCCCCTCCCCTCCCCTCCCCTCCCCTCCCCTCCCCTCCCCTCCCCTCCCCTCCCCTCCCCTCCCCTCCCCTCCCCTCCCCTCCCCTCCCCTCCCCTCCCCTCCCCTCCCCTCCCCTCCCCTCCCCTCCCCTCCCCTCCCCTCCCCTCCCCTCCCCTCCCCTCCCCTCCCCTCCCCTCCCCTCCCCTCCCCTCCCCTCCCCTCCCCTCCCCTCCCCTCCCCTCCCCTCCTGACGCCTGCTGCTCGCAGGCCCGCAGCACCCCCACCCCCCACCCCCCACCCACCCCCCCACCCACCCACACCCGCCCCACCTTGACCCAGATCTGCTCCCCCACGCTGACCACTCCCGCCAGCTCCGCCTTCTTCTGCTCGTCCGTGTCCTCCCGCGTGAAGCTGAGGTAGTTGCTAACCTGCAGCAACCGACAACCACCAAACGATAAACAACCGACATGCCAACCACCGAATACCGAGCTGCTAGTGCGGTCAGGGCGTTCCGAGGGGATGTGCCCTACCGCCTACCGCATCCCCCACCGTACTGTGACACTGCAGCGGAGCCCTTCGTCGAAGCCCTAAAACTCAATGCCGCATCACAGACCGCACCACCCACCACACATGAATTCGGTGGGAGAGAGCCCTCCCGGACAAGGCTTCATGGTAAAGCGGTAAACCGCTCGGCGCATCATCGGCCACCACTCAGCTCTCTCCCCCCCGCTCCTTACCTTCCTCTTTCCTTACGGTATCAGCAAGCCATCGGAAAAGAACCAAACCGAATCAAACCCAATCTTCCTTCCTTCCCTCCTTCCCTCCGCCCCCACCTCTCTCTCCCTCTCTTCCTACCTGGCTCGTGTGCACCAGTCCGTGGCGGCGGAAGCCCTCCATCGCCACAAACACGCCGTACGCCTCGATGCGCTTCACGGTGGCGCGATGCACGGAGCCCACCTCCGGAGGCTCATCGGTCTCCGGACCACCTACCGGTAACGACCGACCCGATGATGAGAAAGGGGCAAAGCAGGGGGACACGATCTGCTGAGCTACTGAGCTCCAAAAAACTCGCTGCCGTTGCTGCAACAGCAGCCCGTCAGCAGCCCACCCACCCTCACGGGCGCCCTAAACAGATCCGCATCTCCCATTTTTCCCATCTCCCATTTCTGGGGCCAGCGTCTCCATGCGCCTGCCTCTACTCCCAAACCTTCCCCCGGCTGCTTCCTCACCTCTCCCGCGCCCGCCCCCGGGCCCACCTCCCCCTCCCTGCTGCTGCTCCGCCCGCATAAGGCCCTCCGGGTCCAGGTCCGCCCCCGTGGCCTGGTCCACCGCCCGCAGGCTGCCGTTGACCCGCATCTCCGCCGGATTGCGCTCGTCGGGGGCCACCTCCGTCACCTTGACCCACACCTGCGCAAGAAAGGCGGCGGTGTGCGGCGGTGTGCGGTGTGCGGCAAAGCAGGAGCAGGAGCAGGGAGCGGCGGCGGTGTGCGGTGTGAGGGAAACGGGCGGGGAGCAGAAAGAGCGCGAAGACCCGTCAGCAGAGGGGTAACCGGGGTGACCCATGGGGCGGGGGTTTCCTTACATTCTTCAAAAAAGGAGGGAAAGCCCGGGGCCGCCCTTCCTTCCTTGCTGCCCCCCGGATGGGGCCGACCGCCATCACCCACCTGCTCCCCCTTCGGAAAGTAAAACTCCAGAGCCTTCACTTTGGCGTCCTCGTCGTCCTCACGGGTGAAGCGCAGCTCGTCGCTGACCTGCGGCGTGGGTTGTGGTGGTTGGTGGTGGTTGGTGGTTGATGGTTGGTGGCTAAAAAGGAGCGGTAAAAACGGCTCGCGGATCAGGGCGGCCACGTTTGCACTGCGCAGAGTACTATCGTACCCTTGACAAACCCCTTCGTGTACCACCATCGGCCCATTCTACTCCGTACAACATGCGCGTGCCGAACTGCGCGCCGTGTCGTACCCTGCCGTACCCTACCTGTGTGTTGTGCACCATGACGTGGCGGCGGTACCCGGGCAGCGCCACAAAGATCCCAAAGGGCCTTATGGTGTGCACGGTGCCGCGGTGTATGGAGCCCAGTGGCGGCGGAGCGGTGGACAGAGGGGGCGCCGCGGGGGGAGGCGGACGACCTGCGAGTGTGTGTGAGGCAGGGTGGGCCACAGGGAAGGGCGCTGGGCGGGCGAGAGGACAGCGGTCTTAGGGTTTGCAGCAGCTGCTTGCAACACGTGTTCGGGGGCACATGGACGCGAGATGACGTGGTGGTAAGCGCGGGCGCAACAGCGGAGCAGCCCCGCTTGTTTAGGTTCGGGTAGACCCCGAGTTTTACAGAGGGCCCGAATGGATTCCATCTCGCTTGTAATGCTGTCCTAGAGGGCCTAGAGGCTTGTCCGAGAGGTGCCCGAGAGCCTCCTGGAAAGGTAGACGAGTAGACGAGTAGACGGACCACCCGAGCGCGAGCACTGATGGTGCTCGGCAGGCGCCAGTGCGCCGTTGTGGCGGTCCTTCATAAAAGATTCATAAAAGGTTAGGTAAGTTACAAACACACACCACGAGGCTGAGGCCCGCATCCCCATCTTTTCTACCCCGGCCTCGCCAAACCACCCGGTGAATGTCCTCTCCGAAAATAGAACACACGGGGGGTTTTGCGTACCAGCTTGCAGGGGCGGCGGCGGGGGGTTGCTCCACGCGCCGCCGTTGCCATGGCCCGAGGGTCCTTCGCCACCGAAGCCGCCGCCACCGCCACCGCCACGGCCCTGCGCAGGGCTGGGGCTGCGCCAGCGGCGTTGGCGCTGCTGCTCGCCGGAGCCGCCGCCGGCTGCGGCTGCTGCCGCCGCGGCCGTGTCGGGGCCACGGGCATCGCCGTCGACGCCGCGGCGGGGCGAGCCCCAGCGCTTGCGGCCACGGTCCCGATCGCGGCTGCGGCTGCGATCTCGGTCCTGAGCCCGGTCGCGGTCCTGAGCCCGGTCGCGGTCCTGAGCCCGGTCGCGGTCCTGAGCCCGGTCGCGGTCCTGAGCCCGGTCGCGGTCCTGAGCCCGGTCGCGGTCCCTGTCCTTGTCCCGAGCCTCATCGCCCTCTCTACCCCGGCCAGACCCCCGGTCGTCCCCACGAGGCCGGTCTCTGCCCCGATCCCGGTCCCTCCCGAGGTCCCTGTCGTGGTCTCGATCACGACTCCCGCCATGCCGCCTCTCCCGGCCCGGGCTGCGGCTGCGACTGCGGCTGTGCCGGTCCCGCCCGCGCGTCCGGCGGTCCTCGCGGTCACGGCTGCGACTGCGACTGCGCGTGCGGTTATCACGACGCTCTTCTGGTTGCCGCTTGCTGCGGCTGTCATCGGGGTCGCCCCATCGGCCGCGGTCGGCGCTACGGGACCTGCTCCTCGACCTTCCCATCGTGCGTCGATAATAATTTCAGAAGCGTTTAACCAATAACTGATATGATATAATGACGACAGTGCTGTCTAATAGTACAAGCGAGTTACATGCTCGGCGGTAGATGCATACTCGGAACAGTACCGTTAATAACGTGTTCTGCAATCAAGCTGCCTCTTGTATGTTGCAGTTGTGTGACATCTTCATATGGAACGTTATATACGGGGAGGTTTCAGCCAAATTAATTGCCGTTCCGGGAGCAAACCAACATGCCCAAAGCATGGTGGACAGCTGTTGTGTCTAAATATATATACTGGTGACAAGCAGTTCTGGAAAAGGCAAAACAGAGGAGCTCCTTTTCCATGCTATGCATGGCGTGCGTTGATAGCGTCGGTATGGCTTCCCGCCGACAGCCCACGCAAAGGCGAGCATCAAGTACATGTCGTTGATCCTTGCATTACAAATCATCTACTTTTGACACAGCAGGTCCAAACATGCTGAGTTGTCGGGCTCCGAAGGCCTTTGTTTCGGTCAGGGCGCGCACGAATGGGCACGAAATGTTTTGATATGGCCATCAACTCCTTCTTTGCATATCAATTCATTCTTTGCATTTAAATTGCAAAGCTGTGGTGGTTTGTTCGGAAACCACTAGCGTAGCGGTGCGCCCGCGAATGGCGGTGGTGCTGGCCTGTGTTGGTGGGAACGGCGGTGACCCATACATCCTCGCCATTTGCTTTGACGGCCCTCGTGAGCTGCAGAGGATCGGCAACAACGATGGGGCTTGAACTCCAGCCTGAGCGCCGAGCGCATCAGGGGCATGCGATGATAGCGGCACGCAGTCTACAAACCCCAGGAAACTTATAACTTACGCCTGAAAGACAGTAACAAAAGATGCGAATTCGTTCCGTACTGCCATACGTGGTCCGGTCGGCATCAGGAAAGGGCTACACTTATTACTCCGCTGCACCTGCCTTCCTAACGGCCATACGTCATCAGCCAGGCAACTGTCGCTTGTGGCCTGGGTGTCGGGTAGGGGTCCACACGTGGCGGATGCAAGGAGTGACAGATGGAGGCTCATGACCCGTGGGTCTGTCTGTGTATTGAGTGGAGGGCGCGGCGTGCCGCCTGGCGGGGCTTTCACGACCGCCTGCTGTCGTGCAATGCCCTTCTCGCCAGCTATCCTATGATGTGCTAGCACTACTGTGCATTCGGGACGGAAGGGGGGTTGACCCGCAAAGCGTTGCTTGCCATCCAGCGAGCATACAGCGACTTACATGTCATGAACATGAGCAGAAGTCGCCTGCCAACTGTATGAGAATCCGCAGTACCAGTCGGACGGAGGTCCGCAGCAGGTCGTCTCTCGCGAAGCAAAGACAAACGGCACGACTGTGGCAGTCCTCTCGCGCGGTTCGATCAGTCCCCCCCACAAGACTTGGTGGACGTGGAGCATGGTTGGGGGGCCGCAGCTCTGAACGCTTTTGCACACGACGTCACCCTTTCCACACCAAACAGACGACCCAGATGACCAGGTAGGTCGCCGCCAGCGGCGATATCGCACAGCCGCTGGGCGCCTCCGTGGGGGCCAATGCGACGACATACATTCGGCCACTCCAGGGTGGAACGGCAGCTGTCACGAATGGCGCCAGGCACCACCGGTCCAGAGTCAAAACAGCACAATCAGACCGGCACACAGGGCCGTTTTGTCAAAGCAAAGCGCCTCTCGGGATGGCCAGATTCTTCTTCGTCCGTTCAATCTACAAAAGTACCTCGGTTCATTGAGTCCCTGCGGGGGACTTCCAGCCTCCTACACGGTCCTCTCCAAACTGCTAGTGCAGCGCAAAACGAAAGCTACCTAATCTGACTCTGATGAATGGCGCCAAAAGCCACCACGACACACGCAAAACAGCCTGCTGGCAAATGCCCGCCACGACACACCATCCGCAGCAAATGCCAAATCTCCACCTATGTACAAACAAAAAACGGGAGGCCACGTCCTGCCGCCTTCTCCCTGACCCGTGGGTCTCTACCCATCCTGCGTCTGTAGGGAGTGAGAGAGACCACTGGCGCCGGGCCTCCCACCCCTAGCCAATCCGTCGGCCAAATCGTGAGGACAAAAAAATCAGCACAGAAGCTTCCTCATTCACATCCTCCTCCCAGGGCCCACAGGACCCCTCCACTCCTCCGCCAGCAGCAGCAGGAGCAGCAGATAAGGGACGACTTCCTCCTCTTCAGGGTTTGACCTTGAACACGCGCGCCGTGCCGTCGTCGGCGCCGGTGAGCAGCATCGAGCCGTCGGGGCTGAGGCAAATGTCCTGCACGCCGTCCTCGTGTCCGCCGTACGTCCGTACACACGACCCGGTACGGAGGTCCCAGCAGCGCGCCGCGCCGTCCAGACAGGCGGTGAACACCAGCGGCTCCGTGGGGTGCCAACACATGCGCGAGATCGACTGTACGGCAAGTACACACACACACAAAGGCGAGATACCGGGGGATCATCAGCCTGCCGTCTTCAAGAAAGCAACAAAGGACAAACGGAGGATTCAAACGGTACCAAGAAGAGCAGAAGTGATGAACAGTTGCCGGCTGGACGGGCGGGCAGACTGAAAATGCAAAGAGATCCCCGCTCCCCGTCCCGCCACCTTCCCCCCGCACACGAAAGCGCCATCAGTGTAAACGTAGGCCCCTCCTCCTCCTTTTCCGCTGCGATTTTTCCTTTTTGCCCCTACCAGGGCCCCTCCCAGGCCACCCGGGACTCACCGTGGGGTGATCGCAGCAGCCCCGCTGGCTGAGAGTGCCGCAGTCCCAAATCAGCAGCTTGCCGTCCAGGGACGCCGAGGCCGCCAGCGGTAGGTGAGCAGACAGACCCACAGCCTCCACAGAGTCCTCGTGGCCTGGAGGGGGAGACGAAAGGGGTGGAGGGGTGAATGATGTGGACGGGTGAATAACTGGATGAGTGGAGGGAGAGGCCGGTTGGTAGCATTTTCGGAGCCATGCCGGGACAAGATCATGCATTGGTGGGTCAGGGTCAGGGACGAGGGCGTGTAATGGGTGCGTGTGGGCCAAGGCGCCTGGCTGTATTTGCGAATGCGTCGAGTAAATATTCCGTGTCTGCTGCTGCTGCTGCAGTGTCGTGGCTCAGACAAGGCTGAAAGCAGTCGTCAGGCGACACCACGTGCCGCGTCAGAATTTGATGGTACTTAATAATTTCGTCATCACCGCCACGACAGCAGGACACCAGCAGCAACAGCAATCAACCATGTCAAAGGGAGCATATTTGGGCTCTGTGGGAATCCCAAACCCAGCAGGTACAGACAGGGGGACCAATATCTCTATCTTGAAGATAGGGCTGTATGATCCCTAATCCTCCAGGGTCCTAGGGTCCTCCAGGGTCTTAGGGCCCAACCAACCCTGGAGGAGCTACACGAGGCGCCGTCAACCGCTCAACGGTAGCTGAGTAACGGTAACTGATCGCCGGAGCCGCAACCCTCCATTTTGTGCTCCTAGTCACGACCGCAAAACTGTACACAACCGAGCAAGCTGCGACTCTGGAAGCCTCCGCGGCGGCCCTCGATTATTTTCCGTTCCCCTCCCCACGCGGTCCTTTCATACGGTGGGCGGCGTGACAGCTCCGACACGCTGCCTTACACGAACGACTCCGACACGAGTTCGTTTGGGGCGCCGTCACGCTTGGTGTTCGGCGCAGCCACTGGTCGACTACAAGCACTAAATTGGTAACTATCGGAGTCCGTTAGCAGTTCGTTTTCGGGAAGCTTGACAGAGATCCAGTCGATCTTCAGGCTACAACGTCCGCAGGGCCTTTTGTTTGTTTCTTGCAAATTCACTCTTCAAATTCCCCTCCCCACACACAAAAGGCTGTAAGTTGTGCAGTGCACAAAGCTCGACCCGGCCCCAAAACGAACAAAAGTTTCTCAACTATCCTAATGATTCGTGGCTCAGACAAGGCTGAAAGCAGTCGTCAGGCGACACCGCGTGCCGCGTCGGAATTTGATGGTACTTATAGTTTCGTCATCACCGCCACGAAGAGGTCCGTTACATACCCCATTTCCTACGCCTCCGGCGCGATCAGCTCTACTACCCGGAACGAATGCCGCTGCCCGTTGTTGGTCTTAGGTTCGATTCTTTCGTCTGAATTACAGCAGGTTCCCAAAACGAATGCCCCCATGGTCTTTACAACATCTGCTACGGCGTCTTCGGCTTGAGACGTGGCTCAGACAAGGCTGAAAGCAGTCGTCAGGCGACACCGCGTGCCGCGTCGGAATTTGATGGTACTTATGGTTTCGTCATCACCGCCACGCCTCAAGCCGCTGCGCTACTGCCGCACTGTAATGCACTGCTGGTACGTGCGCCTTGCAGACCCACCACCCTTACAACAACAACAAAGAATCACGAGACCCAGCCCAAGTGCCCAACCCAGCCCAGCCCGTGTACCCACCCACCTAGCAGTCGGCCTCCCACTCGTCCGGTGGCGATGTTGGAAATGCACACGGTGCCGTCCTCCCCGCCCGTAATGGCCGCGCCGCCTCCGTCGCGGTGAAGGCCCAGACACGTGATGCCACTCTCATGGAACGGATGGCCCTGACGACACAACGGAAAAGGACAGATGGACGGACGAACGAGTTCAGCCAAAAAGGTTGGTTTAAAAAGCTTTCAACCATGTAAGTTTTCAACCACGCAAGGAATCACGGTGCATGTACATGTCGACGTCAAAGAGGGTAAAAGCATGCGACAGGAGTGCGATATGCGCATGCACGGCCACAAGAATGACCAAGGGAGATCACAGCGGCCGGGCCCTGGCCGTCGAGCCCTCGCCCACCCTCCCTGAACAACGCACAGACGCACAGACGTAAGAAGCACCTACCTGTATCGTGAGGGAGCACTCTCCGGTCTTGGGGTTCCACACTCTCAAGCTGGCATCGCCCTCGCCGCCCACACTGACCACCGACTTGCCATCCGGCGTGAAACAGCCCGCGCTCACCGCCCCACAGTGTCCGCTGAAAACCTGCACGCATCAAAGCGGGAATATTTACGTCAGATAAAAGTTTTATTTATTTGATCATTCTGCCAGTGGCATGCGTCATTCCCGTTCCCAATGGGGTTGACCCGTTGCCCGCTGCTGGGCTCTTGCCCTTGGCAGCTGTTCCGCACGCCCGAGGGCCCCATTCCTCTCTCCACCCGTTCCAACCTCCAAGAGTCTCATCACCTCGCAATTCCTCCAGCTCCTCTTCCTTTCCCCGCCAGCAGAGGAAAACTCCCCGCCCTCTTCTGAACGAGCGCGAGCTCCCCTCCCCCCTCGCGCAAACCTCCCCAGCCCCGCCCCGACCCCCAGACACAAGCACACGCACACGTACCTGCATGACCGCCCCAGAGGTTGCGTTCCACATGTAGACCATGAAGTCGTCCGTACCCGCCACCACAACGTCGCCCCGGGGGTGCCACGTCACCCACTGCAGAGCACCGCCGCTGCCCTCCAGGTTATGAACCAACTGCCCGTCAGCGACCCGCCAGACCTTGCACACACCTGCACACATACATACACACATAGACACACACACATAGACACACACGCGTGCGTGATCAGGCACAGGCGGCGAGAAACATGCGGAAAATAGTGTGATCCGGGTTACTCGCGGTAAACGAAAGAGAATGGGTGAGGCGAGAGGTGCTGGTGGCATTGAACGGCTGCGGTTGCATTCGCCACGCACCCGCCCACCCCTCCTCCCCAATTCATTGGACAAGCGACTCAAAACCAAACCGTGAGATAGACCGGTAGACCGACCATCAAGGCATCCAGCCTCTCCGCCCCTAGACCCCCAATCGCCCTTTCCCCACCGCCTCACCGTCCATTCCCGCCGTGGCTAGCAGCGAGCCCGAGCCGCTGAAGGCCAGTGACGCCACCGTATCCGTGTGGCCCGGAAGCTCGAAGGTACCCAGGCTGCCGGCGCTCTCCTCAAAGGCGTCCTGACCCACCCGCCACATGTAGGCGAGGTCGTCGCAGCCACCGGTGGCCACCACATCGGGCAAAGCGGGATTCCAAGCCACTGACATGACGGCATCTGTCGGACGAATCGATGGAGAAAGACAACCCAGATTGGCAGACATGCGGAGACGAAGAATGCGCAGAAGAAGGTACCCGCACTAGAACGTGGTTGGGCTGATGGGTTGGACAAGCCCTACGCTAGCAGCGAGGAGAATACTAAGCGGTAGGGCTAGGGAGGGAAGGAAGGGCAAGTGTTGCGCTCGAGCACAGGCAATTTATCCGCCGCAACAGCCTCGCAACGCTGCGGGAAAGCGGTCTGGCGAGTTCCCGCGGAACGCAGAGGCACGCACAGTGTATCAGCGAGAAAAGTCAAGACACAATCCGAAGTGCTCGCGCATCCGGTGACGTGGAGGGGCTCTTGCACACCTTGGTGGCCATCGAAACAATGGAACGAGTCATCCTCCAAAACCGTGTGCACGCGGCCGTCATCCTCCGCGTCGCCATCGCCGTCCTCACCGTCGTCCTCGCTTCCATACTCCAGGTCTGCGTGTGTGCGGCAAGACGTCATAGTCAGTCGCCCTGTCCACGATGCTCGCCATCGCTCGCCGCCACCACCGCCGCCACCGGTCAGCGGCGATGAGGCATCTCAGTGGCATTCAGCAGCCCATGCGCACGACATCCATCTTTTCAAACTTAATTGAGCATGGCGGCGATGGAATCCTTGTATACGCGGCGGCGCACAGAAAACCCCCACCTTCGCCTTCAAGGTCATCCACGACGTCTCCCTCTATAAGCTCAACATCTTCGTCCTCGTCGGCCGCTTGCGCAGCCTCAAAGCGCCCGCGAGCCATGGCGGCTGTCTCGCAACCAGTAACAAGGGTAGACGAGTCAGGCACGTCAAGGTTAAGGATATAGGCCTTCAGAGTATATTCTTACGAGTACAATGTGGTCTCCACGCCAAAATAGGAAATTTATAGTGCGAAACACACCCATGCACGTTTTCTCGGCCTTGCCGTGTCGTCGACGACGTACTTCATGCAAACCGTCCCCTCCCGCAGCATGGCTTGCCCCAGCGGGACTTCAGCATGACACAGTAAAGCTGTAGGAACAACTAGACATATGTTGCTGTAACGCCTGCAGACTTTCGGCGCCTGCATACTTCCGGCTGCGTGAAGCGAGGCAACTGGGGCCACAGTGGCGTTGCGCAACGAGACGATTGGGCCCGTAGGGGGGCGTCGAAACGTTATATCTCTGTCCCTTGTGAAGTGACTTTGTCTTTGAACAAGAAAGTTACCTAACGTGGAAATGCGCTTGCTGAACTTCTCAGCCGTCTCCCTTGCCGTAGATTTTCCATACCCCCAGTGGTGAGTGGGGATATTGGTGGCACAGAAGGCATTCATTGCTGTGGCGGAGGCCCCTCGCAGATTTGGTTGCATGGCGCGAGGCCTGCAGGTGGCGTGAATTGGAGAAGAACGAGGCGCTGCAGCTATACAGCAATTATGGGATAGGAGGAGCGTATGGCCTCATCGGTCTTGTCGCTTTCGTAAGTCCAGCCAAATCCGCAGGTCATGGTCCGCACCCTACACGTTTCCGCTGGACCAACACGCATTGGTCCTGCAGGTACAACTCCTCCGACTTCAACTTCGGGTGCCGGAGTATGGGTGGACCACGCAAAAGGTCTTCCACCTTCTCAACTGCTTGGTCTCGGTCCTTCGATGCTCGGTGTTCTTCTTCCGGCCGGCACTCGAGGGGCTCCACCCCGTGGTCACGAAACTAATGCTTTTGGACTTGCCCGGTAGGGCTGGGGAGGGGCCGTCAAACCACCGGGGTCGTAGAGGGCCCTCTCCCTCAAGCGAGCGGAATCCGTTCTTCTGTTACGAAAGACCCCTCCCCACCTCGCCTCTGCTCACCCCGGCAGGTCTGCTGTTCTTCACCACCTACACGCTGCTGGTGCTGTTCTGGGCGGAGATCTATCAGCAGGCCCGCAACCTGCCGGCAGCGGCGCTCCGACCCACATTCCTGATCATCAACGTCATCGTGTACGCCGTGCTGGTGCGTTGGGGGGAGGGGTGGGGTTATCCACGGGCTCCGGCCTATCCGTGGAAAATCCCCCGCCCGCCCGCGCGATGCGCGCCCCGCCACGGGCAGTGCCTCTTCCCTCCCGCCCCGCCCCCCCGCCCCCGTCCTCCCCCCCAACACACACACGGGGTCATCTCGGGGTCTCGAGCTCCCGGGGGGCAAAGCGCCACCCGGGCGCCATCCGGGAGCATGGGTTGGCCAGTGGTCGCCCCAGCCACCGCCAGCGCAGCCCTGGCGCAGCGCGGGGACGACCCATTCCGCCCTGGCCTTGCCTTCCGAGCTCCCACCGCGACACTGGGTGGAGTGTGGCGGTGGAGGGAGGGGCGCGGGGGGAAACGCCCGCTTACCTTACCGCTGGAAACACACCGTCCGCGCCCTCGCCCCCGTCGCCCTCGGCCCTCAGGCCGGCCTGTGGGCCCTGACGACGTTTGGCAAGACGAGCGACGTGCAGGAGCTGGCCTACACCATTTCCAACCTGTGGCTGGCGGCGGTGTTCCTGGCGGCGGCGGCGGGCTTCCTGCTGTACGGCGGGCGGCTGTTTGTGATGCTGCAGCGCTTCCCGATCGAGTCGCGCGGCCGGCGCAAGAAGCTGCGGGAGGTGGGGCTGGTCACCTCCATCTGCGCCGGGTGCTTCACCTTCAGGTGCGCAGCGGTGGGGTGGGGCGCGGCGGACGGTCGGATGGACGGACGGAGCGGAGTATCGGGTTCGGTGCTGTGTGTGGCGAGAGCAGGGGGGCGAGCAGGGGGACCTACGCCATTACTTGACGTCCACCGGCTCCGGCCTAATTGTAGATAAAAACCCTAAGCCCTCTCCCCTCACCCTAAGCCCTCTCCCCTCCCTGGCCCACGCCTTGTAACTGCGTTGCAATCCCTCGTCCCGGGCCGTTTTAATTATCCCCTCCCCCCTCCCCCTCTCCCCTCACCCTCTCCCCCTCCCCCTCTCCCCACGCAGGGCGGTGATGATCGCCACCAGCGCCGCCGACCGCAACGACCTGGAGGTTGACATGTTGGGTCACCCACTGCTGAACATCGCCTACTACTCGCTGGCGGAGATCATCCCGTCAGCCTGCGTGCTCTACATCCTGCGCAAGCTGCCGCCCAAGAGGAACACGCAGGGGTACCAGCAGATACCCTCGCAGTGAAAGAAGGGGGAGGGAGGGAGGGAGGGGGGCGGGAGGAGGATTGGGTTAGGGGAGAGGAGTCGCGGCCTCAAGCAAGTAATAGGTACTACAGGGGGGGAGAGAGGACAGCCGGAAGCAGAACAGCGGGGCGAGGACGCAGGTCTTGTCTCCCTCGCGGATGCGGCACCATCACCAGCGGTCCCTCCCTTGACTTTTGTGTAGCGGAGGGCTGGGAGGGCGGGGGAAGGGGGAAGGGGTGGGCGTTCCCGCTCAGGGGAGCTGTGTCGCAGGAGGGAGGGCGAGGATGCGGTTCGCAGTGGGGCTGGTCGGCAGAGACGCACTTCGCGGGGAGGGGGACGCGGTTGCGGGCTGTGGGTAGGAAGGTGGGTCGTGTGCGTTCGTTTCTCTGCGCTGACCCGTCCCGTCACTGGCATATCTCACTGGCATATCTCACTGGCATATCTCACTGGCCGTCGCTGAGCCGTTCTGGCACGTGCTCGCGCGCGCCGACGAGTGACCTGTCGAGCCGCAGGTGGCCCGGGGGGCGAGAGCCCGGACGGCTTTGGATGTCAAATGTCTCTTGCATGCAGTCTGGGCTTGCTGTGGCTGCCTTGTTCGTTTCGCCGCCGCTGCGTCGCTCGTGCCGCTCGTCTCTTTGCGCCTTCCTTTGTTGCATGCTGTCGTGCAAGTAAAGGACCTGGGGCGGGCGGTCGCGCCTTGCGTTTCGAAACGTCGCCGCTGGGGGACGCAGCAGGAGGGAGCGGGGCGCGCTGCGCTCTTTGCATGGGTGCAGGGGGCAAGGGCGCTGCGCTTCGTCGGGGAATGCGCGAATGGCATCGGCGGCGTCCCATCGGCGGCGTCCCGTTGGCCCTGGTCGCGGCGAGAGTCTGGGCTCTGGGGCCGCGTGCTGCTGCCGGGGGTGTCTGGCCGCAGGGCCGCTGCGTTGCTGCGTTTTCGACGGGTCAGTGGGCCTCTGCTGGGCAGGCCCCTTTGGGGGCGGTGGGGGAGGAGTGGAGGAGCGGTGCTGTCTACGGTTCAAGGCTACCATGGCTCCATGGGGCATGTCGGTTGCGCAGGTTATGGTGCTGTCCTTTCGTCGTCTAAAGCATTTGGAAAATAATGAAAAATGCACAGCATGAAGCCGGCTCTCAGAATGGGAGGAAGAGAGGTCGTCGCGGGCGCGGGCAGTGTGAGGCGGTTGGATGGCCGGTCCCGTTTCTTCTTCCTTCCTTCCTTCGGGGTCTTCGGGTGGAGGACATGAAACCGCGTCCTCGCCACAACAAATGCATGGACGGATGGGAGGTTGGGTTGGCTTTGTGCCGCGGGCCGCCGGCACGTCAGAAAACAGACTGCGCGACGCTGACGCGGCCGTCGCGGGCCGGCGGGGCCGTGGGCAGGTGGCGAGTGCTTCTGACGCGCAAGCGGCATGAGAGTTGCTGACCCGGTTTTTCTCGTTGCTGACAACATTTTCTCTTTGGGGGGAGGCTCGCCCGACTTGGTACACCACTGGCCGCAGCCGGTGGATCGCTGGGTGGGTCAACCCCTCGAGCTGAGCTGGGGAGCTCTGCTGAGGATTGCTGGTGGTGGTGGTGTGGGGATTGAAGCCAGAGATCGGCTGCTTTGGCGGCGCCGCATGTCATCGGCGCTTGGCAGCCGCGCGAGTTGGTTTGTTGCGTGTTGCTTCCATGACACCCTTGCGGCGAATGACGCTGGCAGGGATGGGCCACGATGCTGGTCACACTCTGTGTAAGGTGCGGTTGGAGAGAAGTGGGGCTGGGATTGACGGCCCCGCGAACACGGCAGGGGGTAGTGGGTGACGCCGCTGTGCTGCGGCTTTTCGTAACTTGGGCACTGCGGAACTGTGTGAGGTAAGTAGTAGCGCAGACGATGACGCCTCTGCATGAAATCCTGCTAAGGTAATGACTGTCCAGCCTGGCGGAACCCAAGGGTGGCGCCGTTTCCAATGTGCAACACCCTTCTTTTGTGTACGACGCATTCGACAGACGTTTTACCAAAGCGAACCCACATCCACACAATGTGTGATGCCGCTGGCTTTCACTCTTGTTTGACCGCGTCCGCAAGAGGGATGACTGACCGGCATAGCTAGCCTGATGCTGACCGGCATAGCTAGCCTTCCACAAGCCATGCGGGCATACCAACTGTATCTGGATAGGGCTCCTATATAGACTCATGCCCAGCACTGTTTCGAATACAACTGTGAACCCAGCACCAGAGAATGGGGCCTCACGAATGGAAGGAGCCGCGGAGTGTGACGGCACCTATAGGGCGAAGCGATACGCACTGAAATACCAGCCTCCATGCGTCTTTCTGGAGTATGAAGACACAACCAAGAGGCGGAGAGTCAGGGCGGTGAGACAGGAATAGGGCGACCCAACAATGGTTACGACCTCTTCACGAAGCTTCGCTGACTCAGTGACTTCTCCCGTGATTTTACTCTTAGGTTAAGCTTGATGGAGTAAAGCCTAATGTAGACGTGGACCGCCTCACGCGGAAGGTGGGGCGCAGTGAAAGGCGATGGCCTCGGAGGGTTTGGGCGGCCGGTCGCACTCACAAGTCGCTCTTTATACAGGTTATTAGGAGCTTCCCGCGAAGGCTCGATCCAAACTCTGTAAAGTATGACCAGGTGGGGAACGACCCGGAAATGTTGGATGGGCCCGTAGACATACTAGCCACGGTAGCATATTGCCTCCCGGTCGAGTATAGTAGTTAGCTTTTATCGGACTCCGCGTTAAGTGGCCAGCTTAGTCGTGACGTTTCCTGGTACAAATGGCTTTTCCGGCGCTCATCGGGCTGAGCAAGGTTTCTTGCCTGTAGTGATGTTAGGTGCATAGTATTGGTGAGGGGGCAGTGTAGGGGTGCGTTGGTTTGGGCAGAGGCTTGCAATCCGGCCGCACGCCAGTCGAGGCGAGGGACCCGTCGACACGACAGGCCCACCACCCTGCTTTCCATGGCATATTCCAGCAGGGAAGAACTGCATGACCGAAAGGAAAAGACTGCAACCTTCCTCGCCCAACTCTCCCACAGGTTCGCCGACTAGTCGTCTCCCTCGTCGACTTCCTAAACGGGAGCGGGACGAATGGCACGGACGGCGTCGCCTCCGCTGCCGCCGGCGCGGCCCCCGGCCGCAATGGAACCACGCCCCACGTACCCTCACGCCTGGGCCCCGGCGGCGGCGCTGGCGCCAGAGCCCCCGGCCGCCTCTCGAACCTTCCCGCCAACGGAAGCCACGAAGGCGGCGCCAATGGCCTCAACGGCAGCAGTGTCGCATCGCCGATGCCATCGGCGTCGCCACGGGGGGCAGACCCACGCATAGGGCCCGCGGCGCGTGTGGCCATGGCAGGACGAACGGCCAACTACCGGGGCAGCGTCGAATCGACCATGAGCCGCTTCTCCACCAGCACCGCCAGCGCCAGCGGCAGCGGCAGTAGCAGCGGTGAGGTTACGGAGGAGGAGGAGGCGGGGACGGACGGCGGCGGCGGCATGGGCCGGAGCGCGAGTGAGAGCGGCCTGGCGTCGGCACTGGATGAGTTGGAGAAGGAGATGGCGGCGGGGCCAGGTACGGCATGTGGACGGACGGATGGCCAACAGGGGGTTTTGGGTTCTGGTGAGAGGGGGTTAGGATGTGGGGCCGGGCGACGGCGATGGGTGGGGCTTAGAGGGGCCCGTATGCCCCAGGGAGATCTCGACCGCCGGGCAGCGGCACCAAAACTTCCTTCTGGTTGGTACTTGACAGCTCCTGCCAGCAGCGGCGGTGGCCTGAGCAGCAGCAGTGGAGGCGGCAGCTCAGGTGGCGGATGTAGCAGAGGCGCCTGGCAGCGGGACCAAAACGTCACCTGCAAAGGGGTGTGTCCCTGAGGTTGACACCTGACGGTTGCCGCAAGCAGCGGCGGTTGCCTGGGCTGCAGCAGTGGAGGCGGCAGCAGTGGGGGCGGCAGCTTAGGCGGCGGCTGTAGCAGCGAAGGAGGAGGCGGCAGCGGGAAGAGGACGCGGCAGCGGCGCCGGTTGCAGCGGCTGCGGCGGCGAAAGCGGAGGTAGCGGCAGCAGCAGCTGCGGGACCGCCGGCGGCGGCAGCAGCGCCGGCGGCGGCGGCGACGGGGACGCGGAAGCGGCAGCAGCAGCGACAAGCCGGAGCCGGGACAAAAGCGGAAGCGTCGACGGTGGCTGGGGCAGGCACAGGCGGCAGCGGCAACGGAAGCGGCGGCGGGAGCTGTATAAGCGGTGGTGGCGGCGCTCGAGTGAGGCCGCAGCGGCGGTGTTGTGACTGCGAGGACGGCGCGGCACAGAGCCGCGCCAGCGGGGGAAGTTCCGCCCCCGCGTCCTCCCGTGTCTCCCTGACGAGGCCACGATCCCCAACCTTCACCACACCTCTCCCACGTTTCTCTCGGAACTCCCGCCCCATCCGCCCCCCCCTTCCAGACCGCCTTCTTCTGTTACTTAACCGTTCACGGGGTCCGGCCTATACGTGGATAACCCCCGCTTCCCTTCCGGCCTACCCATGGATAACCCCCTCCCTGCCCCCCTGCCCCCCTGCAGGCTCCACTTCGGACCTCTCCATGACGATGCCGACCAACGGCGTCGTCTCCGCGGGGGCTTCTTCCTCCTCCCTGGACACGGACTCCCGGGGCTCGTCCTTCTCAGTGCGGGACAGGCCCCTGCCGCCGCTGCCCGCCAAGCTGCCGCCTGTTGGCGCGGCGGCGGCAGGGGCAGGGCCGGGAGCAGCGGCGGGGGCGGCGGCAGGGGCAGGGGCGGCATCCAAGACCCGCTTCGCGGCTGAGGCGGAGAAGTTGGTGATTGGGTTGGAGGTGACGGATGATCTGGATCTGAACAAGGTAGGCTGGCGGGGCTTTTTGGGGGGTGGCGCGGTGGGGGAGAGTGGGAGGTGGGACGGGTGCGGCAGGGTGCGTGCCGTGGGTACGTGGGCGTGGGGAGGGCCAGCTGGGCAGACATGCGGTGGTGGGGGGAGGTGCCAGGGCAGGGGCAGGGGCCAGAAAGGCAGAGCCATCCAGCATTTCGAGCGGTGCGGCCCCTGCCCGTCTTCCTGCGGCAACCCGGGATAGGTCCGGCGCCGGCGCCGCCGCCTACTTGCCACTCGTCGCCCCAACCGCCAACGGCATCAAGCCGCCAACTCCCAACCGCCAAAACCGCCAACAGGTAACGGAAGTTGAGCTCAAGATGGCCAAGCAGGCGATGGAGGCGGACTTTATGAAGAACCAGCTGCGGCCGGGGGACCCGGGGTATGTGTACGACAAGCAGGAGGATTTCGGTCCGCCCACGGAGGTTAACGACTGGGACGACAGCGGCGACGAGGAGGAGGAGGTGGGTTTTGGGGGATGGGGTGAAGTGGGGGAGGACCCGTGGTTCCGGGGCCGGAGTCGGGATGGGGCGAAGAAGCGCCGCCGTGGGTGCGGTGAGAGCGCGGTGTTCAGCGGGTGGAAGGAAGGGCGTGTGTGTGTGTGCGGGGGGTGGTGCTGGGCCCGGGTGGGCGCGATAGATCCCTCCCCCAGGTACCGTACACCTGCATACACACACAAAGAGATGTCCACGCTTCCTTCAACCCCCCGCGTCCCCTGACGCGCTAAGCCCCAGGCTGCCCAATTGCCCAATCGCCGCCCGCCCCTCCCCGCAGCCCTCGGAGGAGCCGGAGGTGGATTGGGCGGACATACACGCCACCGTGTCCAAACCCAAGGGGGCCGTCACCTCGGTCCAGGTGCGCGCGGGGATGTCCTCGGGCAGCGACAACGGCAGCAAGAACGGACAGAGCCCCTACAACAGCAACGACTGGCCGTGAGCGGGCGGGGCGAGGGGCGAGGGTAGCGGGCGCGGTGGTGGCTGGGGGGGTCCGCAGATGCGCGTGTCCGCCGACAGCTTGACGCCGCGTCCCGCGACGCCTCGCGGCGCTGCGCTGCGGGGCTGGCCGCGCTTGAGACGCGGAGCGCGAGTTCGGGACCGCGTGTGTAGCTCGACCGCCCGGCTGAGTGGCAGCGGGTTTCGGAGCATCGCAGCGGTCGCAACGCCGTGGCGGCCGTGGCTGCTGCAGGGGCCGGATGGATATTGACGCATGTCCTGCGGCCCTTTTATCTTATCTTATCAATGTTCATCCGAAAAGTACGTAAGAGAGAGTAACGTAATGAATCAGCGATGGGACATGGGAGGGACGGACTGGGGTCAGGAACGCTGGCGCCTCGCGACGGAGGGTTCTGGACCTCAGATGCGGTGCCTGCCTGGTTGTGGTGAGAGCGGCGATCCACGATGCGCGCGTGTATGTGTGCGTGTATGCGTGCGTGTGTGTGTGCACAGATGGGACCTCTTGCCATTGCAACCGTTGACCTACCGTAGGTGCACGGCGTTTGGCGCACGGCGTTTATGCGGTGCCGCCTGCTCGATGCGGAGCACTTTACACAAGATGACCAAAAGAACACGGGGGGAAACGAAACATGGGAGGCGAGACCATTGGGGGGGGCTGTACGGCTCGGAGGGGGCCGCCGCTGCGGCGGTCCTCCCGCTGCAGGCCCCGGCCGAGCCTCACAGTGTTACGGAACTGACGTACATACCGTACATAACACGCATCATACCCATCGGCACGGAGCTTGGAGGAAGGGCAGCGCGACGGGAGGCGCGCGTGCCGGCTTGGCGGGTACGATTTGGTTCAAAGCGGGGGTCGGGCGGGGCGGGGCCGGGAGCAGGGGCGGAGTCCTGATGCACCCGTATGCTTGGGGGCAGGTGTGCGAGTGGTCGAGCTGCGGACGACGACGGGGGACCCGACGGCGTCGGGAGGGGAGGGGAGGGGAGGGGTGGCGGCGAGGGGCCTCCTGTCGTGCGGGAGTGCGAAGCCGCTAAGAGCAGTGGCCGCCGCTGCGTGGTGGTGATGGTGGGCGTGGTGGGCGTGGGGGCGGGGCTGTCTGGTGCCGGTACTCCGCATACGTTTTCAATGCTCCTGGGATATTATAGATGTGCATGATGCGCTGTGGGTGACTTTTCTTTATCCGGTGCTGCCGGACCAGGGCGTTTCTCGGGGTGTGAGTGCGTGTTTGCGTGTGCGTGTGTTGTGTGTGTGTGTGTCTCAGGCGGCGCGGGGGGGGCTGTGGCTGAGCTGGCCGTTGCGCACTTCCGGGCCAAGCGGCCGTTGTGCGCGCAGAGGCACTGGCCCTATGATCGATGGCTTTGCAAACAGATTTGAGGAGGCTTGGCGTTCCCAACGTCCAACATCAGCTTTGGGGGGGGGGAGGTTGAGGATGGCTGGATGCCGTCGTGCTCGACGGCGCAGTCGGATATGTGCATCCGGGCGGCGCGCATGTTCTTTTCCTTCTTTCTCTTTCTTTTTTCTTTCTATCCGGTTCCATCCGGTTATGATTGGTGTGATTTTCGGTGCCGCCGCGGCAGCAGACCCAATGGCGCCGGGTTTACGGTAGAGAACGGCTGTTTTGTTTTCATGAGCGTGTCGTGGGGGAGGTGTCGTGGGGGAGGTTTCCGTTCCAAGACGTGGAGTGTGCGACCTTCGCCACAGGCGCCTGGCCGACATTGGCGAATCGCTGGGGGGGGCGGCATACGGTACGCCGCGCGCGAGATCCACTCGACGAACCCACGGAGTGTAATACCCTGCTCCCCTCGGGGCTGCCGAAGCCACGTCGTGGACCGCTGAGGGCAGCCGCATACGTCCCAAGAAGAGCGCTCTGCTTAGCCGCAGGAGAAGCGCGCCATGTGCCGCAATGTCCGCTTCCGCCAGAAGCCCCACGCCAGTACGGCACCCGCTGGCACGCTCGGGGGGGTATCCTCCTGCCAACGAGAAACTTCACAACAAGCAAGACAGCAATATCAAAACGCAGGGCGCCGCCCGGATGTACCTTCGCGACCCCACTGACGGCTTCAGCCCATCTGACCCATGGGTCACCTACGGCCCCGTGCCACCTTCGCGCTCTCCCAACTCCCCGATGCGTCGCTCTTCCGCGCTGTCCTTGGCACACCAACATGACACTGTTCCGTGCTTCGCGAAATCCTGCGCATTCTTCACGCCTGCTGCGACACTGCACACATACACACACACGCGCGCGCGCGCGTGGGCTTTACCTCTTATGTCGCAACTGCAACACGTATACACACACACACTCGAGGGGCCCCCGCTACACCACTGCTGCTGTAGCTGCAGCCACTGCTGCTGCCGCGACGATGCATGCTGCCGCACACACACACCTGCGCCGCTGCAGCAGCAAGCCAACACTAGTCGCACCACGAGCCGCAAACGGGCACACGTCCCGCACCCCGCATCCTCATGTTCCGGTCAGCCCCCAACCCAACCCCGCCCTGCCCTACCCACAACCCCGCCCCGTCAAAAGCCCGAGCAATCCGCCTGGCAGTCCCAATCAACTCCTCCCCCAAACCGGCCACGCTTATTAGCCTCGCACTGCCCTGCTCGGCCCCCACCGAATTCCCGCCCCCCGCCATTCCCCAAAGTTTGGTACAACCTCCTGAAAAGCCGACTCCCCCCGCGCCACCATGCGCTTCGCCCTCGTCAGCTGCCCTCTCCCTCGCTCCGGTCCCAAGCCTCCCTGCACCAAGGGGCCTTATTTCCCGTTCCGCTTCTCCTTCATGTAGTCCACGAACTCGTCGATGAGGTAGGGCCAGGCGCTGTTCTCGTCAAAGTTGGAGAAGTCAGGCTTGACGGACTGCGTAGTTGAGGGTCGTGAGTTGGGCCGCAAGATGGGTCAAATAGGTAAAGATGCGTCGTGAGATTGGCCCGGGCGGGGCGAGACACGCAGTTTGATCCGGCCCGTCACGAGTCAAAGCGGCCTCGCCGGCCTCGCGTGAAGCTGTCCCACCACCACCACCACCACCACCACCAGCCCTCTAATCCCGCCACACGGCTCCACCGCACGACTCTTCACACGCGCACGCTCTCACACCCGCCACCGCCAGCCCCGCCACCGCCAGCCCTCCCACCTTGATAAAGTCAAACAGCTGCAACCAGGTGTCCTTGGAGATGGCCCGGTTGTGGTGCTTGGTGAGGAACTCGCACCAGTCGTCTATGTGTGGCCAGCGCTGCTCCGGCACTGAGAACAGCAGCTGCCACATGCCCACCGCGGTGTCGAGCTGCACGCACTTCTGGCCCTTCTGCGCTCGCGCAGGATGAGGGCGGGGAAGGGGAGGGAAGGGAAGGAGAGTCAGGGAGTGATATGCTCCGCGAGACGGGGAGGGGAGGGGAGGAAAGGGAAGGAGGAGCGCAGCCGAGGGGCAGCGCCGGGACAGCAGCGTCACGACGGCGTCATGGGAGTGCCGGGGAACGGATCGCAGGCGGCGTGCGTCCAGCTCCCTCCCTCCCTCCCTGCCGCTCGCTCCCACGCCCTTTCACCTGTCACGCGACCCGCCCGCCCGCCCGCCCGCGCCAAAAGGCCAACGTCCCGCTCCCGACCCGACCGGAGTCGCGCCCACCCACCCACCCACCCACCCACTCGCCTCCCTGGCTGGTCGCTGCAGCCAGTACCGGTCGGTACCAACCGACCCAGCGCAGGTCGCACCCTAAAACCCCAAGACCCACCTCCCTGGAGAAGTTGTAGGCAAAGGCGTAGACCTCCCGGAACTTGGCATCCGTCTTGATCTCCGTCCGCAGATCCGGCAGCCTGCGCTTGAGCTTGTCCACCGAGTCCACCCCCAGCTTCACCAGACCAGAGGTGAACTCGTCCTTCGAGTACTCGCACATCACGGCCGCGTTCTGTCGGGGGGCGGGGGTCAGGGAGTGATATGCTCCTTTATATAATAAAGAGTCAATGCGGATGTCACTGGGGGGGGGGCGGGGGTATCCAAAAGTGTAGGTCGCGGAGGGGCCGAGACCCGGCACAACACCGCGCGCAGGGCAGGGAGGTAAGCAGGTTGAGGGCCACGGCAGCCGGCGGTACGGAGGAGGCGACGTTGGAAAACGGAACCGGCAGGGTGGAAGGCGTGGGTGAGGGGTGGGTGGCACGCGGGTTGGGCCCATGCTGGTACGGCATGTACCCTCCTCCCTGCAGGTGCTGTAGATGGCAAGGCAAGGTGAGGGAGAGCCAGGCCGCGGGCCTGCAGCCCCACGTTCCGTAGCGCAGCCGCGCCCGTTGCTCTGGCGCCAAGGACCATGCCAGGTGGCCGCGACCTGTCTGTGAGGCACTCCTCTACCATCTGCTGTGGCGACGGGCGGCCCCTGCCAGACTGCCAGCCGTCACCCTCCGTCGCCTGAGGTCGACCATGGGCTCAACCGGAAGCTGCCCGGGAGATCCACTGGCGTCGAGACGGGGTAAAAAGAAGATACCGCAGCGGACGGGGTAACGCCGCCGCATCGATCGAGCGATCACGACCGGATTACGAAATGGTCGCGTGTGTCGGTGTCGGTGGCAATGGCAATGGTGGCTGAATATGTGTAGTGTGAAGTTAGTACTGATTGCAGCCACCAGGCACCAGGATGGGCACTGGGCAGCGCCTGGCCTGATGGCGCGCCACGAGCTGCAGTGCACCGACCCGTGGGTCGCGGCGTCGCGCTGACCCAACGCCAAGAAGCTGAGAGCTCACAGCCAATCACAATAACGGACGGAGACCGCTGACGCGCGAGGTACCGGAGGTCCGGGCCCGTGACTGGACAAGCCGGCGAGGCATCCTCGCTCCTTTGTGGGGCCGCGAGAGAGGGGGCCGTGCAGCGGGCCGGGGCAACGTCGCGCGTCCCTTCAGTCCCCCCTTCCGCCGGTTGGCTGGCGCGACCCCATCACTGCATTCACTGGCGACTTCCCACCTGTTCTACGGCGGGCGCGTGATGCCCCTCTTGCCGCATCCATCGGCCCGGCCACCCGAAACAACCCGGCTGGTCCGCTAGCCCGCACGACCGCCGGCTGCCCTGCCCGTGGCCGTCCCCCTTCTCCGCTTCATAATCCGCGCGTGCGCGCCGCGCCCCCCAGCAGGCCCTTTCCCCAGCAGGCCCTTTCCAGGTTCTCCCCGGCAGCCCCACGCACCATGTAGCAGCTGATGACGAGCACCACCAAGTCGGTTGGGTCCACCTCCAGGTCCTGGCAGAAGCGCATGATGCCGTCCACCGAGATGTTGTCGTCACCCGGCTCTGCGGCGCACGTTGGTTGGGGTGAAAAGAGGAGGGCCGGGTGGTAATTAAAACGGCCCGGGGCCGGGTGGAGACGCGGGCAGGTCGAGGAGGGTTGGCGCGCGGGTGCGTCGTGAGAGAGAGAGAGAGAGAGAGAGAGAGAGAGAGAGAGAGAGAGAGAGAGAGACGGGGGAACAGATGCGTAACGTGGAGGAGGCGGGTGGCGCCCGTTGAGGCCGTTGAGGCCGTTGAGGTTTTGCAATGTGTGGGACTCGAAGTGAGGCAGAGGGGCCCAGATTTACGGTAGTGGACGAAGTGGGCAAGCAGAGCAGCGTTTCCGAGGGGGCAGTGGCGCCCAAAAGGGGGAGGGGCGTGGATTACCTTTGTAACGCTGGTACAAGGCCTCCACGGCGCGCAGGTCCAGCCCGCCGGCGACTGTTTGGGTTGCCAAACCCGACGTGTAAAAGTGGTCGATGGCCGCCTCGACGCCCCATCCCGAAGTTTTGAGGCAATCAGTGGCAATCTTCTCACTGCGCGCCCGAGCCGAGGGGACAGACGGTGGTCACTCGTGTCAAGCGCCAAGAGGGCATCTATACATCTACGCCGCCCATCCCACCTGCTGCCAGTGATGCTCCTAAACTGGGTAATTTTGTCCTTTTGTACTTTCGTGAGGCGGTTCTGCGCTCGTCGAAGCAGGATGTTTTGTAAGGATCCAGGTGAAGAGCCGGTGCAGAGCCACCAGAATGCACACACACCATTTTGAATGGCCACGTGATGGTCCAGCAGGCGGCCCCGCAACACAACTGGAACGGCCCCTGCTGGCCAGCCCCGACCCCAGGCCTACTCCCGTCCAGAACACAAGAGACTACGGAGCTTTAACAGAACGTTGATGTAAGCAACTACATGCACTATGTGCAAGCTGTGTGCTGTCAAGTGCATTTTGACAAACAGTGTACAACACTTGTCGTGGGGCAGAACCGGATTTAACTTAAAACCTCTATATAGTTAAAAATAGTTTGCACTCTAACGGCCACACCCTGTTCAAGGACCAACTTACGTTTATCCAAGCGCCTCATTCGCCACTCGACACTGACAATAGAGTTAGATGCTTTAAGCATCGCACCGGCTGCTTACGGCCCCATTGTTAGGCGCATACGTGATTAAAGGCGCATACGTGATTAAACCACTGCAGCTGCGCCGGAAGCTAGCACCGAACCCATCGTTGACTAGAAGCGCGTTGACGCACCGCGTACATGGAGGATACTCGCGCTCGCTGGGACCGGGCATTTCAGGAGGCTGTAGACTATGACACCTGGGGGCAGGTACGCTCGAACGGACGGGCAAGGCAAGGGTGCACTCCGTGCAAAGCCAGCACGCCCCATTCGGAATACCCTCCGTCTGCAGGTAGAGGAGGCTCTAGAAGGTTATCAGCGACTGCAGGTCGCTGCTGCCGCGGTGGGTGGGTCAAGCAAGGGACGTGGGGTTGACGCCACGTCCCGAAACCCCTGGAAGCCCTGAGGCGAGGGGCGCCAGGCGGCCTGCATGTGCCTTGCACGGGGGTGCGCTAGTGGGGAGCCGTTTCCCCACCTGCCGTTTCTCCGCGGTGCCGTCCTAGACAGCCGCGAACGGAGGACTCGAACAGGTCACTCACGGCCGCAGCTGCGCACCCTGGCGCGACCGCAGGAGTACGTCGAGAATGTCTTGCAGCTCGCCATGGTACGGCGGGACGGCATTGGCAAGCTGGCGACGGCTCTGAAGTACCGGATAGAGGTGAGCCCGCGTCCGCAGCGCCCTATCGTCCACCAGCCAGCCACCCCCCGCAGTGCCCGTCCGGGGCCTCTCAGCTCTGCAAATAGTCAGGGGCCGCAGCCAGAGCAACCGGGTGCTCAGATAACGGGGCAGGATATTGGCGGGGCCTTTGCTGACTGGATGCCCGTGACGGCAGACAGCCAAGAGGGGTGGACCGCCACAGCCCTCAGGGTGGGGGGTGTGGCGGTGAGCCAGCCCTTGACGGCCCGGATCTGATTTGATCCCTGGCAGCCCGAGGCGAGCGGCCACTGCCACGGGATGGCGGTTACCGTGGCCCGGTGCTCCGGGCCGGGCCGGCCGGTGCTGCAGGGCCTGGGGCGCCGGGGCGGACGCACACGGAGGGGTGGCGGCGCTGTCCGCACCTATGCTGCTGCGTTGCGGCATGTGCAGCCGCAGCAGCAGGCGTCGCTGGGCACCCAGCTGACGGGGGCGCCAGCTGGGCACCTACACGGCCCGAGGAAGCGATTTCGATTCCCCGGACCTGTACAGGCGGGCGGGAAAACGGCACCGCAAGTGTTGCGGGTTGCATGGCCGGGGCCAGTGGGGGCGGCCCACGGTCCATGTGCGTTCTGGCGGTCGGCCCGGCCCCGCTCGGCGTCGGGAGCGGTGCACCCCATCCTCTCCACTTCGCATGATGCGGGGTCATCGGAACAACCAGCACCGAGCACCCGCGGAAGGACGTTTGCGACACGGGCGTGCGACACGGGCGTGCACCCGTCTGCGTCACGCGGGGCGCCCAATAGTGAGCATGCCGCGGGAAGGAAGTCTCCCGCGCGCTCTGCTCACCTGCGAGCGACCCAACCCTGGTGGAGAGGGGGGGGCGCCCGGCTGCCGCCCGAGCAGCTGGAGAGAGAGAGAGATGCGTACCCCTTTGCTCAATCCCTCTCGGTCTGCTGGTGTGCCGCCGGCCCTTCCGCCTTCCGCTGTGCGCCCACACGGACGCGGACGTCGGACGGACGGACGGACGGACGCAGGAGCTATCCAAGAGCGCCAACCGGAACATCGGGCTGTCTGGGATGAAGACCCTCAAGGGCTTCATGAAGGAGATCATTATCAGCGACGGTGAGAACCGGCTCGGGCTCTGGCCCTGGCTCTGGTTTGGTTGATGCCGGGCTGGACGTCGTCCCTTTGAGGATCTGCCTGCCCGGGCTGCTAAATGCCTATGGCAGCCCGGGCGCAGGGGCGCGTCCCTTTCAAACCGATGAGGACCGCAAGCAGCGCCAGGCGTCGCCTGGCTCTGCGCGGGAGTGGAAAATCAGGTCGCTGGATAGGGTAGGGAATGGGCGGGAGACCTCGCTGCCGCACCCACCTGCACTCGCGCCTGGCGCCGGCTTACTGCGCAAGAGCCGGACGAGGTCACGCGCTCAAAACCCTAACACCCCTTCCTGGACTTCATTCCTCGGTTCCCCAGTGCCCCTCCCCGCGCCCGATTTGCGTCGCCTCGGGTACCCAGCCGCGGCTCACAGATTTTTTGTGCCCGCCCCCTCCCCCCACCACACACATACACATACACATACACACACACTCGGTGTCCGCAGCGACGTTTCCGCTCCCCGGGGTCCAGCCGGAGGGGACCATCACGCCCAGCCCGTCGCCCTTCATCGCCGGAACTGCTGAGGTGCGGCCCCGGGTGACGTGACGTGACGTGTTGAGACCCTTGAGAGGAACCGGAAACGCGGAGGCGCAATGCGTGTGTGTGTGCAGGGCGCGGGCCTGCGCGATTCCGGGGTTTTCGTCGAGGCGGCCGCTGCAGGCAGACTGGGGCGCGTCCCTGCTGGGGACCGGGCATCCTGCTGGATGGGATGTGGGTGGATGGGTGGGTGGGTGTGGCAGGATGCAGCAGCTGGCTGCCTTGGCGATGGTACCGTATTGCGGTGGTGGCATATGCGCTCAGCGGCCTCCTCCAGCACGACTTCCGGCGCCTTCCACCAGCCGAGGCTTAGCCCCCGTGGGTAGCCGGGGCTTCTCCGCACATGCCTGCATATGCCTGTATCCGGGGGCCTGACGCCATCGAGTATCGCTGTATCGGCGGTGCTGCGTATGGCGCAGGTGCGTCAGGACCGCGACGACGAGCCGGGCACGGACGAGCCGGCCAACGGCACGCTGCGGCTGGCGCCCGCGCACCAAAAGGGCGACGTCAGCCTGGTCATCTTCATTGAGAAGTGGGGCCTCAAGGACGCCATGTCGTACACCGACCCGCGGGTCGTCGTGTCGGTCCGGGACGACCGCGGCCAGGCGGTGGAGGCGGTCCAGGTGGGGCGGGGTGGCCGGGTGGGTCTGTTGCAAGCGACGATGCGCGACGCAGACCGGGTCGAAACGGGAGGCCAGCCGGGGCGGGACGCTGCATGGCGCTCGTGAGAGAGGGCTCACACGTTGCGCCCTTGCCCCTACCCCCGAAGCACACACGCACGCACACACACACACGCGCGCGCGCATTGAAAGCGTGGCCGCCCGCGTCTGCCTGCCTCCTATCGCCAGTGCACCCACGACTCCGGGCCAATCCAGGCTCCGTCCGGCTGTTCCCTCCGGCTGTTACCGGTCACGATCCCAACCTCCATCCCGCTGGGCAGGAGACGCCCATTGGTCGCTCCAATCTGAGCTACGTGTTCTTCGAGAACACGGTCTACATCCAGACGCCCATCAACGGCCTTTCCGAGAAGTCCGCCATCTTCTTCGAGTTCCGCCACTTCAAGCCCAAGAAGAACAAGGTGTGTGCGTGCAGGAGGCGGCAGGAGGAACGCGGCCGGGGCGCGCGGCTGTTTCCCTGTTGCACCGGGCTATCTGACGCGCGACCCAAGTGCGGTGTCAGCTTGCTCGCATGCATCCGCCATGCACCGGGATACCGTATTGGCCGCATATCAGACCCGTTCTTGTCGAGTCCGGATCCGCCATCCCAGGCCCCGCCTCGCCCCGGGCCCAACACCGGCTATGGGGGCGCGCACGCTGTCAGGATACCGTATCCCTGCGCCCGCGCGCCGCTCCTCGTTGTGTCGTGTCGTTGCTGCTCTGCACCTAAAACCGCCTCAACCCGCCTGACTCGGCCTCGCCGCCGCAGAAAAGCATCAAGGCCTACTGCTACATGGAGATGGATGAAATCAAGAACGGCCCGGTCACCCTCGAGGTGGGGCGGTGGCGGGCCTGGGCTGACCGGCGGTGGCCGTGCCTCCCCCTTTCTTTTCTTCATGCGTATGAGAACTAAGGCTCTCCATCCCCATCCCCCTCCTGATTCATCGTCTGACATGGGTACTGATGCCGCATCTCGCCTCGTTCACAGTTCGCTTGGCCCGCCTGCTCTTGCGTCTAATGTGTTGAGTCGCGCGGGATGCGACTGCCACCCCGTAACCGCTGCCCTCTGCCCCTCCCTGCCCTGCCTGCGGGTCGCAGGTATACAAGAAGCCGGCCAACTACAAGCGCAACAAGAAGCCGGCGCTGCTGAGTGTGAAGCCGCTGTACCTGCACCTTGACCTGACCGTGCAGCAGCGGAGTTGACCGCCGCGTGTCGTGCAGGCGTGTGCTCGTGTGTGCGAGGTCGGGAGATAAGGGAAGGAACCGCAGGGCAGGGCGGGATGCGGGGAACGGGCGGATTGGGGTTGGACACATACCCGAAGGGCTTCGGGGGGGTTGTTATGAGTTTGCGCGCGCGGGGCAGCAGGGAAGGGCGCGAAAGCGGTCGACGGGCACGCCGCCTACCCGGGGCGTGATTCGCGCGGCAGATGTTGGTCAAGCGGGGCCGGCTGGGGGTGCGCTGGTGTGGTGATGTGACTGTCGCTCGTTCAATGGTGGTGGTTGGCCGCGTGCGGGGATCGGTCTAAGATTGGAGTGCAATGTGAGGGAGGAGGGGGGCGGGCGCAGCGATAACTGTTTTTGACGGGTTAGGGGGCCGTTGCGGTTTGCTTGCTCGTGACGTGTGCGTTAGGTGTTCTGTTGTGTGTGAGTGACATGCGGTGAATCACGAATGCCCCGCTGGATGTGTACAAGTTCATTCGTTTGGTGTCCGGTATGTGGGCCCGGCGGGCGCGACCTGCGTGGCGTGCGGAACTGTTTATTGGCCCGGCGGTGCTTCGGGTGAGACTCGTTAGGCTAGGCTGCTGGGTTGGAACGTTTGAGGAACTGTGCCTTGAAATGCTGTGGTACCCATAATCGGACGGACTCGACGCATCGCTGGGGAAACAAACGCAGGAGCTCGGCTCGTCGTCGATGTGGGTACGACGGGTTTGGCCCCAGCGGCTCGTACGACAGCATCGCGATGGACGTGCCGTCAGGACGCGCACGCCTTCCGCCTTATCCTTGGTGAAGGTGAGTATCAATACTGTACATGTGTGGAGCTGCGCGGGCGATGGGGGCAAGATATTGCGGAACTGTCTTGTCGGTCGAATGGGCTGGTGTATATCCTTTGTTGTGTGATTACAATGCCCCTCCTTACCGGGCTCAGCAGCGCGAGAGCGGGGTATCTACGGATCTGCGAGTCCTTGAATTGACGTCTTCTGGGAGGTATCCACCTGCCCAGCTGACGATTGGCTCAGCTCGGCCATCGTCTTCAAGCGCGGCGAAGGTTCCATTTAATGCTCGTAAGTGGAAGTGTTGGTAAAGTTACCTCAGGTTTTGAGTCGGGAGGTGTTGAGAGTCAAACAAGTCAAGTAAATAGTCATGTCAGGTCACGTCACACCGGTCAGGAGCCTCTTTGCTTTGGGATTCTCGTTGCAGTGGATGCCATGCTTGCCCCATTACATATGAGCGGAAGGCAAAACTGGCGGGGAAGACGAGGCAAGATGTCGTAAGCGCGCCTTGCAGGTTTGAAACTGAAACGTTTATGGAATTGGTAATGTATTGCACCGATAAGCAAGAAACGGTGCTTGCAACGAAGGAATGAAGTTCAGTTTATGTTCCAAGGAGTTTGTTCTTGTTCCATGAGCCGTCGTAATGTTCCGGGAACAGCAGTGGTTCTGTTCCGGGAAGCGGGGACGGACCTTCCCAGTTCCCAGCGATGGAGCGTGCGGATCTTACGAATGACTCCGTTGTCGTACCCAAATGTAGACAGAGCTTGTTTTACCAACTGTGGCCCTGCCTTAATCAATTATTAAAAATCTAACGTATTATGTTCTTCTTAATAAAGGTTGCGCTTCACATCTGGTTGTGTCGAGGCGTGCAAGCCTTTTAGCCGCTCGTTGGGATGTGCGCTTGCGTTGGCGATTCTCGATGACACCACTGCGTGCTCAAGGCCTGGCATCCTGCACCACCTCAGCGCGCCGGACAGCGTGTGTTAGCAAAAGCCGATCGCTGAATGAGCCGATAGAAAACGCCGGCTCGCGGAGCTCAACCCATTACGCGGCATCCACTTCTCAATGTACAGCGGTATTAGTGGCGCAATGCAGAGGAGTGGGCAGAGCAACAACACGGCGACGAGTGGTGAGAACGGATGCGCTCGCTGCGAGCCCTAGCTCGCCACGCCTCCATCATTTACATGTTTTTGAATAACCGCAGATTTCACAGGCGCTGTTTGATCCACCGCCTTTCCGGCCGGAGAAGCTAGCGGTCTTACTTGTAGCGGGCACGACCCCATTGGAGCCAGCCCCGCCGCTCAGTCGAAAGTACACGCTAACGCATAATGACATCACCGGAAGCCTCCGTCTTACAATAGGACCGGACTACAATGAACAGCAGATTTCCGGTTTTTACACCCGCCTCCTGCGCGATGAGGTGGTCGCGGAGTGGGTGAACGTCGGCTCGTCGGGCTACGCGCTCCATGTCTATTGCCACGTTAGCGGCGAGGAGCGATGGCTGGCGCCCCCGCTGCTACGCAACTACATCTTTCGGAGGGAAATGCCCCTGGTGCGTGGCAAAAGCGACTCATGCGGGTGCATGCGTGCATCCGTTTCACCGGCCTGGGGCACGCTGGCGCTTCCAGGCCCAACACCCTCACCGCCCAATCAAACCGAGGAGCAGCTGCCATGAGAGGCTGCTGGCCCCGACGGGCCTGGGCGACCGCTGCCGCCTGCTGCTACTGACTGCAGCCAACGTTTCTCGCACCCAGCAGTCATCTCCTGTCCTGGACATGTGCATGTCCCTCTTGCCATGCTGCTCAGCCACTGCTCCAGGGCGGCCCGGCTCCTGCGTAGAATTTCCACCCGACCCGACCGTCGCGACCCGTTCTCGTCAATCCGCTCTCGCTGCCACTGTCACCGCCACCACCGCCCGCCGCCGATTGTTACTTGCTTTCCCAACTCGGAAATACTTGCTTGCCCTCTCGTGGTTCATCTTTGAGTACATCCCCCGGTCACCCACATCCGCGAACACCCACACCTGCTCCCAACTGTCCAACAACTTCCCCCGTTGCTCCCCTGGACTCTTTCACACAATGCGCTTTTCCACTTCGACTGTCAGCCTGTCAGCCTATCGCCGCCGCTTTTGCCTTTTATACTCTGCCCCCGCTCCTCTCCACCCCTGCAACCCGCAGGTCCTCGACACGCTGGTCTACGCCGACCGACAGCTGCTCCGAAACCAGCCGGCGCTCTCCCAGGCGCAGGTCTACGTCCATTTCCAATCCAGCGCAAAGGTAAAAGCGGTTAACTTTGACGCTGTCAAGGAGTAGGGCAGTAGGGGCCGCGCTGTAGGGTCAAGGAGTGCAGTAGGGGCCGCTTACTTTGACGCTGTCAAGGAGTAGGGCAGTAGGGGCCGCGCCAGTGGGAGGGCGGTCCTTTAAGACATAAAGAGGCCGCGCCAGTGGGAAGGAAGGCCGTCCTTGACTTGCAGTTCTCCATTAGCGCGCGGCGCCCGGCAGGAGTCGCACTCCTGGGGCAGCTCTATTGACAGGGTGTGGCAAGGGAGGCTGAGGTCGGGTCGGGTCGGCGCAAGCTGCGGGTTCGCTCCACTTGTCTCCACGGAGCGGTGACGCGGAGACCAACCCAACAGCTAGGCTCCTCCTTACTGCGATGGCGCACTCGGCACCTCTCCCCCCGAATGCGCGATCTCGGCGCGTGAAAACCCTCAAAACCCTGAAAACCCTGAAAACGCAGGAACTTGACACGGTGGAGTACTGGGGGGTGTTGGGTGACCGGTCGACCTGGCCCAAGGGCCCCACCTCGATCCTGCTGCGCATGATTTACGCGGTGGTGGGCTGGCCGCCCTCCCTGGCCGCCCAGCCAGCCGATCTCTCGATCGATCTGCCCTCGGAGCTGTGCGACGTGGAGGAGGCGGTGCGGCAGCAGCAGCGGCGGCTGATGCTCTTGGAGGGCCAACGGCGGCGAGAGCAGCAGCAGGTGGAGGAGGAGGAGGGGGAGGAGCGGGAAGAGGAGCATGAGCCGTTAACGCTGGCAGCGCTGGAACAGCGGCTGCAGACGCAGCAGCAGCCCGTCTCGCATGAGGTTGTCCCACGGCGGTTACAACAGCAGCAACAGCAGGAGGCGGCGGCGGAGGAGGATGCTGCGGACGTATTGGTCGCAGTGGCGGTTGCCAATGGCGGGGAGCTTCCGGTGCCGGGGCAGGCGGCGGAGGTGACAGAACGTCAGCGGCGGGCGCCGGGGGCGGAGGAGCGGCAGCAACAGCAGCAGCAGCCGCAGGGCTCGGGCGTCGTCGTGGCGACAGCAAGCTCGCACCGGTCAACGTCGGAGCGGGGCACTGCGAGTGAGTTTGATGGCCTTTGCGGTGCCTCGTTAGGGGGCGGGTCCTGGGGTGGCGGGAGCAGCAGCAGCGGCGGCGGCGGCAGCGGCGGCGGATTCGGCGGGGAACTGGACATGTCGACGTCGATAGCGTCTGCGAACGGGCTGGGGGCCGCAGGGAGAGGCGAGGCCGCCGAGGCCAGCAACAGCACCAGCAATGGCCGAAGTGGTATGTCGGCAGCAACTGCCGGCGGTGACGGGGCATGCACTAGCAGCAGCAACAGCAGCAGCGACGGCGGGCTCGGGAGCTTGAGTAACGGCTACATAGGGAACGGCAACGGCGCCGCCACCGCGTTGACAGACAATGGCGGCATGCCGCCGTCACCTTTAGCGGTCATGCCCGCAGCAGCAGCAGCAGCAGCCAGCGGGTGCGCCGGCATCGAGGCCGCCGGGTCGGCGCCTTGCAGCGGGGGGCCGGGCTGCCCGTGTGGGAGCGCTCATCGGCCACCATACAGTGATGCCCTGGTGGTCGGCACCGGGGACAGGTTGGGAACGTCGGACGGGGCCGCGGCGGAGGGGCGAGGGGGCCTGACGGCGCAACAGCAGCAGCAGCAGCAGCGAGCCGGCAGCCCGTGGAGACCGGTCGACCTGGCCCAAGGGACCCACCTCGATCCTGCTGCGCATGATTTACGCGGTGGTGGGCTGGCCGCCCTCCCTGGCCGCCCAGCCAGCTGATCTCTCGATTGACCTGCCCTCGGAGCTGCGCGACGTGGAAGAGGCGGTGCGGCAGCAGCAGCGGCGGCTGATGCGGCGGCGAGAGCCGCAGCAGCAGGAGGAGGAGGAAGAGCCGGTAACGCTGGCAGCGCTGGAACAGCGGCTGCAGACGCAGCAGCAGCCCGTCTCGCATGAGGTTGTCCCACGGCGGTTAGAACAGCAGCAACAGCAGGAGGCGGCGGCGGAGGAGGATGTGTGGACATGTTGGTCGTAGTGGCGTCTGGCACGGTGGCGGTTGCCCGGCAGGCGGCGGAGGTGCCAGAACCTCAGCGGCAGGCGCCAGTGGCGGTGGCGGCGGCAGCCGCAGCGGCGGCGGCGGATTCGGTGGGGAACTGGACTTGTCGACGACGCTAGCGTCTGCGAACGGGCTGGGTGCCGCACGGAGAGGCGAGGTCGCCGAGGCCAGCACCAGCAGCAGCAGAGGACTTCAGAAGGGGCCGCGGCGGAGGGGCGAGGGGGCCTGACGGCGCAGCAGCAACAGCGAGCCGGCAGCACCTTGGAGTTGCGTGTCGTACGACCTGTCGTACAGATTGATATGGGACTGGTAGAGTGCAGGAGGTTGTTGCGAGGCAGCTGAAGGGGCGGCAGCGCGCGTGCCTTTCAATATATTGTCTGTTCGTTCGTTCGTTTGGTGGTGTTCGGTTGGGTGTGATGCGTTATTATATGTAACACTTTCGCGCGTGTATGATGCGGTAAGAGCTTGAGAGGCGGTAGAACGGGGCGGCGACTGCTGCGGTTGCTGTCCGCGGTTCGACGTAGAAGTTTAGGAAGGGACTGCCGTATGTTTTGTGTTTCGGATTTGTAGAACTCTCTTGCTAGTCGTCGAGCCGAGTTCGAGCCGAGTCGGACAGCGGTGTCCGCAGCCTGCCAGGAGACCGCCAGACTCCCGGGGGTCCGTGTGGGGATCAGGGCCCTGAGGCGAGAGACCGGTCGGTCGGGTCCCATCGAGGGGGCAAAGGACGATATGACGTTGCCAGCGGGGCAAGTGTGCAAAGCTGCTGACATGGGAGCGCACTGATCGCCGCTGTCCATTCAAGAGCTGGGCGAGGACCGGGCGGCTCCTTTTTCGCCCTGACCTATGCTAATAGGCGGGTGCAGGGATGCGCGTTTGCCGCGGTGGTGGGGTTGGGGACCTGGCGGGCGGGCGGGCGGGCATCAGAATTCGCACGAGCGTGTTGCGGACAGCCGTGCACCTGTCGACGGTAACGGTGCGGCAACAGACCAGCATATTGGGGCATCCTCCTTTTGATGCAAATGGCTTCACCAGCGCCGATCCGAGCGTCCTTTTGGCCATCCGACGGCGGCAGATGGCGACCTAGGCAGTGATAGGAAATCAGGAATCCCGACCCCGAGCAGACCTACCCAGCTCCAAACTACGAAGCGAACTTCGCTGCAACGAGCAACGCAAATTGCCGTAACACAATAGGACAGAGCCAATCGAGCGCCCTATGTGAACAGCTTGCACGACACCCTGGTGGTGCAATTTCGCGACTGAAATTACCGCCCTCAGCAAACCCCGAACTGCTCGTATATGACCTCCCGTACTCGGTAGTAAGCCTCGCTGGCGGGCCCCTCGAGGGACACGTGAACCACCCGGTCGACGGTGGACGGGGAGGCAGCGCCGCCGCCGCCGCCGGTTCCCAGCGTGATCACCAACGTCGCGGCGCTGGGGCCGTCGCCCACCATCACCGCCAGCACGCCTCGACTGGGGAAGTGGCTCTCGAAGCCTGCAGCAGCATCCCGAGCCACACATTGCCACATGGTGGGCGATGGGCGTGCCGCGCGGAACAGCAGATGGGGTGTGGAGGCCGGCCGGCCGGCCGTGCGTGCGCAGCAGCAGCAGTAGTTTGGGGGAAAACAAAAAAGGTGCCCGAAAGGTGCGGGAAAGGAAAGGAACGGACTGTAAAGAAACCGGCGGCAGCGGCAGCAGGGGCAGCAGCGATGGCGGGGTTTGTGGGTCGCTCGCTGTCCTCTCCCCCTCGAACCCACCTGCCGCAGTAAGGGCGGCCTTGAGGCGCGTCAGCGTCAGCACCGACCCCGCCTGCGCAAGCAGCACGCTGCCCGCGCCCGCACCGCCGCCGCTGCGCTGCCGCGCACTGGCCGCCAGTGCCGCCGCCTCCGGGATGTCCTCCTCAGGGGCCAGGGGCTCCAATACCAGGGGCAGAGCCTGTGTGTGAATCGGGAAGGGAGGTGGGGGTGAGGGTTAGGGTTCAGTTTCACAAGCTGCTGTTGCTGCGAGTGTTTAGGGTGCTGCTGCTGGTGTGCGGAGGGATGCACCCAAATGCAGCGGCAACAACGGTCCCCTCGTCACCGAAATAACCCCTTTTCTCCCTCGCAATCTCCCTCTCTCGCCCCCTCTCCCCCCGGGCACTGCCCCGGAGCGGTAAACGCGAGAAACGCGGACGGACGGACGGACCCACCCGCGACGCCGCCGCGTGGGTTACCTGACCCGGCGCCAGCGTGCCCTCCAGCCACGCCACGCCGTACTGCCCCGCCTGCCGTACAGCCAGCGAGCCCGCCAGCGCCGGTCCCAGTGTCGCCACCTGGCTGGGGGCCAGCCGGGCCTCCACCGCCTCACCCAGCTCTGGTCGTGGAGGGGGAGGAGGGTAAGCGGGGGACCGGGTACGAATGAAGCCCGATGCGGCCCGACCGCATGCTTGCTCACACACACACACACGCATACGCTTGCACGCACAGGCACAGGCACGCATGGCATGCACATATGACAGCCAAGGTTCCAGTGACGCCTTCGAAGCCTTCGGGGAAATTCACGAGAGGATGCGAATCGCTGCTTCCAGCGGTGTGAGCTGATGCGTCGTGTATGTGTACGGCAACGGCGCCCTCCAGGGTGAGCCGCTCGTCCAGGGTGGGCCGTATCTCACCCGGCGTGAACACCTGGGTGCCGTAGTACGCAAGCGAACCGCGCAGCGCGCCCGCCAGCGCCCCCCGTGCTGCCGTACTGCCGTGCACCAGCGCCAGCCGCCGCGGTGCGACCCGGGCCAGATAGTCTGCCGCCGACTTGCCGTCAGCGCGACCCTCGAAATCGAAGAACCTACAGAGCGCGGAGGAGCCGGGCCGGCGGCGGCGGCGGCGGCGGCGGCGGTGACGTCGATGCGTCGGGCACGTCGGCGGCAGCAGGCATATATGAGGGGCAGAGGCGGCGTCCGCGTCGAGAAGAGGTGCAGCGGCAAGAACCCCCATCGGCCGGTCACGCGCCGCTGAGCTCAGGAGGAAGCGCCCCTCAGAACCGCCCCCCGTGATTAACCACCACCCAACCCCCCAACACCCACCTCAGCGCCGCCCGTACCTCCACCTCCACCTCTGAAACCACCAGCTTCGTGGGCGCCTCGTCCACCTCGTCAGCCACGTCAGCCTCACCGCCGCCGCCGCCGGCCGCCCCGGCGCCGTCGCCGCCGCCGTCAACGTCCATTCCGTCGGCGCCGCCGCCGCCCGCCCGCCCTGCCGCCGCCGCCGCGGCGGCGCCTGGCGCATCCACCAGCGTGGGCACCTGGCAGCCGCAATGTGCACGACATGCACGACACGTACGATGTGAAGAAAGGCTGTCCCATGGGTCCTTAGGGTCCCATAAGTCCCAAAAGGTCCCATGGGCCCAATGAGTCCCATGAATCCCATGGGTCCTATCTTCCGTGGGGCCCTATCCCGGCCCTACCGGGATGGGAACAAGGGATCAACCCGTCTGCGATGCCGACCGCAACCTACCCGGAACTCATCCTTGCCAAGTACGGCACCGTACTCGTCCCAATCGCAGTACAGCGGCTCGTCCTCATCGGGGAACATGGGGAAGGCGGCGTCCTGGTGCGGCGGGGGAGGGGCGGGGAGGGGGGGTGGAAGGGCCGGGCAAGGGCGACAACGGGTAACATCATCAGTCCTCGGAGGAAGACGTCCGCACACCACCGAATACAGTGTACCGCCTTTTTTCCCGTGTACATCGGCTGTACAATATATAGTGCACAGTGTACATTGTACTTTTAGGGTTTTGTGTACTTGCCTGAGGTGGCTCAAAGCCGTCGATCAAGAGGCTCGCATCCCAGCCGGCGGCGCCGCCGCTGCGCTGCGCCTGCAGACCCAGACTCGGCGTGGCGCCCACCAGGGTCTGTACGATGGCGCCTGTCGTACAATCTCGTACCAGACGGCTGATGCTGCCGGTGTTGGAGCGGAGCGGCTGGTCCAGGGGCCCGTCGGCGCCGCTGCCGCTGCCGGCGCCCCCGAGGCGGCCCGTCGCCGCCGGCGTAGCGGCCGCAGCCAGGCCGCCGGCGGCGCCGCTGCTGCCAATGCTGGCGAGCCGGGCTGCGGCCGCCAGGCGGCTGGCTGGGGTCAGGCTGGTGGTGGCGGAGAGCAGGGGCAACGAGTCTGCGGGAACGGAGGGGGAGGTAGGCGGCGAACGGGGGAGGGGAGTGAAAGGTTTAGCCTGTTACAAGTTCGGCACAAGTGCGTGCCCCCAGGTGCCTGGCCACGCAGCCACCCACCCATGACGCCGCTGCGAGCCACCTCTTGGGCAGCCGCCGCCTCCGCCAGCTTGGCCCCCTGCCAGGCCGCCAGCTCCTCTCCCTCCAGCGGCACACGTCGGGACATCCGCAGCGGCAGGCGCAGCGGCTCGGGGCTGGCGGAGGGGTCGTGGTTCTGGAGCACCGCTGCCAGCGTGCCAGCCTGCCAGGAAGGGCGCCAGGTCGGAAACATCAGTCCGAATGTGCTCAAGCTCACAGACAGGCTTCTGACACACAAACACAAACGAAAGGGGAACGAGATCCAGGGTCAGCCACCCACTGGCAGCCGCCCACTGACCCACGGGTCAGCCCCCCACTGACCCACGGGTCAGCCGCCCACTGACCCACGGGTCATCCACTGGCAGCCACCCACTGACCCATGGGTCAGCAGCCCACTGACCCACGCACCGGCGCGCGTTCCGTAAAGATGATGGTGTTGCGCGGCAACGACGCCCACTGCACCAGCAGCTCCCGGGCGGGGCCGCTCTCCAGGGAGGGCATTGTGGCCAGGACCACCTGACTCCACCAGGGAAGACACAACCAACACCGCCATCACCACCACCACCACCAGGAGGGAAACATGAGGGTTGCACAATGGACACACGCAGTGGCGGGGGTGAGGACAACGACGAAAGACCGGGTGGGTGCGCTCAGGAGCGCAGCGGAGGGGGCAGTAGAGGGAGGAAACAGGGCGAGAGCTTGCAGAGAGCCGAAAGTCCGGACGGCCAACCCACCTTGGGTCCCGGGAAGGCGCCCAGCTCCTCCAGTCGCGTCACGACGGACAGCTTTCGGAAGGAGAAGGGCACCGCGCGCTTGAGTGAAAAGGCCTGCGCGAGCGGGCGAGGCGGGGGCGGGTTGCGGATTTTGTCAGCCCCACGGCCACGGTCCTTCACCCTGTTTTTTCCATACCGTACTTCCACCTCGCCAGCCCCCTCCCTCATCCTCACCCTCATAAAAAGGGTAAACCTCGCCCCCTCTTCTGCCGCCCGCCCGCCCGCCCGCCCCCCCCCTTCTCCGTCTCCGCTGCGGTATCTTCTTCTTTCCCCCTCCCCCCGGGTTCTGTGCGCTACCTCCTACCTGAACCAGCTCGTTGCCCAGGTACTCCAGCTGCGTCCGGCCGAACTCGAGAACCGTCTTGATGGTGGCGGACAGGATCACGGGCGCGGCGTTGATGCTGCGGCGAGCGAGCGAGCGAGTGACGGCCAGATTGGATGAGTGCGTGAGTGAGTGAGTGAGTGGGGTCAGTGGGTGAACAGCGAAACAGTGGGTGGCACAGGGGCACAGTAGGGCTAAAAGGGAGAACCACAACCCAGAAGCCGAGGATGGATGGATGGATGGATGGATGGATGGATGGGGGACCGAGGCGCGGCCAAAGCCACACAGCAAGAGAGGAGTCCGCGGCACGGCAGGGACTGGCGCGGGGCGACAAGGACGGGGCATTACAGTCGCCTGGCCGCGGGTGGGTGCGGGAGTGGGGGGACCGGCGAGTGGGACCGGCGAGTGGGAAGCTGCCGGACGCGGCGGACGCCGTCGGACGTCCGGACGTCCGGACGGACGCTTCCGAGAGAGCGCCGGCGGGCATCTCTCACTCGGGCCTCAGCACCCTAAGTGGTACGGAACCGCAAGTACGACGACAGTTTCCACGGTCGTACCGGGCGCGGGAGAAGTGCTCGTCCAGCAGCAACGCCAGCTCCAGCACCCTGCCCGCCGCGTCGGTGGGTACGAGCACACTGCCCTCGCCCTCCACGGTGGCGGTGATGGCGTCTGTGGAGGGGGGCGGGGCGGGGCGGGACGGGACGGGATAGGATGGGGCGGAGGTGGGAGAGCGAGATTGAATCATATCCGACCAGGGGGGGTTGGGGCACCCAAAACACAAGGGGCGGAGTCTGTCGCCCGCTAACACCACTGCCACTGCCACTGCCCCGCCAATGCCAGCCAACCAGCCGCCCTTCCCACCAGCCAGGAACCCACCACCACCACCACCACCACTACCCGGTTCAGATGTATCACCCATCACCCACCGCCACCACTACCACCACCACCACCCACCCAGAAACTCCTCGTCCCGTCGTTGCCGGTCTGTCTTGGGCGTCAGCGCATTCAGAGCGTCGCTAATGAGCAGCGCGGGCTGCTGCGCCGCCAACAACTCGTGGAAGTTGGTCTGGTTGAGCAACCTGGTGAGGAGGTGAGGAGTTGGGAGTATGGGACCACAGGCGGCCGGGGGGACATTGGTAATTTGGATCCGGATTCTGGATCCGAGCCCGGGTGCGGATTATGGCGTTGGGTGGTGTTGGGGGTGTCGGGGTGAAGTAGTCTGGGTGGGCGTGACTGTGCTTCATGACCTTATGACCAGGCAGGCAGGAGGCGCTTTCGGGGCAAGCGGTTGTGTTTGGGGGGTCACACAGACCAGCGAATTCAGCGAACAGCACGGTCGTCCCCAGGCGCCGAACTGCTGAAATGACCGCCGAAATGTGTTTTTGGACAAAAGTGCAGGAAAACAAAAGCAGCAGACCGCCGCCCCTCCCCGCTGGTGCCCGTGCTGCACATGGCAGTGTCGTACAACCGCCGTACTTTTCCTTCCGGTGATTGTAGTCGACGGCGTACACGACCTCCTCCCCGCAACCCAATGAGATGCGCCAAACCGCGCCGCCAGGGAAGCGACCCGCCGCGTGGGGTGTGATGGAGATGCCGCCGCCGGGCGCCGCCGCCGTCGCCGCCGCCGCTGCGTCGTTCGGCGGCACGACCACGTGCCTCTGGCTGAACCTCAGCTCCGTCCATTTGGTGTTAAGTCGGAACGCGGCGTCCACGTCATCAAGATTGAACGTCTCAAAGTCGCTGATCTCCTGCGTGCAGATCATGAGTACGGCATACGTTAAGAGTACGGCATGAGTTGCAGATGCGATCAAAGGCGGAATCCAGATCAGGATCCGGATCCGAATCCGAATCCGGGCCAAGGACGGCGGCATGCCGCGAGTCCCGCACAGCTCCCTGTCGGCAGCGCAGAAGACCCCCGCGCAGAGGCGCGAAAAGCTCCTTCTGTACTGCCGTTGCCGTACTGTCGTTCGTACCTGCTTGGCGATGCAGGCCTCAAACATGAACATCTCGCCCATGCGCCGTACAGGTTTGGTGGAGAAGATGGGAGCCGCCAGTCCGCACTTGCCCACCAGGTACGGCAAGGCGCCCAGGTGGGCCAGGTCGGGGTGCGACAGCAGTACGGCGTTGACCCGGGGGAGCACCCTGGCGTTGACCGGGGGGATGGACAGTTCAGAACCAACCAGCTCCGACGCAAGAAGGCAGGGAAGCGAAGGTGTGAGAAGCGGTTGGCGGCTTGCAATTATTATTGGCTGTGGAATATGGGGTGCATGGTGATGTGCTGAGGGCGGGGCGTGTTCGGAGCCCCGTGTCGCGTTGTGTGTGATGTGAGCCCTACGGGGGCGTCTGACCGGGCTGGGCGGCGCAGGGTGCAGAAAGTAGGAGGCAGCACAGGGCGGGATCCACATGTGAAGCTGTCCGGCGAGCGCTTTTGCTGCTGGAAATACTGCCCGCGTTGCGTTTTGGGTGGTAGAGAGGGAATGGGGAGCGTTTTGTTAATGGCCTGAAAGGTCTGGAAGGGGCAGGGTGCGTCGGGGACAGGGCGACGGGGTCGAGGCTTTACAGCGGTCGTGAGAGAGGGGCGGTGGGCAGTCTCCGCGCAAGGGCCCTGCACAAAGCTGCGGCCGGCGGCAGCGCGCTTCGCCCAAGGGGGAAGAGGGCGCTGTCGACACGCGCCCGCTCTTCCATGTCGGCAGAGTGTGGCTCCCACGACGTGAACGCAGATACCTTTTGATGGGCTCCAAAGCCGCCTCATTGAAGCTTTCATCCCAGCCACAGTCTAGCAAAAAGGTAAAGGAATCAATTTCCAGAAGGTAACACAGCGGCGACTCCGCATCCACTCCGGACAGCGGAGTGAAGCGGACTGAAGTCTCCATGCCACCGGCCTAAGCAAGTTAAACTTATTACATGGCCAAGCTATCGCCATGCACAGCACTGAGTGCAAGTCCAAGCGATGGTCTAACAGAGGGCATGCCGAGCACCCTTGGCCATAACTCAGTGCAGGGCGAGCACTCGAACTTGACAACACAGGATAAAAGAGAATGTCAATGATAGTTCCGGGCAAAGTGTCTGAGTTATTACCGTTGGGCCAACCGCTAGCGGTTCCATCCGCTGCGCGCTACCCGCGCAGTGCGCTTCAAACGCCGTGTTCCGTTATCATCCCAAGTGAACACTATAGATTTCGTAACGCAATAATAGTGACTTTATGTGCTTCTCTCTAATGTATAATCCTGAATTCGGTTGTCAAGAGCCGCTGCAGATTGGTTCTGTTAGTATGCCTTAACGAAGCCGTGCGGAAAGACGTAGATTTGGCGGATGCTTGGTCCTCCAAGCTGACCAAGCTGCGACGTTGCGTGCCCTGCTTGCGTCGGCCGATCGACACTGGCCACTGGCTCGAGGGCGATGGACCGCATGGCGAGTTTCCATCGCCACGCTCAGCCTGGCGTGCGGCAAGCCGTCTTGGAGGTGGCACCTGGATACATTTTGCCACATTCGAATCCCACATAGCGCCTACCGTTTTTGGCGACTTGGCGTGACGTTTGCTGGGAAGGCTTCCCACACGTACAGGCACGACATACACGCCGCGTCATCAGTTCGTTTTTCATTGTAACGGGTAGCTCGTGGCGTTCAACGGATACCCGCGACCGGGTTTAGGATTCTTCCGACCGGGTCTAGGATTCTTCCGACCGGATGATGGATTCTTCCGACCGGCCAAAGGATTACCTTCATCCGATTTCAGAATAACCGCTACAGGTATTCAATTCCCAATGCCCCGGAAACAGATACGGCCTACGGGTCGGCCTACGGGCCGGCTTATGGTTCGGCCAACGGGCCGGCCTATGGGTCGGCCTATGGGTCGGTCTGTGGGTCGGCCTACAGGCCGGCCAATGGGTCGGCCTATGGGTCGGCCTATGGGTCGGCCTATGGGTCGGCCTATGGGTCGGCCTATGGGTCGGCCTATGGGTCGCCCTATGGGTCGGCCTTTGGGTCGGCCTATGGGTCGGCCTATGGGTCGGCCTATGGGACGGCCTATGGGCCGGCGTATGGGCCCGCCTATGGGTCGGCCTATGGGTCGGCCTATGGGTCGGTCTATGGGTCGGCCTATGGGTCGGCCTATGGGTCGGCCTATGGGTCGGCCTATGGGTCGGCCTATGGGTCGGCCTATGGGTCGGTTTATGGGTCGGCCTATGGGTCGGTCTACCGGTCGGCCTATGGGTCGGTCTACGGGTCGGCCTATGGGTCGGCCTATGAGTCGGCCTATGGGCCGGCCTATGGGTCGGCCTGCGGGTAGGCCTATGGGTCCGTCTAAGGGTCGGCCTATGGGTCGGCCTACGGGTCGGCCTACGGGCCGGCTTATGGTTCGGCCTACGGGCCGGCCTATGGGTCGGCCTATGGGTCGGCCTAAGGGTCGGCCTACGGGTCCGCCTACGGGCCGGCCTATGGGTCGGCCTATGGGTCGGGCTAATGGCCGGCCTATGGGCCGGCCGATGGGTCGGCCCAAGGGCCGGCCTATGGGCCGGCCTATGGGTCGGTCTATGGGTCGGCCTATGGGTCGGCCAATGGGTCGGCCTATGGGTCGGTCTATGGGTCGGCCTATGGGTCGGCCAATGGGTCGGCCTATGGGTCGGCCTATGGGTCGGTCTATGGGTCGGCCTATGGGTCGGCCTATGGGTCGGCCTATGGGTCGGCCTATGGGTCGGCCTATGGGTCGGCCTATGGGTCGCCCTATGGGTCGGCCTTTGGGTCGGCCTATGGGTCGGCCTATGGGTCGGCCTATGGGACGGCCTATGGGCCGGCGTATGGGCCCGCCTATGGGTCGGCCTATGGGTCGGCCTATGGGTCGGTCTATGGGTCGGCCTATGGGTCGGCCTATGGGTCGGCCTATGGGTCGGCCTATGGGTCGGCCTATGGGTCGGCCTATGGGTCGGTTTATGGGTCGGCCTATGGGTCGGTCTACCGGTCGGCCTATGGGTCGGTCTACGGGTCGGCCTATGGGTCGGCCTATGAGTCGGCCTATGGGCCGGCCTATGGGTCGGCCTGCGGGTAGGCCTATGGGTCTGTCTAAGGGTCGGCCTATGGGTCGGCCTACGGGTCGGCCTACGGGCCGGCTTATGGTTCGGCCTACGGGCCGGCCTATGGGTCGGCCTATGGGTCGGCCTAAGGGTCGGCCTACGGGTCCGCCTACGGGCCGGCCTATGGGTCGGCCTATGGGTCGGGCTAATGGCCGGCCTATGGGCCGGCCGATGGGTCGGCCCAAGGGCCGGCCTATGGGCCGGCCTATGGGTCGGTCTATGGGTCGGCCTATGGGTCGGCCAATGGGTCGGCCTATGGGTCGGTCTATGGGTCGGCCTATGGGTCGGCCAATGGGTCGGCCTATGGGCTGGCTTACGGGTCGGCCTATTGGCCGGCCTATGAGTCGGCCTATGGGCCGGCCTATGGGTCGGCCTGCGGGTAGGCCTATGGGTCCGTCTAAGGATCGGCCTATGGGTCGGCCTATGGGTCGGCCTACGGGCCGGCTTATGGTTCGGCCAACGGGCCGGCCTATGGGTCGCCCTTCGGTCCGGCCTACGGGTCGGCCTACGGGTCGTCCTACGGGTCGGCCTATGGGTAGGTCTATGGGTCGGCCTATGGGTCGGTCTATGGGTCGGCCTATTGGTCGGTGTAAGGGTCGGCCTATGGGTCGGTCTGTGGGTCGGCCTACAGGCCGGCCAATGGGTCGGCCTATGGGTCGGCCTATGGGTCGGCCTATGGGTCGGCCTATGGGTCGGCCTATGGGTCGGCCTATGGGTCGGCCTATGGGTAGGCCTATGGGCTGGCCTATGGGTCGGCCTCTTGGTCGGCCTATGGGTCCGTCTAAGGGTCGGCCTTTGGGTCGGCCTACGGGTCGGCCTACGGGCCGGCTTATGGTTCGGCCTACGGGCCGGCCTATGGGTCGGCCTATGGGTCGGCCTAAGGGTCGGCCTACGGGTCCGCCTACGGGCCGGCCTATGGGTAGGTCTATGGGTCGGCCTATGGGTCGGCCTATGGGTCGGCCTATGGGTCGGCCTATGGGTCGGCCTATGGGTCGGCCTATGGGTGGGCCTATGGGTGGGCCTATGGGTCGGCCTACGGGTCGGCCTACGGGCCGGCCTATGGGTAGGTCTATGGGTCGGCCTATGGGTCGGTCTATGGGTCGGCCTATTGGTCGGTGTAAGGGTCGGCCTATGGGTCGGTCTGTGGGTCGGCCTACAGGCCGGCCAATGGGTCGGCCTATGGGTCGGCCTATGGGTCGGCCTATGGGTCGGCCTATGGGTCGGCCTATGGGTCGGCCTATGGGTCGGCCTATGGGTAGGCCTATGGGCTGGCCTATGGGTCGGCCTCTTGGTCGGCCTATGGGTCCGTCTAAGGGTCGGCCTTTGGGTCGGCCTACGGGTCGGCCTACGGGCCGGCTTATGGTTCGGCCTACGGGCCGGCCTATGGGTCGGCCTATGGGTCGGCCTAAGGGTCGGCCTACGGGTCCGCCTACGGGCCGGCCTATGGGTAGGTCTATGGGTCGGCCTATGGGTCGGCCTATGGGTCGGCCTATGGGTCGGCCTATGGGTCGGCCTATGGGTCGGCCTATGGGTGGGCCTATGGGTGGGCCTATGGGTCGGCCTACGGGTCGGCCTACGGGCCGGCTTATGGGTCGGCCTACGGGCCGGCCTATGGGTCGGCCTACGGGCCGGCCTACGGGTCGGCCTACGGGTCAGCCTACGGGTCGGCCTATGGCTAGGTCTATGTGTCGGCCTATGGGTCGGCCTAAATGTAGGCCTATGGGTCGGCCTATTTGTCGGCCTAAGGGTCAGCCTAAGGGTCGGCCTACGGGCCGGCCTAAGGGGTGGCCTATGGGTCGGCCTATGGGCCGGCCTATGGGTCGGCCTATGGGTCGGCCTATGGGTCGGCCGATGGGCCGGCCTATGGGTCGGCCTATGAGTCGGCCTATGGGCCGGCCTATGGGTCGGCCTGCGGGTCGGCCTATGGGCCGGCCTATGGGTCGGCCTACGGGCCGGCCTATGGGTCGGCCTATGGGTGGGCCTATGGGTCGGCCTACGGGTCGGCCTACGGGCCGGCTTATGGGTCGTCCTATGGGCCGGCCTATGGGTAGGCCTATGGGCCGGCCTGTCACGCCCGATTACCGTACTCGCTGGGTTTCACACACTCTGGATACCAGAACTTGAAGGTTGTGGTGTTAAGGTAGAAAGAGAAGGAGGAAAGTGAAGCAATGGCAGCAGATAGGAATATTCCGCCTGCAGCACCAAAGCTGGAATAACGGAAAGCCGCCGAAGGAACGCCATCAGGTAGCACCATCAGGCTGACGAACTCGCTGCTCCGTAGCCCAATTCATAGACCGGCCAGTAGTCTGACTACGAAATATGTCAGGGTTCCGTTACAAACGAGTAGTGCTCCTCGGTACGCGATTTCCGGGTCTCGTCGTTCCACGAGAGGCCTGGGCTACATTCGCCCAATGATCCTAATTCCTCACATGATACTCACTGTCGCGAATCAGGCTACGACTAAGCGTCGAGCAGTCAATCGTGACACGAGACGCTGGGACAGCGTCGAAATGACCCTTAAGAACCAACAGATCATGACTGCCGTACCAGAAACCAACCACAGGTAAGCAAACCACCAGACTGCCAGGAGATCAACGCAATGGAAATATTCCAACCACAAAACACATCTTCCAAACCAACCACATCTCAAATATGATACGCATCAGCGACCCACAGACCCATGCGACATTACACCGTAACCTCGCCTTTGACCTCAGACCAGCGTGCCTGTCCCGCAAATCGAACGAATTCAGCAATCCGTCATGACAGCTGTCACGCCCGATTACCGTACTCGCTGGGTTTCACACACTCTGGATACCAGAACTCCCCCCCCAGCCGACAGAAACGGTGGAAGGCGCCGTAAGGGCGGCTGACACACCAGAGCAAGGAAACTGCCCGACTAACGCTAACCTGCTGCCAGTCACTAAGCAACAGCAACGCAACACCGACAGTGGCAAAACGCCAGGCTCACGACAAAGCACGCCAGAAACAACTGCTCCAGCCAAATCATGTCCCGCACAGCTCAACCAGACCGAGAATGAAAAGGTACCTATCTAGAAAGGAAAACCCTGAAGCGCAGACCGGCAAAGCAGAAACAGAGCACCGCCAAGGCAACGAAGGAGACAAACTACACCCAGTGCACAGGCTCAACAGGCCTGCACCGGGCAAAAGAAAGGCTGCGGGCTGGACCTACTCACATGGCATGCAACAGGTGAACACGGCCGACTGCTGGGATAGGCTAGCACTCCCTTGGGCCGCCCTCGCCAGCCAGGACTCTCTTCCTGAGGCTCATGCACCAACCGACGGACGTAGCGAAACTCAGCGGCACACCGTGAACGGAACACAGTCAATAGGCTCAGGACTAAGGACTTTTGAGCCATTGCATTCCGTAAACATAATCCAATCCAGGAACTCCTCGGCCCTGCACGTGTGACTCTCGAAGTCGCTTGCACGGCAATCTGCATATCCCCTGGAAAACCCTGGCCCTGGTAAAACACTATTCAACAGAACATCCCTCGGAAATCCCCTGGAGAACCCTTGTCCAGCACGGCTGGCAGAAACGGTGCACTAGAATGACACGTCTGGGCAGTGAAACACGGTGCACCCGCGCGGCCGGAATAAAGCCATTCCCGGAAAGCGCCACATACAAAAGAAGACCGCCCTATCAGAGGACCAGATGTCTGCGCCTGGAACGCCGCACTCGGGGGAAAACCCTGGCTAGCACGCCCCCCCTGGGTATCAAGGCCGTACACAAGGGGCCGCCGGTTGTCAAAGCTCTTCACGCTGCCGGCTTGCTAAAAGTCAAACCCGTCGGCTATCACGCATTATGCCGTAAGGAGCCGGCACACATCGCAAGCTACTGACCGCCGCTTATCTGCGGGCACGGGCAGGCTCTCCGTTCGGCCCCCGTCCCTTGGCTCACCCTCGCGCTGGTGGCTCGGCGCGCGCTGCTAAATCATGCCAAACAGGACCCCACCTGTGTAACCTCCTAATTAAGGCTATAATAACGCTGCCCGGTGACCTGCAACCTTCCCGCAAAGTAACTCGCAAGCGACGGACAACCCTATCGATGGCCGGCGGGTACACGACAAGGAGCCGGACGCGTTTCGCACTCATTAACCCACTAAAAGGCATCCAGATCATGCATCGGTCTTCACAAAGGGTACTTGATCTCCCTTCCAAACACTCAGGTCTCGGCGGGCATCACGATGAACATCACAGGCCGGCACTCGATCATAATCGCCGGCATGTTCAAGGCATAATCATCAATTAATAGCTCCATCGCGTAATCACCAAGCGGTCTCGTAGCTCGATCCTGGCTGAAGCCAGGCATGGTCTCGTGTCAGAAGGTTGTGGTGTTAAGGTAGAAAGAGAAGGAGGAAAGTGAAGCAATGGCAGCAGATAGGAATATTCCGCCTGCAGCACCAAAGCTGGAATAACGGAAAGCCGCCGAAGGAACGCCATCAGGTAGCACCATCAGGCTGACGAACTCGCTGCTCCGTAGCCCAATTCATAGACCGGCCAGTAGTCTGACTACGAAATATGTCAGGGTTCCGTTACAAACGAGTAGTGCTCCTCGGTACGCGATTTCCGGGTCTCGTCGTTCCACGAGAGGCCTGGGCTACATTCGCCCAATGATCCTAATTCCTCACATGATACTCACTGTCGCGAATCAGGCTACGACTAAGCGTCGAGCAGTCAATCGTGACACGAGACGCTGGGACAGCGTCGAAATGACCCTTAAGAACCAACAGATCATGACTGCCGTACCAGAAACCAACCACAGGTAAGCAAACCACCAGACTGCCAGGAGATCAACGCAATGGAAATATTCCAACCACAAAACACATCTTCCAAACCAACCACATCTCAAATATGATACGCATCAGCGACCCACAGACCCATGCGACATTACACCGTAACCTCGCCTTCGACCTCAGACCAGCGCGCCTGTCCCGCAAATCGAACGAATTCAGCAATCCGTCATGACAGCTGTCACGCCCGATTACCGTACTCGCTGGGTTTCACACACTCTGGATACCAGAACTCCCCCCCAGCCGACAGAAACGGCGGAAGGCGCCGTAAGGGCGGCTGACACACCAGAGCAAGGAAACTGCCCGACTAACGCTAACCTGCTGCCAGTCACTAAGCAACAGCAACGCAACACCGACAGTGGCAAAACGCCAGGCTCACGACAAAGCACGCCAGAAACAACTGCTCCAGCCAAATCATGTCCCGCACAGCTCAACCAGACCGAGAATGAAAAGGTACCTATCTAGAAAGGAAAACCCTGAAGCGCAGACCGGCAAAGCAGAAACAGAGCACCGCCAAGGCAACGAAGGAGACAAACTACACCCAGTGCACAGGCTCAACAGGCCTGCACCGGGCAAAAGAAAGGCTGCGGGCTGGACCTACTCACATGGCATGCAACAGGTGAACACGGCCGACTGCTGGGATAGGCTAGCACTCCCTTGGGCCGCCCTCGCCAGCCAGGACTCTCTTCCTGAGGCTCATGCACCAACCGACGGACGTAGCGAAACTCAGCGGCACACCGTGAACGGAACACAGTCAATAGGCTCAGGACTAAGGACTTTTGAGCCATTGCATTCCGTAAACATAATCCAATCCAGGAACTCCTCGGCCCTGCACGTGTGACTCTCGAAGTCGCTTGCACGGCAATCTGCATATCCCCTGGAAAACCCTGGCCCTGGTAAAACACTATTCAACAGAACATCCCTCGGAAATCCCCTGGAGAACCCTTGTCCAGCACGGCTGGCAGAAACGGTGCACTAGAATGACACGTCTGGGCAGTGAAACACGGTGCACCCGCGCGGCCGGAATAAAGCCATTCCCGGAAAGCGCCACATACAAAAGAAGACCGCCCTATCAGAGGACCAGATGTCTGCGCCTGGAACGCCGCACTCGGGGGAAAACCCTGGCTAGCACGCCCCCCCTGGGTATCAAGGCCGTACACAAGGGGCCGCCGGTTGTCAAAGCTCTTCACGCTGCCGGCTTGCTAAAAGTCAAACCCGTCGGCTATCACGCATTATGCCGTAAGGAGCCGGCACACATCGCAAGCTACTGACCGCCGCTTATCTGCGGGCACGGGCAGGCTCTCCGTTCGGCCCCCGTCCCTTGGCTCACCCTCGCGCTGGTGGCTCGGCGCGCGCTGCTAAATCATGCCAAACAGGACCCCACCTGTGTAACCTCCTAATTAAGGCTATAATAACGCTGCCCGGTGACCTGCAACCTTCCCGCAAAGTAACTCGCAAGCGACGGACAACCCTATCGATGGCCGGCGGGTACACGACAAGGAGCCGGACGCGTTTCGCACTCATTAACCCACTAAAAGGCATCCAGATCATGCATCGGTCTTCACAAAGGGTACTTGATCTCCCTTCCAAACGCTCAGGTCTCGGCGGGCATCACGATGAACATCACAGGCCGGCACTCGATCATAATCGCCGGCATGTTCAAGGCATAATCATCAATTAATAGCTCCATCGCGTAATCACCAAGCATTCTCGTAGCTCGATCCTGGCTGAAGCCAGGCATGGTCTCGTGTCAGAAGGTTGTGGTGTTAAGGTAGAAAGAGAAGGAGGAAAGTGAAGCAATGGCAGCAGATAGGAATATTCCGCCTGCAGCACCAAAGCTGGAATAACGGAAAGCCGCCGAAGGAACGCCATCAGGTAGCACCATCAGGCTGACGAACTCGCTGCTCCGTAGCCCAATTCATAGACCGGCCAGTAGTCCGTCAGGGTTCCGTTACAAACGAGTAGTGTTGTAAACTACTGACTGCCATCCCGAGCGCTCGGGATGGCAGTCAATAGTTTACAACAATAGAAGTGCCCGTGGGGTCCCCTCCTACCCAGCTGTGCCCCTTGCACAGCCAGTACTCCGGCGCCGGCGATGCAGCCCGAAGTAGTTTACACGTCTTGCCGGCAACGTGCCGGACATCGGGCTCTTCCCGATGAATCTCAGTGGACTTCGTGTGCTCCTACCGAGATTCGTACCCGACCCCTGGGGCACTTCCATTATTGACAGCGTCGAAATGACCCTTAAGAACCAACAGATCATGACTGCCGTACCAGAAACCAACCACAGGTAAGCAAACCACCAGACTGCCAGAAGATCAACGCAATGGAAATATTCCAACCACAAAACACATCTTCCAAACCAACCACATCTCAAATATGATACGCATCAGCGACCCACAGACCCATGCGACATTACACCGTAACCTCGCCTTCGACCTCAGACCAGCGCGCCTGTCTCGCAAATCGAACGAATTCAGCAATCCGTCATGACAGGCCTATGGGTCGGCCTATGGGTCGGCCCAAGGGCCGGCCTATGGGTCGGCCTATGGGTCGGCCTATGGGTCGGCCTATGGGTAGGCCTACGGGACGGCCTATGGGTCGGCCTATGGGTGGGCCTATGGGTCGGCCTACGGGTCGGCCTACGGGTCGGCCTAGGGGTCAGCCAATGGGTCGGCCTATGGCTAGGTCTATGGGTCGGCCTATGGGTCGGCCTAAATGTCGGCCTATGGGTCGGCCTATTTGTCGGCCTAAGGGTCGGCCTAAGGGTCGGCCTACGGGCCGGCCTAAGGGGTGGCCTATGGGTCGGCCTATGGGCCGGCCTAAGGGTCGGCCTACGGGTCGGCCTATGGGTCGGCGTATGGGTAGGTCTATGGGTCGGCCTATGGGCCGGCCGATGGGTCGGCCCAAGGGCCGGCCTATGGGCCGGCCTATGGGCCGGCCTATGGGTCGGTCTATGGGTCGGCCTATGGGTCGGCCAATGGGTCGGCCTACGGGCTGGCTTACGGGTCGGCCTATTGGCCGGCCTATGAGTCGGCCTATGGGCCGGCCTATGGGTCGGCCTGCGGGTAGGCCTATGGGTCCGTCTAAGGATCGGCCTATGGGTCGGCCTACGGGTCGGCCTACGGGCCGGCTTATGGTTCGGCCAACGGGCCGGCCTATGGGTCGCCCTTCGGTCCGGCCTACGGGTCGGCCTACGGGTCGGCCTACGGGTCGGCCTACGGGTCGGCCTATGGGTAGGTCTATGGGTCGGCCTATGGGTCGGTCTATGGGTCGGCCTATGGGTCGGCCAATGGGTCGGCCTATGGGCCGGCCTATGGGTCGGTCTATGGGTCGGCCTATGGGTCGGCCAATGGGTCGGCCTACGGGCTGGCTTACGGGTCGGCCTATTGGCCGGCCTATGAGTCGGCCTATGGGCCGGCCTATGGGTCGGCCTGCGGGTAGGCCTATGGGTCCGTCTAAGGATCGGCCTATGGGTCGGCCTACGGGTCGGCCTATTGGTCGGCTTATGGTTCGGCCAACGGGCCGGCCTGTGGGTCGCCCTACAGGCCGGCCAATGGGCCGGCCTATGGGTCGGCCTCTTGGTCGGCCTATGGGTCCGTCTAAGGGTCGGCCTATGGGTCGGCCTACGGGTCGGCCTACTGGCCGGCTTATGGTTCGGCCTACGGGCCGGCCTATAGGTCGGCCTATGGGTCGGCCTAAGGGTCGGCCTACGGGTCCGCCTACGGGCCGGCCTATGGGTAGGTCTATAGGTCGGCCTATGGGTCGGCCTATGGTTCGGCCTACGGGCCGGCCTATAGGTCGGCCTATGGGTCGGCCTAAGGGTCGGCCTACGGGTCCGCCTACGGGCCGGCCTATGGGTAGGTCTATAGGTCGGCCTATGGGTCGGCCTATGGGTCGGCCTATGGGTCGGCCTATGGGTCGGCCTATGGGTGGGCCTATGGGTCGGCCTACGGGTCGGCCTACGGGCTTGCTTATGGGTCGGCCTACGGGCCGGCCTATGGGTCGGCCTACTGGCCGGCCTACGGGTCGGCCTACGGGTCAGCCTACGGGTCGGCCTATGGCTAGGTCTATGGGTCGGCCTATGGGTCGGCCTAAATGTAGGCCTATGGGTCGGCCTATTTGTCGGCCTAAGGGTCAGCCTAAGGGTCGGCCTACGGGCCGGCCTAAGGGGTGGCCTATGGGTCGGCCTATGGTCCGGCTTATGGGTCGGCCTATGGGCCGGCCTATGGGTCGGCCTATGGGTCGGCCTATGGGTCGGCCGATGGGTCGGCCTATGGGTCGGCCTATGAGTCGGCCTATGGGCCGGCCTATGGGTCGGCCTGCGGGTCGGCCTATGGGTTAGTCTATGGGTTGATCTATGGGTTGATCTATGGGTCGGCCTATGGGTGGGCCTATGGGTCGGCCTACGGGTCGGCCTACGGGCCGGCTTATGGGTCGTCCTATGGTCCGGCTTATGGGTAGGCCTATGGGCCGGCCTATGGGTCGGCCTATGGGTCGGCCCAAGGGCCGGCCTATGGGTCGGCCTATGGGTCGGCCTATGGGCCGGCCTATGGGTCGGCCTATGGGTCGGCCTATGGGTCGGTCTATGGGTCGGCCTATGGGTCGGCCTATGGGTCGGCCTACGGGCCGGCCTATAGGTCGGCCTATTGGCCGGCCTATGAGTCGGCCTATGGGTCGGCCTGCGGGTAGGCCTATGGGTCCGTCTAAGGATCGGCCTATGGGTCGGCCTACGGGTCGGCCTACGGGCCGGCTTATGGTTCGGCCTACGGGCCGGCCTATGGGTCGGCCTATGGGTCGGCCTAAGGGTCGGCCTACGGGTCCGCCTACGGGCCGGCCTATGGGTAGGTCTATGGGTCGGCCTATGGGTCGGCCTATGGGTCGGCCTCTTGGTCGGCCTATGGGTCGGGCTAATGGCCGGCCTATGGGCCGGCCGATGGGTCGGCCCAAGGGCCGGCCTATGGGCCGGCCTATGGGTCGGTCTATGGGTCGGCCTATGGGTCGGCCAATGGGTCGGCCTACGGGCTGGCTTACGGGTCGGCCTATTGGCCGGCCTATGAGTCGGCCTATGGGCCGGCCTATGGGTCGGCCTGCGGGTAGGCCTATGGGTCCGTCTAAGGATCGGCCTATGGGTCGGCCTATGGGTCGGCCTACGGGCCGGCTTATGGTTCGGCCAACGGGCCGGCCTATGGGTCGCCCTTCGGTCCGGCCTACGGGTCGGCCTACGGGTCGGCCTACGGGTCGGCCTACGGGTCGGCCTATGGGTAGGTCTATGGGTCGGCCTATGGGTCGGTCTATGGGTCGGCCTATTGGTCGGCGTAAGGGTCGGCCTACGGGTCGGTCTGTGGGTCGGCCTACAGGCCGGCCAATGGGTCGGCCTATGGGTCGGCCTATGGGTCGGCCTATGGGTCGGCCTATGGGTCGGCCTATGGGTTGGCCTATGGGTCGGCCTACGGGCCGGCTTATGGTTCGGCCTACGGGCCGACCTATGGGTCGGCCTACGGGCCGGCCTAAGGGTCGGCCTACGGGTCGGCCTATGGGTCGGCGTATTGGTAGGTCTATGGGTCGGCCTTTGGGTCGGCCTATGGGTCGGCCCAAGGGCCGGCCTATGGGCCGGCCTATGGGTCGGCCTATGGGCCGGCCTATGGGTAGGCCTATGGGCCGGCCTATGGGTCGGCCTCTTGGTCGGCCTATGGGTCCGTCTAAGGGTCGGCCTATGGGTCGGCCTACGGGTCGGCCTACGGGCCGGCTTATGGTTCGGCCTACGGGCCGGCCTATGGGTCGGCCTATGGGTCGGCCTAAAGGTCGGCCTACGGGTCCGCCTACGGGCCGGCCTATGGGTAGGTCTATGGGTCGGCCTATGGGTCGGCCTATGGGTCGGCCTATGGGTCGGCCTATGGGTCGGCCTATGGGTCGGCCTATGGGTCGGCCTATGGGTGGGCCTATGGGTCGGCCTACGGGTCGGCCTACGGGCCGGCTTATGGGTCGGCCTACGGGCCGGCCTATGGGTCGGCCTACGGGCCGGCCTACGGGTCGGCCTACGGGTCAGCCTACGGGTCGGCCTATGGCTAGGTCTATGGGTCGGCCTATGGGTCGGCCTAAATGTAGGCCTATGGGTCGGCCTATTTGTCGGCCTAAGGGTCAGCCTAAGGGTCGGCCTACGGGCCGGCCTAAGGGATGGCCTATGGGTCGGCCTATGGGCCGGCCTATGGGTCGGCCTATGGGTCGGCCTATGGGTGGGCCTATGGGTCGGCCTACGGGTCGGCCTACGGGCCGGCTAATGGGTCGGTCTATGGGTCGGCCTATGGGTCGGTCTATGGGTCGGCCTAAAGGTCGGCCTACGGGTCCGCCTACGGGCCGGCCTATGGGTATGCCTATGGGCCGGCCTATAGGTCGGCCTATGGGTCGGCCCATGGGCCGGCCTATGGGTCGGCCTATGGGTCGGCCTATGGGTCGGCCTATGGGTCGGCCTACGGAACGGCCTACGGGTCGGCCTATGGGTGGGCCTATGGGTCGGCCTACGGGTCGGCCTACGGGCCGTCTTATGGGTCGGCCTACGGGCCGGCTTATGGTTCGGCCTACGGGCCGGCCTATGGGTCGGCCTATGGCTAGGTCTATGGGTCGGCCTATGGGTGGGCCTATGGGTCGGCCTACGGGTCGGCCTACGGGCCGGCTAATGGGTCGTCCTATGGGCCGGCCTATGGGTATGCCTATGGGCCGGCCTATAGGTCGGCCTATGGGTCGGCCCATGGGCCGGCCTATGGGTCGGCCTATGGGTCGGCCTATGGGTCGGCCTATGGGTCGGCCTACGGAACGGCCTACGGGTCGGCCTATGGGTGGGCCTATGGGTCGGCCTACGGGTCGGCCTACGGGCCGTCTTATGGGTCGGCCTACGGGCCGGCCTATGGGTCGGCCTACGGGCCGGCTTATGGTTCGGCCTACGGGCCGGCCTATGGGTCGGCCTATGGCTAGGTCTATGGGTCGGCCTATGGGTCGGCCTAAATGTCGGCCTATGGGTCGGCCTATTTGTCGGCCTAAGGGTCGGCCTATGGGTCGGCCTCTTGGTCGGCCTATGGGTCGGTCTATGGGTCGGCCTATGGGTCGGCCTATGGGTCGGCCTACGGGCCGGCCTATGGGTCGGCCTATTGGCCGGCCTATGAGTCGGCCTATGGGCCGGCCTATGGGTCGGCCTGCGGGTAGGCCTAGGGGTCCGTCTAAGGGTCGGCCTATGGGTCGGCCTACGGGTCCGCCTACGGGCCGGCCTATGGGTAGGTCTATGGGTCGGCCTATGGGTCGGCCTATGGGTCGGCCTCTTGGTCGGCCTATGGGTCGGGCTAATGGCCGGCCTATGGGCCGGCCGATGGGTCGGCCCAAGGGCCGGCCTATGGGCCGGCCTATGGGTCGGTCTATGGGTCGGCCTATGGGTCGGCCAATGGGTCGGCCTACGGGCTGGCTAACGGGTCGGCCTATTGGCCGGCCTATGAGTCGGCCTATGGGCCGGCCTATGGGTCGGCCTGCGGGTAGGCATACGGGTCCGTCTAAGGATCGGCCTATGGGTCGGCCTACGGGTCGGCCTACGGGCCGGCTTATGGTTCCGCCAACGGGCCGGCCTATGGGTCGCCCTTCGGTCCGGCCTACGGGTCGGCCTACGGGTCGGCCTACGGGTCGGCCTACGGGTCGGCCTATGGGTCGGTCTATGGGTCGGCCTATGGGTCGGTCTATGGGTCGGCCTATTGGTCGGCGTAAGGGTCGGCCTACGGGTCGGTCTGTGGGTCGGCCTACAGGCCGGCCAATGGGTCGGCCTATGGGTCGGCCTATGGGTCGGCCTATGGGTCGGCCTATGGGTCGGCCTATGGGTCGGCCTATGGGTCGGCCTATGGGTTGGCCTATGGGTCGGCCTACGGGCCGGCTTATGGTTCGGCCTACGGGCCGGCCTATGGGTCGGCCTACGGGCCGGCCTAAGGGTCGGCCTACGGGTCGGCCTATGGGTCGGCCTACGGGCCGGTCTATGGGTCCGTCTAAGGGTCGGCCTATGGGTCGGCCTACGGGTCGGCCTACGGGCCGGCTTATGGTTCGGCCTACGGGCCGGCCTATGGGTCGGCCTATGGGTCGGCCTAAGGGTCGGCCTACGGGTCCGCCTACGGGCCGGCCTATGGGTAGGTCTATGGGTCGGCCTATGGGTCGGCCTATGGGTCGGCCTATGGGTCGGCCTATGGGTCGGCCTATGGGTCGGCCTATGGGTCGGCCTATGGGTGGGCCTATGGGTCGGCCTACGGGTCGGCCTACGGGCCGGCTTATGGGTCGGCCTACGGGCCGGCCTATGGGTCGGCCTACGGGCCGGCCTACGGGTCGGCCTACGGGTCAGCCTACGGGTCGGCCTATGGCTAGGTCTATGGGTCGGCCTATGGGTCGGCCTAAATGTAGGCCTATGGGTCGGCCTATTTGTCGGCCTAAGGGTCAGCCTAAGGGTCGGCCTACGGGCCGGCCTAAGGGGTGGCCTATGGGTCGGCCTATGGGTCGGCCTATGGGTCGGCCTATGGGTCGGCCGATGGGTCGGCCTATGGGTCGGCCTATGAGTCGGCCTATGGGCCGGCCTATGGGTCGGCCTGCGGGTCGGCCTATGGGCCGGCCTATGGGTCGGCCTACGGGCCGGCCTATGGGTCGGCCTATGGGTCGGCCTATGGGTCGGCCTACGGGACGGCCTATGGGTCGGCCTATGGGTGGGCCTATGGGTCGGCCTACGGGTCGGCCTACGGGCCGTCTTATGGGTCGGCCAACGGGCCGGCCTATGGGTCGGCCTACGGGCCGGCCTATGGGTCGGCCTACGGGCCGGCCTACGGGTCGGCCTAGGGGTCAGCCTACGGGTCGGCCTATGGCTAGGTCTATGGGTCGGCCTATGGGTCGGCCTAAATGTCGGCCTATGGGTCGGCCTATTTGTCGGCCTAAGGGTCGGCCTAAGGGCCGGCTTATGGTTCGGCCTACGGGCCGGCCTATAGGTCGGCCTATGGGTCGGCCTAAGGGTCGGCCTACGGGTCGGCCTACGGGTCGGCCTACGGGTCGGCCTATGGGTCGGTCTATGGGTCGGCCTATGGGTCGGTCTATGGGTCGGCCTATTGGTCGGCGTAAGGGTCGGCCTACGGGTCGGTCTGTGGGTCGGCCTACAGGCCGGCCAATGGGTCGGCCTATGGGTCGGCCTATGGGTCGGCCTATGGGTCGGCCTATGGGTCGGCCTATGGGTCGGCCAATGGGTCGGCCTACGGGCTGGCTAACGGGTCGGCCTATTGGCCGGCCTATGAGTCGGCCTATGGGCCGGCCTATGGGTCGGCCTGCGGGTAGGCATATGGGTCCGTCTAAGGATCGGCCTATGGGTCGGCCTACGGGTCGGCCTACGGGCCGGCTTATGGTTCGGCCAACGGGCCGGCCTATGGGTCGCCCTTCGGTCCGGCCTACGGGTCGGCCTACGGGTCGGCCTACGGGTCGGCCTACGGGTCGGCCTATGGGTCGGTCTATGGGTCGGCCTATGGGTCGGTCTATGGGTCGGCCTATTGGTCGGCGTAAGGGTCGGCCTACGGGTCGGTCTGTGGGTCGGCCTACAGGCCGGCCAATGGGTCGGCCTATGGGTCGGCCTATGGGTCGGCCTATGGGTCGGCCTATGGGTCGGCCTATGGGTTGGCCTATGGGTCGGCCTACGGGCCGGCTTATGGTTCGGCCTACGGGCCGGCCTATGGGTCGGCCTACGGGCCGGCCTAAGGGTCGGCCTACGGGTCGGCCTATGGGTCGGCGTATTGGTAGGTCTATGGGTCGGCCTTTGGGTCGGCCTATGGGTCGGCCCAAGGGCCGGCCTATGGGCCGGCCTATGGGTTGGCCTATGGGCCGGCCTATGGGTAGGCCTATGGGCCGGCCTATGGGTCGGCCTCTTGGTCGGCCTATGGGTCCGTCTAAGGGTCGGCCTATGGGTCGGCCTATGGGTCGGCCTACGGGCCGGCCTACGGGTCCGCCTACGGGCCGGCCTATGGGTAGGTCTATGGGTCGGCCTATGGGTCGGCCTACGGGTCGGCCTACGGGTCGGCCTATGGGTCGGCCTATGGGTCGGCCTATGGGTCGGCCTATGGGTCGGCCTATGGGTGGGCCTATGGGTCGGCCTACGGGTCGGCCTACGGGCCGGCTTATGGGTCGGCCTATGGGCCGGCCTATGGGTCGGCCTACGGGCCGGCCTACGGGTCGGCCTACGGGTCAGCCTACGGGTCGGCCTATGGCTAGGTCTATGGGTCGGCCTATGGGTCGGCCTAAATGTAGGCCTATGGGTCGGCCTATTTGTCGGCCTAAGGGTCAGCCTAAGGGTCGGCCTACGGGCCGGCCTAAGGGGTGGCCTATGGGTCGGCCTATGGGTCGGCCTATGGGTCGGCCTATGGGTCGGCCGATGGGTCGGCCTATGGGTCGGCCTATGAGTCGGCCTATGGGCCGGCCTATGGGTCGGCCTGCGGGTCGGCCTATGGGCCGGCCTATGGGTCGGCCTACGGGCCGGCCTATGGGTCGGCCTATGGGTCGGCCTATGGGTCGGCCTACGGGACGGCCTATGGGTCGGCCTATGGGTGGGCCTATGGGTCGGCCTACGGGTCGGCCTACGGGCCGTCTTATGGGTCGGCCAACGGGCCGGCCTATGAGTCGGCCTACGGGCCGGCCTATGGGTCGGCCTACGGGCCGGCCTACGGGTCGGCCTAGGGGTCAGCCTACGGGTCGGCCTATGGCTAGGTCTATGGGTCGGCCTATGGGTCGGCCTAAATGTCGGCCTATGGGTCGGCCTATTTGTCGGCCTAAGGGTCGGCCTAAGGGCCGGCTTATGGTTCGGCCTACGGGCCGGCCTATAGGTCGGCCTATGGGTCGGCCTAAGGGTCGGCCTACGGGTCCGCCTACGGGCCGGCCTATGGGTAGGTCTATAGGTCGGCCTATGGGTCGGCCTATGGGTCGGCCTATGGGTCGGCCTATGGGTCGGCCTATGGGTGGGCCTATGGGTCGGCCTACGGGTCGGCCTACGGGCTTGCTTATGGGTCGGCCTACGGGCCGGCCTATGGGTCGGCCTACTGGCCGGCCTACGGGTCGGCCTACGGGTCAGCCTACGGGTCGGCCTATGGCTAGGTCTATGGGTCGGCCTATGGGTCGGCCTAAATGTAGGCCTATGGGTCGGCCTATTTGTCGGCCTAAGGGTCAGCCTAAGGGTCGGCCTACGGGCCGGCCTAAGGGGTGGCCTATGGGTCGGCCTATGGGCCGGCCTATGGGTCGGCCTATGGGCCGGCCTATGGGTCGGCCTATGGGTCGGCCTATGGGTCGGCCGATGGGTCGGCCTATGGGTCGGCCTATGAGTCGGCCTATGGGCCGGCCTATGGGTCGGCCTGCGGGTCGGCCTATGGGTTAGTCTATGGGTTGATCTATGGGTTGATCTATGGGTCGGCCTATGGGTGGGCCTATGGGTCGGCCTACGGGTCGGCCTACGGGCCGGCTTATGGGTCGTCCTATGGTCCGGCTTATGGGTAGGCCTATGGGCCGGCCTATGGGTCGGCCTATGGGTCGGCCCAAGGGCCGGCCTATGGGTCGGCCTATGGGTCGGCCTATGGGCCGGCCTATGGGTCGGCCTATGGGTCGGCCTATGGGTCGGTCTATGGGTCGGCCTATGGGTCGGCCTATGGGTCGGCCTACGGGCCGGCCTATAGGTCGGCCTATTGGCCGGCCTATGAGTCGGCCTATGGGCCGGCCTATGGGTCGGCCTGCGGGTAGGCCTATGGGTCCGTCTAAGGATCGGCCTATGGGTCGGCCTACGGGTCGGCCTACGGGCCGGCTTATGGTTCGGCCTACGGGCCGGCCTATGGGTCGGCCTATGGGTCGGCCTAAGGGTCGGCCTACGGGTCCGCCTACGGGCCGGCCTATGGGTAGGTCTATGGGTCGGCCTATGGGTCGGCCTATGGGTCGGCCTATGGGTCGGCCTATGGGTCGGGCTAATGGCCGGCCTATGGGCCGGCCGATGGGTCGGCCCAAGGGCCGGCCTATGGGCCGGCCTATGGGTCGGTCTATGGGTCGGCCTATGGGTCGGCCTAAATGTCGGCCTACGGGCTGGCTTACGGGTCGGCCTATTGGCCGGCCTATGAGTCGGCCTATGGGCCGGCCTATGGGTCGGCCTGCGGGTAGGCCTATGGGTCCGTCTAAGGATCGGCCTATGGGTCGGCCTATGGGTCGGCCTATGGGTCGGCCTACGGGCCGGCTTATGGTTCGGCCAACGGGCCGGCCTATGGGTCGCCCTTCGGTCCGGCCTACGGGTCGGCCTACGGGTCGGCCTACGGGTCGGCCTACGGGTCGGCCTATGGGTAGGTCTATGAGTCGGCCTATGGGTCGGTCTATGGGTCGGCCTATTGGTCGGCGTAAGGGTCGGCCTACGGGTCGGTCTGTGGGTCGGCCTACAGGCCGGCCAATGGGTCGGCCTATGGGTCGGCCTATGGGTCGGCCTATGGGTCGGCCTATGGGTCGGCCTATGGGTCGGCCTATGGGTTGGCCTATGGGTCGGCCTACGGGCCGGCTTATGGTTCGGCCTACGGGCCGACCTATGGGTCGGCCTACGGGCCGGCCTAAGGGTCGGCCTACGGGTCGGCCTATGGGTCGGCGTATTGGTAGGTCTATGGGTCGGCCTTTGGGTCGGCCTATGGGTCGGCCCAAGGGCCGGCCTATGGGCCGGCCTATGGGTCGGCCTATGGGCCGGCCTATGGGTAGGCCTATGGGCCGGCCTATGGGTCGGCCTCTTGGTCGGCCTATGGGTCCGTCTAAGGGTCGGCCTATGGGTCGGCCTACGGGTCGGCCTACGGGCCGGCTTATGGTTCGGCCTACGGGCCGGCCTATGGGTCGGCCTATGGGTCGGCCTAAGGGTCGGCCTACGGGTCCGCCTACGGGCCGGCCTATGGGTAGGTCTATGGGTCGGCCTATGGGTCGGCCTATGGGTCGGCCTATGGGTCGGCCTATGGGTCGGCCTATGGGTCGGCCTATGGGTCGGCTTATGGTTCGGCCAACGGGCCGGCCTATGGGTCGCCCTTCGGTCCGGCCTACGGGTCGGCCTACGGGTCGGCCTACGGGTCGGCCTACGGGTCGGCCTATGGGTAGGTCTATGGGTCGGCCTATGGGTCGGTCTATGGGTCGGCCTATTGGTCGGCGTAAGGGTCGGCCTACGGGTCGGTCTGTGGGTCGGCCTACAGGCCGGCCAATGGGTCGGCCTATGGGTCGGCCTATGGGTCGGCCTATGGGTCGGCCTATGGGTCGGCCTATGGGTCGGCCTATGGGTTGGCCTATGGGTCGGCCTACGGGCCGGCTTATGGTTCGGCCTACGGGCCGACCTATGGGTCGGCCTACGGGCCGGCCTAAGGGTCGGCCTACGGGTCGGCCTATGGGTCGGCGTATTGGTAGGTCTATGGGTCGGCCTTTGGGTCGGCCTATGGGTCGGCCCAAGGGCCGGCCTATGGGCCGGCCTATGGGTCGGCCTATGGGCCGGCCTATGGGTAGGCCTATGGGCCGGCCTATGGGTCGGCCTCTTGGTCGGCCTATGGGTCCGTCTAAGGGTCGGCCTATGGGTCGGCCTACGGGTCGGCCTACGGGCCGGCTTATGGTTCGGCCTACGGGCCGGCCTATGGGTCGGCCTATGGGTCGGCCTAAGGGTCGGCCTACGGGTCCGCCTACGGGCCGGCCTATGGGTAGGTCTATGGGTCGGCCTATGGGTCGGCCTATGGGTCGGCCTATGGGTCGGCCTATGGGTCGGCCTATGGGTCGGCCTATGGGTCGGCCTATGGGTCGGCCTATGGGTGGGCCTATGGGTCGGCCTACGGGTCGGCCTACGGGCCGGCTTATGGGTCGGCCTACGGGCCGGCCTATGGGTCGGCCTACGGGCCGGCCTACGGGTCGGCCTACGGGTCAGCCTACGGGTCGGCCTATGGCTAGGTCTATGGGTCGGCCTATGGGTCGGCCTAAATGTAGGCCTATGGGTCGGCCTATTTGTCGGCCTAAGGGTCAGCCTAAGGGTCGGCCTATGGGCCGGCCTATGGGTCGGCCTATGGGTCGGCCTATGGGTCGGCCGATGGGCCGGCCTATGGGTCGGCCTATGAGTCGGCCTATGGGCCGGCCTATGGGTCGGCCTGCGGGTCGGCCTATGGGCCGGCCTATGGGTCGGCCTACGGGCCGGCCTATGGGTCGGCCTATGGGTGGGCCTATGGGTCGGCCTACGGGTCGGCCTACGGGCCGGCTAATGGGTCGTCCTATGGGCCGGCCTATGGGTATGCCTATGGGCCGGCCTATAGGTCGGCCTATGGGTCGGCCCATGGGCCGGCCTATGGGTCGGCCTATGGGTCGGCCTATGGGTCGGCCTATGGGTCGGCCTACGGAACGGCCTACGGGTCGGCCTATGGGTGGGCCTATGGGTCGGCCTACGGGTCGGCCTACGGGCCGTCTTATGGGTCGGCCTACGGGCCGGCCTATGGGTCGGCCTTCGGGCCGGCTTATGGTTCGGCCTACGGGCCGGCCTATGGGTCGGCCTATGGCTAGGTCTATGGGTCGGCCTATGGGTCGGCCTAAATGTCGGCCTATGGGTCGGCCTATTTGTCGGCCTAAGGGTCGGCCTATGGGTCGGCCTCTTGGTCGGCCTATGGGTCGGGCTATGGGTCGGCCTATGGGTCGGCCTATGGGTCGGCCTACGGGCCGGCCTATGGGTCGGCCTATTGGCCGGCCTATGAGTCGGCCTATGGGCCGGCCTATGGGTCGGCCTGCGGGTAGGCCTAGGGGTCCGTCTAAGGGTCGGCCTATGGGTCGGCCTACGGGTCCGCCTACGGGCCGGCCTATGGGTAGGTCTATGGGTCGGCCTATGGGTCGGCCTATGGGTCGGCCTCTTGGTCGGCCTATGGGTCGGGCTAATGGCCGGCCTATGGGCCGGCCGATGGGTCGGCCCAAGGGCCGGCCTATGGGCCGGCCTATGGGTCGGTCTATGGGTCGGCCTATAGGTCGGCCAATGGGTCGGCCTACGGGCTGGCTAACGGGTCGGCCTATTGGCCGGCCTATGAGTCGGCCTATGGGCCGGCCTATGGGTCGGCCTGCGGGTAGGCATATGGGTCCGTCTAAGGATCGGCCTATGGGTCGGCCTACGGGTCGGCCTACGGGCCGGCTTATGGTTCGGCCAACGGGCCGGCCTATGGGTCGCCCTTCGGTCCGGCCTACGGGTCGGCCTACGGGTCGGCCTACGGGTCGGCCTACGGGTCGGCCTATGGGTCGGTCTATGGGTCGGCCTATGGGTCGGTCTATGGGCCTATGGGTCGGCCTATGGGCCGGCCTATGGGTCGGCCTGCGGGTAGGCATATGGGTCCGTCTAAGGATCGGCCTATGGGTCGGCCTACGGGTCGGCCTACGGGCCGGCTTATGGTTCGGCCAACGGGCCGGCCTATGGGTCGCCCTTCGGTCCGGCCTACGGGTCGGCCTACGGGTCGGCCTACGGGTCGGCCTACGGGTCGGCCTACGGGTCGGCCTATGGGTCGGTCTATGGGTCGGCCTATGGGTCGGTCTATGGGTCGGCCTATTGGTCGGCGTAAGGGTCGGCCTACGGGTCGGTCTGTGGGTCGGCCTACAGGCCGGCCAATGGGTCGGCCTATGGGTCGGCCTATGGGTCGGCCTATGGGTCGGCCTATGGGTCGGCCTATGGGTCGGCCTATGGGTCGGCCTATGGGTTGGCCTATGGGTCGGCCTACGGGCCGGCCTAAGGGTCGGCCTACGGGTCGGCCTATGGGTCGGCGTATTGGTAGGTCTATGGGTCGGCCTTTGGGTCGGCCTATGGGTCGGCCCAAGGGCCGGCCTATGGGCCGGCCTATGGGTTGGCCTATGGGCCGGCCTATGGGTAGGCCTATGGGCCGGCCTATGGGTCGGCCTCTTGGTCGGCCTATGGGTCCGTCTAAGGGTCGGCCTATGGGTCGGCCTACGGGTCGGCCTACGGGCCGGCTTATGGTTCGGCCTACGGGCCGGCCTATGGGTCGGCCTATGGGTCGGCCTAAGGGTCGGCCTACGGGTCCGCCTACGGGCCGGCCTATGGGTAGGTCTATGGGTCGGCCTATCGGTCGGCCTATGGGTCGGCCTATGGGTCGGCCTATGGGTCGGCCTATGGGTCGGCCTATGGGTCGGCCTATGGGTCGGCCTATGGGTGGGCCTATGGGCCTATGGGTCGGCCTATGGGCCGGCCTATGGGTCGGCCTGCGGGTAGGCATATGGGTCCGTCTAAGGATCGGCCTATGGGTCGGCCTACGGGTCGGCCTACGGGCCGGCTTATGGTTCGGCCAACGGGCCGGCCTATGGGTCGCCCTTCGGTCCGGCCTACGGGTCGGCCTACGGGTCGGCCTACGGGTCGGCCTACGGGTCGGCCTACGGGTCGGCCTATGGGTCGGTCTATGGGTCGGCCTATGGGTCGGTCTATGGGTCGGCCTATTGGTCGGCGTAAGGGTCGGCCTACGGGTCGGTCTGTGGGTCGGCCTACAGGCCGGCCAATGGGTCGGCCTATGGGTCGGCCTATGGGTCGGCCTATGGGTCGGCCTATGGGTCGGCCTATGGGTCGGCCTATGGGTCGGCCTATGGGTCGGCCTACGGGTCGGCCTACGGGCCGGCTTATGGTTCGGCCTACGGGCCGGCCTATGGGTCGGCCTATGGGTCGGCCTAAGGGTCGGCCTACGGGTCCGCCTATGGGCCGGCCTATGGGTAGGTCTATGGGTCGGCCTATGGGTCGGCCTATGGGTCGGCCTATGGGTCGGCCTATGGGTCGGCCTATGGGTCGGCCTATGGGTCGGCCTATGGGTCGGCCTATGGGTGGGCCTATGGGTCGGCCTACGGGTCGGCCTACGGGCCGGCTTATGGGTCGGCCTACGGGCCGGCCTATGGGTCGGCCTACGGGCCGGCCTACGGGTCGGCCTACGGGTCAGCCTACGGGTCGGCCTATGGCTAGGTCTATGGGTCGGCCTATGGGTCGGCCTAAATGTAGGCCTATGGGTCGGCCTATTTGTCGGCCTAAGGGTCAGCCTAAGGGTCGGCCTACGGGCCGGCCTAAGGGGTGGCCTATGGGTCGGCCTATGGGCCGGCCTATGGGTCGGCCTATGGGTCGGCCTATGGGTCGGCCGATGGGTCGGCCTATGGGTCGGCCTATGAGTCGGCCTATGGGCCGGCCTATGGGTCGGCCTGCGGGTCGGCCTATGGGCCGGCCTATGGGTCGGCCTACGGGCCGGCCTATGTGTAACGCCGAGGTCATAGGTGCCGTACAGTCGGCTAGCATAAAGCCTAAGAAAGGCGTCGCACAGCATCTCGAGTAGCCTTTGCTCCGCCCAAGCACTACACTATGGGTCGGCCTATGGGTCGGCCTATGGGTCGGCCTACGGAACGGCCTATGGGTCGGCCTATGGGTGGGCCTATGGGTCGGCCTACGGGTCGGCCTACGGGCCGTCTTATGGGTCGGCCAACGGGCCGGCCTATGGGTCGGCCTACGGGCCGGCCTATGGGTCGGCCTACGGGCCGGCCTACGGGTCGGCCTAGGGGTCAGCCTACGGGTCGGCCTATGGCTAGGTCTATGGGTCGGCCTATGGGTCGGCCTAAATGTCGGCCTATGGGTCGGCCTATTTGTCGGCCTAAGGGTCGGCCTAAGGGTCGGCCTACGGGCCGGCCTAAGGGGTGGCCTATGGGTCGGCCTATGGGCCGGCCGATGGGTCGGCATATGGGTCGGCCTACGGGTCGGCCTACGGGTCGGTCTGCGGATCGGCCAACAGGCCGGCCTATGGGCCGGTCTATGGGTCGGCCTATGGGCCGGCCTATGGGTAGGCCTATTGGTCGGCCTATGGGTCGGCCTATGGGTCGACCTTCGGGTCGGCCTACGGGCCGGCTTATGGGTCGGCCTACGGGCCGGCCTATGGGTCGGCCTATGGGTCGGCCTAAGGGTCGGCCTACGGGTCCACCTACGGGCCGGCCTATGGGTAGGTCTATGGGTCGGCCTATGGGTCGGCCTATGGGTCGGCCTATGGGTCGGCCTATGGGTCGGCCTATGGGTCGGCCTATGGGTCGGCCTATGGGTGGGCCTATGGGTCGGCCTACGGGTCGGCCTACGGGCCGGCTTATGGGTCGGCCTACGGGCCGGCCTATGGGTCGGCCTACGGGCCGGCCTACGGGTCGGCCTACGGGTCAGCCTACGGGTCGGCCTATGGCTAGGTCTATGGGTCGGCCTATGGGTCGGCCTAAATGTAGGCCTATGGGTCGTCCTATTTGTCGGCCTAAGGGTCAGCCTAAGGGTCGGCCTACGGGCCGGCCTAAGGGGTGGCCTATGGGTCGGCCTATGGGCCGGCCTATGGGTCGGCCTATGGGTCGGCCTATGGGTCGGCCGATGGGCCGGCCTATGGGTCGGCCTATGAGTCGGCCTATGGGTCGGCCTATGGGTCGGCCTAAATGTAGGCCTATGGGTCGGCCTATTTGTCGGCCTAAGGGTCAGCCTAAGGGTCGGCCTACGGGCCGGCCTAAGGGGTGGCCTATGGGTCGGCCTATGGGCCGGCCTATGGGTCGGCCTATGGGTCGGTCTATGGGTCGGCCTATTGGTCGGCGTAAGGGTCGGCCTACGGGTCGGTCTGTGGGTCGGCCTACAGGCCGGCCAATGGGTCGGCCTATGGGTCGGCCTATGGGTCGGCCTATGGGTCGGCCTATGGGTCGGCCTAAGGGTCGGCCTACGGGTCCACCTACGGGCCGGCCTATGGGTAGGTCTATGGGTCGGCCTATGGGTCGGCCTATGGGTCGGCCTATGGGTCGGCCTATGGGTCGGCCTATGGGTCGGCCTATGGGTCGGCCTATGGGTGGGCCTATGGGTCGGCCTACGGGCCGGCTTATGGGTCGGCCTACGGGCCGGCCTATGGGTCGGCCTACGGGCCGGCCTACGGGTCGGCCTACGGGTCAGCCTACGGGTCGGCCTATGGCTAGGTCTATGGGTCGGCCTATGGGTCGGCCTAAATGTAGGCCTATGGGTCGTCCTATTTGTCGGCCTAAGGGTCAGCCTAAGGGTCGGCCTACGGGCCGGCCTAAGGGGTGGCCTATGGGTCGGCCTATGGGCCGGCCTATGGGTCGGCCTATGGGTCGGCCTATGGGTCGGCCGATGGGCCGGCCTATGGGTCGGCCTATGAGTCGGCCTATGGGTCGGCCTATGGGTCGGCCTAAATGTAGGCCTATGGGTCGGCCTATTTGTCGGCCTAAGGGTCAGCCTAAGGGTCGGCCTACGGGCCGGCCTAAGGGGTGGCCTATGGGTCGGCCTATGGGCCGGCCTATGGGTCGGCCTATGGGTCGGCCTATGGGTCGGCCTATGGGCCGGCCTATGGGTCGGCCTATGAGTCGGCCTATGGGCCGGCCTATGGGTCGGCCTACGGGTCGGCCTATGGGTAGGTCTATGGGTCGGCCTATGGGTCGGTCTATGGGTCGGCCTATTGGTCGGCGTAAGGGTCGGCCTACGGGTCGGTCTGTGGGTCGGCCTACAGGCCGGCCAATGGGTCGGCCTATGGGTCGGCCTATGGGTCGGCCTATGGGTCGGCCTATGGGTCGGCCTATGGGTCGGCCTATGGGTCGGCCTATGGGTTGGCCTATGGGTCGGCCTACGGGCCGGCTTATGGTTCGGCCTACGGGCCGGCCTATGGGTCGGCCTACGGGCCGGCCTAAGGGTCGGCCTACGGGTCGGCCTATGGGTCGGCGTATTGGTAGGTCTATGGGTCGGCCTTTGGGTCGGCCTATGGGTCGGCCCAAGGGCCGGCCTATGGGCCGGCCTATGGGTTGGCCTATGGGCCGGCCTATGGGTAGGCCTATGGGCCGGCCTATGGGTCGGCCTCTTGGTCGGCCTATGGGTCCGTCTAAGGGTCGGCCTATGGGTCGGCCTACGGGTCGGCCTACGGGCCGGCTTATGGTTCGACCTACGGGCCGGCCTTTGGGTCGGCCTATGGGTCGGCCTAAGGGTCGGCCTACGGGTCCGCCTACGGGCCGGCCTATGGGTAGGTCTATGGGTCGGCCTATGGGTCGGCCTATGGGTCGGCCTATGGGTCGGCCTATGGGTCGGCCTATGGGTCGGCCTATGGGTCGGCCTATGGGTCGGCCTATGGGTGGGCCTATGGGTCGGCCTACGGGTCGGCCTACGGGCCGGCTTATGGGTCGGCCTACGGGCCGGCCTATGGGTCGGCCTACGGGCCGGCCTACGAATCGGCCTACGGGTCAGCCTACGGGTCGGCCTATGGCTAGGTCTATGGGTCGGCCTATGGGTCGGCCTAAATGTAGGCCTATGGGTCGGCCTATTTGTCGGCCTAAGGGTCAGCCTAAGGGTCCGCCTACGGGCCGGCCTAAGGGGTGGCCTATGGGTCGGCCTATGGGCCGGCCTATGGGTCGGCCTATGGGTCGGCCTATGGGTCGGCCGATGGGTCGGCCTATGGGTCGGCCTATGAGTCGGCCTATGGGCCGGCCTATGGGTCGGCCTGCGGGTCGGCCTATGGGCCGGCCTATGGGTCGGCCTACGGGCCGGCCTATGGGTCGGCCTATGGGTCGGCCTATGGGTCGGCCTACGGGACGGCCTATGGGTCGGCCTATGGGTGGGCCTATGGGTCGGCCTACGGGTCGGCCTACGGGCCGTCTTATGGGTCGGCCTACGGGCCGGCCTATGGGTCGGCCTACGGGCCGGCCTATGGGTCGGCCTACGGGCCGGCCTACGGGTCGGCCTAGGGGTCAGCCTACGGGTCGGCCTATGGCTAGGTCTATGGGTCGGCCTATGGGTCGGCCTAAATGTCGGCCTATGGGTCGGCCTATTTGTCGGCCTAAGGGTCGGCCTAAGGGTCGGCCTACGGGCCGGCCTAAGGGGTGGCCTATGGGTCGGCCTATGGGCCGGCCGATGGGTCGGCATATGGGTCGGCCTACGGGTCGGCCTACGGGTCGGTCTGCGGATCGGCCAACAGGCCGGCCTATGGGCCGGTCTATGGGTCGGCCTATGGGCCGGCCTATGGGTCGGCCTATTGGTCGGCCTATGGGTCGGCCTATGGGTCGACCTTCGGGTCGGCCTACGGGCCGGCTTATGGGTCGGCCTACGGGCCGGCCTATGGGTCGGCCTATGGGTCGGCCTAAGGGTCGGCCTACGGGTCCACCTACGGGCCGGCCTATGGGTAGGTCTATGGGTCGGACTATGGGTCGGCCTATGGGTCGGCCTATGGGTCGGCCTATGGGTCGGCCTATGGGTCGGCCTATGGGTCGGCCTATGGGTGGGCCTATGGGTCGGCCTACGGGTCGGCCTACGGGCCGGCTTATGGGTCGGCCTACGGGCCGGCCTATGGGTCGGCCTACGGGCCGGCCTACGGGTCGGCCTACGGGTCAGCCTACGGGTCGGCCTATGGCTAGGTCTATGGGTCGGCCTATGGGTCGGCCTAAATGTAGGCGTATGGGTCGGCCTATTTGTCGGCCTAAGGGTCAGCCTAAGGGTCGGCCTACGGGCCGGCCTAAGGGGTGGCCTATGGGTCGGCCTATGGGCCGGCCTATGGGTCGGCCTACGGGTCCGCCTACGGGCCGGCCTATGGGTAGGTCTATGGGTCGGCCTATGAGTCGGCCTATGGGCCGGCCTATGGGTCGGCCTGCGGGTCGGCCTACGGGCCGGCCTATGGGTCGGCCTACGGGCCGGCCTATGGGTCGGCCTATGGGTGGGCCTATGGGTCGGCCTACGGGTCGGCCTACGGGCCGGCTTATGGGTCGTCCTATGGGCCGGCCTATGGGTAGGCCTATGGGCCGGCCTATGGGTCGGCCTATGGTTCGGCCCAAGGGCCGGCCTATGGGTCGGCCTATGGGTCGGCCTATGGGTCGGCCTATGGGTCGGCCTACGGGACGGCCTATGGGTCGGCCTATGGGTGGGCCTATGGGTCGGCCTACGGGTCGGCCTACGGGCCGTCTTATGGGTCGGCCTACGGGCCGGCCTATGGGTCGGCCTACGGGCCGGCTTATGGTTCGGCCTACGGGCCGGCCTATGGGTCGGCCTATGGCTAGGTCTATGGGTCGGCCTATGGGTCGGCCTAAATGTCGTCCTATGGGTCGGCCTATTTGTCGGCCTAAGGGTCGGCCTATGGGTCGGCCTCTTGGTCGGCCTATGGGTCGGTCTATGGGTCGGCCTATGGGTCGGCCTATGGGTCGGCCTACGGGCCGGCCTATGGGTCGGCCTATTGGCCGGCCTATGAGTCGGCCTATGGGCCGGCCTATGGGTCGGCCTGCGGGTAGGCCTAGGGGTCCGTCTAAGGGTCGGCCTATGGGTCGGCCTACGGGTCCGCCTACGGGCCGGCCTATGGGTAGGTCTATGGGTCGGCCTCTTGGTCGGCCTATGGGTCGGCCTCTTGGCCGGCCTATGGGTCGGGCTAATGGCCGGCCTATGGGCCGGCCGATGGGTCGGCCCAAGGGCCGGCCTATGGGCCGGCCTATGGGTCGGTCTATGGGTCGGCCTATGGGTCGGCCAATGGGTCGGCCTACGGGCTGGCTAACGGGTCGGCCTATTGGCCGGCCTATGAGTCGGCCTATGGGCCGGCCTATGGGTCGGCCTGCGGGTAGGCATATGGGTCCGTCTAAGGATCGGCCTATGGGTCGGCCTACGGGTCGGCCTACGGGCCGGCCTAAGGGTCGGCCAACGGGCCGGCCTATGGGTCGCCCTTCGGTCCGGCCTACGGGTCGGCCTACGGGTCGGCCTACGGGTCGGCCTACGGGTCGGCCTACGGGTCGGCCTATGGGTAGGTCTATGGGTCGGCCTATGGGTCGGTCTATGGGTCGGCCTATTGGTCGGCGTAAGGGTCGGCCTACGGGTCGGTCTGTGGGTCGGCCTACAGGCCGGCCAATGGGTCGGCCTATGGGTCGGCCTATGGGTCGGCCTATGGGTCGGCCTATGGGTCGGCCTATGGGTCGGCCTATGGGTTGGCCTATGGGTCGGCCTACGGGCCGGCTTATGGTTCGGCCTACGGGCCGGCTTATGGTTCGGCCTACGGGCCGGCCTAAGGGTCGGCCTACGGGTCGGCCTATGGGTCGGCGTATTGGTAGGTCTATGGGTCGGCCTTTGGGTCGGCCTATGGGTCGGCCTATGGGTAGGTCTATGGGCCGGCCTATGGGTCGGTCTATGGGTCGGCCTATTGGTCGGCGTAAGGGTCGGCCTACGGGTCGGTCTGTGGGTCGGCCTATGGGTACGTCTAAGGGTCGGCCTATGGGTCGGCCTACGGGTCGGCCTACGGGCCGGCTTATGGTTCGGCCTACGGGCCGGCCTATGGGTCGGCCTATGGGTCGGCCTAAGGGTCGGCCTACGGGTCCGCCTATGGGCCGGCCTAAGGGGTGGCCTATGGGTCGGCCTTTGGGCCGGCCGATGGGTCGGCATATGGGTCGGCCTACGGGTCGGCCTATTTGTCGGCCTAAGGGTCAGCCTAAGGGTCGGCCTACGGGCCGGCCTAAGGGGTGGCCTATGGGTCGGCCTACGGGCCGGCCTATGGGTCGGCCTACGGGCCGGCCTAAGGGTCGGCCTACGGGTCGGCCTATGGGTCGGCGTATTGGTAGGTCTATGGGTCGGTCTATGGGTCGGCCTATTGGTCGGCGTAAGGGTCGGCCTACGGGTCGGTCTGTGGGTCGGCCTATGGGTACGTCTAAGGGTCGGCCTATGGGTCGGCCTACGGGTCGGCCTACGGGCCGGCTTATGGTTCGGCCTACGGGCCGGCCTATGGGTCGGCCTATGGGTCGGCCTAAGGGTCGGCCTACGGGTCCGCCTACGGGCCGGCCTATGGGTAGGTCTATGGGTCGGCCTATGGGTCGGCCTATGGGTCGGCCTATGGGTCGGCCTATGGGTCGGCCTATGGGTCGGCCTATGGGTCGGCCTATGGGTCGGCCTATGGGTGGGCCTATGGGTCCCGCCCCCATAAACCACGCCAGGGTTTTTGCCCGGCGTAATATTATTATTATTATTATTGGGCCTATGGGTCGGCCTACGGGTCGGCCTACGGGCCGGCTTATGGGTCGGCCTACGGGCCGGCCTATGGGTCGGCCTACGGGCCGGCCTACAGGTCGGCCTACGGGTCAGCCTACGGGTCGGCCTATGGCTAGGTCTATGGGTCGGCCTATGGGTCGGCCTAAATGTAGGCCTATGGGTCGGCCTATTTGTCGGCCTAAGGGTCAGCCTAAGGGTCGGCCTACGGGCCGGCCTAAGGGGTGGCCTATGGGTCGGCCTATGGGCCGGCCTATGGGCCGGCCTATGGGTCGGCCTGCGGGTCGGCCTATGGGCCGGCCTATGGGTCGGCCTACGGGCCGGCCTATGGGTCGGCCTATGGGTCGGCCTATGGGTCGGCCTACGGGACGGCCTATGGGTCGGCCTATGGGTGGGCCTATGGGTCGGCCTACGGGTCGGCCTAGGGGTCAGCCTACGGGTCGGCCTATGGCTAGGTCTATGGGTCGGCCTATGGGTCGGCCTACGGGTCGGCCTATTGGTCGGCCTATGGGTCGGCCTATGGGTCGACCTTCGGGTCGGCCTACGGGCCGGCTTATGGTTCGGCCTACGGGCCGGCCTATGGGTCGGCCTATGGGTCGGCCTAAGGGTCGGCCTAGGGGTCCACCTACGGGCCGGCCTATGGGTAGGTCTATGGGTCGGCCTATGGGTCGGCCTATGGGTCGGCCTATGGGTCGGCCTATGGGTCGGCCTATGGGTGGGCCTATGGGTCGGCCTACGGGTCGGCCTACGGGCCGGCTTATGGGTCGGCCAACGGTCCGGCCTACGGGCCGGCCTACGGGTCGGCCTACGGGTCAGCCTACGGGTCGACCTATGGCTAGGTCTATGGGTCGGCCTACGGATCGGCCTAAATGTCGGCCTATGGGTCGGCCTATTTTCGGCCTAAGGGTCGGCCTAAGGGTCGGCCTAAGGGTGGGCCTATGGGTCGGCCTATGGGCCGGCCGATGGGTCGGCCTATGGGTCGGCCTATGGGTCGGCCTATGGGTCGGCCTATGGGTCGGCCTATGGGTCGGCCTGCGGGTAGGCCTATGGGTCCGTCTAAGGGTCGGCCTACGGGCCATCCTAAGGGGTGGCCTATGGGTCGGCCTATGGGCCGGCCTATGGGTCGGCCTGCGGGTCGGCCTATTGGCCGGCCTATGAGTCGGCCTATGGGCCGGCCTATGGGTCGGCCTGCGGGTAGGCCTATGGGTCCGTCTAAGGGTCGGCCTATGGGCCGGCCTACGGGTCGGCCTACGGGTCGGTCTGCGGGTCGGCCAACAGGCCGGCCTATGGGCCGGTCTATGGGTCGGCCTATGGGCCGGCCTATGGGTCGGCCTATTGGTCGGCCTATGGGTCGGCCTATGGGTCAACCTACGGGTCGGCCTACGGGCGGGCTTATGGTTCGGCCTACGGGCCGGCCTATGGGTCGGCCTATGGGTCGGCCTAAGGGTCGCCCTACGGGTCCGCCTACGGGCCGGCCTATGGGTAGGTCTATGGGTCGGCCTATGGGTCGGCCTATGGGTCGGCCTATGGGTCGACCTATGGGTCGGCCTATGGGTCGGCCTATGGGTCGGCATATGGGTCGGCCTATGGGTCGGCCTGCGGGTAGGCCTATGGGTCCGTCTAAGGGTCGGCCTATGGGTCGGCCTACGGGTCGGCCTACGGGCCGCCGGCTTATGGTTCGGCCTACGGGCCGGCCTACGGATCGGCCTATGGGTAGGTGTATGGGTAGGTCATGGGCCGGCCTACGGGTCGGCCTAAATGTCGGCCTATGGGTCGGCCTGTTGGTCGGCCTAAGGGTCGGCCTACGGGCCGTCCTAAGGGGTGGCCTATGGGTCGGCCTATGGGCCGGCCTATGGGTCGGCCTGCGGGTCGGCCTATTGGACGGCCTATGAGTCGGCCTATGGGCCGGCCTATGGGTCGGCCTGCGGGTAGGCCTATGGGTCCGTCTAAGGGTCGGCCTATGGGCCGGCCTACGGGTCGGCCTATGGATCGGCCTATGGGTCGACCTATGGGTCGGCCTATCTATGGGTCGGCCTTAGGGTCGCCCTACGGGTCCGCCTACGGGCCGGCCTATGGGTAGGTCTATGGGTCGGCCTATGGGTCGGCCTATGGGTCGGCCTATGGGTGGGCCTATGGGTCGGCCTACGGGTCGGCCTACGGGCCGGCTTATGGGTCGGCCAACGGTCCGGCCTACGGGCCGGCCTACGGGTCGGCCTACGGGTCAGCCTACGGGTCGACCTATGGCTAGGTCTATGGGTCGGCCTATGGGTCGGCCTAAATGTCGGCCTATGGGTCGGCCTATTTGCGGCCTAAGGGTCGGCCTAAGGGTCGGCCTAAGGGTCGGCTTACGGGCCGGCCTAAGGGGTGGCCTATGGGTCGGCCTATGGGCCGGCCTATGGGCCGGCCTATGGGTCGGCCTATGGGTCGGCCTATGGGTCGTCCTATGGGTCGGCCTATGAGTCGGCCCAAGGGCCGGCCTATGGGTCGGCCTATGGGTCGGCCTATGGGTCGGTCTACGGGCCGGCCTATGGGTCGGCCCTATGGGTCGACCCTTGGGTCGTCCTATGGGTCGGTCTATGGGTTGGCCTCTGGGTCGGCCTCTGGGTCAGCCTACGGGTCGGCATATGGGTCGGCCTATGGGCCGTCCTATGGGTCGGCCTGCGGGTCGGCCTATGGGTCGGCCTATGGGCCGGCCTATGGGTCGGCCTATGGGTCGGTCTATAAGTCGGCCTACGGGTCAGTCTGTGGGTCGGCCTACAGGCCGGCCTATGGGTCGGCCTATTGGTCGGCCTATGGGCCTGCCTATGGGTCGGCCTACGGGTCGGTCTATGGGTCGGCCTATGGGTAGGTCTATGGGTAGGCCTATGGGCCGGCCTCTGGGTCGGCCTCTGGGTCGGCCTCTGGGTCGGCCTCTGGGTCGGCCTATGTGTCGGCCGGTGGATCGGCACAAGGGTCGGCCGATGGGTCGGCCGATGGCACAAGGGTCGGCCGATGGGTCGGCCGATGGGTCGGCCTATGGGTCGGCCTATGGGACGGTCTATGGGTCGGCCTATGGGCCGGCCTAAGGGTCGGCCTATGGGTCGGCCTATGGGTCGGCCCAAGGGCCGGCCTATGGGCCGGCCTACGGATCGGCATATGGGTAGGTGTATGGCTAGGTCAATGGGCCGGCCTACGGGTCGGCCTAAATGTCGGCCTATGGGTCGGCCTGTTGGTCGGCCTAAGGGTCGGCCTACGGGCCGTCCTAAGGGGTGGCCTATGGGTCCGCCTATGGACCGGCCTATCGGTCGGCCTACGGGCCGGCCTATGGGTCGGCCTATGGGTCGGCCTAAGGGTCGCCCTACGGGTCCGCCTACGGGCCGGCCTATGGGTAGGTCTATGGGTCGGCCTATGGGTCGGCCTATGGGTCGGCCTATGGGTGGGCCTATGGGTCGGCCTACGGGTCGGCCTACGGGCCGGCTTATGGGTCGGCCAACGGTCCGGCCTACGGGCCGGCCTACGGGTCGGCCTACGGGTCAGCCTACGGGTCGACCTATGGCTAGGTCTATGGGTCGGCCTATGGGTCGGCCTAAATGTCGGCCTATGGGTCGGCCTATTTGCGGCCTAAGGGTCGGCCTAAGGGTCGGCCTAAGGGTCGGCTTACGGGCCGGCCTAAGGGGTGGCCTATGGGTCGGCCTATGGGCCGGCCTATGGGCCGGCCTAAGGGTGGGCCTATGGGTCGGCCTATGGGTCGGCCGATGGGTCGGCCTATGGGTCGGCCTATGGGTCGGCCTATGGGTCGGCCTATGGGTCGGCCTATGGGTCGGCCTGCGGGTAGGCCTATGGGTCCGTCTAAGGGTCGGCCTACGGGCCATCCTAAGGGGTGGCCTATGGGTCGGCCTATGGGCCGGCCTATGGGTCGGCCTGCGGGTCGGCCTATTGGCCGGCCTATGAGTCGGCCTATGGGCCGGCCTATGGGTCGGCCTGCGGGTAGGCCTATGGGTCCGTCTAAGGGTCGGCCTATGGGCCGGCCTACGGGTCGGCCTACGGGTCGGTCTGCGGGTCGGCCAACAGGCCGGCCTATGGGCCGGTCTATGGGTCGGCCTATGGGCCGGCCTATGGGTCGGCCTATTGGTCGGCCTATGGGTCGGCCTATGGGTCAACCTACGGGTCGGCCTACGGGCGGGCTTATGGTTCGGCCTACGGGCCGGCCTATGGGTCGGCCTATGGGTCGGCCTAAGGGTCGCCCTACGGGTCCGCCTACGGGCCGGCCTATGGGTAGGTCTATGGGTCGGCCTATGGGTCGGCCTATGGGTCGGCCTATGGGTCGACCTATGGGTCGGCCTATGGGTCGGCCTATGGGTCGGCATATGGGTCGACCTATGGGTCGGCCTGCGGGTAGGCCTATGGGTCCGTCTAAGGGTCGGCCTATGGGTCGGCCTACGGGTCGGCCTACGGGCCGCCGGCTTATGGTTCGGCCTACGGGCCGGCCTACGGATCGGCCTATGGGTAGGTGTATGGGTAGGTCATGGGCCGGCCTACGGGTCGGCCTAAATGTCGGCCTATGGGTCGGCCTGTTGGTCGGCCTAAGGGTCGGCCTACGGGCCGTCCTAAGGGGTGGCCTATGGGTCGGCCTATGGGCCGGCCTATGGGTCGGCCTGCGGGTCGGCCTATTGGACGGCCTATGAGTCGGCCTATGGGCCGGCCTATGGGTCGGCCTGCGGGTAGGCCTATGGGTCCGTCTAAGGGTCGGCCTATGGGCCGGCCTACGGGTCGGCCTATGGATCGGCCTATGGGTCGACCTATGGGTCGGCCTATCTATGGGTCGGCCTTAGGGTCGCCCTACGGGTCCGCCTACGGGCCGGCCTATGGGTAGGTCTATGGGTCGGCCTATGGGTCGGCCTATGGGTCGGCCTATGGGTGGGCCTATGGGTCGGCCTATGGGTGGGCCTATGGGTCGGCCTACGGGTCGGCCTACGGGCCGGCTTATGGGTCGGCCAACGGTCCGGCCTACGGGCCGGCCTACGGGTCGGCCTACGGGTCAGCCTACGGGTCGACCTATGGCTAGGTCTATGGGTCGGCCTATGGGTCGGCCTAAATGTCGGCCTATGGGTCGGCCTATTTGCGGCCTAAGGGTCGGCCTAAGGGTCGGCCTAAGGGTCGGCTTACGGGCCGGCCTAAGGGGTGGCCTATGGGTCGGCCTATGGGCCGGCCTATGGGCCGGCCTATGGGTCGGCCTATGGGTCGGCCTATGGGTCGGTCTACGGGCCGGCCTATGGGTCGGCCCTATGGGTCGACCCTTGGGTCGTCCTATGGGTCGGTCTATGGGTTGGCCTCTGGGTCGGCCTCTGGGTCAGCCTACGGGTCGGCATATGGGTCGGCCTATGGGCCGTCCTATGGGTCGGCCTGCGGGTCGGCCTATGGGTCGGCCTATGGGCCGGCCTATGGGTCGGCCTATGGGTCGGTCTATAAGTCGGCCTACGGGTCAGTCTGTGGGTCGGCCTACAGGCCGGCCTATGGGTCGGCCTATTGGTCGGCCTATGGGCCTGCCTATGGGTCGGCCTACGGGTCGGTCTATGGGTCGGCCTATGGGTAGGTCTATGGGTAGGCCTATGGGCCGGCCTCTGGGTCGGCCTCTGGGTCGGCCTCTGGGTCGGCCTCTGGGTCGGCCTATGTGTCGGCCGGTGGATCGGCACAAGGGTCGGCCGATGGGTCGGCCGATGGCACAAGGGTCGGCCGATGGGTCGGCCGATGGGTCGGCCTATGGGTCGGCCTATGGGACGGTCTATGGGTCGGCCTATGGGCCGGCCTAAGGGTCGGCCTATGGGTCGGCCTATGGGTCGGCCCAAGGGCCGGCCTATGGGCCGGCCTACGGATCGGCATATGGGTAGGTGTATGGCTAGGTCAATGGGCCGGCCTACGGGTCGGCCTAAATGTCGGCCTATGGGTCGGCCTGTTGGTCGGCCTAAGGGTCGGCCTACGGGCCGTCCTAAGGGGTGGCCTATGGGTCCGCCTATGGACCGGCCTATCGGTCGGCCTACGGGCCGGCCTATGGGTCGGCCTATGGGTCGGCCTAAGGGTCGCCCTACGGGTCCGCCTACGGGCCGGCCTATGGGTAGGTCTATGGGTCGGCCTATGGGTCGGCCTATGGGTCGGCCTATGGGTGGGCCTATGGGTCGGCCTACGGGTCGGCCTACGGGCCGGCTTATGGGTCGGCCAACGGTCCGGCCTACGGGCCGGCCTACGGGTCGGCCTACGGGTCAGCCTACGGGTCGACCTATGGCTAGGTCTATGGGTCGGCCTATGGGTCGGCCTAAATGTCGGCCTATGGGTCGGCCTATTTGCGGCCTAAGGGTCGGCCTAAGGGTCGGCCTAAGGGTCGGCTTACGGGCCGGCCTAAGGGGTGGCCTATGGGTCGGCCTATGGGCCGGCCTATGGGCCGGCCTATGGGTCGGCCTATGGGTCGGCCTATGGGTCGTCCTATGGGTCGGCCTATGAGTCGGCCCAAGGGCCGGCCTATGGGTCGGCCTATGGGTCGGCCTATGGGTCGGTCTACGGGCCGGCCTATGGGTCGGCCCTATGGGTCGACCCTTGGGTCGTCCTATGGGTCGGTCTATGGGTTGGCCTCTGGGTCGGCCTCTGGGTCAGCCTACGGGTCGGCATATGGGTCGGCCTATGGGCCGTCCTATGGGTCGGCCTGCGGGTCGGCCTATGGGTCGGCCTATGGGCCGGCCTATGGGTCGGCCTATGGGTCGGTCTATAAGTCGGCCTACGGGTCAGTCTGTGGGTCGGCCTACAGGCCGGCCTATGGGTCGGCCTATTGGTCGGCCTATGGGCCTGCCTATGGGTCGGCCTACGGGTCGGTCTATGGGTCGGCCTATGGGTAGGTCTATGGGTAGGCCTATGGGCCGGCCTCTGGGTCGGCCTCTGGGTCGGCCTCTGGGTCGGCCTCTGGGTCGGCCTATGTGTCGGCCGGTGGATCGGCACAAGGGTCGGCCGATGGGTCGGCCGATGGCACAAGGGTCGGCCGATGGGTCGGCCGATGGGTCGGCCTATGGGTCGGCCTATGGGACGGTCTATGGGTCGGCCTATGGGCCGGCCTAAGGGTCGGCCTATGGGTCGGCCTATGGGTCGGCCCAAGGGCCGGCCTATGGGCCGGCCTACGGATCGGCATATGGGTAGGTGTATGGCTAGGTCAATGGGCCGGCCTACGGGTCGGCCTAAATGTCGGCCTATGGGTCGGCCTGTTGGTCGGCCTAAGGGTCGGCCTACGGGCCGTCCTAAGGGGTGGCCTATGGGTCCGCCTATGGACCGGCCTATCGGTCGGCCTACGGGCCGGGCTATGGGTCGGCCTATGGGTCGGCCTAAGGGTCGCCCTACGGGTCCGCCTACGGGCCGGCCTATGGGTAGGTCTATGGGTCGGCCTATGGGTCGGCCTATGGGTCGGCCTATGGGTGGGCCTATGGGTCGGCCTACGGGTCGGCCTACGGGCCGGCTTATGGGTCGGCCAACGGTCCGGCCTACGGGCCGGCCTACGGGTCGGCCTACGGGTCAGCCTACGGGTCGACCTATGGCTAGGTCTATGGGTCGGCCTATGGGTCGGCCTAAATGTCGGCCTATGGGTCGGCCTATTTGCGGCCTAAGGGTCGGCCTAAGGGTCGGCCTAAGGGTCGGCTTACGGGCCGGCCTAAGGGGTGGCCTATGGGTCGGCCTATGGGCCGGCCTATGGGTCGGCCTATGGGTCGTCCTATGGGTCGGCCTATGAGTCGGCCCAAGGGCCGGCCTCTGGGTCGGCCTATGGGTCGGCCTATGGGTCGGCCTACGGGCCGGCCTATGGGTCGGCCCTATGGGTCGGCCTATGGGTCGGCCTATGGGCCGGCCTATGGGTCGGCCTATGGGTCGGTCTATAAGTCGGCCTACGGGTCAGTCTGTGGGTCGGCCTACAGGCCGGCCTATGGGTCGGCCTATTGGTCGGCCTATGGGCCTGCCTATGGGTCGGCCTACGGGTCGGTCTATGGGTCGGCCTATGGGTAGGTCTATGGGTAGGCCTATGGGCCGGCCTCTGGGTCGGCCTCTGGGTCGGCCTCTGGGTCGGCCTATGGGTCGGCCGGTGGATCGGCACAAGGGTCGGCCGATGGGTCGGCCTATGGGTCGGCCTATGGGACGGTCTATGGGTCGGCATATGGGCCGGCCTAAGGGTCGGCCTATGGGTCGGCCTATGGGTCGGCCCAAGGGCCGGCCTATGGGCCGGCCTACGGATCGGCATATGGGTAGGTGTATGGCTAGGTCAATGGGCCGGCCTACGGGTCGGCCTAAATGTCGGCCTATGGGTCGGCCTGTTGGTCGGCCTAAGGGTCGGCCTACGGGCCGTCCTAAGGGGTGGCCTATGGGTCCGCCTATGGGCCGGCCTATGGGTCGGCCTGCGGGTCGGCCTATGGGTCGGCCTATGGGTCGGCCTATGGGTCGACCTATGGGTCGGCCTATGGGTTGGCCTACGGGCCGGCCTATGGGTCAGCCTACGGGCCGGCCCTTGGGTCGTCCTATGGGTCGGCCGATGGGTCGGCCTATGGGTAGGTCCATAGGTCGGTCAATGGGTAGGCCTATGGGCCGGCCTATGGGTCGGCCTATGGGTCGGCCCAAGGGCCGGCCTATGGGTCGGCCTATGGGTAGGTCTATGGGTAGGCCTATGTGCCGGCCTATGGGTCGGCCTATGGGTCGGCCTATGGGTCGGCCTATGGGTCGGCCGGTGGATCGGCACAAGGGACGGCCTATGGGTCGGCCTATGGGTCGGCCTATGGGTCGGTCTATGGGTCGGCCAATGGGTCGGCCTATGGGTCGGCCTATGGGTCGGCCTATGGGCCGGGCTATGGGTCGGCCTGCGGGTCGGCTTATGGGTCGGTCTATGGGCCGGCCTATGGGTCGGCCTATAGGTCGGTCTATAAGTCGGCCTACGGGTCAGTCTGTGGGTCGGCCTACAGGCCGGCCTATGGGTTGGCCTATTGGTCGGCCTATGGGCCGGCCTATGGGTCGGCCTCTGGGTCGGCCTATGGGTCGGCCTATGGGTCGGCCGGTGGATCGGCACAAGGGTCGGCCAATGGGTCGGCCTATGTAACGATAATTATACTTATAATATTTCCGACTTATAACCAATGGTTAACGGAACTCACTAAAGTGAGGAACGACCGTTGGGTTAGTTGGAGACGATAAATGCGGAGCCCTGTCGTACATCAAGATCTCAAGGCGTCGGCCTCATAGGCCGACTGGTGGAGCTGATGGGATTGAATTCTATTCTCTGGTGTCTGTTGACACCACCTCACTTGGCATATGTTTATGATATTAGGTAGATTACTTCTTGGTAAGCTGTTTAGGTGGGCGCCGTCTTCGTCTCCTTCCTCGGGTCGTTCTTCGGTCGTCGCTTTGGCGACGCCTGGTACCTCGGTGAGTTTCCCTTCCGCTGCGTAGCGTAGCTTAAACGTTACAGCCTATGGGTCGGCTTTTGGGACGGCCTATGGGTCGGCCTATGGGGCGGTCTATGGGTCGGCCTATGGGCCGGCCAAAGGGCCTTTTTGGGCGGGGCCCCAGCGCGAAGCGCCCAGGGGGGCCCCGCCCTGTAGGATTGCCCATGTCCGTGTCTGGGTTCTGGGTTCTGGGATCTGGGATGGAAGTAATTGGACAAGTGCAGACTTTCGGCCAACGGAAAGGCTGCATAAGTAAAAGATTACATTCTTTATTGCACGGTAAATTTATTATTGGAACCCAACATCGCATGAGTACAAACCAGTTTGGCAGTCTCCATGGACCGAGGCTGAGGTCAAACCAACACCTCTCGGCCTATAATTAATTCCAGAAGAGTCATCGTTCCTTAAAGTGGAATTCTGACATGACGGCGTGAAATGAATCTTCGTTTCGGCAAGCAACCAACTATGTTTGCATTGCGAACATTCTTCCCGCGACCACACCACAGCAGCTCTGCTAGCCGGTCCGATCGTCTTGACGCATATTACTATTACAAAGGTTGCAAGGATCAAACCATGAGGGGCAAACTGCTGGTTGTTGGACGCCAAGCCGCCGATGCACGCACGATTCATCTGCGGGCCGCTCAACAAGTCCAGTCGGCAACCTAGGGGACTTCTACATTCCCTGTCCTAATGTTTTCAAGCCTCCTCTACGACGAATACCTCGGTAGCGAAGACTGTGCACTCTCGTCGGCAACTGCACGTCATCATCGCGACCCTCTCAAACAGTTCCGCTGTCCTTCTATTGGCAAGTCAGCCTGCGTGATGTGTGAATGATACACTGCATGTCTACTGTCAAGTAACTTCAGCCAATGCGCTGGCCGGAAGAGTTGCACAGTGCCGAGACGGCGCGCGATGCTAAACATGGGGCGGATTGCTGAAAGCTCTGGCTGTCTATCAGCAGGAATGTTGACACTCTCACACTTCACGCCCTCGCCGCCCTAGCACTCAACTTAACCCGTACGGATTTAGTGGGGCCCCGCCCTTTTTCCGGCTTCAAGGAAGCCGACACCAACCCCTTGTCTTGTAACAGGTAGCTCATGGCATTCAACGAATACCCGCGACCGGGTCTCGGGTTCTTCCGACCGGCCATAGGATTACCCTCACCCGATTTCAGAATAACCGCTACAGGTATACGATTCTCAATGCCCCGGAAACAGATACTCGTTAATACCAAACGGTTACGCAAAATAGTTTTCCGTTACATGTCGCCGTGACACGGCACGTGTATCGGATACCCGAAATCGACCCCCATGAGTACTCTCTGGCACCACACGTAGTCAAAGAGCGGCACTAGGTTGAAACCTGCAAATTTGAATGTTCAGAGCTGTTCAGAGCCGTGTGTCGTAAGCATATCTCCTGACCTGACAGGTGATTGGCTTCTGGACTTTCTGGTTTTATGTGAGCGAATTTGCAATGAAGGCCGCTTACAAGAATCGGATGTCGGATGTTGGGTGAGCGGAGAACCTGCGGCGCTATTTTTGGGTTTCGGCGCTTGCGACGTAGGCTTGTAGGCACCGGAGAAGCGGACTGCATGCGCGTGTGCCCCTGTGTGCCCGAGTACTCACTCCGGCACACCAGCCACACCACCAAACCAATGCTAAAGCTTGCAGTGGGCCGAGACGCATATGTTCCCAAGCGCTCATCAACCGCTTTCTAAGCGCCGACACAATTGCCCCCTCGTGGAGTGGTTTACTCAACAACCAATCAACGCAATCAACCCCAGTGACGTCCTGCAGCTTTCTCACTCAAAATATCAGTGTCAAGCGTTGTTAGCAATCGCACTACACTGAGGCGCCCCACCCAACCCCTGCTGGGTCCGAAAGGGCGTTGTCGTGCTCCAGCATGGGTTACATATATGCGCGGTTGGACGCGATAGGTCGCGAGTCAGGATTAGATGTTGAACGGACCAAACTAATGCCCCGCGAGTCTATATGCGCGGCAGGCAACGCTAGAAGCGTGTGAAACTAGCTTGCTCCCGCATGAGCAAGACATGTTCGTGTTGAAGTCAGTCGTTGGTAGCACAGACCGCGGCTCGCTGAGCCCTTAGTTGCGCAGCACTATCAAGTGCCCGAGCGCTATAGCCGAGAAATGGAGAGAAACAAGATAAATGACGACGGCTATAACTGACTTAGGGCGAGAGCGATTGTGCAGACGCAAACCAATTGGCGGTTATTAATAATACGTCTCGGCTTCATGTGTCCCATGGGTCAATGGGCGCCAAGCCATCTAAATATTGGTCTGAGATATATTGTGATGCCGCGAACCACCAGCAACATTTGTTAGGGTGATCGCGACGGTGCGATATACCGATGGAATTAGGGAAAAAAAGAAGCTGGTGGTAGCTGCAAGGGATTTGCATTGGACGTACTAGGTTGTACGGATAAGGTACATGGGTACAATGACGCAGGAGTGACGTCATCGGGCCCATACAGATCCGGTACAATGACGCAAATATGACGTCATCAGGCCCTAGGATGGCTTGTTGGGCCTTATGCGCCATGAGTATATAAGGCGATGGTCTGTAGCCATTCGGGATCACATTCGGACACTCATCATCAACAACCTTGGAACCTATACAAACATTCTTACTGACCCAAGGGTCCCTGGATCTCACACCTTGTAACCCTTAAGGTCAATTCTCTGTCCAAAGCCTCGGTATCTTTTCATATCATTCGCACAAACACCCCAGCTGTCAGCTGTCTTCAGTCAGTAGCCATTCGGGATCACATTCGGACACTCATCATCAACAACCTTGGAACCTATACAAACATTCTTACTGACCCAAGGGTCCCTGGATCTCACACCTTGTAACCCTTAAGGTCAATTCTCTGTCCAAAGCCTCGGTATCTTTTCATATCATTCGCACAAACACCCCAGCTGTCAGCTGTCTTCAGTCATCGTCCAAGATCCCCCTTCCCCTCCGAACCTCCCCGGTTCGACAAGGCCCTTCGCCATCCAATGCCGGACACCAAGCCCTACTTTAGCCAACCCTACAGTACCCAAAGCTTGGGCCCAAGGCCTCTAGACGTTACGCTGCACTCGCATCTCGATTAATAAACCTTCCGCATCTCGATATAGTTAGACATCAGAGGATCAGCTAAAGGGAGCTGAAGGGAACAAAGCACAGTGTACATCGTCGTTATACGGCACTGTGTGCGGCTGTGCAGCTCTGTGAAACGTTCCTGCAGACGCTTAGGGCCTATCTTAGCCCGCGTATCACTCGCGAAAATTTTTGGGTGTACGCGCTAGGTGGCCCGACGCGCGCGGGTGGTATCGAGACTAGGTTCAGAGTCTCGCCAGCCGTTTCCCTTCTATCAAGTACGTCTATCCAGTCCAACGTCACGACATGGACCACATCATACCTGCTGCTGAAGGACGTCCGCATCCCTCAAGCGTCAACTCTGTGCCCATTTACAATTTGGGTGACAGTGCACGCCAATGGGTGGCACGCATCGAACGATGCGGTCGCATGTACGGATGGAGCGAAGCTACCCAGCTAGACGTCGCCATTTGCCGGCTAGGTGACGAAGCCACTTGCTGGCAGACTGGCATGGCCGCTGCTATCAACGATTGGCCTGCCTTCCGGGCCGCGTTCCTAGAGCGGTTTGAAGTCACACAGGAGGAGCTATTTAGCCGCCTGGCTCATTGCCGCCAAGGCAGAAATGAAACCGTCAGAAAATACGCGGACCGTTATCGCGACCTGGCGGCTCAACTGAGTGTTGATGTACAGCTGGATCCCATCCACATGTACAACTTCCTCCAGGGGCTACACGTGAAAGTGTACAGCCAAGTGTTCCTACTGCGTCCGCATACTCTGGACGAGGCTATCAGGGACGCCATCTACGTCAGCGAGGGCATGGATCGCCAAGGCCTCTACAGCGAGTTCGAAGCTATTCCCTTCCCACGGGCCCGATTTGAGCCACGTGGCAATGGGCAGCGGCCGCAGGGTCGTTGGGATGACCGTCGGGACGAAGGACCTAGGGTCAATCACCCCTGGAACGACAGGCATGAAGGACCGCGAGGAAATGAGCGCTGGGATGATAAACGCGGAGAAGGACTGCGGGGAAATGGGCGATGGGATGATAGGCGCAATGACGGTTACCGTGGAGTACCGCCTCCGCCACCCCATTTTGGCCCAGGCCGGTTTGATGGCCCCCGAGTACCAGCCGCACCCGCGCCAGTAGAGCCACGACGACCAGATATGAAGCCTGTAAACGTTCCCTGGGCTGGCCGCCCCCGTCCAGAAGAGCCCGCCGCAGCCACCCCAGACGCTGCCGTCCAAGCCCAGGTGGATGATCTCGCACGGCAGATGGCGAAGCTGTCCCTACTGATGGAACCGAGGCCGAAGGTACAATACTATGATCCCTACTTCCAGCTCGGAGAGGACCTGCATTTAGCCCAGGTGGAGGAACCAGCCTATCATTCGCAGTGGGAGCCTCAGGCGTACGCCAAAAGAGTGGCTGATTTCGGCCCCATGCCACTGCCTCGCAAGCGTCCGACGGCAGCCCCGCATCAGGACACACCCCTGGCGGATGGTATTACTTCCGGACGACAGCAACACTGGTCAGCCCCAGTTGGCGGCGTACGGGCTGCGCCGGTAGAACCAGCAGCGCCTCAGCGACCTACACCAATGCAGTGGGAGCAAAACCGTGAAGCTGCTCCACCCCGAGAGGTAGCTCCGACCGGACCTGCGGCACGGGATGCTGCCGCCGCTTTCCGTCCTCGTCGGAAGCCAGGAGAGCCCAGTGACCGCACAGATCCTATACCAGCTGATCCACAAGAGGAGGAGCGCCGGATAGCTGAGGAAATCATAAGCAAGGTCAACAAGTATCCCCTTGCCCTGGGTACAGCCCTGCGCTGCGATCCTGTCAGCATTTACTCCAAAGTCGGGGGACGAGTGCTGGGCCTCGCTCGGCAGCATGTGGCCGACACATCAGCGGCAATCTACGGGCCGCCGAGACCTCCACAGCCCGGCGTCACTGGCGTCATGCACACTGCACACATATTAAGGAGTAGCGTACCGCGACCGATGAAGCCGATTGGTGGAGCCGCGCATCAGTGGCAGGTCTGCAAGGCCAACGTGTACATTACCAATGGGCAAGGAGAGATAGTCCCGATTCCCGTAAGCGTAGCTCAATTGGTAGAGCACTCGCTTGTCAATTCGGTGGTCATGGGATCGATCCCATGCTTGGTCGAATTGGTAATGGGTAGATGTGGGTTCGAATCCCACCGCTGGCCCCTGGCATTAGCCAGGGTGAATAACGGTGAGTCCGGCCCGCTAAACTCCGGATCGTGCAGGGGCGCTCAAGAAAATGTCCCAGATCAATCAGTCCGCCCGTCAGGTCTGATTCACCCTGGTGATCGCGCCGAACGGAGAAGAAATTACTCCCTAGGCCGGGTCCCCTAAACACACGCGAGAGTCTGTCTCCGCGTAAAATTAATTAATTAATAGTCCCGATTCCCGCAGTCATCGACAGCGGAGCGTCGCACAGCGTTGTCACACGGGACACACTGCGCCGCCTGGACCTACTACATACCATGGAAGATACTGATGTGACATTTCTCAACGCCGACGGTAATCGGGGTCGTGCCGCCGGACGTGTCTCTGATTTGCAAGTATCAACCGACGACTTGACAATACTACTATGCCCTTTCGTCAGTACGGCAGTCAACTACCAGCTACTGCTCGGAACGGATTTCCTGTATCCGATACGGGCCAGCATTTCGTATGGACACAACTGCCTGGAGTATACCAACGACAACGATCAGCGGTCCAGCATCGCCATCCAATTCCTACGGACCCAACCAGCCGCGACCCTCATGGCTGCACATGGCAACAGCCACACGGATGCATACGGTGCTACTACGCAACCAACCGGTACGGAGGCCTACGTCTTCAATCCCGAGGGAAACGCCTCTACCGCAGAAAGTCCGTCCAGCACTGAACCAGCTGCGCCGGTACAGGAGGATGAAATTGCGGCAGCTCTACGCAAAGAATACATGCAGGAGATAGAGCAGGAGTTTGACAGCATGGTTGACCACATAATTGAACGCCTACTGGCGGGCCAGAGTCCCGACAACTCGGAAGAGAACAGTAATGAGGGGAATCAATCGGATGAGTGGAGTCTTGTCAGCTGGGCAAGGGATGAGCCTAGCGACACACTTACCATTGATTGGCCCACCGAGGAGGAGGAGGAGGCGTCGCAAATAAGCAAGTCACCCTCAAATGCCTGCGACTGCGACAGCGATAAGGAAAACATGAGTCCCGAGGAGATAACTCGGCCCTCTTCACCTGCATTCGGAGGTTTTCGGACACCCAACTGTACCTCCAGCACTGGACTGCTAATTCCCCGCTTACTGGCTGACGGAAACTACAGCCCTGGTACTGTTACCACAACAACTGAGGATTTGCTGGGACCAGCTGCTCCTCCCAGCAGTCTGGACCACGACGGCCATCTGCAGGAGGCCCAAATGCGGGGCACTCTCGCCCAAGCACAGCGAGGGGATCAAGGGGCTTCACCTGAGCTACGAGAGCTCTTGAGCAGCAAGGTGATACCAGCGTTATCTGAGCTGGAACAGCAGGCCCTCTACAACTGCCTGCTGGCAAACAGCGACATGTTCGCCCTCAACAATCGAGAGTTGGGTCTTACGACTTGGGTCACCATGAAAATCGACACGGGCGACCAACCACCTATCGCGCAGAACCCCTATCGGCTCTCGCGCACCGAGAAGGCTTCCGTCGACGCTGAAATGGCCCAAATGCTGAGTGACGGCATCATCGAGCTGTCAAACAGCCCGTGGGTATCCCCGGTGGTGGTGGTGCCAAAGAAGAACGGCGAACTAAGGCCGTGTGTGGACATGCGGAAGGTCAACGATGTGACCAAAGCCATCAGGTTCCCAATCGGGCACATTCGGGACATCCTGGACGTTGCAGCCCCAGCTGGTGGACGAACGCGTTACTAATCCAGCCTGGACTTAAAGTCAGGCTACTGGCAGGTACCATTGGCGGACGAAGCCTCCAAGGAGCGCACTGCTTTCGCCACTCCAACCGCTCAATACCAGTACAAGCGGATGCCTATGGGACTGAAGGGTGCAGCGGCCGTATTCGCCACTCTCATGCATAAGGTTCTAGGACCTCTGCTAACGGACCCGCTTCCAAACAACACCCCGTACAATGGCATACGGAGGGAGCGCTGCGTGGTCGTTTACCTGGACGACATCCTCATCTTCAGCGATTGTAACGATATTTATACTTATAATATTTCCGACTTATAACCAATGGTTAACGGAACTCACTAAAGTGAGGGACGACCGTTGGGTTAGTTGGAGACGATAATTGCGGAGCCCTGTCGTACATCAAGATCTCAAGGCGTCGGCCTCATATGCCGACTGGTGGAGCTTATGGGATTGAATTCTATTTCTCAGGTGTCTGTTGACACCACCTCTTACTACTGTATGTTTCTGATATTAGTTAGATTAGTGCTTGGTAAGCTGTTTAGGTGGGCGCCGTCTTCGTCTCCTTCAACTGGTCGTTCTTCGGTCGTCGCTCTGGCGACGCCTGGTACCTCGGTGAGTTCCCTTCCGCTGCGTAGCGTAGCTTAAACGTTACAATTGGCATCGAGTTCTAGGTCGCCTTCGCCGACCAAGAATGGCCAAGAAGAAGGACAAGACCAAGGCTGTTCCTAAACAACCTTCCTTTAATATTCCTGAGGATGATGCGACTCCAGTCGTATCAGGTCGTGAGCCGGCTGCGGCCGATCACACCAATCCTCTCCCCGGAGCGACTCCAGTCGCGGTTACGGGTACTAATTCGTCTCCTCAAGGAGCAACTAAGGCCAAAGGATCTATGCCTGAGGCCGGCATTCAGCCACAAACTCTTCCGCCGCAAGTCGCCGCTACCATCGCAAATGCAAGCGCGCGACGCGTATGGCGGACTTTCATTAAAAAGTTTGCAGACATGAAAGACATTCAATTGCCTGCTAACTTCACTTCGCTGCCTGCCGCTGATCTCGTTGCGTTTGCGCAGAGCATCAACATGGACCCTGCGGCGCCGGCGGCGGCCCTTGCGGCTGCCTGTCCGGCGCCGAGCTGGACCCACGCGCCTACCTGTCGCACCTGGAATTTGATATGCCGCGGGATGCGGACGTCCAGGCGGCGCTGGCCAGCCTCCGCAGCAACGGCGGCGCGGGCGGAAGCAACGGCGGCGCCGGCGGCAGTACCGCCGGCGGCTGGCAAAGCCAGGAGGTGAGAAAGAAGGTTCCGGAGCCGTATAAGTTCACGGGGGCCACGGACAAGCATGTCACGTGCGTGCAAACGTGGTTCGATACCTTCATCACCTACTGCGACACCACTCACATCAACCCCATTCAGGACGGAGACAAGAAGCCCCCCAGGTGCATTCACTGCGCCGAGGAGTTCCCCGACGGCTTCCCGCCGTCGCACTTGCGAAAGTGCGACGTCTTTCAGCGCAAGCTGAAGGCCGGGTTGATCAAGGACGGCAGCAGGGGCAAGAAGGCGGACCGCAAAGATGGCAAGCGTTAGGCGCTTGGCAAGGACGCGGAGGGTGCGGGTTCTGACCCGCCAGAGCCAGCACGTGTGTCGAAAGCTCTAGGCTGTCGCGAAGCAGGTCCCAACCTGCCGGTTGCGCGCGTTGCTGTATCCCACGCTCTAGGTGTTCGGGATGGTGGAATTGGTGCCGTAGGCGCGGCGGGACCCCCGGACCATACGTTGGGGTCTCCGCCGGCCGCTCAGGGGGTCGTTTTTGAGCTTCCTCCACCTCCACCGCCGGGAAACGACGACCGCATGTTTTGCAGTCGAGAGTTTGCTCGGGTGCAGTCGGAGTTGGGCGTCAAGTTTACCTTTGACGCCGCATGTAACAATTCTGGCACCAATGCTCTGTGCGTTCCTTTTGCCTCACCCAGCCAATCTTTCTTCGATAAGGACGTTGGCGGGGAAACCCTCTGGATAAATCCACCAGTACACGAAGTGGTCAGATGGCAGCAGCACTACGCGAAATGCAAAGCTGCACAGCCCAGCACCACCAGTGCCATGTTCGTAGCCCCCAAGTGGCCCGTGCTTGAGCAGCACTTTCAGTCTCTAGGCTACGCGCTCTTTAAGGAGTACCCTATTGGAAAGCGGCTTTTCACCACTCCCAATAACGAGCGGGGCAAAGCTCAGCTCATGGGTATCCCTTGGCCGGTCCAGCTTTGGTACGATCCTCCCAAAACGGAGGCTGTACTGCGCTCCGTACAGAACAACTCGGGCTACAGCATGCACTTCCTCAGCAAAATGTACGGCAAAGAGGCCCAAACGCTCGTTGACAGCGGGGCTTGTGCAGTGGGAGCTGCCGACGGCTTTGTTGGCCAATCTTTGGTCAACAGCTTGCGCCTAAAGGTGCAGCCAGCGGCGGTTACTTCCGTACGCCTCGCAGACGGTTCGCTCCAGCAACTGTTGGGTCAAGTCGCCGTGCCCATCCGCATGGGCACATACCGCGACACAGTGCGCCTCCTTGTGATGCCAGGCGGCATGCCCGGCACGGACATTTTGCTTGGGACAGATTGGCTCAAGCGGCTCAAGGCCGTTATGAGCTGGGACAGTGATTCGCTCACCCTCCAAAGGGGGGGGAAGAGCCTTACACTGCACCCGACTTACGTACACAGGTCGGCTGACACCGAACCTGACCCAATCGCGGTCATGAACTACGTGTGCGCGCGGTTGCACCAAGCGACGTCGGTTCCGCTTCTGAGCGCCAAGCAAGCTGCAAAGCTGCTTACGCGGGGTGCGCGATCGTACCTAATGCTAGTACGCGAAGATAGCGTTGAGCCCGCGGACCCTACTCGTTGCGAATCCGCGACGGTTGGGGCTGCTACGTCAACTGATGCTCCTGCGCCCATCGACCTGGTACCGCAGTCGGAAATAGAAGCACTGAAATCCGAATTTTCAGATGTCTTCGCGGAGCTGAACGAGCCTCCACCGGAGCGTCCGGGAATAGGTCACACTATTCCCTTGGTAGAAGGCGCTCAGCCTCCCGCAAAACGTATGTACCGCTTAACTCAGGCTGAGCGGGAAGAGGTCAAAAAGCAAGTAGCGGATTTGCTTGCTAAAGGGTTCATCGAACCGAGCACCTCCCCATTCGGTGCGCCTGTTCTGTTTGTCGAAAAACAGTGATAAATTTGTACCAGCTGCGTGTCAGACTGGCTCCATGAGCTGAGCCGGGCCTAAGCCTCAAGAGACAGGACAAGAAGTCTCAAGCAAGCCACGGTTGTTACAATCAGCTGTCTGAGGTTGGAGACCTCAGCCAATAAATAGGTACTAGGTAAGATGCCGTACTGAGATGGGCCCGCCACATCTCTCAGGTAGCTGCAAGCCACATGACTGACTCTACGAGAGACAAGACCCTTCGAATGTGTTTGGATTATAGAGCATTAAACAAAATCACCGTCAAGCGGAGATACCCAATGCCGTCCATAACCGACCTCTTCGACCAGTTGCAAGGCGCAAAAGTCTTTTCAAGCCTTGACTTGCAACAGGGTTACTACCAAATCCGCATTACACCTGAGGACAGACCTAAAACGAGCTTCCTCACGCCTGAGGGACAGTTTCAGTTCAAGGTCCTTTGTTTCGGCCTGACTAATGCGCCCGCAACGTTCCAATCCACCATGGCAACGATTTTTCGGGAGCACATTGGTCGATTTGTTCTCGTGTATTTGGACGATATACTTATTTTTTCTAAAACGGCACAAGAACATGTACGGCACCTCCGTATTGTACTTGAGCTGTTACGTGAGCACAAGTTCAGGGCAAAATTGCCTAAGTGCGACTTCAATAAAGCGGAATTGAAGTTTTTGGGGCACATCGTGGGCAGGGACGGCCTTAAGGTCGACCCGTCTAAAGTAAAAGTGGTACAGGACTGGGCCACTCCCACAAACGTTTCGCGTCTCAGGTCATTCCTGGGATTAGCGAATTATTTTAGGCGATTTATACAGGGTTATTCATCGCTCGTTGCCCCACTCACGTCATTAACGGGTGCTCAAGTACCTTGGGATTGGACACCGGAATGCCAATCCGCGTTTAATGGCGTGAAGCACGCACTTACGAACGCACCGGTGTTAGTTCTGCCAGAACTGGACAAACCTTTTGAGGTTTGGTCCGACGCGTCCGTATTCGGGACGGGTGCCATCCTCTTGCAGGACGGTCGGCCGGTGGCTTACACAAGCCAGAAGTTTACTCCTGCGGAGATAAACTACACAACCACCGACCAGGAATGCCTTGGGGTTATCCATGCGTTAACCGAATGGAGGTGCTATCTTGACGGGGCACAGCACGTCACTTAAGTCACCGATCACCAACCCCTGGTATATCTGCAAGACCAGAAAAGCAATAATTTGCTTTCGCGCCGCCAAGCGCGCTGGATGGAATACCTTTCTCGTTTCAAGTTCGAATGGGAATATCGTCCGGGCAGAATTAACGTGGCCGACCCTATTAGCAGGGTACACGAGCCTACGGTGGCAGCTGCGCTCACACGGTCAAGCATCGTCGCTGATCTCTTGACGCGGATCCAGCGAGGGTACCACAAGGACCCATCCTTTGCTGACCCATTACGGATAGCTGGGCTGTACTATAACACGTCGCGAGGCCTCTGGCAAAAAGGCCAACGGGTGGTGATCCCCGACGCTGACGGGTTGCGCGATCTGATCATGGCTGAATACCATGACAGTATCACATCTGGGCATAGAGGAATAAGCCGCACAAAGGAAGTTATTTCCCGCTCGTACTGGTGGCCCACTCTGGACGCAGACGTGGCCGAGTATGTCGGAAGATGCCCCGAATGCCAGCGCAACAAGCCTTCCAACCATAAGCCGTATGGAAAGCTACAGCCCCTCCCAATACCGGAGACAAATTGGGAGAGCGTGTCACTCGATTTGATCACGCAGCTACCGAAAACCGCTAAGGGCCACGACGCCGTACTTGTGTTTGTGGATCGGCTCAGCAAAATGGTGCACTTTGCTGCCACTCACACCGACGTCAGTGCTGAGGAGATAGCGTGGCTATACCTCGAACACGTTTTCAAGCATCATGGGCTGTCCAGGTCCCTGGTGTCTGACCGTGGAACTCAATTCACCGGTCATTTTTGGCAGGAGCTGTTTAAGAGCCTTCGCACCAAACTACGCATGAGCACCGCTTACCATCCGCAAACGGACGGTCAGACGGAGCGCATGAACCGGCTCTTGGAAGAAACCCTTCGGCACTACGTCAATCCGACGCAGGATGATTGGGACAAACATCTGCCCTTAATCGAGTTTGCAATCAATAACTCGAAGCAGAGCAGTACCAATACAACGCCGTTCATGCTCAATTCGGGTCACCAACCTCGGGTTCCCGCGGATGTTGACATCGAATTGGAGAATGGCAAAGTCCCATCGGCCAAAGAGTTTGCTTCCATTATGCGGGAACGCATCGCTGCGGCCCGCAGGCACCTGAAAGCGGCTCAGGATCGCCAACGCACTGCCTATAACCGCAAACGAGAGGATATCTCGTTTGACATTGGAGAAAACGTGTTGCTCTCTACATCCAACATTTCGTTGAAGTCCCCTGGCGCAAAGAAGTTGCTGCCCAAATACATTGGGCCCTTCAAAATCCTGGCGCGCGTAGGTTCGGTGGCCTACAAACTTGACTTGCCAGCGGGATACAAAATTCATCCAGTCTTCCACGTTTCGCTCCTAAAGCCTTACAAAGGTGACGGCACTTATCAACCGCCGCCCGCCTTTGTACTGGAAGGCGAGGAGTACTGGAGCGTGGACAGTATCATCGACTTACGGGAACGCAAAATCGGGCGTAAAACACGCCGCGAATTTCTTGTAAAATGGGCCGGATTTGGTCCCGAACATAACACTTGGGAGCCTGAAGAGTCCCTTCGAAGGGATTCCTTGGTTGCCGAGGAGGTCGATGCCTTCCTCACTAAGCGCACCCAGGCACCGCCTCCCCGGGTTAAGCCTACATCTCGGCGCAGGCGCGTCAAAGGACAGCGCCGCCGGTGAATACTGGCATCGCTCCCGGGACGTTCGCTTCAAAGGGGGGGGAGTGTAACGATATTTATACTTATAATATTTCCGACTTATAACCAATGGTTAACGGAACTCACTAAAGTGAGGGACGACCGTTGGGTTAGTTGGAGACGATAATTGCGGAGCCCTGTCGTACATCAAGATCTCAAGGCGTCGGCCTCATATGCCGACTGGTGGAGCTTATGGGATTGAATTCTATTTCTCAGGTGTCTGTTGACACCACCTCTTACTACTGTATGTTTCTGATATTAGTTAGATTAGTGCTTGGTAAGCTGTTTAGGTGGGCGCCGTCTTCGTCTCCTTCAACTGGTCGTTCTTCGGTCGTCGCTCTGGCGACGCCTGGTACCTCGGTGAGTTCCCTTCCGCTGCGTAGCGTAGCTTAAACGTTACAGCGATACACTCGCAGATCACGTACGACATCTTCAGCAGGTGTTTGACTTGCTGCGCATGGCAGGCCTGAAGGTGGCTGCAAAGAAGTGTGTATTTGGGCAGCGGCGTGTGGTGTTCCTCGGCTTCCTGCTGGACGGCGAGCGAGGCACCATCAGCCCCAACCCCACAAGCATTTGCAAGATCGCCGCCATCCCTTCGCCTAACAATGTCAAGGAGCTACGAGCATGGCTGGGAGCCATCGGTTACTATCGCGAACTCATTCCAGGGTTCGGTCTGATTGCAAGACCGTTGTATCAGCTTCTCAAGCAAGGAGTCGAATGGTGCTGGGGCAATCACCAGGAGGAAGCGCTCAACGAGCTACGTGGAGTCCTGCTGCATGAGCCCATCTTGCGCGCCCCGGATTTCCAGCGGCAGTTCATCGTCCAAGTGGATTGGTGCCAGACCGCTGTAGCAGCTTGCTTGGCGCAGAAGGACGGTACTGGGCAGGAGTACGCTGTGCAGTTCGCCAGCAAAGCTCTGAGCGGGCCCCAGCTGAACTACAGCAGCGCAGATGGAGAGGCCTACGCTGCCCTCTGGGCTATCAAGCATTTCCATCCCTACTTGTATGGCACCAAGTTTCTCCTGGTCACAGATTCTATGGCAGTACGGCATCTTCGTACAGCCAGCGCCAAAGACCTACAAGGCAAGCTTGGGCGCTACGCTATCAAACTACAAGCCTACGATTTTGAGGTGGTGCACAAGTCCGGGCGGCGGAACACAAACGTCGATGGACTGAGCCGCCTGGGACATCTGCTTCCTTCAGAGCAGGAGACATACGAGGGCACTTCTGACACCAGCGAAGAGCAAGAGACGGCCGCGATTCTGGCCTGCTCTGTTGCAGCCGTCTCCGAGGAAGTACAGCTTCTTCTCTCAGATGGTATCACGGACGCCTATGGGCACAGCCCGGAACCAGACATGGCCCCACGAATCGCCGCACTTATGAGTACCGAGTATCGGAACAGCACCCAGGCACGGCCCATGAGTCCCCTGCCTGCGGTCCGCCAACGGTTGCCGCAGCCAACTTCGACTATCAATGCGGGAGCCATCAAGCAAGGGAAGCGCCCTGCCGAGGAGCCAGCAATCAATGTCTCCACTGATGGACCCGGGCCCTCTGTTCCGCTCCCAACCCCAATCAAGCGCCGCCGCATTTATGTGCCAAATTCACAGCTGGCGATGTACGCTGAGCCACCTGAGTCTGAGCCCTCGGAGACAGACGTGGACCCTAGTCTCGTATGCGCCGTGTGCCTTAAAGGACGGCCCAGCTCAACATTGCTACTCTGCGATGCGCCAGGCTGCGCTCTGGCCTGGCATACGTCTTGCCTGGATCCTCCGTTGTCAACTGTTCCGGCAGGCTCATGGTTCTGCCCCCTCCATACCAGCCAATCAACTGCGCCACGACCGCAGCCCCACCCTGTTCCCACTCCTGCGGCCTCGCACCCTGCTTCGGGTCGCCCGACTGTATTGCATTGCACATGCATCTCACAGCATGTAGTATGGGCCAGCCATAGAAAGATGAGGAAGGGGGCGAAGGGTGGGCGAGTAACGATAGGATAGGAATATGCACATTCGCCTATACTTCGCATGACCAATGGCCCCGCACACCCCACCGGCTTCGCTCGCTTTCACGGTTCTTTGTTAACCCACAGGCTGCACCTGAAGGTGGGCATGATGGCGAAGTCCTGGAAGCACGTGGTCAAGATCTTGAAAGCCTGCGGTGGGTACGCAATCGAGCGGACGTGTCACTGGTTCCAAAGTTGGGGTTAAGATATGCAGACGTATGCACCGCGGCGCGTTCCACCCCTTCGCATGTAGCCATCAACTGAACGGTCATCACTGGTTACCATTGGGATAAATAGGTCGTTCCAAAGGCGTTACTGGGACTGTCCCAGCGCTAGCGCACCTCTGCAGTGATCTTCTTTTCATTATCACCTTTGTGCCTTACACACCTGTAAAATATGGATATGCTGACCTGCCATGCAAAAATGTCCGGTTCCTTGCGTTTCTTGCATCCTGAACAGGCACGCGGCTCCACGAATCGGCCAGCACGGCTTTCTTAAAGAAGAAGAAGACCCAGGCCCCAGGTATGTTAACGCTTACTGGGGTGCTTCCCTCAATGGGTAGTATTTGGGCATGTTAGTACTTGAGCAGGTGAGACTGAAGCTCACAGCAAGTATGAGGTGCGGTTGTTATAGCATGTGTGTTCTCCAAGTAGGGTGTTTCTAAAACACCCCACATGTCCCATGCAGTGTTGGGTTTACGGTTCCTTTCCCTTCCACTTGCGCCTCCGACAGGGCCACGGAACTGCGCTGAGCTGGCAGCTAAGCCGAAGCCAGTTGCCGAGCAGGAGGAGCGACTCGACAACGAGGTGCCGCTGGGCTGGGCCGCTGGGGGCGAGGAGCAGCTGCAGGAGGAGGGCGAGCAGCCGGATCTGTCGGTAGAGAGGAGGGCGGGGAAGCGGCCCAGCTCTAAGCCATCCAGCCCGCGAAGCGCAAAGGCTGCGCACAAGGGCGTCAAACCCGGCGGGGGCAGCAAGGGCGGGCAGGGCAAGGGCAAAGAGAACAAGGGCGCCAAGGGCAAGGGCGTGAGGGACGCGGAGGGCAAGGGTGTGGACGGCGCAGGTGCGAGGGCCAGGCGCAGCAACCGGACGTGATGCGCTGGTTATGGCGGATTATGGTGAAGTTGATGTTGCCGAATGCAATCGGCACCATCACCCATATGGCACTTTTAGAGAAATGCCGTGATGGTTGTTGCGGATCAGTTAGGTCAGGAGCAAAGAATCATTTTATAGGTTATTGAGCGCGGCAGGATATTGAGCGCGGGAGCCCGGGAGCCCGTGCTATGCGGCAGCGTGGCAGCCCGCGCGGGAGCCCGGGAGCCCGTGCTATGCGGCAGCGTGGCAGCCCGCGCGGGAGCCCGAGAGCCCGTGCGGGAGTGTGGCAGCCCGCGCGGGAGCCAGGAACCATTTTATAGGTTATTGAGCGGGGTAGATTATTGAGCACGGGAGCCCGTGCGGGAGCGCGGCAGCCCGCGCGGGAGCCCGAGAGCCCGTGCGGGAGCGCGGCAGCCCGCGCGGGAGCCAGGAACCATTTTATAGGTTATTGAGCGGGGTAGATTATTGAGCACGGGAGTCCGTGCGGGAGCGCGGCAGCCCGCGCGGGAGCCCGAGAGCCCGTGCGGGAGCGCGGCAGCCCGCGCGGGAGCCAGGAACCATTTTATAGGTTATTGAGCGGGGTAGATTATTGAGCCCGGGAGCCCGTGCGGCAGCGTGGCAGCCCGCGCGGAAGCGCGGAAGCCCGTGCGGGAGCGCGGCAGCCCGCGCGGGAGCCAGGAATCATTTTATAGGTTATTGAGCGGGGTAGATTATTGAGCACGGGAGCCCGTGCGGGAGCGCGGCAGCCCGCGCGGAAGCGCGGCAGCCCGCGCGGGAGCCAGGAACCATATTATAGGTTATTGAGCGCGGTAGGTTATTGAGCGCGGGAGCCAGCGTGGGAACCCAGGAGCCTGCGTGGGAGCCCGAGAGCCCGCGCGGGAGCCTGGGGGATTCATGGCGCTCGTCATGGCGGAATGAATGACATCCTTCATAGCGTCGTTTGTACCGATCCAGGAAGATTCATGGCGCTCTTCATGGCGCGGTTAATGGCAGATCGGAAACCCTTCATAGCGTCGTTTGTAATGATCCAGGAAGATTCATGGCGCTCTTCATGGCGCGGTTAATGGCAGATCGGAAACCCTTCATAGCGTCCTTTGTACCGATCCAGGAAGATTCATGGCGCTCTTCATGGCGCGGTTAATGGCAGATCGGAAACCCTTCATAGCGTCGTTTGTACCGATCCAGGAAGATTCATGGCGCTCTTCATGGCGCGGTTAATGGCAGATCGGGGACCCTTCATAGCGTCCTTTGTACCGATCCAGGAAGATTCATGGCGCTCTTCATGGCGGGTCTTCATCTATTTTTCCGCATGGCAAACGTTCCCATGAAGCACGCCATGAACCGTGCCATGAACCAGCCCATGAAGAGAACCCTGCCTCCGCCATGAACCCGCCATGAAGTGGCCATGAAGAAGTGGCGTTCCCAGAGTGGCAGCATCTACCCGACTTGGCGGAAAATGCCAAGGTGTACCGATGGGTCAAGAGGACGCACAAGCTTGGCACCGATAGAGAGGGACCTTTCTTCTTTCAGTCGTACAATCTCACTGGCACACTGGCCCTTCTCAAGACCGCCACTGGTCAGCCTTTTACGATCCCTACTCACCAGATGCTGGAATAATAATAATAATAATAATAATAATAATAATAATAATAATAATAATAATAATAATAATAATAATAATAATAATAATAATAATAATAATAATAATAATAATAATAATAATAATAATAATAATAATAATAATAATAATAATAATAATAATAATAATAATAATAATAATAATAATAATAATAATAATAATAATAATAATAATAATAATAATAATAATAATAATAATAATAATAATAATAATAATAATAATAATAATAATAATAATAATAATAATAATAATAATAATACGCCCGACAGAGCCGAGGCGTGGGTTATGGGAGCAGGAGGGGTGGGGTGTCGGGTTGCCCCGATCCCAGGCCTCTCCCGCTACCGCGGTGAGATTGGGAGCCCGCCGTTGCGGCGGGTTAGGGCGGGTCGGCGCTGGTTGTGCTCTGTTGGCGGGGGTCCCGCTCCAGTTGCCTCCTGGCAGCGACAATTGCGTTCAACGCTCGGACAGCGTGGTCGTGGAGGTCGTTGCAGCATTTTTTGGCCGCTTCGTTGCTCGTTCCCAGTGAGGTCAGCAGTTGTCGCAGGTCTTTGCGGATGGTGCCGGCGAAGCCCAGGCTAATTGCTTCCTGTTTCGTGTAACATACTTTCCATCCGTGCGCCGTCAGCATCTGAGCTAGTTCCGCGTGTTGATGGGCCTTGTCGTTTTGTTTCTGTGTGTGATTTGTGTCGGCTGTGTAGCCTACTTCGATTATGTGTACAGTGTGCTCGCTGGGGTCATCTGGTCCCATGTATTTCGGTGAGCATGTGTCGCTGAGGGGTATGCTGGGGATAAGCAGCAGGTCAGGGCGCTTTTTGGACCGATCGTCGTCGGGGATGTTGGGTAGCAGCCACTTGGGCAGGCGTGTGCCGGCCACGTAGTCCGGCTTGTCCTCCATGCTGCATGCGTCCATGACGATAAAGCAGCCTCCATGGGCCCCTCTGGACAGTGTTCTAGTGATGGTTTGTACCGCTTGGTTGTGTCGCAGGGTATAGAGAGCGTGCATTCGCGCGTGTTGGCAGCCTCCCAGGATGTGTGCTCCTGAGTCAGGGATGCGTGTCTTTGTTTGGGGGTCTTTGCACACAGGGCAGTAGCCTGTGGACGTTGGGCCGCCCGGTACAAGGGGCATTCGAAAGAGCTTTGCGAGTTTGGCATTCCAGAGCTGTCCGTACAGGTAGTCGAGGCACCGTTTGTAATGCCGGTGCCGGCCCGTGCCCCGCTGCAGGGTTCTGGTGCTGGCATTGATCTCTAGGTCCGGTAAGGCATCCTCTACGTATTTGACGTATGCGGTCTCGTTGGTGTACCCATTGTGTGTCGTCTGGCTGACCAGAGTGTCGATGCCGCGGTTAAGGTCGTTGGCGTAGCGACCGGCGTTTACGTCGGTCCCCTCGGACTTCCGTAGCCACCAGTGTTTACTTCTTGGATTATTGTCTGCTTTCTCTATTACGGCTTCTGCCGGCAGCATTCCCTGCGCCGCAAGGATAGCAGCCTGTACGGCGGCTTTGTCCGCTTCTTCATTATATCGAACTCCTGTGTGTGCTTTGACTTTCAATAGCGACGTTTTAAGCTTGGCGACGGCCCGGGCTTTAAGTGCGGCAACGATGTCCTCGAGCAGTGCTCTATGTTTACTCAGCCGCAATTTTTGCGGGTTGTTTATCATCTTCTGGATCAAATGGAGCGATGCTTTGGAGTCCGTCCAAATGCTGAGGTGGGCTTGGTTGTGAGGTAGGCCGCGTCGCATGGTGAGTGCCTGATGTATCGCGCTTAGTTCACAGCGCGTAATTGTTTGACATCCGTAGGCTCCTGGGTTGACATCTATGAGGAGCGTATGTCCAGTCAGTGCGTCGACTGCTGCGGCGCCGAGTCCTAACATCTTGGTGTTCCCGACCTCGACTTCCCTAACCGACCCATTAGTATAGATGGAGGCGTGGGCGTTGTACCGAAGCGGGTTTGCTGCATGGAACGCCAGGTGCGCGGAGCGTCGTTCAGCGGGTGTGGGGTTGCTGCACTTACGAGAGGACACCGCCTGGTCAGGCGCTCCGGCAGTCATTTTGCGGACGCGTTTCCGTACCCACTGGGGGGCTATCCACGGCTGGGCTTGACCTGTAGGCGCTGGCAGGGTGGTGCGCATACCTAGCGCCTGCCGGAGGCTGCTCACGTGTGATTTGCCCGCGTCGTTACTGACCAGTAGCAGGGTCAGGCCAACCGGGTAAGGCTTGGTGTCCACGTTGAGCGTGGCGCTTTGCAGTATCCCCTTGGCGGCGAGCGAGTCGATGCTACCCACTTGCGTGACCAGGGGGTGCGATAGGTACCGGGTATACGGCGCTGTACGGGACGTGGGGACTACGATAAGGGTGGCGGTCTGCGTAGCCTCGGTCTTTTTGGCTTCCGCCCAGCCCAACGCCCACCGCAAGGCATGGTGGCCCTCCTCGGGTGTGGGTTCCGGGTGTGCGATGGACAAGCCGGTAAACGGTTGGGAGTATGCGTCATGGTTGGCCCCAAAGAGCATGTCTTCTGGGAAGCGTGAGAAGTACGTTTCAGTGCAGTTAGCCACATTTAAAGGGGACGCAAAGCGTTCTGTGCTTGAACCCATGGCATTCATGAGACGTGTTGTAAACTGTTCTCCGAGTCCTTGCTCGTGTGCCGCCTTAACGGGGTGTGTTTTGGTGCCCCCTCCATCACGGTAGCGCAGGAGGAGGCGTGCCACGTCTTCCTCGAAGCCACCCGCCGCTGCAAGCTTGGCGTGCGCCTCCGACCTCTTACATTTGGCGTCGGAGTGCCTTAGCCACAGGCTGCGCAGCAAGCTGTCCAGGAGCGTGCCGATGCATCGTCCCTGGGGGTCGTAAACAAGCGCGACTCCCTGCTCTAGGAGGCCTGCAGGAGTATCTCCGCTGCCGTCCCAAGGTGCGCGGTTAGAGGGTTCGGGGTCGCTGTGTTTGCCAATCTGGATGGTGTACCGCCCTGTCGGGCGGATGTCCCTATCCGGGTTGCCGGGATGTACATCGATTTCTACGTGTTGGCGTAGGAGCCGTTGTCCTCTGGCCTGGTTGAGGCATTCAGAGGCCCATTGGCCTTGCTGCTGCCTCGGATTAAGGTGCTGGTCTCGGGCTGGCGCAGTGCGCCCGGGGGCCGTCTCGGCTGCCGCCTCTAGGCGGTGTCGGAATGCATTGAGCAGCTCGTTCCAGTTGTCTTGGGTGGCCAGGCGCGTGCCTTCGTCCTCGGTTCGCGCCCAGTCTACTTCGATCCTTTCGGTGGGGGTTGCCGGATCTGCTGCGGCCTCGTACGGACGTGTTGCCGTGGGTAGGTATCCGTGCGCTGCGTACAGCTCGAGCGCCCCTTTGGTGATAACTGTGCTTTCCCACTCAACTTGGTAGAAGGTGCTGTGTGTGGGGTGCCGGGGTGTATCTCTGCGTTGCCGCTTTGCGGCTCGGGGGCCTGCTTCCACCCGCTTGCGGATCTGCGCGTGGATAAGGGCTACCCTCTCTTGCTCGCCGAATAGATATTGGTTGATGTTGTGGCCGTATTTAAGGGCAACCCCTGTGGGCCATTCTCGCTCTCCCCGCAGCATTTCTTCAAGCTGCGATGCGGTCCCCACTTCGGCTGCTAGTCCTGGGAGGTCGCGGTGACGCAGCAGGGCTTCACAGTGCGTGACGGTGAGTGGGCTTTCTCTGGGGTCCCATCCGGAGGCAGTTGTGTCCGTGATGTGGCGGGTGGGTTTTGGGCGCTGCCTCCTGATGTATGCCGTCATGGTTTCTTCGGTAGCGTTGCGTCGGGGCATGTGGCGCCGAGCTTCCCTTTGTTGCGCTGGGCGCCTCACCTGGCCCTCCTGGGATTCGACTTCCCGTCTCGGGGCCGCCGGATCTGGGCTGAGGTTGTGCGCGGCGGGCGAAGGGTCTGGCGGTGGGGCCCCGGTCGTGTCCCGGGGGCGTGACACCACATATCGCATGATATTTCCATGAGGAAGCGGCGTGGGTCCGTGTGTGTCATTCATGAGGTCCGTCATAATGGGTTCATTGGGGATGGCCCGCAGCTCCGGGGGCAGCGCAGTCACCCCTCGGTGCCTCGCCGCGCGGGCGCGTACACTGAGAACGGGGTTCAGTGCTAGGCTGAGTTGGTTCAGGGCGATGAGGTGTCGGGGCCCGACACTCCGTCCACCGATGCGTCGGAGCTGGTCCGTGGTAATGAAGTGTGCTCCTGTGTTCTTATCTTTCAGGACTCGGAGATCCAGGCCCAGCTCAAGCAGAGGCTGTACGCATCTGGAGAGGAGCGCGAGGGTTTTGGGCTCCGTCCCCGAGTTGCACGCCGCTAGAAGGTGAATGAGAGTGCTTGCTTTCCGTTCGTACCCTTTGCCACAGTCCGTGAGCTCAATGCCCGCCTCCTGCGTGATGGTCAGCTGCTTTAGCGTCGTGTAGAAGCGGCTTTCCTTCTTGAGGGCGTGCACCGGCATGTCGCCCATGTATCGGCTTTGCAGGCTAAGGAGAGCCCTAGTGACTACCCCAAGCCGGCCTTCGTCATTCAGGGAGAGGACGAGAGCTTTGGCCGCCTTGGCGACATAGAGGCTGCGTATGGTGCCGACCCCCAGGCCGAGTTGCTTTACTGGGCCGAGGATTGCGCGGGTGGGAAACCCCATTTTAAGGCCATAGCTGCGCTTAGCTATGCCAGCAATTTGGGAGTCGAAGCTGGCGATGTCTTGGGGGGTGTACGCCATAGTGGCCAGGCTGTACGCGACGAATGGGTGGATCAGGGTTTTGATCATGTTGATGCGCTGGTCGGGAGACGCCATGGACTCCTGGATGCCCTGTCCTCGCCGCGTGATCTCAGCGCGGACATAGGCTACTTGAGGTGCCCAGTCGAGGGTAGGGGTTACATGGACTCCCAGGTATTTGTACGAGGCGGTCGGGGGCGCGTAGGGTATCGGTGATCCGTCTATACGGATTTGGTCTTTTAGCAGTCGCTCAAGGGCAGTCTGATATTTGCGGGTGCCGGGTCCCCGGCTCAGGTCCTGGTCCGACCGTGCGCGGCCGTGCAGGATGCCTTGCAGCTGACATTTGCCAACGTTGACCTTCAGGGCTCCCCATTGCGCGTACTGCTCGATTTTCGCACATTGGAGACGCATGTCTGAAACGCTGTTTGTGAGTGTAACCAAGTCGTCTGCGAACGCTCCCGAGCTGAAATGGTGCCGCTCATTTTCCTCGGCCTTGAGGCATCCGTACTGGTATCCCCGTCCTCCGCTGTGCAGCCACCTGAGTAGGGGTTCCATATAGATGATGAACAGCACCGGGGACAGCGTGTCACCCTGAATTGTACCGCGTTCGATGGCTATGTCCGCTGTGCAGCCGTGCTCTGTCCGGATGCGCGTGGTGGCCCGTGAATATAAGTTGGCTACCACCTCGATCAGGTCGTCCGGGTAGCCCAGGTCGTACATGATCATGAGCAGCTTGTCGTGATCGATCGTGTTGAACGCAGACGTGAAGTCGATGTATAGAAGGAAGAGGTCACGGCTGGTGAGGCCCGCGTCCTCGATTGCGTGTAGCACGTTTTGGAGTTGGCGCTCGGTGTTGCGTTGCCTCAGGTAGCCCTCCTGAGCTTCCGTAAAGATGTGCGCTTGCTCACTGTAGAGTACGATATTCAGCGTAATGTGGCTGGTGTACAGCTTGTAAATTGTGTTCGCCAGGGCGATGGGCCTTTTGTTCTTAATGAGGAGCGGGTCGCCCTTCTTGGGGATAAGGACCGTGTCGGATTTCGTCCAGTGTGTGGGGATTTCGGCCTTCACCCACATGACCGTAATGAGCTGGTGGATGGCGGTCTGGAGGTCGGCGGGTAGTGTTTGTAGAAGTTCGTTGGGTATCCCGTCGGGGCCTGGGGCCTTGTTTCTCGCGAGGTGGTCGATAGACGTGCGGAAGTTGTGTGGATCTAGTACACCCGGGAGGAGCGATGGGGGGGCGTCTCCCCACTTGGCCAGCCCTTCCCTAAGCGGGTCTTGCGCGCCCGGTCTGGTCCAGGGATAGTTCCGGGGGGCTTCGTTTGGGAGGTACTTTCCCGTTCGTGGGCCAGAGACGGGTCTCGCAAGAAGGGCGAAGTGCGTGTGAAGCGCATCGAGTATGTTTTTGGAATCAGTACACAGTCGTCCATCGGTTGGGTGTCGGATGGCCGCGATTCCGCGGGGCTGGTCATCAGGTTCAAGGACCTGTCTGTGCGCCTGCCGGGGCTTTTTGGTTAGTAGCCGCTGGAAGCTTTTCTTTGCCTTGCGTGCGTTAGTTGCGCGAATCTCTCGAGCAAGCTTGGCTATTTCCCCTCCGGTCTCTTTAATGGCCGCACGCAGGGTGCGGGCTGCGTCTGGTTCTTCGCGCTCAGTGGCGGCATGCTGAGTGGCGGCGCTGCGCTCGGGTGTTGCCCGTTCCGTTGTGCCGCTGGTGCCTGGGGGCGCCGTGGCCGGATGGGGGGGCGTCGTGCCATTGGCTTGACCCTCCGTTAGTGTAGGTGCCCCTTGCTCCTGGGGGTCCGTGCGCAGGGCTTTTGCGAGATTATCTTTCATGGTTTTGTGGTCGTTGTGCAGCCTGGCGAGGCGCCTGCCGATGCCACGTCGCGCATGCAGCTTCCCCGTGCAGGGGGGTTTCTGTTGACAGTGAGATTCCAGTATCCCAAGGCAGCGGTCGAGCAGGTCGCCTAGTTCATGGCTGAGAGTAGTGACGTCCGTCGCCCGGACGGTATCGTGGTTGCGCAGGTTAGCCAGGAGTGCTCGTGCCTCTTCCTTACCGGCGGCACGTTCCAGCTGTTCGGCGACGTGTCCGATGGCTTCGTACGCCGGGTTTAAAGCGCTTAGCAGGTGGGCGATTTCAGAAGTGAGCGTCGCTTCCATCTCCATGTGCGCCCGGATTTTACTCTCTTTAAGTATTGGGAGTTGTATGCGGCTCCACGAGCTGGCTGCGTGGTCAGCCGCGGCCTGAGCCGCGGGCGCTGGAAGGAGACGAATACCCGCCAGCGGGATGAACGTGCAGAGGGGTTTATGGTCGAAGTTTCCTCCGCATTCGTACACTTGTTCGTACACTGTGCCCTCCTTGTCTGCTGCCGCTCCGGTGTGGGCGGCTAGCAGGACGTCGTCTATCCGGCTGTGGTGAGTGTCGTGGTCAAGCTGTGTCTGCGTGTAGGTGTAGGCACGCCGCGGAGTAACGACGGGGTTTAGGTTCGCACTGCTCGAGAAGCTACGATGCGCCCTGTCAGCCGGGTAGCATGTGCCCGTGGACCGGTCGCTAGGATGGAGCGTTGCGTTCCAGTCGCCCGCCATGATGAGGTGCTCCCCCTTGGCGCTGGCCTGTGTGGCGGCGGTTTGTCCGTACTCGTATATCGCTTGCCTGATCAAGGGATCCGCCGGGCAGTAGACCCCCAGCACGTGTAGGGGGATGCTGCCTGGGGTTTTGATGCGAACGTGTCCGATGTAGCCCTCAAGGCCCGGAGAGACGGGCTCGGCACTCGTGCTGCCTTGGCCGCTAAAGCGTTCCGCTACCCCAACAATGACACCCGCTTCACGCGTCTTGTTGTGCTCCGGGTGGGGACGGTTGCTCATGTATGTCTGGTATGGCCGGAGGGCCTGTTTAACGCTGACAATGCCTCGTCGGTTGTGCGCACTAAGTTTGGTCTCGGTCAGGGCTATGACGTCTGGCTTATGTTCGTCTAGCATGTGTGCTACTCCCTCGCGGTGGCCCTGAAGGCCCCGTGTGTTCATCGTGAAGACTTTGAGGTGCCCGGACTGCGGGGCGCCCGGTGTTGGGGGGCTTGGGTCTGCTGCGGCCGGCGGCGGCTGCTTATCGGGTGAAGTGTGCGCTATTGCCCTCGGTGTCTTGGGCTGCATGTATCGCGCGATGCCTTGTTGCCGCTTTTTGGGCTGATGGGCGGGTTGGGGCCTGCCGGCGGGGGGTGATTCTGCGGCGCGTTCGCGGGCTGACTGGTCCCTGGCGGGTTGTGTTTGGGGCGCGCTGGGCGTGGCGTCCCGGCAAGCCGGGTCCAGGGGCTGGGCCCCTGCACTTTGGTTAACGTCTGTGGCTTCCCTGCCGGTTTCCCTTTGCCGGATGGGTAGGCCTTGGTTGCGTAGCAGGTGGTATAGGATAGTGTGCGTATGAGGTGCTGGCCCGATCTTCCTACGTTTCCTCGCAGCTGTCGCCGTGCGGGGAGCTGCGTCGTGCTGTATCACCGTTGTGGCGCGCTCCACCGCATGGTTGAGTCGGCGTGCCGTCGGGCCGTGGTGAACACGCGGGGCGGCATGTCGCACTTCGGGGTGCGCGCCGGTCTCGCGCCGTGCCGCTTCTGCGTTGGTGGCGCGGTGCTCTGGTGCGCCTTCTGCTGCCTCTGCGGGGACCTGGATTTCCAGTGGCTGGGTTGGCCAGATGGGGTTCGGTGCTGGAGGCCCGTCCGGGTCGCGCCCGTCGGGGTCCAATGCCATGTGCATGGGTTCAGTCGCTGGGTGCTTCGTCACTCGCCCTTCACGGTCATCAGTGTCCATGGGCTCCTGGTTCGGCGGTGACTGGTCAGTGGGTGCATCTTGCTGGGTGCCGTCCACTGGGGGGGGTTCCGGTGTGTGTTTCCGGGGGCGGCTGTGTCGGTTGCTGGGTCCCGCCTGGGGGCAGGGCCCAGTCCTCCGGGAGTTTGACCTCCTTCAGGTCTGTATGGGTAGCGATCCCTTCGCGGTTCGGGCGGAGGTGGAGGCAGTAGACCGCCCCCTCCCCCCGAGGCCAGAGCGGCTCTTCGGGGCTGATCAGTTGTGTGCTGTCGTACAGGGAGTCGATAATGTACCAGCACTCGCCTTGCTTCTTGACTGCTACGGCGTGTCCGTTGAGGTGGACAATAAAGCCCCAGTTTCGGGCGTGTGCCGGCAAGAGTGACACAACCGTGTTTATGTTCATGTTTCGTGTCAGGGTAACGGTTTGCCCCGCGTGTTGGCAGCTCGCACTGGCGATGTGGGCGTCTCCGATGGGTATGCCACCGGGGTCTTGCAGCCGTACGCTGTGGCGGAGGTAGTGATTCACCACTATTGTGGAAAACAGACCTTCGTCGGGGAGGTGTGCCGCATTCCAGATGGCAAGCGCCCCGGTGAGCCTCCAAGTCGCCATGTGTGCTTGCATTGCTCGGCAGTAGCTGAGAATGTGCTCGGGGTCGATGTACGGCCCCCCAAGCAGGTTGTTTATGGAGTGTATCATACATAGCTGTCTCTGCTGTTTCTCGTGGTACAGGGGCGCGCCCGGCGCAGCGGGACCGGGGGGTGGCCAAGTGATGTCTGCGGGTGGGCTTGGTGCGTGGCCCCCTCCGCGGTTCCCCCCGAGCCTTGTTCTCTTGGCGGGTCTATCGGGTCGGCCGGCGCAGGGCGTGTATTCGGGGTGAGCGCAGCGCGAGCTGTGCTCAGGTGGGTTGCCGGGGTTTTTTGGTATTTGGTATTTTGGCGCAGGTTGATTGCTGGTGCACCCGCGGTTGCAGGTGTGTGAGTGGGGGTGGTTCCAGATGGCCAGGGCGAGAAGTGTTAGTACGCTGGTGAACGGGTCGAGCGTTGCGTTGAGGTGGGCCGTGGTGAGTCCTACTGCGGCGCAGGCGGTGAGTAGGTGCCGCGTGTGGCGCGCCGCGAGTGGCACCGCATGGAGCCCAGGGGTAACGATGGGGATTCCCAGGGTTAGGATTGGCACGTGTGCGTCGGCTGTAGCAAGTAGCCAGCACAGCGACGCTAGGGCCAGGAGAGACGTTGCTGCCCGCGCATATAGGCCTGGGGAGTTCTGTACCGTTCGGACTGCTGAGCGGGTGACAAGTGCAGCATGCAAGATTGCCTTCACAGATGTTATTCCTGCCGGTATAACTATGAGAACTGTGACAACGTATGCCAGTCCATATAGTGTCAGGGCCCCTAGCACGAGCCAGATCGCCTCAGTCAGTGGGGGGAGTGAGACTGCAAGCGCTCCAGGGATCAGAGTGTACGGAAGGAGGAGGATGCAGTACCAGCCCTGTCGCCATTCGGACAGCGTTCGAATTGCGCTCCCTTTGACGGTGAATGTCCGTTTCACTACGTTGCATGTTCGACGGGCAAGGTTGCCGCCCCACGCGTAGGCCAGGTAGGCGCAGCCTAGCGCGCAGCCGACAGCGATGGTGTCGACAGTCGCATAGGATACGTCTGCCGCAAGGTGGAGGGTCAGGTCCGCCACCGATAGGGCTATCTTCGCGGTCAGCAGCCCGGTGTTGCAGGCTAGCCACACGATGGTGGCCATGATATATGCTGTGCCCGTCGAGAGGTTTTGCAATATTCGTAATGCACCCTGCCAGGTGGTGCACGGCTTGGGGAAAGATATAAAGCGGGGAGTGGCCGTGCCGCTGGTAGTGCTTCGGTGCTGTACGTCAACGTCAGGTCGTTCGTGTTCCGGTATTCTTTGGATTGCTTCCTTACTATTCACCGGTTGCTTGATGGGTCTTCTAAGTTGCCCCCATGTTCCTCTTTTTGACCTGTTGTGGCCTTTGTGGGCTACCAAGTCGGTCGCCCGCCCATTACTTAGGTCTCCGACGTTCCTGCCTTCGTAGCTTTGACATGTTCCCATAACCATGCTTGTGCTGCATCTTGTTATTATCAAGCTGCGATTGCCTGTCTGGTGGTCGCACTCGGGAACTGCCCCTCTGTAGGAGTGATATGTTTCAGGCGCCCTTTCGTAAGTTGCGTTATACTGCCTTATAGATAACGGATAAATGTCTGCTACCGGACAAGGCACATTTCTGCCGTTAAGCGTGCTCGCGGTGCTGCCGATACTTCCGATGGGCTGGAGACCCTGGCTGAGCTCGTCGCCATTCCGGTTACATAATATTGTCCAAATATCATTATAACCGGCTATTGCGACGGGTATGGTATCCTGGCTGGAGGCCTGGGAAATGGTGACCTGGCTGGAGTCCACCCTCAGGCCCTTGGCCGAACCTTTACGAGCCACCTCTAAACCATTAGAGTAAGTCTTAACGACCTCATACATGGTCGCAGTCGAGAGTGGGGTCTGGGCTCCCCCGATTTGAGTAATCGGCAGCGTCAGCTGGGCGTTTGTCGCCGCTGCTGAAATCCAAATAGCGCCTACATTTTTGGAGTGTTCTGAGTGGCAGTTTGTTTGATTGTAAGAGCGGTCTGTGAGACTGGGACGGGTCCCCGCGATAGCTGTCCATGGCCTTCGGGGAGAGTTTGTCTCCCGAAGAATTGGTGTTCCGTTGGCTCCCATAATGCACCAGCGGCAGTCCTCACGGTCCTTAAATGCCAGTCCGTCCCGCCCCTCCGATCCCTGGCTACAGTCAAAAGACCTTCGCCAGGTGGGGCGGGGGGATGCAGGAAGCCGAGGGACTGCAGAGTCGATGGGCGGGCATGCCAGAGTCGGCCTGCAGAATACAAGGCTTATCAGCACGAGAATAACGTGCTTGCGCCATACCTTTCGCCGACTTCGTGCGCCATCCATGGTCTTGTCACTGGGTTGGGATATCTCCCTATTCATAGTTGTCTCTGGGGGCTAATATCGAATATTGCTTAACTCTTTTCAGATGCTGGTCTAGGGACTAAGGGGGGAGCTCAAGAACCGGGGAGCTCAAGTTACAACCGGAGGACATATCGATTCACATCCAAAAATTGGCAACTCAACAGCTGGGCACTCGATGCGCCACAAGGTTCCAGGAGGTACAACAGTACTATTTCACGACACCCGTTTCTTGTATCGGAACAAGGAGGGACCTTAGCCACAAACCTTCCGGACCAGGACCCGGATCCGGTACAAATCAGGCAGCTGGAACCTATAAATACAGCCCGAGCAGCCCCGCCGTCTTCATGCATTCTCATCAACCCGCAGTCTAACATTGGTTCAAGGACACCAACACCTGATATCTTTCCAGTCATCTGAGAATATTGCATCCTCATGGGAGGAGAGGGCCCTCACCTTCGGCGTTCCCCAAGGAACAGCCGCAAAGTGTACGTTACGCTCGCTGGTCTGGCCACTGGTAGCGGGAAGGTTTACCACAGCTCGAAACGCTACTATTCGGGCAAGCTAGAGATGAATAGGCCTACCCATTCAACTACGCGAAAGTCGCGCTACACTGAGTCCGCCTCCCCGGCGGCTGAGCTGGAGCCGAGCAGCATGGAGCTGGGCCGCGGCTCGCCGGGCCCCAAGGTGTACCTGACGGAGAACGACCCCAGTCTGGAGACTGACACAGCTAAGTCGGGAACCGGGGCCGGGAACTCCCCTCGGGAGAAATCGGCCTCCGGGCCGGCTATTGACGCGGGGTCGGGGGACAAGGGCCATATGATCCAGTCTTCCCATAACCAGCCCAGCTATTCGACGCCTTCCCGGGCGTCCTCCTACAGTCACGAGACGGTCGAGCCGGAGCACCACAAGACGGCTGAGCCAATTGAGGGGACTAATCGCTACTATGAGTATAGTTATTTGGATCAGTGCAACACGCACGCACTGATCTTTATTTACTTGCGGTCTATTACGCTCACGTTTTTGTCCCCCATATTGGGGCGGGCGCCGGCCGAGCAACTGCAATCCCTGATATTTGACGTTCCGGAATGGAAGTACCCGATGTTGTTGCCAGGCTTTAAGGAGGCGGGCTGTTTCTAGCACCTTGGTTATGATAACAGCCCGCCTCCTTAAAGCCTGGCAACAACATCGGGTACTTCCATTCCGGAACGTCAAATATCAGGGATTGCAGTTGCTCGGCCGGCGCCCGCCCCAATATGGGGGACAAAAACGTGAGCGTAATAGACCGCAAGTAAATAAAGATCAGTGCGTGCGTGTTGCACTGATCCAAATAACTATACTCATAGTAGCGATTAGTCCCCTCAATTGGCTCAGCCGTCTTGTGGTGCTCCGGCTCGACCATCTCGTGACTGTAGGAGGACGCCCGGGAAGGCGTCGAATAGCTGGGCTGGTTATGGGAAGACTGGATCATATGGCCCTTGTCCCCCGACCCCGCGTCAATAGCCGGCCCGGAGGCCGATTTCTCCCGAGGGGAGTTCCCGGCCCCGGTTCCCGACTTAGCTGTGTCAGTCTCCAGACTGGGGTCGTTCTCCGTCAGGTACACCTTGGGGCCCGGCGAGCCGCGGCCCAGCTCCATGCTGCTCGGCTCCAGCTCAGCCGCCGGGGAGGCGGACTCAGTGTAGCGCGACTTTCGCGTAGTTGAATGGGTAGGCCTATTCATCTCTAGCTTGCCCGAATAGTAGCGTTTCGAGCTGTGGTAAACCTTCCCGCTACCAGTGGCCAGACCAGCGAGCGTAACGTACACTTTGCGGCTGTTCCTTGGGGAACGCCGAAGGTGAGGGCCCTCTCCTCCCATGAGGATGCAATATTCTCAGATGACTGGAAAGATATCAGGTGTTGGTGTCCTTGAACCAATGTTAGACTGCGGGTTGATGAGAATGCATGAAGACGGCGGGGCTGCTCGGGCTGTATTTATAGGTTCCAGCTGCCTGATTTGTACCGGATCCGGGTCCTGGTCCGGAAGGTTTGTGGCTAAGGTCCCTCCTTGTTCCGATACAAGAAACGGGTGTCGTGAAATAGTACTGTTGTACCTCCTGGAACCTTGTGGCGCATCGAGTGCCCAGCTGTTGAGTTGCCAATTTTTGGATGTGAATCGATATGTCCTCCGGTTGTAACTTGAGCTCCCCCCTTAGTCCCTAGACCAGCATCTGGTGAGTAGGGATCGTAAAAGGCTGACCAGTGGCGGTCTTGAGAAGGGCCAGTGTGCCAGTGAGATTGTACGACTGAAAGAAGAAAGGTCCCTCTCTATCGGTGCCAAGCTTGTGCGTCCTCTTGACCCATCGGTACACCTTGGCATTTTCCGCCAAGTCGGGTAGATGCTGCAAGGCGTCTGGCTGGTTGGAGGTCAGCGGAGTAGCGCCCGGAGTTACGACAGATGTTGGTTTGTCTCCTGGCTTACTGTCAGCTTTTGTGGTCGGCCCTGCTACCGTGGCGGGCTCAACAAGAACCGGCTCAGTCTGTTGTGAACGATCCATCGTCTTGCCGGCTTTTTCCGTGGGCTCCTTGTCTGTTGCAGGTACAGCGGAAGCGTTTCGCTTCCGTTTTGCGAAGTCGAGCGCCTGTCGCTCCTTGGCTCGCACCAAATTGTCGTCCACCTGCGTAGCAATCGCTTCCAGCCTGCTGCGGCGTACTTGCATGGCGGCGTAATCTGCCGTCTGCATTCCGTTGGCCGCCTCATCCTCCTCGTCCGGCTTGTCTGTCTCGGTCTGTTCTCCGGCCGTGAGTAGCTCACGCCCGAACACGCACAGTGCTGGGCTAACGCGGGTGCTGTCCTGCCGCGTTGCGTGATAGCCGTAGATGACCTTGAAGATTTCCAGGTCCCAATTGTCTTCCTGCTCGCTAATGCATTTTCGCAAAGCAGTTAGCAGTGTTCCCACCAGTCGTTCAACCTGCCCGTTGCTCTGGGGCGTGTACGCGGCTGTGCGTCGGTGCTTGATTTTCTGCTCCGTCAGCAGCGTGCTGAACTCGCTCTCCCATTCGCGCCCTTGATCCGTCATGATCACCTTCGGGGTGCCGTAGCGCGTGATCCATTGCTGCCAAATCCATCGGGCGGTCGTGCTGGCTTGTTTGTCGGGTAGGCATCCCACTTCTGGCCACTTGGCCCAGGAGTCCACGGCCACAATTAAGTAGTTACTGCCTCGCGGCGTGGTTTTGTAGGGCCCCATCAGGTCCACATGCACACGTCCCCACATCGGGACCACAGGCAACGGCCGCAGCGGTTGATCCTTGAGTAGCTTACGTCTGCCTGGCGCACACTGCTGGCATCCAGCAATGAAGGTGCGGACGTCCTTCCGCATTCCTTCCCACCAGTATCGTTTGCTAAGAAAGGCGCATGTCTTGCCCAAGCCCCAGTGTCCTAGCTCGTGGGCTTCTCGTACGGCAGGCAGCCGTTCCTCCTCTCGAAGCACCCTTAAGCGGGACTGGCGATCTCTGCTGATCTTGTAAAGGTTTCCATCCTTGTACTCATAACGCGCAGCTTTCTTTTTCAGCCGCGTCATCTCTCGTAGGTTATCTTCACCGGACTTGGTAGCGTCCATCGGGAGTTTTCCACTGCTCAGATACTGCATCAGTGCTTCATCCTTCCATGCATCCAGCACTAGCGGGAATTCGCCAGCTGCTGCTGCCGTATCCGTTGCCACGGCCATACCGCTGCTACTGGTCTTGGTGAGATCCACGGATTCAAGTGAGTCGTCCTCGGGCTGACTGTCTGACTCGGTCAGTGCTTCCTGTAGTAGCGGAGAACGTAGTGACGTGGGGCCCTCCTTTAAGCTGGCAGCACCCGCTGCCAGAGTCGGGCGACCCGAAGCAGGGTGCGAGGCCGCAGGAGTGGGAACAGGGTGGGGCTGCGGTCGTGGCGCAGTTGATTGGCTGGTATGGAGGGGGCAGAACCATGAGCCTGCCGGAACAGTTGACAACGGAGGATCCAGGCAAGACGTATGCCAGGCCAGAGCGCAGCCTGGCGCATCGCAGAGTAGCAATGTTGAGCTGGGCCGTCCTTGAAGGCACACGGCGCATACGAGACTAGGGTCCACGTCTGTCTCCGAGGGCTCAGACTCAGGTGGCTCAGCGTACATCGCCAGCTGTGAATTTGGCACATAAATGCGGCGGCGCTTGATTGGGGTTGGGAGCGGAACAGAGGGCCCGGCCGGGCCCGCGGGTCCATCAGTGGAGACATTGATTGCTGGCTCCTCGGCAGGGCGCTTCCCTTATAGTTATTATATGTATAGTTATTTGGATCAGTGCAACACGCACGCACTGATCTTTATTTACTTGCGGTCTATTACGCTCACGTTTTTGTCCCCCATATTGGGGCGGGCGCCGGCAGAGCAACTGCAATCCCTGATATTTGACGTTCCGGAATGGAAGTACCCGATGTTGTTGCCAGGCTTTAAGGAGGCGGGCTGTTTCTACACAGTACCGGACCAGGCAAAGGCGGCTTGGACCGCCCTGAGTTTCATAACCAAGGTGCTCCGAGCGCCGGGTGTCCGGGAGGCTCTGCTCCAGGCAGGAGCCGAGATGCTGAATGCGGAAGGCCACCGCTGAACTTAGGAGCGCATTTGACCATCGGCCTGTATTTTAGGAGAGACTTACGAATAGTTGGGTATGAGAGTTGAACAGGCTACCGGATTGCTTAGGATCTGACCGGGGTCGGTCAGAATTTTAGGGAGGGCACGTGACAGCTGTCGTGCTCCAGCATGGGTTACATATATGCGCGGTTGGACGCGATAGGTCGCGAGTCAGGATTAGATGTTGAACGGACCAAACTAATGCCCCGCGAGTCTATATGCGCGGCAGGCAACGCTAGAAGCGTGTGAAACTAGCTTGCTCCCGCATGAGCAAGACATGTTCGTGTTGAAGTCAGTCGTTGGTAGCACAGACCGCGGCTCGCTGAGCCCTTAGTTGCGCAGCACTATCAAGTGCCCGAGCGCTATAGCCGACAAATGGAGAGAAACAAGATAAATGACGACGGCTATAACTGACTTAGGGCGAGAGCGATTGTGCAGACGCAAACCAATTGGCGGTTATTAATAATACGTCTCGGCTTCATGTGTCCCATGGGTCAATGGGCGCCAAGCCATCTAAATATTGGTCTGAGATATATTGTGATGCCGCGAACCACCAGCAACATTTGTTAGGGTGATCGCGACGGTGCGATATACCGATGGAATTAGGGGAAAAAAGAAGCTGGTGGTAGCTGCAAGGGAATTGCATTGGACGTACTAGGTTGTACGGATAAGGTACATGGGTACAATGACGCAGGAGTGACGTCATCGGGCCCATACAGATCCGGTACAATGACGCAAATATGACGTCATCAGGCCCCAGGATGGCTTGTTGGGCCTTATGCGCCATGAGTATATAAGGCGATGGTCTGTAGCCATTCGGTATCACATTCGGACACTCATCATCAACAACCTTGGAACCTATACAAACATTCTTACTGACCCAAGGGTCCCTGGATCTCACACCTTGTAACCCTTAAGGTCAATTCTCTGTCCAAAGCCTCGGTATCTTTTCATATCATTCGCACAAACACCCCAGCTGTCAGCTGTCTTCAGTCATCGTCCAAGATCCCCCTTCCCCTCCGAACCTCCCCGGTTCGACAAGGCCCTTCGCCATCCAACGCCGGACACCAAGCCCTACTTTAGCCAACCCTACAGTACCCAAAGCTTGGGCCCAAGGCCTCTAGACGTTACGCTGCACTCGCATCTCGATTAATAAACCTTCCGCATCTCGATATAGTTAGACATCAGAGGATCAGCTAAAGGGAGCTGAAGGGAACAAAGCACAGTGTACATCGTCGTTATACGGCACTGTGTGCGGCTGTGCAGCTCTGTGAAACGTTCCTGCAGACGCTTAGGGCCTATCTTAGCCCGCGTATCACTCGCGAAAATTTTTGGGTGTACGCGCTAGGTGGCCCGACGCGCGCGGGCGTGACAGCGTCCTGCAATTTCTGTCTTACAACCGCCAAGGTGAGGGACCCAGCCTGCTCTATCTTGGAGACGATGTTTGAAACCAACACTTTGCTTGCTTGGCCATGTAGTGCTGCAACGGACGCTGAAGTACTGCAACAGAAGCTGTAGTCTGCTGTACCGTAATACTGCAACGGAGTCCCGGAGGTATGTATGTATCGCAGCGGGGCATCGCCTCAACAGCCCACCAAGATCGTCATGAATCCCCGACACCGCATGTGCCTCAGGATATCTCGGTCCGCAACGACCCCTAGCCGCAACTGCGGCACATAAAAAACAATGCCAAGTGCGTTGAAGCACGCTCTAGCCAGGCTCAGCAAGGACAAGGAAAAGCCGCTGTCGCCGACAACACGCACCAACAACACGTACCAGCAGCTCCAAAACAGGGGAAAACAGCGCTGACGGGCAGCCAGCGAAAGAGCGAATCCATCAGACACCCTTACAAAGCTGCTAATATTATATGATGTGAAGAGAGAGCGCAAAATGCAGAAGAAAGAGAGAGATGGAGGCACTTAGAGAAACGCAAGGGAAAGGTAAAGAGCCCATCGCGACTCGCCACGTCCCGAGGGCGCCGCAACCCGCAAGGCCAGGCGCGAAACCGGGCACCTAATGATAAAAAACAGGGCCCACCAAGCCGGGCGGGGCCAGCGACAACTCCGTGGCTCTTCAGTCCCGAGCCGCGCCGCAGAATCAATGACGGTCCGACCTGGTCCGACGGCTTTTCGGTAGCGGCATTGCTGCATCCGACCAAACCCTCCAGAAACCGAAATCCTTACGCAGACCGGCCCAGCCCAGCCCAGCCCGGTCTCCACAGCACCACAATATCCCCGCCCAAACGCCCCGTGAAATGCACGCCCGACCCCGCGCATTCGATGTACCTGTGCGTGTGTGGTCGCGTGGCCCTTGTGGCCGCGGGCGCGCAAGAAATCGAACGGTAGTCGCCCTTGAGGACAGCCGCAACCCAGGACACACGCTCACACACGCTTTTGAAGCGCACGACCGTGCCCTGTACAGAAAGGAAGAGAAGAGAGCAATCAATGCGAAGTAAAATCCTCCAAGTGAGTGAGGTAAGGGAGCGAGAGAGAGAGAGAGACACACACACACAATTAGGAATAATGGGCCCCAAAAGACGGGCAATCGAGCCTAATCGAGAGGAAAATAATGGAACCTGTCAAACTAGGGATGTACGACACATTCTCATCTCGTCCGTAAGCCCGCTGTACACCGTTGCTGGTTGCCCCGCGTCTCGCTGTGCACCCGCAGCGGCGCCGTGCAAGCTGTGCGCGACAAGGAGGTCGCATTCGTCCGCATGAAAGCACACGGCACTTGGCAGCTGCCGCGGCTCAAGAATGCCACGTCCACGGATTTCCCCGGCGTATCCAGACTCCAGACGGGACTTGTTCGCCAACGCCCTATTGACCCGCCCGGCGAGGCACTCCTACCCACAGCGCAGCGCACGCACCAGCTCCGGCCTCAATCGATGCCTCTCTGCCCTCACCCCCACTCCCTGTCTCTTTCTCATCAGCAAGCGAATCGGAGTTCCGGACCCCTCCCTACCCCTCGCCTCTGCACTCTGCACGACCCATGCGAGCCCAGCACAAGGGGCCAGCCGGATGTCGTACCCTCGTCGTAGCTGTTTGGATCACACTCGGCGCAGCCCGATCCACGCGCACGACATCCACTCCGATCCACTCACTCCGACCCACGCGCACGAATGGGTGCGCTTGGCTGCGGCGTTCTGCAGTATCAACACGACCTCACTCACATGGGACGAGACGCGCACGGCGCACAACCCCCGCCGCTCGCGCAGCTCGCGTGTCCGGCCGAACGAGCGGGAGCGCCGTCCTACCCTACCCTACCCGGCGGACGGCATTGGGATGTTGGTGTCACAGCGCTGAAAGCCCGCAGCCGAAGGAGGCGGTGGTGGTGGTAGTGGTGGGGAGTTGGCGTCGAGGGCACGGGGGCGGTGGAGGGCAATGTTGGCGGTGAATTGATGGTGGTGGTGGAGGGAGGCGGAGGCGGAGGCGGAGGAGCCCGTCGTGCGTTACTTCAGAGCAGGTCCCAGCCATCCAGAAGCATACGGGCTCCGTCCGAACCGGGATATCCCGCCAGCGAGCCTGGAGGGCGGGGGTTCGGCGGTAATGGAGGGCGTAGGAGGTAAGGTGGCACTGCTGCAAAGTGGATCGCTGGAGGGGTCGCTGCTGTGCTGACCAAACACATCACGCATGCCATCCAATGCTGTACTCATTGTACGACAATGGCGCGCAGTGGAACACGCGTGGGCGGCCGCCGGCACCCGCCCGCTCCGTGCACGTGCATACTTTACCGTAACGGCGTCGCAGGTCCCAACCGATTTAGTGGTCGCTGTACGACAGTACGATAAGCTTCCCTGCCCTACTGCCGTACGTACCGTGCTCCGTGAGGTCGGGGTACGGCGCCATGCCGTGCGGGTGCAGAGTCGGTGGGCCCGGCAGCGGCTCCTGCCTGGTGAGAGGCGGCGGCGACGGCGGCCGCAGCTGCGCTTCGCGCTGCGCGTACGTCAAGCTCCTCTCCGGATTTGAGCTCACGGAGCGGCGGCGATGGCCGCTGTTGCTGCTGGTCGAATCGGCGGAGCCCGTCGGGTGGGCGGCGCCTAGTTTGGGTGACCCACGGGTCGCGACAGCACCGGGGAAGGACATCGCGTGGGGCAGCAGGCCGGCGGGCGGCGGCGCCGCCGCCGCCAGTGAGCCAGCGGTTGCGCCACCGGCGCTCAAGGCGACGCCAGGACGGCGCTCCAGCACCATTGGAACCATGCCGTCGGTGGGCGGGCCGGGGTACGGCATGGTTCCGCCGCCGCTGCTGACGGTGACGCCGCCGCTGCTTCCCCGCGGGGCTTGCAGGGCGACGCCGACGGGTGGCCCGCCGGCGACGGCGACGGCGGCGGCGACCGGCGGCGCGGGGTTGTACAGCAGTGACGGCGGTGGCGCGCCGGCAGGAAGGGCGCTTCGGCAAGCGGCGGCGGCGGCGGCGTCAGCGGCGGCGCTGCTGGTGGCGATGGCGGCGGTGCTCACGAAGGCGTGGCGCGGCGGCGGCACGCCCACAGCCCGCGGGCGGGAGGCCGCAGTGGATGGCGGCACGGCTGTGTGAGGGTGGTGCAAATGGAAGTGGGGCTCCAGCAGCGTCCCGACGGGGACGTGCAGCTGCGGCGGGACCGCCCCGCCGCCGCTGCCCCGCCGGGCCGCGTGGCCCGCGTGGTGGCCGCCGTACCGGACCGCTGGCGAGGATTGTGCGCCGCTGCCGGCCACCGCCGCCGCTGCCGGCGGCAGCGGCGGCTCCCTGGATCCGTACGACAGCGATGACGCAGCATCGAGCGGTTCCCAGCCATGCGAAGCGGTGCTGGCGTTCAGGAAGCCCTCCCCGCCCCCTGGCTGCCCGTGGTGGCGCAGAGTGTGAGGTACAGAGAGGTTATGCAAGGAGGCGCCGCCGCCGCCGCCGCCGCCGCTGGGGCCCCGCACGGCCCCCTGGACGCTGCAGGTCGGCCGCGTCAGCTGCTGCTGCTGCAAGCCGCCGGCGCCGACGCCCGCAGCCCTGGTGTCGCCATGAGCCTCCGCCGCTGACGGCGGCACTGCCGCAGCGACCGTCAGGGATGCCATGGCCACGTGGCTGACGGTGGCGGCGGAGGCCGCGGCGGCGGCGGGGTTGTGAGGCACCGTCTGGCACGCCCCGCCGCCGCTGCCGCTTGCACTGCCGCTGCCGCTACGGTAGTCAGCGTTGGGGGGGAGGCGGTGGGGCTGCATGGAGCTCGACAGCGCTGGGTGTGTGGCTGGCGGCTGGGCCCCGTCGCCTAGCTGCTGTATCCCTGTCTGCAGTCCTGCTGGCTGCATCCCCGAAAGCTGCTGATGCTGCTGCGCAGACGGCGGCGGTGGCGCGTCCCTCCCGAACAAGCCGTACGGTACTTCCGCCTGGGTGGCCATGGAGATGCCGGCCAGCTGGCCTGCGCCGTCAGCGCCGTACATGGCGGCGGTGCTGGGCGTGCGTGGCGGGTCGCTCAGGACGGGGCGGCCGACAAGCGGCGAACAGGAGCTGGTGCCGGAGCCCGCCTCTACATCGGTCGGCGGCTCGTGCCTCGCAACCCCGGGGAAGGGGCCATGGCACTGGGTGCGGCTGACGCGTGACGCGGTGGCGGCGGCGGCGGCGGCGGCGGCAGCGGCAGCGGCGGCGGAGCCGTCGGCGGCGGCGGAGCCGCCGCCGCTGCCCCGGCCGCAGCTGTCGCCAGCCTCGCCCGTGCCGCCCTCTCGGCAGTCCACAACGGAGACATCGGCGCCGCCGCCGCAGCGGCCGGGGCCGGAGATCTCCACCAGGCGCTGCATGTCGGCGACCTGGCCTGGGGCCACCAGGGGTTTGACGTGAATAGGTTGGTTGTCCAGCTCGTGCAACGGTGTCGTACAGATCTCCAGCAGCCGACCCGGGCTGATGCAGTCCATGCCCATCTCCTCCGACGCCTCCGGCTGGTGCTGTGGCCTGGCCGCCGGCGGCGCCGGAGCGACGGCGCCGGTGTTGAGCGCGGGCGTGCAGCGTCCTTGCCTGGACCACTGCTGCTGTTGCGGTGGCTGCGGTGAGGGGTGCTGCCTCTGGTGCTCATGCGGCTGCTGCGGCTGCTGTGGCGGTAGCGCGGTCGGCGAATGTTGCATGTGCTGGTCCGCGCTGCTGCTCGACGGCTGCGGCTGCTGCTGCTGCTGCTGTTGCTGTTGCTGTTGCTGCTGTTCCTGCGGCTGCGGCTGCTGCTGCACTGAGAGCGCCTGGAACTTGCGCGGCACCGACAGCGCCTGCAGCAGCTCACCGGGCCGGTCCAGCATCTGCGGCGGCGGCGACCGCGGCGGCAGCTGCTGCTGCGGTGACGGCGGCGGCTTTGCCGACGGCGACGGCTGCTGCAGCTGGTGCTGCTGCTCGGGCGACTGCTGCGAGCCTACCGCCGGCTGCTGATGCTGCTGCTGCTGTTCCTGCGGCTCCTGCAGCAGCTCCTGCCGTTCTTGCACCTCCTCATGTTCTTGCTGCTGCTGCTGTTGCTGCTGTTGCCCCTTGTCCTCAATGTGGGCAATGCACAGCACATCGATGTCTTGCACGCCCGTCTCCTCCCGGAGCCTCTCCGCCAGTTGGGACTGTTCGCTGAGCAGCTCCTGTTGGCGGTTGGCCCAGGTGCCCAGCTCCGTGCGCAGCTCCTCCACCTCCTTCATCAGCGTGTCGACCAGGTTTTCCAGCACGCCGACCTGGACGACAAGCGAGTTAAGTAAGGTGGGAGGCGGGGGGAGATGGTTGATGGTCTAAATGTCCGGCGGTGTGAAAGAAGGTTGGGGAGGGCGGGAGTGCGACTGGCTGGGCGGGCGCGGCTGGCGTTGGCGGTTCCGGCGAGGGCGGTGTTCGAGGCTGCGAACAGCGCCGCCGTGCGAAAGTGGTGAGCGCAACGTGTGTTTCCGTTCTGGTTGTTCTGGTTGTTCTGGTTGTTCTGGTTTTTTGACTGAAGTTTTGTGGATGCATCTGCGTTCCTCGCTAAGCCACAGACTCAGGGTGGCGGGGACGATATTGACGGAACGTAACGTCGCAACAAAGCCCATAAATCATCGTGTTGTCCATTTTTATATAGCTGAAGACTTAATAAATTCTGTCATAAATTGTCACTGGAGATCGGAAAGCCGAAGGTTCGCGTCACTTGCGTATAGCAACCGCTCGGCGCAAGCGCACCTCCTCTAACCGCTTGACTCTGCTCCGCTGGGCGCTCCGCCTGTTGGCTAGGAGCCGTCTTCGACGTCTCTCGTCCTCTTCCGATGTGCCCTCTGACGTGGTTCTGCCAGCCCTCGGCTTCTTGGCGATGCGCGTTTGCACCTCCTGGCTGGGGGACGGGCTGATCCCGCGCCCTCGCTCGGATGCCATATCGGCTTCATAATCGCTATCGATATATGAGATATCCCGGCGCCGCCCACGGCTCATCTTACACTCGCCCTAGCGCCGGTTGGTGGTTGTGCGCAATGCTGCGGCTGGGACCTACAGCACGGTCATCGCTGCAGATACTCGTTCCTTCGCATCTTATTGTGTATCAGTAACAAAGACTTTTAGATAATTTGTGTCGGACGCGGAAATGTTATTATACCGGCCCGGAAGTCACGCCTCCCTTAAACGGAGGCTGCACGATGTTTGGCCAATGTATTTACGTATGCGAATAGGTCATTTCTACTGACTATTCTCTTTCTCGATTACAGTGCGACGGGTGTCGACGCCGTAGTAGAAGAGACGGTTATCGTCGGCTACCGCCCGCCAAGCACCCTGCCTCGCCCTGCAGCGGTTACGAAAAGATGCCTGAAGTATTGGCTTGGAGTTCACTTAGGCACTTATCATATCCTGAAATAGCATTGTTCTCAAAGTCTGCAGGTGTGGTAAGATCGATCCTTTGCTGCGAGCTAAGGATTGTCACCAAAAGCGCGCTGCGTCTGCAGCAGAGCTAAGCTCTCTCTTTTTCCTCGCACTCGCTGAACTTTCATAGTATCGATTTGTCGCTTCATCAGTTGGCAGCCTGAAAATCTCGCGGCTCATATCTGCGCATCAAGTGGTGTTCTGCCTCGCCCTTGTACGGAACACAACCGCTCGGCAAGCGCCATAGCCAAAGCAACGACTGATGCAAGATTGTTACAACCGTGTATGACTATTACAACGTCTAACGTCTGAGGGCCTACGGTAGTAGTTTAGGCGTGAGAAAAAAATGTCCTCACACATTAGCCGATCAGCCAAACGCCGTTACCCACACGGCTTAGTTCTGCAACCGAAATGCAAGTCAAACATCCAGCAAGTAGTTCAGTGCCACGTTCCTTGCATAGCCAGCGACACAGGCTTGCGGGGCTTCCGCGCCACACCAACGCTGAAGCCACTTCCCAGAAGAGGTCTTTTGACCCAATGGTCGAGGCCCGAATCCGACCGCAAAGCCCGTCCCTGCTGCCCCGTAGCCTGTGCATGCCTTGGGAGAGCTGGGCCGGCAACCCGTACCGCAACGACCTCCCGCCCAGTCGCTCTCGTCCTCCCAACTCGCGGGCTCTTCAGCCCGTTGTCGCCGCGCCATGCTGCTGCCAACGCCGCGCAAAACGGCACCAGAATGAGACGCGCACCAGCCACAATCACACACGCACACAACAAACGAACCGCAACAAGTATACCCGCGAACGCACACCGCCACACCCTCACACCGCAATTCCCTCCTCAACCCCACGCATGCACGGCAGTGCACACCGGACACATTTTGCAACAGCTTACCCGAAACCTCTTGCGCCCCTCAACCCGCACACACACCCCTCGCAACCCCTGTGCGCCCCGCTCCATTTCATTGCGACGCCGGCGCCGCGCGGATTTGGCCCGCCAGCAGCGAGTGCACCGCCTTTGCCAGCTCAGGCTCGTCCGAGATGACCGTCACGCGGAACTGCGCGCGGTTCTGTGGGTTGCCCTCCACGCGGCAGCAGCACAGCGCCGTCCGCTGTGCGCCGGCGAGGCCGCACGCCCAGTACGCCGCACCGGCCTCGTTGTTGGGCGAGGGGTCCAGGTAGCCGTGCTCCACCCCCAGGTGCAGCATGCGCATCAAGTTCTGCGCAGGGGAGGGACACGACTTGACGTGACATTACGGCACGCGACGTACAGTGCAGGGCGCGCCGCGCCGCGCCGGCGCAAGGGCTGGTAGACTTGGGGGGGTTGCAAAGACACGGCATGAAAGCTGCGGCAAATTGAACTACGATAGCACGTTTCTTAAGATGGTCTCTTGAGACCGATCGAGGTCGACGAGAACACTACGAGGTGGAATGCACCCAAGAATGCGGGCAACTGGCCGACGTCGTCAAGTGCCCACAGCCCAGCCCCGAGCAGGGGTACCGTGTTGGATGGTGCAAGAGCCAGCTTCCACAACCCCACGCCCTGACCTACCTGGACGGACTCGGGCGACAGCGGTCCCGCCACGCCGCGGTCCACCATCTCCTGCGCTTTGCACTGCGGCGCCGCGGAGCGCCAGTGCTCGAAGAACGTCTCCTTGGCGATGCGCGGCTCCGGAAGCATGAACTTGTGCATGGCGGCCGGCAGGCGCAGCTGCAGGCCCGTCAGCGCCGGCGCGCCGCTGAGCCCGTAGGACAGCGACAGCACCGGTGGCGCCGTGAAGGGCCCCGTGCAGGTGAGCTGCACCTGTACCTGCACCTGCTGCTTGATCTCGAGGACCCCCGGCACCGGCCCGACCTCCACCTGGCCAGCAAACAGACACGTGCGGGGAGAGGGTGTCGGTGGTGGAAGAAGGATTGGGCAGCGGGCGGAGCAGCAGATTCGGGGCGGCGCGAAGCAGGACTTCGCGCCAAGTCCAACCACAGGCTTGGAAAGGAGCCGGCAACACGCAGCACTCCACAGCCCGCGGCAGAGAGCTAATTGCCAGCTAGGCCAGCTGAATGGCTCAGCGAACGCTTTTTCCTGTTATCCAGACGAGGTTCGGCATAGCGAGCCCCCCAGCGCCTCCTCGGCCGCAGCACCCAGCACTCACCGCAGCCGCACTCACACCCACCTTGACCCCGGGCGACGGGACCGCCAGCGTGAGCGCTACGCCGGTGAGCTGGCTGGTGGCCTTGTTGCCCAGGTAAAGCACCACGACGCCGGTACCGCGCCCGTACTGCGACTGCAGGCCCACCTGCAGGTACTGGTCCTCGTACAGGATGCCCCGCTCCTGGGAGGACAGGACAGGGACCGCGGGCCGAGGAAACGGAGGGCGGGAGGAGAATGGGCGAAACGGGAGGAGAATCGAGACTGCGCGCCGCAGGGAAGGAAGGGTACGCGGCGGACGGTGCCCTGTAAGCCGTGAGAATGAATCCATCCATTGGAGGAGTTTGGGACACGGGGCGAACAGGCGACCAGACCGCCGCCGCCTTCTCCTACGCCCTGCGGTTGTAGCAGTGCCCCTAACGCTGAGCATGCAACAGCTGCACGGCGCGCGATGCTCGCCTTGAAGATTAATGCCGTATACCACGCCTCGACGTCGCCGGTTGGCAGTGGCGGGTCCACCACCGTTTGCGGCGGCGGCGGCGGTGCCGGTGCTGCAGAGAAATGGCTGTCCCCGAACGGATCCGCGCTAGCGCTGGCTACCGGGGTGACCAACGACGACGCCGGCTGTGGTCCGGCAAGCGGCGCGGTCGGCGCCGGCGGCGGAACTGGGGCGGCAGATGCGAATGGATTTGCTGCGAACGGGTTGGATGCGCTGGGCGCAGCGTACGGTACCGGTGGGTAGACTGCGGAGGTCGCCGCCGGCAGTCCAGGGAATCCCCCCGGCGCCGCGCCAGGGAAGACTCCGGAGACTGCCGGCACTGGGACCCCCGCAACCGCCGTCGGCGCTGACGGCGCGGTGGGGAAGGCGTTGCTGATAGCCGGCGGCAGAGCGGCCGGCGGCGGCGCCGCCGGAATGGGGGCGCTGGTGCTGCTGACCACCACGTCGCTGAAGAGGTCCGACAGTAGGTCGACGGGGGCCTTTGGCGGCGGCGGCGGCGCCGCCGCCGCCGCGGCACCGTTGCTGGGCGCGGCCGCCCTCGCCGCGGCACCGGTAGAGTCCATGGACAGGAGGTCCGCCGCTGGCGCCGCCCCAGGGCCGCTGGGCATGGGCACGGAAAGCAGCGGCGCGGGGTTGGCGCCGGCGTTCGTGGAGAGCGTGTCGGCGGCGGAGCTGCCAGCGGCGCCGTCGCTGGGGCCGGCGGCGCCCTCCTCGCCCTGCAGCCGCTTCATCAACGACGACTCGCGGATCTGCCAGGCCGGCATGGGCAGGATGTAGTTGGCCGCGGCGGCGGGGTTGCACGCGAGGGCCTGCTGCGGGGCACGGCGGACACGGGAGCGCGGGCCGTGGACGAGATGGGCTGGGTTACAGAATTGAGGGTTGTACCAAAAGAGATGGCCCGCAATGCTCCGAAGTGCGGACAGGAACGCAACCCCACGGCCTGTGGGGCGGGTTGAGGTGCGCAGAGCAAAATTGAACACGCTGGCCGGATGGCGCTGATGCAGCTGCCTTAGGGTTATATTTGAGCTGTGTGGAGACTTGGTTTGCCAGCCTTACGAAGGGCGCAGCCGCTTAAGGGAGATGGCTGCGTGCAGGTGGATGGAAAGACCATTCGCCAGACGACTGCGGCGCCAAACGCAGGTCCCTGGCCTTGAGGCGGAGACACCGGCACACGCCCATCGGCCGTCCGATGCGGTGCCGCTCCGCCTCCACCCTCCACCCACGGACCCCTCAAGTCACACGCCCTCATGCGCCGCACCAGGTACTCGGTGGCCCGCTGCTGCAGCTCGGCGTCCATGAAGCGCTTGTAGCGCTCAAACAGGTCGCGCACTTCCCGGGACAGTGTGGCGTTGGTGGGGTCCAGCAGGTAGATCTGCGCGGCGGAACGAGGCAGTGTGACGCGGGGCAGGGAGAAGGATGGGGCGAGGCGAACTTTCATACAGGCTGCGGAGCCGCTTCGCATGCAGTGAGCCGCAATGCCGGGACCAGGACCGGGACCAGGAGGAGAAAGGGCCACGTGGAGGACGACGCTGCAGTGCACTGCAGCGCGGTCCGGTGTTCAAGAGGAGCATGGGCATCATTACAAGCTGGCAACACAATCCTTCCTGAGGCCCGTTTGATTGGCTGTGGTCCTGTTACGGGCACCTCCCGCGGATCTCAGGTCCAAGTAAGCATACATATTCCCTTGCGCCTCCAGGTGCGCCGCAAGCAAGCTGAGCTCACCTTCAGCAGCGCCGTCATGAGCAGGCCCCTGGTGGGCTGCGAGGCGGCAGGGAAGGCCCCATACAGCAGCCGGAACTGCTCCGCGGGGGGCACTTCGTTGCGGATCAGCCGCCCGTACTCGCCCAGGACGTAGGCCGCAGTGCACACCAGCGACTGGAGGGCGGATTGCGTCGGGATCCGGGTTCGGATCAAGTCGGGTTAGGTGGGCCGGGTGAGGTTCGCGCGTGACACGGTATGTGGGCGGGAAGAGCACGGACTGAGGTAAGGTAGAGAGCGGGGAGGGCCGTCAGGGCCGACAAGTTCACATGACCCAGCACACGCGGATCGGAGACCGGAAAATGAGGGAAGCACTAGAGCCAGAGGGGGGGGGCTAGCTTGGCAAGCGAGAGAGCAGCGCACACGCTCACCTCGTGCGGGGTGCCGCGCTTGAGCGCCTCCGCCACGTGTCGCGCCGCGTACTCCTGCATGGCGGGGTTGTTGGTGACCATCTGCACCGCGCGGTGCCAGATCTCGTCCGACACGAAGTCGCCCGACCGCTCCAGCAGCTGCAGCACCACGTCCATGTACCTGGGGGGTATAAAGAGAAATCCGCAGCGGAGAAGGAGACGGCGTTAGCGAACCTGGGGGTGGCGGCAGGCCGCGACCGTAAATTAGTACTACGAGGGTAAGCGCGGCCGGCGCAAAACCAAACGGTGGAGAACGCATCATACTCGCGAACAGTGCCAACGGCACCGACGAAGTATACGGTCGGACCCACCGAGCGACCACAAAAGGACCGAACATTTGCTTACGTCCCCAGGGCGAGGCTGCGCCGGCAAAGCCCCGAACATATGGCAGGGGCGCCAACGGGAGTCGCGGGGCCCATTCCGGCGGCTTACCACTGCATGTCTGGCGCAAACTTCTCCGCCAGGATGGCGATCTGTTGCAATCGCATCAGGAGGGCACACGGGAGCGCTGGATTGGGCCACGGCATTGAGCAAGCGGCCGCCGGCGACTGGTAAGGAAGCGCCGCAAGGTCACTGTACCAGGGTAAAGTTCACTGTACCGTGCGCCCGAAACGTCAATGCACCCGTGCAAGCGCTCCCGTGGCAGAGCCGCCCCGACGCAGCCGATATGCCCGCACCCAGGCCCCCGGCACCGCACCTTGAGCACCAGCTCCTCGCGCACCGTGAAGTCCGCCACCACCAGGTGCTTCAGCAGCTCCGCCACCACCGTGGGAGCCGATTGCGCGTCGCACATGGCGAACAGCAGGTCCAGCGCGCGGCCCCGGATGGACACATCCGGGTCCTGCAGCAGCCCCAACAGTGCGTTAACGACAGTTCTTAGCATGACATGGGCCCGTGCGTGCACGACGGGCGGCACGAGACACCTACATGAGAAGAGAGAGCATGGATATGCGGGTCGGTGTAGGGCAGGACACCATGAGGCGCGGGCGTGGATGACCCGTGCTGGTCACGACGTCACGGCGCGCGGGCGAGGGAAGTAGGACAGTATGGCTGCGACGCGCGTGCGGCGCTGATTTGGGTGTCAGCGCAGCGCCAGGACCATTCGGTGGGACGTGGAACCGCGAAGAGGATTGATACCTGACGCGCCGGGCGCAGGGAGGTCTCAGCCGACGCATACGCGGTACTGAGGTAGCGATGCCCCGGTACAGGCAGGGGCTACCCGGGATAGGGGCCACTACGTGCGTTGCCGCACCTTGAGGCTGGCCATGACCGTGTCCTGGTACTCGCGGACCGAGTTCAGCACCTCGGGCATGGTGCTCGACAGCCGTGCCAGCGAGTCGAGCGCCAGGTACTTGGCATTGGCGTCCTGGCGGGAGGGACACGCGGCGACGAGTGAATGAGAGTCAGCGCCGGAATCCGACCGGTTCGCCTTGGTTGCTTCGCTTCTGCTCCCGGCGCTCGACCCGTAAGTTTGCTGCAATCGAATTGAAATCTCTCGGTTCCACTGCCCCTGTTGGTGAGTCTTGCTGGACCCTGACTGCTCCCTCTCAACCACCCATGTCATCCCTCCGGCCCGCACATGGTTCTCCTGGATGGTGGGCCCTCAAGCGCTAGGCCCCGCCTACCTTGCCGGCCAGGTACTTGCCCATCAGGTTTATGCAGGAGTCCAGGGTCGCCCGGTCGCTGGCAGCGTCGGGCCCAGAGCCGGACACCGCGGCGCGCTGCAGAGCCAGCGCCAGCGCCTCGAAGAGAATGGCGTTCAACGCGTTCGTCTTGTTGGGGTTGGCGTTCCTTACCGCCAGGGCGCCCGGTGCGTTGAAGCTGGGGTTGGCGTTCTTCGATGCTTCGGCGCTCGCTGCGTTCATGATCGGCATGGTGCTCTTCGTTACCTCAGCGCTCGCTGCGATGCAGCAGCGCCGCCCGTCAGAAGGCGAAACACACGGGGAGGCCGGTGCCGGGAGGGTCAAAAGCTGTCCGCTAAGGCAGCGCTGGCCGTCAGCCCTCAGCTCTGCCAACAGCCGTCGCGCGGTCTTTGCTGACTCGTGGGCCCTACTCGCACCAACGCCAGGCAGGGGGCGCGAATCTGATGAACAGCTCATCTGCGCCGCAATGAAGTCCCTGGATCCTAAACTTGGAAAGCAGTTCCTGCCTGGCCACTACCATGCCACCACCCTAGCCTGTCGGAAACACCCTCCCCCGTAACAATCATATCCAAAATCCGCCGGCACCGGAAACAGATTACAGCCCAGAATCCCACGCGGCATCCCATGTAGAGCTACTCACTCGTCCCAATGATGTAGCCCAGCACGTCATGCAGCGCCTTCCGCTCCGTGGCGCTATCGGGCGGCGGGAACAACTGCAGCGCCCGGAGGCAGCGGGCCTGCGTGCCAGGACAGGGCAATCCGCACAGCGGTGGGGGCGCGGTATGAATGGCACGGCACCGATGACTGTCTGGGCCTAGACCTGCCGACAAGGTAGCTGGCAACCAATTGGGCCATACCAGATGTCGACCACATTGCACGCGAACCCCAGGGCGGCCTAGAGTGGCCCTACCTGCAACCACGGCGACGGGATCCCGTAGTACAGGTACTCGGGCGGAATGCGCTCGCGCTCCCGCACCAGGCGCTCCAGAATCTTAATGACACGCCCCTGGCACGTCTCGTAGCCGCCTGTCGGGTGCCAGGACTACGCTTAGGATGTTCGGTTCAGAAACTGGAAACGCTGCTGCAGGATGCAAAGCTGCCTGCTGGCAGTGACTGAGGCCCAAGCAGCAAGGCAGTGCGGTCGCCGTGTTGTCCTCGGCCACAACACTCGCTGCTGTCTTAGCCGCCCGGGAGTCCAGTGTGCGGGCTGCTGCCGGCATACGAGGAGCTGCTACACTGCGGTGGCACTACAGCCGATCAGCGCAAAGCCGTCAGTTACCTGGCGGCTCCAGCGTATCGGTCCGTGCACGGCGGCATCGGCATCGAAGCCGGCCCCAACTTCACGGTCCTTCGTAGTCCGGCTATACAAGCGCCATACATTGCTGCGGGATGGCGCCATATCCCACTGCCTTACCCCACGTGCAAAGCTTAAGGCCTCAGCCCTAGGGAGAATGCATGTCGAAAGCACCACGGGCCACCCAGCGCATTCCGCCATGGATCTGATTGATCCCCAAGGGAGCTGTGTGCACGGGGTCTCCCTACTCACCCGTCCCCGACCTCAGCACCAGGCCCTGCAGCAAAGTCACGGCGCACAGAAGCAGCCCCAGGTCCCGCTCCTCCAGCAGGGCGCCCATGGTGGGGCTGAACGTATCTGCGGAGACCAGCATGGGCGCGTCCGGCGGCGTCTTCCGCAGCAGCCTCAGCAGGCACATCGAGGCGCGCTTTTTGATGAGAGGCCGGGAGGCGCCGCTTGTCTGTTGTCGGGAAGGGGTGATGGGCGGTGCGACAATTGCATCAACACCCAAGCGTGTCGTGAACGTAAGAAGCGGTCCCCATATTGGGTTATATTTGGAGACGAGTCCGAAGAAAAGCTTCGGATTGGAGTGAGGTTATAGTCGTGGTAACACGGTCAAGAGACCACAGCCGGGATCACCACGTCACCCAGAGACCACGTACCAGCAGCTTGAGCACATCCAGCGTCAGTGCCTCCGCCATCTCTTGGCCTCCAACTGCAATTCGAGAGCAAGCAGTGGACTGCAATCATCGCACGGACTGTCAGACCCACTGATCACTAGGGTTATGTGCGCGAGAAGGGCGGTAAAGGCCGACACAAAATCGCGCTAACCAAGACTCCCCGACATCCCCCCAGAAACCCTTCGAGACCCCGCCTTACTGTTGCCCACGAAGCTCAGTGCCAGGGCCTGGAATGCTTCGTTGCGGCTGGTCAGGTCCATGTGGATGGCATTTATGGCCAGCCGCAGGAATTCATCGTTCTGCGAAAGTTTGGCACCAGTTCGCCCGTGTTATCCAGGGAATCCATACGTGTTCGGCGACGCAATTAATGATCCCTGGCAGAGGCCCCCGTGATGCGAGCAGTTCCCAGCCCACCGCTGACCTCTTGCAACAGAAGTGAACAGGCCATGTACCCGACTTGTTTGTCCGAAAACTTTTGCATTGGAAGCAGGTCACAGGCCTGCTTGTGGCCGAAGTCAATGTCAAAGCCCAGCATATAGATGTAGAGGAGCTTCCAGATATACTTGCGCCGATCATAGCCTGCGGTCGACATCAACCATCAGGAAACTTTGTTCTGGTACGCTGCTGTGGGAGAAGCTGTCCGTCCACGCAGGCCTACCCGACAGCGCTTTGTCCTCCCCAAACCTCGCCCTGATCTTAGCCAGCTCCTTTTCCACACGCCGCTGCTCCTGCTCCTTGTTTTGGCATGCTCTGATATCCGATATGAACACCTGTTGCAAGCCATTGGTCCGACAACTGTGAGCTGATCGCTGAGTGTGCTAAGGAAACCCTGGCACAAAGCACATGTTATACCTGCAAACCTCGCATGTACGCAGTCTTCGACATGGTTTCGTGCTACTAGCGGGCCACAGGCCCGCTCAAGCAGGTTAAGCAACCGTCACGTTATGCATAAAGCGTCAACAGAACGTCAGTCGGCAGCCTTATTACCACATTAAGATAACTGCTGAATTTTGGGGAAATGCGCCCGCAGGGGCCGCAGCCACTTCAGAATACGGATTACCACTGCCGTACTGGGGACTGATTGTTTCAGGGCTCAGTTTCTCACACCCTTGTCACTGCCCGAGTGGAACCCAAGCAGAATTTTTGCCAGCCAGCCCCCGGAACTTCCCGGCAGTCGTAAGCGCCTCCTGGTGCCAAGGCATGCCATGACATGCGGTCTAGCGAAACCAGTGTTGGCCCCTAACAACTCAGTACATGCCCACCCTAAACACCGCTGTGGTGGTAGTTTGATAAGCACCGAATTGCCTCCGCTCATTGGATGGGACAGCGCTCTAAATCGTGACTGCAGAGGGCGAGCACCCGGTTGCCAGCCTGAGGCAGCCTGCCGGGTGAATTCCGTCGTGCTCCGTCATAACTTGCCTGGGCGTCTGGACCACACGGCCGGGAGTAAGGAAGACGATACCCGCAGCGATGTGACGGAGGCGAGGCAAGCGAACTCATACCCTGCAATACTTATCGACGTACCTGGACGCACCTGTTACCGATACAGGGAGTACCGAAGAGCTGCGACCGTGTCGCCGCGCTCCGTCGGGGGAAATGAGCTCAATGCCTACGATGCCTACGCACCCAGCCAACGCATCTTTAACCCCGCCTCTGCTGCCGTACAGTGGAACGGTGTTGAATGAAGAGCATGACAGTGGACCTACGGCCGAATGTGCGAATTTGCTGTCGGCACGTAAGGGCCCGTAACGTCGATCCTAGCGGCTGCCTTGAACGGATGAAAGCTAACCAGCACAGGGTTATGCGATGCCGTCAGCATACATGCGGCACGTAGCATAAGTGCAAGCAGTTGCAGAGCATGTTACACAGAAGCTTGGGTCGGCGTATTTGTCGCACCCATTTAGAGTCCCCACCGGACCGAAATGACGTGGCCGGTAAAGGGGACGCGAAATAGTCCAGCCCAGCCCGCTGCTGTTAAATCATAATGTAAAATTAGCACTTCCGTGTTGAAGATTACACCCGCGTGACCCTGGTCTCGGGGTCTATGCGGACACGAGAAGGTTTGCCAGAACCGCCGCACCGCCCTAAAACACGTCGCAAACAAGTCAGTCCCCGCACCTAGCCAGACTTTAGCCTAGCCAGACTTTATCAAAAGATCAAGGCTTAATCAAAAGTGCTGCAACCGCATTTGTAATGGCAACGTATTCTATTTGTGGGCTCGGCGAGTAACAGGTGTGCCAAACTCGTCTCAAGGGACGGAACAGGACGGAACCATGGGTCACAAAGCCAGCTGCGTTCGACCGAGGCGCTTCCCACGGCTGTGCTTCAGAACAGAGCTTTCTTGGCAAACCAAGCAATACTTTTTAATATGTATGTTCCATTTCTGGCGTGTCGATTGCCGCGTATTTTCTAGCGGCAAGGTTTAACTGAAACGGAAACGGAGGTCGATAAACGGCGTTCGCTATACCTGTACCCGCTGTGTATGTGCTATGTTTTACCAGCCAGGCTTTGGATAGTAACTGAGAATTGCATTGACTCAAGCGAAACGACACATACGTGGCTCGCTCTAAGTAGTACGTCTATCCACGAAGCGAAGTAGTCTCGAAGGCACCTGAAGGCACTCGGTGTTAGTAACCAATCCTTATCTTCTCGACATTTAAATGAGGGTTGTATTACTCCTACCTTGCGGGCGTTCTGTTCGCAAGCTTATGGACCGGAGAGTTTCTGGCCGTATTCTCTTGGATGTCAAAAGTAAACAAATTTAACGTGCGTCGAACCGCAAGGGCTGCGTGCCATACGGTGGCGACGCAGGCGGCAGGAGATGGAGCTGGAAGTACAGATATCAGCCGCAGCCGAAAATGACGATGTTTTGACGCGTCTAATCAATCGTAACTCCAAGAGTGCGAGGAGAAAAGAGGATGAGCGTGGGTCCAAGAGCAACATCAGGAAAATTTCCTTTGGGGATGGGGTATTCGCCCGGAGCCCAGGTAGCCTCACCTGGGCCAACAGCGTGTTGGACTCCGAACCTTCATCAGCTCATAGACCTTCCAGCGCGGCGGCCTACGCCCACTCCCTCCATCCCCTGGCCACCTTGTCTGCCACCAAATATGGCAAGCTCTCGGACCTTGAGACGCACGTCGCTGGCGCTCTGGAGGTAAGGTGACTCCTGCCGTCAGCACGGTTGCTCGCCCTAGGCTTCAGTGCCCGCGTGCCGTGTTCTCGGGGGCCGCGCCAGCATTCAGTCCGCCGTCCGTGCGCGGCTATCCCCCAGACCTGGGTCCTCGCTGGGCTGCATTGTGTGTGGGGGGCTGGGGTGGGGGACGAGAGGCTGGGGGCTGGCCTAACCTTTCTCCGCCCTCGGCGTACCCGGGGTCTTCGGAGGAAGGCCCCGCCGTGCCCACAGCGGTTCTGAGCTCCTCCTATCACAGCTCTCATGGCGAGCTGTGCTACCCCTGGCGAGCAGCAGCGGCTTTGCACGCCGCGACACAGACTCTCTGCCGGAAGCGTGCTGATAGCTGTCGCAGTGGTGGCAGCCGCCGCCGCCACCGACTGCGCCCTTACGGGCCACGGCGGCCACCTGTCGCGCAGCGGCGGCGGCGGCGGCCACCTGTCGCGCAGCGGCAGCGGCCCAGCAGCGGCAGCGGCCCAGCGGCGGCGGCGCGCGGCCCAGAGCAGCGGCAGCAGCAGCAACAGGAGCGCGCCAACTGCAGTGGCAGAAGCGGTGACGACAGTGCCAGCATTGGCAGGAGCTGCAGCAGCGGCCAGGGCGACAGGGACACGGGCTGCCTCACCCCTTGCCGCCCACACAGGAGCCGTGACAGGCCGTCAGCTAGCCTGCCGTGGGGCCTCCCTTGGGTCCACCAGTCAGAGGGGAAGCGCCGGGATGGGATGGATGGATGGAGCGCTGCGCCCCGCCTCGTCCGTCCACCCCCTCGACCCCTCTGGGCGTGTGGTGGGATGAGTGTCCATCCCTTGCCGACACAGCTTGCCCGCACAGGCTCCTCCCCCTTATCTCGCGCTCCACGCCAAGGAGCAGCACGCATGTGTGTGTTTGCCGCTTCCAACCGGTTCCCTCTCGTGCCCCGCGTCCCCCTCGGTCCCGGCCGATCTGTCGCTGCACTCCACCTACTTTTCATTACCCCCGCGCCGCCCTGCCCCATCCACGTCGCCCTTTTCCCCCATCATCCATTATAAAGGAGCTTATCACTCCCTGACCCCCCATCATCCACGTCTGCAGATCCGTGACTCCCATCGGGACCTTCTGGCGGAGACGATGGAGCGCATGGCCCGGGTGTGTGCGCGTGGAGTAAAAGAAAACGGCCCGGGACGAAGGAACGCAACGCAGTTACCTGGGATATTACCTGAGGATTACCTGATATCTCCAGCAGAAAGAAAACGCGTGGGGTGTGAAAAGAAGATACCGCAGCGGAGACGGAGACGGCGTTAGCGAACGGACCCGGGGGGTGGGGTGGGGGGTTGCGGGCGGGACAGAGGATGACAGCCCAAAGAGGGGATAGGCTGACAGGCTGATGGGCTGACGGGCTGACAGACGTAGTGGAAAAGTGAGTGGGGGCGCGGGCGGGATGCGGATGGGATTGCTGGTGGGGTTGCGGGGGTGGGTTGGACTTGGTACTGAACAAGGGGTGGATGGGCGGGCGCCGGGCGGGCAGGCGCCCGCCATGTGAGTGTGGCTAAGGGTTAAGGGCGGCCGTATACTTTTCCGACGGGAAAGGCGGAGGCCGTCACTGCAAGGAGGAGGCGCGGTACAAGGCGCGGTGTGTTGGTGGGTGGGTGGGTGGCTGTGGGCATCTGCGACCCCCGGGGTCCATTGCTGCTCCTCGTGCTCCTGCTCCTGCTTCCACTCCTGCTGTTTGCACTGCTAAGCTGCTGGCCCGGCCTGCTGACTGCCGCGACTGACTCCCTGACACCCCATTTTCCCGCACAGCACAACGACCGGCTCAAGAATGAGGCAGTGAAGCTGAGGGCGGAAACCCGGGAGCGGGCGGCGCGAACCATCCAGGTTCGGGCGGGAGGGAGGCAGGGAGGGAGGCAGAGAGGGAGGCAGGGAGGAAGGCGGGGAGGAAGGCGTCGGGTGCGGGGCTGGTCGTGGCAGGCGGGAGGTGGGACGCCTCGCTGCCGCCGCTGCCTCCTACAACCTTGACGCTCCCGCCCCCAACCCCCACTCATCTCCTCCCCGCCGCCGCCCTCTCCTCCCGGCAGCTCTACTGGCGGCTGTACCGCGAGCGGCTGAAGGAGCAGCGCAAGCAGGAGCGACGCCGACGGAGCACCTGGATGGAAACCGTGCGGCGGTACCGTCCGCCGCCGCCAATGCCGGAGGAGGACGAGGAGGACGACGACGACGACGACGAGGAGGAGGAGGAGGAGGAGGAAGAGGAGAAGGGGGGAGACGGCGGCCAGGGGCAGGGGCGACAGGGCGCCAAAGGCGGCAGGGGCGGCAGGCGCAGCAGGGGGGGCAGGCGGCAGGAGAAGGGCGACGCGGCGGAGGCGGCTAACAACAACGAGGGGGAGGAGGGCAAGGGGGGCAGGCGGCGGAGCAAGAAGAGGAGTTCCAAGGGTGAGTGGTGTGGGTTCGGTAGGCGCGAGGGCCGGAGGGGAGGGCGACCGCCGCTGGGTGCGGGGGCCCGCAGCAGTCCGCTGTTGGGAGGAGGGGCAGCAGCAGCAGCAGCACCAACCCAGGGACGCTGCGCTGCCCTGTGGGCCCCCCCGCCCCCTGGATTGCACACCCTCCCCCGCAACAACCATTCCTTCGCTGCGATTTCGTCTTTGGGTACCGGTATCCCTCTCCTCGGAGCAGCGCTTCGCGCTGCCCCTGGGCTCCGAAACCCTCTCACTCATGGACGAGGCGTCTGCTTCCCGCCCCTGCCCCTGCCTCATGACCTCCAGCCAAGGCGGCCGGCGCGGGTCCGGAGGGAGCGCTGGGCGACGGGGCGGGCGCGGAGGCCTCGGCGGGGGGAGGTGAGATGGCGGGCAGGAGCGGGGCGGGGCAGAGCGCGCACGCACGCAGACATGCAGACGGTGGGGAGCGGGCCCACAGGCAGGCAAAGCCGCCTTAGGGCAGCACGGGGAGCGAGCGGGCGGGCGGCGTGTTGGGGGCCCGCCCGAGGTGAGCCGAGGAGGTGCAGCCCAGCCGCTGACCTGCCGTACCGTGACGAGTTAACACAGCCGCCATTGGACCCTCGTGGGGCAGTGTGGAGGCGTTGTGACGAGCGGCACGATGGCGGCGTCCGCGGCGGCTCCTGCCGGGTCGCCTCTGGCTCTCCCTGCCCCCCCAGGCGCTGCGGACGGCGAGGGCGCAAAGACGCCGAAGCGGAGGAGTCGGACCAGCAAAAAGAGCAGCAAGAAGGCGGGCGGCGAGGGCGCCGCTGCGAGCGACGCCGCCGCCGCCGCCGCCGCCGGCGAGGGTGAGGCTGCCGGCGTGTCGGTCCGCCGGAAGAACAAGCGCAAGAAGAAGTCGACGGTCGCCTTCGCCGGCGAGGATGGGGTTGCGGACGGCCCGCGTCCGTTGAGTTGGATCGAGATGGCGGCGCTCAAGATCAATGGATACCTTCCCGACGTCGCAGACGACGCTGGCGGCGCCAGCGGCGCCGCCGCGGCGTTTGGCACCGAGGGCGACGGCGCGGACGACGCGGCGCTGGCCGCCGCCGCCGCCGCGATTCGAGCGGAGCTGGGCGGCGGCGCGAGCGGCAGCTTGGGCGGCGCTGGGCCTCCTTGGGATAGCGAAGAGGAGGAGGAGGAGGAGGAGGAGGAGGAGGGGGAGGAGGAGGACGGCATTTACGAAGACGTGGAGCCTAGCGAAATCGTGTATGGGCAGGGGGGCGAGGGGGAGGAGAAGGAGGAGGGTGAAGATGAGGACGGGGAGTGGGACGGGAGGGCGGAGGGGGACGGGGGGGCGGAGGGGGAAGGACAGGAGGAGGGGGCGGGGTCGAGGGATGGGGGTGGAGGCGACGGCGGGGATGGGGCGCAAGGCGCCGACGCTGCGATCGGGGCCGGAGGCGACGGTGGCGGCGGCGGCGACGCCGCCGCTGCGGCAGGAGCCGCTGCTGCGAAGGCGGCGGCCGCCGCCAGAAACGCCAGGGCTAAGGCGGCAGCGGCGCGGCAGGCGGCGGACGCCGCCGCGGCGGCGCCGCAGAAGACGCCCCGCTCGCCCCGGCGGCAGCGGCCGGCGTCAGGGAAGGATGCTGCTTTGCAGCTGACGGCGTGGCGGCCGGACCTGCCGGACGTGTCGCCGCCAACCCAGCGGGGGTGGGTTTGCGGACGGACGGGCGGGGGAGGGAGGGAGGGAGGGAAGGGAGCTGGGGGTGAGGGGAGCGGGACGTTTGCGCCAGGGCGGCCGCGAGCCGGCTGCAGGAAGTCATGCGGGGGAGGGAATGCCCAGTCCGGATGGGGAGGGAGAGAGGAGGGAGGAAAGGGCGCGACGCGCTGCGAGAAGGGCCGGCTTGGCCCCACCTACCTCGTTGCACACCTCCCAGAGGATCTGCCCCTCCACCGCGCATGTCACCCTATGCCACCCGCCGCCACACGCGACCCGCAGGCAGCACTTCACGCGCGGCCCCAGCTCCGCCAGGCCCTCAGGCGGGCGCTCCGCCCGCCGCGGCGGCGGCAGCGGCCGCGGCGGCGACGGCGGCGGCCGCCAGTACAGCTCCGAAACCTGCCTGGCCGCCGCCAGTTCCCCGACGCTGGCGCTGATGCAGCTCCAGGGGGACGCACGCAACATCCCTTCCTTGCTGCGCATCATCGATCCGAAGGTGGCCGCGATGGCGGCGGCCATCGCCGCCGTCGCGCCGGCGTCGCCCATAATCGGCGCCGCCGCCGGCGCCGCCCTGTCGGCGGCGGCGAAGCTGCCCGGGCGCATCCGGCCTGTCAGCGGCAGCGGCTACTACACTCGGCCCCACAGCCTGGCCTTCCTGCAGTTGCTGTCGCCGCGGCTGGCGCGGCTGACGGCGTCGCCGCCGCGGGCGGCGCGGACGCATGCCGGCTGCAGCGGCGCCGCCGCCGCGCCGCCGGCGCCGCCGCCCCTCCGTCGCGCCAGGTCGAGTGACGCCGTCATGATGTCGGGCATCCGCCGCGGCGGCGGCGACGACGACGACGACGACGGCGGCGGCGGCGGCGGCGCGTTGATGCGGACGCTGCGGTCGACCCACGCTACTGGCTTGACGGCGGAGTCCTCGACGGGTGTGGGGCTTCCGCGGCCGCGGATCCTGTCTGACCCGCAGTTGCCGCAGCTGGCGGACGACGTGTATGAAGACCTGCTCGAGGCCGTCGGCGCCCGGGAGTCTTCAGTGGCGGCGATGCTGGCGGCGGTGGCGGAAGGCCTGGATGAGCTCGGCGGCGACGCCGGCGGCGGCGGGAGCGGCGGCATCTTCATGACAGGACTGACCCCGGAGTCGACGGCGGCGGCGGCGCGTCGTCGGGATCCGCGCATCGGCGATAAGAAGGGCGCCCGTGGCGGCGCCGCCGCGGCCCACTCCCGCGCGTCGGCCTCAACGACGCTGTCGTCGTCGCCGCCGCGCGCGACGCTGCCGCGCCACTCCCGGTCTCAGCACCACGGCCGGACGCCCGGCACAGCGGCCGGCGAGGCCGACGGCGACCGGGCTTCCCACCACAATTTCCTGTGCGTCGGCTTCGGGCCGCGGCTGACGACGGGCGAGTGTACGCTGGACGCGGGCCTCTCTCTCAGCCCCGAGGCCAGCTACATGTCGCTGCGGTCCAATCGCAGCGCGGGGCCGCCACTCGCGGCGGAAAGGTGAGCATGCGCGGGCCTGCCTGCCTGCCCGCCTGGTGGGGGGCAACAAAGCTGACCGCAGGGGTGGAGCGCGGGCCTGCCTGCCTGCCTGGTCGGGGGCGCAAGCGCGCCCTTCCAACGCGTCGCGATGCAGTACCTGGCGTTTCCTGAAGGGGAAGAGGCGGGGTGCGGCTGCGTGGCCGCCCGCCTGCCCTCCGACCTCGTCCGGCGCACACACGCGAACCAATGACGCGAGCCACGGACACTACCCCACTGCCAACCCTCCGCGATGCGCCTGGCATGCTTGGTGCCCTGTCGCCCCCTCGTTGCCCTGTTTGCCCCCGTGCATCCGTGGCCGCAGGAGCGCGCCCGCGCTGCTCCAAGGGAGTGTCTTCGGCGGCTTCGGCAGCAGCGGCGGCACCCCCGCTGGCGTGCCCTTCCGCTACCGCTCCGATGTGCTGCGAGAGGTTTTTGCGATGGGCCGGGTGGATCCGGCTGCGCTGCTGCGGCGCATCATGACGCCGCCGCGCGGCGTGCGAGGGAAGCCCATGGCGACGCCGCCGACGGGCGTCGCGCCGCCGGGCCCGGCGCCGGCGGCGTCGCCGCCGGGGTCGTCCTCACAGGTGGGAGCTGCCCCTGGCTCGGGTCTGGCGCGGGGGGTTCAGGCTGACGCATCGGTGCTGGGCCTGCCGTTGCGATGCGGCCCGACCCACATCGCACCCCCGCGCACCCGCCCCGCTTCATCGCGCAAACCTGGTATCTTCGCGGTCATCTCATCCGCCGCCCCTGCCCCCCATTCCCCCATTCCCCCCCAGGGCGCGGAGCTGCTGCGCGCCCGCCGCCGCAGCCCCCGGAGGAGCGGCATGCTCGTACAGCAGTACGGCCACCCGTCCCCCTCCCGCCAGTCGTGCGGCCGCGCCAGCCGCGGCACGGCGGGCGCCTCCCTCCACTGCGGCTTCACCACCGCGCCCGGCGGCGTCGACTATCCCGTCACCACCTCCTACGGCCCGACCACCACCACCGCCAATGAGGCGGCGCCGCCGCCGCCGCCGCCGCCGGCGGCGGCGGCATCCGCATCCGCACCCGCGCTGCATGAGAGCCCGCCGGAGCCGCAGCAGCGGCCGTCATCGCTGGTCGTGGACACGGCGTCGGCGGCGGCGGCAGCGGAGGTGGAGCTTGGCGTGGTCCTGGAGGTGGGGCGTCAGCTGGCGGCGCAAGAGGCGGAGCGCGAGCGCATCGTCCTGGCGGAGGCGGCGGCGAGTCCGGGGTCGGCGCACCTCGCGGCGCAGTCCAGCGGCCCGCTGGGGAGCCACCAGCGGCGCGGCTCGCAGCCTTGGGTGGACATGCGGCAGGGGTCAGGGCAGGGGTTGGGGCAGGGGTCGGGACCGCAGGAGCTGTGGGTGCAGGGCATTGCGGCACGGGAGGGGCAGCGCTCGCCCGGCGGCGGACGCTCGTCCATGGCCACCGGCGGCAGCGGCGCCGGCAGCAGGCGATCGCCCGCGCCGTCGGGCCTTGTTGCGCCGCTCCCGACGCGCGGCAGCGGCGGCGACGTCGGCGGCGGCGGCGGCGGCTGCGGCGGCGGAGACCTCAGCGGCGGTCTCGTGGGACTGCCGCTGCTGCCGCCGGTGTCCGCACCCAGCCCTGCCGCTTCCGCCTCCCCGGCCGGCACGCCAACGGCGCCGCCGCCGCCGCTGCACCACCACCACCACCACCACCATCACCAGCAGCAGCCGCACAGGATGAGCACGACCGTGAGGATCAGCGCGTCTGTGCTGGCGGAGGGCTCGCAGGTTTCGGCGACGGCGACGGCGGCGGAGGCGGCGGAGGCGGAGGCGGAGGCCCCGATAGATCTGCGGCCCTCCATGAGGAGCTCCGAGCCCCCGTCACGCGCCATTTCGATGATGTCCCAGTACGGCGACGAGGAGGAGAGATGGGAGGAGTACGTCCAAAGCGGGACGCTGGTGGACCTGCAGGAAAGCGGGACGCTGGCGGACCTGTCCCTGCCTCCCTGGACCATCAGCGACTTGCCGCCGTACGGCAGGGCCACCAGCCAGTTCCAGATCCAGAGCCTGCCGCGCCCGGAAGACCTGATGGTGGCGCCGGCGGAGGCGGAGGTGGAGGCGGAGGCGGAGGCGGAGGTGGAGGCGGAGGCAGGCTTCGGCGGCGCGGACGACAGCGGCGGCGCCGCCGCCACCGCCGCCGCCGCCGCTGTGGCCCACAGCGACAGCGAGGTGGCTTCGACGGCGGCGGCGGCGGCGGCGCCGCCGCCGCCGCCGCGAGAGCTGCCGCTAAAGGCGAGGTCGGACAGCTCGGGGGGTCTTGCTCCGGAACCAGTAGCGCCGCCTCCGCCGCCGCCTCCGCCTCCGCCTCCGCCGCCCCCGGCGCCCAGCGGTTTTCACTCGGCGCCGCTGCCGCTGCCTCTGCCGCTGCCGCTGGCGCCGGCCCTGCCCAGCGCATCGGCGGTCTGGATGCACGCGTCCTCCGCGGCCTCCACCTCGGACGCCGCCGCTGCCGTCGCCGCCGCTGGGACGTCCTGGCCGCCGCCGCTGGCATCGCCTCGCCTGGACGCCGTCGGCCCGTCCGCTCCGCTGACGGCCGGCGTGTCCTTCTCCAAGCCTCCGCCCATCTCCTCCAGGTCTTTTGGCGGCGCCAGCGGCGGCGGCGCCAGCAGCGGCACGCTGCCACTGCAGGGCCCTTCACACTCGCAGCCGCAGCAGCAGGCGCCGGCAGCTGCGCCGCCGGCGGCGCATTGGGCGTCGTCGCAGCAGCCCCGGCGTCGCAAGCTCTCCGAGCATCACTTGCACACCGCCGGCGGCGCGACGTCTCAGGGCTCTGGCCGGTCTCAGGCCGCCGGCGCGGGCGCTGGCCCGGGGTACGCGATATCGTCCGGTGTGGTGCTGCCGCACGAGCGTTCCGGCATGTACGGCGATTTGCTAGCGCCAACGCCGTGGCTGCAGCGGGTGGCGGCGCCGGCGGACACGGCAGCGGCGGCGGCGGCGCCGCCGCCGCCGCCGCCGCGGGAGCTGGGGCAGGGGCAGGTGTCAACGCAGCTGCCGCACCTCCACTCTGCGCGGTCCGGCGGCGGCGGCGGCGGCGGCGACAGGTACGAGGCGCAGCGGGTGCGGTCCCTGGAGTCGTTCCCTGGAAAGTCTGCCGCCAGGGCGGCGGCGGCCGCGGCCGCGGCGGCGGCGGCAGCCGCCGCGCCGACATCCCCACGCGACGCGTCGCCCGTCGGCGGCTCGCAACCTGCGACCCATGGGTCGGTGCCTGCCGCTCCGACGGAGGAGGCTTGGCTGCAGTCACCTTCCTCGTCGCCGTCGTCGTCCGCGGCGGCGACGATGACGTCCATCTTCGGATCCGTGCGGTACGACACCTCGCGCAGCGGTGAGGCCGTCGGCGGCCGCGGCCTGCCCAACGTGCCGCCGCCGCCGACCCTCACCACGCGCCTGGTGGTGCGGCGGCCCGCGCCGGTGCTGCGCCTGCCCGTCGTGGCGGCGGCGCAAGCCGCCGCGAGCCAGAGCCCGCTGCTGCAATCCCGCGGCAAAGTTTGCCCCAGCACGGCGGCCGGGACAGGCGGCGTCGGCAGCCCCGTGGGGCTTACTCCTGGCGTCGGGACGAGCGCCGGCGGGCAACTCTTCGGGACGTCCGTCAGCTGTGACGGCGTGCTTGCGTTCGACGGTCGCTACGGCGGCGGCGGCGCGGCGTCGCCGTCAGTGCCGCTGGCGGCGTCCCTGACGGTCCGCGCCTTCAGCCCGGAGCCGTACATGACAATGTCCATTAGCGGCGGCGACGGCCTCCTCAGGCCGCCGCCGCCGCCGCCGCCGTCGTCGTCTCTGGCGCAGCCGGCGTCGCCGTCGCCGTCCTACCTGCTGTCTCCGGAGGCCTCCAGGGGTTCCGTGGGCGTGGACGGGATCCCTGGAGGTGGCGCCGCCGCTACCGCCAGCCGCGCCGCGGCCCGCGAGTGGCGCGGCCTGGAGCGCTGGTGGCAGGCCAAGGGCCTGGATGAGGCGGTCGTGCAGTTGCACCGACAGCCTGTCAGCGCCCCGCGGACGGTGTATCTGTGACTGCCGGCGTGTCTGTGATTGAGGCAGGCAGGCAGGCAGGCCGTGACGGGGCCGGAGCGTGTGGGGCCCCGCTGGCGGGGCTTCCCAGCGCGGATGGTGGGCGTGGTGGCGGGCGTGGTGGTGGGGAGGAGGGATCGCCGGCGCGAGGGCTACCTCAGCTCCGTAGCTTTTGCCTCCATCTCTCGGTCCCCCTCCGATCGCGCGTCACTGCAGACCCTGGCCGCTGGCCGCGCCGGCGAAACGGCTCTGCATCACGACGGCTCTGCATCCGGGCGCCGTGAGGCTAAGGCTGGGGAGCGCCACCCCGCCCGCCATTGGAGCTGCTCGTGGTGTGCAAGGCATAGCAAAAAGTAGCGTAGCGTAGTGTAGCGTAGCGTAGCGTAGCGTAGCGTAGCGTAGCGTAGCGTAGCGTAGCGTAGCGTAGCGTTGAGCAGCGCGCCGAGACGCGGCGCGGCGCGTCGGAGCACCGGGCGAGGAGCTCGCGGGCTGCGCTGGCCAGGAGCTGGGACCCACGGGTCGGTCGTGACAGCGCTACAGGGCTTCTTAGCGGATATTACGTTAATGGAGCGAGAACTGACCCGGCCGTATTCCACATGCCGCGGCCCGCTGGGCCGCTGGCCGCGGGGGCTGGGCCGGGGTTGCAGAGGCATGCATGCATGCATGATGCCCGCGGGCACGCACGCGGGCCAGCTGCGCGGTGCAGCCTGCGTTTCGTTTCTTCCCCGCGGAGCGACCGCTCTTGACGAACCCTATAATCGGACTGCCGTTTCGTTGCCTCTCTGCGCGCGTGTGGACCACTGTACAGCCGTACCTACAATGCTGTGCGGGATGTTGCCGTACACTGTACTACATATTTTTACGACGCGCGGCATGTGCTCATGTCACAGCTTCCAGCACGCCGCGCATGGAAATACGCCCCCGACTGCTGACCGACGAAACTGCCGACACTTACTGACACGTTTGGAACTGCGACTGCAGAGTACAGTGCCCTTGCAGCGTATGGAGTGGCTCGGTGTGGTGTGGTTTAATGCGGCGCGTGGGACTTCGAACGGCGAAGTGGGGCGTCCTAGCCACAATGCCGCAGCAGTGAGGGCACGCCGGCGCGCGAGGGTACCGTTCGTGTATGGGTGGCGCTTGCTTGGCCCTGCCTGGGATATGGGGGGGGGGTACCGGCGCCGCGTCCCCCGCCCAACCGCGTCGCCTCCGTCCCACATCACTTTGGTACCATTTTTATTACGGTACCCCGCCCCGCCAACGCCTCATCTTCGGGACATGTCGAGCCCTCAGTTGCCGACTGCGGCCAACTGCGGGAGAGCGAAAGCAGTTGACCACTAAGTGAATATTTTATATAGTTTGGAAGTTCTTTATTAGGGGTGTATCGTGTATACCAGTATACGTTTCTTTGCGGTATTGTACGACGTACTCTTGCGCGGCCGCTCTCGTGCCGCAACCCGGCACCCGTGCTGCCTTGGTTTTGATCTTGACATGTTGAACTCTAAAACCCTTTACTGAGGGAGCAGGAAGCTTTAGTCATGTCCCTGGGCGTCCTTTCTGCAGATGCTTGCAGAGTGCCCTTAAGAAAGCGGTGTGTGTGTGTGTGTGTGTGTGTGTACGGCCCACGGGGCTGTGGGCCCGACGTTGGCTGAGCTGGTCCCAGCGGTCACCGCGTTTACGGTAGATGCGCCTTGCAGTGGACGCCTGCGTGTGCGTCCCACAACCTACTCTGCGGTTCTGGACAGGCGCCATGTCTGTCATTCACGCATAACCACGGCGCACCTACCGCGCACCTAAAGCCTCCTGAACTTGGACTGACGACACGCATTCATTGGCTTTTGAGCCCGGAATCCCCGAGATTCGGGCAACCCGATCAATTTCGGCTTACCTGAGCAGCCCTAGGCGGCGAGACGCGGTATGCGCGAACAGCTCTGGGGGCGAGCAGATTGCAGCTGTTGTTGGGGAACGGGGGAGCCGGCAGCCCCTAGGCAGCTGCGCAACCGAAAGCTGTGGGCTGAGATTGGGTTAAGGGTGATCTCGCCGGATGCTAACCGGCACTCATGTTAACGAACAACACAACACGGCTGCAGCCGCAACGTTGTGTGCTCCTCATCATCCATTCCCCACCACCGGCCGCGCCTCATGTGGTCGTCGATGGTCCACGCCGCGCGACGCCATAACGCATCGCCAACGCGCCCAACGGAAACGGCCGAGAAAGCATGAGGAAACGTTACCGTTGCCTGAAGCAACCGCGCACTGGCAGGGCTTCACCACTCGCAGCACCCAGGGAAGGCTCATGTCAAACCAACCGCCCTTCGACCTGTCGACACCACCACGAGCCATGTGGACCGGCATTGTGCCCTCAAAACCGCCTATATCCGAAAGCCCACCTCGCAAACCGACACCGACACCGAACCAACCGACACAATCTTCAGGCAAGGATCAGGGCACACCGACGCACGTCGCGGCGGATCGGAGCTGCAACCCGCGTGAGGACCCCACAACAGCGCCGCTGCAAGCCAGGGCTCCAACCCTCGAGCGACCAGCCAGCCTGATTGCGTCATCAATCATGTCTGCACTGTCCAGTCCGTCCGCAGATCTCAACAGTGGATAGGCTCGCGCCATCGAGCACGCAGGGCTACCCCGCCGCCGCGCCCCACACTCGGACCGGTACCAGTACCGGTCAAACTCAGACTATGGGCGAGATATGTATGCAACGGTCAAGCCGCAGTGCCCCTCCCCTGGGCAAGGCGCACGCACGCGCTCAAGCAGCCCCCCCGAAGCTTGAGCCGCAAGATGGGAAACAGCGCCCTCCCTCCCACCCAACGACCAGCATGGTGGGTGCCGACTGTTCAGTCGCAGCACGGCGCGCGAACCTGGCCGTGCCGAGCGGTTCAGCAGCAAGGCGAGATTCACCAACGCACACCGGGGCACAGGAGCAGCACTCAGCAGCCACAGGGCACGCGGCTGTCTAGATATTTGCCGAGTTCATGTGGGCTCACCGCCAATTCCAGACAACTCCACACCGGGGCGAAACGACCCATGGGACTGTCGACCAAAGTCCCACCCAAATCCTGGGCGCAAGAAACGCTCTCCACTCAAGGACCCCAGAACTCGACACCCGCCGGTTCCACAGCAGGTGTCCGCGTCCGCGGGTCGAGTTCCACAGCCGCTGCTCAGCCCACACCGGTTTCCTCTCGACACCCGCGGCAACCCTGCGACCGCCCTGGCGATACGGTAGGCCCACGTTCATGCTCCACCAGTTGGTTCGACGCCCGCATTCCGCGGTGCGCGCACGCCCATGCAGCTGCCGAGTGCGGCACGACTTGAGCACCTTTGGACGCAATCCACCTTTGAGCGTTCTCGTGCGCAGCCACCCTCGCGCGGCCGATGCTTGACAGCTGTCCCAGCCGCCGCAGCCATCGAAAGCCTACGCGCGCAGCCCGCTACACGGCCCCCCGCGAACCACGACAGAACGGTGGTGCCAACAGGGCTCACGAGGGTCCGGCTCTCCCCAGGCGGCCCCAAGAACACAGCAACAGTTCACCAACAAGACCAACAAGACCTGTGGTAGCCGCTTCGCTGGTCCATAGCTTCCATTCGTCCCCCGCCGCCGCACTGCGTTGGCTGTGCGGACGGTGGTGTACGGTGGTGTAAGCGGCGCCGCAGCTGGCCTGATGTGCGCCCCGCGTTGTCCGCGCCTGCGGTCCACATGGCTCCTGCCACTGCCGACCCCGCAGCGCGTGCGCACACACCTCCTCAACACACCAAGACGCAACCCAGCGTCCCCCCTCACCGCGCCCATTCCGCTCCATACCTAGACACCGCATCCAAGAACAACTCCGCGCTATCCAGCCGGCTATCACCACCACCATGCTACTCCCTCGCCCCTCTTCACGTCTTCAATCCTAGCCCATTCACCATTGCCCCCTCCTCCCCCTAACACTCAAGTCGTTCCGCCGGCCGCCGCGCACTCAAGACCCCAGGCAAGCAAGCCACAAGACCTCGCTAACAGCACCCCACTACACCGGCCGCCCCGCATTCGTGCTCTTGAGCGTGGTGGCCAACCAGTCAAGCCCCTCGTAAAGCCCCTCCCCCCGAGTCGCTACCGAGCTCTGCACGTGCCATTTGCGGTTGCGCATTTCTGGCAGGCCGAGCGCCTCGCACACCTCCCGCGGCGTGAGGCAGCCGCGCATGTCCTGCTTGTTGGCAAACACCAGGATGGCGGAATGCAGCATGAGCGGGTCCTGCAGAATGGCCTGGAACTCCGCGGCCGCCTTGCCGATGCGGTCGCGGTCCTGGGAGTCGACCACAAAGATCAGCCCGTCCGTGTTGTTGAAGTAGTGCCGCCACAGCGGCCGCAGCTTCTCCTGGCCACCCACGTCCCACACCGTGAAGACCACGTTTTTGTACTGCACCTTTTCAACGTTGAACCCTTCAGATTGGCGAGCGGGCGGGTGGGGGCCGGAGGCGGGTGCGAGTGAGCGTAGGGCGGACCGGGGGAAGGCAGACGGGCGTGAGCAAGGGCGAGGTAATAACGTGTGCGTGAGTGCGGGGGGAGGGGTGTGGCGCTGGCACATGCGCGTGGGCAGGTAACGGATGGTGTGCATGGGCAAGGATTGGTGAGGACGGCACGTCAGGTCTCTGTTGTGAGTAGCAAGGGACTTGGGCGGCGCGATTGAATTGACGGAAAAGAAAACGATTCGCCTTGTTGCGTGATGCGGGAAGCAAGGGGTGGTGACACGTCGGACTGACGCCGTCGGGGGCGTTGCCCTCCCGGAACGGCTGCCCGCGCGTACTGTGTCTGTTATGGGGCGGCACTGGTCCCGAGCCCTGAAATCGACAACACCCCGAGCTTTGGGGTCACCGGGTACGCACTGAAGAGTGCGTGCGTGACGTGCGTGCGTGAGTGCACGCGTGCCCCTACGGCGTCCTACCCAAGCGCGCAGAAGGAGAGTCGCGTGAAAGGGGCATAAGTCGACATTCATGTGCAATAAGGGATTTGCTTCAAGATTGACGTCCCTCGCTTAGACTCGGCGGAACGCGGCAAATCTCACGCAGGGGTGTCTTTCTGCGAAGAGGCGCTGCAGCCCAAGACACATCCAGCAGTGATCTTACCGATGGTTGGAACAGTTGTCAAAACTTCGCCGATGTGCAGTTTGTAGAGGATGGTGGTCTTGCCGGCAGCGTCCAGCCCCAGCATCACAACCCGCATCTCACGGTTCCCAAAAAATTTATCAAATAACTTTGTAATTGCCTGCCCCATGGTGGGGAGTTCCTGACGAGGCGGGAGCGTAAGAGAAACTGCCTTTCTGTCCGCTGGGCTATGAAAGCTGTGGGGCCTCGCAATTGCGTGAAAGCGTTCTAGCGTCTTAGTATATGAGGGCTGAAATAAGTCGGCGTCGAAGGGTGAATATTGAGAAAGCGTACAGGGTACAGCGTTCAACAGCGAACGAAGAGTGGGGCTTCAAGCCGCAAGGCGTTTCGGGTCCGAAAGATTACAGGTTCTTGTTGTTTGGAGCACGGTGATTTGCGCTGCCAGTTTGTCTGCCTCTCTGCCACATCGATGCCGGACGATGCCGCGAAGTTCCAAAAGTCGTGCAACGGTTGTGCGGGCGAGGTGCTTCTCCCTCAGTCGAATTCGCGTTCACTGTCCAATACATGTTTCATCGACATGTTTGATAACAGCAAACGCGTCCTCCATGAACGCATCCTTTACGTTTACTGATGGGTCAGAGACAGCTGCTGAACGGTGCTGCTGATGCATGTCAAAGCAGGCTTTTTGGGGTGTGCTGTCATAAGAAAGCAATATAACAGGGCTGCCTAGTTCAGCAGTCTTGTGTGACGGGACTAGAAGCATGGCATCACTGGGACCTTCGTCCTCCAACTCCAGAGGCCAAGGGCGGGAGATCTTGGACGACATTTCGGCTGCACAACAATATGTGCTTGACTTGCAGGTATATCACGGCAGGGAGTCCGTGTTGCGGCTTAGTTGCCCAGAACGCGCCTTGAGTACTGTCGCCAACCCGCTGCCTGGCTTGCTTTGCTCAGGTGCTGTTCTACTCTTTGAAGACGGTGGCAGCAAACGCGCAAAAGGACGCAAGGGACACGGTGCGTCTGGCGGCCTTACAGAGTGTCCTGTGTGTTGCGGAAGCTGGGTACCTTTGCCGTCCCCAACTCACGCGCACTCCGCACGCACTGTTTGACAGGCCGCAGCGGCGAAAGCAGCCGGCTCAAAGGACGCCGCCGGCAGTTCGGCAGGGCATGCGGCCGGTGACTGCCGGTCCGGCGCCACGCCCGCCACGTCAGCGCTGCAGCAGCAAATTGACGATCTCACTCAGCAGCTGGAAACGGAGCGCAGGGAGCGCGCCCGCCTTCAGGAGCAATACGACCAAGCTGTATCCATGCTACGGTACGGGAGTCTGTTCAGTATTCCCGAATAATCAGTGGTACTGAATGCGATAACCCATGACAAGGCATCGCGGCACGCCCGTGAGTAGTTCAGTCCTCGAACCACACCCGCGCAGAAGCTGCGCTCGCCTTAGCCGCGCCATTGCCCTTTGCCTGTCAAGCCTGCTCCTGCGCATCCTGGTCCAGCGCGCGCGGCAATCCTTCTACGGAATGCAGCACGCCGCAGACCCGACTGCGAGCAGGGCAGCCAGGTCGATGCGAGCAGCCCTGAACGAATTTCCCGTAGCGAGGCTTCGGCGCCTGCACGCCCAAGGGCGAATCCGTCCCTACCCCGCTCAACCTTTACCGCCTGCGCGCCACCAATTTACATCTGCCCGCACCCACGGAGGTCGCATCCACCACCCCGAAATGCCGTACTTGCTGTGCCATGCAGCAAGTCCTACGGCCAAATCGTGGACGATTACCTGTTCGCGACGGAACAGCTGCACGTGCGGACCAAGCAGCTGGAGGGGCTCATGGACGTGACGACCACCGCCACCGCAGCCCCGTCACCCGCATCCAATCAGCCGCGCGCCGGGCCGCAGCCCGCCGCGTCGTCAGGCGACGGCGAGGAAGGCGACCAGCCTCTGCTCGAGCCGCAGCAGCAGCGGCGTCGGCGGCAACCCCAGGAGAGCCACCTGGATCTCCATCCTCGACAGGAGGACGGGCTCTCAGAGCCCTGGGGCTCCTTCAGCCCCAGCTCCGCCCCCGGGCGTGCCAGCTACGGCGATGTGCCGCTGGTGGAGGCGCCGGGCGCGGCGCGGCGCGCCGACTCGGGCGCCACCTCCGCGGATCACAAGCGCCGCCACCGCCACGTGGCGGCCGCCGCTGACGCTGCTGGGTCCGCTGACGCCGCCACTGCATTCGGCGGCGACGGCGTCCGGACGGCGCCGGGCTCCCGGTCGACCTCGCACGGCAGCAACGGCAGCGGCGGCGCTGTCGGGGGGACGAATGGCGCCGTCGCCGCTGCCGCCGCGCATCGGCTTGCCGTTGCAGCGGGGCACGAGCAGCCAACGTCGGTGGAACAGGTACGGTTCGCCTGAGGACAGCTGAGGAACTCGTTTCTGGCCGGGGAGCGGCGTGTGTATGGTTGGGTTGGATGAGGCGGACAGGAGAGGAGGCGCGTGAGCGGGGGCAGGGGGGCAGTGCAGCTGCGTGCACGCAGCACCCAGCACCATGCTGGCAGTGATAAATCCGTCCGCGGCTCTGGACTCTGGCTGGCTGGTCCACAATTCTGCTGCGAGTTACCTGAGAGCTCTCGGCTTGGGGCTTCCACACGCGCAGTTCGTATGTAAAGCTTGCGCGAAAGGCACACCTACCGCCAGGTGGCGCGAAAGCGATGCAGCCAGCTGCGCAAAGGGCAACGCCCCGAAGGTGAACGCGGCGTGATCGCAGCGACTGTCCCGCGCTTGAGAAACGCGGCGCCCCTTGTCTTGTTGTATGTTTGTATTGAGCGCTACACGCACGCACGCACGCGCGCAGGCGGCGCTGCCATCCCAGCGCAGCGCTCGGAGCTCCACCCTCCTCGACAGCCTACGCGCGGTGTCGACCCCAGCGCCGGGGCCGCAGGCCGCCCGTCCGCAGGCGCACAGCCCGCGGGCGAAGGCGCGGCAGTGGGCGCCGCACGGTGGCGGCACCGGCCAGGGCCCGGACGCGTCGCCGCTGAGCTCGCCGCACGGAGAAGCGCTCCATGGGATCGGCCAACAAACGGGCCCGCCGCGGGAGGCCTCCGACCTCGCCCCGCCTCAGCATCTGCGTGCGCAGCACGTGAGCCCGGCGCCGCGCGTTCGGTCGCGGCCGGCCGACCAGGTCGTGGCCGCCGCATTCGTCCGCCTGGACGGCGCGGCGCACCGGGAAGCAGCCGCCGCGTCGATGACATCTACCGAGATAACAGGGTACGGCCGGCGGGGTACCGGCAAGCGAAGCTTGGGAGGATTGGGGCGATGGCGGCTTGGGGGCTTGCGCCGTATGCGCGCGTGCGTTCGCACACAGGCCAGCGGGATGGTGTGAGCCAGCCAGCCAGCCGGCCAAGGTCAGCCTTGGTCCATACAGGTGTCTGCACGCTCCGAAACCCGCATGCGTTCGCCGTTACAGCCCAGCCCAACCAAAGTCCCTACGGCCCTTGCTGCCTATGCCGCATTGCTGGCCGCAGGACGCTCGCCGGCGAGCACGTTTTCGGTGCTACCTTTGGCGCAGGAAGCCGCGCCGCGCAGGCGCTGCACGAGGGCGATCCTCCCGCCTCCGGAGCGGCATCGCCCGGCCTCAGCCTTGGCCTCGGCGCGGCAAAGCCCGCCGCGAGCACCCTTGGCCGTTCGGCGGTTGCGGTGGGAGCCGATCGACCTTACGTGCCCGCTTCCGCCGCCGCCGCCGCCACGGCATCCTCCCTGACCTCGGCATCCGCCCTGGATCCGGAGGCGTCCACACGTTCCCTTGCCGGCGCTGCTGCAGGCGGAAGGCACTCCGTTCTACCCGCGCGCACGTCCGGGCAGCGTGGCCCGGAGCAGTCGCAGCCGCCCCTGCCGGGTCGGCTGACGGGCAGAGACGAAGGCATCGCGGTGCAGTCGCCCCCGCTGGGTGTCAGGGACCCGGATGGGGACCGCGACCGGGCCACGGAGAATGATCGCGACCACGGGCGGGACCGAGAGCGAGACGGCGGGCGCGAGGGGGACCGGGAGCAGGCCATTCGTGGTCGCGCACGGGGTGCGGCTGTTGCGCCCTTCGCGGATGCCTGGGCGACTGCCGCCGCCGCCCTGCGCCCCGCGGCCAGCTCCCGGGTGGCCGGGACTGGACGCCAATCAGCGGAGGCGGGTGACCCGACGGGCGCCCCAACGATGGCCAGTGACCCGCTTGACACGACGGCGGCAGCGGCAGCGGCGGCCGGTGTGGAGCACACTGACAGCCGCGGCGCGGGGATGGCCGCCCGGGCGGCCGCTAGTGAGCTGGGCCCTGCCGCGGCAGGGTCTTTCGGGCGGCGCCGCTGGGATGTCGGGGCTTCGGCCTCGCACTCGGTTTCGGAGCACCGGCCGGATCGCTCAGCGCGCGAGGGCGGGGGCGGTGAGGCAGGGGAGGTGCTGATGGGTGCGGACGAAGGGCTTGTGGGCGCCGCCGGCCGCGCGGCTGGCGGCGCGGCGGGGCTGCACAGCTCCCTTCAGACGCCCCCGGCCGACGGCCTGCAGCGCCGCGGCCGTGCCGCCGCACAACCCGACGGGGACAACAACACGCACGGAGTCGGGGACCACGCTGCCGCTGCCAACGGCGCAGCCGATGTAACGCCCAAAAGCGGTCCGAAGCGCCTTCGGCGCTCCGTCAGCAGCCCCGCGGAGCGGCCCAGTCGCCGCACTGCCGCCGCCGCAGCCAAGGCGGCGGCAGCGGACCTGACGGGGTTGGAGGAGGAGGCCGCCGCTGAGGCCGACACTGCGAGCGCTGAACGGCGCGAGGCCGCCGGAATGCCTGGCAGCTATCGGTCATCCAACCGTGCGGCGAGCCGGCCCGTGCCGCCGGCGGAACCGGCGAGCGCGTCCAGTGCAGCAGCGGCGGCGGCAGCAGAGCTGCGGCACGGTGCCGCGGGGCCGCCCTCGCGCCGGCGAACCCTGCGCTACGTCATGTCGGCCCCGCCGCCGGAGGCGGCACCGGCGGCTTCACTGCACAGTCCCCCCACGCGTGTCACACGCGGGGGCCCCTTCGCTGACCCCGCGGCGGCGGCGGCTGCAGTCGAAGCGGCGGCCGCAGCAACTCCTCCCTCATCATCTGCTGCTGCTGCAGCGGCTGCTGCAGCCCGTTCCGTGGCGGCTGCAGCGCCGCAAGAGCACCATACCCGGGCGGTTGGCGGTGGTGCCAGCGGCGTCGGCGTCGGCGGCTCCCCGGCTCGGTACAGCGCCAGAGCAGGTGCTCTGGAGCGCGAGCGTGGCGCAGCCAGCGGTGCTGGGGCCGCTCCTGCGACGCCCGAGTCGCGAACGCCAGAGCCCCGGGTCGACCCAGCGGACCTGGTCAGAGGGGTGCAGCTCGACCTGGACGCGTATCTGCTCCGCGTGCGGGAGAGGGCTGCGGCTGCGGCGGCTGCGGCGAATGCTGCAGCTGGGGCCGGCGCAGGCGTGGGTGTGGGTGCGCAGCGGCAGGACGCTGCCGGCCTCTTTGGGTTCCCGTCCGACCGCGTGCCAGGCAGTGTGGCGGCAGCAGTCGACGGCGGCGGCTGCAGCAACAGAGCGGCGGCGGATGTAGCCGCGGCGGCAGCGGAGGCTGCAGCATCGAGAAGAGGAGGGGCCAGTCCTGACGCGGCGGCGGCGGCGGCTGCAACGCCTGGGGCAGGCGGCCGCAGCGCCGCAGCCGCGGCTGCAGCTGCTACCGTTACGCCTGCGGGAAACTTCCCCAGGGGCAGCGGCGACGGCGGTAGCATTGCGTCGTCAGCCTCGGTTGAGGGGCTGGCGTCGCTGGTGCGCAGCCTGCGGCAGAAGCTGGTGAGCAGGCAGCGGGAGTACGACAGTGGCGCCGACGGCGGCCCCACGGATGACGACGAGGACGTTGGCGTGGACGTCGATCTCGACGACGCGGACGGCGCGTGGCGAACGGAGGATGACGATGCTTATGACGCGTACAGCGCCGGCGGCTGTGGGGATGTTGGGGAGGTGGGCGACGCCGACGAGCTCTTCCTCCGGGCCTACGGCGGTGGCGACGGCGACGCAGACTCCGCGGCGTATAGCTCCGACAGCGGCCAGAACGATGGCGAGCTCGACGATGATGACGACGTGGGAAACGATGTCATGTACGACACGTACGACAGACTGTATGGCGGTGTGTTTGACAGCGACGGCGTTGCCGTCGCCGCGGCCGCGCGGCGCTCCAGCGGCGCAGCGGCTGCGGGTGCCGATGAAGCAGGTCGGTCCCGCCGTGGAGACGGCCGCAACGGAGGGGCGCCGCGGACGCGGGCGCGGTCTCCGGAGGCCGTTGGCGGCCTTGACAGCGCCGCTCCTGAGTTCTCTGGCATGGCCTGGTACGGAGGCAGCGCCAGCTCGGACAGCAGTGCTGAAGACGCGCAACGGGGCCGCCACGACTATCGTGCAGCCGCTCAAGGCAGCGGCAGTGGCACGGACGGCACGGCGGCGTTCTGGGATGTCAGCGGCGGGGTCGGGGGCTTGGAGCCGGGTCGGAACCAACGCGCTGCTCCTGCAGGCTCCAGGCGGGCCGGTAGCGACGCGCGCGGCGGCCTGACCTCCCTGCTCGATGCCGTGAACGCGGCCACGCTGGGCGGCGTGGGGATCTCGCGCAGCGCCAGCCGCGGCGGACCGAAAACCGCCGCAGCGCCAGCCGTGGCGGGGCTGCATCAGGGCAGGGGCGCTGCGCCGCACGACCGCGCAGCCACGGCGACGGCGGCTGCGGCCTGGGAAGCGCGCGGCGGGGGGCCGGGGGCCGGGATGGGCGCCGGGGCGGGGGCCTGGTCGGCGGGCGCCCAGCCGGACCGTGTGCCGCCGCAGGACCAGACGAGTCCGCGGAAGGACAGCGGAGCCGCGTACAGCCGTAACGCAACTTCCTTCAAATGGAAAGCTGGTGTGAGCGGCATGGAGCCGGCGGCTGGCGCCAGCGCAGCCGCCGCTGCTGCCGAGGCTGACTTCGGGCTCGGCGCGAGCGGCAGTTTCTCCAGCTCGCGGTGGGGCCCCACTGGCGGCTCCGCGGCCTCCGCCGCCGCCTTCGCTGCGGGCGGCGCCAGGGACGCAGCCGCCGCCGCCGCCGCTGGTGGCTTTGCCCGCACCGACGCAGCCGATACCGCGGCGGCAGCATCACCCGAGCTGCAGAGCATCCGCAGCGAGGCCATGTTTGCGCGCATCAAGAAGCAGTTGGACGAGCTGCAGAGCTCCTTCTCGCAGGGACTGGGGCTGGCGCGCGGGGCGGACGGCCCCAGCCGCGCGGGCAGCAGCGGCAGCAGCGGCGGCGGCGGCTCCGGATCGGGCGCGGAGCAGCATTCCGCTGCGGCTCATGCAGCGGCAGCGACGGCGGCCGCAGCAGCGGCATTGAGGGGTGATGCCTGGCGTGCGAGTGAGCGCATGAGCGGCGGCAGCGGCGGCGGGATGGCGTATGAGGCCGGCGCCAGCGGGGTCGCGGCGCGAGGCGCTGGCGGCCAGGGCGTGGGGGCAGCGTCCAGCAGCGGTGAGGGAGGGCTGCGCGGGGGCAGCTTCGCCTCTGCCGGCAGTAGCAGTGGGGAAGCGGCAGGTGGAGGCGGAAGGCTGCCGCTGCGGGAAGAGGGTGCTGCGGCTGGATCGGTCGGGGGCGGTCGGGAGGCCGGGTGCAGCGCCGGGCTCCATGGCGTCGGGAGCGCGGATCAGCAGGTATATGGGGAAGCTGTTAACGCGTCCTCTAGGAGGTCAGCAGCTGCATCTTCGCATGCTAGGGCGTCAGGCGCGGGCGGATCTGGAGCGAAGCCGCACGGCATCGTACTGCACGGCGAGGGCGATGATTAGATAAATGCATGGACTCTCTCGTAAAGTTTTCTATAATTTCTCTGCGCGCCTTCCTTGAATGGTTTGTTTTGGATGGGACTTGACTAGCGTGCCTCGGGTTCCTGTCTTAGCGATCGGACGTGAACTTGGCAGTTTATTACAGCTTCTGGGATATGTTCCGCGATTTTGTCGCCAAAGACGTTTCCAGTGCATGTGCTTTGATTTGGACATATGCGCACGGAGGACTGAGAGGCGGCGGCACCAGCGGCTTGCGATGGCGGCGCGCAGCCAGCGGCTGTAGACTCGCGCGTGTGCATGCCGTGTGCTCTCATCTTGTGGTTGATGCCTTCGCGCGCGAATCTACTGCTTTGTCTGCAATTACAGTTGCTCACTCGGCAAGGATGAAACTCTGATCGCGAGGCTAACGCTGAGCGCAATTTACGAAGACTAATAATTTCTGAGCCGATCCCGAGCACGCACTTCTGCATACCATTGCTTTTGAACCACGGTATCATTGCTGGACGGTAGGTGGTATTCGATAATGTTGCCCCTGTGCCGAGGCGTTGAGATTGGCTCCGTGCGTGAACCGTGCGCTATAACACAGATGCTCGGCAGCCCTGCTGGATGTGAAGCATGAAGTGCTGAGCAGCATCAGCGCTGGCTAACTGCGGCATGCGCTTCCGTGAACGTGGCCTTTACGGAGTCGGGCTGGGAGGGGCCGGGCTGGGGGGACAGGTACGCGCCCAACTATAAAACGTTACAGCAATAGCAGCAACCGCCACTAGGGGGTGGGTAATGCAGCGCCCAATGGTGCACAGGACGCCCGGGGGAAACAAACACATCACCCCTTCTCCTGTCCCTCACTGAGTCATCCGGCCGTTGCTCGGCACGCAACCACGCATAGACAAGCTAATACGCACTCTGTGCTGCTGCGTGCTAGCATCCCCTCAATGCGCTTTGCATCTTCCTTACAGGACGACACTGTCGCATAAACAACGCAAACCACACAAAGCTCCCACCTGCGCAGCCTGCGCCCGCGTTGCAAGGCTGAAAGCACCAGGTAAAAGCTTGAGCGTCAAGCGACTCGCGCGCCACTCGACGGATTTGTCAGTATCAGCCCACAAGTTCAGGCACATTGCCGCCGGCACAGGCCACACCCCGCCAAGAGGGCGCGAAAAAGAGTCTTCCTCTGCCCACCAATGCCCAGTGAGCTGCAGCACCCTTGGTGCTCCATGGCCCCCATGTACAAGGCTACAAGCCCATAAGACGTAACCATACACACATACACACCTGTGGCGCGCCCGACCTCGCCGGAAGGTGCAACACAGTTCAAATGATGCAACGCTTTTGCGAGCATGAGGCGTCATCCCACGAGCCCTGCCCTCCACCCCTGCGCATCGTCCACCCGCACAACGACCCAACGGTCCCAACCGATCCTTGACTCGCTGTCGCCGGATCTGATCTGAATCCGCCCCGCGCATCGCTACTTCGTAGCAGGACAAGTGCGGGAGCAAGTTGGGGCTTCCGTACCGGGGTGCTCTGCGCCTCTGGCCTGCCGTGCGCCCTGTTCTCGCCCCGTCCGCTAGTTCAGTCCAATCCACCGCTGGGCTACTCCCTGCGTTCTGCGCTGTCATCAGTGCAGTGTGTGGCGACACAATTGTCACATTGCGAACCCAAGAGAAGCCAGTCCGAAGCCAAATGACCATCCAGCAACCACCCCAAAACGGCAAATCAAGCGGCCAAGAAAACTCCTCCGGGCGAGAGGGGCACCTCTCCCTCCAGTGGCCCGGAGCCCATTGTCACAACGAGTCACAAATACTGACAAATACTTCTGCCTCTCCGATATGTGGAGCCGATACCTTTGCGCGCGGAGGGCTTCTTTGACCCCCTTAGTACTGACCAAAAACTCACGGATGAAATAAAATGCTCTGCGTTGTCCCCATAATTCAGAGGCGCCAAGCTTGCTCGTCGCCTTTCCACGCTCTACGGGCTCATATGGCAATATTTAGCGCGCCAAGCAAGTCCCATGCTACCGGTAATAACTCAACTCCAGCAGGTAACCCGGACTTGGTCAGTCAGATCTCCACATGCGTTTCCAAGCCTGGCCTCAGCTCGGCCACCCAGCGACTCAAGGCATGGTGACTGAAGACCGCAACCCAAAGGGGCTGGGGGCAGGAGATGCTCTGCCCTAGAACGGGCGTGGGAAAATAGTGCATGTGGTCAGCGGCTTTCGGTTGTCGCCGCGGCCGCCCGAAGAGAAGTCGTAACCCAGGAGGCGCACGGCGGTGGACCCTGTGGAGGTTTTAGGGTTTTTAGGGTTTTAGGGTTTTAGTGTAGTTCGGGGTCAGAGGATGTGTGGCATTTTACTGCGACAAATACCGGTACGAGTTCAAGATGAGTTTCAAGAACAGTAATCTTAACGGTAATCTTATGTAATCTTAACAGTAATCTTAACGGTCTGGCCGGCCGCCCTTCCCTGGGCAGCCCATATGGTGCCGCGAGCCGCAACCCGCAAGGCGGGGCCCGCACCGTTACGGCCCGCGTATCCGCGTCCTGCCTCCCTTTTCCTCCCCCTTTCCCCCAATCTTCCCCCTACCGTATTCGTGCTTACCAATTGGAATGTCAATCACGACGCTGATGGTGGCGTCGTTGCGGACGCCGAAAATGACCTGGCCAGCGTTGCACCTGCGGCCACACACACACATAGGCATCTGGTCATCTGGTCATCTGGCCTGCGCTCCCACGCCGGCGGAACGCACCGGCGATTGCGCGGGACCAAGTACCGCAGGCGGCGACTGGCCACGAGCAAGCAGCGCGCCGAGGTGTTGCGACTCCCTCCACAGGTGGCGCTCTGGCGCTAACTACGTACCACGTCGGCGCACGGCGCACGGACGCACGGTTCTTGCAAGCAGCCGACTGGAGCCCACCGTAACAGCCAGACGCACACACACAGACACATACGCACGCATCCCGTCCCGTCCCGTCCCGCTCTCACCGGGTGCCTCGGGTGTTGTCCTGCGCCCTCCAGCCGTCCGAGCGCAGGTCCACCGTGGCTGGGACCACCCGATCGATCCGGGCGGTCGACGCCACCGGCTCCTGCGGCGCGGAAATGACATGGCAGCCGAGAGCCGACATGGGTGGAGCGTTTCTCAGCGGATCCAAATCCCTCAAAAAAAAGCAACCGATGAGGGAAGCCGATACGGTTTGGGTGCGGCAGCGTCGGCAGCGCCAGTCGAGGGTCAATGACCGGATCAGGCAGCGGGGCGCAAAGAGAATGCGAGAGTGCGGAGGGTGTGCATCTGTGTGATGACACCAGGTTGTTGATTAATAATGTTGAGTCATGGTGGACCCTCCCTGGTAGCGCACTGAAGCCGGGTGCAGGTAGCGTGTCAGGGCCATGTGAGGTCGGGATGAGGCGAGGGTCCCCCCGGAGGACCTCCCGACACGAGTCGCGAAGAATACGCTGACAGTGCGTCAACACCAGCTGGCTCACGCGCCACACATCCCATCTGGGGAGGTGGCCCGGCTGTGTCGTGCACGCTGCAGTACATACACACACACCCACACACGCCCGACTGCATGACGTGGAACAATACCAACCCAGTGTACGACCATGCTGTATGTGTACGGCAACAAAAGTAGCTCTCACCGAGCTGCAGGACAGGCCGCTGTTGCCTGTGATCCTTGCCAGGACGCGCGATCGGTCGGCGTCTGAGACGCCGGAAGTGACTATCACAGACAGCAGCGTCCGGTTGGCCCTGACCAAGTTTGCCAACAAGGTGATTTCCGTACTGGGCAGCCGTACAAGTGTCGTATCAAAGGCGACATGGACGAGCGCGCCGGCCACTGGCGTTGTGGTCTGGGCCGGTGCTGGTGCCACGGCGTTGATTCCGTCCTGGAGGGCGTGTGGGTGTTGGGGTATATGTGTGTGTGTGAATGTGTAAATGTGTGTGTATGTTTTAGGTGGGGGGGACATGCACCGGGCGGGGCTTACGGGTGAGTACGACAGTGTGAGGCAGCCGCAGCCGCAGCCGCAGCCACAGCCGCAGAAGGAGAACTCAGCGCAGTGCAGCGCCACTGCCACACCCGCACCCTCTCCCAGCCACCGTGCTTGGTGTGAGAGCAAAGGCCGCGTTCTGTGCAGGCGCTGCGCATGCAGTAGCCAGTAGGGCAGGCACGGACCGAGATCGCTCCCCGCACCCCGCTGCCTCGCTCACAATGAGTTTGCCCTTGTTGTCGTTGTCGGGCAGAGTCTCCGGATCGATCAGGACAACCACGGCAGGGAAGCTGGCCAACGGCGGCGCGCGGGCGGTCTTCTTGTTAGGCGGGCTGCGGAAGGGAGCGTTATGGAAGTGTGGAGGGACGCAAATGGGGAAAGGGCGGCGGAAGGGAGCGTCAAGGAAGTGTGGAGGGACGCAAATGGGGAAAGGGCGGCGAAAACGGAGTGTGAGGTCAAACAGTCCAAGCCGACGGGCTGACCAGCCAAGGTACTGGTATGGAGGCGAAAGCAAAGCCCACAGAACTGCTTGAGGCAAGGGATGGGGGTTCAGGAAGCCGTCGGGGTCGATTTGGAACATCTCAATACTGCTGCCGTCCACGTCCAAGTCCACGTCCACCCGGGGGCCGTTGCCGCCGCCCTGGGAAAACGGGCAGTCGGGCAGCGCGGGCACCCATCCCCCCACAAAACATGCCAGGAGCGGCACAACCGGTCCGGTCCGATGCGTGCGAGCGTACACGTGCGCGCACGTGCATTCAGCACATGTGGCCGCGCACATGCATTACAGGCGAGGTGATGAGGCGGCAGGTGCCGTGAACCCACTTCTGGGGCGGCGGGCTGGGCGCGTCGGGTGGCGGGCTGGGCGCGTTGGGCGGCGGCAGCATTGACTTGGGGTAGCCCACAGCGACACTGGCCGCAATCCGGAGGCGGTCCAAGACGGCCACGTTTGCTGGGTTCCTGGCCAGGGCTGCGGTGTAGCCGCCCGTGGCGAAATCGTACCCCACCTGCGCGCGCGCATTGCCGTACATACACACGCAGTACAGTTGCAGTCAGATGAAGTGAGATGAAGGGGTTTGGGGCCTTAAGAGAGTTGTTCCTGATGGGACGCGAGTACGGCAGATCGCGTGCAGGTGCGTGTAGGGTGTCTGCAGGCGTGGCGCGGGCGTCTGCGGGGTCTGGCGTGCGTGCGGGGCCGGTCAGGCGTCAAATGCACCTCGGCGCCAGGCCCTGCTCCTTCTCGCCTGAATCTTTTCGCCCTACCCCTCTGTCCTCTCACGCCAAGACGTCATTCTGGCCTGGCAAGAGACTCCAGGCGTCCAGGGGGTTGGCTTTGAGGGGTAAGGATCTGCGCCCAGCGCATCGCGGAGGGCCAACCTTTCCAATGCTGCTCGCCCCCGGCCCGTTACCCCCCGGCGCCGCCGCCCTCCCCCACACGCCCCCTTCCGAGCCTCCTCCAGCCCCTCTCCCCCAATCCCCACTCGGCCCCCTTTGTGTACAACCGACAACCGACAATTGGCACCAAATCGCGATACGTAACCAGCCTCGCGAGGAGTACCGTAGAAGAGCCCCAGTCGGCCCCAGCCCCCTCTCCCCCTCCTTCACCTCCCTCTCCCCCTCTCTCCCCCTCCCTCCCACTCACCATTCTGAACACGCCGGCGCCCACCGCCCACTCCCACACCACCGCCTCGCCCGGGCCGTCCGCCGCAATCACCCTCCGGCCCGAACCAGTGCACAACAGCGCCACGGTGTCGTCGGCGGGCTGCATCAGGCAGCGACCCACGGGACGGTGTTGGTGGATAGGCGAGCGGATGGACAGACCCACGGGTCATTCGTTTGGGTTCAAAGGTTTTGCGGGTAAAAGGACGGATGTATGGATGTATATATGGATGTATTAATGGACGGTTGTATGTATGGATGTATGGATGTATGGATGTCTAGATGGATGGATGTATAAAGATGGATGGATCTGACAGTTTTGTGGTTCGACCAGGCCCACCGGGAGGAGGGCATTTCAGCGCAAACGACACGAGGATGGGGTTGAAAGGCTCTCAGGGGTCGGATCTCATGGCCCGGTTCGGCCCCCCCCGGTACCCGCCACCGCGCCACCGCTCCAACCCACCCGCCCCCACCTGCATAGTGGCTGGGAGGGCGGGCGTGCCCATCACGCCGCTGTACACCGCCGAGGGGACGGCCGTGAGAGTGCCCTTGCCGGCCGTGTTGCGCTGGAACGGAAGTTGGAGGGGTGTATGTTGGGGGTGGGGGTGGGGGTGGGGGGGTGGGGCGGGGGAGGCCGGTAGAGGGGCGGGGACGGGATATTGAGAGGATGAGTGTCGGAGGAAATGATGTGAGAAGGTAAGAATTCCGGCTGGGCAGTAAGCAACAGCTATCGCGGTAAGAGGTTGTACTGACAGCAACAGCAGCAGCAGCAGCAGCAGCACAGACGGAGTGGATGATCAGGAAAAGGCGCGACACACACGCACACGCACACGCACACACATATGCCGAAGCCCCCACGCACAGGTTCACATGTCGAACCTCACAACCATCCGAACACACACACACACATTCGGCACATACCACGCAGCCGAATAGACCACTCGCAGCTCTGCAGAGAGGTCGCTACAGGGAGAGCAAAACTGAAGTGCCCAGGCTCACTCAATCGCCTCCTTCAGCCCCCATGCCATCCAACCCCCTTGCCGCCCCGTAAACCCCCCCGCCCATCCCCCGCCTCCTTACGCCCAGGACCGAGGCACCGACCCACGGGTCATCAGCTCACCTTGATGCACTGCGCGGTGGTGAGGTTCAGCACACTCGCCAGAATGGATGACACCTCTCCGGCTGAGGTCTCTGGAGTCACCACCACACTCAGCGCGTTACCCCGCAGCAGCAGACGCCGTAGGGCCTGTGGGGTCAGCACACGGGTTGGTGGTGTTGGGGGGGAGCGGCGGGGAGTTTGGCAGGGGTAGGCGTAGGGATGGCATGGATTGGCAAGGAGAAGTATTGCGCTTGTGTGTCGAGCAGGAGACAGGTGCCGGGAAGTAATTAACGGACGAGCCAACGGACAGGGTGTGTGCGGGTTGGTGGCTGGTGTGCGGCTGTTGCCAGGGCGTGGGCATGCAAACGGGGGGTGGGGTGGGGGACGAGAGACGGCGAGCTTTGCAGCGCCTTGTCGGGAATGGGTGCGTACGACGCACTTTGCAAACAACCGCCCCCGAGTTACCGTACATCTTGATCAAGGGCGAGAAACGGTGAGCCGAACCAACACCTTGTAAACACTGCTCAATCACTCCCATTCCAACCCTCCACACACATATGCACACACACACACAACCCAGCCTCGACAACACCTCACCGCCTTCGACTCTGAGGGCAGTGCCAGGTAGGTGTTGTCGAAGGTGGTGTGGACCGGCGCGTTCCCTGGAGCAGTCAATGACAACACGCTGCCGCCCTCCGCCCTGCTCAGCTCCAGAACCGAAACCAGCAACTGCGTCTTTCGGAGCGAGTCGCCTGGATCCGTGGGATCAGTAAGTAGGATGATGGAGGCATCCCTGGCTACAGGTGGTGGGACGCGGGCGGGCGGGCGAGGGGGCGGGTGCATCAGGACATCGGCGGTCTGGGTTTTAGGGTTTTAAGGTTTAGGGTTTTAGGGTTTTAGGGTTTTTAGGGTTTTAGGGTTTTTAGGGTTTTAGGGTTTTAGGAAGGCGGTGGCGAGGCAGTGGGTTGAGGCGGTGGCGAGGCAGTCAAGGAGGTGCACCCCAGAGAGGCGCCCTGGTGGAGGGATTGGGGGCACGAATGGGGGGAAGAGGGAAAGGAGGAGGGCGAGGAGAATGGTGTCCGGGGCATGGGGAGGTCGCGTACATGCGGTGGTACGACAACAGGGTGCGGCGCAAAAACGTGTATTGTACGATGGGTTTGAGCCACACACATACACATATACACACACAAAGAAAAACGTAAATGCAGCTCCTCCTCTGTCTTCTGTCAGGCAGAGAGAGGGAGGATGGCATGTAGGTTAGGCAACTCACGAGGTTCCGGAGCTGGGGATGGAGGAGAGGGTGGCGGGCTAGGTGGTGGCGGCAACGGCGGCGGCGGCGGTGACGGGCTAGGCGGCGACGGCAACGGCGGCGGAGGCGGTGGGGGGCTGGGTGGTGACGGGGACGGGGGCGGCCGCGGCGGCGACGGCGATGGCGGTGGCGGGAGCGGTGATGGCGGCGGCGGGCTGGGTGGCGGCGGGCTGGGCGGCAACAGCGGTGGTGGGTTGGGCAGAGGTGGCGCAGGCGGCGCGTTCGGGCGCGACGGAGGCGGCGACATCACCGGGCCCGGGGGTGCAGGCGGCCGCGGCGGCGGTGCTGTCGGCGGTGGTAGTGAAGGCGGAGGCAAAGACGGCGGCGGCGATGAAGGCGGCGGCTGCGATGGCGGCGGCTCCAATGGCGCCGCCGGCGCCGGCGGCGGTGGCGGGGCGTAAAGCAGCAGGGGCTGCCAGCTTTCCAAACGTCTCTTAGCTGCAGGAGGGAGGGCGGGCGGGAGGGCGCGAGGCAACATGGAGACCATATGGCGGGGCGAGGAGCGGGCGGCGACTTGAAACGTTTCCACGTGTAAAGCGACGTAGAGCTAGGGTGGTAGCTAGGATGCATCATTGACAACCCAGGCGGGACTGCGGTCCGGTGGATAAAACCGTCGAGACTGGGCTGAGCTGGGTCCGGGCCCCGGGAACCCCGGGCGGGAATCGCATCCATCGGTTCGCACGGAGCCGTTGGATTGTTGTTTACGCTGTCGTACCATCGTACCGCACAGAATATGATGACGTCATGACGAAACCCGTCCGCCTTCTCCCGCCCCCTTGCCCTCCCCCGCGTCCCGCGCACCTCCGAAGTCGAAGCCCAGCAGCTTTACGTAACCGCCCCGGGGTGTGGTGAAGAGGTAGACGGGGCTGGAGCCGTCGCTTGTGGAGTACCAGAGGGTACCTGTCGGCCGCCAACATCAAAGGGGGTCAATGGAGGTCAATGGGGGTCAATGGCGGTCAATGGAGGTCAATGGGTGTCAGTGGGGGTCAATGGGGGTCAAAGGGGGGTGAATGGGGGGTGAATGGGGGTCAAAGGGGGGTCAATGGGGGTCAATGGCGGTCAATGGAGGTCAATGGGTGTCAGTGGGGGTCAATGGGGGTCAAAGGGGGGTGAATGGGGGGTCAATGTGGGTCAAAGGGGGGTCAATGGGGGTCAATGGCGGTCAATGGAGGTCAATGGGTGTCAGTGGGGGTCAATGGGGGTCAAAGGGGGGTGAATGGGGGGTCAATGGGGGTCAAAGGTGGGTCAATGGGGGTCAATGGGGGTCAAAGGGGGTCAATGGCGGTCAATGGAGGTCCAAGGGGGGTCAATGGGGGGTCAATGGGGGTCAGTGGGGGTCAGTGGGGGTCAATGGGGGTCAATGGTGGGTCAATGGGGGTCAATGGAGGTCAATGGGGGTCAATGGGGGTCACTGGGGGGTCACTGGGGGGTCAATGGGGGTCAATGGGTGTCAATGGGTGCCAATGGGGGTCAATGGGGGTCAGTGGGGGTCAATGGAGGTCAAAGGGGGGTCAATGGCGGTCAATGGAGGTCCAAGGGGGGTCAATGGGGGGTCAATGGGGGTCAGTGGGGGTCAAAGGGGGGTTAATGGGGGTCAATGGTGGGTCAATGGGGGTCAATGGGGGTCAATGGTGGGTCAATGGGGGTCAATGGAGGTCAATAGGGGGTCAATAGGGGGTCAATGGAGATCAATGGGGGGTCAATGGGGGTCAATGGGTGTCAATGGGGGTCAATGGAGGTTAATGGGGGTCAATGGAGGTCAATGGGGATCAATGGGGGTTAATGGGGGTCAATGGTGGGTCAATGGGGGTCATTGGGGGTCAATGGTGGTCCTTGGGGGTCAATGGGGGTCAGTGGGGGTCAATGGGGATCAATGGGGGTCAATGGGGGTCAATGGAGGTCAGTGGGGGTCAGTGGGGGTCAGTGGGAGTCAATGGAGGTCAGTGGGGGTCAGTGGGGGTCAGTGGGAGTCAATGGAGGTCAATGGGGGGCAATGGAGATCAATGGGGGTCAGTGGGGGTCAATGGGGGTCAGTGGGGGTCAGTGGGGGTCAGTGGGGGTCAATGGGGGTCAATGGAGGTCATTGGCGGTCAGTGGAGGTCAGTGGGGGTCAATGGAGATCAATGGGGGTCAATGGAGGTCAGTGGGGGTCAATGGAGGTCAATAGGGGTCAATGGGGGTCAATGGGGGTCAGTGGGGGTCAATGGGGGTCAATGGTGGTCAATGGGGGTCAATGGGGGTCAAAGGGGGGTCAATGGGGGCCAATGGCGGTCAATGGAGGTCAATGGGTGTCAGTGGGGGTCAATGGGGGTCAAAGGGGGGTGAATGGGGGGTCAATGTGGGTCAAAGGGGGGTCAATGGGGGTCAATGGCGGTCAATGGAGGTCAATGGGTGTCAGTGGGGGTCAATGGGGGTCAAAGGGGGGTGAATGGGGGGTCAATGGGGGTCAAAGGTGGGTCAATGGGGGTCAATGGGGGTCAAAGGGGGTCAATGGCGGTCAATGGAGGTCCAAGGGGGGTCAATGGGGGGTCAAGGGGGGTCAGGGGGGGTCAATGGGGGTCAATGGTGGTCAATGGGGGTCAATGGTGATCAATGGGGGTCAATGGGGGTCACTGGGGGGTCAATGGGGGTCAATGGGTGTCAATGGGTGCCATTGGGGGTCAATGGGGGTCAATGGGGGTCAGTGGGGGTCAATGGAGGTCAAAGGGGGGTCAATGGCGGTCAATGGAGGTCCAAGGGGGGTCAATGGGGGGTCAATGGGGGTCAAAGGGGGGTTAATGGGGGTCAATGGTGGGTCAATGGGGGTCAATGGGGGTCAATGGTGGGTCAATGGGGGTCAATGGAGGTCAATAGGGGGTCTATGGAGATCAATGGGGGTCAATGGGGGTCAATGGGGGGTCAATGGGGGTCAATGGGGGTCAATGGGTGTCAATGGAGGTCAATGGAGGTGAATGGGGGTCAATGGAGGTCAATGGGGATCAATGGGGGTCAATGGGGGTCAATGGGGGTCATTGGGGGTCAATGGAGGTCAGTGGGGGTCAGTGGGGGTCAGTGGGGGTCAATGGGGGTCAATGGGGGTCAATGGGGGTCAATGGAGGTCAGTAGGGGTCAGTGGGGGTCAGTTGGAGTCAATGGAGGTCAGTGGGGGCCAGTGGGGGTCAGTGGGAGTCAATGGAGGTCAATGGGGGGCAATGGAGATCAATGGGGGTCAGTGGGGGTCAATGGGGGTCAGTGGGGGTCAGTGGGGGTCAGTGGGGGTCAGTGGGGGTCAATGGAGGTCAGTGGGGGTCAGTGGGGGTCAGTGGGGGTCAATGGAGATCAATGGGGGTCAATGGAGGTCAGTGGGGGTCAATGGAGGTCAATAGGGGTCAATGGGGTTCAATGGGGGTCAGTGGGGGTCAATGGAGGTCAATGGGGGTCAATGGGGTACAAGGGGGGTCAATGGAGGTCATTGGGGGTCAATGGAGGTCAATGTAGGTCAATGGGGGTCAATGGGGGTCAATGGGGGTCAATGGGGGTCAGTAGGGGTCAGTGGGGGTCAATGGGGGTCAATGGGGGTCAGTGGAGGTCAATGGGGGTCAATGGAGATCAATGGGGGTCAATGGGGGTCAATGGGGGTCAATGGAGGTCAATGGAGGTCAATGGGGGTCAATGGGGATCATTGGGGGTCAGTGGGGGTCAATGGGGGGTCAATGGAGGTCAGTGGGGGTCAGTGGGGGTCAGTGGGGGTCAATGGGGGTCACTGGGGGTCAATGGCGGTCAATGGAGGTCAATGGAGGTCAATGGAGGTCAATGGGGGTCAATGGGGTCCAGTGGGGGTCAGTGGGGGTCAATGGAGGTCAGTGGGGGTCAATGGGGGTCAATGGGGGTCAATGGAGATCAATGGGGGTCAATGGAGGTCAGTGGGGGTCAATGGAGGTCAATAGGGGTCAATGGGGGTCAATGGGGGTCAATGGGGGTCAATGGAGGTCAATGGGGGTCAATGGGGGTCAATGGAGATCAATGGGGGTCAATGGAGGTCAATGTAGGTCAATGGGGGTCAATGGAGGTCAATAGGGGTCAATGGGGGTCAGTGGGGGTCAATGGGGGTCAGTGGGGGTCAGTGGGGGTCAATGGAGGTCAATAGGGGTCAATGGGGGTCAATGGGGGTCAGTGGGGGTCAATGGGGGTCAATGGAGGTCAGTGGGGGTCAATGGGGGTCAATGGGGGTCAATGGAGGTGAATGGGGGGTCAATGGGGGTCAATGGGGGTCAATGGTGCTCAATGGGGGTCAATGGAGGTCAATGGGGGGTCAATGGAGGTCAGTGGGGGTCAGTGGGGGTCAGTGGGAGTCAATGGAGGTCAATGGAGGTCAATGGGGGTCAATGGGTGTCAGTGGGGGTCAATGGGGGTCAGTGGGGGTCAGTGGGGGTCAATTGGGGTCAATGGGGGTCAATGGGGGTCAATGGAGGTCAATGGGGGTCAATGGAGGTCAATAGGGGTCAGTGGGGGTCAATGGGGGTCAATGGGGGTCAATGGGGGTCAATGGAGGTCAATGGAGGTCAATGGAGGTCAATGGGGGTCAATGGGGTCCAGTGGGGGTCAGTGGGGGTCAATGGGGGTCAGTGGGGGTCAGTGGGGGTCAATGGGGGCTCTCTTGGGGGCCGTGTGGCGTCTGTACCGGTTGCAGCCACCAGCCAAGGCTAGGTAGCAGGGGGCAGGGGAACAGCAGCAGTCCGGTCTTTTCCTATTCAATTTCCTACTCGCGCCGCCCCGCCGCCCCACCGCCCCACCCACCCAGGTTGCAGCGGAAGGTGGTCACTCTGATGGTGACGGTGGCTGCGAACAGGGAGATGGGAACTCCGGGTACGGGAGCCACCAAATTGGCGGCGCGGCTGAGTTGCTCCTGTGAGGGTAGAGTCGGGTCGGGTGGGGACGCCGGGGGGTGAGGAAGGACAGCCCGAAACCCTCGAGGTGAAACAGGGGTGGGTGGGTGGGTGGGAGCGGGTGGCGCGGGGCGGCGTGGCGGCGTGCGTTCTGGGGAGTATCGAACGGACAGGAGTGGGGAAAGGAGGCCGTGTCGTTGAGGCAGCACAGCGCCGGAGGGTGGGAAGCGGTGCATGTGCCCAAGGCCGCTCCGTCCACCCCTCTGGTGGCTGCCTTCGACGTGCGCAGCCGCGCCGAGCAGCCGGCCGCATCCGCACACGCTCAAGGCTCTTTCGTTGCCCTTTCCGGGTCTTGCATGTCACCCCACAGCCCACACGCACCTTGGCGCCCCTCGCAACACCCCACCCGAGCCCCACGACAATACCCTGCTAAGGGTGTTTCTGCGTGCCTGGACCACACTCACCCATCCGCATTCTGGTGAAGTCCCCAAGAAGGGCGCCAAGAGCGAGTTGTAGTCGGGCGCCGATTCCTGGGCCGCCGCCAGAACCAGCATGCTCCCCGCTCGGTCCACCAGCCTCTGAAGCACGCTGGCCGTTTCCTGCGTGTGTACGGCACACCATGGGAACGGAGCACATGGCCTCTGAGAGGAAGACCACCCGGCACCCGCGCGGATCGTACTATGAAAGAAAGCCTCTTCGGCGCAACGCAACAGCAACCGCGTTTATTTAAGGGCGAACTTGGCCGCAAATGGGCTGTAGCCTCAGCGCTCAACATTGCTGCACATATGGTACCGCCGTACCAGTCGTACCGTCCTGTCGTCCGTACTACTGTGCCGTACCTGCGGCATATCCATCAATGTCGACGCCGACATGATGTGCGTCCGCGCTGCCAGCTGCAGTGGCGGAGGCCTGCCGGCCACCTCACTCACAGCGCCGCTCCCCAGGCCCGCAACGGCGGCGGCGGCCTGAAAGAGGGACAAATAATGGCGGCAGGAGTGGAGGGCGGGAAGGAGGAGGGAAGGCGATCAGGGGCAGTTTGGATTTGGGAAACGGAAGGGGGTATAATGACCCGTGGGTCGGCAGGCTGCGGCGGACACAGTGCAATTGCGCAAAGCTACCGGTGCCACCTCGCAGCCACCGGCCGGCACCGCTCGCCGCGACGGGGGCGGCTGGGTTTGGATGGGAGGGCGGGCGGGTGGGAGCCCGTCGGGGCAAGGGACCCGTCGGTCCGTGTTGCCCGGGGGCAGGCAGGGTCGCGAGGCACGTTGGTACGGCACGTTGGTGCGGTCCGCCGAGACCACGCGCCCAGCAGACGCTGCGGTGCGACGACAAGGCCCCCGTGTGGTGATGTGTGGCACGAAACTGGTTTGGCATTGGCACACGCACACATACACACACCACCCGATGGATTCAGGGGCCCAGAAGGCCTTTGGGGGCTGCTACTGTGGTGGACGCCGCTGCCTGACCCCGCATGGGCCCGGGGGGAAGCCTCCCGCCTTCAGCGCAGCCCAACAGCGGGTGAGCCATGGCCCATGGGAGGACGTGTGGTGGAGGGCCGACGATGCAAGTGAGAATGGGGGCAGGAGGCGCCGAAGGTGTACATCGAGTGGCGGTTGACGTGCGCGCAGGTGCGCATTGACGGTGAAGTCAGCTGGCCATTGGTTTGCCGCTGTTTGTAGAGCCGTGGCAAGCTTATTTGTGTGTCCTAACCGTGGCTACGTGGCGTGTTATGAGCGGCTGCTTCGAGCGACCGTTTCGAGCGACCGTTCCAGCAGGCCCGCAGGCCCGCAGGCGGCGAGCTCGTCGGACGGCCGTACTCACCGTGACACTTGTCGCCAGGTTGTTTTTCCGCTCAGCATCGTAAGAATCGCCGGGCCTGGGATCGTTGTAGACAACTATGGGGATGAGCGCGGATGTGCCTTGCGCTATTGACGTGGGCGCGAGCGCGATGACCGCGAGCCAAGCCGCCAAGACGGTCGAGGCAGCAACAGTCGGCGACCGGCGCTTTTGGTCCGCCCTGGAAACGACTTGACGAGCAGCCATAAAATTTTAAATGGCCCAGGAGCGGGCAAACGTGATACGCTGGCCTGCGTTTGGGGAAGTGCGTGATGGCGCTCGTATTTTTTGGTTCACCTGCAGCAGGCGCAATCGACGCACCAATTACAACGGCATAAATTCATTGGCTCTGCGAAGAAACTTGTCATCTGCTTAGGGACGCTATGACGCGAGGAAACAAGAATTTGGCAGTCGATGGTTAGCCACCCCCAGTCAAAGCGGGCTTTCCATAGTGCATACTCAAGTCGGTATACAAATCGGTGATGTCATTTGCTTCATAATAGTGCGCCCGTGAGGGATTATGGAAGCGGGTGTTCCATAAACAGCGCTTGCAAACATAAAAGACATACCTCTACGGAGCAATCAAAAGCTGCTTAAGATACACCGAAGATAGCTTACTAGATTACTTTAAGAGTAAACTATAAATTTGCGGCGCAGGCAACGCGGACAGCTCAGGCAGGCTTGCATAGCGTGCAATACTTACAAGCTGGGGCAAGCAGCAGGGTCCCACCGGCCTTGGGATAACTGTCTGTTTAAATCAACGCGTCTTGCCTTCTGTTGTGCCGCTTGGATTAGTACAGTGCTCTCGAGGTTGTGTAACACGCTAACACCGTCGACGGCGAACTCACGGCGATTAACTGTTACAATATCTATACGAGTGCTGAGTACACATTAATCACTGTAAAATCACTTATATATGTCCCCCTGAAGTTGAGTATCGACGTTTGCTAGTGCGCTGTAACCAAACGGTGGGCGCTTGCATCAACTCCCAACTTTGCAACGAAAATGCCCGCCACTTGCTGCAAAGCAAATGCTCACGAAACAGCTCTCACCATGACAATAAACATTTTACTACGCTTTGTAAAGGAAACTGTATATCTTCTTCGCTGCACCGGATTGCGGACAGACGGAATAGCCAATAGCGAGTAGGGACAAAAACATACACCGCGATACATCGTCAGGTTAAGCTGACTACGCAGCCCTTTGGGTACAAAAATCACAATGTTTCACTCTAAACTGCAAAATGTTGTTGAAGCTGCCCGGTCACTCGCTTTCTTCACACCGTCCCGTTGCGTGTGCCGGCGTGTGCCGGCTTTGATTGTGCCCTCAGTATTCATGAAAGCATCGTGGGATACCATTACGGTACCTTAAGTTGCGTGTGACTGGGCAAGCAGAATAGGCAAGCGACGGTGGATTGCATTTGGGGGACGCAGATGGGGTTGGCGCCAACCCTGCGCCAACTAGCAATGGACCGAGTGGATTCCGGGATTCGTTAGTTGTCACCAGCTGGATCCTGATCTCATGTTGCGTTCTATGCAGCGCTGAATCCATGCAGTGGTCATTGGCAATCCTTCTACTATAATGCCTACAGTCAGTGGGGAGCCGTTGCTGTCAGTCGAGAGTCGTACGATAGTTGAGGAAGTGTACAGAGTTTGCATTGGAGCTGTTTCGTTCCTGGCAGGCGTGGCAGCCTTGCAATTGTTTACCAGCATTAAAATAACTCATGGTCATGCATCCCATAATCAACAAGAAGCAGGATTCTTGGATTTGTGAAAAAACCGGGTCTAGGGCTCCGGGCTCGCAGTTCCGGGCCGAGAGACGCAGAGACCACATTGAAACGCCAGGAAACGCGAGATGACAAAGTCATGCCCCTTCACTTTTTGTAAACTTTAAAAGCCGTTATGTGTGAATATATCTTCAAAGGCCGATATGTATTAATGTTAGGGCGCGTCGGGGACGAATTTCAAAAGGACCGCAGGTTCCTCGCACGTCCACTTCGCCAAAGGATAGTACAGCAAGGCGATCTTTACGGGGGACGCAAAATTCTTGACACACAGGATAAATCTGTTTTGTCTGAGAGAGGTTGTTGATCCCCTGTTGATTCGGGCGCGCAAGCCAGCAACACACCTCAAGGCGCAGGGGTCGGTACCGGGGTCGCAGCCGCTGCCAGCCGACTTACCGCCTCCACACATGTCCTGTCCCACACCTTGCGAAACCCTCACTGCTACCGCCAATCCAACATCATGTCACACAGGCACAGCGGGTGTAAGAGTTAGGTGTTTTGCAGTGGGATCCGGGCCCTCGTCAGGCGTAGTCTTGCGTGGGTAGCGCCAGCGTGGCAACCCCCCGAACCGCCCGCAGACCGCGCTGCCTCTCGCCTTGGCCTCAGGCTCACACGACGTAATATGACTCAAGTCGGTTGCTCGCGTCCCTGGGATCCAACGGCTCGACGGCGCTTGTTGGTTCCTGCCCCCTTACTTGCTGCCCGTCCGGCATCGCTGCGGTGCCGTACGTCCCGGTATGTACGGGCATGCGCCATGCGGGCGCTCTTTACCTACCGGCGTGCAACGCTGGTGGGGGGACTGCGGTTTCCGAACGACGGCTGCCACGGGCGCTTAACCCAAACTCTCCACTGTTTATCTAAACAGAGAGATGCGGGTACTCTGCTACTCAGGGTTTGAAACGGCAACGTCGCAGGGTCGCAGGGTCGCAACCGCTGGGCGGACAGCGTGGGGGTGCATCAACTGCTGGAACCTGCCGCTAGATAGCCCGAAGTGGACTCCTGGCTGCTCCTGTTTGTTGCGGGACTCGCGGAGCGTGGATGAGGGTCGTCGTGACGTCGGAGGCTTGGCCAGTTGGTTACAGCATTGCGGGGCCCACTCTGAATTCAGCGTCCCTACCCTACCTGGTCCCTACCGGTACACTCCATTGCGGGTGTACACATCGCGGGTGTACAAATCACAGTGCGACAGCTCCCCAGAGCCCAGACTCGTCCCCCCAGCAACCACCCGCAGAGCCTTTGGAGCCTTGTCAACCCCCTGTCGCACGCACACAGATCCACATTACGCACGACGATGTACGACGGCGCGCAAGTACGGCAGCATGTCGTGACACAGTCCCTGCGATGCCACACCTGCGATATCGCACACATACATTCTTAACAAATCCGAGCCATGGATTGAGACGTCAAGGACACCAACAGCGTGTGTTCGCCAGGCCGTGGGACTCGCCAGCCCCGGCTTCCAGGGGTCGTGCGTGTGCCGAGTGCTGTTACCGTTCTCCCCGACCTGACAAACCCGGGGAAAGCATCTGCCTGCCGAATCATCCGCGCCAATTTCACTGCTGCTACCGTACTGGCACCACTACCACGACTGCCATTGCCGTCTCCATAGTCCAACGCGTGTCAATCAAGCGTGTGTGGCCGATACACAGCTTTCGAGAGTATCGCATCGCGGTCAACAAGTACACCCGTGGCCGGCCGGCCGGCCGGTTGGCTGGCTGACTGGCGGGCGGGCGGGCAGCGAAACACTGCTGCAATCGGAGTTTGCACACCGGAGAAGAACAGAAGATTGATTGACCACCGGCCTAGGTCTGGTTGCGTGGTTGGGGAGGAGAAGGGTGCCCGCCAACCGCCGCTCTGCGTCTTGTCGCAAAACAGACAGCATGAAACAGGGAGCGTAACCCCCGATCCCTGCTGGCGGACCGCAACCAACCAACCAACTGACCAACCGCCAACTCCCATCCGCCACGACGCTGCTCCTGTTGGGAACCGCGCCAAACGTCGTCAACATCTAAATCACATCACATTACATCACGTCACATCACGTTACATCTAAATCACATTACGTCACATCACCGGGATATGCGACCTGTGGATGGATGTGCACGAAACTCATGTGGCTCCATGTGGCTCCCGATGCGGAGCTGTGGCCCATGCGAAATGAATATCTGCGCGCAATGGGAATCGAACTCGGGCTCGGAAACGAAATGTGCGCGCATGTGGATTCCGAGCACCGCGCCGCACTCCGCGCGAGTGCACAATATGCGTGGTTGGCCCTGTCCGTCCGTCGAGACCGTCGGTGTGAGAAACGGGTTGCGACCGACCCATGGGTCGACCTGCCGAATCTGCCGAATCTGCAGAAACAAGCTATCGTACCGTAACAAACAAGTGACGAGAGCGCAAGCTGGCTGCTGCTCCGGGACCCCAATCAACGCATGGCCAGGCAGCCAGGCCAGCGGAATGGCTCATCAGGAGCACGTGCCAAACGTGCACACACATGCACGCCCCCACACCCCACCCCACCCACACACATGCACGCCCCCACACCCCACCCAACCCACGCACATGCACGCCTCCACACCCCACCCAACCCCCACACACGCCCCCCCCCACACACGCGCCCCCCACACGCCCCCCACCCACACAATTGCACAAAGAGCAGGCACGCACCCCCGTGTGCGCGTGACGCATTCCCTCAGCACCAAAGGGCCAAAACTCGTGCGTACCCAACCGACGTTCTTGGACGTCAAATGCATACCCATACCCGGCGGTCACCACGGGCTCCCAACACACCCCCACAGCAGCACCTCAGGCCCCAGCCTCCCCCAGGCCCCAGGCTGCAGCCTTTGGGGGGGGGAGGGGGGAGGCTGCCACCAGGGGGGCGAGACGGAGAGCTTCGGCGCCGGGGAGCCGTGGGAGGTCCGCGACTCCTGAATCGACACGTCCCTCCCCCTGATCCTCCCCCTCCCCCTGCCCCTCCCCCTCCCCCTCCCCCTGCCCCTCCCCCTCCCCCTGGGTCCGTTCGCTCACGCCGTCTCCTTCTCCGCTGCGATTTCTCTTTATACCCCTCCCCCTCCACCCGAGAAACGGGTGCTCCTCGAGCCACCACCAGCAAAAGCAACCGACTAGGATAAGACCTTAAGACGCGGCCGAGAGCCAGGGGCCCTCCCCACGTCCCCAGTCGCTACGCGGTCCAGGGGGGTCCCATCGTCTTCGCCTTGGTTACCAATGTAACGCAAAGGGCAAGGTAACAGTACTTCGTACGAATAGCTGCAAGACAGCAAGCAATATCACAAACGGGTCGGAACAACACCTGGACATGAGGCCCCCGAACTCCGAACTCCTCCGCCCGTCGGGCAGATTACACAACGGCCTGCCACCGCCCTGGCCACTCATCCCAAGAATACACGTCTGCAGTACAGCAGGTTGCCGTCTGTACGGCACACCAAAACGGTGTGCATGCGCGCAGCCTGCACCACGCCCGCCCCCCGCAACCACAGGAGAACACACTCGCACAGGTTAGGCGCAAGTTCCCCCCAAAATAATATAATATCCACATCCATAAAGCGTGATACCCCTTTGTACGACATAAGACACACACTTCCCACCAGCTACCGTACGACACGGTACCCCCGCCCGCCACAGTCTGCATCCGAAATGGGACCCTGCCGTCAGTCATGCAGCCTGCTTGGGCCGCTCCCGCATCCCAATTTCCCCGCAGGGGAACTGCCCCTCTCTCTCTCCCCCCCACTCTCTCCCTCTCTCGCTCTCCCCACCAGGAGGGTCGCATGCAAGTGCATGCACGCTGCTGCAGCGCCGCAACCCCTCCCTCCACCCCACACCGCGCAGTACGGCGCAGTACGGCGCAGTACGGCAAATCTCCCGCAGAGCCACACACACACATTGCAACACAGAGCCCGTCCTCTGCGCCTTTGCCTGCAGCGCCTAAAGTGCACATAACAGTGAGACATCTCGACACGCGTGTCTCGCCCCGCAAACCCACGAGGGCCTAGAGCCACCCCTGACCCGGTCATCCAGTATTTCAAAGTAAAATCAATTTATCCAATCGCAAAGCCGCCTGCGCTGCCGCCGTATCCCTCGCGAGCGCCCTCCGTCTGTCCGTCACCCACACTCAACACCACCGCCCCATGGGTCATTGTTATCCCCACACGAGCCGAGCCCCAACCACCCCGAGTCACTCTTCGCGTCGAGTCCCAGCCCAAACTCCCGTTTCGCTGGTCATCCTTGTCGTACTGTCGTACCATTACAGCAATCACGAGAAACGGATAACCACACACACACACCAATATCTTCGTTTCTCGATAAACAGACGACGCAGCGAGAGGGCAGTCCGCGTCTTACACGCCCCGGCCTCTGAGATGCTGCTGCTGCTGCTGCTGTTGATGGCCTCGAAGTGTGAGGGACGACGGAGCAACGGCTGAGGCCGCGCCTAACGATGGCGCTGAGATCTCCGGCAGTAGCCGGCCGCCGCCGCCGCCAGGCGGCTCCGCCTCCCGCCGCGCCGGCGATGCCGCCGCCGCCGCCACCGCCGCCGCCTCATTCGAGTTTCGGAGCTCCGGCAGAAACATGCGGGTGTGCGGACCCGACATACTGCCGCGGGGCCCCGGCAGGCCGCCGCCAGGCCGCCGCCCCGGGCCCGCCGCCGCCGCCGCCGCCGCCGCCGCCAGATCCCTGGGGGGGAGTGCCGTCGTCGAGTCGCTTCCCAGTCTCTTCAGGCCGGGCTCCGTCTCCGCCGCCGGCAACAGGAACTGCGCGAGGGAACCGACGGCCACCGGCGTCCCGCCGCCGCCGCCACTGGCGGCGGCGGCGCCGCCGCCGCCGTTGCCGTACTCTTCCGCGGCTGCAAAGGCGCTCAACGACCGCATTGAGCCGTGCACTGGCATTGGTCGCGACTGCTGCGACGTGCCGCCGTTGGGCGGTTGCGGTTGCGGTTGCTGGGGCTCTTGGAGCGGTTGGGACGAGCCGGCGGCGAGCGGCAGCGAACTCAGCAACGCGGCGGTGGCGGCGGCGGCGGCGGGGCCGGGGGGCACGGACAGTCGCGCGGCTTGGAGGCTGTGGAAGGCGCCGGGCGGGCAGTCAACCGACTGGACGAGTCGAAAGGACCTAGGGGCGGTCGAGCAGGGGCAGGGTCACGGGAAGGGGAAGGGAGGTCATTTCCGCGGTGCGATTCATTCGTCAGCCATTAGAGCGGCCACCGCCACCGCCACCACCACCACCACCACCACCACCGCCGCCGCAACCGCAAGAAAAAAATACCCAACTCAACAGGCGCACACAACCCCATCCCACAGTCACACGAGACCCGACCCGACCCAACCCAACGACGCGAGCAGCAGCAGCAGCAGCAGCAACGCGCACGCCGCCCCAGCCCAGCCCACCTGGCCGTTGGCGCCTCCGACACCACCAGCGGCGGCACCCGGCTGACGACCGACACCGACGGGCTGCCGATCGGCACCGGGCTCTGAGAAGCCGCCGTGCCGCCACTGACGCTGCTGATTTGGCGCAGTACGGCCTCTCTCGTGGACAGCGAACAGGCGGGGCTGTCGGGAACGACGCTCACCAGCAAACGCGCAGGCGATGCGAGGCCGCTGAGGCGGACGGGCGACGACGCGGCCGCGGCGGCAGGCGCCGACTGACCCATGGGTCCGCCCTGCCCGACACGACCGGCCGTGGGCGAGCCGAGCACGGGGCCGGGCAAGCTGGGCACCCCCGAGACCGCCGCCGCCGCGGCGGCCGCCGCCGCGGCGGCCGCCGCCGCGGCGGCGGCGGCGGCGGCGGCGGCAGCGGCAGCGTTCGCTTGAATCTGGAGGGGCAGAGGTTGTAGCCGAGCTGGCGGGGGAGGCAGCGCGATGCCTGAAGAGACGGCGGCGGAGGCGGCGGCGGTTGACGCCACCGCCGCGGGCAACGGCGAAATTGCGACTTCCAGGTGATGTAGCTGGCCAGGCTGCTGCTGCTGCTGCTGGTGGTGGTGGTGGTGGTGGTGGTGGTGGTGGCTGGCCAAGGGCTGGGTTCCGGAGCTTGGCGCCGCGCCGGGCCAGCTGCTGAGAGAGCGACCCGAGGCGCTGCGAAGGGAGACGCCGCCGCCGGCGGCGGTGGCGGTGGTGGTGGCGGCGGTGGCGGCGGCAGTAGGGGAGTAGAGGGGCGCGAGGGGCGCAAGACGAACTGGCGAGACCGGCGAGACGGGCGTCGCGCCGCCGCCGGAGCTCCGGCTGCCGCGGCTGCGGCCGCTGCTCCCGTGTCCCAAGGCGCCGCCGCCGCCGCCGCCGCCGCCGCCGCGTTCATCCCTGCTGATGCTGCTGTCTCTGCTGTGGCTGTCGGCACGTCGCCGGCTGCTGCTGCCGTCGGCGGCGCCAGCGGCGGGCGCCGCCGCAGCTCCAGGGGCTCCTCCTTCCGTCTTGGAGCGAAAGGACCTCGATCGCAGGGGCGACATTCCGCCCAAATCCCGCGTCGGCCAAGGCGACTGGTGCTGGTGCTGGTTCTGGTGTTGATGTTGGTGTTGGTGCTGGAGTTGATTTTGATGTTGGTGCAGGTGCGGCGGCGGCGCCCGGATGGAGTTCATTCGGGAAAAGGCGCCGACTGCACGGGGGAAGGGGCTCGAGCCGCCGCTGACGCTGCCGCTGCCGGCGGCGGCGCCGTGCGGGGAATGCCCGTCCGCGCCCCAAAACATTGCCGCGTCCACCATCGCATAACTCACGTTGTGCCGCGGCCCCACGTCCCCGCACTCCCCGGGCAACGACGACGCGCCGCCGCCGCTGGAGCCTTCGCTGCGGCCCTCGGCCGGCAGCGCGACCCGCAAGCCACGCGCGCCGAGGCCACCACCCCCACCACCGCCGCCGCCGCTGATGCTGCCGTCGGCGTCGACGGCGGCGGCCGTCGCCGCCCTGCTCGTACTGCGAGACCTGGCGCCGCCGCCGCCCTTCCCTGCCGTACCCGGCAGCCGCCTTCCCGCTGCGGTCTCCGCCGCCGCCGCCGCGCCTGCCGCCACCGTCACTGGCCTCTTCCCACGTTTCGTCATGGTCAGGGAGGTCAGCAGCGGCCCCTCGCGGATCTGCCTGGTGATGGTCATGGCGAGGGTGGGGCTCACTCCTGATGACCCGTGGGTCACTGCAGGGCCGGTGGCGGGCGGCGGCGGCGGCGGCGGCGGCTGAGCGACCCGACAAGCGTCCAAGCCGCCCAGGGAGGGCGCCACGTCGTGAAGGGTAGAGGGGGTGGCGCCGGCGAGGGAGAGGACGCCGGGCTGATGGGCGGCGCCTCCTGGGGAAGCCTGCTCCCAGTGGAGTGTAGTGTAGTGTAGTGTAGTGGAGTGGAGTGGTGTGGAGTGGAGTGGTGTGGAGTGGAGTGGAGTGGAGTGGAGTGGAGTGGAGTGGAGTGGAGTGGAGTGGAGTGGAGTGGTGTGGTGTGGTGTGGTGTGGTGTGGTGTGGTGTGGTGTGGTGTGGTGTGGTGTGGTGTGGTGTGGTGTGGTGTGGTGTGGTGTGGTGTGGTGTGGAGTGGAGTGGAGTGGAGTGGAGTGGTGTGGTGTGGTGTGGTGTGGTGTGGAGTGGAGTGGAGTGGAGTGGAGTGGGGTGGAGTGGGAGGGGTTGGAACGGAGCTAATAGCATGTGAGCGGCGTGGAGTGGAGTGGTGTGGGGTCGAGTTAGGTGGCATGGTGTGGGGTGCGGTGGAATCCGGATCTTGAATTTGCAGCGAGGCGGCGGAGAGGGTGGTGCTCACGGGCGGTGAACCGGTGGTGGTGGTGGTGGTGGTGGTGGTGGGCGGAGGAGTGGGAAAGTGGGAATGGGGGCGCGGTCGCTCCAGGGGGGCGGGGGAGGGGCACTCACCGAGCCGGATCCAGACGAGGACGCTCCGGGCGGCTGCGATGCCGCTGGATGGACGGCGCGCGGGGGATGCGGCCCACCCGCCGCCGCCGCCGCCGCCGCCGCCGCAGTCCGTGGCCGGGAGCCGGGGCCCGGGTCGCCGTGCGGTCGATTGCGCTGTGACCCGGGAGGCGGCGGCGACGACGCGTCTTCGCCCGCGCTCTGCAGATTGACCCGTCGTCGTCGAGGTGAGGTGAGGCGGCGAAGACCAGACGAGACCGCGGCGCGGCGCGGAGTGGTTGAATGAAGGTGAGGTTGGCGAGTGGACCCCAGGGGGGCCGGGCAGTTGGGGCAGTTGGGGGAAATCGTGGGGAGGTACGGTAAGAGAGACGGGCGGTAGCGGTAGCGGTAGCGGTAACGGTAGCGGAAGCGGGGTTGGCCGAGTCAAGGGGCGGCGAGGTGCAGGTTTTGGAGATGGAATCAGGCCGCAGAGGCCAGAGGAAGGTGGGGTGGAGTGTGGTCGCCGAGCAGTAGACAGGGGCACAGCGCGATCGCGCCCTGACGACCATCGCCACTGACAACCGTCAACCGTCAGTACGGCAGTACGCCAGAGGCTAGGACAGCGTGTACGACCCAGATGCCCCCGACACTCGCCTGCGGGTCCGCGGGGGCGCCGTCCAGAGGGCCATTTGATCCCGGCGGCGCGACGGGGCCGGACTGCCCCTCCCTAGCCCCCACACCAACACCGGGCACCGAACCGGGGCCCGACAAGCGAGACGGTCCAGGGAGGGAACGGAGGTCTCCGTCGGCGGCCTCGGCCCTGGCCTGGTCCCGGGGCAGGAGGTCGTGAGGCGCCGCCACGGCGGTGTACGGCAAGGAGGCGGCGGCCACCTCGTCGCAGTCGGGCCTGCGGCACGGAATGAAGAGTGAGGTATGGTTTCGGAGGTCGTGGGACGAAATAGAAATACGAGGCCGAGGCTAGGCTGATGAAGGGACCAAGGCGAGGCAGGCGGCGAGTGGCGGGAGGCAGCTCACGGGGCGTGGTTGTTGTGGTGGTGGTGATGGTGGTGGTGATGGTGGTTGGAAGAGGTCGAAGGCGGATCGAGTAGTTTTTGGGCGGGCGGATGCGGATGCGTCTGTCCCGTGTCCTTAAGGTTTTAGGGTTTAAGGGTTTTAACGGTTTAGGTTTAGGTTTTGGGTTTTGGGGGGTCCCGTGCCACCCCCCTGACCTCGCGCCCCCCACCGCCTCCTGCCCCCCACCGACCCCTGCCCCTCACCGCATCCTGGAGGCGCCCTGCCCCGGGCCAGACTGCCGCGACTGCGCCGCCGCCGCTGCCGCCGCCGGGCCGGTCTCGCTGCCTGCCGCGTCCTCGGCGCCCAATGGAGAGGTCACCGCCGCTGCCGCCGCGCCGCCGCCGCCGCTCGGCCGCCGCAGCGGCGACGCAGCCGCCGTCGCTGCGTCGCCGCCCTTCGCCGCCGCCAGCACGGCCGCGGTTGCAGCGGCGGCGGCCGCCCCGTCAGTGGCCGGCGGCGGCGACCCTTCGATCGACAGTCGGCCTCCCGATGGCGCCTGGCCCGGCCCGCTGCCGCCGCTCGCTGCTGCCGCCACCGCCGCCACGGGCCCCAGCATGAGCAAGGAGGCTCGGCGCGCCGCCGCCGCCGTCGCCGCCGCCGCCACTGCGGAGTGGGCGGCGCCGCTGCCGCTGCCGCTGCCGCTTCCGCTGCCGCTGCGGTCCTTCCGCACTCCCCCAAGGAGGCTGAAGCGCCTCCGGCCGCTCGACAGGCCACCGTCGGTGTCATCGTCCGAGGTCACCCTATGGCCGCCGTTCTGTCGTACATGTACGACACACGACAACGGCGAGGGTTGGGTTCCGTGCAAGTGCGCGACAGCGGCGCAGGCGGGGGGAGATGGGAAATGCCGCCCTTTTCTCCTGCCCCCGCTCCTGCCCCTCATGACCCTCCCACCGCCCACCCAACCGTCCCCGAGAGTCGCGCCTCCTGGTTTCTCGCCGCCCCTTGGGGCCCCAACCCAGTCATCCTGCCAGCCGCGCCAGGGGGCCCCACTCCCACTCCTCCTCCTCCTCCCCCTCCGGGCGTCCGTCGCATCCCCCTCACCGTCGTCCACAGGTGCACTCCGCGCATGGCTCTCTTGACCCGCTGATGAATCACGTCCATGGGGGTCAGCTCCTGCGGCAACGAACAAACGGAACAACGAACCAACGAACCAACCAACAAACCGTCGTTCGTGCAGACATCGGCTGGCGAAGAGGTGCTGGTGCTGTGACCTTATAGATAAGAGAGGGAATGAGAGGGAATGAAAGGAGACTCAGGGGTCTTGAACTCCGAAACCCGCTCACCGCAAACCTCTCCCCCCCCCCTTGGAGTGCCATATCGGCGGCGGCGGCTAGGCCAGGCTAAAGCTCGGCTCGGTTCAAGCCAGCCGCCGGGTCCAAGTCCCCGCTGCTGCTGCTGCAGAGGCCGCACCGCCACCCTCCCCCCGTTCCCGCCGCACATCGCCTCCCATCCCATCCCAGCACTGCCCCAGAGCACCGCTTCCCGCCCCCGCCTCCCAGCCAGCCCCCCGCTTCCCCGCCCCCGCTTCCCCGCCCCCTCTTCCCCGCCCCCTCTTCCCCGCCCCCTCCTCCCCGCCCCCTCTTCCCCGCCCCCTCTTCCCCGCCCCCGCTTCCCCGCCCCCTCTTCCCCGCCCCCGCTTCCCCGCACCTTTGCGTCCATCTCCGCTGCCCGCTGCAGCCGCCTGGCCTCGTCCGCTCGGGCCACCTGCAGCAGCATCTCTACATGGGGCCCTATGCCGTCGTGCTCCATGGCCGCCGCCAGCACACAGCCGCTGCGCTCCGAAACCTCCCTGCAGTGTGACAGCCAGGGTCTCCGCGACGCCAGGGTGTAGGCCCGGTCGTCCGCCAGCTTGCGGGCCCTGGAGCGCCAGCGGGCCAGCAGCAGCACCTTGGACACCACCTCGTCGCCAAATTTGGAGGTGGCGGGGAGCTCGTCCAGGATGGGGCCCCGCCGCAGGCTCTGGGGGAGTGGCGTTGCGGTGTGTTTGGTGTGTTGCGGTGTGATGGGGTGGGGTGAGTGGGTGAGGGGGTGGGGCAGCAGAGGGGAAAGTGGGGTTTAGAGGCAGTGGAGGAGTGAGGTGCGAGCGGGGGCCGGGGGGGTTTTTGGGGTGTGGCGTGTGCGTGTGGGGGGTGGAAAGAGTTCGGGAGGGGTGAGGTGACGTCTTTCGGGAAAGGGGGAGGAAGAGGAAGTGGGCACTGGACGACGGGTTGGGTGTGGCTTCGTGTGTGGTGTGCGCGTGTGTGTATGTGTTAGCGCTCGGGCCGGAACTGAGAAGGCTGCGGGGGGGTGCGGGCTGTCCACTGCCTGACTGACATTTGTTTGTCGTCACGCGGACGGCTCGGGGTTGCAACCATGTGTAAACCAGATCACGGTTTCACGCACCAGATACTCATCAGATGGAAAACCACGACGATCGCGCCTTACACACGGGGGCGAATGTGTAAGTCACAAAAGTCGCCCAGCAACCAGACGCACTACAGGCTGCTCGCACGCCTCGTCTCACCCTTTTCGAAGGGCAACCCCCACCTTTGAGCGCCATCTCCGCTCATTTGGCTTTATCCTTCGTGTGTAGCGTTCTATCCAGGCCTGAGTGTTCGAGACCTGGCCCCCAGCTGCCTCCGTATTGGGCCCTCCAGCGCTCTCATCGTCGCCGGGCGTCGCTGTGGCGGGCATGTTCTAGCCCGCATAAGGCGTAAGTAAGACCTTGAAATGAATCAAAGCAGGCCGCCAACATTTCCTATCCTGTATACTTGCGTCCGCGGTCTGACAGGTGCGGCCCACGAGTTGGTCTTATGCAGGGCTGGTACTGCGCCTTCCATTATTATACAGGTAGGTGCGTGGCGCGTGTATAAAGGTATGCAGTCAAGGGCCAAGCGGGAAATATCCGCTGGCGTATATACAAGCTATGACTGTACTTAAGGCAGCGCATATGCGTTTCAAAATGAAGAAAGGCGTGATTTATACGTAAACGCAAATAGTAAATTCCTTGTAGATCTCTGTCCATTTAGGTATGGTTGCGTGATCGGCCGTGGCATAGGGAAAGCGCGCACTGCAGGACAGCACGACGAGAACCACCGAGCATTGCTGCTCTCAGAATGAGTGGGCCACAGCATAAAAATTCCTATAAACTGGTGCATCAGTGGAACTGGCAGTTCCCCACCGAAAACCGACACTTCGCCGAACCCGGATAGGCTGCGATACCGTGATGCCGTGACACTCAGTGAATGTGGACGCGCTTCCGTACCGAACAGGCAGGTGTCATGCTGGTAGACCGTAAACCGACATCTTGTCGGGCAAGTGGTCGAGGACCTGCCCCTACCTAAATGCTAGCTGCCCTCGGCTTATCCGTGGCGCAACCATGTCCAAGAGGTCATCACCCGGAGAAATGGAAGCGATATAGCTTGTGAACCGGCAGCCAGGCCGCAAGAGTCTGGCTGGAATGTGGCGAGCGAGGGCCCTGACGGCTCCGGATTGGTCTGCGCAAGAAATCAAGATACGTGCAGGATGCGCCTTTCGTCTTGGAAGAATGCACATTGATAACGATAGCAATAAGTTAGGCATATATGGCCACCAGCACAGGACAAAAACGAGGGTTCTCATTTTGAGCGACGGACGCTCAACAGACCACATCTCGCAGCAGGAACCGGGACAACCCCGCAAGAACTCCAGAACCCACACTGCTATCCAAGTCACCCACACGTGCAACAAAGCACACCCGTGCTTGTGATGCCACCACCAACAAACTGCAATGGTGCTGGATATGCGAGGACGATACGCGCAGTCGTACATGGGCGCCGCAAGTCGGCACCAAGACAACCTACACAGCATTGGTATAATTATCATATGCACCAACCCTCATGAGCAATGATGCACCGCCAAACACGCAAACAACCCCCTCCCCACAGCCAGCGTCCCCACAATCCAATATCCTCATCCGTCAAGACGCATCGCACCGTGTCGCTCCGGCCCGCCGGCCCTTCATTGCGCCGCAAGCCGGGTGCGCCACACACCGGTACAATCGACCAACCAACTAACCGACCAGAGGAGCAATCCCAATCTCAATCGCAATCTCAACCGCAATATCAACCGACCCCAATCTCATCATATGCCGATATGCACCACCCGTCCAAGTCTCGCTGCAGCTGCTGCTGCTGCAAGCTGCAGCGCTTCTCACAATCCTACTTTGCATCCACCCACCCACCTACCGGGTTGCCTGGACCAACTTGGGGTCACGGACGGCCCGCAAAACCGCCGGGGTGGCTGTGTCCAGACGCACGCCTCCCTCCAACTATTAAGTATGTAAGCAATCAACCGCGTCCCACTACCGCCGGGCGCCTCGCGCGACCCCGTCAACCTGTCAATCAGATAACGCACGGCAATAAAACAGTTCCAGCCATGCACAGAAATAATTGCGGTGTCACCACCCGGTTCAGGCAAGTCAAGTTCAGGCAAGTCCAGTCAAATTTAAGTTCAGTCAGGCCGCCCCAGGGGAACATGAAGGTGTCGCGACGGCGACGGCGAAATTTCGAGCAACCGCAGCTTTAACGCGTCGCATCCGCAATGTACAGCAGAGTGCGTTGGTGTACGGCATGTACAGCCCATCGAATAACTATAATGTGCAAATGTGGCCCCCCCCCGCCCCGCCCTTCGCTCTCACTCGCAGCAGCCCGGTCCCCAAATGCAAGTGCTGTCTGGCAATGCCGTGATGTCCATGCCGTACTTGCGCCGTACTTTTGGAGTTGGGCAGGCGCCCCTCCACAAGCCTGCCTCCGCAGCCAGTGCGTTCGTCGTCGTGAGCGGGTGGTGGTAGCGCAGAACCGAACCACGCTGTATGCATGTACGACAAACGTACGATGAACAAAAGACGAGCTGCTACCGTACTGGCTCGTCGCCGCTCCAACGGCGGGGCCCCGCTTCCGACCCTGCACTTATATTCAAATCAGTAACAGCTCCGCCCTAACTTGAACCGTCCGTTCATTACGCAGTTCCCCCCCGGGGGCAACGGCGTCATAGGCTAGCTTCAAAGGACTCGGTCATTCATAGGAACACGGTCAAGCGGTGGCGGCTTACTCACCCCACCCACACCCACACACCCCAATAAAAACGCGCCATGCAAAGTAAGGCCAAATCGGTCAGTGCATCAGTCAAGAGACACACACGCTCTCTTTTGGGCCGTACCGCGCAATCCATCCCACCAACATCGCAACACCACCGCCCGAGTCTCTCTCCCTCTCTCTCTCTCTTCAATCGCGCGCGCCGGCAACGCCCGGCCGGGGGCACTGCTGCTGGCAGAGCCGCCGCGCGGTGCAAAACAACAACTACTACAACAACCACAACAACCACAACAACATCCACAACCACCAACCGCAACATTCACAACCACCAACCGCAACCAGGTCGAGGAGCAGCGCATCCACAGAAAGGAAGCAACTTCCGGAACCTCAGCGGTCGCGTCCGCCGGCACCGCCCCCACAGCGGCCACCGCCGCCGCCACCGCCGCCCCCGCCGTCGCCTCAGCGCAGCCCCTCCCCCCAACCCCCCCATCAATCAATGTCGTACCGCCGTCAGTTTGTGTCCTCCCAGCGGTGGCAGGAAGGTCTCCCTGCGTGGGAAGGGGGGCAACACGCGAGCGGGGCGGCGTTGGTTCGGCCAGAGCAAGCACAGAGAGGCCCAGGCCCAGGCCCAGGCCCAGGCCCAGGCCCAGGCCCAGGCCCAGGCCCAGGCCCAGGCCCAGGCCCAGGCCCAGGCCCAGGCCCAGGCCCAGGCCCAGGCCCAGGCCCAGGCCCAGGCCCAGGCCCAGGCCCAGGCCCAGGCCCAGGCCCAGGCCCAGGCCCAGGCCCGCCCGCCCGCCAGGCCACTGTTGCGAAACCACTGCCGCCTCCCTCTCAGGGTAAGTCAGCCTGCGCTTCGCCGATGGCCGGCACGGGGAGGAAACGCAAATACACACACACACGCACCTGTTCCCTCCACGACCCCCGTTCGCCAGCCCGGCCGGCGGCGGCGTGGGGCCGTCCGGGTGCTGCTGCTGGTTGCCCGGGCCCTTGGCGGGGGGCTGCACGGTCACATTGGTTCCCCGGATCTGCACTCGTGCGGAAAGCGGGCGGGGGGCGGGGGCGGAGGGCGGGGGCGGGGAGGAGGAAAAATGGGGCCACAGGGAAGCGGGCGGGGGCGAGGGCAGGCGAGGCAGCATGTCGGGGCACACGGCACCCTTTCCACCTCCCTTTACAGAGCCCCTCACCCCCAAACGGAACAAAACAAACAACGTGCAGTGCGAAGCGCGAATTAACGGGAAGACCTCATCATCATTGAAGACGCGCCAGGTGGGGAGCCACCCGAGCAACGATTGCAGGCGCGACCATCAACCCTAAAACCCTAAAACCTGGTAATCAAAACCCTAAAACCCAACCCAAAACCCTAAAACCCAACCCAAAACCCTAAAACCCGGCGGGGCGGCAACAACAAGGGCAGGGGCGCGGACACGACCCTAGGTACCGCACGGACCCGACGATACCCGATGACGATGACTAGGTAGGCACTGGCACGATCCGGACCCGACACAGCAAACTATACGGTGCGGTGGGTGGCAGAGCTGCCTGAGCTCCGAAACCGCTCCGGAACCCAAAGGGATTGACCTGCGCAGAAGCACCCCTCCCCTCCCATTCCCTCCCATTACCCCCCGAGAGCCTTCCAGAGTCCAGAGCCTCACCATCCAACGGTCCATATCCAGGGATTCCCGCATCCGCAGCTCGCCCCCGCCCCCGCCGACGCCGCCGCCGGTCTTGCTCGGCCTGCCTGCCCCTCCCGCCGCGCCGCGCCGCTGGCCGCCGCCGCCGCCGCCGGGGTGCTGAAGCCCCTGTGTGCTCAGCACCACCAGCGAGTGACGCATGCGGCCGCCCTGCGGACTCCCGCCCAGCGCCGCCGCCGCCGCCGGTGGCATCGCCACCGCCGCCGCCGACGCCGACGACGAGGCGGACGACAGGGAGCCGCTGCCGCCGCCGCCGCCGCCGCCGTCTCCAGAGACCAGCGTCATGCTGCGCGCGCGCCTGGTGGAGCGGAGCTGGGAGCCCGGCATGGGTCCTGAGCCCATGGGGCAGCAGCGCGAAGCTTCCAAGCCGGCGGCAGACAGCCGAGTCGGGATGGCCGCGGCGGCGGCGGCAGCGGCGGCGGCGGCGGCGGCGGTGCCGGCGGCGCCGGCGCCGCCAACCCAGCCGCCGCCCACGACGTTCAGGCGCGTGCGGACCTGCGCCACGCTGTGCGCAATGGCGGGCAGCAGCTGGTTCAGAAGCGCCAGCGCCGCCAGGGACTGCTCGCCGCTCAGCCCGACGGCCTCGCCGTCGCCGCCGCCGCCGCCGCCACCGCTTCCGCCGGTGCCGTAGATGCGCTGAAGCTGCGAGATAATGTAACGCGAGACGGCGGGCGGCAGCGTCTGAAGGTGCGTCGGCACGGAGCCGACGGCGGCGCCGCCGGGGGCGGCGGCAGTCGGCGCGACGGCGGGTTGCAGCTGCGACACCACCTCGTAGCCGCCCATTTCCTGCGTCAAAAGCTCCGCCGCGTTGATTAAGACGCTGTGCAGCTCCTGAGGAAGACGCGACAGGACCTCGTCCACGTGGCGTGCCGCATCCAGCGCGAACGGCGTCACCATGTTCGGCGGCGACTGCGACGACACCCACTGCGAGTACGGCATGTCGTACTGTGGCGGCGGCGGCGACTGGCCGCTGGCCGCGGCGGGGGCGACGGAGGTTCGCGCCGCCGGCGCTGGCGCGTGCTGCGCGTGCTGGCGCCCGCTGGCGGCGGCGGCGGCGGCGGCGGCGGCGCTGTCGTCCCCGGCGGCTGCGACGGCCGGACGGGGCGCTTGGCTGTGGCCACCCAGGGCGACAAGCGCGCTGCTATTGTACGTCGAGGGTTGTCGGACTGTGGCAGTCGCGGCGGCAGCGACCGTACTGCCCGCCGCCCCCGCTGCCGCTGCCGCCGCCGCCGCGCCGCGCCGTGGCGGCGTCGTGTTCGAGGAGGACGCGGGCACGGCTCTCGCCCTGGGTTCTGGCGACGCGGGAGGGCTACGCGATCGGTAGTGCTCTAGGGCGGCACCCATCCAAACCGTGGCGTGTGTGTGTCTCTGTTGCTGCTGTTGCTGCTGTTGTTGCTGCTGTTGTTGCTGCTGCTGATGCTGTTGCTGCTGTTGGTGCTGTTGTTGTTGTTGTTGCTGTTGCTGCTGCTGGTGCTGTTGTTGCTGGTAGTGGTGGTGTTTTGGCATGTGCTGTTGTAGGTGGTGGTGGTTTGCGTGGCCTTGCTGCTGCGCATGCACCTGCTGCCGCAACGGCGACATGCCGGTGGGTGACGGCACGCGCGGCGTCGACATCACCGGGGAGCCGTCCAGCGTCATGGCGCGAGGCGTCGGCGGCGGCGCCGCCAGCGGCGCCGCCGCAAGCGGCGCCGCCGCAAGCGGCGCCGCCGCCAGCGTCGAACCGCCCGCCGGCGGCGGCGAGTGTCCGCCGATCAGGGGAAGAAAGTCTGGCGCACAGGCCGCCGACAACGGACCCAGGCCCGCCCGCCCCTGCATGAGCACGCCGCCGCCGCCGCCGCCACCACCTCTCCTCGAGGCCGAGCCCAGCGGCTCCGGAACCACCGGCAGAATGACCATCGGCGGCTGCTGCGGCTGCGACGACGTCGACGCCGGCATCGCGCGGCCGTAAGGCGCCACTATACCGCTCGGCGAGTTGAGCCGCGGGGGCGTGAAATGCTGTTGCATAAGCCCGTGCTGCGCGTGCTGTGCGAGCTGCGCGTGCTGCATCTGGTGGTGCACCTGCAGGGCCTTAGCGGACAGGCCGCCCGCGCGGGTCGCGCCGCTGTGCGAGTGGGGGCGCACCGCCGGCAGCGGCGGCGGCGCCAGCGGACCGCCGCCGCCAAACATGACCACCCCCGGGCCGCCGCCGCCGCCGCCGCCACCGTGGCCCGGGGATGAGGCCGGTGTCTCGGGCCGGAGCACCAGGTCGCGGCCCGGGGAGAGTGACCGCGGGGTCAAGCCCAGGGTTATGGTGGCGGGGGAGGCGCCGTTGCCGGGCCCGGAGGCGCGCGCACGGCCCCCCGGGCTCCCCGGCGGCCGAAGCCCAGATTGCGGGTTGCCGGCGTGCTGCTGCTGCTGCTGCGCCGCCGCCGCTGCTGCTGCCGCCGCCGCCGCAGCCGCTGCTTCCTCTTCCTCCTCTTCCTCCGCCGCCGCAGCGGCAGCAGCCTCGGCTGCCGCCGCCAGCGCCTCGCAGTCCTCAAGCACGGTGCGCAGCAGCTGACGGCTGCGGCCCCGCAGTACGGCACTGCCGTACTGCTCGTCCACCAGCTCCGCCAGCCGAAACCTCTCCTCCTGGAGCTCCCCCTGAGCCTCCCGGAACGACGCGCCGGCGGCGCTGCCCTGCTTCGTCATCCCGCGGCTTGCCGTACGACTCACCGCGCGCGACGGCGCCGCCGACGACGCCCACGACGACGCGACGGCCTCCCGGCCAGCTACCGACGCGCTGCCCCACGACCCCATACGGCGCGTCGCCAGCACCGCTTCCAGCCCCGTCCGCGCCGCCGCCAGCCGCTCTCGCGCCGCGCGGCTCGCCTCATCGAGCTCAGACTCGTCCGCCTCCGCTGCGGTACCCGCCACCACCGCCGCTTTGCTGACGCACATCCGCACCGCCGCCACCGCCGCGCGCAGCAGCGCTTCGGGGCTGGCTTCCTCGCCTGCCGCTGCTGCTGCTGCTGCTGCTGCTGCCGCTTTGGCGGCCGCTTCCGCTGCTGCTTCCGCTGCGGACCTCTCCTGCTGCCGCCGCAGCATCTCCTCGAAGTGCGCCAGCTCCGCCAGTGCCTCCTCGAGCCGCTCCCGACGCATCTGCGCCTCCCTGCTGGCCGCTTGCTCGAGCTGCGGTATCGGGGGGAGGGATAAAGGTGATACGGCTGCGGGAAGGCCCAGGGCGCGACGGGGGCGCGGACGGGAGCGGGAGCGGGAGCGGGAGCGGGGGCGAGGGGCGCGGCGGGGCGGCGACGTCGCGGCGTGGCGGCGCCAGGAGGGCATCTCTCTCCGGCAGCTTTGGGGAGTCGGGGGTGCGTTGCGTTTTGCGTTTCGATACCGGCAGTGCGCCGCTCGGAGGAAAGGAAGGAAGGAAGGAAGAAAAAAAGGAACACTCCGCGTCTAGGAAAACGCGTGCGTGTGCGGCGCGGCACTCGCGGGCCTTTAAGTATGAAGTTGACAAGGCTGGAAACAGATAAATGTTCCGGTACTGCTCCAATGTACAGTCACGCGCAGCTAGGTACAAATTGAGTATTGGTTAGGTAATGAAATTATGATTGAGCAAGAGTGGAAGCCGTCGCGGTAAGGTACCGAGTTGTGGCATCGTTTGACTACGAAGATCTCCAAACAGTACCGGAGGGGCGCATCCGCCATTTCCGCGGCGCGCGCGCTGGATCGCAAGCGGCCCCCAAAAAAACCCCCCAAACCCAAAACCCGCAAAACTGGCGCGCTTTTTCGTGCAGCTCCTGAAGCTGTCGCGGCTTTGGACGCGGGTCCCTGGGGCTGGGGCTCTCCGCGGTGTTGATGGACTCCATTCGGTCATCGGATCTCGAGCCGCAGCCAGCTCGCCGCGCGCGTCCGGCCGTCCGTCCGTCTGCCCGTGCTTTCGCCCACCCCTTTTTCGCCCCCTTCTTCAAAGCGGCGGATCGGATCTTGGACCGAATCTTAAGTCCAGGATCCAACTTGCTCGGGACCGCTCGCTGCCATGACAAATGCTAATTTCCCGCGAAATCAAAACCTACATTATTTTATGAAACCCTGCCTCATTCCGCGGGAACCCATTTTTTCAGTACGAAAACTCTCCCCACACTTTTCACATTTGCTGTCCATTCCATTCTTAAACCCAACTACCGTAAACATTAGCTCAGCAACGCACGCAAACGCAACCTGTATTGCCCCTTTCACTTTGTAAGCTCCATCATTTTTTTATAATACGGCAGAGTACGAACCTCGATGAGCTCCTGCAGCAGAGACCTGTCGTACGTCCTCCCCTCCGCGTCCGCCGCCCTCGCCTTGTCCTCCTCCGCCGCCCGCAGCACGCCCAGCCGCCGCTCGTCGCGCTCTGCCGCCTTCAGCGCCGCCAGCCTCGCCTCCTTCTCCAGAACCCATTCCTCCTGACCCATCAGCGTGGCCGCCATCAGCGCGTGTCGCCGAGCCTCCTCGTCGTTCTGCGCAGCGGCGGGACGGGGCCGGGCGGTACAGAACAGGACGCGACCGGACAGAACAGGCAATGGTGGGCCCGGCCATGAGAGCACAGCGACAGGGCCGGACAGGCCAGAACAGGCAATGGTGGGCCGGCGGTGAGAGGGCAGCGACAGGACGGGACCGGACAGAACGGGACCTGATCGGCGATAAGAGGGCTGCGCCGAATGCTGGGCGGGCGACGAATGGGAGGGCGGCGCAAGCGAGCGGGAGGACAGCGCAGGCAGGCGGGTGTGTGTGGGGGGGTGGGTTGGGGGTTTAACCACCCTCACAGGTCAGAGCCCGAGACCGGTGAATACGTGGTGCGTAATTAAGTCAAGTCTTTCCCGTCTGCAAAAGAGAAACGAAGGAAACACGAGGCCAATCAAAGTGGCTGCGGCAGCAGTACAATGTACAAACCGGGAGGGGGGCATGGTGGGCGGCGGTACATGGTGGGCGCATGGTGGGCGGGAGGGGTGCACGGTGGTGGGCGGCGGCCCTGCAACGTCCAACGTGCGGATCCGAATGCGCGGGGGGCAACCGTGCCGTGGGGTACCATATGCAGAACCTGCGCAGCCACACCCCACATCCCACACCCCCCACCCGCCCCAGCACCCCCGGCTCTCCACCTGCGCCTCCGCCATGCGCCTCTCCGCCTCCGCCTCCGCCTTCATAATGTCCGCCAACCTCTCGGTCTCCTCCAGCGCCGCCATCTCCTCAGCCAGCTGCACGCACTCCTCCTCAATCAGACGTAGCGCCGCGCGCCGCGCCTCCCGTTCCGCCAGCGCCGCCTCCGCCTCGCCCGCCGCCGCCTCCACCGCCGCCGTCATCGCCTCAAGCTCCTCCGCCGCCGCGCCGCACTCCGCCAGCAGACGCGCCGCCGCCGGCGGCGCGTCGCCGGCGGCGGTGGCCGCCGCCAGGCGGTCACGCTGCGCCGCCAGCGTCGCCGCCACCGCCGCCAGGCGCTTCCGCTCGCGGCCGGCCATCCAGTCGCGCAGGAGCTGCAGCTGCTGCTGCAGCTCCGGAACCGCGGTGATGAATTCCAGCTTGGCGGCGTGAGCCAGGCTGTACTCTTCCCGCGCTGCGCCCAGACGCACCGATGCGGCAGTGGCCAACGCCTCCGCCTTCTCGAGTCCCTCGCCTGAGCCGGCGCCGGCGGCGCCGGCGGCCGCCGCCGCTGCCGCGGCGGCGGCCGCCGCCGCCTCCGTCGCCTGCGCAAACGCCGCCGCGGCGTCTTCCAGCGCGCCTAAGGGAGCTTCCACATCGGGCACGGGCAGCGGCTCCGCCGCCGCCGCCGCCGCCGCGTTCATGCCTCCCGCCGGCGCCGCCGTCGGCGGTGGCGCACTGTACGACAACTCCCGTCGTACACTCAGTCGCAGCGCAAGCAGCGGATTCCCGTCCGCCGCCAGCTCCTCGTCATTGTCGGCGGCAGAGGTAAATTCGCCGCCGCCGCCGCGGTCCCCCGCCGCAACGGCGGCGGCGGCGGCAGCAAGGGCGGCGTTGGCGGCGGTGGCGCGCTTCCGCCTGAGCACCGCCCGCCAATCCAGCCTCGACGTCGGTCGGTCGTCGGCGGCGGCTTCACCTGCGTCGTCCGCCGCCTCCGCCGCCCCGTGCAGCCCGCGGCGGCCGTGGCCGTCCTTCCCGCCGCCGCCGAGCCCCAGAATCTCGGCGGCACTCGCAAGCTTCCGGCGGCTCTCGTCATCGTCGTCGTCGGCAGGCCCGCAGTCGAATCGTACGGCGAACGACTGCGACTTTACCTCGAGTAAAGGCCCCCGGGCGCCGTCGCCGTCGTCGCTGCTGTCGTCGCCGTCTCCGCCGCCGCCGCCGCCGTCGGCGTCGCCGTCGGCGGCGGCGAACGGCGTGCCGCGGCTGTGGATCCGGATCGTGGTCATGTCGCTGGTGCGGAGGGCTCCGCCGCCGCCGACGGCTTCGAAGGAGCGGCGGGACTGGCCAGCCGAGACGAGAGGTGACAAGTGCCGTGCAGCGGGCGATAACAAGAGCGCAAGGAGGGGATGTGACATGTGGCATGGGGACAGCCGCGTCGAGCGCAGGGGGGACAAAGCAGAAGGCTTTGAGAAGCAAGCGTGCACGTATCGCCCGCGAGGAAACAAACCACGAAAATCAAAGTGCCCTGATGACGGCGAGAGACCCCCGTTGGAAAGGAGCCCTGCGCCGCCGCTGCCCAACCCCAATGTCGCCGACCCGCCGGGCGCCTGGTCCTTCCAGAGGGACGCGCGCCGCTTCGGCTTCTGCTCAAGATGTGCTCCGAAACCTCCTCAGGAGCTCCTCCCCGGGGTGGGGGGTGGTGTGGGGCGGCAGGCGCTTCCCCTGCCCACCCCTCCATGCTCAAGACTCGGTCAGGGCTTCCGCCCCGGCGAACTCGAAATTCAGCCTCCCTGCCTGCCTATCCAAGTATCCATTCATCCGTGCACCGCACCTCAGTCGCCGCGGTCGCCTCCGCCCCCCAACCCCCCCCCGCACCCGAAGGCTGTCACAAGGACCCGCTGGGACACGCTCCCAAACCCCCCGCCCCCCCACACACGGGACCCTCCTGCCCTCTTCCTCGGGTCCCTCCTGCCCCCCGGTGCCCCCCTCACCGGCCCCATGAGCCGCGCCGCCATTCCGAAAGTGGTCCCCACCGAGTCACTGCCCTCAAGCCTGACAGGGGGGGCAGGGAGGGGCAGGGAGGGGCAGGGAGGGGCAGGGGGGCACAGGGAGGGGCCACAGGGGAGCTTTGGCGGGCGAGCGGAGGGCGGCAGGGTGCAGCGGCGATTCCCCCAGCAACCAGCCAGCCGGTCGATGCGCCTGTCTGCCCCCCTGACTACCCCAGTGAGTAGGGACAACACCGGCCGTTGTACCCCGTGCCTACCTGCCTACCTGCCTACCTGCCTGCCTGCCCCAACCTCCTTTCCCTCCAGCCCGCCTCACCCTCCCTCCGTTATGGTCATGGAGATGCGCCCCGAGGTGGTGGTGGCGTTGGGTCGCTTGCCGCCGCCGCGGCCACCCACGGCGGCGGCGGCCTCGGCGATCGCCTCCTCGCCGTGTCCGTGCAATCCCTGGCGCCCGCGCCGATGCGTAAAAGACGGCAGGACGTACGACATGTGAGGGAATGGTTTATGGAGGGGGCAGGTTAGGGAGGGATGAAGGGACAGTCGTAACGCAACAGCAGCAGCAGCGGTGGAGGCGGCGGCGGCGGCCGCAGTCGCCAGAGAAAGGCTGCGCCCATGCGCGGGCCGAGCCGCAGCCAAAGGATGGGAGACGGTTGGCGGTTGGGGGTTAGGGGTTGGTTGGCGGCGACATCTCGAGCCGAGCCCGGAATGGGGCAGAAACAAAACACAACGGGGTGGCTACGTGTGGAGGGCGTGTGCGCGTGGTGGTTGCGTGGATGTGCCGTACACTGTCGTACAGTTTCGTACCTTGGGGGCCAGTGTGCTGCCAAAGGCGGTGCGCCGGTTTGCGTTGGCCTTCTTCCGCCGCTCCAGCCACTTCTGGTACGACGGCGATTCGCTCTTGGGCTTATCTGTACGGTGCGGTGCGGTGCGGAGCGGTGCGGTGGGGCAGTGGGGCAATGGGTTGGGATGCGTGTTTTGCAATGACGGGCCCTGTACATACCGGTACGGGGTCTTGCGGTGGGTTAGTCCGGTTGGGGACAGGCACATCCAACACACATACACACACGCACACACATGAACACGGACCCGGACACACGTGGAAGGGGCACGTGGGGATAAGGAAAAAGGCCCGAGTGGGTAACCTGACTAACACATGTGGGCACACACACACATACACACATACGCACCCGCGCCCCGGCACCCACCCGTCCCCCCAAACACAATCAAACACGCCCCACGTCCCCTCAGCCCCTTCCCCCGCGCCTGGCGACCCACCCTCTTCGACCTTGCTCGCTTTCCGCTCCAGGGCCCGACTGATGCGCTCCAGATCGCTCGCCGGGTACTGCGGCAGTACGGCAGAGGGCGGCGGGCGCGCCGTACAAACGTCATTAACCAACCCGTCGCATGCCCTCTCAAGGCCCGGGCTCCTCCCTAACCTGGCTTCCCGGCCTATCGGTTGCTGCCAGCCCACGCCCACGCCCACGCCCACGCCCACACCCACGCCCACGCCCACGCCCACGCCCACCCACCCACGCGCACCCACCTGCACCCAGTTGTCCTCCTTAGCCACCCGCTTGAGCATGTCCCGCACATAGGCGCGCCGCTTGAGTTGCTCCTGCACGGCACGGCGGCGAGACGGAGGGGCAGGAGGGGGGCGGTGGTGGAGGGGAAGAGGGCGGCGGTGGTGGAGGGTAAAAAGTAAACCGCAGCGGAGGAGGAGGGGAGGAGGGGGGCGGTGACGGAGGCGGAGGCGAGGGATGCGGCGGAGGCGGGGCAGTGAGGGGTGGTGGTGGCGGCCGTGACTGCGCGCGTTGGCTGCGCAGTGGTGAGAAGGGTTGGTGGTGACGGCGGCGGCGGCGGCAGTGGGCCAGGTGACCCGCCAGGTGACTGCCCGGCGAGGCGCCGGTAACCATCACCGTGCCACCCCGCCGCGCCCGCCGAGCAAGCGCCGGTCCGCTACTCGCAGCCGGTCCGCGGCCGCTCTGATCCAACAGGGCTCCCCCGCCCCCAACGGCTCCGTCCCGTTTCCGTTTCCGTTCTGTCCGCCGGCAGCGGCGCCAGCTGCGTCTCCGTTTGGTGCTATGGCTTGGTGGGCTTTGGTACCGCTGTGCTCCGCGGGCGGGAGGTGCCCAGCAGCGGCACCACCACCACCACCACCATCACCACCACCACCACCACCACCATCACCACCACCACCACCACCACCACCACCACCACCACCATCACCACCACCACCACCACCACCACCACCACCACCACCATCACCACCACCACCACCACCATCACCACCACCACCACCACCACCACCACCACCACCACCACCACCACCACCACCACCACCACCACCACCACCACCACCACCACCACCACCACCACCACCACCACCACCACCACCACCACCACCACCACCACCACCACCACCACCACCACCACCACCACCACCACCACCACCACCACCACCACCACCACCACCACCACCACCACCACCACCACCACCACCATCACCAGCCGCCAAGGCCCCAACCCGCGGCGGCGAGGAGGAGAGGCGGGGAAGCCTCCGCCCAGCGTGCGAGCGCTCCCGCTCTTCCGCTCTTCCGTTGCTGCGTGCGACCTCCATCGCGCTCCATGGAGCTGCTCCCTGGTCGGGGCCTGGCGCCGCCACAATCCGTCGCCCAGCTGCAGCGGCGGCGGCGGCGGCGGCGGCGGAAGCTGTCCAGCTGCAACTGCAGCTGCAGCAGCCGCAGCAGCAGCAGCGGCGGCGGCGGCGGCTCCTGCTTCCGCGCCTGGGCCTGTGCCTGGGCCCCTGCCACCGCCAGCGCCAGCGCCACCGCCAGCGCCAGCGCCCGGACGCTCGCAAGTCCGCCATCGTCGCGCGGATCCATCTCGTCCCGAGCTGCGGCAGTCATCTGGCTGTCTCAACGCTACTGCTGCTGCTGCCGCTTCCACTGCCGTACCCGCCCTCCCGGCCATTCCCCGTGTTCCTCCTCGAGGTGACTGTTGTAACTCGGTGCATCTTAAATAAGTGCCACCACCTCGCATACCCGACAAGGACCATGTGTGCGCCTCTCTCTCTATCTTTATATATCTATCTATCTCTTACCCCGAACTGCTCCGCATCCAGCCGCTGGTTGGCATCCTGCCGCCGAAGCGCCATCAGCTGCGAGGCGGGAAAGTCCAGGGAGGGAAGAGATGACCCATGGGTCGGTGGGGAGGGCGGGGTACATTGAGATGGACCAGAGAGGCAGGCTGTTAGGCTGATACGAAGCAGCGGAAGTAAGCGTGATAGAAAAGAACTATCAGAAAGGCGAGGGTGGGCGGGCGGGCAGGTAAGAAGTACGAGCAGCAGCGAGGTCAGGGGAAAGGGGAGAACAGCTGCAGCTACGGTCGCAGCAGCAGCAGCCCTCAGCAGCCCACAGCGTCACTGCGCACCTCCATGCCCAGCTTGACGTGCACGTCGTAGGAAAAAGTCTGCAGCCCCGCAGTCGCCGTGAGGTTCATCCGCTCCGTCGTGGTGAGTTTTTCCGCGAGCTCCATGCCACGCCCCTGACGTAGCGCGTCGCGCAGGAGCTCAAGAGTATCGTTTGGGTCCATGATGCCCACAACTGGGTCGACCGACGCCGGCTGCTCGGGGTGCACAGCAACATGGAGGATGCGAAAGCTTAGATGCCTGCGTCTGCTTGGTTCGCTTTAGGTTATTGATAGAATTACAACATTTAATGGCATCGCAGACCATAACCAGTCACCCAAGCCCCTTCCGCGTATGTCATGCACCTTACCCGTGGCGACTCCGACACTTCAGAGCCATCCAGCGACTCCGGCGCTGTCTCCTCTTCCTGAGCTTCCATTTAAGCGATCCTATGATGCGAAAAGCCTAAAGCCGCTATGGTATAAAAGGACGAACGGACACTGGGATGTGCCCGGATTCCTTCAGTTACAACCAATAAAATTTAATTCTCCTTTACATTAAGGAGCAATTTTCTGATTTCAGGGTTGCCCAGAACCCAACAGCCCATGATAGAAGGTTGATAACTTGATGCTGAGGTGTGTAATAAGGCATGACGAACATCAGTGAACATAAGCTGCATTCGCCCGCTCAGGTGTTACTGCGCTGGCGGTCGACGGTCGTCTTTGCGAACGCAGGTCGTCGTACATTTTTGGGCTGAGTTCCAGACTTCGAGTGCCTTTTGGTCGGCTGAGCCCCTGCGCTCGTTTCGCTCGCAGCACATTATTGACATTTATTTCAAAATGTTTAGTAATGCACGCGTCGGACTTTCACCCAGCCATCCAGTCGAGATTGTCAGTGTTCGACGAGACTTTCGATGAGCCCTGTCAGTGACATTCTTTGTTGCTAGAGCCTCTGACTTATATCGTAGACGTTAAAATTTACGTATATGTCTCTTTCTTGCCTGTCGTAGTAACTTGGCAGGTAGGGTAGAAGGGTTGCCTCGGAGGGTACTGGAGGGTACTTGACGTGCGAAATGGGCGACGCCATAGTTCGAGCCCTTGCAACGTCCAAGACTGCTGTCAGAGTTATCTTACTTAGGCTCAAATCAGATAGCTACTATGGATGACCGCAGCTTCGGGCAACCCATACGGGTCACGCACGGCATGGTGTAACGAACCATAACACGGCCCTATATTGCCGTCAACTGCGTCTTGCATTGCATACATGTTACATATATACATGTTAAATTCGTGCAGTGTTGTCGTTCGATACACGTGTTGACGCGGGGCGGCCATAAGTTTCCCGAGGGTCGAAACTACGGGCCAGCACCTATCTATCGTTGCAGCTCGTCCAGACTAGGCATCCAGAGAGGTACAGAGAGGTACAGGTGAAATGCAGCGGAACAGACAAAGAAACGGCCGTGGCGCGGGACTATGCGGGGTTAGAGAGGGCCACGCGTCGTCACTGCCGAGATGGGGTCTGTAAACTGTAATCCTAAGCTACGGCCACGGTTATGGGCATCGCCAGTTCGGAGAAAGCCATGTGGGGGCAACTCCCCTATATAAAAGATGGCACCACAGGGCCGCATGACCTTAGCGAACCCCTGCTTGCTAGCCCCACAGCGGGGGCTGGAGCAAGCACGACAGCGCTGACGGACGCGGCACAGCATGCAGGAACCCGCGTAACCGCCCCTAAGCCACAACTTCAAGCCAACATTTCGATTCCGCGCGAATGCCTAGATTGGAGCTTTGGACGAGCTGTTCCACAGGGTGCATGTACTCCGCCGGAGCACCCGGGGGTTGCTTATGCTAAGATCCCGCCGATTGAGGCTGTCCGCAAGCGGTGGGCTCGCTCACGCTGTGCGTGAGACAGCTAAAAAGAACGCTGCTGGATGGTTGTGGAGGCATTCGTTGCCGGCAGCGGAAGCGAGGGAGTGGCCAGCAGCGAGCGAAGGGAGCGTGCTGTCAGCGGATGATGGGTTGGGCCTGTGCGGGCATCATTTCAATGGCATGGGTGTCTCGGTAGGCACTATTCGGTCGTGTTGGGGCTGGGTGGCTATCTTCTTCGCTGTAAAAATCTGAGGGCACCCATGGGGGTCGGATAGTGTCGGATTGCCGGAAGTGTGGTTGCCCTTCATGTTTAATCGGATTAACAGTTATCTTATGGAGTTGATGATTGTTGACAACCGGATGAAAGCAATGTTGGATATAAATGCAACGACGGCGGATATTGGGGCTCAAAATTGGGTGCCGCTGAAGGCCTGGCTGCTGTAGCGCGCCAACATCGTACACCCGTACCGCAAGCTGCCCTCAGCCCTTTGTCCCTGCCGCCATCCTACGGCTGGAGGAGTCAACTCATAACGTCACACGCGTGCTCATCACATCGTGCACACACTGCAGGGAGGGTAAGCTCCTTCTGTTTCGCGCCCGCAGTGGGTGAGGCCCCATGATCCACAGGGTACAGCTGCCGCTCCGCGGCCGTCCGCCTTTCCAGGTGTGCACGTTGGCGTGTAAGTCAAGTAGGGTCAAGTCTGCGGTAGTTGAGAGTGAACTCCACAACATTTTCTTCCGGTGAAATAAGCCGACTGCAATGCGTTAATCGTGGAGCACGCTATTCCCGCGACGTTTTTTGGGGGCCAGACATTCGTACTTCAGGAAAGCCTAGCCAGGCCAGCAGCCCGTCGTTATACCGCGTCCGAACTCTTACCGGTCCAAAACTGTCAGCCTTTAGCCGGGGATGGCCTGCATAATGGATAAATATCCCCACAGCGCAAGTGCTATTACGCGAGAAGCACAATGCACGTCGGTGTTCTAGCTCCGTCGGCAAGTCAGTCCTCAGTCGGACAGTCGCCAGTACACGCCAGCCAACCGCCAGCCGCACTCGATGCTTGCCACTCGATGCTTGCCACAGATGACCGGCTATTTCACGAGCGCTGGAATGATTGTAAGAGGTTAATTGTTTGTCGGACATTACTTACATCGGGGCGCCGCGACTTTCGCTAACTGCCGGAAAGGGCCTAGACATGTCAAGCAAGCGTGGGATCCAGAGCAGAGGTGGGATCAATACGAAAACCCAAAGCCCAGCCGTATGAACATGGTTCTGTCATACAAAATATGGGTCGCGGTGGGTCGAGCCCACGCTATGGAGCCCACGCACCCCGCCGCGGTGGGTCGAGCCCACGCTATGGAAAAGCAAGACAGACCGGACCGCCGCCGGGAAGACGGTCACCATCACAGCAGACGGCAACCGCTCATGCCCAGTGGGGTTTTTAGCTCGGTCTCTTGGCGTGAGGGTGCTACGTCCGCTTTTCGCAGCACGGCCTCTATTTAGGCCCCTACTGCGGCCAGTCAACGGCGGCGCACTTGCCCAGGTCACAGCCCCGGCAGAGGTCAGGTTTCCCCGATGCCATACGACACCAACAAGGCTGTGACGGAGCACCGCGCCGCCGCGGGTACCAAAGGCCGCATGACTACGCGCAGCATGCACATCGGGCAGCCAACCCCACCACCACCGGCGGCGTCCCGCGTGAGGCCGTTATGGCACACGGCCGCTGGGCCGACCCGCCTCGTTCCAGCGCTACGTCCGGCCCGCGCCGGACCAGGCACCTGACCGCGCGGCCTCTAGAGCTCACGGCTTGGCGGCCGCGGCCACAACTGTCATGATCGCTTGGCGATTGGAATTGCCCCGACCCGCACCACAGCGGCATATCGCTCCCTGGCAGACCAGACACCAGCCACACACCAGTCATCCCCGTTCCGCACGTACCTGTTCAAGGTCCGCAGGCCTCTAGCTAGCTCTGAAGAGACCCTGTCGTGCCCTTGTGAGTCGTGTGTGCCGTGTCTAAGCAACTTCAACCCCGAACGCCGTGCTCCCTCTGTCCGCCCTGCAGCTAATCGCCTCACATCGGCCGGCCCTTCGGGCCGCCCCCGGCCCTAGTCGGCTACGGCACTCCCAGCATCGCGCGGCGTGGACTGGAGGTCGTGATAGGTGAGTGGCAAGGGAAGGGAAGCCAGACTTTCATCTGTAAGGATGGAAGGCAGCTTCCCTGACCGAAGCCACGAACTGAGTAAACACGACCGGAAGTCGTTACTTTTTACTATTCCTCTCTCACGGCAGTGCAATTCGAATTGCACTGCCGTACTCTGTACGGCACCTCAAAAAAGAGGTGCCTTGTCTGGCTGGCTGCGCCAGCCCTAAGCATCCGCCGCAGCATAGCTGCGACGATTGCTTAGGCATTTACGCACCGCCACCCAGTTTGCGGTGCGAGGTGGCCCTAGCAGGCCATCATGTTCCCTCCCTGGCCGGTTCAACCGGCCTCCCACCCTGGGGTTTTTTCCGCCACTCCCAGTGATTGCCGCGCCCACCGAGTGCCACGCCTGACGATCCTCGTCCCTGGCGATCGTCACGCCCGACGACGGGCAATCTCCGTCCCCGGCGATTTCCCCGGCGCGGGAGAGCAGCGCGGCGCGAGCCCCTACGCGCCGCGCTCACGTCACCCACGGCCTCACCGGCCCCTACAGTCCACGGCCGCAGAGCCCACAGCGCCGAGGGGCAGCCACTCCCATCACGACGGGGACGCGGCAGGCGACGGCCCCCGCCGCACCACCCGTTCCCGCCCGACACGCCCGGCCGCCGGCTACTGGGGGCGGGCAGCTGCGTGGGACCTCCCTACGCAGGTGCTCGCCACCGGCGCCGGGCATCATCATTACCGCCTAAGCATCATCGTCGCTGCGTGCTCCGCAGGCCTCTAGCTAGCTCTGAAGAGACCCTGTCGTGCCCTTGTGAGTCGTGTGTGCCGTGTCTAAGCAACTTCAACCCCGAACGCCGTGCTCCCTCTGTCCGCCCTGCAGCTAATCGCCTCACATCGGCCGGCCCTTCGGGCCGCCCCCGGCCCTAGTCGGCTACGGCACTCCCAGCATCGCGCGGCGTGGACTGGAGGTCGTGATAGGTGAGTGGCAAGGGAAGGGAAGCCAGACTTTCATCTGTAAGGATGGAAGGCAGCTTCCCTGACCGAAGCCACGAACTGAGTAAACACGACCGGAAGTCGTTACTTTTTACTATTCCTCTCTCACGGCAGTGCAATTCGAATTGCACTGCCGTACTCTGTACGGCACCTCAAAAAAGAGGTGCCTTGTCTGGCTGGCTGCGCCAGCCCTAAGCATCCGCCGCAGCATAGCTGCGACGATTGCTTAGGCATTTACGCACCGCCACCCAGTTTGCGGTGCGAGGTGGCCCTAGCAGGCCATCATGTTCCCTCCCTGGCCGGTTCAACCGGCCTCCCACCCTGGGGTTTTTTCCGCCACTCCCAGTGATTGCCGCGCCCACCGAGTGCCACGCCTGACGATCCTCGTCCCTGGCGATCGTCACGCCCGACGACGGGCAATCTCCGTCCCCGGCGATTTCCCCGGCGCGGGAGAGCAGCGCGGCGCGAGCCCCTACGCGCCGCGCTCACGTCACCCACGGCCTCACCGGCCCCTACAGTCCACGGCCGCAGAGCCCACAGCGCCGAGGGGCAGCCACTCCCATCACGACGGGGACGCGGCAGGCGACGGCCCCCGCCGCACCACCCGTTCCCGCCCGACACGCCCGGCCGCCGGCTACTGGGGGCGGGCAGCTGCGTGGGACCTCCCTACGCAGGTGCTCGCCACCGGCGCCGGGCATCATCATTACCGCCTAAGCATCATCGTCGCTGCGTGCTCCGCAGGCCTCTAGCTAGCTCTGAAGAGACCCTGTCGTGCCCTTGTGAGTCGTGTGTGCCGTGTCTAAGCAACTTCAACCCCGAACGCCGTGCTCCCTCTGTCCGCCCTGCAGCTAATCGCCTCACATCGGCCGGCCCTTCGGGCCGCCCCCGGCCCTAGTCGGCTACGGCACTCCCAGCATCGCGCGGCGTGGACTGGAGGTCGTGATAGGTGAGTGGCAAGGGAAGGGAAGAAGGGTTGCCTCGGAGGGTACTGGAGGGTACTTGACGTGCGAAATGGGCGACGCCATAGTTCGAGCCCTTGCAACGTCCAAGACTGCTGTCAGAGTTATCTTACTTAGGCTCAAATCAGATAGCTACTATGGATGACCGCAGCTTCGGGCAACCCATACGGGTCACGCACGGCATGGTGTAACGAACCATAACACGGCCCTATATTGCCGTCAGCTGCGTCTTGCATTGCATACATGTTACATATTCGTGCAGTGTTGTCGTTCGATACACGTGTTGGCGCGGGGCGGCCATAAGTTTCCCGAGGGTCGAAACTACGGGCCAGCACCTATCTATCGTTGCAGCTCGTCCAGACTAGGCATCCAGAGAGGTACAGAGAGGTACAGGTGAAATGCAGCGGAACAGACAAAGAAACGGCCGTGGCGCGGGACTATGCGGGGTTAGAGAGGGCCACGCGTCGTCACTGCCGAGATGGGGTCTGTAAACTGTAATCCTAAGCTACGGCCACGGTTATGGGCATCGCCAGTTCGGAGAAAGCCATGTGGGGGCACCTCCCCTATATGAAAGATGGCACCACAGGGCCGCATGACCTTAGCGAGCCCCTGCTTGCTAGCCCCACAGCGGGGGCTGGAGCAAGCACGACAACGCTGACGGACGCGGCACAGCATGCAGGAACCCGCGTAACCGCCCCTAAGCCACAACTTCAAGCCAACATTTCGATTCCGCGCGAATGCCTACTTTGGAGCTTTGGACGAGCTGTTCCACAGGGTGCATGTACTCCGCCGGAGCACCCGGGGGTTGCTTCTGCTAAGATCCCGCCGATTGAGGCTGTCCGCAAGCGGTGGGCTCGCTCACGCTGTGCGTGAGACAGCTAAAAAGAACGCTGCTGGATGGTTGTGGAGGCATTCGTTGCCGGCAGCGGAAGCGAGGGAGTGGCCAGCAGCGAGCGAAGGGAGCGTGCTGTCAGCGGATGATGGGTTGGGCCTGTGCGGGCATCATTTCAATGGCATGGGTGTCTCGGTAGGCACTATTCGGTCGTGTTGGGGCTGGGTGGCTATCTTCTTCGCTGTAAAAATCTGAGGGCACCCATGGGGGTCGGATAGTGTCGGATTGCCGGAAGTGTGGTTTCACGGAATATGCCCTCCATGTTTAATCGGATTAACAGTTATCTTATGGAGTTGATGATTGTTGACAACCGGATGAAAGCAATGTTGGATATAAATGCAACGACGGCGGATATTGGGACTCAAAATTGGGTGCCGCTGAAGGCCTGGCTGCTGTAGCGCGCCAACATCGTACACCCGTACCGCAATCTGCCCTCAGCCCTTTGTCCCTGCCGCCATCCTACGGCTGGAGGAGTCAACTCATAACGTCACACGCGTGCTCATCACATCGTGCACACACTGCAGGGAGGGTAAGCTCCTTCTGTTTCGCGCCCGCAGTGGGTGAGGCCCCATGATCCACAGGGTACAGCTGCCGCTTCGCGGCCGTCCGCCTTTCCACGTGTGCACGTTGGCGTGTAAGTCAAGTAGGGTCAAGTCTGCGGTAGTTGAGAGTGAACTCCACAACATTTTCTTCCGGTGAAATAAGCCGACTGCAATGCGTTAATCGTGGAGCACGGTATTCCCGCGACGTTTTTTGGGGGCCAGGCATTCGTACTTCAGGAAAGCCTAGCCAGGCCAGCGGCCCGTCGTTATACCGCGTCCGAACTCTTACCGGTCCAAAACTGTCAGCCTTTAGCCGGGGATGGCCTGCATAATGGATAAATATCCCCACAGCGCAAGTGCTATTACGCGAGAAGCACAATGCACGTCGGTGTTCTAGCTCCGTCGGCAAGTCAGTCCTCAGTCGGACAGTCGCCAGTACACGCCAGCCAACCGCCAGCCGCACTCGATGCTTGCCACTCGATGCTTGCCACAGATGACCGGCTATTTCACGAGCGCTGGAATGATTGTAAGAGGTTAATTGTTTGTCGGACATTACTTACATCGGGGCGCCGCGACTTTCGCTAACTGCCGGAAAGGGCCTAGACATGTCAAGCAAGCGTGGGATCCAGAGCAGAGGTGGGATCAATACGAAAACCCAAAGCCCAGCCGTATGAACATGGTTCTGTCATACAAAATATGGGCGGAAGCAGGATTTCAGGCAAGCTTACACCGTCACCCTTCCTTTTCCTTTCGAAAAGTGAACCGAAAGCGGTTAGTCCGTCTAGTTCGTACGACCTGAAGAAAGTAGCCAATCCCCGGTTCTTTTCCCGGCCTGTACTGTGCTGCACACAATGCTCCTAGCTAGATGCTCATCGGGTTTTGAGCTGGTTTTGTGCTGTCAGTCAGTCCCGAAAAGTTCACTACGAGCATAGGCCTGAACAGAGTTCTGGACAGAGTTCTTTTGCCCTAGCCGATCACTGCGAAGATTACATTGGGCGTCAGCCCTGGCCATGGGAACCGGCCTTGCGCCTTCATGGTTTACGCCCGAATTCCCAGCTTTGGCGGCACGCCGTGACCCGTTTCCAGGTCAGCTGTCAATGTTCATCTTGGCAATGTAGAGTCAAGCGTCCCTATGCGCGGCGTGTTCTGCCCTCACCGGGTTGATAAGGAAAGCGTATGCCTGCTGAAACTGTACATGACTGCGGCCCCGTGTGCCGAAGGCGATATTTTATTTGCTATGCCCTTTGTGCTAACCCTAACGTTCTGGGGCACACGCGACAACCCTTAATGCGATGTTGCCAGGAATATGCACTCTCTTGGGCGGTCTTTTCTTCACGCTCATGCATACGGCTCCTTGCAGATGTGGAGCGATGGCAAACCACATATGTGCGGTACTCAGCGTCCGAGACAGCCCATGCCCAGGGCTGGGATGCCGAGAGCTCTCGCCGTAACCTGCACAACGTTGGGGTCAACGACCATCCCATGTTGCGGCAGAACAATGCGCCCGATGCCGTCAATATGCGCATCATCGAGGCGCCTGCTGAGTTCGCACTTCCGGTCAAGCAGGACAGGTACAAAGCGCACGACAGAGGACCGCGTTTCTTTCTGCACGACAGCGCTAAATCATGGCCCCAAACTCCCAACAGGCGCCTGTTACCCTGCTTCAAAGTGCGCCTGGAGGTTCAGCACCGCGGTACAGTGTCGCTGCCGGTCACACTCCGCGCGCACGTGCTGTCCCAGCAAGACAAGGAGCAGATAGCCACCTGGGTGCCGCCAGACGACGCAGCCAGCCGGGACGACAAAGGGCAGGTACGGAAAGGGGCACATGCTGGTTCCCCTCTACCTCAGCGTGCCCTATCGCCGCCCCGAACGTGACAACCGCTGCCCGCTGTATCTGCGGTGTCCTAAATCGCGTTGCGCCCTCCCCTGGCCGCTGTCCTTCCGCAGAAAGCAGCCACCGAGCTGAAGGGGACCGCCTTCATCCGCTGCACACTGGAGGTGCGTCCCGGGACTGTCACGATACACATTGGGCACACACATCTACACACACGCAGCGGCCGGCGCCCCTGCCTGCCCAGCCATGCCTACCGGTAATCAACTCACCGGCGCTCGTTTAGCGAGCCATACGAAGAGCCCGGACTGAGCACCTAGTCCCCGACTTGACCGCTTCACGCTCGTTGCGCCTCTCTTCCATCGCTGCGGCTCGTACATCCCTTGCTCCCCCGCCCCCAGGCTGGTTCCAGTGGAGAGATCCGGCCCGTCGGAATGGGCGGCAAGGACGGACAGAGCCTCCCACAGAGCACCAACGGAGGGTCCACGGCGTTTGCCTTCAGCGCCGCTGTGCGCGGCGCTGAGAGGGCTGTCAAACCCGAGCCGTCGTATGGCTTCCCCGGCGCCGCCGCCGCCGGCACCGCCGCGACGGGGCTGGGCCCCGCTTCCGCCGCCGGCGGCAGCCGCGTCGTCCCGGGCCTGTCTGGCCCCGGCTTGCCCCACGACCAACAAACGGTCGAGCCGCCGCCGTACGGCCTGCAGGAGCCGTCCTCAAGCCTGGGCGCGAACGGGATGCTGCGTGATGTGGCGATGCCTGGGCTCCACGGCCCCGCCCGGGACGTCAGCCTCAACAGCTTGTTCGCGGCCAACCGGCCTGACCCCGTGGTCACTCTGGCGTCCAGCGGCCGCATGAGTGGCACCGGCAGCAGTCTGTCGGGGCTGGGGGGCCCCGGACTGGGCGGCACAGGCGGTGGCGGCCTCAGCGGCTTGCGGCTGAACCCGGGCGACCCACGGGACTCTTTCGACGCGGCCGTTGAGATGATCATGCAGTCTTCTCAGCAGCAGCACCAGCAGCAGCAGCCGCGGCGAGCCTGGCAGGTTCAGGGGATGGTGGAGCCCGGCGTCGGCGTCGGCAGTGTCGGGGTCGGCGGTGGCTCGCTGCTGCTGAACGACATGCAGCGGCAGCTGCAGCAGAGACAGGAGGAGCAGGGCCAGCGGCAGCAGCAGCAGCCGCAAAGGCAGGACCGGCCCTCCAGCATTTCAAGCGGCGGAGGCGGCGCAGCGCTACAGGGAGGCAAGTTGATCACGGCGACGCAGGTACGGCACGTGCCGGATGCACGCCTGGGGCACAGGTAGCGGGGCTTGCTCCGCATCGCTTCGTGGGCTGTGCGCCGGTCTTTTGCGAATCCTGCATTGCGGGCTGAATTTGAACAACGTCCCAAAGCCGAAGCCGGCCCGCGTCCCGCGTGCCCGCCCCGGTCCTCAGTCCTCGCCACCATAGCTTGCACGAGTGCGCCGCCAGCCCGGCTGCCCCGGACCCGCTCCGCTCCCTGCCTCCCTCCCTGCCCCGTTCCGGCAGGACTTTGAGTTTACGAACCTGGAGTTCCTGAAGCCCACGCGCATGAACAAGGTCTACATGGCCTTCACCGCCTCCGTCCACGACACCGACCTGCTCTTCGTGGTCTTCAATGTACCCACCATCGGAATCTGCCGCGCCGAGCAGCGAGAGAAGGCCTGCAAGAAACTGCACGTCGACTACCGATTGCTTTCCCACTTCGACCAGGCGCTCGGCGGGGACCGAATGCAGGACGCCGCCGCCGCGGGATTCCCGCCCGGCCGCGGCGGCGGCGGCGCCGGGCCCCCCCTGGAGCCGAACCCGGGCGGGCGCCTCGCAGCCCAGGGCAAGGGTGTGAAGGGTTCGGCAGAGCAGGAGCAGCAGCAGCAGTCGCAGCAACCGCAGCAGCACACGGGTCCGCTGAGTCCGAGCCTGTCGCTGGTACCGGGCGGCGGCGGCGGCTCCGCCGCCGCGGCCAAGTTTGTGGGCCAGCGGCAAGACTCCGGGCGGCTTCAGGCGCAGCTCTCGGACACGGACTTTCCACGCATGCCGTCGGGACTGGACTTGCAGCAGCAGCAGCAGCAACTTCAGCGCCACCACCACCAACAGCAGCAGCAACAGCAGCAGATGCTCCTGCAGCACCACCACCTTCAGCAGCAACAACAACAACAACAACAAGAACAGCAGCGAATGGCGGAAGCCTGCGGCACCCCTCCGCTGCAGGCCGGCGGCGGCAGCGGAACCCTCGTTGGGGGGTCCCTCTTGGGTTGCGGCGCCGGCGCCATGCCTGGCGGCGCCCTGTCGGACGTCCTGCCGAGCGGCGGCCTGAGTCCCAACGCCGGCCTGGGCCTCAGTGGGCTGTCTTGCGGCGGCATGGGCGGGCCTGGCCCTGGCGGCATGGCGGGTCCCCCGGGCGGCGTCGGCGTCCGGATGGGGTTCCGTATGCTGCATGGCGGCATGGCCACCTTTGTGGGCATGGGGGGCAACGGCTTGGGGTGTGACCTGGGCGCCTCAGGCCCGGACTTCTTCTTCGGGGGCGGCGGCATGGCGGGCGGCATGGCGGGCGCAGGCCCGATGGCTACCGGCCCGATGGGCGGCGGCCTGTCGCTGAGCGGCGGCGTCGGCGGCGTCGGCTGCACGCCGGTGGGACATCACGAGGGTCTGGGAGTGGGCGTGGGCTCCTCGTTGGGCATCAACGGCGGAGGCGGGGGCCAGAGCCGCAAGCGCGATCAAGGCCCGGTGAGTGAGGGGGGCGCATGATCTCTCAATACACACCAGCAAGCAGGAAGAGGGGTCCGGTCGCTCGCGGTGGGTTACTTGTCCTCATGGTTAGGAGGGTTCCCGCAGACGGCGCCGCGCAGCCGGACGCGCGCTCTCACTCGGCGTTCACCTGGGGCAGGGCGTCCTCCCCTGCGCGATACCACAGTGCATGATCGGGGCGTGGCTGTGCAACCTAGGGCGTGGTGGCTGTGCACTTGCATGGGGCTACCGTACGTGTACGGTCCTTGACATGTCTAGTGACAGCGCAGCCGGCATGGCGCCGCGGGTGGGGCGGGCCGTTGTTGTGGTGGTGCCCCAGCGTTCGTCGCACCGGCTGGGTTTGGGTAGACGCTGTAGTCGCGCCGCAGTATGTTGTTGTGCACATGGACACGGACATGGACACGGACAAGGGCGGGTAGACCGATGCTGCTGCGTGATTGGGTGCCGGTCCGACCATGATGGGGGCGACCGCCGAATCTGTGTGAGCCAGCCTCGGTGCGTCTCGGTGTGTGGTCTGCATCCGTGTGCATCCGTGCATCTTTGTAAAACTGAACCTGAAACTGCCTGCGTGCCTGAATACGGTAGTTGCTCTGCCTGAATCTGTGATTGCTCCCGGCAGAAGGAGGACGACAACTGCCGCTTCCAGCCGGTGCAGCAGCCCCCCCAGGAGCTGCCGGCGTACCAGGGCTTCATGGGCCTTACGTCGAGCGATGTGGAGATGCTGCTGCCGGCGCCCCACTCGCGGATGGCCATGCGGGAGTTCATCAATGAGGTGTACGACAGTACGGGACTGAACCGCAAGCTGACACACATGGACCTGCAGGTTGGGCGGCGCAGGAGAGCGAGCCGGGGGTGGGGGGTGGAGGAGCACGAGCAGGAGCGCGGACGGTGCCGTACATGCTTTCCCTTCCCTTCCCTAGATTAGTGTTGTCTTCCCCCGCCTGTTTGTCAGCTTGTGAGCTTTTGCCTTTTTGGACTGACATGCCGTACCCCCCACCCCCAGCTTGAGCAGCATGATCAACAACGTCCGCAGTGACTCATTTTTATATAAAGGAGCGTATCACTCCCTGACCCCCACCCCCACTCCCGCGCCCCGCCTCTTTCCCCCCCCCCCACGCAGGCGCTCCTGTCCCAGGCGGGCTTTCCCATGGACTCGACCCGCGAGCACGACACCATCTCGCCGCAGCAGTGGGACGAGTTTTGCAGCCAGTTCCGCAGCATCGTCAACACCCTGCAGCAGGTAGGGAGCGGGGGCGGGGAGCGGGGGGCGGGGGCGGGGGGCACGGGCTTTCTTTTGGCTGGTTGGCTGGTGAGTGGGAATGCACGGCACACCGCCCCTCGTCTTGTTGATCAGCCGACACGGCTGCTCGGCACCCCGAGTTTGGACCAGTCATCAGCGGCGCGGCGAAGGTGAAGCGGGGCGAGGCGAGGCGAGGCGGGCCAGGGCACTGACCAGGCGCATTGAGGTGGCAGACCCTCCCCTCCCCTCCCGTCGCCTCCGCTTCACCGCTGCGGTATCGCCTTCACTCCGTATCTCCCGGTGGCCTGCCCTCCCGGTCTCCCCCCCCTCCATGCGGTACCGGTATCTCTGTTCTTACTTGATCCCGGGCTCCCGGCTGGGTGCAGGTGGCTAGCGTGTGGAACCTCGAGGACCCGGTGGTGATCAGCGGCTTTGACATGGACCGCGCGGGGACCATCACCGCCCTCGCCAACGAGCCCGCCGGCACCTTCATCTGCCGCTTCTCCATGTCGCAGCCGGGCTGCCTGGTGCTCACGTGCAAGGTCAGCACCGTGCACCCGCGCGCGGACGCCATGGGCCTTATACACGCCATCATCAAGGTGCGGTACAGTGCAGTACAGTACAATGCGGTACGGTACGGTGACGTGGGTCGCGCGGCGGTGCGTGTGACGGGATTTGCGCGTGCGTGCGTGCGTGTGGTCCCCGTGCGTAACCGGAAGTCCACCGGTTTTCGCGTGCCGTGACATGCCGCACTTGACGTCCCGGGTCTGTTCTGTTCTTCTGCACTGTCTGCTTTGCTGGGCATGTTTACGAACTCGGCGGGGCGGGGTGTCAGGTGCCATGGACCGGCTCGGGGCCAAGGGCCGTTCGCAGCAAGCAGTCCCAACCAGTCCTCCATGGCGGCTCTCTTTCATTGCTGTTGCAGAGGGCTCCAGACCAGGTCGTAACCCAGGGCCATCACCCCTGAGCCGGCCCTAGTCCACCTGTGTTGCGGCCGGCCCCAGTCCACCTGTGTGTGCCTCGCTCACAGCCTCGCTCACTGCCTCGCTCACTCCCTCGCTCACTCCCTCGCTCACTCCCTCCCTCGCTCCCTCGCTCCCTCCCTCGCTGGTTTGCTCCGCAGATTGACGACCTGCACGAGCGGCGAGTAGACACGTGGATCCGGGACTACGCGGGCGCCACGCACCTGCTGGACGTGTACCGCCAGAAGCGGGTCGACAAGCGCAAGGTCTTCGCCACCAATTACACACGCCTGCGCGGGCTGGAGGTGGGGGGCGAGCAGCTGCCGCTGGGCATGGGCCCGCCTGGCTACATGTGAGGGGGGCTGCGTTGTGAGGGACGAGCAGGCGGACCCCGTCTGACCGGGCCGGACTGGGGCCTGGAGGGCGGCCGTATGCGTGTGCGCGTGCGTGTGTGCGGGCAGGCTGGGCGGAGTCGGGGCGCTGCCGCTCCTGCGGCGGCGCGTGGCGCGTTAACAAGGAATCCATCATAAGGAACGGAACCTGTCATTGCGAACACGCTTTTGTCAGGAAAACTATCACCCACGAAAACTATAAAAGAATGAAGCGGCCCGAACGACCCCCGCGGTGTGGCGGCGCGTGGCGCGGTGGTGTCAATTGTCGCGGCGGTGGTCGGGGCCGGAGCGGAGTAATGGAGGGGCCGGCGATGCCCGGGTCATTTCCTTCGCGGCCGGTGCCCCTTCTGTACGCAACTACGCATGAGCTGAGGGGCGCTCTGATGCTCGGTTTGCCCAAAGCCGGGCTGTCTCCATATATATCCTCGAGCGCCTCTCCTCGGCCGCCCGGCGGCCTGAACGCTATGAAGACGCGCGTCGCTGTCACCCTCTGGGCGCTCAGTAGCACCCACTGGCCACTCCCTCGTCTGCGTTTTGGCGGTATTGTCGCCGCAGTCGCCGCAAAGGCAGTGGCGTCTCTGGTCGGCTTGTCTGTGAGTGTATCGCCCCTGCGTGATTTGTGTGCGCGGCTGTTTCTCGGCCGCCAGCACTTGATGTTTATGGTCGGATTGCGTCTATGGTTTTATGTCCAGTTGAGGCGCCGGGATGTCGCAATCGAGTGAGCCTGGGTTACGACTGCAAACGATTCTACGTGTTGCGAGTGAAGCTATGACTAGAGGATGCGTTGGAAAGCGAATTACATGCCGATCCCATACCATAAATGGCCTTGGGAGCTATCAGTATAATACGTAAAGGGGTGAGACCCCTGGACACCCCGCTGTACGGGTCTCGTGAGACTCCGAGTGGACGGCCATCGGGCTCCCCGGGGGTCTCAGCCCTGATACCGTAGCGCGCCCTACAAAAGTCTTCAATGCGCGAGTCTCAGAGGAATGAACTTAACAGCATTTTTAGTGCTTTGACTGCCTGATCAAATATGCGTTAGTTTGAGGGCCGTCAGCAGGTCATCAAATCCGCGATGAACGGAAGAACGGTCTCCGCACTTTGGATAATAATAAGTTGTATACTTGGTTGTATCCTTGGTACTCATTGTAAGGCCGCTTTGAGCCTCCATGGTCATGGGAAAATGGATCCACCGCATCTTCGCACCTGTACGTGTCTCGCCCGCCACTAATCAGTACAATATTTTGCATAGAACACACAGCAATAGACTGACTAGTGCTGGCTGAGACCGCGAAGGGGTCTCAGGGGGTCTCACCCCTTTCGATAACGTTGTTTGGCTTTCTTACCTGCACATTGCCGTTTACAATACGGACTTGTTGGAATGACTATAGCAGTACAAGGGGCCACCGGGGGTGTGGAGCGCGCATAAATCGTACCCGTTATTTCCCCAAACCCTGGTGAACATTTCGTGCATGCGGCGCTTCTTGTTGCCCGTGCGCACCCCGCATTAGAAATGGTCCGTGGCTGGTTTGGAACACCGCCACATGCGTCACATGAAGAAAGGCCTCTGAACACAATCCGCCCGTGTGCACGCTGCTGCTTTGCCGACTGGATGTGAGACGCGGTCGAGTCGTTTGCGTTGCCCTCGTTGTTGCGGTGCATGGCCTGGCTTTTGATGGCTGGAGGGAGGTTTATGGCTGGATGAATTACACCTCAATCGTTCCCATTCTTGGGGCTGTCGTCGCGTTGTTCATGGACGGACTAATTATGCACGGACTCGTGTATGCGCTCATTCGTAAGGCGCGGACTCGTGGTTGCAATCATTGGGGCATATCGTCCAGGTGCCACGGGGGAACGAACGAATGTGTGTAACAGAAGGTGCACTTTCCGTATGCGCTTGCGGTACGACGTATCCAAACGCCACGCACCCAAATGAACCCCCGGCACTGCCCTTCATAGCGCTTGTGTTAAGCGCGAGCTGGTCATGAGCATGGAGAGCGAAAATACATTCAACTGCTTGCGGCTATAGGTTCAGCCACGCGCCAATCGCCGGGGCCTCTCCTATGTGGTCTGCCCGTTGAAGGAGGATCTGCAGGTGGAAGACTAATAACCCCTTGCCATCGCCCGGCCTCTCACGCTAGCTTGTCGTTTCGTTACTCCGCATGGCCCCCGACTGTCCCATCAGCACCGTAGGGCATGCCTTCTCTGCTGAATATGATTTCTGGCTTCCTCGCATGACTCCCATCCCCGCTGCCGTCGTGGGCCGTACCGTCCGTACGGCTTGTAAGAAACCCCCCTGCTGGGGACCCCCAAAAAACTATTGCACTGTAACTGCAGCTGCCAACTTTTGCCGCGATGCCAGTTGTTGGCATGTCGGCGTGGGATCGTTCAGGAATAGAGGCCGAGAGGGGCACGTTTCGCTCGTTACACCATTGAGAGCTTAAGCGTCCTGGACGACCACCGTGCCCTTGCCCTTAGTCGTCTGGTCCTCAGCAACGGTGACGAACGAGTACATCTCCTCCTGCATGGCAAGGCAGATCACGGCGCAAGCGGGAGCGGGGGGGGAGAGGCTTATAATTTGCTAACAGGGCGTCGGGAGCCCCGATACAAGCAGCGGTTGTCAGATGTGTTTTCGGACCATCCCCGAAGCCCAACTCATGTTTCAATACTTTGCCCCGCTCAGCATGCATTGCGACTTCGAAGTCCCGCATTTTTCTCCCCCGAGAACCTCTTGCCCGAAGTCGGTATTTCTGCACTGAGCAAGTCCCGCGGGTTGCAGGGCCGCATCCGCCAACATAACGTCCTGCATTGGTAGATATAACGTCTGACGCTGGCTGCTGCCGCCAGCGACGCACCTTGGCGTCCTCATCGTCGTTGCGCCGCCTGCTGATGACAATGCGCAGACGAGTGGGCACGTTCTTGATGCCCTTGCTCCAGACCGCCTTGTTAAGCTTAACGTCCAGGCGCACGTCCGTGGTGCCCATCACCTTGGCGGCAAACTTGCGAATCTCCTTCACGGCCTTGGGAGCGCACTTCTTGAAGCTGGTCTTGTGCAGCCGCTTGGAGAGGTGAATGGTGTACTCCCTGGTCACCTGCTCCTTGCTGCGGCTCTTCTCCTTCGCCATCTGCGCGGCCGAGACGAATAGCTGAATGTAAAAGTCTGCGCCGACTTCGGCGAAAGCGGCTTCCGCAAATGCCTACCTTGCCGCACTAGATAAAAAGGCAACGGCGTGGGGGGAGGTAACGTCCAAAGAGAGAGACCGCGGTTGCTCGCGGACACAAGACTAGGCGACGGCGACGTACGGCACACCGTACTAGTTTTTTCTCTCAAGCGCCAGCACGCATTTGAGAGCTAGATCAACACAATGTGGGATTTACATACGCATCATTGATCTGCAATCATGACATAAGGAGGGGAATTCGACCGGTCTTTTCTGTAAGGGTCAATACGCGGCCACTGGGCGGGTCCAGCTGGTGGCCGAATGGCTTACACAAGGCAACCGTGCCTCCCATGCACGTCATATAGCCAATCTGCCTCGACGATAGGGCCACGCCGCACGTGTCTAGTCAGCAGTAGGCCATGGAACCGGCAACTCACCTATGTGCTTCGTTTGGCGGACAAGCCAGTCGGCGCGCGGCATTCAACGACGCGCATTTCCAGTGTTGGATCATCTTCGGGGCCCGGGGACGGTGCAGCGGTCAGTCCGTTGCCGCCGATTGAAATCGTCGCGGCGACAGACTCGCTGGAGTCGATTGAGGAGCCACCACCCGCGCCTCCCAAGACGCGTGTGCAGAAAGCCCAAGAGTTTGCCAATCGGGTCGTGTTTGGCCTTATCTTGGGAGTGGCAGGGGCCGTTGTCATCCTGTATGGGAAGCTTGCCATGCTGGCGCTGCTGGTCTTCGTCGCGTACCAGGCATCACGGGAGTATTTTGGGTTTATGTCGTCGAAGCAGATGTCCAAGGGCATGCCGCCCCCACCGCCCCTCGTGAGCGCGGCAACAACGGGCATGTGCGTTGCAATCACCCTCCTCAGCCACTTTTACCGCGGGAAGAGCGGCACCGTTCTGGCCGTGGCGGCGTTCCTGCTGCTCGTCATTCAAGTGGTCGTCAACAAGCGCCCCAAGTTTGCGCAGCTGGCGTCATCCCTGTTCGGGCTCTTCTATTGCGGTAAGCGCCACCCCGGGGACGTGGGTACGGGGGCTGGGGCCGGCCAGTCAGGCCTCAGCATCGAAGCGGGTTCTACTGTCGAAGGAATTACAAGATTGAGGGAAACGCAGGTACACGCCATGTCGCTACGGGCGTGATGCCGTGACCCCGGAGCCAGGGTTTATACGCGAGGCAGAGGCATGGCGCCCAGTTTGCTGTGTATCCCGATCTCTCCGCCGCTAGCTGCGTGATCTGCTGCTGGAATGGCGCAGCCCGGGGCCCGTCCATTCGCCAAACGACGAGGAGTACGCGGGGCCCAAGCGGCCGTCGCATGCGGGGCCTTGTGCAATGCGGCTCGCGGCAAAAGTCAGTGGCGTCACCCGAGGAGTCCGCAGTCGACAGCGCAGGCTGGAGCAGGCGGCTGCTGGATGTTGCGGCGCAGTTTGAGCCGCAGTCCATTTGCCGGCCGGCCGGCCAGCCTCGGCGCCAGCGCTGCACTGACGGGGGTCGAGAGTGAGGCGCGCCAGCGGCGGTGGGGGCGCAACGCGCAGTCTCACAACAGCCAGCAGCCGTCATCAGCCGAGTCACCATCAGCTGAGTCAGCAGCGGCAGGAACTGAGTCAGCAGCGACGGCAGCATACGAGGCGGCGGCCGCGAAAGCAGCAACACCGGCCATTGGCAGCGACCAGCGCAGCTGCAGCCTGCAGAGTGGCGCGGAGCGGAGCGGAGGCCTTGTGGGCGGTCGCTACAGACTCGCCACCTGCCCCCTGCTGCGCCACCCCTGTGCCCCTGTGCCGGGTCGCGCCGTTGTGTTTGCGCTCGCTGCTGCCGCTGCCGCAGGGTGGCTTCCGAGCTTCTGGCTGAAGCTCAGGTCGTTGTCGGCGCCGGCGCCAGACACGCAGCTGGCGGTGGGTGTCGATCCGGGGTTCTCGTGGTGAAAGGGCCGGTGTTGGGGTTCCGGACACGGAGGCCAGGCAGCCACACCGGAGGGAAGGGCGGGCCCGGCTGCTGACGTGCTGAGGGACGAGACCGGCGGCCGCTCCTTCTGTGCGACTCGGGACGAGACTGGCTGCGCTCCTGTTGGGTTGGCCTCTCTGCAGCGCCCCGCCAAAGCAGCGACCCGTGCGTGCGTCCCTCCCTGCTCGGAGAAGCGCCGTTAGCAGCCCGCGCTTGCAAAACTCAATTCCTGGTCGTCCCTTGTTGCGGCGCGCCGCTGGACGCCGCCGTATGTGCAGCTCACACCGCTTATCCTCCTCGTTTATCCTCCCCGCTTATCTTCCCGGCCACCCCCTCCTCCTGGGTTCTTATATTAAGGAGCATATCACTCCCTGACCCCTCCTCCTCCTCCTCCTGCTGACTCCTCCCCTTGGTCCCTCCTTCCTCTCAGGCCCTTCTGGGCTCCATCACGGGGTGGCCCACGACGTTGGGTGCGGTGGCGGTGCTGACTGCGGTGGCGGTCATCATTGCGGCCGACACGGGGGCGTACTTTGTGGGCAAGGCGCTGGGGCGGACCAAGCTGACGGACATCAGCCCCAAGAAGACGGTGGAAGGGGCGGCGGGCGGCATGGCGGCGGCGGTGGCGGTGGCGCTGGGCTCGTGGGCCGTGTTCGCCTGGCCAAGCACACCGCTGGGGGCGGTGGCGCTCGGGGTGGGTGCGGGCGGAGTGGGACGGGGTCGGACCGGGAATGGGTTTGGGTTTGACAGGCGGTGGGCTGCGGGGCGTTGGGACGGGGTCGGTGGCGCGCTGTGGGACACACACGGTGTGGGGCATCTAGCTGGTATGGCTGGGTAGCTGGGTATGGAGGGAGGGTGGGTATGGAGCCTGTAAACCAACCGCTGCCGGCGGCCGTTGGAGCTTCCCCCGGCACCGCAGCGCAGCGCAGCGCCCGTCCCGCCCTCCCTCCCTGGACGTCCCCCGACGCCGCGCACCCCGCACCCGCCCCGCGGGTCCCGTTTCGGGGCCCACCAACGTCGCCCGTGTTCCAACGCTGCGGTTCACATTCCATTGCCCCCGCGCCCCCCGCCAGGTGTCTGTGTTCTTTTCCTCGCTGTTCGGAGACCTCATCGAGTCAATCATGAAGCGAGACGCGGGCATGAAGGTGCGCTGCCACCGGGGGCTGCCGGGAGGGCGAGGAGGCGGGCGACCAATGGCATTGGCGTTGGGGGCTTACCTAAAGCGCGGGGCAGGCTCCGGGTGCGGGTGGGGCGATGGGGCGGCATTCCCACACCGCCCTACCCGCGCCGCTGGTACGTGCCCCCGCTCCCTCCCTCCCTCCCCTCTCAGGCCACGTGCTCCTGGGTCTCCACGTGCCCCTCTTCTGCCCAACATCGCTTCTGTTCCATGCCTGTGGTTTCGCCTTCATTTCCCTTCATTTCGCGCTCCCTCTCCCAAAGGACTCTGGCGACCTGATCCCAGGCCACGGCGGCCTCCTCGACCGATTCGACAGCTACATCTTCAGCGGCGCGGTCGTGTACTTTTTCACGGTGTTTTGCCTGCCGCTGATCGACTCGGCGGGCGCGGCGGCGGCGGTCGCGGCGGCGGCAGCTGCCCGGGCGGTGGCGCCCCTCGCTTGATGGCACTGTGTGGGGAGTGTGGGGAGTGTGGGAGTGTGGGGAGGGAGCGCTGGCGCCCCCGGCACCGCACGTATGCGCGGGCGGGTAGCTCTCGGCGCCTCCGCTTCTCGGGGTGAAAAAGAAGGTACCGCAGCGAAGCCCGCTTTTCTGGGGCGGATGGGGGGCAGGGGGAAGGCAGAGGTCCGGGTAGAGGTGACATCGCCGGTCAGTTCCGTTAACCACACACGATACGCGACAGCCTCCCAGCAGGGAGATGTCCCTCTCTCTGTCTGACGGAGGCATCTCTCCAATCAAGTGCGCGGCCCCGGCAGTTTGTGACCCTTTGGGGGCCGCTGCGGGGCGGCGAAGCGTTGGGGGCGGCAGGTAGGCAGCGGTGGGCACGGAGGGAAACGCGGGGAGGGGAATGAAGGCCTCCCGACTTGAGATAGCGCGCTTCCACTCGTTTATTTTGGGGGGGATACGTTGAAGGGGCCTTATGGGGCCCCTGCCATCGCTGACGAATCGCCAGGATGGCGGTGTGTCGTTGGGCTGCGTCGATAACCGCAGAGAGCACCCCACGAGCGACCCGCGGGTCTGTGTGCATCCCTAGACGTCGCGTCGTCTGTTGTGTCTGTTGTCTAGACATTTTCTGGATATGGGACGTACACGCAATGAGGTCCAATCCACCTGTTGCATGTCTGGTCCAGCCAGCGTTGACCTGCCGCTGACCCGAGCCCAGCCTGGACACCACCGAGCGCTCCCAATGCGAATGCTTGGCTGGCTGACTGACTGAATGGACGGAGGGATCGATGGCGGGAGGGAGGGAGGGAGGGAGGGAGGGCCCAGCTGCTGGCGAGGAGAGAGCCGTTCTATACTGCGCGCAGAATCGGGTGCGCAGGGGTGTGCGGGGGTCTGCGTGGATCGGTGTTGTTGTTTTATTTGTCGTTGGACGCAGAGATGGACGCAGCGGCATGACCTGGCCGGCGGCGGAAGGGTGAAGGCGCCCGGGCGCGTGTCCGTGTACGGTGCCGTGGTGTGTTTGTGTTGGTGTGTTTGCCGTGGTTTTGTTTGTGTCGATGTGCCATCTGGAGCTTGAGCCCACACGGGTCACTGGTCACGGGGGTAACGACGTGGGCTGGCTGGCGGCTCTATTGGGCAGTGGCTGGTACACGGGGAGTGGCTATGCGGATGACTAGCTGACTGGCTGGCTGTCTAACTAGCTGGCTAACTAGCTGGCTGGCTGGCTGGGTATTGCGTCGGACTGGGCGCGATTGCGCTGCGAGGGTTGTCGTTCGTGTGAGGAGTGTACGACAATTTTGGGTGCTTGCCGTTGCCCGTGGGGCAAGTCGCTCGCTACCGTGTGGAGTGGGGGGCGTCCGTGCGCGCAGCGCTTGAACCACGGTACCGCCCTCTTTCCACTGGCAGTGGAAATGAGAGGGAAGGGAAGGGACTGCGTTGGATCTCCCCCCGCCTCGCCTTTCAGGTCGCTCGCTGTGTGTGGGCTTGTTGTATGTATGTAGCTGTGTGCGTGCGTTGTGTGTTTGTGTATCTGATTGGCGCACGTGCGCGCGCCGCATGGAGGCTCATACACCCTTGCCCTAATGCGCGCGTGCAAGCGGTGCCCGATTTGGGACTGGTCGCTCGCTCGCTCGTTATCTCGTTCGTTGCCACATCGCCTTTTTTGCACATGCGCCGTGAGCGCATTGGACTGATCTGAGCGGGGTGGTACGCTGCCGTGGACATGTGCCGTTGTCCGGCGGGGGTGAGGATGTGGAGGGAAACGGGCCTGGAAGGGGCCCAGGTAGGTGGGGATGGCGTGGGGGTGGGGCGGGGCAGGATACGCTGCGCGCATCGCATCACATGTACCGTATCGTATATCGCATTGCGCGCGCTACGAGCGAGAGGCATTTGGGGCGGGGCGGCCAGGGCGAGGAGAGGGTGAGGTGAGGTGAGGTGAGAGGGCCAGGTGCAGCAATGGCCACACGACGTGCCACGCCGGGTCTTGCACCCCTGCTCTTGCCTATTGGAGGGTGCTTCATGACCCATCTAACGCCCCTGCTGTTTGCAAGTTTAACTCGTTTTCTCTTTGCAGATGGGAAGGATTCTTCTGATACGTTACCGTTCACGGGCCCCGGCTTATACGTGGATAACCCCCGGGATCTGACAAGTCTGTCGAGAGCGCCGGGACTGCCCACAGACGCGCTGCACTGGCGCGCCCAGCGGCCCGCCATGTGGCCGCAGCGTGAGCCGCTCGGAAGAGGAAACTCCCCTCCTACCTGCATATGGACACCCCCAGCCATGCAAGACAGATTGCCCGCCGGATCTACCCCTCGGAAAGCCTGGGGCCCGGAACAAAACATTACGTGCCATGGCCATTCGTGCACGGAAAGTCCGCAATATAAGTATGCCGTTCCCTTTCTTGCAGTGACCCGTGAGGAATGAGGAGCCAGGAAGTGGGGTCGCCGACTGTGCACACGGGCGGACTGTACATGATATGGTGCCACAGGCCCCCCGGGTTCATATGATCATATCACGTGAGATGCCGGCTGGGCGGGCGACCTGACCTGACCTGTGACCTGGCCTGATCTGTGACCTCACCTGGCCTGTGACCTGACCTGGCCTGTGACCTGACCTCTGACCTGACCCGACCTGACCCGACCGGTGACCTGACCTATGACCTGACCTGACCCTATGACCTGACCTGACCTCACCCTATGACCTGACCTGACCTCACCCTATGACCTGACCTGACCTGACCTTTTGACCTGACCTGACCTGACCTGACCTGACCTCACCCTATGACCTGACCTGACCTCACCCTATGACCTGACCTGACCTGACCTTTTGACCTGACCTGACCTCACCCTATGACCTGACCTGACCTCACCCTATGACCTGACCTGACCTGACCTTTTGACCTGACCTGACCTGACCTGACCTCACCCTATGACCTGACCTGACCTGACCTTTTGACCTGACCTGACCTGGCCAGACCTGGGGCCACCACTCCACCAGAGGAGCCCCCCAGAGCCGGAGTCGATCAGTCCGGCAGCACTGCGCGCGAGTTGACTGTGTGGGTTAGAGGAGAGACACGCCGCCGCGTGGACACGCCCCTCGAGGCGTGTCCCCAGGAAACACAAACACGTTACGGGCCCACCCTGGCAGGAAGGAGCAATGGAGTGACGGACGGACGGAGGGGGAGTTACGAGTACACATTGCAAGGTTGAGATGAGCCTTGTTGAGGCGTTCAGGTATCGACTTCCAACGTTCCAAGCCCGAACCAGCCCCTGAAGCCGACAGACCAACTCTGTACAATGGTTCAATCAAAACTCGGAGGCCCCAGCAACGTACCCCAGCAACGTACCCCAGCATCCCAGAAGACACGATTGCGCGCCCCGGCGAGCCATATACGCCCCACTATAAGGAAAGCGGGGCGGGATGACTCCGAATGGGTTGGGGACTGTGAAGCAACGTCGACACCACAGACAGGACCTTGCACCAGCCTGCCGTACAGCAGGTCCTTCGACCTGCATTTACCGTAACCCTTCCATAACTACCGCACCACATTGTATGGTGCAGACCGAGATCAACAATGCTGGGGCATGAATGCCCACTAATAAGTTTAATGTTGTACGACGTTTCGTACTGGAGTGTATATAGTGTATGCATGCGTGTGTCCAGGTTTGCATTTCAAAATCCTGCTTGCATGTGGCAGTTTTGTATGTGTGCCGTGACGTCATTTGCGTACAGTTGCGCACTATGTATGTATCTTAATATGTCGGTATGCCTTGGGGCCGTTGAGGAGCCCCAGCCCCAGCTTTCGGCGGGTGCGCCGAACCTCTGCAGCCGCGCGCCTCGGGGGAACCCGATGAGGAACGATGCAATACCGGTACCCCCATTTTGTCCCCTAACTTCGGCCCCAGAGCTGGCCACCTTGTCGAGCGGGATCTGCAATACCAGTATCAGTATCCATATCACACAGTGCGCAGTTTTGCGATTGGAGATGGTCTTGGATGACGCGGTGTAGCGCTCCAACGGGCCTGCCTTTTGCGTCCCCCCCTGCACGGCGCAATGCAAGCGCGACCCGCCTGCCCGTATGCACGGCAGCAGCGGCCGCATGCCGAAGTGCCCCCGCACTTGGCCCACTGGCCGCGAACGGCCAAAATGCCCCCCACGAAGGCCAACGGTGCATGGCCCCACGCAACGCACCTTGACCCTGCTTTCGCCGTTACGATAGGTTCGGGTACGGCAGGAGTCCGAGCGACGCGAGTTTGCAAATACCCCTTGTGCCTTGCGGCTGAGGCGCTGGCGGTCCCCTCACTACGAGCGAAGGAGGTCCGCATAGTGATGCAGGCACTCAGCCGCCGCTACTACCCATCCTCCTGCTCCTCGCCCCCCGCCGCCGCCACTGCAACAACCCATCCCCATCCTCATCCTCCTGCTCCTCCTCCACCACCGCCGCCGCCCGGCTCGCCAGGGGCTCTCCTCACGCTTGCTGCAACTGCCACTCAATTAACCAACTAACCAACCGACCAACCAACCGATTAACCAACCAACCGAACCCAGATACGCCCGCTGAGGCGCCGACGTTGCCCCAAGGTTGCCGCCTGCGACTCCAACGCGACCCCCCCGGGGCGGGTGAACAAGAAAGGACCAACCGCAACGCAGCACCCGACCTGAACACATCCCCCATCCCCCGGGGTGTGTGGAGTCTCCACTCCCACAGAGGCTGCTTCAGGGGCGCAGTCCCTTCCGCCCGCAGCCCCCAAGGATCAGGGCTGCCCGGAACCGCCACCATCTTGTGTGCTCCGCGCGCTCGACGGGTAGTAGTAAATGTGCCCCGGCCGCCCACTGCCCAGACGCGCCTTCGGCCCGGCGGCGGAATCGGGCGGAGTTGGCCCCACGACCACCCCGCTCAAACCGCTCCGCAAAGAACCTCCGCCGCCGCCGCCGCCGCCACCGGGCAACGTTCCGGCATGTACTACAAGGCCGCCGACTGTCGTACCATTCGAATTGCTCGGCCTTTGGCCCTGCGCCGAGGTTACGCGGCTGCCACCGCTCCCGCCGCCGCCTTCACCGGTGCTGGCGCGACTCCGTATCGAGCTGAGGGAGCCCGCGCCGCTGAGCAGCCCCGACGGCGCCGCGCCGCCGGCGTGCTTGGGACTGCGGCCCTGAGTCCAAGCGACTGCCGACAGGTGCCTCTGCAGGCTGGAAGTGCTGGGCAGTACGGTGAGGTTGCTGCTGCTGTCGTGGCCGACCCATGGGTCTGTGACTGAGGGGCTCGTCGACGTCCTCCCAAGCGCCGACGACATGAAGCGCAGGTCCGACTGCGCCGAAGGGAACGCCGGCAGCTTGCCCATGCCGCTGGCAGATATCGGGCGGCTGTCGGCCCGCTGGGACCCGCGCGACCTCAGCGCCGCCGCCGCCGCTGACGACGACGACGGCCGCGGCGACGGCGATGCTGACTGCGAAACGGAGGGCGGCTCAGAGGGCGGCAATGATGGAGCCAGCGCTGATGCCACCCCCACCGCCTCGCCTTTCGTCCGCTCTTCATCCGAGCTTTGGGCCTCCGTGGCGGCGGCGGCGGCGGCGCCGCCGCCGCCGCCGCCGCCGCCGCCGCCGCCGCCGCCGCCGCCGCCGCCGCCGCCGCCGCCGCCGCCGCCGCCGCCGCCGCCGCCGCAGCCCCCCCCGCAGCCGCCCCCCCCGCCGCCCCCGCCGCCGGCGCCGCCCGCGCCGCCGCCGCCGCCGCCGCCGCCGCCGCCGCCGCCGCCGCCGCCGCCGCCGCCGCCCGTGCCACTGCGGGTGGCCACTCGTGCCAATCGTATGCTACCCACCACCAAGCTGCCCACCGCCCAGGGGCTCGACCGTGAAGCCCGGCCTTGCAATGTGGAAGCTCCCGCCGGCGTCGCGGCGGCGGCGCCGTCGCTGCCGTCGTGCGTCGACGACCGACTGGAGCCATTGCCGCTGGCACGGGCCTTTGAGCCCAGCGGACGCCGCCCGCCGCCGCCGCTGCCGCCGCCGCTCTCCGGCCTGGCAGCCAGGCTGATGGGGGCAACGGAGAGACTCAGGCCAGCGCCGCGGTCGGAACGGGCGGCGCTTGAGAACCGAGATTGCGTCGCCGCCGCCGCTGTCGCCGCACCGGGCCGGCTTCCGCCGCTGCCACCGCCGCCGCCGCCGCCGGCGCCGAGGCTGGAGGCTCCGCTTAGCGGGCGGCGGCCGCTGTTGCTGCTACGCAGCCCCAAGCGCTTCTCCAACGCCTCACTGGCGAGCTCCGGAACCTCGTCTGTTTCTGGAACCTCCATGATCCCCAGCTGTGAGTACCGCATGGATACACTTTCGTCCTCGAGGCGGGAAACGCTCTCCCCAGGGTCATCGCCAGCGGGATGCGAAGTGCTTGTGGCAGTGGTGGCGGCGGCGGCGGCGGCCGCGCCCCAGCCCGCCGTGCCGTCTTCGCCGCCGCCCACGTCTGATGGCCTGTGGCTGCTGCGGCTGCCGCCGTTGCGCCGCAGCGATCGGTCCGTGAAGGCACCCGAGGCGATGGCCGAAGCGCTGGGGCTAGCATCAGCGGCGCCGTTACCGCTGTTGCTGCCCGCCGCCACGCGCGAGCGGGGCTGCGAGCCTGGCTGCCCGACGAGAGGACCCATTGAGCCGCTGCGCGCGCCGTTGAGGCCGCTTATCGAAGGCGTCAGGGCCATTGTGCGCTGCGTCAGCTGCGCGCCGGCGCCACGTGGCGACGGCTCCGCGGCTACCGCCCCACGGTGCATCGGCCAGGCGCGCCGCTCCTGGTTGGCGGCAGGGGCGGCGGCAGATGGCGCCCAGAGCGACCCGGCCTGGGTCTGGGGCTGTGCCTGGGAGGGGGCCTGTGGCTCCTCCGCCCAAGCTACGGAATGCCCCGACGCCGCGCCCGCTCGCCGGTTGAGGGAGAGCTGTGACGCCAGCCCGCCGCGGGGCTTCAGGAAGGGCTGAGATGTCGGCGCGCCGCGGACGCTCATGGATTGCTGTGAGGACAGCTGTCCGCTGTCTCGGAGACTGAAGTTAACCGACTGCTGCTGCTGCTGCGACAGCAGCCCCCCGCCCCTGGCAGCGTCGTTCGACGTGGTGGGTTGCAGCGGGGCCGCACCCCTGCCCCCCGCCGCGAGGCCCGGGAGGCGATTGCCGTCGGCGCCTTCGAACTTGAGGGCCGGCGGTACGCCCGCGGCCGCAGACGCGGCTGTGGCTATCGTTGCGCCGCCGTCGCTGGCCGCAACCTCTGTTCCGGGGCCGTTCGCAATTAGGTTGTCCGATGTGGGGTTCGAACTTGGGTCGGATGCTGTGAGCCATAGCCGTTCATGAGCCGCGGAGTCCATGTTGACGCGGTGGTCTCGGAGCGGGGCCTGCTGCTCCAGCAATGTGCTCCTTCGAGGATTGCTGCTGCCGCTCTGGTTGACGCTGTTGTTGACGTTGATGTTGTGGGGGGCGATCGAGTTGCGTCGGAAGTTGTGCAGCCGGGAGCGCACCTGAGGGGGCAGAGGGAGGGGAGGGGACAGGGGAGGTCGCGTTGCTCCCCGCAGGGCTTTGGGATGCACAAGCGCATGAGAGAGGGCATGCCGTGTTCATGCGTGTGTGATGTGGTGGTGGTGGTGGTGGTGCGTGGTGGTTGTTGTGGCTGGTAAGTTGGACATCGCAAAAATGGGCTTTAGTCACGTGATGATGGTGGGAGGTCTTGAATGGAATCCCCGCCGCTCCCCCAAATGTCAAAAGGCCCGCTCTCGCTCGCGGCTATCTTTCTTCGCCTGTCCCGCACCCTCGCCAACTCGCTGCCTGGATATCCTAAAACCCCTTCCTCCCTCACTGCTCCTCGCACACCGTCCCACCGGCGATCAACCTCGCCTTGATTCGTACTTTCCGCCTCCCCTTCCACCTCCCGCCTTCCCGCCCTCCCCGCAGTCAGCCGCCGTCAGCCGCTCTTCTCCACACCCCTTCCCTTCCCTCCCTCCCTCCTTCCCTCTCCCCTCCCGCTGTACTGTCGTACACTGGACACCGAGCTTGTAATGTCCGCCATCATGTCCTTCATGGCTGACATCCAGGACCCGAAATCATTGTACAGCACCGGGCCGTCCGCATTCCACCACTCCGCCGGAAGGCTGCCAACGGGGCCCTCGGCCAGCGAGGCCCCGCCGCCGCCAGGCCCAGGAGGCCAGCAGGCCGCCGCCGCCGCCGCGGCGGCAGCCTGCGTCAGGGCCACGTTTTCGCTGCCCTGGAACCCCGACCCCGCAACCAGCCCCTCCGGTATCATCAGCCCGATGCCGTGCCGCGACGCGCGGATTGCGGCTGCGGGGCCCCAGGAGGTGCACTTGGTCCGACTGGCGTCCCCCGGGTCGGTGCCCGTCAAACCCGCGCCCACACCGATGTTGCCGTCGGAAGCCGCAGGCACGCTCGAGGTGCCGGCCGCGCCGCCTACTTTGGCCTTGACCCTGGCGGCGGGCTTGCCGTCGCCGCCGTCGCCGTCGACGTTCTGACGGCGGCCGTCGACGCGGCCGCTGCCGTTTCGCGCGACACCGTCTCTAGCGCTGCTGCCGGCGGCAACGCCTCCGTTGTTGCCCGTGCCGCCGCCGCCGCCGTCTGTGCCGCTGCCGCCGCTGCCGCCGCCCGTGCCACTGCCGCCGCCGCCACCCTTCATGCTGCGCCCGCCCGTGCTGCCGATTTCGATGCTCCTGCCTGGGCTGCTTCCAATGCCAACGGCGGCTGGTCCACGGCCCATGCTGCGTCCGCCGCGGCTGAGACTCCTCGCTGCGCCGCGGTCGCCATCGCCGCTGCCGTTGGCAGCCCCTGGGCTGATGCCCTGCTTGGGATCCGTAGACGAGCCAGCCGACCTCAGAAGTTTCGTGGCGGCTCGCTTGAGTTTCGCGAGGGCGCTCAACTTCCCGTCGCCGCCGAAGGGCGAAAAGGATGTCGTCACCGACCCCTGGGGCGCCGAGGACATGGCGGTCAGCGACAGTTGCTGCTGCTGTTGCTGACGCGGATCGTCCTTGCTGGCGCCGCGGCCCTTGTCATTGGCGGCCCCGACGCTCGCTTCCCGGCTGGCGACCAAGGAGGAGGTGCCACCCAAGTTGTCCAACCTCCTGCGAAGTGAGAGCAGCGAAGACGCGGGCCCTGAGGGCAGCCCCCCACTGAGTGTCGCGCTGGAGATGCTGATGGCGGAAGTGGCGCCCCGGAAGCCGGCGGCACCTGCGGCGCCCCTCGTGGCGGGGGTGGTGGCGGCGGCCGTGGCGGCAGCGGCGGTGGCGGCGGTGGCGGCTGAGGCGGTGGCGAATGCGCCGGCGGCGTCCCAGCTTCCCATCACCTTCAGCGACGAAGGCGGCTGCCGCCCCGGCTGCGGCCCGTTCCAGGGTGCCAAGCTGCGCTCCAGCTCCGCAGATGCTGCGCCGTTGTACGTCCTGCGCTCCAGAAGCGGCGACCCCACAGAGATGCTCCGCTGCAGCCCTCGACTCGTATGTCGCGACGCAGGACGAGAGGACATGACCCGGCGCGGCGGAGACCTGAGCGTCGGTGATTCGGGCAGAGTGTCCCCGGCCCCGGCGGTTGCACTGGCGGAGCGGGGCAGCAGTTCGGGGCCGGCGCTAAAGGGCCGCTGCGGTGACCAACCGGCGCCGCGCCCACGCGTGATGGGCCGCTCGAAGCGGTTCGCGGCGGCCTCAGCGGCGGCCTTAGCCTGGACCTGCAGACTACGCATGGTTCGGAACGCCGCCGTGAAGCCGGTCTCCCGGCTGAGACGCAGCCAGACGCTCTCCTGCTCACGGCGCCGCCGGCTGCGGGGCCGCCGCGAGCGGTCCGCCTGCTGCTCGTGCCAGGCGGGTCGCGCCGGCGCCGCCGCCGCCGCGCAGTTGCCGTACAGTGTCGTAGACCACGGTGATGGTGGCGGGCGGCACGTGCATTTGCATGTGCATGGCACGGCAAGGGACGGAGCGGATAGGGGATGAGGGAGTGGGCGGTATATTTGGCTTGGCTTGTGCCTTTTGCGGCTGGAATGGTGGAAGGTTCGCCGATGCAGACAGGTTTTGTCAGTAAATAGGCATTTGGGGGCCGTTCGCCTGAAGCCACGTTTTTACGCCGGTCGCGGTCAAGGGGCTGCCAATGCGCCGGATGCGCTAATATACGGATAGCGCGGCCCGGCGATGCACCTTCGAAGGTGCCGCCTTGGAGACTCGGCCGCAGCCGAGGAGCAAACGCGGCAACAGGCGTTATCGGCGCACGCACACTCACTTTTTCAGGAGCATTTATCGACGGGGCGCTGGTTACGAGGGCCTCCGCTTTTGACGCTCGCGAAGTGGCTTCAAGTGCTTCCGACGGGCGAGCGGGCTTGAGTCCCGCAGCCGGCAGATCCGGCGCCAGGCTCGGTACTGGAAATGTCAAGTCAAAAGCGGAGCCGCTGATATTGGGAGTCTTGGCCGGCGGCCGTGCGGACGCGTCGCCGCTGGCCGATACGACGTTTCCCCGTCCGACGTCAACGAGGCTTATATCCAGGGCGTTGCCTCCAAGGCCGCCCTGTGGCTGTGGCGCTTGTGACACGGACATTGCTTGCGTATCTGGGGCCCCTTTGCCGTTCGCAGCGGGGCCCAGTGCTAGGGCGACGCTCCGTCTCTTGCGACGGTAGGACTCTCGACAGGTGCCATGATCAAGCCTTCGGAGTGAGTACTTTTTGTTTTTAATAAAAACTCAACGAAGTAAAATTATTATGTTTTATATATAAATTATCGACTTGGCTCCGAGCGCCCGTTTGTGTCCTATTGCAAACAGGGCGAGATCCTTGAAACGCTGCACTGGCAAGCGTTTCGTAGGGTTATGACAATAAAAGACTTAAATATATTGTTTATAGAAAGAAATAATGAAATAACCCAATTGTTGCCCGGTTTTCGGTTCGCAGGCTTTTCGACGTCTCCTATGTCCCTGTCCGTCAGTGCCTTTTCAACATTGTTTTTTATTCTTAAATACTGAAGCCGTTCATTCAGTCGGCGCTTGTAGAAACGGCGTAAGGAAGGTTCAGTCTTGTGGAGGCAACCGGCCGTAACCCGCGCCCTCGCATTTCGCCAGAATGTTCCGACCCTTTCCGACGGTATATTGCGGCTATGGCATACTGAGCCACTCTGTAGTCTTCATCAGTTACTGTGTAGCGCACTCCAAGCCAGATACGTACACGAGAGCGTCCCCTGCAGGGGCGACAGACGAAATCCGCCGAGTCCTGGTTACGAGGCCCGCCAGGCTCGCCCGAAGCGGGTGGGCCCTCCTAAGCGCCTGTACGGCCGCCACTCGATGGCAAGCTCAGCAATCTCGATGCTTCATTACGCCTCCTGCAACCGATTCCCTTGGCCATTCACGGCCATACCGTCAGTGTTTTTGCCGTGGCAAGACCCTCCAAGACCGTTCCTCACCGTCACCCCTGCCAATGCAGCATAACCGTATGTTCGAATACAAACAGAAGGCAAACAGTAGCGCATGGATTAAGGAGCCATTGCTTCTTTGCTTGGTGGTGTCCTGAGGGCAGAATGCAGCTTGGGAATGGAAGAGCTCAACCTAAGCTCCAGCTCACCCAGGCTCACCTTTCCAGACCACCCAATGCATGGCGACTAAGCCGTGTACTGTGATCACCAGTGAGTGCAGTCAGCTGAGCCGTAGAGAGTTTACCTCACATTTCCCGAGGCGCGTGGAGAGTTTACCTCACGTTTCCCCTCGGCCACTGGGTCCAATGTCAGGAGAGATCATCTTGCCGACCGGGCCACTGTCGCTGTGCTGCCGAGTACAATGTCCGTGATGAGCATCGTACGGCAACACGTATCCAAACGGCAACGACCACCATCCCGGCCAATGCAGTGCGTTTTACAACCGTCAGCGTCACCCGTAGGTGACGGCCTTCAACTTGTGTACATATCGACTGCCGTGGTACGTACGGCACACAGACGAGCAAAGTCCTCGACGCCGCCTCCTTGCTGTAGGTCAATAGAGCGTTCCTCTTTTTGGCACATTGGACGCACTTTGCCTCGCAGTTTGCAAACGCATGCGGTTAAGGGCCAGACGGGGATAGCGGCTGGCCGTTCACCGGAATAAAGCACAGGCCAGCAGCGCGGCCGGCAAGGCTGGAATCTCCCTGCGACGCCAAACGCGCCAAGCTAATATGATTCTGGACTGGAACAGAACGGACGAGACAGCACACGAGGCGCGGCCGACCAGCTGCGACACTGTATGCCGTGGACAGAATGCATGTAAGGACGCGCGGAAAGGATAGTACGCCGCATTCGTTTAAGACCCACCCAAGGGCCAAGACCTAACCCGCACTAGAGAAGGTGAATATACGGTACTACGGCAGCATATGTCAAACCATTCCCAGAACAAATATTTAGCTAGCGACCTCCACAAACACACGTTTAGCCGTGGCCTGCAACACACGTCACACACGAACGTACACTCAGCCCTGCGTACTGTACGGCAAATTACAAGAAACAGACGCTGCCACTGCAGATTCACAGCCCTGCCGGGCTGCCGCGACACTCCTGATCCGCAATGCACACAATCGCCGCCAAATTGAATACCGGTATGCGTGACGCGCCACAGCGTGACGCACTAGACACCTGCTGCGGGTACTTCCCTGGAGCTAGCGCGGCTACCGAGTGTCGCACGGCAGCTTGCACGCGCAATGATGCCGGGAGAAGGGCGCGGCGCTGCGACATATATGGCCATTCATCCCTGCCTGCATTCCCTGCTGCATTTCCCAACAGCGCACACCAGCATGAAACTCTGAACCCTAAGGCCGCTAGGCAGGTTGGCAGCCTCGCCTCGCCTCGCCGCGGCGTTGCCGCATACATCAGACGCAGGGCCCAGCGCGGGGCCTGAACTCCCAACTACCAGCCACTTCGTAACTAACGGCGGTAATGATCGAGCAAGCACAACTATCGTTCTAAAGAAGAACTGGCTCGGGATGGTTGTGTTCTGGCTATCTGCATAGTGAGCGGCGGCCCAGGTCCGCCGGCTCCCTGCCGTCCCTGAGTCTGACCGCGGACCAGCGCAGTTGGCCAAACCTCGTAACGCATTCCTGCATGCCTATCGCCGACGGACAAGAACCTGCGTCGCGGTCACATCCAGTTCCGTTCATGCACCTCTTGCCCAGCTTCCTGCATTTCTTCTTCCGCTCGTCGAAAGCGGCCCGCACCACCACCTCCCTCATTACTTTACACATCCTCCGCCCAGATCGTCCCCACCTCATACGCCCCCACGCTCAAGAACTCCGTACTGCATCCGAACGACACCAGCTCCACGCCGGCGGCCGCCGCGCCGCCGACGCCGTACAGCGGCGGCGGCGGCGTAGACGCGGCGGAGCCGCCCGGCGGCGCGGAATGGTGGTGGTGGTAGTAGTGCGCGTGGTGGTGGTGGTGGTGGCCGCCTGGGTAGCCGGGCGCTGAGGGGCTGCTGCCGCGGTAGACTCGCGCCGTGAGCACTTCCCCGTCGCCCGTGAACACCTCGAGGCAGGAGTGGTCCAGGAACACGCGCAGTGCCAGAGGGTTGCCGGGGGCGGGAGGGCGCTGCAGGCGACCGCCCACGCGCCTCGCGCCGGGTGCCGCCAGGCTGAAGGTGAGGGTGGCCGGGTCCATCGCCTCGAACACCACCTGACGGGGCGGTGCGGGTCGGCGGCATGGGCGCGATGGGGGAGAAGCGGCAATCTTACAAAATGTGGCAGCGGCCGAACACCGGAACCTCACTACTGCCGAATAGACGTGAAAATCTCTAGCAGTCAAGAGCTTACCGGTTCATCAAGAGCTTAACAGTTCCCCCGTTTATCCCCAGCCGCCTCGCCTGCCTCTCCCCTCTTCTCCCCCAGTGCCCGGTCCCCTCCTTCTTCCCATCCCACTCCTCACCTCAAGCACGCCGCTGTCCCAGTGGTACAGCAGCGCCGCAGCGCCCTCCGCTCCGCTGCGCCAGTTGTGCAGCAACACGCCGCTGCACCGGCTGCCGCCCGCGCCGCGATTCATCCCCGCCCCCACCGCAGCACCCGCCGCCGCCGCGCCCGCGGCCGCTGGCCACACCCTCGTAGGGCTGGGGCTGGGGCTCAGCGGGCTCGGGCTGGGACCAGGGCTGGGGCCGCCGGGGCTGGGCCTGGGCCTGGGACCGAGGCCGGGACTGGGTCCTGGGCTGTCTTGGTCGGTGGTGGCGCCTGCCTCGCCCTCGCTGAGCGGCTCCAGGGGTTGCGGCAGCTGCAGCAGCGACAGCTCCAGCTCCAGGTGCTGGCCGCAGCCCAGTGGCACCGGCAGCGTGGAGCCGGGCTCCAGCAGCAGACCCGCGGCCAGCCACTCGCTGCCAGGGACCTGACCGGATGGGCGATGGGGCCGGGCGGGTGGCCGGCTTAACGGAGCAGCAGCAGCAGCAGAAGCCGTAACCAGGCCTGCTGCAATGAAGTCTTGCGCAAGCGCCCCCCGCAACCCGCGTCACCGGGCCCCATCAAACAAAGGCATCGCAGCGCAAGCGTCATATCCCACACCCACCCCCGCTGATCAAACGGTGCCGCATCCCCTATATGGTCTACCCGGGACGCTGCCCCCCCTGCCTACCCTGAGCTTGGCGATCTCGGGAGGTGGCCGCTGCACCAGGTGGACCGACCGCGGCGCGCCACCAGCGCCCGACACCGCCTTGCCGCCGCCCGGCTGCTCCTCCTCCACCTCCAGGAACAGCAGTCGCGGCATGGACAGGCAGCCCGCGTAGTCGTAGGTGTCCACCTTGCGGGGCTTCTCCTGCAGCCAGCCCCACAGCACCGCGCGGCCCTGCGCAGCGCAGCGAACGGCGCAGCAGCGAAACGCAGGGTCAACAGCGCAGCTCAGCATCGCTGGCACCGCAACAACCTGGCCCCAGAAACCCAGCCTTGGCCCCAAAGCCCACACCACCGTTCCTCTCCGAAAGGGAGGGGGCCACCCCGCCCCGCCCCGGCAGGCCGTAACCGTTCCGGCCTGTCTGAAAGCGGCCTCTGCTCTCGCGGCCTCTGCCCCACCTCCTGCCCCGCCCGAACCCACCTCCGGGTCCATCAGCGTGTTCGGCGCATAGAAGATGTCCCCTAGGTCCAGCGGGAAGGGGCCCAGCGCATCGTCCAGGTTGAACGCCGAGCCGTCAGCGTCGTACGAGCCCAGGTAGTACACCGCCATGCTGTTGCAGTCGTCGGGGCAGACGCAGAAGAACGTCTGGAAGCACTGCCAGGAGGGGACCGACGGCGGTGGCGCTGCGACGGCGCCGTCGGCGGCGGACGGTAGCGGCAGCGTCACCGCCGCAGCAGCCTTCAGCTTCGGCGGGCTGGGCGGCGCGATTGTCGCAGCGCGTGGTGTCGGCGGCGCCGCAGCCGCCCTGTCTGGGCTTCCCGCCAGCAGCGCGGAGATAGCGCTCGACGGGCTGCGGGGCGGGAAGGGTCGGGGGCTGGCGGGCGACCCGTGGGTCGGCAGGGGCCGGCCGGTGCTGCCGGGCAACAGCTGCAGCAGGCGCGGCGAGGCGGGGGACATGCGGCGGGCGCGATCGGATCCGGCCGCGACGCCCGCCGCGGCAGGGGCGGTGGTGGTGGCGGCGGCGGAGCTGGGGTACAGGTTGGCGGGTACGCCGGCGGCCATCGCTGCCGCCATGATCGGCGACGCGGGTAAAGCCGCAAGCGGGGGCGTGCCGGGCGGGCGGGCGGAGGGCGGCCGGGGCGCCTGTCGATGTCCAAAGGGAGGAAAGGAGGGACGGAAAAGAGCAGGGCCCGACGGTCTTCCATCAAGGTGGCTGCAACCAATCTTGGAATCAATCCAGCGTGCCGAGCAGCGTCAGCATTCATGTCAGCGCGAGCTTCATCATCATTACCCTATTCGTGTTGTGCTACTCGTGTGTGCATCCAGGCAGCCACTCGGCAGTGCCCCCCCAAAGGTTCGATGCCCACCCCATACCCCATCCCCTGCAACCATGCAGCCCAGCTGCCCCAACCGGAAGTCCGGAACAGTAGTACAGTACCCACCGGCGGTGAGGGCGCGTGCGGCAGCGCGGTGAGTGCCGGCAGGTTCCAGCGAGCCGGCGACCTCAGCGGGCTCATCGGCGCCTGGGGCAGCACCTGCACCATCGCGCGGCGCGGAGACAGCAGCGCTGCCGCCGTCGCCGGCGGCGGCGGCGGCCAGACGGCCCCGTGGCCCTGATCCTCCCGCCACCTGTCCGCTGCGTCCGCCGCGGCCGCCAGCGCCGCCGCGTTCGGCTCGAAGTGGAACAACGGCTCCGTGGCCGAGGCCGGCCGAGGCTTGATGGGCGGGCGCGGCGACGCCGGCGACGGCAGGGCGGGCAGGTTCAGGAGCGCCGCCGGCGGTGGCGCCTGCAGCGGTGACTGCACCTGCTGTGGGCGCGCCAGGGAGGGCGCCATGGTCTGTGGCGGCGCGGGCAGGCGCGGCAGGCGCAGCATGACGGGGCACTCCCAGATGACGCCCGTGTCTCCGCGGCCGCGGCACAGCTCCCCGACGTACGACCAGGAGCCTGTGCAAGGGCGGGAAAGTAGCGCAGTGGAAATTGATTTGCGGTTAGCCGCCACTGAAGGGCACACTTGAGGATACTGTGCCCCAGTCCGGTCCCAGGCGTGCATGTTGGCACGCGCAGCAGAGACAGACCCACACGGTCGATTAACGCGCATTGCACAGGAAGCGGAAGCCCTGACATGCGGCCTGCGTGGTTACGCTTCATCAGGGCCCAGCCGCAGCCCGGCCGGCGACGCCCGCCAGGGTCCTTCACCGTCAGCGTCATCTTCCCTCCTCAGCGAAAGAAAGGCCAGCAGCCCACCCGCCCACCGACCCACCTCCGCGCAGCGACGGCGACCTGTAGACCAGCGCCGTGCCGCCGTTCTCCTTGACGCCAGCCCCCACCATCACCGTCCTGCACGCACGCGGGCGCCGCCGGTGCAATCGAATGCAGTCAGCAAGAGGTCTCTGTTTCTGTCGCATTGCCACGCTTTACCGCCACTGCACCCGCCGCAAAAGCCGCATGCAAACCCATGACGCGGCCGCTGCGCCGCGCCGCGCCGCGCCGCAGCGACCCGGCCTCACTCGCCCCACTCACCAGCAATCCTGGCCGTCCTGCCCGGGTCGGCCGATGACGTACGGGTCTCGCCAGGCGGTGAGGTTCATGTTGGGGGGCGGCAGGGACAGGAACGGAACCTCCTCTTTGGTCCAGTAGGTCAGCTTGGGGTCAGCTGTGGATAAGGCGAGGGGGAGGGCGTGGGCGAAGGGCAAGGGCAAGGGGCAGGGCCAGTGGGGGTTAGCAACGGTGACGGGAGTCGACGGGAGTCGAGGAATGACGGTGCCACGGCGCTCAGTGGTGGTGTGTTGGCAACGCCTCCGGAGAGACAAGGTCATCGCGTCGCCGCATCCGGCTGGAACCCCAAGCGTCAGCGGTTCCATGCACCGTGTTCTGCCGCACCTTGCTGCGCGGCAAAGTCCACGGACAAGTACCCAAATCCGGAGCTACACACCCAAACCCAGATCCAAACCCAGCCCAAGATCTACGCCCAGATCTACATCCGAACGCAGATATGATGTCATCTGGCAGCAGTGACAGCGGGCAGCCGCCCGGAGCCCGACCTACGACTCGGCTGGCGGACACGGCTGACCTGGGTCACCGAAGGCGATGCACTGCGTCTCAATGCAGGCGGTCCCCAGGTCGCACTCGGGGGGCGGAAGCGGGCCGCAGGCGTCGCTGGAGCGGAGCCGCACGCCTGGGGACAGAAGGGTAGGCGGGGGCGGGGCGACACGGCGCATGTCATGCCATACGCGCCTGCTTGGGCGGAATGCCATTTGGGTCGCTGGCTCTCCCACGTAAAAACGTCACGTAGTTCCCCCTGGAGTGGGTTACCCCGACTTCCGACACGGACGGGGCGCACCGGTGTAGAGGATGGTCGGGACGCCGTCCTCGTCCAGCGTCGTGCAGCCGCTGAAGCAGCCATCACCGTCAAAGCCCCCAAACGTGGGCGCGAGGGCGGGCGGCAGGTGCTGCCAGGTGATGAGGTCGCGCGACACCGCATGCCCCCACAGCAGCCCCCAGCTCCAAGAGCAGCCCGTCTCCACGTACTGGTAGAACCTGGGGCGTGGGACGGGGTAGGTAAGCGGCAAGGGCACGTCACGGGCCGGGCAATTCGCGCGAGGTTCACTACTGGTATTGCAGAAGCTGGTTTGATTATGCCGGGACGACATGCCGCGCGAGTGCTGAAAGTGATTTGCGACGAATGCTCGGCCCGGCCAGCCGCGAACGCGAAGCGCGGACGGGCGCAGTGCATGGCGCATTAATCGCGGCGGCGGCGGCTGATGCGGCACCACACATTTTTCTGGCACGAGTAAAGCGTGCTAGTGTGGAGTCAAGAAATTATCACTTTTAAACGGGAGAGCATGCCAGACAAGGCGCAGCAATCGAGAACACCGGCGCCGCAGCGCCTCGCGCGGCTTTTTTTCGCCCGCCCGCGTCAGCGCCACTTCATGCATTACGAGGACGGCCCTGCGGCGCCGCGAACCCACATGTGGTAGTAGCCCTTGTAAAAGAGGGGTCCATTTGGATCTGCAAGGAGAGCCAAACGCCTAGCGGCTTAGTGTGGCTAAGCACGAAACGAGGCCTGTCGAATTCTGGGCTACGAGCTGAATCGGGCCCCGACAGCGCGCTACTACCTTGACCAGCTAGCACTCACCATTAATCCATCCTTGCGGGGGTGCGATGTGGAAACGCGGCTTGGGCTCGTGCGCTGCCGCCATTTTTGGCGCTTGAAGCCGTCCCCGTAGGTTAAGCCGCGGCTATGCGCACCTTGGACAGCGAGTATCCCACCTAACAAGTTGGTAGTCGATTCAGACTTCGTATATAGCTTCTCGGAACCTTGTCGATGCGAGAACTGCAAGAACTCGCCCCAGCAAGGCGCCAAGTCCGCCGCGATGCACCACGCCCACACCAAACCTTTCTAAACACCCGGGATCACGTAACAGGGTGCGAAGTGCCCCTGACAAGCTTTACCCACATCCAGCGGACGCTGGATAAAAGGTTTGTGCGTTCTGTGTCGTACGGATCCAAAAACTTGTTCACGTCGGTATCATATTTAGCCCCCTGCATACCCTCTGTATGCATTATCGTGATCCATTATTTCGTGATCTCCTCTCGTGATCAGCCAAGCATTTCGGTGGGCATTTTCGTGACCTCAACGCTCCAGCAGCGTAGAATTTCCACTGCATGATGATTTCGTCACCTGTAGTACGCTCGGCGTCCAAGAGCCTTACCTTGCGTTTCCGCTCTTCCTCTATAGCTCATATCAGCTGTCTGCGGAGCTTCTGCGGTCGCAACAAGGCCGTTCCGGTGTGCCTACCTGTTAATTTCTGAGCGCGCGCGCGACTTAGGCAGCTTTGTCCTTCTTTCATCTTTTCTTGAAATTTCTTGAAATTTCCCTGCATATTCGCAGCATCCGCAGGGCGCCCGCTCGAGGTCTTGTGCTGCGCGTGCTGCCGCGACCATGGCTCCATCCCCAACGTCCGCGGCCGTCTTCACCAAGCCGCGCCAAGACCGGCCCTCTTTCCACATCGCACCTCCTCAGGGATGGATTAACGTGAGTTTGTGGTTGGTGAGACGGAATTTTGGATGCTGCGCTTTGGTTGCTGGATGATCAAGCCCAGGACATCAAGGGACCTGACTTTCCGCTTGCTTCGCCTTTCGTGAACTGTTGTGTAATGTTAAGTTTTAAAACTGATGAATCTATGACTTTTCAATTTTGTTCGCTCCACTGCGCCCTTCGCCTCCTCACACCCATCCATGTCAAGGACCCTAATGGTCCGCTCTTCTACGGCGGCTACTACCACATGTTCTATCAGCACGTCCCCGGTGACGGCTGCACCTGGCAGTTCGGCCTGGTCTGGGCGCACGCCGTGTCCACCGACCTGGTGCACTGGGAGCACTTGCCGCATGCGATTGTGCCGACGCCGGGCGGCCTGGACGCGGATGGCTGCTTCAGCGGCTGCGCCACGCTGGACGACCACGGCGTGCCCACCATCCTTTACACGTGAGTGACTTTTGATGTGGCTTTGAAGGTTTGTAAGCCCCGCATCTGAGGCTTTGGGTCGTAAGATTTGCCCCGGGAGTTTGTGCCCGGTAGTTTGGGAGAAAGCAGATAGCAACCCATTTTGGGTCAAGATGAAGCTGGTTCAAAGGCCTCATCCATTACTCATAATACCAACAATGAATTAGCGCAAGCATGATATGTGGCCATCTGGTTGCATTGCAGGGGCGTCCGGCTGCGGAGCAATGAGCTGTGCGGGCCGCTGCCGCCCCCCGAGTGCGACCTGCAGTTGCCATTCATCGAGTCGCAGTGCGCCGCGCGGCCTGTGGATCCCTGTGAGTAACTACTCGCCGGCTGGCTGGCTACGCACAGGTCATTACGTGCGACTGTCCTAATGGTTTTATTTGCCGGCTTTTTGTGCACTGCTGCAGCCGATCCCAAGCTGACATACTGGACCAAGGTTGAGTACCCCTGGTTGTCACTGCCGCCGCCATCCCTGGGTGAGGAGCGGTTTGCGGGCTGGCGGGACCCGGCGATCATCAGTCGGCCGGGGCAAGACGGCTCGGACTGCTGGACCATGATTATCGGCTGCGGCGTCAAGGACAACGGTGGCACCGTGCTCGTCTATACGTCCAAGGAGCTGCTCGACGGTGCGCGCGTTGCGTGCGTGGAAGGCTGGCTGGTGTCGCTGTAGCAATGATGCGCCTTTTATGCCAATGTAGGTTTTTTCTATGACCACCTAAAGGACATACGTTTACTAACCCCGATCCCCTAGGAAGTGCCTGAGAGTTAGGGCACTGAATTGGTGACCGAGAGGTCACCAGTTCGATCCCGGCCTTCGCAGAGGGCTAGGTGACCGATGGGGGCCCTGGTGTGGGAACGAACAGCAGGTGACCGCATGGCTCTTTAGCCATGTCCCTGTCCCCTGCACTGGTAGAACTCATCACGGTTGAATGTTCAACGATGATGTGTCTGGCATGTCTGGGAAGAATGCGTGCGGGTACCCAGATGTGATCCGAGTGAGACGGAGTCCAGACACTGAGTGGGTGGGAGAAGCAACCCATCTTAGTCAAAAAGGCGGTCACCGCGGTAATGGGCTGTACCCGCCGATGAGGCATCAGTCTGTTCCCTTAACCCACGCAAGGGCTTACGGTCCAGCGTAATACTTCTTCTTCTTCTTCTTACTAACCCCGAGAAACCCAAATCCTGCACCGTTTAAAACAGGTTGGCAGCTGCACGGCGAGCTATGCCACGGTCGCGAGAACGGCGCCACGACTGGATTTATGTGGGAGTGCCCGATCCTGTGTGAGCTTAAACCACTTCCGCGCCATACCTCGCTGCTTGGCAGCGCTCGTAAGGTGCGCGCAGTAGGACCCACCGATGGCGGCGCGCACAGTAACGGCGCCATGCCAACTTGTTTGACATTTGCGAAGCGCTCCGAAGGTCTCAATTCACCTCTTGTCCGTCCGTGCACGGTGCACCCTTACCTGTCTGCAAGGTTACCGGCATCCGTATCTTCAGCACATTTGACGGACCACGACCTTGCTTACTATTGTTCCCGCTCCTTTGTTGACGCTGGCATACCTGCCCACCCATGGCAGGGCGCTACTGCCAAGCCGGCCACGGCGCTCATTGAGACCGACTACGACGCGACTCCCAGCAAGCCGGTTCACTTGTTTTGCATTTCGGTACGTGGCAAGGCCGCGCGATGTTGGCTGTCTTCTATGTACAGGTGTCAGATTGCATTTGAACGTTTCACCTTACTTTTTTACTCGAGAGTTCCGCTCCGAACTTACCGATATCTGGCGTTTATTAGATCCGCCCAGGTCTCCCTTCACGCCTGAGACGGTTTGTGCTTGACTTGTAAAAACTGTTTCCACATGGCATGCAGCCCGACGCCTGCACGAACCCGTCGTACTACTGGCTGGGGCCGTACGACCCCGCGACCAAGCGCTTCGATCTTGACGCCGCACAAGGACCCTTCCGCCTCGACCTTGGAGACGTCCTCTACGCACCTAACATCCTCCACGACGACGCCAAGGTAATATGGATGCGAATACAGCTGTTTTATGGGACCAAGCCATGTGTGCTTCGGGGTTCGCGCCGTAAACAAAGGGGTCGCGTTCTCGCGTAGGAGGTCGATCTTTTGGGTCGCGTCGAAAGACGGCCTTGGTGTCGCACCGGCGGGTAGGCGACTCTGGCTGCACGGTTGCGATTTAGGCTCTCCACACGCCCGGCCGCCGGTAGGCTTTCATTCAGCTCTGCAACGTCGCCAATACCTTTTGAGGCTTTCATTCAGCTCTGCAACGTCGCCAATACCTTTTGATTTGCTCCTTGGAAACCCTCCGTTTCCGCCCGGGCTGTTCCCTACTCGCCATGCAGGATCGCACGCTCCTGTGGGGCTGGAATCAGGAGAAGCGCAAGGTCGGCACGTACGATTACGCGGGCTGCCTGTCCTTGCCACGAGTTCTCTGGCTTGAGCGCTTGCCTTCCCCGGCCGCGGACGCCTCCCCGGACGCTACGCCGGGCAAGTGGGCGCTTCATCAGCAGCCGGCACTGGAGCTGACAGAGCTTCGCCACCCGCACCGTTCCTGGAGATTGCAAGACGCCCTGCCTGTCGGGGTGTCTGAGCTGGTCATCGACGGCGGGGCAAAGGTACGGACGGTATACGTGATCGCTGGCATTACATTGTCACCAGAGCATCGTCTTGGGTCTTTACCGTGTCCTCCGCTGTTTCGCGCAGTCCCGCGCTTGTTGAAGCTGGCACCCGTTAATGCCTTTCCGACCCGTGTTGACTGTTCTCCCTTTAGGCTACTTATAACCGTTATAACCGTGTATGGACCTGCTTAACCCTGCTCAATTCATTTCCCTGTCCCATGCCGGCGTTATGTCGCCCCTAACCTTGACCGGCTTGTGCCACGCCACCGCACGCAGATGCCTGTGATCGGCGTGTCGGGTCCGTTCCTCGAGCTGGATCTCATGTTCCAGCCCGCCGCCGACGTCAAGAAGTGCTCCGCGTCGGGACTGCTTTTGCAAAGCTGGACCAGCGGGGCTGACGGCTCTGCAGCTCTCCTGTACCATTGGGACACCGGCGTTTTGGAGGTGCGACGGCGACTGTACGAGTTTCCTGGCGGCGGTTCGCAGCGGTTTGGATTTGGTCCCTGCACGGCTTATCCTGATCGATGAACGTCGGTAGCGCAGAAACCCGCTATATGGCGCTGGTAGCTCAAGATGCCCTGAAACTTTCAACACAGCCATCCTCAAGTGCACGTTCACCTCCAATTGCTATACGTTGCACGCACTCAGCATGCCGCTGCGCGTCCACCATAACTCGCGTAGCCGAACATAGTTGAACCGACCTCAAGTTCGGCGACTGTTGCATGTTCCGTGCAGGTTATTTACGAAGCCATCGACCCGGCCACCCTCACCTTCAGCCTGGCGGCACCCGGCGCGAGGCGCGTGGGCGGCCGCCTGCAGCGCCCTCCCGCCCCCGGCAACCCTCTGGCACTGCGCGTGTTCCTGGACCACTCCTCCCTCGAGGTGTTCACGGGCGACGGAGAGGTGCTCACGGCGCGAGTCTACCGCGGAAGCCCCTCGGCGCCCGGCGCCGGTATCGACTTCATCTCTGTGGACGGTCCAACGCGCCTGCTGCACTGCGCCGCCTACGAGATGCAGCCCGCATTCCACTCGGGCATCAGCGCTGACGAGGCTGAGGAGGCAGTTTCACCACTTGAGCTCGAGTCGCTTGCGGCGGGTATGGCGCGGATGGAAGTCGCTGGCGTGGCTGAGGCCAAGGCGTAAATGAATGGCTGGACGTTATCGCAAAGTTACCACTGACGTGTTGCGGGAGGGTTAGCGCACGATAGGGGTTGCGCGCGGCGCAGCGTGTGATCTGGTGGGATTTTCTGCTCTTGGGAAGAATAGTGGGAGAGACGACTGAAGAAGGATGGACAGGGAAGGGTCAGAAGCTGGGTGTTATTGTGGGAGGGAAGTGCACGCAAGTGGGGGCTGTAGGGCACAGGCATGGGAGGGGGATTGGGAGGTGGGCAATGGCCATGGGAGTGAGGGTCTCGTTGCATGCTTCTGTCTCCTTTCGGGAAGATACATGACAAGCTCGGGTGGCGACTTGATGACATGATGACTTTTGGTGATCGCAGTTACAAGCGACCAGGCACAGTGTTCGTGACCACGGGGAATTAAACCCACAACTGCGCAGGCCTGAGACTATGTGTAGCCAGGTCTGACACGTGACGAGAGGGTTGGCGAAGGCTGAGGCGCTGCGTCGGAACTCGACCACCGCATTCGTGCGGTAGCGAAAAATGGTTGAGCTGGGAAGACCTGAAAATAGCTAGGCTTGGTAAGGGCATGCAACGCAGGTAGTTGCGTTTTGTATGGGCTCGTTCGATGTCGGTGCGCTTGAACTCCGACTGTGATGTCGGAATGCGCCGGGCGTGCGGTGTGCTGTTAACAAGTTCAGGTTCTGCGAGGCAAAGTTCGAATTGCTGTTATTGTGGGGCCGACTGTATGTATGGTCGCATAAGCGTTTTTGACGAAGCTCGGTACGCTCGCTGTCATGCAGGTGAGAGTGCAAACCCTCTTATCCCCTGTGTCGCCTTCTGCTTCCGCCATGCCGCTTCTCCATTGCCAACTCGTATTCACTTCGATTGCTATCAATCAAGCTCCGTCGATACCCATAAAACACAACTTGCTGGGCCCGAGGCATTTTCCGCGGTGCCTCCGGGAGTGCTATTTGCAAGAGTTCTTAGGTAGCGCCCAATGACCCATGGGTCACTTTCGCAAAATGGAAAACCGTAATAACCCCCAAAGTGCACCTTAGCTGCTGCTTTCGATTGCTGAAAAAGGTTTGTATCCGCAATAACGCACGAGATGGCAATGTGGACATGGGACGGGATAGGACATACCCATGAGAGTGCTCCGGAGCCATGACGTGCTTGTACCGCTTACTTGTCAACGATAAAATATGACGACGGCTGTATTTACCTTCGGCATCACCGTTATCCTCAGTCTCTGTTCACAGAACCTACATATATATATATTTGTGGCTAGCCATAATGCTTAGCCTCGCAGTCCTCCGCCCAAGCGCGATCGCGGCGGCAGCTGCCACGCGCGCGTCCGCGTTATGCTGCCTCCGGGCCGCCTCCGGTATGTCCGTGCAGCTCAATTAGAACACGTCAAGATTCAGAAGTAGCTGGCGAAGAATCTGGATTATTGCGATCACGAAGCGCGGTCGTGTGCGATACCTTCGCAAGCCCGCCGTTTGTGCATGCTTTCTTGGCGCCTTCCGCTCTAGCAGGGGCTGACGCCGCATGCTTACTCTCGCCCACACGCCCACGATCTCCTTCAACCGCAGGGCGACCCGACCAGCCACCGCAGCCGCACACGGGCGGCCTAAGAGATGACCCCGGTCACGAGCTGGCAACGGGCGGCCTGTACGAATCGGCGCGGAAGGTAACGGTGGGGTGCTTTGGAATAACCTCAACCTCATGAATTTTCACGAGTGGCCGTTCGCCCGCCTGTGCGCGATGGATAAATGGACGAGTGGATGGCGCCACACGGCGCTTTCCGGTTCCAGAAATCCCGCCTTCCACGACGGGCGCCGACAGCTTTCCTCGCCCCATGCCGACAGTATTTGATCGTGCACCTCATGTTTCCTACGTCGAATCACCGTATGCTTCGCGGTCCGGGCGCAACGCGGCAGCCATCGCCGGTGTAAGCCCCTCCCTACCTGAGCGCTTCTCAGGAGCTGGCCTCGAGACACGTGTCCGCTACACGGCACGGAGCCCGCACCGTCCCTTCGCTGCGGTATCTTCTTTTCACCGACAGCACCGCCGCCTACACCGTGTCGGCCGCAGGACCGCGAGGCTGTGCCCTCGCCTACGCCTGGGGTCATTACGCAGCACACGGCGGGCCAGGCCACTGACACGGCCGCCCCTGAGGATGCCAAGACTAGCCAGGGGATGCCGGAGAACAGCTATCCCGTGCACCAGGACCCCGCCGCCAGCCTGCAGCACCCGTCTGAGGCCTTCCAAAGCCCCGCGCAAGGTGGGCGAGGCGGGCGACGGGCTGTGACAGGGGCTGCCTGATGCGGGCGATGGTGGCCGTATGCGAGTGCGGTTCCATGCACGGCACAGACAAGAATCGGCAGGGCGCCCCGGCGGGCGGGGGGGTAATTAGAACGGCCCGGGACGAGGGAACGCAACGCGGGCGGGGGGGCGGGCTTCTGAGGCGATGCTATGCAGCGCAGCCCAGTGCCGATGGCACCGTGCTGTCGAAATCCGCGCTCGGTGTGCCATGGGGAAAATCATTTCAGAGAGACGCAATCGCGCCACGTTTTCGAGATCCTTGCAGTACCGTAATAGGAGCTCGAACTTCGCTCGTCCTCGAGTTCAGCCCATCCTCTTGCACCGCCCGCATCGCAGCCACTGAGCGGAACCAGCCCCCTCCCGCGGACCGTGAGGTGGAGGGATCCGTGCCGCCGTCTTCGGACGTGGAGGCGCGGCCCGACGTGCATGGAGTGACCCGTGGGCCACCGCCGGAGGACGTGCAGCAGGGACAGGTGCGCCCGCGCCGCCGCGAGGAGACCCAAATTCCAAGCAGTTTGGGTTTGGGAATTATTATGATGATCAGAATGCCACTCCAGTCTATCGACCACTGCAGTCGTGCAGTGCACGCACCCTTCGGCGCACTCACATGTGCGACAGGCCCTGTCAGGACACTTGCCTGATTAGGCTGGGGCCTGGGGTTCGTGAGCAGGACAGGCTGGAGAATCGTGAGCAGGCCCTTCTCGCGCTGCGCCCCCCGTCCCTCACACACGCGTCAGGCCTGGCGAAAGACCGGAAACAATAACGTGTTGAGCTTTGCACAGTGCAGTACTGCTGTACTAAAGCAGGACATGTGTACGGCAGGTGGGCGTCACCAAGCCTCCCTCCCGGGAGGAGGTCCGGTCGGCGCAGCGCAGCTTCGCGGAACACAGCGTGGGCCACGACCTCAAGGAGCCCACACGGGGCAAGTTGGACGAGGGCGCAGAGTGGGCGCAGACCGACAGGCACTGAGCCACACAACCGGCTTGCTGCCCGACTGCCTGGCTGGCTGCCCGTCTGGCGCGCAGCGCCAACGACGGGCGGCCGGCTAGCTGCCGGCACGCGACACGTCGGACCGGCAAGGTCGGGTGCTTTATGTGGCGTGCAGCTCGCTCGAAGCGATGGGAGGAGTCTAGCCCGGGCATTCCAGGGTTGGTGGCGGGTCGGTCGGAATTGCGGGCCCTGGCGGGTGTTGATCTGCGGGTGATGGGTGGTCGTCGGCGTGTCGCGGGCGGCGGGCGGGCGGGCACGGAAAGACGCGCGGGTGCTGCGGGGCCCGAGGTGCAGGCGCGGTTTAGGGGTTCGATGGTTGGGTTCGCACGTAACACCGGGGTGCAACTCCGGGGCGCTGAGGCAGCGGTGGTTGCGCGCTTGGAGCTCTACGTAGGGCTTGCGCGCCGTGTCGCATATGTTGCGGAGCGTTGGACGAGCGAGCTGGGAACAGGGACGCCTGCAAATGCGCAGTTGTTGCGAGACAAAAAGGTTAATTGTTGTGGAGGAATTGATAGCTGCAAGCAGAGGACTGGGATGCGGCACGTTCTGTAACAACGTCCTGGCGTGGATTGGAACTTGAGCTACAGCGCCTGGTTGATCCGCGGGACGATGCGTAGATTACCGCGCTGTTACGACGACAAAGCCACTCCCAAGTGCTCCGGCTGCAGTGCCAACCAATTGGGACGTTGTTTAAGGATATCAAACATCAACGGCGAAGCGGTTGGCTGCGCTCCCGTTTTTCATGACACATCAGTCGGGCGTGGGCTCTGAGCCATCGCAATCATGTTGTGTTTTTTACGCTGCAGCTTGCTTCAACACTGTGACTCTTCACGCGCACAAACAGCTAAAAAAATATACGGACGACTGACAATTATGCGCGTCCTCGCAGCCTTGCGCTCCAACACAGCCGCGGTGGCAGCTGCGGCACGCGCGCCCGCGTCGGCCTGCTGCCACCGAGCCGTGACAGATAAGCTGCTGAGCCCCAACATCTGACTAAGGTCAAACACGAAAGCTCGCGTTTGAATCTGTCGCGCGCACACACAGTCAAATTTCGTGGATGCGCTGGCTTGCGCCTTGCGGCTCGTTGCGCTCTTTCGAGGTCAAGGTTTGCTTTTTGGTCGTGCACCCCTCGTAGGGCAAACTGACGATGAACTGCCGCCGAATCCGCACACGGGCGGCCTGAGGGACGACCCCGGTCACGAGCTGGCGACGGGCGGCCTGTACGACTCGTTCCGGAAGGTTTGTTTCCTTCGGTTGCCGCTGGGGTTTCGGAGAAGGCAGGGGCTGGTCGTAGCAGGTCGTCCATCTGCCATCCGCCTCCAGCTGTGGTCTGTTTGCTGGCACCATAACTTGAGGGCGTTTTGCCAACCGAACCCACCAACGACTAGCCCGTTCCGCAACCGTCAACTGCAGGACCGGGAACCGCTGCCGTCTCCCATGCCCTGCCTCACGTGGCAAACTGCCAGGCTGGCCGCCGCCGACACGGCCGCCTCGGACGGAGCCAAGTCCACCTTCGGGATGCCCGAGGAGGGCTACCCGATCCTCCTGGACCCTGCTGCCCTGCTCCAGCATCCGTCGGAAGCTTTTCTGGGCCCCGCGCGAGGTCCGTAAAGGAACGGAACGGGGCTGAGAGATTTAGATTTCAGATGGATCTCAGCTTAGGGGTAAAGCGACTTGGGACCTGGCTGGGGGTTGCTGTTGGACGCAGCAGGGGCCAGCGGGCCGCCATGCGGTGAGCTGCGTGCGATGCGGCGCAAGCGGAGCGTCGCAGTGCCGTCGAAGTTACGGCATTCAGTAAGACGAAGCAAAAAAAATGTTGGACAGCCTTGCAATGCCCCTGGCGCACTTATCCAGGAATCTTCCTAGTTCGGTAGTACTGAACACATGTGTGCCCGGCACACCGGGCCCCTGTGTGATGCCCCTGTGCGTACCCAAGCAGCCGCGGAGCGGATGCAGCTCCCGATCGCGGATCGCGGCGCGGAGGGCCTTATACCGCCGTCGTCGAGCGCGGAGCCGCGTGCCGACGTGCCATGAGTGAGTGACTCGCGGGTCATAGCCCCAGAACGTGGAGCAGGGTCATCTGTGTGACGCCGCCGTGAGGACCGGGCCGCAACCGTCCTCCTCTGAGGACCTCATGGTGTTCCGCCTGGCCGACATCGGCACATCCCCAAACACTCGGTCAGTACGGAAGGCCGGCTGCGCTGGGCGCGCGGTTTGTGTCCTGCTTCTGGGGGGTCAGAGGCCGCGGGTTGCGGGCCTTGGTGTGCCGGACTAATCCGGCAATAAATTTTGTTTTGTCTGGAACCGTTCAGACCGTGTAAACTGTTGTAGTGATGTGTTACATTCGGCCCAGGCCAGTTGTGTTGTATTTCTGTGAAGCTGAATGAGGGTAGACGATGCGCACGATAAGTATCGCGAGGATAGTGGCTGAGCTCGCGGCACGGTGCGCACTCAATCAAGGCCTAACCCGGAGAATGCGACCGGGGTTACACAAGTTGATATCGGCTGGGTCGATTGGCTGGGTCAATGTGTTCTTGGATTGAGGAGCGAGATGGCGGGGCAAGTAACGCGGCTGGAGGGAGTTGTCGGGGCAAGGAAAGGCTGCGCAGGTGGGGGACTCGGGGAGACTTCACGGTTCCGTCGGGGGAGCGCCGCCCAGCTCGCGTGGTGGGTCCGAACGTCTGAGATGTATCAGAGTAATAATGCATTCCGTCGTGGCAACTGTATGGCTCAAGGTTTCAAGTGAAGGCCATTTGTGGTGGAACCCCTGCGCGACGTTGTACATCCGTGCAGTTCAGAATCCAATAAATTGTAAACAGCTTCCATCCATATTTGTAAACGTGCGTTGCCGATAACAATACAGCGATTGATGCATATTTACTTTTTAAAAATTTGTTAGTGCGAGTTGCATAAATTTGAGCGAGGATGAACCGCGCAACAGTTCCCCTGTCGACGTCACGCAGCTCGCTCGCGAGCAAAGCTCTACTAGCACACCAGGTTCGAAGGCACACAATCCTGGCCTCCGCTACCCTTAGCGCAGCTAAGCCGAGCGGAAGCGTTGAGCACAGTCACCGTGACCACGGTGACTTCGACAGCACGCATGTCCGGGCAGGCGCTTATAACATAACGTTTGAAACTACATCTGGAGCACATGTCATTAAAGCACAGAAAGGTGAGTGATGTCATGCAAATAGCGAACCGTCGGCAGTCATATATCGGCGGCAGCTTGGCTCCATGAACAACGACACATTCGCTGCAATTATGAAAAGGCGCCAATATCTACAACGCTGCCGACCACGCTGGCCTGCATCTTCCGGCATCTTGCCAGCAGGGGAGCTGCAGTTCGTGCGTAGGAAAGGCAAGTTCCTTTCCCTGTCGCGCATACCGCTAGTTGCAAACGATGTAAAAATGTGCTCTGCTGGTGGCATTATTGTGGCTGCCGAGACATTTTCGCCTTCCGGTTCCGACACTTCCCCTCTCGTTTGACAGCGGGCTCGTATCATTTATTTGTTGCCTGGAAAGAGCACAAGAGCTAAGCATACGATGAATTGGCGGCCTAGTCTATTGCTTTACTCACGCACGGGCACGCGTACTCAGAGTTCGGGCGGCAGTTGGCTTCACCAACTGTTGCAATCCGTAAAATCCGGCGAGCGACACGGTTTTGCGAACATCTGGCGCAACCGAATACCTCAATCGTGTCGCCTGAACGTCGTCGCTTTGGACTTCCCCCGACTGCACTGCCCATGCAAGGTCCTGGACGGTCGCGTGACGCACTCGCACGAGCCGCAGTGCCTGACGCCCAGCCTCAAGGCCCAGGGCTACGTGGCGCTGTGCTGCGCGTCCGTCGTGGGGGACGCCACCATACTCACCCACCAGGTAGGGGCGGAGGTGCCTGGGATGAACGCCGGGCTGCCGGCCAGAATGCCGGGGCGCACCTTCAGTCCCTCGCTCTCGTGTGTGCAGCGGACGGGGCTGCCGTTGCGGCCCCGGCGACCATCAAGAGCTCGTTCGCATGGTGGGGGCATGACCTCACAACCCGCGAGTGCCCTTGTGATTCCACCACGCCATGTACTATAAACTCTGTCGCTGCCAACCGTGGTTATCCGTCCGTCGCTCAGCTGCCCCGTGCAGCAGCACGCTTCACACGCTGCGATTTCCCGCCCCTTCCCGGCTGCTGTTCCTGGCAGGGCGCCAAGCTGCGAGCCGCCCGGGCGCTTCAGCTGGACCGCATGCGGCACAACCTCGGCTGAGGGCCGCCTGAGGGCAGTACACTGTACCGGCCAAGACCCAAAGGCCAATGCAGGAGGGCGGATGCGCAGGTGGATCAGCAGGCAGGCAGTCAAGGGGCGGCCTTTCGCGACGGGCGGTGCGCCGCAGCGGCCTCGCTTCCGTGTCGCAAGTGGCCAATAACGTGCAGTGGCAGGGGCGCCTGAGCGCCCACCGAGCTGGTATGGGTCTTTGTGCGAATAGTTGTTGTGGAGTGAGCAGGAGGGTCTGGGGCGGAAGGTGAAGGGGTGCATCATGACGGGTCGTGAGCTGGTCGGCAAAGCATCGTTTACGGGTACCGTATGCCTTGGCAGCAGCGTTCGTCGTTGCGTGTGGATGGTGTGCAAGCATAAAGAGCAGGATTAGTTTCAACAGGGTCGGGGACAGGGGCGCTGCCAGGGAGCTCCAGTCCGCGCTCGCAACAGAAGCATCCAGAGTGCCGTGTTGCGGTTCGGGCGGTTATCCTCTGTGCTTGGGACTGTGCGCGCCAGCGCAGGGTGGCGGTTTATTTGGTGGAGGACTCGAAATCTCCCTGTCGGAAATAACAGGCGATTTCCGGCGCAAGGGCAGCAGGTTGCTCCGGTTGATGTCAGGAGTGTTATCAGGATGTTTGTGGGTGCCCTCAGTTGCGCATCCGAAGCGGTATGGTCTCAATATTAATTCGCTCCAAGTGGACGTGTTTATTATTATCATCGCATTGCGGTTGAATACGTCTCGTTGGGATTGTTGTGGCGTTGGCTAATGTTAGGAGGGCCACCGGCTTGGACGCTGAGAAACGATACGGTCTCTGGGGCGAGGCGATGGGCAAGGGCTCCCCGGCTACAGGTCAGGCGGCGATGCGTGTCCTCTCCTTGACGGATGCCTTATAAGCCGGTAGCTGAGCGCTACGAGGCGCAGTTTTTTCTTCTTTTTGCACCTTATCCATGCCCTTGAGGGCTGCTACCTCTACGCGGCGCAGGCTGTCTCAATGCCGAAGGCCAAGGGAGCCAGGAGCCGTCTGCGCGTCGCCCGGCGATTAGACGACTAGGGGCAGCCCACAAACTGAGAGACTGCTGTCGAGAGGCCGCCTGTCAGCTGTCAGGTCTGAAGACGTTGGTTCCTTCGCGTGGCCTTGCCCTGAACGTGCCGAGTGCCTTGCTTACCTGCAACCCCGGTGCAGATGCTGTGGGTCACCAGGTGGGGATGCACGGGCGCAGCCACGGAGGTAAGGTGAAGCGTGCGCCTCGACAAGGCGGGCCAAAGTCAGCAAGCAAGCAGCCACTTGGACGCCGCACTGGAGCAAAGTACGTGTGCACGAGCGTACAAAGCGCGTGGCGCTGCCTCGTTTCCTAGGACTGAGTGTGGAGAAAGCAGTCGAAGGAGACGACATCGGGGAACTCATGCCCGACTGGTTAACATCACATCACCGCCGCGCATCGACGGCTATACTCCACGCCTCCGGGTACCAAATCCATTGAAGGGCTTCGGTGTCCCTACTGTTGGCAGATTTCTGACCGTAGGGGCACACCGATAGGGCGAAGGAAGAGCAGCCCAACAGCGCAGGTCAGAGAAGTCGGCTGTAGTCACCCAGCCACCGTTGAGCAAATCCCGGCAGCTGATTAGGAGCCCCCGCTGGCGCTACCTTCCGCGGGCCGCGAGCCTGCTACAGCAACAACAACAACAAAGATAGAGTGAAGCAATGGAGCAATGATACGCGCAACGTGCACTAGGCACAAAAAATAAATCCCAAACGACATCATTCTTCGTACATCATTGTGTGTCCTCGTACTTACCGACCAACGTCTCTCCGAACACCTGGGCCTAGAGCTCAAGTGAGCTTGCAACACCACATTGCGCACAACACGTCTCTCCAAATCTAGGAATCATACGCTCCGTGCCATCAACCAGCAGACAAAATCTGGCGCACCGGTGAAGAGGCGGTGGGGGGGCCTGGCCCAGAAAAAAATTCCTTTCAAAACTGTCAGTATTCTTCAGCAGGACACCTGCTACCCAGATGGTGCTTTGGTAAGCTTTAAGGTAAACGCGTATGTACGGCACTGTACGACACCATCGCACATGACGCAGGAGCAGGCGCCCCCTGCACCTGCGCAAGCCCCTTGGCTCAAGGCAACAGTTTCAACGTGTTCTCTCGGGTTTTGTTTTTCCGCCCGCCACCACCGCCAGCCTGTGGTGGGCGCGCATTCCGTACAAACCGTACAAGCCACGCCACATCCATTCCAAAAATTTCCCGTCTAACTGCTCAACCCTTGCCCCTCCTCGCTCCCAGATGTACACGGATGCGGTTGGGCGGTTGCCCCGCTTCTGAGCCAACATCCCTTAGCGCTGCAATGAAGCGCTGGCGGCTTCGGAGCCAGCGTACTGGCGGCGGCCCAGCCGTACGCCGTCCTTCCAGGCTGGCACGTACTCCTGTCGTCGTCGTCCGAGCGCACGGCGGCACCAAGACAGACAGCGGGCATGGAAGAATCAACGCGCATGGATGGAGCGCACGCGCCTACTTCAACCACACAGAAGAGCCAAACGACTGACATCGATGGCAGAATTTCCAATTGCGATTGACGTAAACGCTGAAGGAACGGCTGACAGCAATGAGTGTGCTCGTGCCGCGGCCCTCCTGCTGCATACCGTAACGCCCCCCCCCGCCCTGAACAGCTACTCGCTCACCTTGAAGAGGTACTCGAACTGCTTGTCGCCCGCCCACTTGGGGGTGAGGCGGTAGATGGTGTTGCGCAGCCACACGCTCAAGTCCGACTCCGCCATGGCCAGGGAGGCAACCTGTCCAGAGGACGAGACGCGGCGGGGTCGAGAAGTGACCCGTGGGTCGACAGGAGAAACGACAGGGGCCGTGCCAAATTCGTTCTCGACGTCGGCACTGAGCGAATACATCGGTGCACGTGAAGCGCTGGCTCACAACCGTATGCCCAACGCAGACAACAGCAGTCGCGACAACCACGTCGTTCCCTCTGCGGAACCCCGCCCGCCTCGTCCCCAACCAGCTGCTGCCCTCCGCCACGCGCCTTTGCGCGCCTTCCGTGGCCTGTGGGTGAACGCCGAGCCTTCAGCTCCGCCGCACCCCACTCACCTGCAGAGACTGCTCCGCCACACGCGTCGTACGCGGAGCGCGGGACGCCTCGTAGCGCCGCAGCGCGGCCTCCAACCGCCAAACCGCCGCCGCCGGGTCATCCCACGTCGCCGCCGCCGCCGCCGCCAACGGCAGCTCCGAAGGACTGTCGAGCACGGGCATGGCCGCCCCCAGCTCATTGGCAAGCTCCAGGGAATCCTCGATGGCCATGCAGCCGCCCTGGAAGCGGTGGAGGATGAGGGCAATGGCATCGATGAATGTACCGTATCAGCTTCGTTGGTGCCTATGAGGTACGACAACATAAGCCGCCGCTGCCGCTATGGACGCAAAAATGAACCGTTCTGCAGAGGATCCAAAACGATGGCCGGTGCCGCACCTAAACCCTGGCAGCGGTGTTAGGTGCAAAAACACAGACAGCCGACCAGCCACCCATCCAGCCACCCACCCAATTAGCCATCCAACCAGCCGTAAACCCACCCACTTATCCAACACAACCATACACACATCCAGCCACCGCACCCTACCCCACCCCACCTGGCCCAGAGTGGGCAGCATGCCGTGTGCCGCGTCTCCCAGCAGCGTCACCCGTCCCGCACCCCAGGGGGCGGGTCGCGGCTGCTGGTACAGCATCCGGGACACATGAACCGCCGACTGGGGGACGGAGGGGAGTTTGAAGAGTGAATGTGCGGAGGGGAGGGGAGGGGCAGGAGGGGCCAGCACATCGGCATTTCCACGTCGGGGAGGCAAGCCCAGGAACGAGCTCCTCAATACACATTACTGACTTCGCTCTCAGATGGTTAGTAGTGCAGATACGACATTGAGGCCGGTAAGGGCGAGTGGGTCCGAGGCGGGGCGTGTTTTTAGGCGGCCCCGAGGCCAGCCCCGTTCCGCTGCTTCCCCCGGATGCACGCCGGTGCCCGCACTCACGGGCTCCACCGCCGCCAGCAGCTCCGGGACGGGTGAAGCGAAGCCGGCGAAGAGCTCCCGCAGCCGCGCCGCCTCGTCCGCGCCCGGCTCGGGCCTCCAGCTCTCTGGCTTGTTGGCGAATGCATACCTTTACCAGCAGAGGGGTTGGGATGGATGGAGTGTGGAGTTGTTCGGGAGTGAGGGGATACGGAGCGAGAGAGCAGACACGGAGGGCTGAACTGGGTCCGCACGTCCACGCCCGCCTGCCGCCTGCCCGTGATCAAATACTGCTCCCACAAGGACCCCCCGGTGAATACCAGCCTCTCCCAGCGCCATCCTGCCAGCAGCCGCATCACCGGACCTGGCAGCACCCCACATACCGGTACGGTATACGGTGCAGCTCCCGCCGAAATGAACCACGTCCACAACTATCTAAAAACATGTACATATTGCCGCTATTATGTCATTCGTTCATTAAAGAAAATACCGCAGCTTGCGTGCTGACCCAGCAGTCGCAACCTACAGCCCTGTGCTCACCAAGCCAGCTGCGGCTCGCCCTCGATGCGGATGCCTCCAGGGGCCGCCTCGTCGGGCGTGGCCTGCATTAGCAGCAGCAGCAGCAGCAGCAGCACATTCGTATGCACCGGCAGGCGGTCCTCTTGGGTCCACTGCAAGACGGTCCGTTCATTCGAATAGGGCCGGTTTTCCCAAAACCCAGTTTAGGAAATGGGGGCCCCTCGCACCCAAAACAATATTTACGCCCGGCCCTGCCCTGCCAGGTTGAAGCGCAGCCAAGGCCCCAGTCCAAGATTCCGAGCTGACTGTCGAACCCCACCGCGCCTTTTCCCGCGAGAGTACGGTACCTCCGGCGTACCTCGGGTCCCACCGTAAACATGCCGATACGGACGCCCTTGCCCCAGTACTCGGCCCAGGAGTCGTAGTTGATCGACTGGGGAGGGAGGGTAGGTTGGGGGCGACAGGACGTTAAGACAGGTAGCACTTAGTACCGGCGCCGTCGTGGCACCTCGGTGCACGTCAGGTCCGAGGCGGATACGGATAAGGGGGTTCAGGACGCCCAACGCCCCCAACGCCCCCATGGCCCATGTAAGGGCTCCCACGCACCTGCAGGAACCAGGCCGCGCCGCCGCCGATGCGACTGAGGGGCAGGCGGCTCCGCCAGCAAACCGTGCCGCTGTAGATCAGCTCCACGGGGCCGCCCATAAGCTGCTCCCGGACCTGAGGTGGGAGGGTGACGTGGTTGTGGGGCGGGACGGGGCGGGGCGGGACGGGTGCGGACATTTGTAAACGGAAAACTGACGTGGCGTGGGGTGGGGCAGTGAGGTGCGTGCACGGCAGCGCGACGGCGGATGTGTACAGCAAATCGTGCGTGCGGTGTTCGTGGGTACGGCACCTTGGATCTGATGCCATCCGCGCCCACCAGCACATCGCACTCCTCCACGCCGCCGTCCAGGAAGGTGACCTGAGGGAAGGCGGGACGGGCGGGCGGGCGCGGTGAGTAATACCGTCGTACCGTCGTACCGTAGTACCGTACGGATCGCGTGCGCGGACGTGACAGCTGCACCGCGCTGTACTGCAGCCTAATCTTGACACCCACCTGCACCTTCCCCGGCTCCCCTCTGGGCGGCGCCGTGAAGGACTGGAAGCGCCTGCCGTACGTGACGCAGTCGTACGGCAGCGAAGAGTACAGCACCGTCATCAGCGAGCGGCGCGATATGCTCAGTCCGTTGGATTGGATGTCCTTGAGGCCTGGGGTGGGAGCGGGGGGAGAGGGGGTGGGAGGCGGGGTGGCCGGGGCAAAAGAGGGGATGAGGCAAACACAGCTGCGAGGCAGACCACGCGGCGACAAAGGGCGGGTACTGCACGTGCTTATGACTGCAATTCTTCAGACGTCTCTGAACGAAAGCTTCTGTCGGCAAGGTTACGGTAGGTCACCAGCCATCGCCGCCGCCGCTGCTGCTGCCGCTGCTACTGCTGGCCTGCTGCTGCTGGTACAGGTGAACTGTGGGATGGGACGGGGCATCCACATCCACATACAGCAGCACACGCACACATCAACCGCGTGTGTAGCTGTGTTCTCCACCCAAGCCAGCCATGGTCTGTGCCGTACCTATGGAGCTCATGTCGGAGTAGTACAGGTAGTCTCCCCGATTGCTCCGAAACCCTCCGGACATGATGGGTCCGCCCACCGCATAGATGGCATCGCTCAAGCTGGCGACGCCACCCGCAGCCGCATCGCTGCCGCCGGCGCCACCATCGTTGCCGTTGTCGCCAGGGGCCACCTCCGGGGGCCAGACCGACGGCAGCAGCCGGAGCACCTTCTCCGCATTCGCCTGTGGAGCGGAAGGTCGGGGGCGCGGGTCCGACGTGAGGACAGAACGGACCGACACAGCCCGTTGTTTCTTGCTGTTTCCTGCCTGGACCAACAAAGACCTGTCAAGCTGTCATGTCAACTGCTCACCAGAATGCACTACTCGCAATACTGCCTAGACAACTTGTTTACTTATGTTTACTTATTCTTATTTATGAACTCGTCTGCCTTTGCGAAACGTGCCTGGATCTGGATGCCTCCGGGTCCCGTGAGCGAGTCGGCTTTCTGACGCGACTCGAACACCCGGACACGGGCCCCGGCCTCAAGCAGCGCCGAAGCAGCGCTGAGGCCGCCGATGCCTCCGCCGATAATGATCACATCGAGAGGGCGGGTGCGGCCGGGTCGCGCGCTGCTCGCGGGCCTGACGTGTGTGGCCGACGCACCGCACACGACGCGCGGTCGCGGCTTGCCGACTGGAGCGACGCCGGAACGGCGGGCGAGTAGCAGCATTTGCGTCTGGTTTAAGGATATTCCCTCGCCTGCCTTCAAGAAGAATTATAATAATGTCCTTCAGAAGGGAGTCTGGGGCCAAACGCTGGTTGATTAAGGGTCCGCACGGGCAAACTCGCAGGCCTGCTGTGTAATGTGCGGCAGACGCAGGGCGAATACGACCCTTTAAGGATTGTCAGATTTCGCAGGTCAACACTCGAGGTAAGCTTCCGAGGAACGGCCCAGTAGGCCTTCAAACTTAAGAGGTCAGGGTGCCATCAGGTCCAAAGTGGGTGTGGGGCCGACAACAGTTTGTACGACGAGCGGACGAGGCAGTCAAGTCAAGTCACCCTGACCAAGTCGAGGTTTCAGAGGCAAAGGATCGGAATCACAACTAGCTGCTGCTGCTGCAATTCGAGCTCTACAACGAGGGGCGTCCGCAACATCAGTTGCGCCGCTGTTGGATCCCACTGCCTTCAGTTGCACCGTTGAAGTAGTTGGGTTTCGAGTCGCTCCGATGATGAAGCCCTCGGTGGGATCCAGTACGGCTTCAGCCCGGGCTGTGCTCCGAGCACTGGTGGCCTCGTCTCGTCTCTGCAACACGCCCACAGTCCCTCATGCCTAAGCCTGCTTGGCTGGCTGGCATCGAAGCAAGTCGAGGGGTGCGATCCACGGACTGTTCGGGGCTGCCTCTCACGCGACGCAGCGAGGTCTGCAACCTTCGGCAGTCATCCCGAGTCCCGAGCACCGGACCAGCACGAGGAGGAGGAGGAGGCAGGTCACGACCACTGCTTTCTTTCTCTCAGCCGGAAAGACGCCCCCGCTACCGCCGTAGTTGAACCCCAATGATACTGGACACGTTTAATACGTGAACATGTACAGCAACGCAGCCGTAGCGTTGCGGCGCATCCCCCTCAAGAGCAGCGCGCGCGTTACTCGCAGCTCCCGGAGTCTCTCTCTCTCCATCTCCCGAAGTACGTAAATATCGCGAAAGCGTCACTCCCCCAAACACACATCACCAGAAAAACCTATCAAACTCGCTCCTTAGGCTCCCAGGGCCCGAGATATCAATCCAGCCTCACAGCCTACCCACCAAACAAAGTCGCATGCAGCACACACCGGTCGTGTGCATGTGGTGCTAATCGGAGACCCGCTCCGCCGGTACACGCACCACCCACCAGCACATCCCCCTGCCTGCGCAGCCTGCACACGCACCCGCATCGACAAATTACACCTGCCGCAGCACTTGTAATAACGCAGCCCTGCAGACCGCACAACCTGAGCTTCTTGAAGTTCGTCACCGCTGCACATCGCACCAGCAAGGAGAAAGAAAACAAACGGCGCGCGACTCATGGACACATCCATCCATCCGTCAATGTGTCCATCCATCCATAGGCGCAGCCGAGCCATGTCCTGCACAGTCGAGCGGCGAACAGCACTCCACTGCCGGCCCCGCAAAAACAAAAACAAAAAGACTACCACATCGCCTTTGCCCCTACTGTCACTGCCGCTGCACCCGTTCCCCCATCCTGCTCACAGCACCGGCAACGCTGCGACGGCGGCACCCCCGCGCTTTGTGAGGAAGTGAGGCGGGGAATGGGGAAAGAAGTCAGCGCCTCCTTGTCAGTTGTCAGTTGAAGGTGTTCAGTTGGGCGACACGAAGGCGGAGACCGTAATCGACACCACCGCCGGGGGCGGTGCCGACGCTGGCGCGCGGGCCGCCGCGTTGCTGCCGCCATTCCTCATGAAGACGAAGAAGAAGAGACCCGCCAGCATGGCAGCCTGCGACGGGAAGGAGAGCAGGCCATGACCCACGGGTCAGCTTGCTCGTGAACACGTGCCAGCAAGCTCAGCATGGCGCAGCGCAGCGCAGGGCAGGTATGTGTGCGTACCCCAAACGCTGGGCAGCTTTCCGTGGCTTGCTCGAAACGGCAAGATGAACAACGGCTGAGGCGCGGCCCCCTGACCTCCTCACACCCACACTCACCACCCCGAACGCCAGCGTGACCAGGCGCTGCGGCGCGGGTCTGCTGCCCGGCACCTCGCTGTCCCACATGGCCGCCTCCAGCCCTGCCAAGTGGGCCCGCAGGTCCTGCTCCGTCATGCCCCGCCGCGGCACCGGCGTATGCGTGTCGTCCAGCTCGTGCAGCTCGTCCTCTGCCGTACCGTCGCCGTGGTGCTCGTCCTCGTCGACGTGGTGGGGCTGCAGGCCGCCGTTGGCGTCACGCGCCGCCGCTATGCCCTCCGCAGTGTCGACGGAGGCGATGGCGGCGAAGCGGCGGCGGAGATCAGAGCTGGCGGCCGCCGCGTCTCCGGCACCGACGCCAACGGCGGCGGCAGCGGTGGCAGCAGCAGCGGCAGCAGTTCCCGGGCCGCAGCCCATGTCGGTCGACCGGCGCGATACGCGCGGTTCGACGGGCTCCTTCGTGTACGGCACAGGGCGGGCGCTGACCCCGTCCGCTGGTGAGGCGGCGGCGGCGGCAGCAGAGGAGGAGGAGACGGCGGCGGCGTCGCGCAGCGTCGAGCCGTTCGGATGACCAAAGGGACTGGGCGTTGCGGCGGGATGCGGGCGGCTTGGTACGGCGACGGACGAGCCCGCCATTCCAACCGGCGTCGCCGCCTCAGCGGCCACTGCCATTGCCGCCGCGGCCGCCGCAGGTGGCGTTGTACTTGCGGGTGCCGCGCCGCCGCCGTTGCCGCTGCTGTTGGCGGCCAGAGCAGGCCGGCTAGAGGGTCCGGCGGAGGGCCCCGTGCCCGGCGGCGGGCTGCGGCGTGGTTGGGGCGCGCCGCTCACGCCCGCGCGCTGTCGGGAGGAGGAAGAGGAGGAGGATGTTGCCAGCGCCGCCAGGGCACCGGCAATGCGCTGCGTGCGCGAGGCCACCAGTGCCACCATTGTGGCGACCTTGGTGGCAAACGCCGTGAGGACGCTGAGGAGGTTGGGCAGCAGGTTGCAGACCAAGTGCGCGGCCGCTAGAACCTGCTCGCTGGGGCACATGCGCCAGACCTGCAAGCCAGACCGCAAGGCCGCGAACCCGCGGCCACAGCCGGAGGGAGGTAGGGAGGCCGGAGGGAGGGAAGTTGATATGCGGGTGTTACGGGTCCCTTCGTTACGGCTCCTTGGCGCCCGTCATTGACGCACGCCCGTCATTGATACGTTCTTACTAATAAGCGCGATGCGTTCTCTTGCCAGTTGCGCATTCACGGCGCCCTCCATTGATTAATTTGCCAATTTCGGCCTGCCCCGACCGACCTGGGGCACTGCCCCTCCGACCTGACCTGCAGGTAGGTAGCGACCCGCGGGTCTGCAAACCACGAGGTCTCCAGCGGCATCACCGGCTGGCCGACGGTGTCCCTGAAGCTAGCTAGCGCCACGCCCTCGAGCCACTTGGTGGCGAGGGCACGCAGCCCGGGGCGCATGTCCTGGGTGCCGCTAGGGGCGTGCTCCTGAGGGTTTTGGTGCGGTGTGCCGGAAGGGGAAGGACACGGTGAAGGAGGGTCGGGTTGGGTCCTGGGAGGAAGGCTGGCTTGTTAGGGCGGTTGGGGCAGATGGGGGACAAGGCGGTGTGTGGCGGTGTGTTGTTCTACCCCTGCAGGTGATGATGCGATTATCCCCGAGGTCCGGCAATTACGGGGCTGACGTCGAAGAGCTGTCCTCAGTGAGCGCATCATCGTATTTCGCGGCGCCAAGCCCCGCGCCCGTCGTACCATGACGAAGCTCCGCAGCTGCGCATCCGCCGCCGCCGCCGTCCCCTCCGCCGGCGCGCCGCCCTCCGTCGTCAGCCACAGCAGCGCCACCGCCGCCGCGTAGTCCCCCCGCAGGATCGCGCACACCGCCCTCTCCAGCGCTACCCCGCCCGAGTGCGAGCCACCCTCGCCCCCGCCGCCACCGGCCACCGCGGCGCCGTCAGCGGCGCCTGCCGCGTCGCCGTCGCCGTCGTAATGGTGCCCGCCCGGCGCCGCTGCCGCGGCGGCGCCGCCGTATTGCACCCGCTTCACCGCCGCCGCTGCCGCCGGGTCCTGCTTCTCCCGCTGCCCCGCCGCCGCCTGGCGCTGCAGGTGCTCCTCCAGCTGCTGCAGCAGCGCATCCGCCTGCCGTACATAGTGCGGCCAGCCGTTGCGGTAGCCGTCCACGATGCATGCCAGCGCGCCGTCGTACAGCACATCCGGGTGGGGCGTGGCGCCGCTGCCCCGAAGTGCGTCGGGCAGCAGGGACACCTGCGGGGATGTGACGTCATCAAGTATGGCGACGTCATATTTTGCCACAAAGCGAGGGAGTCGGATGGAAAGCAGTCGCAGATCACCGCGCCATGCCCCACTCGGACACCTGGGTCGCTGCAGTTCTCTCTCTCTCTCTCAACTCCCCGCTGCGCCCGACGCTCGGCGCGCATGCAAACCGCGCACGCCGCCTACCTGCTCCCCGCACGTGAGCACGTCGCGGCCGCGCTGCAACATGCGCCTCGCGTGCCCCACCACGCTGTGCGGGTCATCGTCGCCCAGCGACTCCGCGCCATCCACCTCAACCGCCACCGCCGCCGCCACCGCTCCGCCGGTGCCCTCACCGCGGGGCCCCAGCAGGGAGGCGGCGGAGCGCAGCACGCCCCGCATGAGGGCCACGCCCTTGGCTCGCCGGGCGGAAGTCTCGGGGCCCAGAGGAAGGGCAGCCAACTCGCAGGCGTACTCGGGAGCGAGGTCCTGGGGGCGAGGACGGGGACGGGGACGAGTTTGGAAGACGCGAAATGGAGCGGAAGAGAAGGAATGGAACATGGGGATCGGGGTTGGAATGAATGGATTGTTGGTGTGGGGGCTGGGGCTGGGGCAATCGAGGGCTGTGCTGTGCTGGGCTGGGATCTCACCCGCAGCGCCCCCACGATCTGCGTCTGAAGCTGCTTGGCTACCCCGTAGCGCCGCAGCTTCACCAGCGCGGCATCCAGGTCATCGCAGGCGGGCAGCACCGCGCCGTTGGCTGCGGGCGCCGCCAGTTGCTCCCCGGCGCGGTCGCAGAAGGCCAGCGCCACGGCGGCCGCCACGTCGCTCGCGTCGGGCTGCGCGCCGTTGAGCTCCAGCCAGCGGCTGCCGTGTTCAAGCACCAACTGGAATTCGCCGATCTGCAGGGAAATGGGAGGGGTGATGAATGGACTGTGAGTAGGTACTCCAAGACGGGGGGCTGATAAGCACATTGGGGTACCACGAACTAGACCCGAGTTTGTGAGACCACAACACAGAGGCGCGGGGCGTCGTGCAGGAAGACAGCGTGCTATGGCGCATCCATGTATTCGAAGCGCTTTTGAAGAAATGCGGAGAGGCATGCCGCAAGCTGAGTAATAAAGCGTGCTGTACCGGCGATTGCAACATGGACTGCAGCATACAATTCGGAGTCCTTACTTAAGAAAAGCGCAAGGCAAGGCAACGCACCGCAACGCATCGCAAGGCAGCGCAAGGTCAACGCAAAGCCAAAAAGCCGCACGGGGCCCCGCAGCCGGCGCTCGCACCTCTTGGAGCACCACAAGCGTCCCCGGCAGGTCCTGCTGGCTGACACGCAGGGCGCCGTGGCCCGCAGCCACCTTGGCGTCGTAGGAGCGGCGCAGGTCGGGGTCGGTGAGGGACTCGGCCGCGGCCTTGAGCAGCACGGCGCGAGCAAAGAGCGTATCCGCAGAGTAAGCGGTTGCCGGGGGCTGCTGGACGAGCGCCTCGTAGGCCTTGCGAATCGCGTCCGGCCGGCTTACGCGCGGAACTTGGAGCAACCGGTAATAGTCAACTGCAATGGAGACGTGCTCGCTGGCTGACATGCCGCGAGCTGGTGGCGGGTTGGGCGCCGATGGGCGCTCGTTGGCATCCCGGAATGCTACCACTTGGAGGCGCTTGGCGCGGGTCGCTGGCGCAGCTGCGTGACGACATGAGCGGGCAAGTCCTCTGACGCGGATGAGATGCTGTGTGACGCGCAAGGAGGCCGCCGGTAGGATGGAGGGGGTTGGCCGAGTGGCGATGGCTCCTGAGGGAAGTGTGCTCCGCGCGCTGAAGGCTCGAAGACACATCGTTTGCGTTAAACGTTTGCCTGCTAAAATTAATTGTTTGGTCCCCAGTGCTGTTTGTTGTTAGTGTTGCTTCAAAGAGCCGAAAACCACTCGAACGGCGACGAAGTGCGTCTCAGCCGCGACCGATGAAATGTGAGGGCTCACAAGTAAAACATTTACAGAATACACGGTCAACCACCATTGAGCCGATGGACAGAAAGCAGAAATAAGTTGTCGGTGATGTTTGCGCGCGCCACTTTTGAATCCACGGATTCAAATCACCACACAAGCGGTTAAAAAACAGTGCCAAACGCACCGATTTGCTCAGAATACAGAAATACAAAAGCATAAAAATTACACAGGCGACGAGTGCATTGTCACTGCGGCCTTCGACAGTGTTCCGTCACCCGTTCAGCGAGCCGTCGTTGAGGTTTGGGAAGCTCAGGAGCCGTCACGCCCACCTTGCCTACAGGTCGTCCCACCACCGTCTCCTCCTCACCCGTCCCGCAATGAAGGCAAGCGCGGGCACATTTGCGCCAATGGAGGCTTCGGTGTGTGCATCAACGAGCGAAGATGCGCAGCACGCCCACTACAGCATGCAGGGCGGGGCAACCCGCACCGAGCGGAGCTGCAGCGCAGAGCTGTTGACAGGATCCCCTCGCGGAACGACCCGACGACCCAAAGCATTCAATTACCAGGAGCAAATTGCTCGCGCTGTTGCGCAGCCGCCGGCCATGTCTTGAGAGGCTCGAGCGTGTCTAGCAAGCCATGCTACCGAAGCATCCTGCATTCCTCAACAGCGTTAACCATTAGCACCACAGACCGAGACAAACAAACATATACTCGAACGGAGGCTCATTCATAATCTCGAATGCTCACCCAAAAGCATCGCTACACCTGCCACACATGGGTGCCCAGAGGGCCACTGCTCGCACCACACCTGCCGTACACCTGCCGTACATACGGTACCGTACCTGCGCGCCGTCGCTTCGTTGGCAGCGCGGATGATGCCGAGCCAACCGTAAGCGCAAAATATATGATGATACATGGCCCAGCTGCATCTGTGATTGCCGTCTGCATGAAGTACATCTCAAACGCCCGACACATCTCTTCAAGTTACCGCGAACCGCCAACCCTCCCACACCCCGTACTTCACCTCCGAAACCAGGTCAAGTAAACTAGGCCTCCGCACCTCGCAACCACTCACGTGGCCCTCCCCCCTCCCCCTCTCCCTCACCCCGGCGCCACCCCTGACAGCACCGGCTGCACAGTGCGAAGCGCCCACTCAAAGTCCGACATCGCCAGCGGCCGCGGACCCGCCGCCTTCGCCGCCTTCGCCTCGCCCGCGCCGCGGCCCCAACCTCCCGCCGCCGCCGCCATCTGCCGCAGCAGCTCCCTCACCGGCTGCATCGCCGCCTCGCGACACAGCTGCGCCAGGTCGCTGCCGCTGTAGCCTGCAGCCACACGCGGGGGTCAACAGTCACACAGCAGTCACTCACACGAGCCGCAAACCAGACCAGCAACCGGTGCGACGTGCGGTGCGACGAACGGACCAGACGGAATACGAAATAGGTATCAGACAGCAGGGTTGGCCCCACATTCCTTAGGCGCGCACACACACCCACACCTCCCCAGTCCCCACCTTCCGTCTTCTCCGCGAGCGCCTGCACCTCCCCACCGCCAAGCGAGTGCCCAGCCACCTCGGGCCGCTGCAGCACCGCCCCCAGGAAAGCCGCCCGAGCGGCCAGGTCGGGCAGAGGCACCGCCACCCGCCGGTCGAAGCGGCGGAGCAGCGCCGGGTCGCAGTCCTGGCGGGGCCGGGGCCGGGGCAACAAGAAACATCCGGGTGGGGACCTCCGGGTCGAGGGGGGGGACGGCGGTACGGGTGCGACAGGAGACGCGGACAGCAAGGCGAGCGGGCGGGTGGGCGGCGTCAGACTGGGGAGGCGCACCAAACACGATATCAGGGGGAGCTGCTGCAGTTCGCGCCGCCGCGCCACAGACCCTAAGGAACAAGGACCCCCCAGGGACGCAGGATCCCCATCAGACATCACTCCTGGTGGCTCGTTCCTCGTGCCTGGATGCGGTTGGTGGCAGCGAATAGGTACACCGCCGCACCGCCGCACGGCCCCCCACCGCCGCCGCCGTCGCTGCCCGCAGCGGCGCTGCCGCCGCGGCTTCCTGCCGCTGCTGCTGTTGCGCCCGCCCCTGCTCCTGCCCCTGTCCCGGACCCGGGCCCCGGCACCGTCCCCGCCGCTGCCATGCATGACATCTGCACCAGCAGCTCATTCAGAAGGCGGCGACCGATGGGGTCGTCTCCGGAGCCGCGGGTGGGCGCCAGGCTGTCCACCTCGTCCTGCGTAGGGAGGACAGGACGGGACGGGAAGGGGGAAATGGGAGGCGTGGGGGGAGCGGAAGGATGGGCGGGGTGCCGTGGGGAGGTGGGGGGGGGGCAGTGCGTCGTACATTTGTGCTACTGGACAACTACCGGTTGCAGCAGATACCGTATCCAAATGAGAATGATGAAACCCCTCCTGTATTTGCCATTTTGTCAATCTGCCTCGGCCTCGCCGCCACCCCCAGCCCCCTGTTCGCCTCAAAGATTTCTTCGCTGCGGTCCTCTTCATTCACCCCCACCGCCCAACCGCCCACACCCCACGAGGTGCGTGCCTCCCTTTTCCGTTCCACGCTTCCACCCTCCCCGCACCCAGCCACCCTCCCTGAACCCAGCCACCCACCCTGCACCCGACCCCACCCGACCCCACCCCACCATGAAGACGATACAGGGCTGCCTGGCCCTCGCCACATCGAACACCGCCCGCAGCTGCTTCTCGCTCTCACCACTCCTGTGCCATACAACCACACGTGCGAGATACACACACACATACAAACGCGAATGTCGCCCCACTCAACTCGCTACGAGGCCTATTTTGCTGTGCAGTTTTCCAACGACACACAGTACGCAGTGCTGCTTGCCGGCGCGATGTCCAGCACAGCGGAGCCAGGCGCCGTGTTGGTACGGCAGCCAGGCGAGAGATGCCGAAATGCGGCGACGCAAGAGCCCAGGACCATACGCAGCAGGGTCTGCGGTAGCTGCCCTGGAAGCCGGCGTGTCGGCGTGCGGCCCCACCCCACCCAGCCCCACCCCAGCCCACCATTTTGACAGGATGGCTCCAGGGGTGAGCACCAGCAGGGTGGCCCCCGCCTCGGCCGCGATCCGCTCCACGAGCATCGTCTGAGGAACAGCGGCCGGGGGCCGGGGGCCGGGAGCGGAGAGTTGGATGCCGTATGCGGTTGGGGTATTGGGGGATTGGGGAGGGGGTATACACAAGGGCCGCAGCGTCCCGGGGGGGGGGCTCCGGGCCGGGCCGTGGTTTCGCATCGCGGGGGATCAAACGGTTGGGAGCGGAGCACAGCGCCGCCGAGCCGGGGCAACGAAGATCGCAGACAGGCAGGGCGAGCGCACATTACCGGTATCCCAAGAAGCAGGAAAGAGGAGGCCTACGCAAGCCATCACATGATTGAGGAGCCGCTCCACACACCCTGCGTGTCGAACCGAACCGAACCGAACCGAACCGAGCCGGACCAAACCCGGCCGTACCTTGCCCGTGCCGGGGGGTCCGTGCAGCAGGAAGTTCCTTGCCGGCTGGCGTATGCCCTGGAAGCTGCGGAGGTGGGGAGGGCCGATTGAGCGGTGCGGGTGCGGCCAAGGCAAAACCGGAGAGGCAACAAATGGCGATCGGTGAGAGCTGATCTGGGTTGATCTGGGTTGTGAAACCAAGCCCCAGCCCGCAGCCCCAGGCCCCGAGCCCCAGGCCCCAGCCCTCACAGGCGCACTCACAGGTGCGGTAGGCGCATGGGCAGCAGCAGCGCCAGCCGAACCTCCTCCTTGACCGACCTGATGGCAAAGGGATGGGGCAACGTGTCAACCTGAAAGCGACGGGAAGGCAAAGCGGGATAACCCGCGACCCAGATCCAGATCAGATCCGGATCTAGATCCAGATCCTGATCCAGATCCAGATCCAGCCCAAACCACAATCCTCCAGCCTGGTTCGCCATCGTGATCCAGATGCCACCCTAAGCCCATAACCCGCCAAAGGCGCGAAAAGGCCCTCCCTGGAGCCCCGACTGACCCCAGGCCGGCGAGATCGTCCAGGCTGCTGCCGTACGGCACTGGCCGGTGGCACATCTGGAACACCTCAGTCATCAGCTCCGTCATCGCCGGAGGGGCTGTTGGCCGGGGGCAGCCGTCGCCGCCGTCGCCGCCGTCGCTGCCGCCGTTGCCGCCGCCGGCGGCAGCCCCAGCCGCCGCTGAGCCGCTGCCGAACCCGCCACCTGCGTCCGCCGCTGCGCCGCCGCCGCCGCCGTCGATACCGCTGGCGTCGGCCGGCGTGGATGGCCGCTGCGGCTCCTCGCCGCGGCGGTGGTGGCGGCGGCTCGTGCCGCCGTCGGCGCACGCACTCGCGGGCGCTGCCTCCGTGGCATGGTGTGGCGTGCCGTACAGTTCCGTCGCGCCGTCCGGCGCGGCTTCCGTTGCGACGCCGCAGGGGCTCGCTGGGTAACCTGGGGTAGCGCATCCCGGCGGTGGAAGGCCGTGACCAACCCTTTTCCCTCCACGGAAAAGAGCCGTTCCCGTTCCGGGTCGCGCGGAGGGGTATGGGAGTCGTGACCCGATAATGGGCCGTTGAGACGAGCAATATCCCCGAGATGCCTTTTGGGGCCTTCTCGCTCGATCCAGGTGCGTCGCAAGGCCTCCTATCCCGACCCAGATCAACGGCGCGGCGCGACGCATCAGGGTGCTTCCTCCAGGGCACCCAATGGTCGCTGGCTCGTGCGACATGGGATTCAACTATCTACTAAGGAGTTCAGGTGGCGCACAAAACATTAGTCATCGCGTCCGTGAACAGACCGGGTGATCGCAGCGCTGCCGTTTACGTGCTGATACCACATAGTAGCACTCGCCTGAGCAGCTTGCTGTGTGCGATGCGGGTTGGGGCGACCGACCCAAATCGTGCGCGCGTCCATTGCAGCGGCCCGCCTCCAGCCGTGTTCGAATGGCCTTCATCACCACAAGAGGGAGAGCCGGTTAGGGCATGGAAAATTAATGTAAAACAAAAATATCTGTGCGCTTGTTGGCAGGATGATTGGAAGGCTTAACGTGTAGCAGAAGTGTAACACGGGCCAACCGTCTGCGACGCCTAAATAATAATCTTTACTGCCCACGGACATGAAGTTTAACCACTCTCCAATCCAGTTTACCTCGTAGCGTCCGCTGTAGGTCTCCAGCAGAGCAGCGCACGTTTCCCGCACTAGCGCGGGAAGATGGTCACAACCATCCGTAGTGCCGGTGACTTGCACTTCCAAAGCGTAAGACAGGGCTGACCATGCGTTGCTGTATTCTTGCATACTTTGGAGCGGATCGTCCCTGTCTTCGTGCTCCAACGCAGCGACCGCGTGTCCGAGGACGGTGTTCAGTGCGCTCGCCAATCCCTCCATCACACCTCGTTACTTTGTGCTCTTCGTCAGATTTGGTATCTAATTTTGCGTAAGTAATTGCCTTGTAACATGCGACCGCGCGAAGTGGTTCGGCATCAACAGCTAGCTGGCCGAGTGACATAGGTGACCAGCAGTGACATACATAGTTTCATCGGATCACATGGGTATCCAAAGCTAGCAGGTTCCTCAATCTACCGACGCCGAAAGCTAAGATTTTTGTCAAGTCTCCGCATGCGTCGCATTGCGGTCTCGTCCGCCCGTACGGGCGTTGGACCGACATCACTATTTCGCTAAATGAGTTCAGAACCGCTGAGTCGGATTGCAGTTTTTAGTGATCATAGTCATATCGTGTACTCCTCAATTCATTAGATGAGTCTGAGAGCTCCGTCCCTCTGAGCACCCTTGTACCGGAGACCCTGCAGCGACAATGAACAGGCAGCTACAGCACCACGGAGCCCCCCATTGTTTGCCCGCGTACGCTTACAGGGGTGGATGCCCTCGGCGGCGAGCCACAGGTAACATGAACTCGGCCCAATCTCCCTCAAGAGTTTTTCCCTTTCCGCCAACAATTTCGATAACAACATGTGCTCCTGCAGTCTATGCGACATTAATGACGGATGCACCCGGGACACCAGCGTCCGTCGTTACACCGGCGACCGCACGCCCGGCCGTTGGGAATCGACCTGCTCACAGCAGTTTCGGCGAGCGGCATACGCAACCTTCTACAGATTTGCAAAAGCAGGCTCGTAAAGGCGCACCGGTCACAGGTGGGTCTGGTGGTTGCATGCACATTCCCGTTTTTACTTAGGCCGCCCTGCTTTTACAGCCCAAACGCTGCCTTCCGTTGACCACAGTGGCGATGCTGGAAGATGTGCGCACCATGTTCGCTTCACTCCTCAAGGAGTACGCCTACTGGGTGGATGACGCATGGGTGCGACCATTCTTCCCACAACCGCGCGCGAAGTTCTTGACGTGCTGGGCCTTTGTAACATTTCCAGTGACGCAAACAAACAAAGACACCGCGGGCGTGTTCCCGGGGCCCCGGCCCCAGGCCCGGGCGGACTGTACGTCACTGCCTGTGCCCTGCATTTCAGCCCTGCACTTCACGCCCGCCTCCTCTCATAACTCTAGCCATGGCCCTAGCCCGCATGTCTCATGCCCTCGCCGTCATCTCCCCCTTCGCCTGCACATCCCTAGCTCCCCTCACCGCCTCGGTTCGCATTCCCCCCCCCCGGCCCTCTCCCACCACCAAACGCACCGCACACTCGACTCCCGCCGCCGCCCATCACACCCCAAACACCCACCCCACGCTGCGGTGTCTTCTTCTTTTTCTTCTTCTTCTTCGTTACCTCTCCCTCCCCTACGCGCAGGTAAGCGGCACCATCCCCGCCGAGCTGTGCGGCACCTACTACCGCAACGGCCCCGCGCTGCACGTCACCAACCCCCGCTACCGCCGCCACACGCTAGACGGCGACGGCATGATCTTCAGCATCGCCTTCCGGGACGGCCGGGCCTACTTCCGGAACCGCTTCGTGCGCACCAAGGGCTTCCTGGCGGAGCAGGTACGGCACTGTCGTACTACAGGCGGCCGGTACTACACGTGAAGTAGGGAACGCCTCGGGACGTGCCTTTATGGCAAGGGTGGGTTTCGCTACACGTACCCCTACACGTAAGAACAGAACGGCTCGCACCGGGGAGACGTACGTGGAGATCACTCCGAGGCTGCGCGCACGGTGGCGTGAGCCGCTGTCGATGTCGAAGGGCTGCTGTGCGGTGCGGGCCAAAGCTTTCCGATGACGCGTCGATGCCTGCCGCCGCCCTGGCACTTCCCGGCACCCATGTACCGCCCCCCGCCCCCGCCCCCGCCCCCGCCCCGTCCTCGTGTCGCCAGGCCGCCGGTCGGCCGCTGTACCGCAACTCGTTTACCCGCGGCTCCCACGACCACAGCACCCCCTGGTTCAACCCCTTCGACCTGACCTTCAAGAACGTGGCCAACACGGGCGTGCTGCCCTGGGCGGGCCAGCTGTATGCGCTGTGGGAGGTGAGGCCTGAGGCGGAGAAGTCCCCCTGGGACGGAGGGGAGGCGGCCTAGAGGCGGAGAGTGCCGCTGGCTGGCTGGCTGGCTGGCTGGCTGGCTGGCTGGCTGGCTGGCTGGCTGGCTTGAGTGCTCGTGATCAGACGCGCTACGGTACCCCAGTCGGGTCGGGAGTCGGGCCGCTGAGGGGCCGGGTTTCCCCATCTCCTGGCAGGCGTTTCGGGGTTTGTGTGCGTGTGTGTGTGTGTGTGTGTGTGTGTGTGTGTGTGTGTGTGTGTGTGTGTGTGTGTGTGTGTAACTGTTACATATCTGCCGGGCCGACACTGGCCGGGGGCGCTAACCCGCCCACATACGGGAGACCGCCGAAGCACTCCTCTGTTGAGGAGGGGCGTACCACCTTGTCCGCACACTGCACCGGGAAGTGTGTGTTTTGGTGAGTATGGTGGCGCGGTTGTTTGGCAAGACGGATGTGACTGCACGCCGCGCCGTGCTGTTTGTCTTCTTTCATTCCCAACTACCCGCCCACCACTTCCCATCCTGACGGTTCCACAATTCATGTGCCCACTCCTTCCCCCCTCCCTTCCCTGGCCCTCCCTCCCTGGCCCCCGCTTCCCTCCCTTGAGGCCGGCCTGCCCTACCAGATGGACCCCACCACGCTGCACACCCACCGGGAGAGCCGCATGGGTGGACAGATCCGCGGCAACACCTTTGCGGCCCACTACCGAATCGTCAAGGAGCAGGAGCGCCAGCCGGAGGCGGAGCCGCCGCAGGCAGCGGTGACGACCGGCGCGTCAGCCCACGCAGCGCCAGGAGCCGGAGCCCCCACAGCAGCGACTGCGCAGCAGCACGCGCAGTGCACACAGCATGCACAGCACGCACAGCACGCGCAGTGGCAGCAGCAGCAGCACGCGCAGGCGACGGCGCACGTGGGCAGCGGCAGCAGTCGACGGCTGGTGACGTTTTCGAACGAGTACAGCTACGGCGGCGCCGCGGCCGTGTTTTACGAGTTCGACGAGGGCGGGAAGCTGCTGCTCGAGACGAAGCACTCGCTGCCGGTGAGCTGTTGCTGTTGCTGTTGCTGTCGCTGTAGTAAGCCGCTGCGTGTGAGTGAGTGTTGCGGCATGCGGATGTGTGTGGGGGGGGTGCCTGACGGGTGAATGACAGGTGCGGCGATACCCGATGGTATCTTGGGGTGCTCTGGCTGGCCTGTCCTACCTGTGTGTTTGCGGCAACCTGTGTGCACGTCGCCAACTCGCCCCTGCAGCGGCAGCTGCAACCGCTGGCCCCGCAAAGATAGCTGCGGCCCTGCTCGCTCGCCGGCTGATACATTACAGGCGCTAGTGCCTCAATCCCTCAATCCCTCAATCCCCGCTCCACGTGTGCGTTCCGTTCCACCCCGCCACCTCCCGTCCGTCAGGGTATCGACATTGCGCTCATTCACGACATGCTTGTCACGGAGCACTACTATGTGTTGGTGATGGGCTCCATCCGCCTGGACCCGATCAAGTTCATAACCCAGGTGGGGGGGGAGGTGGGGGGAGGAGCCGCAGGTCGGGTCGGGGCGGGGGCGGGGCTGAGGAAGGGGACGGCAGCGGAGTAACCGGGGGGGTGGTAATGGTGGTGGTGGTGGGTGGGGGTGGGTGGGTCCGCGATGGGCGGGTGGGTGGGTTCCTGGGTCCACAGGAAGTGCACGTGTCGGTCTGTGGATTCGTCTTCATTTGTGGGTTTTGTGCGGCTCTCCGCACCCAGCCGCCCAGCCGGGACCCTGTACCCGCCGGGTGCTGTATGGTCCTATCCAATCACGGACAGGCCCCGAACGTAAGCCCTCCTAACCCACTTTTCCCTCCCTCTCTCTCCTCCCTTCCTCCCTCCCTCCCTCCCCTGCACGTAACCCCGGCTCCGCTCTGGCCGCGCAATGCTCTGCTCGGCTCGACTCGAATCTGCGCGTCTCGTCTCGTCTCGTCTCCCCCCGGCGCCCAGTACGCTGTGGGCAGGTGCTCCATCGCCGAGGTCATGGTGTTCGACCCCGCCCAGCCCACACGCATCATGATGTTCCCCAGGCCCGGACGGCCCAGCGGCAAAGGTAGGGGCCGGCCGCCTCGCGGGGTCGCGGCGCGGCGCAGCGAGGCACGGCTTGAGGGGCGTTTGCTCTCGCCCACGACAGGGCTGCTGGGGGGTTGCACTTGTCCGGTTATGGAAGTGGACAGCGAGCGAAGGGGAGCACGGATGAGCCAGAACCGAAGAACCTGCTGGCAGGGCTGGGGGACGCGCCTGGGGCTTGGCGGCGGCTGTTTGTGCTGCAGGGAATGAACCGTTTGTGCTTTTGCCGCTCAAGCCTGGAAAGCCCCCAGCCTCATTTAACCTCCCTGCCCGGCCCCTCTCTCGCCCTGGACCTAATCTCCCTGCCCGGCCCCTCGCCCCTCTTGCTCCCTTGCACCCCTCCTTATCCTGCTGCCCCTCCTCCTCCTCCTGCTCCTCCTCCTGCTGCTCCTCAGCCCTGGCTCCCCGCGTCCTGACCACGGACCCCATGTTCGTGTTCCACAACGTCAACGGATGGGAGGTGGAGACCGCGGAGGGGCTGCCGGTGGTGGTTCTGGACTGTGTGGCCTGGGACGAGGTGTCGTTCGCCATGGAGCTGTTTGACAAGGACAGCAGGCGGCTGGAGGGCTTCGTGGGTGAGTCGGTCGGTCGGTGGGGCGGTGGAGCGGAGTGGGCGGCCCGGGAGGGCTCGAGGGCTCTGTGGGGAAGGGATCAGGGGAGGGCCTGGGCTTCTCCTGCGCTTACCGGTGGCTGGCTGCTGCTCACTGCTCGTCTTGCGGTCGCTTAAGAAGGGGGAGGGGGCCCTGGTGGGGATCCTAAAGCGAGTTGGCATGGCGGTAAACAGAGCGGCGAACCCCTCGTGGGCCTTGTGGGCCTGGTGACGCAGGGGCCTTTGTGCTCGCGACGCCGGCACCCCGCAGCAGCGGCGCGGCAAGCCCCGCTCCCCCCTATTCGGGCCGCTCTTCACTCCTCTTCCTTGTCTCTTCTTCCTTACCTGCCGTACCTCGACTGCTCTGTCCTCATTTACTACCGTACCTCGACTGCACTGCCCTCACCCCCCTCGCTTCCTTCCCCGGTCCTCCCTTCACACAGGCGGCGCGCGCATGCAGCTCACCCGGCTCACCTGCGACCTGCGCACCGGCGCCGTGCAGCGCCGCAAGCTGCTGCAGCGCACCGTCGAGTTCCCCGGCACCGACCCGCGGGTCACCAGCCGACCGCACAGCGTCGCCTGGTTCATCGCCGACGCCGTGGACCACCCCGTCCTGTGGGCCCCCGCCCAGGGCATCGTCCGAGTCGAGGTCGACCCGGCCCTCACCCTCAGCCCATACCACTCCCGCGCCGCCGCTGCCACCACCGCCGCAGGCGGCGGCGGCGGCGGCCGTGGGCAGCGGCTCTCGCCGCCGAGGCCGGCGCCCTGCGCCGTCCGCGGCTCCGCCGCGGCCGCCGCCCCCGGCGTCGCCGTCGACGCCTGGTACTTCGGCGAGCGGACCTTCCCTGGAGAGCCCATGTTTGTTCCGCGGCCGGGCTCGTCCAGGGAGGGCGACGGTTGGCTGATTGTGGCGACGCACAACGCCGACACGGAGAAGGGCGACGTGCACATCTTTGATGCGGAGGATCTGTCGGCCGGTCCGGTGGCGACGCTGCACCTGCCGCACCGCCTGCCGCTGGGGTTGCACGGCGCCTGGGAGGGGGTCTACCGGGGCCCCGACCCGGAGGATATGGCGGTGCCGCGCTGGCAGGAGGTGGGAGCCGTACGGCGGCTGTGAGCTGAGGTGAGGTGAGGTGAGGTTGGGCGCTGTGGATGGACAGAAGACGCCGCTCGCATCGCACTAGCGCACTAGCCGAACTGAGCGACGTGCTCAGCGGTAGAAGGCCGCGGGCGAGGGCTGCGCGGGACAAGTGGAGGGGAGAGATCCCCAGCGGCTTTCGCATCGGGGTTTCGGCTGGGTTGACGTCGTAGCTGCGGTATCGGCGCTGCGACTGGGTGCAAGGCGGGCTTAAACAGCTAGGATGGAGCGTGGGTTTGGATTGGAGGAAAAGCTGCCGGAGGCCGTGGCGGGGGAATACTGGAAGCGGCGAAACTGCTGTAGTTGGGAGGCAAGGGAGGACTGGGGACAGCCCCGCTCCCAAACCTCTTGATGCCAATGCATTTCGTTTCAAAGGCACTAAAAAGGCACTAAAGATGTTAAGAAGCGACGAGGTTGTGAGGCCGGCGTGCTTTGGCGAGTAGCCCAGCGGTGTGTCTGAGCGGCGGACCGTTTTATTAGCAGTGGACTCCAGGGAGGATCGCCAGTCGTGCGTGAGTCTGTTGCGCCGTCGGCGGTGTTGTTTTTGGGGAATGCGTTTGGACGGCCGAACGCTGCTGGAATTGGAGCAGATCGCATGTCCCGGCCGCTACGTGCGGGCTGACGCATGCGCGGCTGGTTTGCTCGGCTTGGTTTGACGCTGTCCCCGAAGAGCATTCTGCCGAGAGCTTGGCTTGTTTTGGAAGCCCGAGAGGAGAGAGTGGCCACGGTACAACGGCCGAGAAGAAAACCACCAGCGAACGCGGGTTATGTGCATGGCAGGGAAATTTGCTGGCGAGGCGTTGGGGCTCGGGGGAGGCAGGGATGTCTTACTACCGGGCCCGCTGGACGCGCCAAGCCGCGGATCTGGGGCGCTTGCCGACCCGCCGTTGTTTGGCCACTGGATTGGACTGATTGGCGGGGTGACAGGGCCCGGGAGCGGCGGCCGCCGGGAAGGACGTCCGCGGCCGCGTGTTTTGCCGGGCGGGCCGGAAAGTCGATGGCTTGTGAGTGTGATGTATACGGTAGGTAACGGTGCATGGAGTTGTGTGCTGGCGCTGATTCATAGCTGGGCAATTCCATGACGCCCAGGCTCAAAAGGTGCCTTCATTTGTCAGTGTCAGTGTATATGATGATGTATTCATTCGGGATAAGGAATTAAGGATCTTGTTGTCAGGGGAAGTGTGGGGAAGTACGTGAGGGGGTGTGCACCTTCCCCAAATTGGACAAGGGTGAGAGGTGCGTGTGTACGTGTTTGCACGCTCTGTCTGTTGAGAGACGGTGAAGCCTTTATTTCGCGGCCCAGCTTGCAATCAAGCACCAGCGGAGGCTTGACTCTTACCCGATGACTGTACGACTGTACGATCAGTACAGCGAGATGTAGCGTCTGTACGAGGGAATCCGCCGGCTCAGGGTTTCCCGCTTTGGCCGTTTGTGTCGCGTGAAATAAGACCTTTCTCGTCGATTGGGGGCAGCATCCCCACATCGACGTGTACCGTAATTTCATGTTCGCACCGCCGCCCCTCGGGGCCACATTCGGTGTCTGGATACCGTTTGGAATGGGGAGGTGTGGGGCCGAAGTGCATCCGGCTCAACTATTCGGTTTGTTGTGGTGGTTATGCACAGACAGACGGTGAAGGCGTGGGGTTGGGGCTTCGGGGCCGGCCGGCCGGCCACGGTGAGAGACGGGTGGCCATCTTGCCACACTACTGCGGTAGGCGCAGACAGCGCTTCTTTCATGTATACTGTCCTAAATGTGTGTGCATTGTCCTTCATTCATCCGGCTATGCCTTGTTTGGGGCTGTAGTGCTGTTGGCTTTACCGCACCTGGAGTTGCGTTTGGGTGTTTGAGGGTTTCTTTCCCGCGTGTACGATTTCCGCTGTCCTGCAGTGCCGGCGGGCGGTGTTGATTAGCTGCTGGCTTGGCTGGGTTTGAGTGCCATCCCGTTGATTCTTGTGTGTGGTTTGTCGGTGCTCTGAGCCTTCTTTTCTTTCTAGCCGTGTTCCCGGACGGCGACGCGAGATACCGTACTTTCTGGATGTTGGTCGGCGTTCTGTTTCGTCCTGCGGTATGTTGTTTCGCGGGTGTGCTCAACGGTTAAGCGTCTGTCAACCGCCGCAATGACCAATGCGTGAACTGTTTCATAGCCTCAATGAGAAAGTGCCCATGTCAGGGTGGGGCGCGGCGTTTCTGAAGGTAGCGGTCATGGGCCGGCTGCCGCTCCCCGGTGCACCCTTGGCGAGTTGGGCGGGGCTGTGCGCGTTCCAATCGTTTGCGGAGTCACGGGTTTGTGGAGTCACGGTGGAAACGGATCCTGACCGACGGTTGAGCTGACAGCTGAGGGCCGTCGTGGGCTACCTAGCCCTGCCAACTTCGGTAGCCGTGACGCCACACGGAACGACGGTGCGTGATTTGCGGTGGTGGACCCAGATCGCACGTGTTGCTGTTTGTGCCGCTTTCTGTTGCAGCTGCAGTGTTGGGCCCTGGGACTCGTGTCTCCTGTTTAGGCTCCCCAAGGATGCAATGGGTGGTGCATATCAGCGGTGCTGAACTCCTCGATCCAATCAGCGCATCGAGGATGCCAAAACCCAAAAGATCCAATCTTTGTACTGGCTGTCAAAGTCAGCAAAGCGCCCGGCCCCTCCGTGGGCCGTATTGACTGCTACGACATCTCTTCGTATATGAGTGTTGCTCACTCACAACATGGTTTTTGTAATGCCCAAGTGCGGCCCAAGGGCCGAGCCTCTGCAAGCGATCAATGAATGGCTCAACCCCGTTCGCAGTACGGCTGACAGGGCTAGTAGCCCACGGCTGACAGGGCACTACCGTGTCCGAAACTAGTTTCGAGATTGCAGGCAGCCAAGATACGACGATGACGTACGTAGTGTTCAGTTGAAACTTGCACGGCCGCAGCGCGAGGCTGCCCGCAGTCTTTTGGATCCGAAGGAACGCCGATGCATACCGCACCTGCTACCGTACTTTCAGGTTTGTGACAATGCCGAGCCATGTTGCAAACAGCGCATGGATCTCAAGCCCCTACCCTTAGCATCAGCCTTCTTATTACGGCGAGCCCTGCTACAGCTCCCGGGCAACATACGGCAACATACGCTTAAGTGGTGTCTCTCCCTTTCTTGGTTGCCGATGCTTGCTGTCCGAGGGTACGCCCTACATGTGACCGTTCCAGGTAGAGCCTAGGGCATCTAGGGTTGCTTGGGCTCTCCCTCTCCCCGGTTTTGGGGTCCGACTGCGACAGCCGCTTTCGCTTGTTACAGTGGGCTCCAGACCCTCAGGAGGTTCGTGCGAGCGGACCGGCTGGCCGTGAATTGCAGCGGAAACGACCAGGAGAAGCGCGGCCAATCAACGAGGCAAGACCGCAACGGACCGCACAACTCTGTTAGGCACCCAGAGTGAGTGTTAGGCACACCCCGCCCGTCAAACCCACCCTAATTGTTATAATGAAGTTGTAACTAACCATATGCAGCCAGGTATGGCTGGATGGTTGGATGCGCTGTAGTTGGGCAGGGGTCGGGGTCTGGGGTCACAACCACGGGTGTCGTTGTTTCAACTCGTACACTCAGTCAGCTCACATGTCGTACAGTCGCACTTTTTCTGGAGACACTGCATCGTAGCATCGAAACGTTCCACATACAACAGCAATTGCAAAGGCCCAGGCAGGATTATATTGTTGCCATTTGCCCGGAATCTAGACTAGGCTTATTTTGGGTTCCTTTTGCGCGGCTTGTTGTCCGCGATCATAGCGCGCTGCTTGAACCTCAATGTAAGGACGATAGTAAAGTGCCCCCACTTGTGGGCTGACCTCTCGTCGATAACTATTCGCGCGTTTTTCGTCGAGCATGGCGACCTGCGACGCCACGCTTATGTTTCTGCACGAGGCCTTCGTGACCTTTAGTGGTAGGAAGAACGTCATACTGCTGCTGCGCTGGGCGAAATCTTGGACAGACTGTCCATCTATCCATCGACTCGCAGAGGTGCTGACCAACGAGGGCAGCAACTGGGAAGCATGCAAGCTGAAGCTTCAACAACTGCAGGACCAATGGCATCAAAAAGGTCTTTCAGGGTGCGATGCCGGTCAGTCCGTCAACCCCCGATATCCTGCTTATCTGACACTCCCCCACCGCGTGGTCCTGCGCCTTCTCCAAACAGGGCAAAGGCCCTGAACGTCATCACGCAGTATCAATCACAGATCAAATGGCAGGTATACCATCAGCAGACCCCAAAACCCAAATTATTGCGGCCAGAGCAGCCGACGCCACGGCCTTTCTGTGCAGGACATGCCGCCCGACCACTTCAACAGGTTCTACCGCTTTGTCTTCCACATCTGTCGCGAGCCTGGGAAGCGCAACATTCAGGTCGGTCGGCAAGAGCCAGTCCCTGATTTTGCGCTTGTCCGGGCTCACACAGTACGGCAGGGCGCGTGCACTTGCGCCCCAGACGTAGCCTGCTTGGATGCGCCATGTCCAATTCTCCAAAGCTCGGTATTGGCCATGAAGGCGTTGTTGTCTTTCGGTATACCCCTGGAAAGCTTGCCGCGCCGCGGGCTGTTGCTTCAACCTCGCACCGCTTTACAAACCGCTTGCCGTCACGGCCGCCGCCGCCATCGCTGGATGCGATGCAGATGGATGTTGCGGTAGCTGCCTGGCGCCTCGTCCTGCCCGGTCGCTTTCGGCTACTGGAGCGGTGGTGCACTTTCACAGCCGCCAGCTCTGCTGTGGTCGTGACACAGGACCTGTGGCGTCAGGTGGGTGCGGGCCGGACAGGGACGGGTGGTGCACGGTGCCGGAACCCGCGGTGGCGTCAGCCGCCCAGAAAGGGGTGTGGGTCCACGGATGGAAGCGGGGACCGGCCAAAGCATTTTGCACAGGCATTGAGGTACGCTGCCAAGGCATGATCAGAGCACGCCTGAACCAGACATGCCTCACCCCGTGTATCATGGGCCAACGAAGGCCCTTCCACGGTTCTCATGCGGCAACACGTCCGGTCTGGCCCAATTTCCAGCTGACTGGGGAAGTGCCATGAGTGCGTGCATGCGTGCGTGATTCATCTGAGTGTTTCTCCCGGGGCCTTTGCGGCACCGCGGCTGTCCAATCCGCCACTATCTCTATTACCCACCAATCAAAGGTGCTGGACTTCAGCCGCACCGTGCACGAGGACCTGTCCAACTTTGACTCGGCCGGGTCGTGGGCAGTGCTGCTAGACGAGTTCGTGGAGGAGATGCGCACGTCGCGGCGCAGGTCGTACACCTCGGCCCCCGACGGCGGCGCCGGCGCCAGCAACGACCGGCTCGCGCGCCAGGCGTCGTCGGGGACCGACCTCGCAGCGCTATTCACGAGTGCCGCCGCCGCCGGCGGGCATTCCGGCTTCGGAGCCGTCGGCGGCGACGGGGACGGCGGCGACGCCATGGGCTGCCCATCCTTCATGGCGAGCATATCGCCCCGATGCGGCAGCAAGCGGCGGGGCCCCGATGTGGATGTGGTCGCGGAGCAGCTGTCGGCGATGCCGCTAGGGGCGGGCCAGCACCACCCTGGCACCGCCGGGGGACATGGGCATGGGCAGGGACCCGCGGGTCTGCCGCCTGTGCGCCCCTGCGGCCAGCCGCAGGCGCAAGCATCTTCAGCCTACGGCTACAGCCTGGGCACCATGCCATACGGCGGCACGGGGTCCTACCATCGCGGCAGCAGCAGTCCCGACGGCATGGCAAAGCGGCCCTGTCTCGACCGGCACCCGCAGTACCCGCAGCAGCAGCAGCAGCAGGCCCAACAGCAGATGTACTCGTTAGGCAAGGTGGGGTATGTGGGCGGCGGCGGCGAGGGAGCGCCGGGCTTCATGTGCACCGTCGGCGGAGGCGGCGCCGGTGTTAGCGGCACCGGGGGGCGCACGCCCAGCGGCGGTCAGCCCATGTCGTGCTCCACGGGCTCACTGGACAGCGACAGCAGCCAGGGCGGCCCGGCGGGATCAGCGGGCATGGACTACTGGCTCCCGGTGCGTGCGGACGGGGGCGGGGGAACTTTAAGACCAAGGACTGCGGTTAAGATTTAGGAGTGATGTGGAACGATCGTGTTACGGCGTTACTGGAAATGGCGCCAGGGGTTTAGAGACCAGCGGAACTGGGCAGGGGGACGTATAGTCGAGCCGAGCCGAGCAACCGGGCGTGAGGTTGACCCGGGCTGAGTGGTTGACCCGGGTGCAAGTCCGACCGCATGACCTCACCTATGACCTCACATGATCTTACATGCTGTGCTGTGCACCCGGTCGCAACCTTCGCTCCGGACCTTCGCACCGCACTTTTCGCTGTGCTCCTGGCAGGAGTGTGCTGGCATGAGCACGAGCATGAGCATGCAGGAGCAGCAACAGCAGCAGCTCTGTCAGCCCCAGCACTGCCAGCAGCGCCGAGCCATCAAGGCACGGCGGTCCGGGCTCTCGGATATCGTCAAGTCCGCCGTCACGGATGCCCTGGGCTTCTAGCTGTCGTTTTCATTTCGGCAGCGGCGGCGACTGCGATGACGGCGTGTGGGCTTTTGCCGACGGCCGATGTTCAAATTTGTGGGCCCGTTCTGCGTCAAATTTTTGTTTTTTGGGGAGGGACGGTTGGCGGCGGCCGAAGACAGGAAAGACACAAAAGAGAATTTGATATACGGTACTATTGGGTTTACAACATGCAGTGACATGATGGGGCTGTAGTGCCGCTCACTAGCTGGGAATGACTAATGAGTAGTACCTGTTTCGGAGGTCAAGGCGCCTCGGACCCGCCGTTGCCGCACGCCGTGGGGCTTGAGAGGTAAAGCTTGGGACGCCTGGTGCCGGGAGCACCGCGGAAGGGGCTTTTCATTCGGTTTGCGTCGTTTCACTTGGCTCGAGCCGTGCCCCACATGGCTTAGTGCAATGTGGGCACCACCTCGCGATACGGCTGCCGCCTGCTGCTCGCCGCATTCGAAGGACACGTGCCGAAGATTGTGGTGGTCACGGATGGCGGGACACATGCGAGATGCCCTGCAAACATCGTTAACTGTGTTGTGTGTGGTCACACTGCTTTCTGTACATAGCGCTCCGGTGGGTCCTGCCGGCGGTTGGTTTGGTGGCCTTGAAAGGCCGCCGCGCAGTCGTGCGGTTTATGTTTTCTTGGCTTTGGGTGTCGACATACCTTCCGGTATCATAGCTGTTGGGGACGGGTCACGCGTGGTGATGTGTGTGTCGGCATCGAGGGCATCGCGTGGCGCATCCAGTTCAGACGTGTCACATTGCCGTGAACAGGTTGGGTGGTGCCTCCTTAAAAGAGAGATGCGCGGCGAAACGGATGCAGATGGACTTGAGACTTGGCTGAGTCACGTGCCCAGACCAGGCTGGCTGTTGAGAGAAGCCGAGAGAAGCATGCCGATCCTGCAGCCAGCGCATCAGGTTCTGCGCTTTCGTACGCGCACGGGGCATTCAAAAATGTCACACACCTCATCGTTTCCGCCGTAGTGGTATCAGCTGCTGCTGCCGGCGGAGTGAAACAGCAGCCAGCTGCGGGACTAAGCTGCACGAGGCAACCAGCCCCGTAACGGGCGGTATCCAACATGCGCTGGGCGGAGCGGCGCGGGCTGCAGGAGCTGGTGTCGTACCTGAAGTCGTACCTGCTGCAGCACCGCAAGGAGGTGAAAAACGCAACACGGAACTCGCTCCCCACCTCCACCACCACCACCACCACGCCATCCAACTGCTACCGTCACCCGTTATACCAACGAGAAGCCCCACCGCGCCAGCCTTTCATCGTAGGCGCCCAGCCGCACGCGGAAACGGAAACGCTCTGCATACGGAAACGGAAGGATACGCCGAGGTGCCTGGGCCCCTCACGTTGTTGCGGTTAAGGCTACTGGCACCAGCGGCCCACACCAGCCATCCACAAGCCACGTCGGCCGGGGGAGAATGGACACTGTCGGTTGGGACCGCAGGGCAGTCGGTTGCCCAAGAGGCCCGGGGCTCAGGGATCCCCCGACTGCTGCGGTCCCAACCGGACTTCCCTTCCCGCGAACCGTGCATGGCATGGCATGGTATGGCGTGGACATCACGCGTGGCGCTCGTACGGCAGTATCATCCGCCGCAGCCCCATTCCGCGCAGCACCGGCACCGCGTCCGAGGAGACGCTCCCCATCGGAACCATGTACAGATCCTGGAGGGGGAGGGCCATGGTAGGCATGGAGGAGATAAGCGGGGCTGGGGCTGGGAGGGGGGACGAAGATCAAAGAGAACAGCCCGATGGTGGGAGGTGCTGAAAACAGTACCAATTCACAACTGTGCCCACTATTGGGACTGTTGCGAGATGCGCAAAGCCGGCAGCTCAGTTCCCGGGTATCAACTCGCCAACGGTCGAAGTTCCAGCATTCACACTATTAACGTGCCCTCCCCGCCTTTCACGGCGGCCGCCGCCGTAAGCAGTCCTCCCAATGACACGCGCAGCCCAGCCCGACCATGTCTGCCACCCAGGACCCAGCCTTGCTGCGCTCTTCCATCCCTCCCTCCCTCCCTCCCTCAAGCCGCCGCAGCCCCCTCCCGCGCTGCGCAACCCACCTCAAGCCCCCGGACGTGTCGCGCCAGTGCCTCCGCATCCAACCGACCCAGCCGCAGCCCGCTCAGCGTCAGCCGCCGCAGCGACCGCAGCTTCCCCAGACTGGCCAGCCACGGCGCGTGACCGCCGCCGTCAGTACCGCCGTCACTGCCGCCGTTGGCGTCAGCCCAGCCGACGGGGCCCACCAGTGCGTTGCGCTGCGGGGTCTCATTCATAATTCGCAACACGGACAGATCGGGGCAGTGGACCGCCAGCTTGGAGATACCCATCCCCAGCGCCAGAGCAGCCTCCGGAAGCAGCCTCGCGGCGGCGGGCTGGTCGACGTCACCATCGGCGATCTCCAGCTTTGGGTTTCGGAGCACCAGGGAGCCGAGGCCCGGCGGCAGTTGTAGCGCCGCCAGCGCCGCCAGCGACACCCCGCCCAGTCCGCTGTAGCGCGCCGTCAGCTGCTGCAGCCGCGGCGGCAGCGGCAGCAGCAGGAGCTGCAGCTGCTGTTGCTGCTGGGGGGAGGTAGCGGCAAGGCGGCCCGCGGGCATTCTGCCAGCTGGTCTTGCGGCCGCGGCGGCGGCGGCGGCAGCCACGGGTGGCGGTGGCTGTGCGCCCCCGCCGCCCTGCTCCGCCGCGGCGGCGGCCGCCAGCGCCACCGCCGTCAGCGGCGCCTCCGTGCGGAATTTCTCTACGCTCAGGGAGGTGAGGGAGGTCGACGGCGCCAGGGCGAACAGGGCCTCCGGGTCGCACTCGAGCCGCCGCCAGGACAGCTCCGACAGCCTGGGCAGGCCCGCCAGGCTGTGCAGCATCCCCAGGCGCCACTCGGGATGCGGCAGGCTGCCCGCCTCACCAAGATCCACGCTGCTCAGTCGCGTCAGCGCGCTGAAGCCGCGCGCCAGCGCCGCCGCCGCGGGCGTCGCCACCGCCGCCGCCGCCGCCGTCGCCGCGTCGTCGCCGTCGTCGCCGTCGTCGCACGACGGCAGCCGCAAGTCCAGGCTGAGCGAGCGCAGCTGCGTCAGGCGGGGCAAGGCCTCGCACACGGGCACGATCGGCGGCAGCAACACCTCGCCGGCGCCGGCGGCGGAGCCGCCGGCGGCGCCGGTGCCGGCGGGCAGAAGCAGGGTGAGGTGCTCGAGGTTGGGACAAGACTCCAGCGCCGGCCCGAGGTCCGCCGGCCAGCTTCCGGCGCCGCCGCTGCCGCCGCAACCCTCCAGGGCCAGGATCCGGAGGGAGCTTCGAGTGGAGAGCACGAGGGAGGGCAGCGCGGGCAGGTGCGCGCAGCCGGTCAGCCGCAGCGACGCCAGGCCGGGAGAGGCGGTCGTCACGGCTGCAGCCGCGGCGGCCGTCAGGTTAAAGTGCTGCGCCGCGAGCTGGGTGACGCTGCTGGCGCCCGCGGCGAGGAAGTGGTCCAGGGCTGCCATCCTGCGAGGTGCGATGCGACGCCGGGATGGACGGGACGAAGGCGGCGGGGTGGTCGTGGAACGCATGGTGGGGGGCAGCAGAGGGCGCGAAGGGCAGTGTGGAGCGGCGTCAGTGCGGGCCAGGATTGCCTTGGTGGCTAGGGTGTGCAGCTCTGGCGCAGGCATGCGGGCGAGTTTGCGGGGCGGGGGGGGGACTGCGGTGTTATATGGCCGTTTTTAGCGGTTGGTGTCCCGACACGCCAGCTGAGCGCTACGCTGCAGGGCAGCAAACCTCGTCCGAGCACTGGCCGTTTAGCTGAGAGAGAAAAGAGGAAGAGCGAGGGGTACAGGAAGGGGTACAGCAGCGGCCTGATTGAAGCTGCTTGCCCCGGAAGAGGGCGAAACTGCCCTGCCGACTGCAAAAGTTGTAAAGGTCACCCTCCGGCGATCCCCATGCTGATAAAGAATAATGCGGCCACACGGGTTCGACAGCCCGGTAGGAGCCACAGTGGTCGCCTCCAGGGCTTGCCTCCCCGCTGCCCTGCCGCTGCGACGTCTTACCCGCGCTCCTGGGCGGCCGAGTCCCGCGGCTCCAGCCACAACGACAACCGGTCCGGTCGGCAGCCCCGGGCCAGGATGCCGACCAGCGCTGTTGACAGGTCATGCGGGGATAACATCTCTCTGTAAGGACCGGAAAAGGTTCGGGCGTGAATGGATGGCTCCTCGCGGTCGTGGGCCTCGCGCGCAGCGGTGCAGCAGAGGCGCAGCGCCCGGCGCGAGGGCGAGTCCAGCACCGGTCGAATCCATCGATAGACATCGTAGAGAGAGGCGGAAGGCTTCTCGACCGGAGAAGCGATGGCCGGCAGATCGTCGGTCATATTCCTGGTCACGAAATCAGTAACACAGCTATACTGATAATGATATGTATATACATATGTAGTGCGCAACCAGTTTTTGACAAGGGGTTGGTGTCGGCTTCCTTGAAGCCGGAAAAAGGGCGGAGCCCCGTTCAATCCGTACGGGTTAAGTTGAGTGCTAGGGCGGCGAGGGCGTGAAGTGTGAAAGTGTTGACATTCCTATAGAAAATACGAACTACGAACTTTTTCCCTTCCCTTCCTTCTAACACTTGCCCTTTTACTTCACATATCACACATCACACATCACACGCACGGACATGGGCAATCCTACAGGGCGGGGCCCCCCTGGGCGCTTCGCGCTGGGGCCCCGCCCAAAACGTAGCGCACAGGAAAGTGCGTCGATGAAGGTCCCGATAATATGGCGCGGTGTGTGGCGCGGTCAGTAACGACCGTTGTCGGTTGCGAAACGCGGAATCTGCAGTGCGAGGCTTACTGCACTGACAATCGGTACTCTACGCGGGGCCTATGGGGGTATATGTATATGGGACTATGGGGGACCATGGGCCTATGGGGATGTATGGGCCTATGGGGGTGTATCGGCCTACGGGTCGGCCTATGGGTCGGCATATGGTTCGGCCTATGGGTGGGCCTATGGGTCGGCCTATGGGTCGGCCTATGGGTCGGCAAATGGGTCGGCCTATGGGTCAGTCTATGGTTCGGCCTACGGTTCGGCCTACGGGTCGGCCTATGGGTCGGCATATGGGTTGGCCTATGAGTCAGCCTGCGGGTCGTCCTATGGGTCGGCCTACGGGTCGGCCTATGGGTCGGCATATGGGTTGGCCTATGAGTCGGCCTGCGGGTCGTCCTATGGGTCGTCCTATGGGTCGGCCCATGGGTCGGCCTATGGGTCGGTCAATGGGTCGGCCTATGGGTTCGTCTATGGGTTTGCCTATGGGTCGGCCTATTGGTTGGTCTATGGGTTTGCCTATGGGTCCGCCTATGGGTCGGCCTACGGGTCGGCCTATGGGTTGGCCTATGGGTCAGCCTACGGGTCAGCCTACGAGTTGGCCTACGGGACGGCCTAGGGGTCGGCCTAGGGATCGGCCAAGGGGCCGGCCTAGGGGTCGGCCTAGGGGTTGGCCTATGGGACGGCCTACGGGCCGGCCTATGGGTCGGTGTATGGGTCGGCCTATCGGTCGGCCTATGGGTCGGCCTATGGGTCGGCCTACGGGACGGCCTATGGGTCGGACTAGGGGTCGGCCTATGGGTCGGCCTATGGGTCGGCCTATGGGTCGGTCTATGGGTCGGCCTATGGGTCGGCCTATGGGTCGGCCTACGGGTCAGCCTACGAGTCGGCCTATGGGTCGGCCTATGGGTCGGCCTATGGGTCGGCCTACGGGACGGCCTATGGGTCGGCCTACGGGACGGCCTATGGGTCGGACTAGGGGTCGGCCTATGGGTCGGCCTATGGGTCGGCCTATGGGTCGGTCTATGGGTTGGCCTATGGGTCGGCCTATGGGTCGGCCTACGGGTCGGCCTATGGGTCGGCCTATGGGTCGGCCTACGGGTCGGCCTATGGGTTGGCCTATGGGTCGGCCTATGGGTCGGCCTACGGGTCGGCCTATGGGTCGGCCTATGGGTCGGCCTATGGGTCGGTCTATGGGTTGGCCTATGGGTCGGCCTATGGGTCGGCCTACGGGTCGGCCTATGGGTCGGCCTAGGGTTCGGCCTATGGGTCGGCCTATGGGTCGGCCTATGGGTCGGCCTATGGGTCGGCCTATGGGTCGGCCTATCGGTCGGCCTACGGGACGGCCTATGGGTCGGACTAGGGGTCGGCCTATGGGTCGGCCTATGGGTCGGTCTATGGGTTGGCCTACGGGTCGGCCTATGGGTCGGCCTATGGGTCGGCCTATGGGTCGGCCAATGGGTCGGCCTATGGGTCGGCCTACGGGTCAGCCTACGGGTCAACCTACGGGTCATCCTACGAGTCAGCCTACGGGACGGCCTATGGGTCGGCATTAGGGGTCGGCCTAGGGCTCGGCCTATGGGTCGACCTACGGGTCGACCTATGGGTCGACCTATGGGTCGACCTATGGGTCGGCCTATGGGTTTGCCTATGGGTTTGCCTACGGGTTTGCCTACGGGTCGGTCTACGGTATGAGTCGGCCTATGGGTCGGCTTATGGGTCGGTCAATGGGTCGGCCTAATGGGTATATGGGCGGATGGGGGTATATGGGCCTGTGGGGGTATATGGACCTGTTGGGTTATGTGGGCCCATGGGTGTATCTGGGCCCTTTCGGGGACTATGGGCATCCCACCACAATGCTGGGCTTTGCCGATGCGGCGAATCCCCGTCAAGCTGCTGCGGCACACAAAGTCTTCTCATCATACGACACGGTTTACGACTATGCACTGGCGGTGTGCTGCTGCTGCGATGTCTTACAACGTTGTAAGAGCAACCACGCTCCCTGTGTCCAAGAACCGTGTACAAGGTGTCAGTTACGGTTGCAGCGTAGAAGGGTTCTCTGCACAGAAATCATATTTATGGTAGGTGCGTGGGTGGCCTGGGCCGGATGAGAATCCGGCCGTTTGGTTGGCAGCGGTTTGGTTGGCAGTTCGTCCGCCCAATCGGGCCATGTCTGCTATTGGGACGACCAGCGGCATGCAGCCAAATTGCGATGTACCTCCTTAGGGTCGCAGTCAAAGCCTCTCCGAATACGCATCTACAGCGTGTGACAGCGCACAGAGCCACGCCTAACCGAGATACCCGAAGGACCCCAATAAAACCGCCATAACTCTTATCTTGAAACGTACCTTAGCTAACTTGCCACTCCCCGTCCTGCTAACGACACTCTCCCAATGTCAAGAATAACCCAGGTCAAAATATGCGCGGATGCCGAAATAATGGTAAAGCGGCCACAAGCGACGGAGAGAGCTTGCGACCGTGCCCCATGCGGGGTTGCACGTCCTGTGTCTGTACGGCCCGTACAGGGCGAGGGATTACTACAACTTCGCTGGGTTGGGCTGCATCTGTCATGTCACAGGCACAGACAATCTGCCTCCGTAAGAAACGAACATCACCAGCTGCCAGCGCCCCGCTCGGCACCGCTCGTCTACCCTTTTGCCAATTGGCAAAATGCGTGTGGCGGCAGCACCGCCGGCTCCAAATGTTAGCTCCCTCATTGCCCGCAAGGTCAATAATGTCGACCTCTTAAGAAGAACAGAACATGTGCCCCTGTCCGTATTCCTTATTTACGACAGCGTGACTAAACAGTGAGAAGTAACCGACCAAGAGCACCTCTATAAGAGCCTTACCAGAGGGGGCCGTCTGAGAAGGAACCTATCCGATAATCGTTTCCTAACCACGCCCACCATCAACCCAGCTACACAAACTCCCAAAACGCATGCCCGGCCTCAACTAGCGGTACGCGCCCACGCCTCCCGCAATGCACCCGCCGCTGTTACGCGCGCAGCCTCGTCATTGTGATGATGGGTTGGTCATCTGGCCCTACCTACCCTCCCTGGCAATGAACCCGCAATGGGCCGGCATCCCGCATTCCCGTTGCCCGTCACCCTGCAGGGGCCTAGACCTAGAAGAACACAGGGCCTAACGGCAAAACCGCCCGATGAACAGAGGGAGAGATACGCGAGAGGCACGCCAACCCTTCGGCTCCAGTCGCTCAAGCCATAAGCCGTCGACCAGAACCTCAGGTGGCGCAGCAGCAGTAACAATATCAAACCTGGTGCCTGATGCACAGCCACTCTTGAACCCCAACCAACCATCAGTACAGCCTACTCAGCACAACCTACATGCAGCCGTTCTCAAGCCGGGCGCGGCGAGGGCGACTTTTGCTCCGCCGCAGCGGTGCCTCCCGCCCCCGTGCCCACCGCCGCCCCCGCCGCTAACGGCCACACCGTCTCCGGTTGAATCGCCTGCGCCATCGCCGCTGCCTCCACCACCGCCGCAGCAGTTGCCGCCTGCTGCTGCTGCGGGTCCTGCTGCTGGCCCTGCTGCGCCGCCGCCTCAGCCGCCGTCACCTCCCAGGAGCGCGGGATGAGGCCCATGAGCTTGCCCAGCTTGCGCTTCATGCGCTTCCATACGCTCTTGCGCCGCCGCCGCTCCTCCGCTGCGGCGCTTCCGCCACCCGCGCCACCGCCAGGCGGCGCGGTGGCCACCGTGGCGCGCGAGGTGGCCGTGTCGCTGGTGGCGGCGTCGCTGAAGCCGTCCAGACCCGCCAGGCCCTCCAGTGCAGAGAGCGCCTCCGAGAGCCCGGCAAACGTGCTGGCGCCGTCGACGCCCGAGTAGGCGACGGACGACGCCGCGTCGCTCGCCCTCGTGCCGCCGGCGGCTCCAGCCTTCTTGCCGCCGCCCTTCAGCAGCGCCTTCAGCTTCTTGCCCAGGCCCTTGAACTTCGAGACAGACTTGGTTTCGGAGACCGGCGCCATGGCGCCATCCCTCACTGCCGCTGCCGCTGCAGCCTGTGCGCGCGCTGCCGCAATGTCGCTGTGGCTGACGACGACCGAGGGCCCGGCGGCGGCGCCGGCGGAGCTGGTCGCCGCCGCTGAAGCCCGGCGGCCTGGGTCCGCGCCCAGGGCTGAGCTGAGCTGTCGGGCGACGACGGCGGCGGCGGCGGCGGCGGCGGCGACTGCCGCGGGATCAAGCCCCGGCAGCGACTGCGAGGCAAGACTGCGGCTGACGCGGCCCAGGGCCTCCGAAATGAGCGCCTCCTCCACAGTCGGCTCCAGCTCGCCGTCATCGTCTTCACCCTCGTCTGCCTCCTCATCCTCCTCCTCCTCGGCCTCGCCCCGTGCCTCGTGCGCCTCCTCGCCTTGGGCCTCCAAGTCGCGCAGCGCTTCGTACAGCCCGCGGGCGGCAGCGGCGGCGTTGGCTGTGTCGGCAGTCACGTCGGCGTCGGTTACCGGGCCGGTCGCACCACACTCCTCCTCCTTCTTCTCCTCCTCCCCCTTCTCCTCCTCCTCCCCCTTCTCCTCCTCCTCCGCAGCAGCAGCCGCACCCTCCTTGACATCCTCAGCCCCGTCCACATCACCCCCGTCGCTCGAAGCCGCGCGTTCTCCCTTGCCAACGCTGTCCGGCGTCACAGCCCCATCTGCCACCCCGACCGCACCGTCAGCCCCGCTACCGCCCTCTGCAACCCCCCAAACCTCATCCCCAGCCTCTGACTCCTCGCCCTTCGCATCCTCCTGCTCTTCCTCCATGTTCTGTAGCCCTGCCTCCTCATCCACTGGGACAGCGGCGCCTGCAGAGTTCAGCCCTCCGGCCTGACCTGACGGCTCCCTGGGCGGCGCGGGCAGCACTCCCGCCTGCTGCTCGGCCTGCGGGGCCCGGTCCGGCTCGGAAGAAGCTGCGGCGGCGGCGGAAAGGCCGTTGACGACGTCCAGTCCAGCAACGGCTACCACCAGCGGCGCCGCATCTCCCTCCTCCGTTTCCTTTTCCTGACGGCGCGGCGACTGCCGCTGCTGCTGCGATCGAGGCGCCTCCTCCACCTCCTCCTCTGGCTGCCGCTGCTGGTCCTCGCTCATCGGCGCAACCACACGGGCATCGGGCATCGGCTCGAGCGCTGTTGGCTCGACTAGCCCGGGACCCGACAGCGGCCCCTCAGCCGCCGCGGCCACATCTGCCTGCTGCGGTGCGTCTGTTGACTCCATTCCCTTCGGCTCTGCCTCAGGCTTCGCCGGCTCTGGCATACCTCTACCCGCTGCCTCGAATTCGGTCTGCCAGCCCGCTGCCGCTGCCAACTGCACGGCCCCGGACGCCGCGGGCGAAGCCACCAGCGGCGTCTGCGGCTCCGCGCCGCCGCACGCGGCCGCACCCTCGACCCGCGCCGCGCCCGCGTCCTCCCAATCCTGTTGATGTTTCTGCAGCAGCAGCAGCTCCCCCACCTCACTCTGCGGCGACTGCCGGGTCGGCAGCTGCGGACTAAGCTCACGCTGCGCGGGCCCCATCACGCCCGAGGCAAGCTGGACGCTGTCGGCCGAGGCCCGCAGTTCGCGATCCGCCGCAGAGTCAGCGGCGGAGGTGCAGGGCGTGTCATTCGCCTGGGGCAGGTGCGGCTGCTGCGGCGGAGACGCCCACGGCGTCGCCGCCGGGGCCTGCATCGCGGGCGGCAGCGCCTGCCCGGCGGCGGCCGCGACGGCGCGTTCCGTCCCGTGGTGCAGCTCCTGCGGCGGCGACAGGCGCCGTTCGGACGCCGCCGTCACCGTCGCGGCTGTCACCGAGGCTCCGGAAACGGGCGAGGTCAGTCCCGGCGAGGCCAGTGGCTGAGAGCGCGCCGGCGAAGGCTGCGCATCGTCGCCGTCGTCCGAAGCGGCGGAAGCAGGCGCGGCGCCGATGAAGAGCGCGGAGAAGCGCCGCCGCGATGGCGCCGAAGAGCGCTCCTCCGGCACGTCCTCGTCGAGGCTGGCGCGCGACAGCCGCGGCAGCGGCCCCGAGGCGGGGGCAGCGGGCGCGCCCGCACCCGAGGCGCCTACGCGCCGCGCGGCGCGCAGCAGCCCCGACCCCGCGGCCGCGGCCTCGTCGTGCGAGCGAATGAGAGCCTGCATACGGCTCGAGCGGCCGAGCAGCCAGCTCGACATGGCCCGGGGTGTGCTGCTGATGCTGTTGCTGCCCCCTTCGGACGAGTCGACCGAGGCCCGCAGCGACGACGACGACGGCTGCCACTGCTCCACGCTGCGGCGTTCTAGGGCCGCCGCCGCGCGCGCGACGAGGCCGTCGGGGTTCCGCTTCACGGCGGCGGTGGTCTGCAACGGGATGCCGGGTGTGCCGACGGCGACAGCAGCAGGCGCCAGCTTGGACTCCCCCGCGGTGCCGGACACGTAGCGCGGCGCGAAGTGGGCGGCGGGGCGGTAGCAGGCGCCGCTCCTGGAGCTGCGCTGCAGAGACTGCTCCGAGGTCCGCGCCGCGTCCTCCTCGTCGCCGCCGGATGCCGCATCATCGGACACCGCGGCCACGGTGGGCAGCGAGGATGGTTCCGGAGCCGAAGCCGCGGCCGCCGGCGCTGCCTCCGGGGCCTGCAAGACCGGCTCGGCCCGGGGCGCGGTGGGCAAAGGCAACGGTGGAGGGGCGTCGCGAAGCGACGCAGCGCGGTCCGCGCTCCCACTGCCGCGAGCGGATGCCGCCGCGGCAGCCACGGATGCGGCAACGTTTACTGCCGTGTGTCCATCAGCGGCGGCGGCAGCGGCAGGCGCGCCGTCGCTGCCAGAAGCCTTGGGAGAGGCCGGCCCGGCAGAGGCCGGCAGGGTCAAGGATACGGCGTTGGCGCTGGCGCGGTTTGAGTGCGGCGGCGGCGGCAGGTGTGGCGAGCCGAAGCCCTCCTCACCGCTGCCGCTGTCGTCGCCGTTGCTGCTGCCCGCGACTCGCCGAAACGCGGGAGGAGTGATCACCTTGATACCTCCCGCCGACGCTGCACTGGGCCGTACTTGGGTTCCTGCCGTTGCCGTCGCCGCCGGCGGTGCTGTTACTGGCGCCGCCGCCGCTGCGACTGTTGCCGGCGCCGCCGCGCCAGCGCCCGTATTTGGCGATGCCGCTTCGCGTACCACTTCGGCAACCGGTTTCGGAGCCGACGCCATTGCGCTGCGCTCGGTCTGCGCGGACACCTGCACTGACCCGGCGGAGTCCAAATATGCGGCAGCGGAAGCGGAGGCCATACCCGCGGAGGGCACGCCGGATGCGGCCCTGGTCGCCTGTACCGTTCCCGCTGCTGGGGCTTCCGCCACCGCCACCGCCCGCTGCTCGAAGCTGCGCGCCATAGCCTTGGCTCGAGTGTTGGGCCCCGCGCCGCCACCGCTGCTGGCGGCGCTGCCGCCATTGGTGGCCCGACCGGTCGTTGGCACGACCGGCGGACGCGCAGCGGCGCCGATGCGCAAGCTGTTCGTCGAGCGAAGCCCGGCATCGCCGCTGCTGACAGCCGAGCTGCCGGGCCCCGCGGCAGCGGCACCGAGGCTCCCGACGGATGGCAGCTTGGACCTGCCGGCCGGCAGCCAGGCGCGCACGCTGCGTCCGGCCTTGGATATCGTGGATGCGACGCTGGCGCGGCTGCCGGTCGACTCGCCGCCGAGGGAGCCCGTCGAGGACGCGACAGATTCAGCGTAGCTGCTCCGCATCGACAGCGACGGCCGGGGGAAGGAGTGGCGCTGGGCCAGCAGGCCCCCGAGCGACAGCGGCGGAACGCCGCCGTGCGACGACTCCCGGCGCGTGGCGCCGGGGCCCGGCTCCTGTTGCTGCTGCTCCGGCTCCTGCTCGGAGACCGACCCGAAGAGCAACACGCGGGACACGGACAGCGAGGGCCGGGGCGAGTGGGGCGCGGAGGGCAGGGCGGAGAACGTTCGTGACACGCGGCTGGGGCTGTCCAGGCTGGGTGGCGGCTTGGGGATCCTGGAGAGCCGCCGCGGCGGGGGCTCAACAGCCGCCACCGCTGCCGCTGCTGCTGCCACGGCCGACGCGCCCTGGAACACGCCTTCGAGGGGCGGCTCCGGCCTGCAAAGGGGGGAGCATGACGGATTCATCAAAAGTAATACGGAGCGTTTGGTGTGTGGTCAATAAGATTCGCAAGTGCCCACAGGTGGTAAAGTGTACGGTGTGACCGACTGTCCGTCACATAGTTCCCACAAGCTTGCATGCCATGGACTTCCGCACACACACATACACACAGTCGCCCCCAACTATTCGCCCACCTTCCGGTGTCGGCCAGTGCTTCCATGGCCGCCAGCGGGAGAGGCGCCTCGGCCTCAGGGGCGGCACCGACCGACCGCCCAGCGACCCACGGGTCTGCAGACCGTCGCGTGTCACCATCGCCGCCGCAGCCCTCTTCCGCCGCTCTGCACGGGAGCTCCTCCACAGCACCCGTCTCATCCGTTTCATAATCGCCACTGTCTTCTTCCGTCTCGTCGTCGTCCTCCGCGCCAAGCTCCAGTCCTGGCACGCCGCCGCCCTCGCTCCAGCCGCGCCCGCCTGCACCGCCGCGGCCCGTGTGCTCCTGGGCGAGCAGCAGGTACACCTCGCCCTCCCCCTCGCCCTCGCGGCCGTCGTGATCCGCCAACGGCACCAGGGCGGAGGTGGCAGTGAGCATCTGCAGCGTCGCAGACGAGGTGGCGTCGCAGTCCAGCCGCTCGTTGTCGACCGAATGGCCGTCCGTGTCGGCGCCATCGTCGGCCCCGTCAGCGGCAGCGGGTCTGGCAGCCTCCTCCGCAGCCGGCGCAACGGCGGCTGGGCTGACAGCATCCTCCGCAACGGGCTCAGCGGCAGCGGGGCTGGCAGCCTCCTCCACAGCCGGCTCAGCGGCAGTGGGGCTGACAGCCTCCTCCACAACGGGCTCAGCGGCGGCTGGGCTGACAGCCTCCTCCACAACGGGCTCAGCGGCGGCTGGGCTGACAGCATCCTCCGCAACGGTCTCAGCGGCAGTGGGGCTGACAGCATCCTCCGCAACGGTCTCAGCGGCAGTGGGGCTGGCAGCCTCCTCCACAACGGGCTCAGCGGCGGCTGGGCTGACAGCCTCCTCCACAACGGGCTCAGCGGCGGCTGGGCTGGCAGCATCCTCCGCAACGGGCTCAGCGGCGGCTGGGCTGGCAGCCTCCTCCACAGCCGGCGCAACGGCGGCTGGGCTGACAGCATCCTCCACAGCCGGCGCAACGGCGGCTGGGCTGACAGCATCCTCCGCAACGGGCTCAGCGGCAGCGGGGCTGGCAGCCTCCTCCGCAACGGGCTCAGCGGCGGCGGGGCTGGCAGCCTCCTCCACAGCCTGCGCAACGGCGGCTGGGCTGGCAGCCTCCTCCTCAGCCGGCTCAGCGGCAGTGGGGCTGACAGCATCCTCCGCAACGGGCTCAGCGGCGGCTGGGCTGGCAGCCTCCTCCACAGCCGGCTCAGCGGCAGTGGGGCTGACAGCCTCCTCCACAGCCGGCGCAACGGCGGCTGGGCTGGCAGCCTCCTCCACAGCCGGCGCAACGGCGGCTGGGCTGGCAGCCTCCTCCTCAGCCGGCTCAGCGGCAGTGGGGCTGACAGCCTCCTCCACAACGGGCTCAGCGGCAGCGGGGCTGGCAGCCTCCTCCACAGCCGGCGCAGCGGCAGTGGGGCTGAGAGCCTCCTCCACAACGGGCTCAGCGGCGGCTGGGCTGGCAGCCTCCTCCACAGCCGGCGCAACGGCGGCTGGGCTGGCAGCCTCCTCCTCAGCCGGCTCAGCGGCAGTGGGGCTGACAGCATCCTCCGCAACGGGGTCAGCGGCGGCTGGGCTGGCAGCCTCCTCCACAGCCGGCTCAGCGGCAGTGGGGCTGACAGCCTCCTCCACAGCCGGCGCAACGGCGGCTGGGCTGGCAGCCTCCTCCACAGCCGGCGCAACGGCGGCTGGGCTGGCAGCCTCCTCCTCAGCCGGCTCAGCGGCAGTGGGGCTGACAGCCTCCTCCACAACGGGCTCAGCGGCAGTGGGGCTGACAGCCTCCTCCACAACGGGCTCAGCGGCAGCGGGGCTGGCAGCCTCCTCCACAGCCGGCTCAGCGGCAGTGGGGCTGACAGCCTCCTCCACAACGGGCTCAGCGGCGGCTGGGCTGGCAGCCTCCTCCACAGCCGGCTCAGCGGCAGTGGGGCTGACAGCCTCCTCCACAACGGGCTCAGCGGCAGCGGGGCTGGCAGCCTCCTCCACAGCCGGCTCAGCGGCAGTGGGGCTGACAGCATCCTCCGCAACGGGCTCAGCGGCAGCGGGGCTGACAGCATCCTCCGCAACGGGCTCAACGGCAGCGGGGCTGACAGCCTCCTCCACAACGGGCTCAGCGGCGGCTGGGCTGGCAGCATCCTCCACAGCCGGCTCAGCGGCAGCGGGGCTGGCAGCCTCCTCCACAGCCGGCTCAGCGGCGGCTGGGCTGACAGTATCCTCCGCAACGGGCTCAGTGGCAGCGGGGCTGGCAGCCTCCTCCACAACGGGCTCAGCGGCGGCTGGGCTGGCAGCCTCCTCCACAGCCGGCTCAGCGGCAGTGGGGCTGACAGCCTCCTCCACAACGGGCTCAGCGGCAGCGGGGCTGGCAGCCTCCTCCGCAACGGGCTCAGCGGCGGCGGGGCTGGCAGCCTCCTCCACAGCCTGCGCAACGGCGGCTGGGCTGGCAGCCTCCTCCTCAGCCGGCTCAGCGGCAGTGGGGCTGACAGCATCCTCCGCAACGGGCTCAGCGGCGGCTGGGCTGGCAGCCTCCTCCACAGCCGGCTCAGCGGCAGTGGGGCTGACAGCCTCCTCCACAGCCGGCGCAACGGCGGCTGGGCTGGCAGCCTCCTCCACAGCCGGCGCAACGGCGGCTGGGCTGGCAGCCTCCTCCTCAGCCGGCTCAGCGGCAGTGGGGCTGACAGCCTCCTCCACAACGGGCTCAGCGGCAGCGGGGCTGGCAGCCTCCTCCACAGCCGGCGCAGCGGCAGTGGGGCTGAGAGCCTCCTCCACAACGGGCTCAGCGGCGGCTGGGCTGGCAGCCTCCTCCACAGCCGGCGCAACGGCGGCTGGGCTGGCAGCCTCCTCCTCAGCCGGCTCAGCGGCAGTGGGGCTGACAGCATCCTCCGCAACGGGGTCAGCGGCGGCTGGGCTGGCAGCCTCCTCCTCAGCCGGCTCAGCGGCAGTGGGGCTGACAGCCTCCTCCACAACGGGCTCAGCGGCAGTGGGGCTGACAGCCTCCTCCACAACGGGCTCAGCGGCAGCGGGGCTGGCAGCCTCCTCCACAGCCGGCTCAGCGGCAGTGGGGCTGACAGCCTCCTCCACAACGGGCTCAGCGGCGGCTGGGCTGGCAGCCTCCTCCACAGCCGGCTCAGCGGCAGTGGGGCTGACAGCCTCCTCCACAACGGGCTCAGCGGCAGCGGGGCTGGCAGCCTCCTCCACAGCCGGCTCAGCGGCAGTGGGGCTGACAGCATCCTCCGCAACGGGCTCAGCGGCAGCGGGGCTGACAGCATCCTCCGCAACGGGCTCAACGGCAGCGGGGCTGACAGCCTCCTCCACAACGGGCTCAGCGGCGGCTGGGCTGGCAGCATCCTCCACAGCCGGCTCAGCGGCAGCGGGGCTGGCAGCCTCCTCCACAGCCGGCTCAGCGGCGGCTGGGCTGACAGTATCCTCCGCAACGGGCTCAGTGGCAGCGGGGCTGAGAGCCTCCTCCACAACGGGCTCAGCGGCGGCTGGGCTGGCAGCCTCCTCCACAGCCGGCGCAACGGCGGCTGGGCTGGCAGCCTCCTCCTCAGCCGGCTCAGCGGCAGTGGGGCTGACAGCATCCTCCGCAACGGGGTCAGCGGCGGCTGGGCTGGCAGCCTCCTCCACAGCCGGCTCAGCGGCAGTGGGGCTGACAGCCTCCTCCACAGCCGGCGCAACGGCGGCTGGGCTGGCAGCCTCCTCCACAGCCGGCGCAACGGCGGCTGGGCTGGCAGCCTCCTCCTCAGCCGGCTCAGCGGCAGTGGGGCTGACAGCCTCCTCCACAACGGGCTCAGCGGCAGTGGGGCTGACAGCCTCCTCCACAACGGGCTCAGCGGCAGCGGGGCTGGCAGCCTCCTCCACAGCCGGCTCAGCGGCAGTGGGGCTGACAGCCTCCTCCACAACGGGCTCAGCGGCGGCTGGGCTGGCAGCCTCCTCCACAGCCGGCTCAGCGGCAGTGGGGCTGACAGCCTCCTCCACAACGGGCTCAGCGGCAGCGGGGCTGGCAGCCTCCTCCACAGCCGGCTCAGCGGCAGTGGGGCTGACAGCATCCTCCGCAACGGGCTCAGCGGCAGCGGGGCTGACAGCATCCTCCGCAACGGGCTCAACGGCAGCGGGGCTGACAGCCTCCTCCACAACGGGCTCAGCGGCGGCTGGGCTGGCAGCATCCTCCACAGCCGGCTCAGCGGCAGCGGGGCTGGCAGCCTCCTCCACAGCCGGCTCAGCGGCGGCTGGGCTGACAGTATCCTCCGCAACGGGCTCAGTGGCAGCGGGGCTGGCAGCCTCCTCCACAACGGGCTCAGCGGCGGCTGGGCTGACAGCCTCCTCCACAGCCGGCGCAACGGCGGCTGGGCTGGCAGCCTCCTCCACAGCCGGCGCAACGGCGGCTGGGCTGGCAGCCTCCTCCACAGCCGGCGCAACGGCGGCTGGGCTGGCAGCCTCCTCCTCAGCCGGCTCAGCGGCAGTGGGGCTGACAGCCTCCTCCACAACGGGCTCAGCGGCAGCGGGGCTGGCAGCCTCCTCCACAGCCGGCGCAGCGGCAGTGGGGCTGAGAGCCTCCTCCACAACGGGCTCAGCGGCGGCTGGGCTGGCAGCCTCCGCCACAGCCGGCGCAACGGCGGCTGGGCTGGCAGCCTCCTCCTCAGCCGGCTCAGCGGCAGTGGGGCTGACAGCATCCTCCGCAACGGGGTCAGCGGCGGCTGGGCTGGCAGCCTCCTCCTCAGCCGGCTCAGCGGCAGTGGGGCTGACAGCCTCCTCCACAACGGGCTCAGCGGCAGTGGGGCTGACAGCCTCCTCCACAACGGGCTCAGCGGCAGCGGGGCTGGCAGCCTCCTCCACAGCCGGCTCAGCGGCAGTGGGGCTGACAGCCTCCTCCACAACGGGCTCAGCGGCGGCTGGGCTGGCAGCCTCCTCCACAGCCGGCTCAGCGGCAGTGGGGCTGACAGCCTCCTCCACAACGGGCTCAGCGGCAGCGGGGCTGGCAGCCTCCTCCACAGCCGGCTCAGCGGCAGTGGGGCTGACAGCATCCTCCGCAACGGGCTCAGCGGCAGCGGGGCTGACAGCATCCTCCGCAACGGGCTCAACGGCAGCGGGGCTGACAGCCTCCTCCACAACGGGCTCAGCGGCGGCTGGGCTGGCAGCATCCTCCACAGCCGGCTCAGCGGCAGCGGGGCTGGCAGCCTCCTCCACAGCCGGCTCAGCGGCGGCTGGGCTGACAGTATCCTCCGCAACGGGCTCAGTGGCAGCGGGGCTGGCAGCCTCCTCCACAACGGGCTCAGCGGCGGCTGGGCTGGCAGTATCCTCCACAGCCGGCTCAGCGGCAGCGGGGCTGGCAGCCTCCTCCACAGCCGGCTCAGCGGCGGCTGGGCTGACAGTATCCTCCGCAACGGGCTCAGTGGCAGCGGGGCTGGCAGCCTCCTCCACAACGGGCTCAGCGGCGGCTGGGCTGGCAGCCTCCTCCACAGCCGGCTCAGCGGCAGTGGGGCTGACAGCCTCCTCCACAACGGGCTCAGCGGCAGCGGGGCTGGCAGCCTCCTCCGCAACGGGCTCAGCGGCGGCGGGGCTGGCAGCCTCCTCCACAGCCTGCGCAACGGCGGCTGGGCTGGCAGCCTCCTCCTCAGCCGGCTCAGCGGCAGTGGGGCTGACAGCATCCTCCGCAACGGGCTCAGCGGCGGCTGGGCTGGCAGCCTCCTCCACAGCCGGCTCAGCGGCAGTGGGGCTGACAGCCTCCTCCACAGCCGGCGCAACGGCGGCTGGGCTGGCAGCCTCCTCCACAGCCGGCGCAACGGCGGCTGGGCTGGCAGCCTCCTCCTCAGCCGGCTCAGCGGCAGTGGGGCTGACAGCCTCCTCCACAACGGGCTCAGCGGCAGCGGGGCTGGCAGCCTCCTCCACAGCCGGCGCAGCGGCAGTGGGGCTGAGAGCCTCCTCCACAACGGGCTCAGCGGCGGCTGGGCTGGCAGCCTCCTCCACAGCCGGCGCAACGGCGGCTGGGCTGGCAGCCTCCTCCTCAGCCGGCTCAGCGGCAGTGGGGCTGACAGCATCCTCCGCAACGGGCTCAGCGGCGGCTGGGCTGGCAGCCTCCTCCACAGCCGGCTCAGCGGCAGTGGGGCTGACAGCCTCCTCCACAGCCGGCGCAACGGCGGCTGGGCTGGCAGCCTCCTCCACAGCCGGCGCAACGGCGGCTGGGCTGGCAGCCTCCTCCTCAGCCGGCTCAGCGGCAGTGGGGCTGACAGCCTCCTCCACAACGGGCTCAGCGGCAGTGGGGCTGACAGCCTCCTCCACAACGGGCTCAGCGGCAGCGGGGCTGGCAGCCTCCTCCACAACGGGCTCAGCGGCGGCTGGGCTGGCAGCATCCTCCGCAACGGGCTCAGCGGCGGCTGGGCTGGCAGCCTCCTCCACAGCCGGCGCAACGGCGGCTGGGCTGACAGCATCCTCCACAGCCGGCGCAACGGCGGCTGGGCTGACAGCATCCTCCGCAACGGGCTCAGCGGCAGCGGGGCTGGCAGCCTCCTCCGCAACGGGCTCAGCGGCGGCGGGGCTGGCAGCCTCCTCCACAGCCTGCGCAACGGCGGCTGGGCTGGCAGCCTCCTCCTCAGCCGGCTCAGCGGCAGTGGGGCTGACAGCATCCTCCGCAACGGGCTCAGCGGCGGCTGGGCTGGCAGCCTCCTCCACAGCCGGCTCAGCGGCAGTGGGGCTGACAGCCTCCTCCACAGCCGGCGCAACGGCGGCTGGGCTGGCAGCCTCCTCCACAGCCGGCGCAACGGCGGCTGGGCTGGCAGCCTCCTCCTCAGCCGGCTCAGCGGCAGTGGGGCTGACAGCCTCCTCCACAACGGGCTCAGCGGCAGCGGGGCTGGCAGCCTCCTCCACAGCCGGCGCAGCGGCAGTGGGGCTGAGAGCCTCCTCCACAACGGGCTCAGCGGCGGCTGGGCTGGCAGCCTCCTCCACAGCCGGCGCAACGGCGGCTGGGCTGGCAGCCTCCTCCTCAGCCGGCTCAGCGGCAGTGGGGCTGACAGCATCCTCCGCAACGGGGTCAGCGGCGGCTGGGCTGGCAGCCTCCTCCACAGCCGGCTCAGCGGCAGTGGGGCTGACAGCCTCCTCCACAGCCGGCGCAACGGCGGCTGGGCTGGCAGCCTCCTCCACAGCCGGCGCAACGGCGGCTGGGCTGGCAGCCTCCTCCACAGCCGGCTCAGCGGCAGTGGGGCTGACAGCCTCCTCCACAACGGGCTCAGCGGCGGCTGGGCTGGCAGCCTCCTCCACAGCCGGCTCAGCGGCAGTGGGGCTGACAGCCTCCTCCACAACGGGCTCAGCGGCAGCGGGGCTGGCAGCCTCCTCCACAGCCGGCTCAGCGGCAGTGGGGCTGACAGCATCCTCCGCAACGGGCTCAGCGGCAGCGGGGCTGACAGCATCCTCCGCAACGGGCTCAACGGCAGCGGGGCTGACAGCCTCCTCCACAACGGGCTCAGCGGCGGCTGGGCTGGCAGCATCCTCCACAGCCGGCTCAGCGGCAGCGGGGCTGGCAGCCTCCTCCACAGCCGGCTCAGCGGCGGCTGGGCTGACAGTATCCTCCGCAACGGGCTCAGTGGCAGCGGGGCTGGCAGCCTCCTCCACAACGGGCTCAGCGGCGGCTGGGCTGGCAGCCTCCTCCACAGCCGGCTCAGCGGCAGTGGGGCTGACAGCCTCCTCCACAACGGGCTCAGCGGCAGCGGGGCTGGCAGCCTCCTCCGCAACGGGCTCAGCGGCGGCGGGGCTGGCAGCCTCCTCCACAGCCTGCGCAACGGCGGCTGGGCTGGCAGCCTCCTCCTCAGCCGGCTCAGCGGCAGTGGGGCTGACAGCATCCTCCGCAACGGGCTCAGCGGCGGCTGGGCTGGCAGCCTCCTCCACAGCCGGCTCAGCGGCAGTGGGGCTGACAGCCTCCTCCACAGCCGGCGCAACGGCGGCTGGGCTGGCAGCCTCCTCCACAGCCGGCGCAACGGCGGCTGGGCTGGCAGCCTCCTCCTCAGCCGGCTCAGCGGCAGTGGGGCTGACAGCCTCCTCCACAACGGGCTCAGCGGCAGCGGGGCTGGCAGCCTCCTCCACAGCCGGCGCAGCGGCAGTGGGGCTGAGAGCCTCCTCCACAACGGGCTCAGCGGCGGCTGGGCTGGCAGCCTCCTCCACAGCCGGCGCAACGGCGGCTGGGCTGGCAGCCTCCTCCTCAGCCGGCTCAGCGGCAGTGGGGCTGACAGCATCCTCCGCAACGGGGTCAGCGGCGGCTGGGCTGGCAGCCTCCTCCACAGCCGGCTCAGCGGCAGTGGGGCTGACAGCCTCCTCCACAGCCGGCGCAACGGCGGCTGGGCTGGCAGCCTCCTCCACAGCCGGCGCAACGGCGGCTGGGCTGGCAGCCTCCTCCTCAGCCGGCTCAGCGGCAGTGGGGCTGACAGCCTCCTCCACAACGGGCTCAGCGGCAGTGGGGCTGACAGCCTCCTCCACAACGGGCTCAGCGGCAGCGGGGCTGGCAGCCTCCTCCACAGCCGGCTCAGCGGCAGTGGGGCTGACAGCCTCCTCCACAACGGGCTCAGCGGCGGCTGGGCTGGCAGCCTCCTCCACAGCCGGCTCAGCGGCAGTGGGGCTGACAGCCTCCTCCACAACGGGCTCAGCGGCAGCGGGGCTGGCAGCCTCCTCCACAGCCGGCTCAGCGGCAGTGGGGCTGACAGCATCCTCCGCAACGGGCTCAGCGGCAGCGGGGCTGACAGCATCCTCCGCAACGGGCTCAACGGCAGCGGGGCTGACAGCCTCCTCCACAACGGGCTCAGCGGCGGCTGGGCTGGCAGCATCCTCCACAGCCGGCTCAGCGGCAGCGGGGCTGGCAGCCTCCTCCACAGCCGGCTCAGCGGCGGCTGGGCTGACAGTATCCTCCGCAACGGGCTCAGTGGCAGCGGGGCTGGCAGCCTCCTCCACAACGGGCTCAGCGGCGGCTGGGCTGGCAGCCTCCTCCACAGCCGGCTCAGCGGCAGTGGGGCTGACAGCCTCCTCCACAACGGGCTCAGCGGCGGCTGGGCTGACAGCATCCTCCACAGCCGGCGCAACGGCGGCTGGGCTGGCAGCCTCCTCCACAGCCGGCGCAACGGCGGCTGGGCTGACAGCATCCTCCGCAACGGGCTCAGCGGCAGTGGGGCTGACAGCATCCTTCGCAACGGGCTCAGCGGCAGCGGGGCTGGCAGCCTCCTCCACAACGGGCTCAGCGGCAGCGGGGCTGGCAGCCTCCTCCACAGCCGGCTCAGCGGCAGTGGGGCTGGCAGCCTCCTCCACAACGGGCTCAACGGCGGCTGGGCTGGCAGCCTCCTCCACAGCCGGCGCAACGGCGGCTGGGCTGACAGCCTCCTCCACAACGGGCTCAGCGGCGGCTGGGCTGACAGCCTCCTCCACAGCCGGCTCAGCGGCAGTGGGGCTGGCAGCCTCCTCCACAACGGGCTCAGCGGCAGTGGGGCTGACAGCCTCCTCCACAACGGGCTCAGCGGCAGCGGGGCTGGCAGCCTCCTCCACAGCCGGCTCAGCGGCAGTGGGGCTGACAGCCTCCTCCACAACGGGCTCAGCGGCGGCTGGGCTGGCAGCCTCCTCCACAGCCGGCTCAGCGGCAGTGGGGCTGACAGCCTCCTCCACAACGGGCTCAGCGGCAGCGGGGCTGGCAGCCTCCTCCACAGCCGGCTCAGCGGCAGTGGGGCTGACAGCATCCTCCGCAACGGGCTCAGCGGCAGCGGGGCTGACAGCATCCTCCGCAACGGGCTCAACGGCAGCGGGGCTGACAGCCTCCTCCACAACGGGCTCAGCGGCGGCTGGGCTGGCAGCATCCTCCACAGCCGGCTCAGCGGCAGCGGGGCTGGCAGCCTCCTCCACAGCCGGCTCAGCGGCGGCTGGGCTGACAGTATCCTCCGCAACGGGCTCAGTGGCAGCGGGGCTGGCAGCCTCCTCCACAACGGGCTCAGCGGCGGCTGGGCTGGCAGCCTCCTCCACAGCCGGCTCAGCGGCAGTGGGGCTGACAGCCTCCTCCACAACGGGCTCAGCGGCGGCTGGGCTGACAGCATCCTCCACAGCCGGCGCAACGGCGGCTGGGCTGGCAGCCTCCTCCACAGCCGGCGCAACGGCGGCTGGGCTGACAGCATCCTCCGCAACGGGCTCAGCGGCAGTGGGGCTGACAGCATCCTTCGCAACGGGCTCAGCGGCAGCGGGGCTGGCAGCCTCCTCCACAACGGGCTCAGCGGCAGCGGGGCTGGCAGCCTCCTCCACAGCCGGCTCAGCGGCAGTGGGGCTGGCAGCCTCCTCCACAACGGGCTCAACGGCGGCTGGGCTGGCAGCCTCCTCCACAGCCGGCGCAACGGCGGCTGGGCTGACAGCCTCCTCCACAACGGGCTCAGCGGCGGCTGGGCTGACAGCCTCCTCCACAGCCGGCTCAGCGGCAGTGGGGCTGACAGCATCCTCCGCAACGGGGTCAGCGGCAGTGGGGCTGACAGCCTCCTCCACAGCCGGCTCAGCGGCGGCTGGGCTGACAGCCTCCTCCACAGCCGGCTCAGCGGCAGTGGGGCTGACAGCATCCTCCGCAACGGGGTCAGCGGCGGCTGGGCTGGCAGCCTCCTCCACAGCCGGCGCAACGGCGGCTGGGCTGACAGCCTCCTCCACAACGGGCTCAGCGGCGGCTGGGCTGACAGCCTCCTCCACAGCCGGCTCAGCGGCAGTGGGGCTGACAGCATCCTCCGCAACGGGCTCAGCGGCGGCTGGGCTGGCAGCCTCCTCCACAGCCGGCGCAACGGCGGCTGGGCTGGCAGCCTCCTCCACAGCCGGCGCAACGGCGGCTGGGCTGACAGCATCCTCCGCAACGGGCTCAGCGGCAGCGGGGCTGACAGCATCCTCCGCAACGGGCTCAGCGGCAGCGGGGCTGACAGCATCCTCCGCAACGGGCTCAGCGGCAGCGGGGCTGACAGCCTCCTCCACAACGGGCTCAGCGGCAGTGGGGCTGACAGTCTCCTCCACAGCCGGCGCAACGGCGGCTGGGCTGGCAGCCTCCTCCACAGCCGGCTCAGCGGCAGTGGGGCTGGCAGCCTCCTCCACAACGGGCTCAGCGGCGGCTGGGCTGGCAGCCTCCTCCACAGCCGGCTCAGCGGCGGCTGGGCTGGCAGCATCCTCCGCAGCGGGCTCAACGGCTGCATGCGCGGCTTTCGCCGCTTCTTGGGTCTCGTCTGGAGGCGTGCCCAGGCCCGCTGACGACCCCTCAGCCGCCGGTTGTAGGTCCGCAACAGAGACGGACTGCCGTGCCCCGGCAGGGGGCACCGAAGCTGCGCGTCCAGGCGCCGCGGCGTGCTGGATAGGCAGCAGCCCCAGCGCGCGCGCCGTGGCAACAAATCGTCCCACGGCGTCGGCTGCTACAGCCACTGCTGTTGTCGCGGCAGCAGCGGCGGCGCTCGGCGCCCTTGCAGACCCTGTGGCGGCGGCAGCCGCCCTGGGCTCGATGCTTGCACTCTGCCTTGCAGCTCTGGCATCCAACGCCGCGCCGGCGATGGCAGCGGCGGCATCCACCGCAGCAGCCGGGGTCGGGGCCGCTGCCGGCAAGTGCCCTCCAGCTAAAGCCTCAACGGCCGCAGCAGCAGCAGCCCCCCCTGCGACGGGCGCGCTTGCAGTCTCCGGGAGCCCTGCCAGGTCCGCCGCCGAGTCATGGCTGGCCGTGTCGGCTGCCGCCGGACCGCAGGCCGCGGACACCGCGTCAGCGGCCTGGCCGATAGGGCCGCTGCATGGGACCGCGGCGCGGTACGCAAGACCGGCGAGGACGCTGTCGGCCGACTGGGACAGTGCGGCACACACGCGAGGCTGCGCCATTAGCAGCTGCTGCTCTTCGGCATCCGCCTGCACATGATGCTGCTGCAGCACGAGGGCGAGGCCGCCGGCCGGCGACGCCAAGGCCGCCGTGCACGGGACGAGGTGCGCTGGCAGGACACCCTGCCGCCGCGGTGAGGGCGCCACAGCGGGCTTCTCCATGTCAACGATGCTGCGGCTGGGCGGCTCGCAGCCCTGCGTGATCGCGGCGGCGTCGTCCGTGGTGGTGCTGCCATCACGCGCCGCAGGCGGCTGCTGAGAGGACGCCAAAGGCGCCGCGTTGCTGCGCAAGTGAGCGGCCGCAGCGGTGCTGGCTGCCGAGGCCGGAAGGGGGTCCCGGCTGGAAGCCGGGCCAGCTGCCTGCGAGCCGGACAGCAGCTGTGACACATCACTGGAGGGCGAGCGGATCACCTCCGCCAGACCCACGGCAACAGCAGCTGCTGCTGCGCCTGCTGTTGTTCCTGCTGCTGATGATGCTGCTGCTGCTGCTGCTCCTATGGGGACTGTAGTTGCCGCGGCTTGGACTTCCCCGGAATCCGACGTCGTTGCCAGCACGGCCGCCGTATCCAGGGCACCTGACAGCGCCAACTGCCTGCTGACCGTGGATTCGCCGCCTGGCGCAGCACCACAGCTGGCTTCTGCAACGGCACACCCAGCATCGGCGGGAGCTGCACCGCCCTTCTGCTCAGCGCCATCGTCACCGGCCCTGCCCGCATAGCCATCGGCTGGTCCAGCAGCCGCAAGGAGCGTAACCGCGCACGGCTCCGAACCCAAGCCGGAGTCCCGGAGGCTCCCCGAGGCCACAGGTTCCGGAGCCGTGCTCGAGTGGCCCAGCTTGTCCTCCAGAAGCACCGGCAGCTGCGGCGGCGCCAGCGGCGGCTGCGGCTGCGATCGCGGAGGCACTGCAGCGCGCCCTCCATCCGCGTTGCGGCAAACCCCAGGCATCCCGGGATCTGTCCATTCACCGCCGTCAGCCAGGTCCGGCAACCCAGGGTCCGCGTCCGCCACAGGTGCTGCGTCGCCCGCAAACTGTCCACGGCCGCCTGGCGCTACTGCTGAAGCTGATGCAGATGCGCACGGCAGCACTGCTTCAAGACCTGCGGCAGGCGAGACGCGCAGCCCCTTCCCGGGCTGGGCTGGGCTGCTGCTGCTGCTGGCTGCGGCATCGGCATCGGATCCGGCGGCGGCCGGGATGGCGGCGTGCAGCGGTCGGTACTCCACCACCGCCACAAGGCTGCCCTCCGACACGAGCTCCAGCGCACGCGGGCTGCCGAGGCGCTCCATGGCACCGCGCCACTGCTCGGACTGAAGGTCGTCGTGCAGCACATCCGCGAGGCCGATGCGGGCGTGGCTCGCTGCGCGCGGCGACGCACCGCCGACGGCAAGGAGCATCGAAGGCCTGGCGCCCGGCGGCCCCTCGCTGAGGGCAGGCGGCAACTCGCCCGAGTCGCTCCACAGGCTGCGCCGCGCGGCACTGCCGCCGCCGTTGGGGTGCAGGTGGCGCCAGGCCGCGTCGCGGGCGCCCGCCGCCATCGCCGTAGCGGCGGAGAGCACCTGGGAGACGCTCTGCGGCATGAGCAGTGACAGGGGCGAGGAGGCGGCATGCGGGCTGGCGGGCGCTGCGCCGCAGACGACGAGGGCGCCAGCAGCTTCGTCAAGCGGCCCGGTGCTCAACGCCGTGCCGGCGCCAGCCGCTGAGCTGGCGGCGCCGCTGGCGCGGCGGCGGCGGGAGGGCGAGTTCAGGGCTGGTGCAGCGTGGGTAGCAGCGTCCGAAGACGCGGCGGCGGCGGCGGCGGCTGGGTGGCCGCCCGACAGGAAGGCCGTCGCCGCGATTGGTAACACCATCAACGCCACGGCCGCGGTCGCCGTCAGCGCGGTGCCTGCGCTCAGCCATCCCCCTTGCGCCGCGGCGCCTCCGAGTCCCATGCCCCCGCCGCCACTCGCGAGCGCGGACGAGGCCAGGGCCGACGCCGCCGGACCCGGGACCAGCTCCGTTGCGGCGGCGGCGGCAACGGCTGTCGTTGGCGAGGAGCGGCCTGCCCACAACGTTGCAGCGAGCGCGGGCACGGTGACGAAGGTAGCCGTAGCCGCAACCCTCCTGGGAGACCAGCCGGGATGCAAGCCGGCTGCGGCGAGCGAACTCGGCCCGGCGGCTGCGTCTGCCGTGGCTGCCATCCCAGCACCAACGCCCGCGTCGGCCGTGGGTTGCTGCTGACTGAAGAGCTGCTCCAGGCTGTCACGATCGCGCGCCGTTATGGAGGAGGGTCGATGTAGCCGCAGCGGCAGCAAGTGGGTTTCGGAGCTCGGCGCCGTGGAGCCGATCGAGGCCTGCGAGTCGGAAGCCACGCGGCAAATGGTCAGGTTGCAAATGGGCGAGGCGGCAAGGCATGCAGGGCGACTTTAGAGTAGGACGGCATGCAGGGCGACTTTGGCAGCACCGCTTCCACTTTAGAACTGTGCTTGCTCATGGATAACGACATCATTTACTTCTCCCCCGCGTATGACGCCACTGCAGCCCGTGCACAGCCCGCCAGCTCACCTGCCCCCTGCCGCCGGCGGAAGACCCGCCGCGCCGCGAGCGACCGCCCACAGCCCTTCCCCGAAGAAGCGCGGCTCGCAGCGGAAGCGATCTGTGCGCAACCAGACCCCGGCCGCCCAGACCCCGGCCGCCCAGACCCAGCGGAGCGCGTTCCGTGCCCACATTGCACGACCAGGTGCGCGGAATGCCCTCGCCGGCCCCGGGCGATCCTCTGGCCGCGGGCCCCGCTGCTGCTATTGCCGCAGCCGCAGCCGCTGCCATGCCGCCGCCCACGCTCCAAGATGTTGCGCGCTCGTACCGCGGCCGCGTGGCGCCGTCGAGCTGGTCGGGGTCCGAATGCGGCGGGCGCGTGTCCGACGACACGGCGCCGGCGTCATCGTCGGTCGCCGCTGCCGACGTGTCCGCCGCGGGCGCGAGCACCAACGCGTGTCTCACTGCGGCGCCTGCTGGCGACGGCTCCAGGGAGGTCACGCTGGCGGCGGACCCGTCGCCAGAGAGCCACGGAAGGGGCTCCAACCCCGACACCGCGGCAGCAGCTTCCTGCACCCCCGCCCCCACACCGCCCTCGCCCTCGGCAGCCCCTGGCTGGCCTTCTGCAGCAAGATGCTGTGGCTGCGCTTCTGCGTTCGTTGAAGGCGCCCCTGCCTGCTGGTCCGCTGTCTGCGCCGTGGTGCGCCCATCCACAGCCACATCAGCATCTCGGGAGTCACTACCACCGCCCTGTCGTGTCGGCCCCGCAAGCTCCGGCAGCCAAGGCGGGGCGGCCGTCCCCTGGGTGCTCAGACTGTCCGCAGGCGCGGGCAGCTGCCGCTGCGGGCAACGCGAAGCCTCCTCCTCGGCGGTCATGTCGGCGGTGATGTCGCCCTGCGCGTCGACCCGTGGCGAGTCTGGAGGCTGCGGCAGGCTAGCCGCGACAGAGCTATCGGCCTCCACGCCACCGAGGTGTGTGTGCGACGGCTCCGGCGTGGCACGGGGGTGAGGCGCCAAGGCGCCAAGCGAAGCCGCCTCGGTGTCTGAAGGCGCTGGCGACCCCCTGGGCCCATCAAACTCCGGCGCATGCTTTGGGGAGCTCACCGCCGCCGCCGCCGCCGTTACCGTCGCCGCTGCCGTTACCGTCGCTGCCTGCCAACAGCCGGCCGTGGAACTGGCGGCGGTCGTCGGGCTGTCCGGTGGGCTGCGCGCGGCTGCCGCAGCCGGGCCGGCGGCAGGGGCGACTGCTGGACTCACGGCCGCGGAGTCCACTTCTGCCGTCAAAGCCCTAGTCGAAGGCGCGACGGCGACGCCCGCGTCGGCGGCGACCGTTTGGCTGTCCGCGGCCGCTGCGGTGGCCGCCGGCGGGTCTGCCGCGCACGAGCTCGTGGACGCAGGACTGGACGGGCACGATCCGTCGACGGAAAGCGGGTGGGCGACCAGGCGCGCGGCCGCGAGGGCGGCTGCGGTTAATCTGGCAGCCGCTGCCGCCGGGCTCGCTGCCGCGGAAGCGACGGCTGGACTTGCGGTACGAGTCGGGCTCGCCGGAACGACAGCCAGGGGGCTGGCTGACGCCGCGTCAGCTGCGCCGGCTGCCGCCGCCGCTGCCGCCGCCGGTGCACCGCCAACGCTGACGGTCCTGCGGTAGAGCTCTGCCAGGTCCAGCGCTCCCGGGAGGGGCAGCTCGCCTGGGAGGCCCGCTCGGCTGTCCCTGGAGCCTGTGCTGCTGCCGCTACCACCGGGGCTGCCGCCACCCGGCGAGGCAGCTCCTGCTGTTCGTGCTGCTGCTGCTGCTGCTGCTGCTGCTGGGGCTTTTGCCATCGCCGGCATCCGTGATGGGGTGCAGCAACCCGGCGGGGAGGAAGAGTGCAGGGCCGCTACTGGTCCTGCTCCTGTTCCTCCAGTGGCGATGAGACTACCGGACGGCCCGCTCGAGCCAGATGCGGCGGCCTGCGACGCTGCGGCGCCCCCCGACGACATGTCCCGGGGCAGGGCCTGGTCGCGGCTCGTGTCCGACCGTTTCGGGGGCTCCGACGGCCCCAGGCGGCGGCGCTTCGGGCTGGGCAGCTGCTTGGCCGTCTCATCCTCCTCCACCGTCGCCATCACAACCTGCAAGTCAGCCTCGGGGATCCCGGCCAGCGCGGCGTCCGGGGCCCATGGCGCCCCCCGCGCTAGCGCCGGGCGCCTCGCGCCAGCGCCGTCGGACATCGAGACGCTGTCGACGCCGCCGCCGTGCGAGGCCCGCGCAGCCGTCGCCACGACGCACGCCAGCGAGGCCAACGAGATCGCCGCCGCCGCCGCGGCTGCCGCACACGCGGGTGCGGACACGAGCGGCGCGGCCACCGCCGATGCCACCACCGATGGCGCGGCCGCATGGCACTGGGAGAGCAGCAGCGACATGGCTCCCACGGCACTCGCCGGCACGTCCAGGCTTTCGCGGGTAGTTCTTCGGGAGTCCAGCACCAGAGTCAGCCGGCTGCCCTCGCCCTCCAGATCCGACGGCGAGCGGCCGCGGTGCAGCCACGCCGGCGAAGTTGACGGTGACGGCGGCGGCCGCGTAGGCGAGGATGAAGCGGGCGCGGGCGACGGCGGCGACGCCAACGCCGGTGGCACTGTCGGAGTGGAGATGACCGAGGCGGCGAAGTGCGCGCCGCCAACGGTAGGACCGGAGGCGTGGAGCGGCGGTCGAGACGCGGAGGAGGGCGCAAAGGGCGGCCACAGGGTCCCATGCGGGCCTGCCGGCTGCGGCGCGTATTGATTCGTGGCATCCGGGCCGGGTGCCACACGGAAGGGCGAAGAGGTGTCGCCGTCCCCTGCCAGTGGCGGACCGCTGTCCATTCCTGCGGCGCGGTCCCTCGCCACCCTACCTGGACCCTCTGGCTGCCACATGAAGGACGTGGCCGCCGTCCCATCCTGCAATCCGACCAACGGCGGAAATGCCCCACCCGCTGATCCGCCTGCTAGCACATCCCCGCCAGTCTCCGCGTCGGCGACGGGGACGACCGCGCGCCAGAGCTCCACCGCCGCCGTCGCCACCACCGCCCCTTCGTCAGAAGCCGCGACGCCGCGGGCCTGCGCCGGTCCGGCTCCGAGACCACCTGCACGCGATGGCCCACCCTGCCGCTGCTCGTCCTGCTGACTGCGCACATCCTGCTGCTGAAGGGACAGCACCTGCAGCGGCGGCACCGGTACCGCCTGGTAGGCGGGCCCGCCTGCCGCCCCTGCCATCGCACTGCCATCGCTACGGCTATCGCTCGTTTTCATGCTCGTGGTAGGGTTGCCGCCCAGGCCGGCTGCCAGCTGCAGGCAGCCCGCCTGTGCCGGGAGCTGGCCCACCAATGGCATGGGCCACTGCAGGGATCTGGGGTGGTGCATGTCCGCTGCGGCCTCGTGACGGAAGGGCGGGCCCGGGCTGGCTCTGAAGCGCCGCCGCCGCAGCCGACCCGGAGCCGCCTCCAGCAGCTCACCGTCGCCGGCCCTGTCCAGAGAACGGCCCCGGCACGCGCCGGAGTGGGCAGCTTCGAGGCCGCCATCTACAGTGCCGCCGCCGTCCATGACGGAGCCGTACAGGTTTCGGAACATGCGGAGCTGGCGGTCGGGCGGCAGCAGCAAGCAGACGGCCGCGAGCATCCGCAGCACATGCGCCAGGCGCGGGTTCCACCACCATCCAGCCCCACCGCCGTCGCCGCCGCTGTCGCCGCCTGCTCCAGCGCCCGAACTGCCGCCGCCGCCACCACCACCGCCACTGCCGCCGCCTCCGCCAGGCCCCGACGCGCCGCCGCCGCCGCCGCTGGCTGCCCCATCACCGCCGTTGTCCCTCGCGGCGGCGCGGGGCGTAGGGCTTGTGAAGACGCCATACATCACATCATCGAGCATCCGCCGCGTTTCCGCCATCATCGCCCCCGCCGCCACGGTGATGAGTTCGGCCGCGCCCGCAGCGACGATCGCCGCGCGCGCACCGGGGATCTGTCCGGGCGTGGGTGGCCACGTGGCCAGCGGAGACTGCTGCACAGCAGCCCGGCCGAGACCCAGCCGCTCCCAGAACCCCCCGCCGCTGGGCTCCGAAACCGCAGAAGCCCCTCCGGCAAAGGAGCCCAGCCCCGATGGCACGGGCATGGATGAAGACGGTGGTGCGGGCGGCTGCGACGGACCCTGCGCAGCCGGGCCAGCGGCCGCCGCGGTTGGCGCGCGCGGCGGCGCCGCGGGCTCCAGGCCGAGGCGGCTGAGCAGCTCAGATGACATGGCCCCCGCCGACTCGGCACGGCGCACGTCCTGCAGGGTGATGTCGAAGCTGGCGAGCGCCTGGCGGAGCTCCTCCGGGGTCAACTGCACGCACGCACGCAGGCAGGCAGGCATGTTCGCATATGCATGCATGTACAAGTCGGATGAGAGGGGCAGGAGGGAGGCAGAGAGGGAGCTGGGCGTCAAGGTCGATGACGGGGGGACAACAACGACTGCGATGGATGGCCGGGGAATGCTGTACAGAGCTAGCTGCTTCTTTTCTCCAGCGAGCTCTTCCGCGGGCGGCAGCGTGAGACCTCAGGCGGCGTGGCGAAACTGTCCGCGTATTCACCCACCCCCTACATGCACGGGTACGAAGAGCAAGCCTACCAACTCGCTCAAATTGCTCACCGGGAGGCAGAACGACCTTCAACGGCGCACAGCCCGAAGGGACCCCACCCCACGGCCCCGAGTTGGCAACTCTTGGACACCTAGCCCACGTTGCACTTGGAACTACCGGCATTGGCTCCGAGGTCCTAGCTAGCACCTTCGAGCCAGCGCCTATTGACTTTCAACTAGTGTCTACGGGCTCGCGTAAATTCATGGCTTCAAAGCCAACTCTCGCACCTGTCGGGCTGGCCCGGAGAGCATCTGAATGAGCTCCGCCATCACAAGCACGCTTAGCGCCACCTCGCTCATCCGATTGAGCGGCGGCGGCCCATCGGGGGTGGCTCGCCGGCTGGCCTTCGCGGCGGCAGATGGTGTCGCGGCAGTAGCGGAGGGTGAGGCTGCGGCGGTGGCGCGGGAGATCGTGGCCAGGGCAGCTGCCCTGCCTATCATATCGTCGTCAGAGCCTGGGTCGACGGTCGCGTCGGAAGACGCTGTGTGGTGCAGCTGGCTAAAAGGGACAGCGCCCTGGTCTAGCGAGTCGGGGGAGGGTGTGGCTGCAGCTGCAACTGATGCGGCGGCGGGTGCGGGCGCATGGGCAGGTAGGATGAGAGGGGGCGGCACGGGCGCAGCAGCCGCGGTCAGCGGCTGGGACGGGGGGTCATGTTGAGGCAAAGGCTTGGGCTCCGAAGCTGATCGGTCCGGGGCCTGCGCTTCTTCCGAGTCGCCGCCAGGTAGGCGCGCTGTCGCCTGCAATGGCGCAAGCCACGGACGGTCCGATGTCAAGGGTATGCCAGACGGTGACGGGGCGGCTGTATGGGGTATTGCAGCCTGCTTCGCCATTGCACACAAATGCATTCCGATGCAACAAGCCACAAGCTAGTCATTGCACGTTGCTCGCACGCTATGTGAGCTACAGCTTCGGTGGTGTCGGCACCCACCTGCACAGACCGCCAGGGCGGCCTCGGTTTGGCGGGCCGAGAGGTCGCAACCGACGCCGGCGGTGGGCATCCAGCGCGCTGCTTGGTTTGCATGCCAGGCGCTGGAATACCGCCGAAGCCCTACCCCCTCTTCACCAAGGCGCGAAAGATGTCAGAAGCGTCCACCTGTGAAGGATAATACAACCCTTAGGGCACATATTTCTACGGAATGACTATTGTAAAAGAAGCTGCTCTGATACGTTGGCGGCTCGCCAGCAACATTGGGCTTTTGAATCGGTGGACGTCTCACATATCGCGTCAAAACGCTTGCGCAGCTGGGGCGCAGCACCTCGTCTCCATCATACAACGATGACTGCCAATCGTCCTGCTTTTGAACTCTGATGGCAAGCAACTCCCCAGAAAAAACTTCAACACAGTAGCGAGCGCCGTCCCATGACAATTATCCAAGGAAAGCAACATTAAGTCCTTACATTATGGGATATTAGTTTGATGAGGTAAGGTTAACATGTCCAGTAAATTTGTAGAACTCGCCCTCCGAAACCACAATTTCCTCCCTTCTCTGTAGCGGAAAATACCCGGAATTGCTCGCTGGTGTCATTATGGACCCTTGTAATTTCAAATTGTGCACACTTGACGGGCTGACAAGTGGGCCTTGAAGACAGACGGCCATCGAAACGATTCATGTTCCGGAAGGTAACGTTCGCCCACCTCGACTCCTTGTCTTGAATACGGAAAGCAGCCAAAATTTCAGGGCACTTAAGTGACATGATATTTAGGGAGGTTGTTGGGGGCCGTGTATGTGCGTGCCCGTGCTGACCTGTGCTGACCGTGCCCAACCCTGCACTACTGTGCCGGACACCCGGAGGCAGCCCCGGCGCGCAAGCGTGAAACAGCCACTGCCTATAGATGGCAGCAAGCAATGCTCCCACTTTCGTGAGTCGAAACATCAAAGTATACAGTTTCGGAGGATAGCCGTGGTGCTGACGAGGACATCAAGAAGCATAGGGTTACCATGGACCTGTCAACGGGCAAACTCGTCGCGTCAAATAAACGCTTTTTGCCGTGTTGCAAGCTTCCGACATTTGGCGCGTGTGCCAGCAGGGTCGCTGTACGCTCATTCGGAGCAGCGACGCCGCCTGTGCGCGCGTGAGCCGCCGCTTCCCAGGCCGCGGACATTTACACACAAAAGCCATGTGTGACGATTGTGGCGCGCAAGATCGTGCGCTGCTAAAAACCCATGCCATGCCCCGGCATGATGCGGCCTCCCTTCAAGTACGACATCCACCAGCACCGCGCGCATCCGTGCCTCCTCCGGAGTCGAAACTCCGTCAAGGGTTCTGGAGCCCACAGCGACACCACAACTACATTACTAAGAAGCGCAGCAAAAGAGGTTACCGTACTGAATTTCCAGCAAAACAATCAATCCAGACACTGCAGGCCGGCCACCCGGCCCCCGCCATCGTGCATGCCCCCAAGCCGCGCCCTGCCAAACCCGCCAGACCCGATCACACAAAACCCGACATTCAAAGACCGCCAAGAAGGCGCCGCCTGTCGCAACCGACGTCTCATAGCTCCTGCCACGACCAACTCAACTAACCAACCTCACGTGCTGCGGCCTCGGCTGCGCAAAGGCCCGGTGGCCCACACACGCTCTTCCGACATTCAGTAGCGCGGCAAAGCCGTCGTGTCCAGCTTGCCCACCTGGAGACCCGAGATGCCACACAACACCCCAAACAGCACCATGCACCGGTGTAGCGCCGGTGATCCTTTTGGGTCCTGCTGTAAAGACGATTCATTCAATCATCAAACACCGATTGGTGGAAGGGCAACGTAACCACGGACGCGCCTCCGGCGACCGTCCGCAAGACTACGCGTGAGGGCACCCCTGGCGGCCGCACCTCTTAACTCCCTTGAACAAACACCAATCTATCTTTCTACCTGTCCATCTGTCTGTCTATCCAATTCAGTTCAGTCCTTCGGGCAACAGAATAGAAAGGCACGCGCCGCAAGCGAAGACGCCCCCCGCTCCGGCCCAACCGGACATCCTCCCCTCAGTATCGGCATGGTTGCCGTCAACGAGGCGCATGTCACACCGCATACCAACGTATGCGGACACAAACAGAGCCTGGGATACAAGGTAAACCAAGTAAAATAGCAATAGCAACAGCAATGGCATTAATAATAGTAATAGCACCGGCCAATAGCAATAGCTAGCAGCAAGCAGCATTGCGCACAGCATTAGCCCCGGGTGACGAGGTCCCAACAGGGCTAAGCTGAGTGCTAACGCGCACCCTGGTAGTTGTACAACCTCCTAACCATCAACCACCAACGGCTCCTTGCCGGCGCCGTCAATATCAGAGTATCACGCGTGCGGGGATCAAAGGCCTTGATTTGCCCAGTGCGCCACTGGGGAAGCGGGTACGCCTTCCAGGCTCTACACGAAACGAAAGCCGTAACAAACAAAAGCAGTAAAAGCAGTTTACAGTACGCAGGAGACCTGGCTAGCGCCTGCAATGGACAGTCATGGAACGGCCGCCGTGCAACGAAATCGGAAAAGGCTGAGGCCGTAAAGCACTAAACTACCGGTATTCAGTTCTGAAACAAGCAAACAAAGCCCCGCGAGCCGCGACCCTCCATAGTTCCTGGCGCAAAGCAAATGGAGGACCCAGGTGTGTGACCAGGGCATTCGCCTCCGAGTGCGGGCGGGTTGTGCGGACTCCCGGATCCCCTCCGGGCCCAGCGCCCCTGACTGCACCCCGCGTGAGTCACTCGCACCCTGGACGAGCACCCAAATCGGCTTTTCCCGAAACAGTTTATTGCAGCAGCTACCTCAGCAAACACCCTGCAAACGCCTAGCCTGCAGCCTCAGACCGATCCCCCCAAAGCTAACCTGCGCGGAGTGCGATAAAAGAAAACATGAATAGCGCTTTGCTTTTCTCAGCGGCGCGGCGCGGCGCGGCACGGAGCTGAACCGGCCACAGGTTCACGCGCCCCACCACGCCGCCCTGTCCCCCACCCGCCCCTTACCCCTACAGTACATGCAGCACATCGCCCCCCAGCAGCGGCTTCCGGTTGGCGGGCTGAAAGTATAGCGCCGCACCCCGCTCCAACGGCTGCCGCCTCAACACCACAGCCTTGCCCTCCAGGCCCCCCGCCACCACCCCGCCACCACCGCCGCCGCCCCCGTTCCCGCCCCCGCCCGCGCCCGCACCCCCGCCGCCTCCGCCTCCGCCGCCACGGCGCTCCACCAGCGGCGCGCCTTCCACCCAGTCGTCATAGGCGGTGCGTCGCAGGCTGAAGGTGCTCGCCCCCGTCTCCGCCTCCAGCCGCTGCAGCTGCTGCTGCAACAGTTGATGCTGGTGCTGCAGCTGGTGCTTGTGCTGCTGCGGGTGCATGGCGAGCAGGACGAGCCCGCCGTACTCCTTCGCTCCAGGGGAGCCAGGCATGCGCCGGCCCGGCGAGCGCCCCGGGAGGCCCTCCCTAGAGCTGGACAAGGTGCCGTACATCAGGCCCCCGTGGGATGGCAGCTTGGGGGAGTGGCTCCCGACCGTGAGGATGGGCGTTTCGGCGGCGCTGTACGGCAGGAGCTTCCGGTGGCCTTGGGGCGGCGGCGCGGCCTTTCCCAGGGCGCGCCTGGCCTCCCCGCCGTCGCCGCCATCAGCGGCGCCACTGTCCACGTCCGGCAGGCTGGCGGTGGCAGCCGGCGGCGGCGGGGCCGCGGCGGCGGCGGCGGCCATATCGGCGGGTCTGCTGGTGGAGCCGCTGCTGCCAGCAGACTTCCCCGCCACCGGTTGCTGCTGCCCGGCATTCCCCTGCGGGTGCGGCTGTGGCTGCCCCCCGTGTGTATGATCCCCTTGGCGGCTCCGTTCCAGCAAGGCGCCCACCTCCGCTGCATGCGCGCCAGCCGCACCCGCCGTGCCGGAGGTACCGGTGCTAGCGGCCGCCGGCTCCGAAACCGCCGCCACCGCCGGCGCCGGCGCTGGCTGCGGCATTCCGGTCCCGGCCACGCCCTCCGTCGGCGAGTTCCGGCCCGGCGACCTCGGAGGTGACCGCGACGGCGACCGAGCAGCGGGCGATCGCAGAGGCGACCTGGAGTGTTGCGGCGACGGAGGGCTGGTCGACGGCCGAGAGTCGGCGCCGGCGCTGCCCAGCACGGACGGACGGCGGTGTTGGCGGGCGTGGGGTGACCCGTGGGTCCCTGCCGCCGTCGGCGGCTGGACCTGTAGCTGGGGCAGGGGCGTGAAGCGCGGCATGCTGGGCAGCAGGACCACGGACATGGACCTGCTGAGCGACGGCTGCTGCGGCTGCCGTGGCGGCTGCCGCTGCTGCGGTCCTTGTCCGTTCTGCGGCTGCTGCGGGGGCGGCGGCGACGGCAGCTGGTCTTGTTGTTCTTGTTGTTGTTGTTGTTCCTGTGGTTGTTGCTGCTGCTGCTGCTGCTGCCTCACGTGCATCTTGTGTTGGCGGTGCTGTTGGAGGTACTGCTGGAACTGTGGGTTGCGACGCAGGCTGCCGGTGAGATCCACACTGCAGCTCATACTCATACCGCCAAGCGGGCTGCCGCCGCAGCTGCCGCCGCCGCCGCCGCCGAAGTGGGCTCCCAAGCCGCCGCCGCTTCCGCCGCGGGCCGCCGACGCCGACGCCGCCAGCGCGCTGTGGCGCATGTGCTGGTTGTGCACCACGTGCGTGAGGCCGGCGTTCGGCGTGTCGGCGCGCTCGATGTCGGCCAGTGTTGGCACGACGGTGGTAACGCGCACGGCCATGGCGTTGTGGTGGTGCCAGAGGCCCAGGCCCTGGTCGGAGCCATCAGCGTCCCGGCGCGGTGACGACCCGCGGGTCGGTCTGTAACCCCAGAAGGGCGGGAAGGAGGTCCGCTGAGGCGACTTCTGCGGCGAGGCCGGTGCCGTTGCGGCCGCGGCCGCCAGCGGCGCCGGCGGCGGCGCCGCGGACGGGAGCGGCGCGGAGGCGGAGGCGGTGACGGCGGCAGGGGCGCCGGTGGGGGAGCGAAGCTTGGCAGTGATGGGCTGGAAGGTGACGGTGCTGGGGCGGGTGAATGAGACGGTCGTGGCGGAGTATCGCTTCCGCTGGTGTGGGGATTGGCCCCTGCCGGCTGCGTCTGCGCCGCCTTCGTCGTAATCGGCGCGGGCCGCAGCGGCCGCGCTCGAGGGGTGCGAGGCGAAGGGCGAGGGCAGGGGCGCCAGGGCGAAGGCGGCGGCGGCGGCAGCGGAGGAGCCTGGGTGCGCGTGCTGCGAAGGCGACGCGCCGTCTCTGCGGTTGGCGGTTGGTCATTAGGGCGGTTTAGCAGGCGGACAGGAAGAACAAGGGTTCGATCCGCACATTCCGCACATTGTACAATATTTTTTGGAAAGATGCTGTGTGGAGGGGAGGACTGAGCCGGGAGCCGCTGTCTCCGGAGGCGGCATGCGGGGGGGGGCAAAAGGCAGCAGGCCGGCACGGGGGACCACACCGGCATCGCGCGCCATCGCGCGCAGTACAGCAACGCACTTCGCGGCACGGCACGGCACGACGCAATTGCGGCGCTCCGGGCTTATCGAGCACCGGTGCCCGAACTCACCCCCAAAGCCTGCCCGGCGATCTGGGTCGGCCCGAAGGCGTCATGGGCGCTGCGGCCTCCCTGGACGCCGGCAGCCGCCGGCTCGACGGCTCCAAAACCACGGATGGCACCCGCCGGGCCCCTAGCTGGCGTCCTGAACCCAGTACGTCCATGTACGGCAGCAAGAGCTCGTTGGCGAGCAGAGACGGGCTCCCCGCGCTGGAACCGACGCCGCCGCCGCCGCCGGCGGTGCTACTCGGCGGCGCCGCCGCCGGGGACAGTCGCCCGGCGTCCCAGGGGACGGTGACGTCCAGGGCCAGCCCTGCCGCTGAGACGACGCCGGGAGTCGCCGCCATGGTCGGGTGGCTTCCGGCCTGGGGCGCCGGTGGCGAAGCTTCCCGGCAGGGCCCCGGATGCCCCTGCTGCTGCTCGGGGCCTCTCCGCTGCTGTCGCTGCTGCTGCTGCGGCTGCTGCTGCGGCGGCGGTGACGGGCACGGATGCGAGGGCTGGGTTTTTTGGCGGATTAGGCGGGCGGCGGCGGCGGTCAGCAAGTCGGTGGTTGGGCCAGGGGGCGGGGGCAGGGCCCCGGAGTCTGACGCGGTGACGGCGTCGCCGGCGGTGGCGGATTCAGCGGTGGGCAGCGCAGAGGCGCCGTAGACATGGCCGGAGCTGGAGCGCCAGGGGGAGGTGCCAATGGGGGGCATGCCGCCGCCGAGGGTGGTGGTGGTGCCGCTGTGCACGACGGCGGAGAGGAAGGGAGGCGGTCCGGGGGCAGCAAGGCCGGGGCCGGCGGGCTGCCAGGTGCCCTGGGCTGTGATGGAGGTGGCAGTTGAGGGAGTGGCCCAGTCCGCGGCAGTGATAGGTCGGCTGCAATTGACGCTGGGGAGGGAGGAGGCGGGTGCGCTGGAGGCCTCGTCGCCGAGAGCCGTGGGGGGTGAGGAGGCGCGGCGCTGGGAGCGCGACCCGCGGCGGCCGGCTATGTAGTTTTCGCTGCTCGGTGGCGGTCTATCGGGAGCTGGCGAGGAATGTGAGACGCAGCTTGCCTCGACTGGCGCGGCGTTGTGTGCACCGTCCTCTGAGGGCCACATGCTGGCTGCCCGTTGCGCCTTTGCAACCTTGTTGTTTGGGCCTTCAATGGTAGCAGATTGGCTTATGATTTAGGAACTCAGCTGAACTACAAAAAGAAGTGGTGGTGAGGGCTTTGGATAGAAAGGTAAGACCAGTGCCTCTCCTGGCTCTGCAGGTAGGCATATATCTGATGGTTCCTTCCATTCCACTAAGGGAACTTTCTTTGAATGCTTGGGGTGAGGAATGCTTGCTGTCCCTGTTTTGCCTACTTGCAGTTGATGGCGAACGACAACATCGGCGCAGCTGACATCGTGCACACCAGCTGCACACGAACATCGACCGGGAATTCGAAAAGGATATGTTCATTTACATACAATGCGCACTCATATGACTGTTGTCATGGATAGGGAGCACATCCGTCGAGGGGCCACTTGTACCTCCCAGAAACTCCCCTATGGGCGCTTTTGCGGTATCCCGCTCCTGAGATATCGACCAATGTAGGGCTAGACGTTTGGGCACGGTGGCGTTGAAGTCCATGTGACATGGACGAACACAATTTCCTTGCACTGTGCTTGGTGAGGCATCCTGAGCTAACGGAGATGCTTCTGAGGCCTGTTCCGGTGCATTGCAAGGACTACAAAGTATGCCTGCAAGCGGCGACCGCGTTTCGACCTGATATGGCGTCTTCGTCTATCTGTCGGGCAAGTCCTTCGCCGTCCTCTGTTCCACGCAAGCTCTCTATCAAATCACGTATTGAGGGTTCTGCTTATAGCCGTTTGGAGGGTGGGGCGCAGCCGACCAAGCCCCAGCAGCCCCAGCAGCCTGCGAGGTCTACCTCCACCTTAGTCGCAGCGCAGCAACAAGGCAGCGACACCGAGGCTACCGGGGCAGCGGCATATGCCCGAACGACCGCAGACGAGGGCGACGAGTACACCAGCGACGAGGACCCGGCAGATGACTCAGCGGTCGATGCCATGTGTGATATGCAAGACGCCGAACTCGCAGCCGCCCTCGCAATCCTCACGAAGGACATCACCGAAGACGCCCATGCATACACCGCTGGCACTCCCAGCCGGAGCGCCACCTGCGATGGCGTGCTGCGCCGCACCAGCTCGCGAACAAGCGCAACCGACGATGATGTCCCGCCAGTGCACAACTCAACACCCCGCCGTGTCCGCAGCATCGACATCCCCTGCGGTATCGACCTGTCCGGCGGAGACGACGGGGAAGATGACGACAGCGGAACTGGCGGCGGCAGCGATGAACACAGTGAGCACGGCAGGTATGGCAGCGGCCCGTACGGCCACCCGGCCGACCGAGGCCTGATCGCCTCGCCAAGCTTCCGCGACATGGCGAGGGGTTGGGCTCGACGGCCCACCCTGGAGGCTCTCTCCGGGCTCCGACTCGACGGGATTGCCGTACGCCCTGCCAGCCCAGTTTCCTGCGGCGGCCAGTCGCCCAGCACGGGTTTCGGATCACGGGCCACCACCGGCGGCGGCGGCGCCTGCGGCGGCGGTCGGGAGCAGCAGCGGCCGGAGGGACCCGGCGGCGCCGCTGCGGCGGCGCCGCTGCGCCGCAGGCGCGCCGGTAGCCACAACGACGCGCTGGCGCCGCCGCCGCCGCTGTTGCTGCTGCCCGCCTGCTTGCCTCGGCGGCTGGCACGGACGCCCGACCCCGGGCTGCGGCGGGGCGTGCAGGGACACGGCTGGGAGGGTGCGGCAGACAGCGAACTGCCGGACACGGCGGAAAGGTCGCTGCGCTTCGGGATTCAGGTACGGTACGCGGCATCTTGCAGCGGGGTTTTGAGCCTTCCTGCCTCCTCCCTCCCTTCGCCGCCCTCGCCTTTCCTTCGTCAACCGCCGCTGCCGCTGCCGCTGTGCGCGTAGGCACTGCCCGACCCACTGATCATCGACGAGCGGCACCTGCGCAACTGCCACAGCACCGGCGCGCAGTCCTTCCTGCCCTCCAGTCGCTCAAAGCACATCGCCAAGCGGCTGCAGCACCTGCAGACACAGCTGTCGCGCTTCTCCCCATCGCCCGAGACCCTGCCAGGGGATGAAACGTCGGAGGCGGAGGCGGCGGAGGGCAATGCCGGCGCGTCGCCCTGCGAGGGCTGCACCAGCCCCTTCACGCGCACCGCATCGTCGCCGGCGCGAATGATGCTGCTGGTGCCCTCCCTCCCGACCAGCCCGGTGCTCTCACTGCCCACCAGCCCAGATGAGGGGGAGGAGCACGGCGACGAGGGGCCCGCCGGCGGCGGCGCTGCGGCGCCGGAGGCGCCGGCGCCGCCGGCGGCGACCACGCCACCGACGCTGCAGCGTCGAAGCGCCGTGGTTTCGGAGCTGCAGCTGCAGCTGCCGCAAGCTGGCGGCGGCGGCGGCAGCGGCGGGACGTCGCCGCGTCTGCGCGGGGTGAGCTCGACGGCGCCTGGGGGCTCGGCGGGACTCGGCAACGGCAGCGGCGACGGCGTCGTGGCGGCTCTGAGCGTGCGCGCTCTGGTGGTGGTGGCGGCGGCGACCACGGGTGATGGCGCTGGGAGTTCTGGGCCACAGCGCACCTCGCACTCGCACGTGCACTCGCACTCTCAGTCGCCCGCACACAGCGCCTACCTGGTTGTGGGTGACCTCGAGGCTGGCGGCGGCGGCAGCAGCAGCGGCGGCGCCGCCGCCGTCGTGGCGCTCGGAAATCGCCAGACAATGCAGCTCCCAGTGCGCCAACCGCAGCCGCCACTGCTGCCGTACGGTGGTATCATGCGGCTTGCGGCTGCGGCGTCGCACGGCGGTGGCGGCGTGGCGTTCGCGGGAGCGCATCAGCGGGTCAGTCCCAGCAGCATTGGTCGCCAGACAACGCAGGGCTGCCTCCGCAGCGGTAACGGGGCCCCGCCCCGCGGCGGTGGGGGCAGCGGCGGCGGCGGCGGCGGTGGCGGTGGGCCGCCGCAGCTCAGCGCCGGCCGCGGGGTCCTGGTGCTGCGAAGCATGCAGGGCGGGGATCCAAAGGCCCTTACGGCCCTGCAGGCGCAGGGCGGCGGTTCGCCCGGGAGCGGTGGCGGCGGCGGCCCCGCGTCACTGGCGCTCGCCCCGGAACGCAGCGCGGCGCGTGTAACCACCCCCGCCACCGCCGCCGCCGCCGCGGTTGCGGGGCTGCTATCGCCGCGCCTGCCCCGATGCTCCGACAGCGAGGCGGCGCTGCGCCACGACGCTCCTGTCGCTGGTGGCGGTGGCGGCGGCATCACCACGCCCGGGTACGTCGCTGTCGGCGGCGAATGCGCTCCCGCACCCGCTTCTGGCCGCGTGACGCCCCACAGCCAGCAGCACGTGTCGCTGGCAGATTTGCTGTCGGGCACGGTCAGCGGCGGCAGCGAAGGCGAAGGCGGGGGCCTGCGGCTGGGTGTGCTGGGCAACTGCCGGCCGGAGCCGTCGACGGCGGCGCCTCCGCTGCTGCCTTCGCTCATGCACCAGAGGGGCCTCAGGGGTAGTCACGTCAGCCCGACCCGCCAGCAGCGGCACGTGCTGCCGTCACCGCAGTCGGGGCCGCTGGTCAAGCAGGAGCACCGGAGGTCGTACACTGGCGTGCCCGCGCCTGACGGCAGCGGCGGCGGCGGGGGCTGTAATGCCGTGGCGGTGGTGTTGGCGGTCACGGACGGAAGCGGGCTGACGGCGGAGGCGAGGTACGGGGTCCTGCGGTCCTGTTGAGTACACTCACGCTTCGGGTTTTATTTTTGCCTTTGGCGGTGACGATGATACGGTAACCACCTTTGTTTCGGTTCTAGGTAAAGTCCACATCCCGCCGTCTTTGCTGCAACTGCCCCTCCCACCGGCAGGCAATGCAAGCGGCTGGTGGGATTCGCCACCTCAGTGGCCGCCCCGTCGGTGTCCGCGGCCGCGCGCCTCAGCGGCGAGACCACCCCCGGCAAGGCCCCCGGCGGCCTGCTTCCGGTCATCACCCACCAGACCTCCATCCGACCCGGAGCCGCCAAGCTAAGCCCGGGCAGTTCCGTTCCCTTTCCGACATTCTCGCAGCAACAGCAGCAGCAATGACAACAGCCAGGAGCAGCAGCAGCAACAACAACAGCAGCAACAACAGCAGCAGCAGTAGCAGCAACAGCCAGGAGGTGCGGATGGAGTGGGGGCTGTCCCAAAGCGCCCCGATGGCTTGGCGGGCTCAGCTGACTCCACGGACTCCAGGACACAGGTTGACGCTAAACCAACGTAATCCTGTTCGGCTGTTGCAAGTCGCTTCTCCCTTGGGGATAAAAGTCGCCTGGAACGGTTTGCAGCGACAAATTCGACGAGGGCTGCTGCTGCTGCGAGCTCCGTTGGGGCCTCATATCGTGCGCTCGTCGTACTCGATCGTACGGTACGGAACCGCTTACGGCCTTGCGGCGCCTCCTGTTGCACCCGCAGGCATTATACGCGCGCATGCAGACATTTTGCATTTGCCCTTGTGCACTGACGACCAGACTCAGCTCTCTCGCGCGCACGTGCACACCGTAGGTATCTCGTACATAAATCACTGTCCCTAAGTGCGCTCCCACATAACTGACGCTCCGGCCGCGGCAGTTGAGTTGTTGGTGGTTGTTTAGTTGTGCCGCTCCCTTCCGCGCGGAAGATGGACCGCTCAGCGTTTTGCTGTCCGCAGCCGCCGCCTCCTCGGGATGATCCTCCAAGCGCACCTTTGCCATGACTGGATCCCTTTTTCGTTGGACTGTGCGCATTTGACTTGATGTCGCAGCGACTTAGAGCGTCGCAGGGCTTGCGTCGCGGGAAGTTGGGGATGACCCGTGGGTCGGTCGTGGCCCGTTGTGTCTAAAAGCTTCTATTCACTGACGTACGTATGTGACTCAAATTCTGACGTGTTATGATTTCGTGACTGCTGGGGCGGCCTGAAGGAGTGTGGGTGCCAGCAGGAGAGGGCCGCTGGGGCGCTGGCAAGTTGGGGAGTTGAAGTTGTTGTTTTTTCGGCGCCGGGCAATGTTGGGTTGGGAACGAAGGGTTTTATGGTTTTGATGGGTCTGATCGCCAGGGTTGGACGAGCAAGCAAGCGCGCAACGCATCAAGCCCGCAGGAAACGGGTTTGCTGCGTCTTTGGTCGCCGCGGTTGTTGCTTCGCTTCGGATGTCGCTGCAAAGCCCTTCGTGTTGAGTACTTGTTCGCAGTTGGACAGATGGACACTGCCAATCACAGCAGGACACGGGCGGTGGTGGGGTGGTGACGGGTGAGCAGTCGCCACGGTAACAGCCGGCGCGCTTCCAGCCGACTTTTCATGCACCAAACATGCCCAGAGGTCAGGGGCTCCTCCGTAAACCGCGCGCGCTGAAGCTCCCCACGCTTGCAGCCGCCGACGGCTGCAACGGTCGGGCGAGCGGGTTGCCGTTGTACAATGTTTCACGAATGTTGTACGTTTTGAACACCTTGGGCAGGTAGGGGCATCGCGGGGGAGGCGGGCGTGGCGCGGTGCGGCAGAGGCGCCTTTCGTGGAGTCCTCTGCCTTTTTCTTCGTGAATGAGCCTTTGCCAAACGGAGGTGCGATGTTGTTTCTGGCTCGGAAAGGAAGCGTGCGTGCGAGCGCAGGGACTTGGCGACGAGACCACGTAAGGTGCAAAGTATGTGTGTATGTGTGTTGGACTGCAAACTAACTCCTTACGGCGTCCGGCGCTGACGGGGGATCGCGCTCATCGATCTCCCGAGCCGCCGGCCCGCTGGACTTGCGCACTGACCGCAGAGTGGCTGGGCCGTATCCCGTATGGGCCGTAAGGACACGACCCGAAAGAATGTGCAGTTCGAGGACTTGGTGGGGGTGTGGGGACTAGGTCGCAGGAGGTGTGGTGTAGTATACCGGTACTCTGCCGGAGGCACATGGCTTCCCGGGGGATGATGTGCGGTGGTGGTGGGTCGTTGGGCTTGGGTGTGGGCCCCAAGTACTGTGTCGTGGGGACGATCCGGGAGTTACCCCGACCGTTTGTGAGGCATCGACTGATGCGGTCGATATCTCAGAGAACCGCGCGGGATCTCGGAATTTGTGGGCGTCTGTGGGTGCTGGACGGCGGGTCCACAACCAACATGTCAGTGCTCGATTGTCGGCTTGGACATATACCCGTATGGACCCCTGTATGTATGTACGTACGTACCCGCGTTGACCCACCCAGCGCCGGCACCGATCCATCCGGGGTTGCCCATCCCGCCCGTTGGACCGTGTCCAAGATGTGCTGCTGTCGGTTGCTCCAGGTGCAATCAGGCCGTCACCAAGCCCGCCGTGACCTCTTGCCTGCGCGCTCGTGAACCGCCTCTGGCGCCAAGCCAAGCCCAAGCCCCTGCGGACATGAGCGGTGCTGCGCCGGTGCTGCTACCGTCACCACCGCCGCCGCCGTAAAGTAAGGTAGCCGCGGGAAGGTACGGCTCACCAAAGGCGCACGCAGAGTCCCCCAAGCAACCCCCGAGTCCCTTCGCCGTAACCAGCGCTCCGGCCCCGGCGGCGCGTTTCAGAGCATGTTGAAAGGACACGTGCGCCCTCACGGGCGTGCGTGTGCCATGAACGGCGTCATGAACTTGGCTTGCACATACGGTACTACGCGTCTATACAAATGAGTTGCTACGTATACCAGTATCACCGATGGTGTAACAGTTGCCGACTCTCCGCGAGCGGGGCTCTCCGCGACACAGGAACGGACCGCGTCAAGTTCCTGTAGGGACCGCGGTCGTACAGTCGCGGCCTCCCACGAAGCTGCGATGCACCCACGCCAAACCCTTTCTCGTTTCACACCTCACGCGCGGGAACGCCGCCGTGCCGCAGCTGCGACAAACCCCGCGCCCCAACACGAACTGAACTTATACGTACGGTAATGTATATATAGGATCTATATATGCGACGGCTGCCTGCCCGTCCATCCATCCATCCATCCATCTGTCGGTTCCCCTGCGACTACCGTAGACTCTTCCGGGTGAGGGTTGAGGGCACTGGGGGACTTCCGGCGGCCGGGCGACGCCGACAGAGCGCGACAGGATAGGGCGGGGGCACATGGAGAAAAAGGCCCTGCTGCCCGCGCACCGCCTTTCTAGGCGCCAGCCCGCGCGCCCCCGCCCCTGCCTCCGCCGTGTTTCTTCTTGTCCCCGCCGATACCCTCCACGTAGCGGTAGGCCTCAATGCCCTGGTCCAGCAGTGCCTCCTCCACCACCACCCGGACATGCTTTTCAACCTGCGGACGGACAACGCGCACCCCACACCCACATTCGCCTGTAGTAAACAACCAGGAACAAAGAACGGACCTACACGCCCGAAACGTCGAACGCCGAAGCACCAAGCAACGCCAGCGGAAAGCAGACAGGGATCGCAGCAGCGCAGCAAAAGAGCCGTCGTGGCGATGGCACATGGCAGCGGATTCGGCAATGGCAAGGGGGAAGAGAACCAGAGCAGGAGACCAGGGAGCACGAGCACGTCGCGGAACCGCACACACACACACGCACGCGGTGCCATGCAGCACTGCAGCCCAACGCACAACCCACCCCAGAAGCCACCCACCCACCTGCGCGTGCCGCGCCTCCACGTACACCTCCGGGTTGTCATGCCGCCCCGAAACCGCCGCGCGCCGCCGCTGCGCCGCGCCACGGCCCACCGCCGACACATCACTGGACGGGTCGGCGCCGCCCGCCGCCGTGGCGGCCACGTCGCTTGCCAGCCCGAACTCCCCGCCACCGCCACCGCCGCCTCCGCCTGCGCCGGCCGCAGCCGCGGCCTCCTGCTGTCGCCGCGCCTGCGCTGCCTTGAGCAGCCGGTCCGCCCGGCGCAGCGCCTCCTTGCGCAGCTTCTCCGAGGCGCGGCGCTCCACCTCCTCCCTGGAGGGACCGAGACGCCGCCGTACAGGGGAGGAAATGCGTGTGTGTGTGCGTGCGTGTTGCTACATGCACTCCGGGCCTGACGCTGAAGCTGACCGGACGCTGCTAGCTAGCTAGCGACCCTGAGAAAGGTCGCCCACCGGCCACCGCTGCGCTCTGCCCACCCACGCACCCACGTACGTACCTCTCCGCGCGAGTCTGGTACGCTCCGCCCGCCGCCGCCACCGCTGTGGAGGTCCTCTTGGCGCTGGCTGCCCGGGTGGCGGGCGGCTGGGACATCCACTCCACCAGGTAGGGAGGGGGAGGCGTCCGCCGTACCTGCGCAACCGCATCGGCACAGCACAGCACGGCACGGCATGGCATAATGAGATATGGTCTCAATGCCAGCAGCGGCGGCCTGCAGGTCCATGGCGGCATGACCGCCCCCAAGAAGCGCAACGTAACGAACGCCTCAAAGAGTTCTTGGCACAGCAGCAGCGGCACCACCAAATGCTTCGTCCCCCTCCCCGGTCTCTCCATCCGCGCTCAGGACAGCAGCCAGCCAGCCACAGCTCAAAGGGGGAACGGAAGAGGGTCCCACATCGGCTGTCAGCTCACCTTGCCGCGCGGGGACTTGTGGGGCCAGCGAGTCTCCGGGAGCAGCTCCGAATCCAACTGCAGCGCGGGAGGAAGGGGAGGAGGGAAGGATTGAGCAGGCAGGGGCGATATTAAACACAGCTGTTCAACCGCATTCCCCCGTCTGCCCCACCTCCCCAGCAGCCCTCCAGGCAGGCCTCTAATCCCGGCGCTGAATGCTCCACTCCCCTCCCCTCCCCCGATCGAAATACCCACCCGCACCCGCACCCACCTGCATGTCCAGGATGATCCGCTGCCGCCGCTCCTGTGCCTTACGAGCCTGCAATGAGTCAAAAACCAAGGGAGGGGTCATTCAGACCGCGCATCCAGCCACTAGCCAGGCATCCATCCTGCCACACCGTTCCCTCCTCCCTCCGTTGCCCCTCCCTCCCTGCCTCCCTCCCGCGTCTCACCCTGGCTGCCTGTTCCTCCAGCGTACTCCCGTTGAGCGTAAACTCCTGTAAGTGAGCAAGGATGGAGGGTGGGGGGCGGTGAGGGGGTGTGGGGTGGAACGGCGATGGCGAGGACGTCGCCTCCGTTCCACCGCTGCGGCACCCTACGTATCACCATTCCCTCCCTTCCTACCTACCTACCTCCCCCCCCTCGGCCCCGCACCTGCGGCACCGTGACCCGCTTGCGGATGTTGGCCCTGGTCCGCGCCATGTGCACCTCGAACTGGCGGTGCAGCGAATTGAAGTCGGGCAGAGCCCCCAGCGGCTTGGAGGGGTGCGGGTGCAGGGCGGGGTCCACGGGCCGCAGCCGCTCGCGGTAGGCCCGGTCGGCGGCCTCGCGCCTGAGGGGATGAGGGGTGCAGGGGGGGTTGGTGGCGTGTGGGTACGTGACACGGGGGTTGGGAGCAGGACAAAAGCCGGTAACATCTTTAATTGAATGGATCGGCGGCTGGTGCACGGGTAAAGGGGTTAGTGGGGGAGTCTTTCTGAGTGCATTTCAGTTTTGCAGTTTTGCAGATATGGTGCTGGTTGCAGCAACCAGCCCGCCTAGACACGCCCCCCACGCCCTCGGCCCTACCCCCCCCTCCCCCCGCGTTACCTCTGCGCCGCCTCCTGCGCTGCGCGCTCCTTGGCCGCCTGCCGCGCGTCCTCCACCCTCCTCCGGGTGGCCTCCCGCCGCGCCTCTATCTCAATCATCATCACCCGAAAGCGCTCCTGTGCACATTGCCAAGGTGTGTGCGGGGTTTCAGGTCGGCGGGGGGGGCGAGTAAAGAAGAACATACCGCAGCGAAGGAACGGAGACGGCGGAGATGAGATGAGAGGAGCTCTCCGCACAGGCAGTCCGAGCAGTCAGGCGCCAGCGGCAGCGCCAGCGCCAGCGCGGCGAGGCCTGGCCCGGCCCGGCCGGATCGGGCGTCATGTGCGGCTCAGCTAGCCTTCAGCTCGCTGCAGACCTCTTGGCGTGCAGCGTGACTGCCCCCCCCCACGACCCCTGCCCCTCCCCACCCACACCTAGCACCCCATCCCTAACCCCCATCACCCTCCCCCTCCCCCTCCCCTGCCCACCTCCTTGGTGCCCTGGGGCACCTCCCGGGCCCGGAACGTCGCCTGGAAGCGGTTGGGGTCCTTGGCAGCGCGGGCCAGCGCCTCGCGCTCCTCCCGGCGCTCCTGGTCTCGGTAATAGAAGGAGAAGGGCTGCTCCATCATACTGCAGCATACGCGAAGGAGGCGTTTCGAGGGAAATGGAGGGTGAAAGGGGTTGCGCGATAGGGTTGACCTGGTGCGAGGCAGGGTCAGGGCGCCGAGCGGCGGGTGCGCCGGGCGAGTGATGCATGCCGTACTGAGGAAGCCGTGAACGACAGCCTGCCGTACAATGTACGACGATGTCATAACGAGGATGCCCGCATGACGACGATACGGGGCACCCACCTGGCCAGCTCCTCCAGCCTCTGGTGGTGGGTGAGCTGCCGCTTGGCCTGCGGGAGGGAGGAGGGGGGGAGGGGGGAGACACACGGGAACAAACACGTCACCCACAAACACACCGAAGCGCAGGCAACAAGGGGCGGTTGGCACACCCTCGGGAGGAGCCACTCCCGGTATCTGCAAGCGACACACAAGCGCCACATCCCGGCCCGGCCCAGCCCAGCCCAGGCGGCGCAGATCACACGTCACAGCCGGCCCAGCACGCCCCCCTCCCACGGACGCAGCCGCCTTCCCCTTCCTCCCTCCCGGTTCCTTCGCCAACGCCGCCCGCCGTTCCATCGCTTGCGGTATCATCTCCATTTCCCCCTCCTCCTCCTCCTCCCTCCCTCTCTCCCTCCCTCCCTCACCTCCGCCTCCAGCATCATCCGCTCGTAGCGCGGCTCCACCACCGCCGGCGGCAGGGGCCTGGCCCTGAACCTCTGCTTGCGTGCGGCCTCCTCCTCCGCCCGCCGGAGGGCCAGATCCTGCTCCAGCTTCACCTGGGGTTGGGGGGTTGAGGGGGATCAGGGAGTGATATGCTCCTTTATATAACAATGAGTCACTGCGGACGTTGTTGGGGGGGGCATACGGGTGAGAAGGCGGCGACGAGGCTGAGGCCGAGGCTTCTGTCGGGATCCCCCGGGGTCCAAAGCGCGTAAGACGCAGCACGCGCCTTTCGCGGCTTGAGGGCGTGGGAAGCGGGGCAGCGCGCTCACCCAGTCCCCCCCTGAACCGCACTGTCCTCCCCCTTCCCTTCCCCGTGCCACGCGCTCGCCCACGCCCAGACGCGCGCAGCAGCAGCGTGCCTTGGCGATGGTCTTGGGCCGCGCCTTCTCTCGCTCCTCGAAGTGGAACGGCTCCGTCACGGTGCTCTTGAAGAACAGGCGGCGGCGGGTGCGGCGGTGCGGGTGGTCACCGTCGGGGCCCTCGGAAGCGTAGCCGCCCCCCGGGGACCTGCAGGAGGACAGCCGGGCGGCATGGTGTGGGGGATGGTGTGGGGGCGGCGCGAGGCGGGAAACGGGAGGCGTGTGGCGGGGTCAGGTCCGAGCCCGAGCCCCAGTTTTGCGCTTGCTGCAGCACCGGCGAAGCGGTAGGGTGTGGGATTGGCCCCGGAGGCTCGTGCCCAGGTGCTGGCTCAGATGCAGGTGCCGTCAACATACGTTGCAAGGTGCGATGGCAACCAAACAAGGGGCACATACACACACACACCCCTGCCGGGGGCGGGGGCGCACGGGCCCAGTGCCCAATACCCACCCGTCGGAACATAGCACGGCGATGTGCACGGGTATGGCCCCGCGCCCCCTATGGCCGCGTTACACCCGGCATCCGCACACATACCGGTACGGTACGCGCGCCCATCGCACACTCCACCCTGCACAAGAGCACCCACACTGCCACACTGCCTGGACTCACAGCGTCAGCTCGGGCGACACCAGCGGCACGAAGTGCTCCCCCAGCAGCCCCTGCTCCGCATCAGACAGCACGGAGCGCTGCCCCGCTGGCGAGTGGGGGGCGCTGGACGCACCGCCGACCACGTCCCGGGCCGAGTGAGATCGCTGCGGCAGGTAGCCGTCCTGCAGCGGGGCAAAGCCAGAGCAGAAAATGGATATATGGGTATGGGTATGGGTATGGTTGTATGGGTGTATGGGTATGGGTATATGGGTATGGGGGCGGTGTCCGGCGGAGCGGACGACTTGTGGGTTCGTCCATGTGGCGCACTGGACAGACGCAGTGTACATACACTGTTGCGGCGGCGACAGCGTGGTGGTTGGCGGTGTTAGTGGTGGTGGTTGGCGGTGGCGGTGGCGGGGAACTCGTGCGTGTGGTGGCCCTGGCAGACCCCGTCGCGGAGACCCCGTTAGCGCCGCGTTCGCGAACAGCGACACGGTGCCTTGCCTCTCTCTCCAAACGAACCAAGTCAGGGTCGCAAATGCCGAGCGGGCCCCCGCCATCTCAGGTGACCGCACCAGCGCCGTGCCACCCACCTGAGGTCCCAGCCGCTTGCGGTACTCGTCCATCCAGGCGTCTCGTTGCTCTCGCTCAGCCTGCGCGGTTGCCCGGGAGGGGAGGGGAGGGAAGGGGAGGGAAGGGAAGAGGTCAAACAGGAGCTGCTGCTAAGCGGCAGGGCAGCACTCGATCAGGGCAGACGGAGGGAGGTGCGGAGGCATGAAGCGTGTCTGGAGGGGGCCCCGCACTCGCTCCCTCGTCCTCCCATCCCGACAGCTCCCAATGCAACCCGGCAAGGAACCCTCCCCTCCCTTGACGCCGGCTGGATAAAGAGGAATCTAACCAGGGAGGCGGCGGCGGCGGCCTGAGCCGCATGCACGCAATGGTAGACGCACAAATGCAGGCGGGCAGGCAGGGACCCACCTCCTCGGCGCGGCGGCGTGCCTCCTCCTCCTCAGCGACCTGCAAGCAGGCGCGGGCGGCCGGAACACGCGCAAGGGTCTACACCCCCCAGGGCCTCTCCACAAGGGCGGGCGGCGGCGGACAGCGGCAGGAGGCTCGGAAGGGCGCGCACCCAGCTCCCCAGTGGGATAGTTAGGGTTATGGCACACAAGCACAAACGCAACACACACATGGAGCAGCCCCGGGCCAATCGCCCCGGTCAGTCGCTGCCCACGATACCCCGCTGCGCCATCCCCCCCTTCCCGTGCTGACCCATTACGGTACCTCCCGCCTCACAAGAGTCACAGCAGGGTGCCGCACGTGTCACACCGGCAATGTCAGCAGTCAGCAGCGCCGCCAAGTACCTTTTCCGAGTCCTGCACCAGCAGATCCGCCGCCTGGTCGCGCTCCAGGTCGGAATTGTAGCCATCCTCAACCGCCCGCCGCTGCATCTCCAGGTCCACCTGAGGCCGGGAGGAGGGGAACGGTCACATTGGGAGGCCGGCACGGGCACATTGACAGCGGCAGCGGCAAAGGTGAAGCGCGACCGTGTAAAGGCCCGTAGGCACAACAGCGACGAGGGTGCGCGGGGCCTCCAACACGGACCTGTTACGACGGTCCCGCGGGACCATCTTTTTTGGGGGTTAGCTTCGCTGGCGGCGCAACACGACCCGCGCTAAGCGACAAGGTGCCCCATCCGCGCCACGCCGCACACCGTACCTGCCGCTGGTACTCCTCGTACCGCGACCTGTCGTACGCGCCCATCGCGATGCGCTGCTCGTCCGGGCCGAGCAGCCCCATGTCCGCACGCGAGCTGGCGACGGAGCGGGCGCGCTGCAGGAAGTCGGCGTCGGCGTCACCGCCGCTGCCGTTGCCGTTGCCACGCCTGCCGCCCCGCGCGTCTCCGATGGGCGTCTGCTCGTGTTGCGGGAGCCTGCGGAACGGCAAGGATGGGGATGGGGAAGGGGGAGCGGCGTCATGGCAGGAAGGCCCCGGTTGCGCGCTATTCACCAGGGTTGGGAACTCCATCGGCTATTCTCTTTGACCTCCCCCCCAGCGAATCACCGCCTGTACACAAAGTGAATGAAGCAGAGTGCAGAGTGCACTGCCCAGCTAACCAGCCGCATCGACACGTTTCTTTCGCCGTGTGTGGGGGGCGCCTACGGTACCGGTAGTCGTTGCCCTGTGGAGGCACACGACCTGCCCCCAACCCAATCCAATCCCGCCCACATTTCTCTCTGCCCCCCTCTAGCTAGATCCGAACCCTCAAGGGCTCCATCCCCCAACCCCGCACCTCTCCACGCTGTTGATCATCTCCAGAACCTCGCGCGCCTCATCCGACCCGTGGGCCCCAAAGCCGCCCTGCGAGGCCGGCGGCGCCGACAACGGCCGCTGCTGCACCCCACCGCCGCCGCCACCACCGCTGTAATAACCGCCGCCGCCACCTACGTACGACTGCTGCTGCATCGGCGGCGAGTCGTGGTAGCTGGCCGCGCCGACACTGCCTCCGCCGGGCGACGCCGGCCGGTGGTACACACTGCTGGGGCTGGCACTGGCGCTGGCGGGGCGGAATCGGCCCGGGGAGTGGCTGGGCGCGGGCGAGGGGCCGAGGTAGCTGGAGCCGCCGGATGGTCCGAAGCTGCCCCCGAGGTCGCGGTGGCTGTAGAAGCCGGAGGGGGACGCGCTGGCGCTGTAGTAGCCGGGGGGCGAGCGGGAGCGGGAGCGGAGGGGCCGGGGGGAGGGGGAAGGCCCCGGGGAGGCGGAACGGGAGGCGGTGGCGGTCATGAGGTTGCTGCGGGCGATGGCGTCCAGTGCGCGCTGCTGGACCTACGCCGAGGGAGCGGAGGGAGGGGAGGCAGCGGGCGTGGGGAGTTTGGAGGGGGCGGTGCGGACGTGGGGGGTAGGAGGGGCGGATGGGTGGGCCCCCGGCTGGAAGGCGGGGGCGGGTCGGCAGACCCCAGAGGTGGACCGTAACTCGGGCGCCGTGTGCCCTGAACCATACACCGTGCGCTGCGGCACCCTACCACTACGCTGACGCGCTCCATCCAGCGCCTGCGCCTCCATCGCCCGCCAGGCCATGCAGGAGCCAAGCCAGCCAGCCAGCCTCCCACCTGCCGTGACCCAGCCACCCACCCACCCTCCTACCCACCCACCTGCCGTGTCTGATGCCTCAGCGTCTCCCCCTCCCGCTCCAGCTCCCGCAGTCGCGACCTGCCCGCATCCCGCACCCGGGCCAGCCGGTCCACGTCCGCCGCCAGCTGCCCCGCGGAGGGCACCGGCCGGGGGGAGGTGAGGCGGCTGCGGGCCTCAGCCCGCGTGGCCCTGCGCGTGTATTCAAGTGGAATGACAAGCACCCTGGCAGTGGGAGTGGGTTTCGCGCCTCGAGCAGACGGCGGCATCCGGGGGTGGCTGTTCCTCACAGCCTGTTAGTGGTATAATAAGCGATAAGCGCCTCCTCAATAGGCACCAACGGCCCTCCCGCCTTCCCCACCGCTACGGTGCCCCTAGTCCCGCTTTGCGCGTACAGCTGGCAAGCCCGTCATGCCTCCGAAGGCAGGCCCCTCCAGCAGTCTGCACATTCCCGTCCTGCGCCACCCGGCTGCCCGGCACTCCTGCCCTCCCCACTCCCGCCCGTGTCCCGCCGCCCGCTGCTGCTCGTCCGGCCCCGCTGCCTGCCGGCCGCGCCCTTTCCCCGCGGTCCTGTCGATCCCGGGCGTCCTCACCGCATCTTCTCCTCCTGCAGCTTGCGTCGCTCCGTCTGCGAGGTGCGTTGAGACGAGGAGCCGACGAGGACAACAAGATCAAATCAGGATCTGGATCAGCAACGGATGCCGATCACCGTTGGTGATGCGCATACAGTACAAAGGCTCTCCGTTTTCCACCCTCCCACCCACCCACCTGCAGTGCCCGCTCCTGCGCCGGCGAGCGGATGTAGTGCTGCTCCGCCAGCGCCGGGTGGGCCTCGTCAAAGGAGAAGTAGCGCTGCGACAGGGGGACGTGCGCGCCCTGAGAGCGCGGCTGGGAGAAGCGGAAGTCGGGCACTCCCTGCTGCTCGCGATGCTTGCGCAGGCGGTACCTGGCAGGTGGCGGGGAACGGTGCGGAGGGCAGGGAGGGGGCATCAGCCGAGGGCGAGGGAAAAGGGTAGGGAAGAGGCTAGGGCGGGGACGAATGGAAGCCAAGAACGTGAAGGGGAAGAGAACTACATAAGGGTCAATGACGGCTGGAGGGTCGATGGTGGGTTCAAGCAGAGTGCGCAAAGTGGGCTTCCGTGCGTTCGCACCGTAACTGAAGACCGGAAATTAGCAGATTACACTGCCCATCCCACCCGCCCGCCTGCCCTCCCGCCCGCAGTACACTGCCGTACTTACTGGTCGTAGAACTGCTCCGACACGTCCGACGCGCGATTGGTACGGCTGCCGTACCCCGGCGACAGCGAGAAGCCCTCGCTGGGCTGCGGCGGGCCGGGCGAGGGCGAGGGCCGGGGCGACAAAGGGGGCGCCCCCTCCGACTGCTGCTGCTGCTGCTGATCGGCTGTGGCGCCCTCCCGAGCGCCGCGGGGGCTCGGCAACGGCGGCATCGCGTCCCGCCTGACCCCTGGGTCGTTCAGCATGAGTGCCACCCGGGTTGCCTCGTCCTCATCCTCCAGCCTGCACCCGGGTGGATTTCCAATGGCATCGCGGTGTAGGGGCATGTGTGACGGTGCGAGTGTGTTTTAGCGCGTGTGCATCTGTGTGTGTTTGTGATGGCGAGGGTGACAAGCGGCCAGGGCTGGAGAGCTGATGCAGTGCAGGGCGGGCCTTGGGAGAGTGACAGCAGTAGCAGCAGCAGCCGTCAGTGTTCACGCCCAGCCTTCTGACCCCCCCCCATTACGCCACAAGCAGCAGGCACCACCAGCCCCACTACTCACCGCATATTGGCTATACCGGACGCCGGCGCCCAGGCCGGCGCCCTGCGTCCCGCGCCCGCCGTGCCGCTCGTCCGCCCTGCAGCGCCCCAGGTGCCCCCCGTCGCCCGGGAGCCCGACGGCCCCCGAGGAGAGGGGGACACCCCGGTGGAGGCGGACCGCCCTGGCCGGACCCCGGCACCACCGCCGCGCGGCGATGGCGGCGTCAACGCCGAACCCGCCGGGCGGCCCGAGATCTTCGCGCCAAGGCCGCGCCGCGGCGTCGCCGCCGCGCCGGCGGCTGCTGCAGCGGCTCCGTCGCCGCCGGGGGATGTAATGTCTGAGGCTGACGGGCGGTGCTCGGAGGTGGCTGGGTCGCTGGAGGGCTGCGGACTGGGGCTGGGGCTGCGCGAGGCCTCTCGGGAGGAAGAGGCGGTGCGGCGGCGGCCGCCTGCTGCGGGGGAAGGAAGGAAGGCAGCCGTTGAAGCAGCGGGAGCAGGCGGTTTGTGGGCGGCATGTCGTGTGGCCCGGGCCGGCGCCCCACATGCACGCCGAAGCCCAAGCCGCCAGGCCCCACACACCCCTACGTTGCCTCCCGTCTCCTCAGGAACGCCCACGCCCCGCCTCCCCTATCCTTCCGTTTCACAAAGTCCGTTCACCAGCGCCGCTTCCATTTCTTCGCTGCGTTTTCGTCTTCATTACTCTTACCCCCCTCCTTACCCGCCGCCTCAGCCGTGCCCGGCCTGCGCACGGGTCCGCTGACCGGCACCCCCGACCGGAACGGCGGCTGCTGGATGGTCGGGCCCTGGTCGTACGACCGGCGCGGCGGTGTCGTACCGCGGTCCACCGAGGACCTGCAGGGCCGGACAGCAAGCGAGGGGCGAGGGTATGAGCGTGTGTGGACGCGGAGGGAGCGTGTAAATCAGCCTAGTCCTGGGTAGGTTAGCTCATGCGAGAGTGCAGTGTGCTGCTGCTCCGAAGTCCCGGCGAGGAGAGCCCTGCCAGCGCCCTGTCCATTTTCCATTTCGTGCCCTTCCGTGGCCTCGCTCCACCCGCCCGCCCGCCCGCTGCGTGAACGTGCGGGCTACTAAGACCCCCGCCACCCACCAACTCACACCGCTGTATCCACCCAACCCCACCCACCCACCCACCCACCCACCGGCCTACCTGGCAGGGGATGACCCGGAGTCGTTCCCGCCGCCGCTGCGACGGCCATACGCGTACCCGCCGTACGGATGCTGGTGCTGGGAATTTTCAGCGCTCGGTGCGTAGGGGTACTGCGGCGATCCGGCGCCACTGCCGCTGCCGCCGCTGTCCGCACCTGGGGCGTGCCGCCAGGGAGGAATGCAAACAGCCGGCGGATGCAAATGTAATTGTTGTCGCGGCAGGGGGCGGCAGGAGGCGGCTGCCCCTTGCACACCCCATATGTAACTGGTCTCGGGCTCTCAGCGCCCGATACGATGTTCGTTTTCGGTTTAGAATGATACTTATGTGCGTAGGTAGCATTCAAAGCCGGTTCTGCGAAGGACAACGTGAAGGCGGGGGCGGGCGTGGCTTTCTTGTCAGACTGAAGCTTACCCCCCGCCTGGTAGCCGACGCTGGGCGACGAGTTATAGGAGCCGAGTGGCGGCGAGGGCGCAGGCGAGGGGGGCACGGGGCTGTACGCTCCGGGAGAGGCGCTACCGTGCGAGTGGGGCCCAGCGCCTGCAGGTGATGATGGCGCACGGAAGGCACGGGGGACACGGGAGGAGGCAGCTGTCAGTGAAAAGGTCAGCGCAGCAGAAGATGGTTGCAGTGAAAAAGGTTATATCCGGATCACAGTTGCATCTAGTATTAAATGCTGTGATGAGGAGTCACGCTGTCAGCAGCGACCCGCTTACCGGTGCGACGGCCTTGCAATGGCGAGCTGGCATCTTCCACGAGCAAATCTCGGGCTCTCGGTGCCAACCCCGAGGGAATAGGTCTGTCAAATTCAAAGTAGTCATCGAATTCGGGAGTGGGTCTTCCGATTATTGTCTCCGCTGGCCCCACAAACTCTCCTCGGGTGCGGCGCTCATCGATAGACTGCGATTGTGTTCAGCGATGTCATAACCACCGCAACTAACTTGTGAAATTTCGCCCGTATTGCAGTCTGGGTGACGCTCCCACACGCTGATACAAGGTGCCATGCTTGCTGGGTCCCCGTCGACACTTACTTGCAACGTCCCCTGCGTCGCCAGCTCATCAGCGCCAAAATGACGAAGAACTGGGTTCCTTCTGCCATACATTGCGCCCTATTTTGCTTCCTTGCCGATGATACTTTTGGTCAACAGGACTTGACAGCTAGAAACTACAAGTCCCACAAACCGTAGTAAAGCATGTTGAACCTTTAAATTTAGCCTAAGTGTAGGAATAAGCAAAGAAGTGCTGAAATTGTGCACTGGAACGCATATCAGATTCACACTATTTAGCATAACTCATGCAATGAACAATACTGTCCGAAACGATCAGTAGATTCATGGATACAAACAAGGATTTATCGTCCCAGCTGTAGGGACATCCCCAAACTGAGCCGCTTAGAGGCTTAGTCAAACCCCTGGTACGGCGGCACGTGGTACGGCATGCTTCTCGGTGCTCCGTCCACGTCCGCGCACGCCGCAAGATGAATTGCGCATCTGAGACGGTCGCGGCCGTAGCCCAAAGCTGGCAGCGACGGAGACGGCGGGCAACAGGACGTTCGCGGGAGCGGTGATGGCAGCCGTGGTGACGGCGGGGCCGCCGAACGCAGTGCCGTAATCCGTCCAGCGTTTGAAAGATGGGAATCCTGGGCAACAATGCTGGTAACGGATCGCCAGTTGCGGAATTTGGGTATCGTTGTGCATCCCCGATCGCCCGTGGGTCTCTTCCGAAATGGGGAACTCAGACACACGACGGCTTCGGCCGTGCCCGTTCTATCCTTCACAACCGCCTTTACTTCACAACAACAATGTTTCTCTTCCTTTCAGATGCCAGGGCGCGTAGCTATGCTAATGAAGCGTCACCAGGCCGCACCTGACGTGACCTGACTAGCCTCTGTCACGCCAGCTAAGGTTCCGCTGACCAGCTGGCTGATTAGCCGCATGATCATGGAGTACCTCGGGTACACGCGGGTTTCTTCGTTCACTGAAAGGAGAATGAACGTTCACTGAACCTGCACTGAACGCTCACCGTGAACGTCCAGTGAAGGTTCACCGCTCAGGCCCTTGTACTGCAAGCAAAGCGAAATCAACGTCTCTTTGTGCTGTTGAGTGCTTAAGCTTCAATGCTCGTCGCTCCGTACCGGACTAACATATTGGGGTCCTGCGACCCGCCGTAGTTCTCGCCCCAAATGTTTTCTGGAGCTAGGTGAGGGGACTCAACCCAAGGTAGCTCGTTTTCGTGCGGGACCATGTCTGGCCCAGGTGGGCTTTCCCTTGTCTCGTAGTTTTGGGTTGCGGTGGTGCCTCCCCGTTGTTTTGGACCCCTGCCCCAGGGGTAGAGGGCGGTCGGAGGCGTTCTTTGGTGTGCAGCTGTAGAGACTCGAGAGCACGCGAGTAGGCTGGCCAGGCGAGGGGTGAGAGCTGGTCTTGGTAGGGGTTTGTTGAGGTGTGTGACGCCTCTCGCGTGGCTCTCGCTAAGCGCGGCCCGCAGTCGGCTGCACCGCTGAGTTGGTTGGCCAGGGGCCGTGGAGGGTGCCCCTGGCTGGCGCGAGTGCGTCACCTGCGTGGCCCGGCCCCTCGCCGCCGTCACCTGCGCGGCCCGGCCCCTCGCCGCCGTCACCGGGGCCGCCCAGCCCCTCTCTGCCGTCACCGGGGCCGCCCAGCCCCTCCCGCCGTCACCGGGGCCGCCCAGCCTCTCCCTGCCGTCACCGGGGCCGCCCAGCCTCTCGCCGCCGTCGCCGGGGCCACCCAGCCGCTCGCCGCCGTCGCCGGGACCGCCCGGCCCCTCGCCGTTGGGCCCCTCGCCGCCGGGGCCGTCGCCGGGGCCCTCCAGATCCCCGTTGATCGCCCATACCGTATCACAAAAAGCTTATAGATGTTAGCGCCACCTACAAGCGCACCGGTCCCTCATCATGATTCGGCACTCCCGAATTAGTTTCTCTACCGGCTAGTTCTGCATAAAGTCAACATGGATCTTGACAAGGCGCTCCTGCTTCTCGACAAGCATTGGCCGGCCGTGCATCCTCAGACAATCATATATGGGCGGGGTGTCGCGGACGGTGTGCTGTATAGCGCGCGAGCTCGAAGAGTGCTATATCACGCACGGCCTTGATGTCCTCTGCTGGTTTGATGCAATCCCGTGCTACGCGTAATAGCTCAGAGGATTGCGTGGTCATGTCCACTTATGAAGAGCTGCCTAAGTGATTAAAGTTGCTGGGGCACATATAACGAACCGATACAAGCCAAAGCAGTTATGTAATTACCTTTTATGTGCGCGGAAACAGCGCTGGAGCATGCATGCCGTACTATTTTCCAAAATAGTACGACCTACAAGCACACCGGTCCCTGCCGTCCCTCATCATGATTCGGCACTCCCGAATTAGTGTCGCTGCCGGCTAGTTCTGCATAAAGTCAACATGGATCTTGACAAGGCGCTGCTGCTTCTCGACAAGAATTGGCCGGCCGTGCATCCTCAGACAATCATATATGGGCGGGGTGTCGCGGACGGTGCGCTGTATAGCGCGCGAGCTCGAAGAGTGCTATATCACGCACGGCCTTGATGTCCTCTGCTGGTTTGATGCAATCCCGTGCTACGCGTAATAGCTCAGAGGATTGCGTGGTCATGTCCACTTATGAAGAGCTGCCTAAGTGATTAAAGTTGCTGGGGCACATATAACGAACCGATACAAGCTAAAGCAGTTATGTGAATACCTTTTAAGTGCGCGGAAACAGCGCTGGAGCATGCATGCCGTACTATTTTCCAAAATAGTACGACCAGAGCGGAGAGCTAGGCCACAAGGCCTTTCAGGGAAAAATGTCGACAAATACCACGTTCGGCCTTCAAATATAATAGAGGAAAATAATTTATATAAAAGTCGTTATGAGTGTAATAGCTGAATTGGTGTGTATACAAACTTGACCAGCCTCGTTTCGGGCCTCCCTTATGGTCGTCCCGGTCGCAGCCTAGACCGCCCCAAGCTGCGTCGCGTCGATCAGAGCTTCATTCTATGATAGTTACATACTTAAAGCGATGGCCACCTCACCTGGGTACGCTCTCCGAGGCGCGGATGCTGGACCATCGCCAGCCGTTCTTACAAACCAAAGCCAACTAAAGTGAACCGCGACGGTCCAGTAGTTGTATATGATGTTACCATGAACTTTACCTATTTAGGTCGTCGGGCAAGCTCGGGCAGGTACCCTTTCGGCCACGGCTACGGTAGAGCGGTACCACAGCGCGCGCGCGGCCATACCCCGTGCTTCCCCGCTCCTCATCCAGCCACGCGCATACACTGCCACCCGGCTCCCCAAAACGCCACCACCAACTATGGGATCTTTAAGTGATGACCACATTTCCCCCTGTATGTATACGGATAAAAAAATGCACAGCGTCTGGTATGCCTACATCGATGTACCTGTTCACACAGGGCGCCCGCGCCTGTGCCCCGCATTATCGCGCCTGTAAACTGCCTGTAACGTCACGTTCTGTCCCAAAGAATACAAACACACAAAACCGACATGTGAACAATGGCTCACACAGTCACATCCTTGCGGTCACATCCGTGCACACTGGCTGGCCAACGCACGTCTGGAGCAGTCGCGGCATAAGTTCAGGCCAACGCTTTTCCGGCGTGGCAGGCTCCAGTCCGGGAAGTCGGATTGGTGCACGTCGACGCGGTGTGTCCTTGTCACGACACACTGCGTCTCTGGCACATCGGGTAGTGCTCCGCGCCCAACCCCCCCACACCAGAAACCCCGACCTGGGTTTTTCGTGGGATACACCTCACCAGTGGCCGGCCGTATGATTCGAACCCACGCCGCGTACCGCTAGACGGGGTTCCCGCAACTCCCCCCATATATGACTGAATCTAGCGGCCAAGGACATCTGCAATCGTACTGCAGACTGGTAAAGGTGACTCGAGCTTGTTGGGCAGGCCTGACCGGGCCTTTCTATCATAGCCGGGCTTAGGGATCCTGCCGTACTTGGATCATGAGCGGCACTCAGCTCCCGCTCAGGCAGTGATCGCCGGAGTGACGGCACTCAGATCCCGTCTTCCGGAGTAGATTCCGCGGCGGTCCCCCATCCTTGACCGAGGAGGGGTTTCCTGGTGTAGATCGTACAATCCAGGCTTCCGACACGCTGTGTCAATTACGCTGTGTGTCGTGACAGCTGTCACGACACACTGCGTCTCTGGCACATCGGGTAGTGCTCCGCGCCCAACCCCCCCACACCAGAAACCCCGAACTGGGTTTTTCGTGGGGAACACCTCACCAGTGGCCGGCCGTGTGATTCGAACCCACGCCGCGTACCGCTAGACGGGGTTCCCGCAACTCCCCCCATACATGACTGAATCTAGTGGCCAAGGACATCTGCAATCGTACTGCAGACTGGTAAAGGTGACTCGAGCTTGTTGGGCAGGCCTGACCGGGCCTTTCTATCATAGCCGGGCTTAGGGATCCTGCCGTACTTGGATCATGAGCGGCACTCAGCTCCCGCTCAGGCAGTGATCGCCGGAGTGACGGCACTCAGATCCCGTCTTCCGGAGTAGATTCCGCGGCGTTCCCCCATCCTTGACCGAGGAGGGGTTTCCTGGTGTAGATCATACAATCCAGGCTTTTGACACGCTGTGTCAATTACGCTGTGTGTCGTGACAGCTGTCACGACACACTGCGTCTCTGGCACATCGGGTAGTGCTCCGCGCCCAATATATGACTGAATCTAGCGGCCAAGGACATCTGCAATCGTACTGCAGACTGGTAAAGGTGACTCGAGCTTGTTGGGCAGGCCTGACCGGGCCTTTCTATCATAGCCGGGCTTAGGGATCCTGCCGTACTTGGATCATGAGCGGCACTCAGCTCCCGCTCAGGCAGTGATCGCCGGAGTGACGGCACTCAGATCCCGTCTTCCGGAGTAGATTCCGCGGCGGTCCCCCATCCTTGACCGAGGAGGGGTTTCCTGGTGTAGATCGTACAATCCAGGCTTTCGACACGCTGTGTCAATTACGCTGTGTGTCGTGACAGCTGTCACGACACACTGCGTCTCTGGCACATCGGGTAGTGCTCCGCGCCCAACCCCCCCACACCAGAAACCCCGACCTGGGTTTTTCGTGGGGAACACCTCACCAGTGGCCGGCCGTGTGATTCGAACCCACGCCGCGTACCGCTAGACGGGGTTCCCGCAACTCCCCCCATATATGACTGAATCTAGCGGCCAAGGACATCTGCAATCGTACTGCAGACTGGTAAAGGTGACTCGAGCTTGTTGGGCAGGCCTGACCGGGCCTTTCTATCATAGCCGGGCTTAGGGATCCTGCCGTACTTGGATCATGAGCGGCACTCAGCTCCCGCTCAGGCAGTGATCGCCGGAGTGACGGCACTCAGATCCCGTCTTCCGGAGTAGATTCCGCGGCGGTCCCCCATCCTTGACCGAGGAGGGGTTTCCTGGTGTAGATCGTACAATCCAGGCTTTCGACACGCTGTGTCAATTACGCTGTGTGTCGTGACAGCTGTCACGACACACTGCGTCTCTGGCACATCGGGTAGTGCTCCGCGCCCAACCCCCCCACACCAGAAACCCCGACCTGGGTTTTTCGTGGGGAACACCTCACCAGTGGCCGGCCGTGTGATTCGAACCCACGCCGCGTACCGCTAGACGGGGTTCCCGCAACTCCCCCCATATATGACTGAATCTAGCGGCCAAGGACATCTGCAATCGTACTGCAGACTGGTAAAGGTGACTCGAGCTTGTTGGGCAGGCCTGACCGGGCCTTTCTATCATAGCCGGGCTTAGGGATCCTGCCGTACTTGGATCATGAGCGGCACTCAGCTCCCGCTCAGGCAGTGATCGCCGGAGTGACGGCACTCAGATCCCGTCTTCCGGAGTAGATTCCGCGGCGGTCCCCCATCCTTGACCGAGGAGGGGTTTCCTGGTGTAGATCGTACAATCCAGGCTTTCGACACGCTGTGTCAATTACGCTGTGTGTCGTGACAGCTGTCACGACACACTGCGTCTCTGGCACATCGGGTAGTGCTCCGCGCCCAACCCCCCCACACCAGAAACCCCGAACTGGGTTTTTCGTGGGGAACACCTCACCAGTGGCCGGCCGTGTGATTCGAACCCACGCCGCGTACCGCTAGACGGGGTTCCCGCAACTCCCCCCATATATGACTGAATCTAGCGGCCAAGGACATCTGCAATCGTACTGCAGACTGGTAAAGGTGACTCGAGCTTGTTGGGCAGGCCTGACCGGGCCTTTCTATCATAGCCGGGCTTAGGGATCCTGCCGTACTTGGATCATGAGCGGCACTCAGCTCCCGCTCAGGCAGTGATCGCCGGAGTGACGGCACTCAGATCCCGTCTTCCGGAGTAGATTCCGCGGCGTTCCCCCATCCTTGACCGAGGAGGGGTTTCCTGGTGTAGATCGTACAATCCAGGCTTTCGACACGCTGTGTCAATTACGCTGTGTGTCGTGACAGCTGTCACGACACACTGCGTCTCTGGCACATCGGGTAGTGCTCCGCGCCCATATATGACTGAATCTAGCGGCCAAGGACATCTGCAATCGTACTGCAGACTGGTAAAGGTGACTCGAGCTTGTTGGGCAGGCCTGACCGGGCCTTTCTATCATAGCCGGGCTTAGGGATCCTGCCGTACTTGGATCATGAGCGGCACTCAGCTCCCGCTCAGGCAGTGATCGCCGGAGTGACGGCACTCAGATCCCGTCTTCCGGAGTAGATTCCGCGGCGTTCCCCCATCCTTGACCGAGGAGGGGTTTCCTGGTGTAGATCATACAATCCAGGCTTTTGACACGCTGTGTCAATTACGCTGTGTGTCGTGACATCCTCCTGCCCTGACTGCCGTTGCGACCAGTTGTAACATCAACAGTCCAGGCACAGCCAGGCTGACTGGCCGCGTCAAGACGCGTAAACGTCGTCGACTTAACCACGGATCCATGACCGCAGCAGTGCCGTTCTACCAGAGGCATAGACGCGGTGACCTGCGGCGATGACATGCGAATGGCGACGGGGGGTACATCATCTGACCACAAGTAACCAAGCCAGACGTATTTCAAAATTATAAAGTAGTCATGGGACCTTCCGGCTGATGTGGGTCGTGCTGTAGTTGACAGGGAGACCAAACGACGAGCATCGCGACATGTCCGCTCTGGGTCCGCAGCCCTGGCACACCTCAGGATGAGGGCTAAACAGCGCTCTGACCCGGCACATTGAAATCTTATAATACAAGTTGACTCACACCCGCGTTGCCCGGGCCTTAAGTAGGGTAACATGCTCGTTCGCGTTGACCGTCCATGGACGCCATGGCCATCTGCTCCCGATTGCTTACAGTTCCTAACACTTTGCCCGGCACCTTCGCCACAGACAAGCTCCCATGTCTATCCCGAAGAATTTGTGGCGGCCACCTGGGTGTAATCGCGCCCCTTCCAGCCTACGCGACCGCCATGCTTACCCCGCCGAGCCAGAGCAGCACGAAAAGCAGTCCGATGCAGCTCCAGCTGCCTTCCATGATACTAATACATCAATACGAGACTCAGACGCCGTTCACGAGCTATTATGGTGCACGTATCAGCTTGCTAGTATACGGATATTTGTATCTTAGCGAGTTCAAAGTACGAAGAAGTTCTATCAAATATAGTTGTAAGGGAATATGTCGTTTGTTAAGACACTTGACAAGATACAGTTCTTGGCGGGAGTCTGTCCCGACAGTGAAAAATGCACAACGTTTTTCGCAGTTCTCAATATTGCTACCTATAATATGGTGTCATATGAGCAAGGTTCGCTGCCCGAAGACAAGAATTGCGCTGGTCGACTGCATGGGACCTGTCGTACGCCCGAGTGGCCCAGCTCTCCGCTCTGAGTACGACCTACAAGCACACCGGTCCCTGCCGTCCCTCATCATGATTCGGCACTCCCGAATTAGTGTCGCTGCCGGCTAGTTCTGCATAAAGTCAACATGGATCTTGACAACGCGCTGCTGCTTCTCGACAAGCATTGGCCGGCCGTGCATCCTCAGACAATTTATTTCGTCGGGTGCGGCATTTCGTTTGATGCACCTGCTTTGACGAACGTTCATTGAACATTCAGTGAACGTTCCCCGTGACTGTTCGCTAAACATTCAGTGAACGTTCAGCAAACAGTCACCAGTCGTCCACGTCGTGAACGGAAACACCCGCGCTTACCCTAAGTAGTGTGATCATGCCTACTGTTTATGTAGATAATTTACACGAAGGTCGCGTGGCGCGCTGCCCGCATTGTCCTAGTGCTTAACCTGTCCAAGGCGACAGCGCCTCAGTCCGTCGCCGCAGCTGTCTTGCAGAGGCCCAGGCGCCTCGTCGACGCGATCAACCCAAAACGTTTGTTGCGGTACCCACTGCGGTTGCTGCTGGCTTCATGAGAGCCAAACCGCGGGCGCACGACGACGCTGGTGACGCACTTCGGCAGCGCCAAGGCTGAGCAGGTGCTGGTCCCAACCTCATCCAGCCTCATCCAATCCACATCTCTCCCCCGCCGCCCAGCCCCGCCTTGCTCCTCCCGCCCCTCACAGCTCGAATTCCACACTCGCCATCTCCCCCGGCTGCAGGTCAGCCCCTGTCAGCGCCCGCAGCACCCCCCAGTGAGCCACCAGCAGCAGACACTGCTCCGGGCGCTCAGCCAGCAGCAGCCGCAGCGCCGCCAACCGCTCATCGTACACCCCTGCGTGCACGGGACAAAAAAGGTGCACAAGGCCACCCATATCCGCATAGAAGCTGTGTCCGCGCTCTGAGCAACAGACGTCGGGCGCACAATGCGTACCGTATGCAGCGCCCGACTGAGTGTACAGCTGGTTTGAACAACTGCCTGATAGCCGTACAGCTGTACAAAAGCGCAGCAGGTCAGTGCGCCTTGCAGTTTCACAAACGCACACTCAAAGCGCAGCGGTGCGTCGCAAGCGCGTGGATGCGCACCTTGCGGCTCTCTCGTTACGACCCGTGGGTCGGCGCCGGCGTCGGGGCCAGCGCCAGCGCCAGCCGTGTACCACCACACGTCCGGCATGTCCGCCGGGAAGCGTACCCTGTCGTACGTGTACGTGTGCGCGTGTGAAGGTTGGGGCAGGAGGAGGCTGTGCGGACCACAAGGGGCGAAAGCGCCTCGGGGCGTCCGGGGCCGAAGCCGTCCAGGCCCCATAAGTCATAACACTACACCAAAACCACCAGCACTCGGCCCCCCTGCCCTCTCAATGCGTCCAATCAGGGGCCCGCCCCCTGAGCTCGATGTAAACGTCCGTGAGCTCAACGCAGACGCTATGTCACCCTCATTCTCACCCTCACACTTTCTTTGTGGGAGAAGACCTCACCCGTATCCTCACCCTTATCCTCATCTTAACCCTCACCCTCACCCGGGAGGAGCTCCCCTCACCCCCACCCTCACCCCCACCCCCTCGCCTCACCCTCGCCCTCACCGGGGAGGAGCTCCCCTCAGCCCTCACCCCCACCCCCTCGCCTCATCCTCACCCTCACCCGGGAGGAGCTCCCCTCAGCCCTCACCCCCACCCCCTCGCCTCACCCTCGCCCTCACCGGGGGTACTCCTGCTGGAGCTCCCGGGGCGGGCGGCCCACCTCCGAGGACAGGGTCAGGCGCTCCCGAAGCAGCGGCTCGGCCACCACCGGCATCTGCGTGCGGTGGTGGTGGTGGTGGAGGTGGAGGGCGATATCCTTCGGGTTCACGGTACTGGTACGGTAACACAATGTCATCCATGCTACAAGGAACTCCTGGTTTCTTTGCCGTAGCTCCGGCTGTGGCTGCCACCGGGAGCAGCGCACCACGCGGCTTTTGCAGCTACTGCCCGCGTTGTTATGTAAGGCTGTACGGCGCACAATACGCACCGTTGGCTGTTGCGCCAGGAGCAGCTCGCAGGCGGCGGTTGCGGTTTGGAGGCAGCGCGTGAGAGGCGAGGTCAGCACCAGCTGGGGCCGGGGCTCCAGGGCCGCCACACGCGGCGCCAGCTGCTGCACCTTCCGCAGCCCCTCGCGCGTGAGTACCGTGTCGTACAGTAACGGGTCTCGAAGCGGCTCCTGGTGTGGGCTGCCGTACTTGTGGAGCGCCATGTAGGCGGCCATCTCGGTGGCGCCGTGGCGGATCACGTGGAGAACCTGGAAAGAACCTCGCCTTTAGTAATTGGTGATCGCCCAGGAATCGAATCTTCTAGGATATTTAGCAGAAGCGCGTGGCCCGCGTGCTGCTGAAGCTGTCGCCGAGCGTGATTTGCCGTGGGTTAGGAATCCGTTGGTACAAACGGAAAAGCAACCGCTGCGCGCGTCGCGGATAACTTGACAGCCAATGGCCAGATGCTAGGGGCTGCAGTTGCTCACCTTTGTAGTTGTCGTTTTACCTCCATTTAAGCGGCTGCTTTCCGCCGCAACTTTCACCAGTCGACGCAGGTTCGCACCTGCCAACGACGGGGCTCGCGTCTGGCTATTGCTAAACATTAATATCTACCTTGTAAAATCAACTGAATAATATATTTCTTCTACCCACAAGAGCTAGCGATGCGTAGTAACTATGCGCTTGCACAAGCTTGACGATAAGGCCCTGTACTCGCAAAACTGACAATCAAGTTCAGCTCTTATCGACGTATCGACGTGTAATGGACACTAGTTCATCACCTTCAGTTTGTACAGTCATCCTGTCAACGGGTCGCCTGGTGCCCCAAATATAGTTGTGTGGTCGTTCGGGGCTAAGACCGCAACAACCCGTAATCATCGAGCTCTGTCCATACATTTACCCCTGTGTAGCCTATCTCACACACCCCGAACGAACAACGACAACCGCGACTTGGTGCTCGGCTAGGATGCAGCAGAGGATGCCCGTCGCAAGCACGGGGACCCGCTGCCTGGCTGCCTCGCGCATGCTCCATGCCGCAGCGAGGCGTTGTCTGCCGTTCCAGCCATCCGTGGCTCCGCCTCGCCCGGCGCTTTGGGCGGCCGCGCTGGGAGGCGACATCGCCGCGCCAACCCCGGCATCGGCCCGTGGGGCCAGCGTCCGGACCTGTTGTTCCAGCTGCCCCTCGCCCGCTTCAGCCGCCTCCTCCTCCTCGTCCCAGCATCAGCAGGACTACTTCACCATCACGACGCCGCTGTACTACGTGAACGCAGGTGCTTGTGTGCTTGGTTGGCTGGCTTGATTTGCTAAGAGGAGGAAGGATTTGATAAGAGGAGGAAGGGGGATGAGGCCACAGCTAAACGAAGCGGGGGGAAGTGGGATTCGGTTGGGGCGCTGCGGCGCTGCGGTCACTGGAGCATGTGGGCAGTTGCGCAGTGCCCTTTCCGTTCTTGCGCTCCTGGTTTCGGAGGCTTTGGCCTCGCAGCGCCCGTGCGGGGGCTGCCGGCCTGAGCCCACCCACGCCCCCGAACAAATCCCCCACTGACCAGCACCTCATCCTCCCACCACCCGACCCCCGGCCCGCCGCATGGACAACGAACCGCCACCCGCCGCCCTCCCGCCTCCACACCCGCACCCGCATCGGGGGTTTTCGGCTACGACAGCGCCGCACATGGGCAGCGCCTATCCCACGATCGCAGCTGACGTGGCGTCCCGGTTTCAGGTGCGTATGCCGTACAATGAGAGGGTGGCGTGGGGTGGGGTGATGGGTGATCAGTGCAAAGGAGGCGGGGCAGGCGAAAGGCAGGACCTGGCGGGCATGCGTGCTGCGTCGCCCCTTGCCTGCCCACCTGGCCATGTATCCCTGATTCCCTGTGCGCCCCTTCGTGCCCACCCACCGGACCTTCCTAACCCCCGCCCTTGCTCCCCGCCCCCGCCCGATCGTTTCGGTTCGCCTCGCTTGCTCTCTGTGCTCCCTGCCCCTCCCCCAACACACACATCGGCCCTGCAGCGCCTGCTGGGCAAGCGGGTCCGCTTTCTGACCGGCACCGACGAGCACGGCGAGAAGATCGCTGCTGCTGCGGCCGCCCGGGGCATGAGCCCCCAGGAGCACTGCGACAACATCGTGGCCCAGTACACCGACCTGTGGGGGAAGGTGAGGGGGGGGGAGGTGAGGAGCAGAGGAATGAGGAGGGGGCGGAGCTGGGCGGGGCTGGGGGGAGGGACGGAGGGACACCTGTGAGGAGGAGAAAGGTGAGGGGACGCGGAGGGAAGAGGTAAAAAGTAAGACAGCGCGAGAGTGACATCGGGTGTAGGTGTGATGACGCCTGCGGGGGAGCCCGGCCGGCCGGCCGCCTGCGGTGCCTGCCTGGTAGCCGCCCATCGCAAGCGTGCGGTGGCCGCGCAATCCGGTGGCCACACACACTCACACCCGGACTCACGAAAGCTCTCAGAGACCGCCACTTCGCTTCCCTCCACGTCCCTCCCGCGTCCCCATGTCCCATCCGGCTCGTACCGGATCCCAGCTGGACATCCGGTACGACAGGTTCGTCCGTACGACGGAGACTCGGCACGCGGAGCTGGTGGTTGACGTGTTGGGCCGGTGCTGGGAGCGCGGGGACATCTACTCGGCAGACTACGAGGGCTGGTACTGCGTTGACTGCGAGGAGTTCAAGGTGGGGGGATGGAGGGGATACGGTACCGCAGCGGAGGGAACGGGGGCGAAGGGGTATGGTGGGGGTTTGAGGCGGGGCGAAGCAGGGCGGGACGAAGGCGGGGAGTGGATGGTGCGTCCAGTGGCCGGAAGTTTGGTGGGAGTTGGACTATCGTGTCGTATAGTGGCAGGTGCGAAGCTTGGGGCGCATCATTTGGGTGGCGTGGGCGCCGGGACGGGGAGGGGAGAGAGAGAAGGGTGGGCTGTGGATGGGGGTCTGTGGGCAGCTCAGCTCAGGTCAGCAGTCCACAGCGAGCTCCAGGGAGGCTGAGAGGCGGCCCGACCTGTCGTACAAACGGTGTGGTTACGGTACGGCTGTCGGCGTTAGCACCGTAAATATCTGGCTCCGGAGCCCTGAGAAACCCCGTCCGGAGCGCTGCCGTCGTCGTGCCTTACAAGTTCTGGATCCGTTGATGAGCATCGCCTCGAATACGGCACCGTACCCGTACCTCGTTGCGATTCGTAGATTTGTTGGCCCTGGGAAACGCAAAACTCACGTTTTCCCGTGCCCCGTGCCCCGCTGCGCCGCTCGCCTCTTCAGGACGAGAAGGAGATGGTGGCGCTTCCGGGCGCTGACGGCAAGCCCGAGGCCACCCCTCGCGGCTGCCCCACCCACCGGAAGCCCTGCCAGCACCGCAAGGAGGTACGGCACGTGCGCGGATGTGTATCCTGTCGTGATTATTATTGTCGTGTCCCGCACGAGCCCGCCCTTTGTGGTGCTTACCTGCGACCTAACTTGTCGCAAACACCAACTAGACTGTCTTGCTGCGTGGCTGTGGGGTTTCTGCATGCTCCCCGCACTCGTCTCCTGGGCCGCGCCCCAGCCGTGCTACGACCCTGCCGCTACCCCTCCCGCTCGCCCTTCCATCTCCCAGCCTCTTAATCGCCCTTTCTTTCCCGTCGGTGCCCCCGCTCCCTCTCCCTCTTCCTCCCCGCCCCGGCCCAACCCGCCCTGTTCATGGTCCTACCCGCGCGTCATCGTTGCCACATGGGGCGGCGCTGCTGCTCGCTCTCGACCGCTACGGTTGGCCGTTGGTGGTTGACAGGCCAACTACTTTTTCCGGTTGAGCAAATACAACAAGTGAGCGCCTAACAGGGATCGCGTCGGGACGGGCTGGTTTTGCAGTATTAGGGGGACGTAAACACGAGGGCAGGCTTCAGCCGGGTAGTTCTGGGATGCGGCGTGATGCGTCCGCCCGTGTCACACCGTGTTCCACCGCTGCTACCGCCTGCCATTTCCACCCGTGCCCACCCCCTCCGCACTCCACTACCACCACCCTTTCCATTCCCCCCCTGCGTTTCCCATGGCCACCTCGCATTCGGTGCCACGCATTTTCCCGGCCCTCGCCGTGACCGCACACACACGCTCACACGTCCGCGCGCACATACGTCCGCAGGGAGATCGAGGAGCTGTTGTCGCGGGAGGATTTCGTCCAGCCGGCGTCGCGTCGAAACGAGGTACGGCGGTACGACAGTATGGCGCGCACTGGGGCAACCGCGGCGTGTGTACGGCGCATTGCACCTGTCTCCCCCCTCCCCCTTGGGTCGCTCTCCCTCCCTCTTTCGGCCAGCCCCCTTCCATTCCGCTCCATTCCGCTTGACCCAGGGGCTGGGGCGCCCCGGCCAGCCCTCTCGGGACTTGACCTGCCTTCCCTCGGGCCCCCTCCTCTGCCCGACCCTTCCTCTGCCCCTCCGCCGCTGCCTCTCTTGTACGACAGCTGATGTCGTACGTCCGCGAGGGCCTTCGCGACTTCTCCATCAGCCGTGCTGCCGTGGATTGGGGCATCCGGGTGCCTCAGGATCCGAAGCACACGGTGTATGTGTGGTTCGATGCGCTCATCGGTGGGTGTCTGGCCTGGGGGGCTGGGGCTGGGGGCCTGGGGCAGGGCCCGGCTGGCTCGGGCTGGGACTGGGGCAAGCTGGACGGTTGGCGGGCGGGGGGATGCGTGCGGGCTGTAGGAGTCGTAGCAACAGCGGCAGTAGTGGCTTAGCGACTATGGCCTTCTCTCGTGCCCCGACTCGGGCCCCTCCCCCGGCCCCGGCCCCGGCACCCCCCCCCCCCAGGCTACCTGTCCGGCCTGCTCCCCGCCGATGCGCCCACCTCCACCTCGGAGGTTCCCTCTCACGGCTGGCCCGCCTCCGTGCACGTCATCGGAAAGGACATCCTGCGCTTCCACGCCATCTACTGGCCCGGCATGCTGCTGTCGGCGGGGCTGCCGCTGCCGCAGTGAGTATGACACCGTAGAGGGGGCGCGGGGGGGGGGGGGGGCGGGCGGAATGGGCGGAGCGGGAGGTGCTGCCCGCGGAGAACGGGGAAAGGGGAAAGGAGGCTGCTGCTGCTTTGGGGAAGGGGCAGACGCTTTGGGCTCCGGAGGCTGCAGCAACGGCGGACGGGTATTGATGCACATGGACATACTCCGTGCCGCCGCGCCAACCTTCCTGTCGCCGTATACCATACTGTACTGTACTGTACTGTACTGTACTGTACTGCAGGCGTGTGTACGGACACGGCTTCCTGACGAAGGACGGCCTCAAGATGGGCAAGGCGCTGGGGAACACATTGGACCCACAGGTGACAGCCCGGGGTGTGTGTGTGTGTGTGTTGGGATGTTACCCCTGCTGGGGTGTATACCCATGCTGTTTGTGATACTGTTTGTGTTGCGGGTGCGTGTGTTGTTGTTGTTGTGATGGTGGGCTCCTGACCCTCAGAAGGGGGCCAACTGGCCGTGTGTGTGTGTGTGTATTGGGTTGTGTGTTTCAGGGCGATGAAATCCATTCGTGTGAAAATGAATCGGTTCACAGCGGACCCGGAGGATTGGGTACCGGTGCATACCGCACCTGGCGCGCGCACCTCCTGCATGCATGCTTGTCTTGGCCGACGCGCTCTGCTGTGGGTCTGCCTGACGGGGCCGAACGCCCAAGCCCTGCCCCTCCCTGGAGGCGCCAGGCCTCATCAACGCATCCCGCCCCGCCCCGCCTGGCCCCGCTGCTCCGGAACAGGCGCTGGTGACCACGTACGGCGCGGATGCCGTACGGTTGTACTTCATGAAGGAGATTGTGTTCGGGTGAGCTTCCGGCAGCTCGAGGTTGCTGGTTCCCTACCCTTGTGTGTGTGCGTGTATGTGCCCCAGTCGAGCGCCCCTCTCTCTCTCTCTCTCTCTTTCTGGTCACGACACGACATGACACGTTGATTACTTGATTTACACTGAGGCCCCCCAGACGGAGTTCTGCGATCCATGCACCGGCCAAAAGCCTTTTCAGTTACCTGCGGTGCCATCAGATACCGGTAGCCAACCAATCAAGTGCAAAGCTACCAGCCGATTGTCGGGTTACCGTTTGCTGCTCGGCCAACCGACCAACCAACCAACCGACCAACCGACTTGGGCGGCGAGCGCAGGCAGGACGGCGACTTCAGTGAGGTGCGCTTCCGCGATGTGGTGAATGCGGCGTTGGCCAACAACCTGGGCAACGGTCTCAACCGAACCCTCAACCTGCTCGCAAAGTTCCACGACCGGACCATCCCGATGGACGCGGGTAAGTGGGGTGACGGGGGTTGGGCGGGTGGGTGCGGGCGGGCGGGCTGGGTGCTGAAAATGGCGCAGCGCCTGTGCTGCCTGCGTTGCCAGCCCGAAAGGAAGACCCCACCACCTCATCCCTGTTCTGTCTCGATGCTCTTAAGTGGGCCTCGCTTAATCAGGCGGGCCTGGGCCCCCCCCCTCCCACACACACACACATCGGCCCCTGAAGTCCCTGGGAGATGTAACCTCGCTGCCGGCCGTGCCCCCCGTCTCATGTCCCCCTCGCGATCCCCCCTTCCCTGGACCTCCTCGCCCTCCGCCTCCCCCTCCGCCAGCCTCCCTCCCGGCCGATCACCCGCTGCGGCTGTTGGCTTCGGAGCGGCTGCCCTCCGCCGCCGCTGCCTACGGCTCCCTTTCCTTCCACGAGGCCGCCGAGGCGGTTCTGGCAGTAGCCTCCCGCAGCAACCAGTACCTGGAGGAGACACAGCCCTGGACCAAGCTCAAAAAGGCGAGTGTACCGTAGTGTGGGAGTGATTATATTTATGGATTTAGGTGAAGCCGCAGCGGTGGAGTGGAGGTGACGTTGGCGAAGGGACGCAGCGGGCGGGGTTGGGGGGTTTTGGTTTGGCGGCGTGCGTGTAGAGAAGGGGGAGGGGATTGAGGGCGTGAATGGCAGGGTTTGCTGCATTGGCGAGGTCGAAGTTGACGCCGCCTCCGTGGCTCCCCTATGCGGTACATCGCGCCCTCGGCCCTCCACGCTATGCGGCATGCTGTGTGCCACTCCACGTCATCCAGGGTACGGACGAGGAGAAGGCGGAGGCGGCTGGTGTGTTGGTGGCGGTGCTGGAGGCGGTGCGAGTGGTGGCGGTAGGCCTGGCGCCCCTCACGCCCGGACTCAGCGCCCGCATATACGCCCAGCTGGGCTTCTCGGACGAGCAGTTCCAGGTACGAGCTGGCGCAGTACAGTACGGCACACAATACACAATACCATGATGAGAGTCCGGGTGAATGTGGGGTCGCAGTGCTGGTTCCCGCCGGTGCGGCCCTGCACCACCTCAGCTGAGCCTTTCCGAGCCGGTGTCAAACGAGCAGCCAGCCGGCCAGCAGCAGCCAGCAGCAGCAGCCAGATCTGGGCCATCTCGGCACGATGACTGTCACGATAGCGCCCTCACCGCGCCTGTACCTATACCTGCTGTTTGAACCTATGAGTGGACGGCCACTACCATGCCACATCCCCCTTCGCCGGCCTCGGCTTGCTTAGGTTTCCACGAGAGACCCCTGCCTCCGCCACCACTTTCCCCACCTCCCACCTCCCCGGGCACTACCGGTACCCTGGCGAGGGTACCGGTATGGAGACTACGGTACCACAGCGACAACCTGCCCCGCCCCCCCGCCCCCCGATTGCAGGCACTGACTTGGGCCGACACCACATGGGGCGGCCTGGCGGCGGGGCACCGCACGGCAGAGCCTGCGCCCGTGTTTGTGCGGCTGGAGGCGCCGGGCGAGGCGGAGGCCGCCGCAGCGGCCGCCGCCAAGGCGGCGGCCACCGCCGCGGCGGCGGCGACGAAGGGCAAGAAGGGCGGAGAGGGCAAGAAGCAGAAGCAGAAGAAGCAGCAGCAGCAGCAACAGGGAGTGGCGCAGGCGGAGACGCAGGCTGAGGCGGCGGCGGTGGTGGTGGTGGCGCAAGAGCAGCCAGCGACGGTGTAATGCGAGGGCGGCGGGTGCGGCGGCTCGGAGCCGGGAAGGGAGGGCTGCTTGAAGGGAGTGGGGATGTTGGTCAAGGAGGGTTGCGGCTTGCTGCTCCACAGTGAGGCCTGTGGAGCAGCCGTTCGCCGCTCGGGGCCGTGTGATGTATCTTATCTTAGAGAGTACACATCGCGGAGAGTCGCACGCGCGGGCGGGGCCTGTGGGTAGGTCGATGGAGGAGGCTACGGTGTCGTTACGGCGTGATTGACCCGTGGGTCGTGCACGCCAGCCATTTTTGCAGGCTGGCTGTGAGCGTGGCGTTTCGTCGCATGCGCCGTTGCCACCGGGTTATTTTGTTTGCCTTTCATCGCGCATCTAAAGGGTGAATACACTGCGGAAGCCGAGCAGAGCAGACCCAAGTAGTCCAGGTGGCCCAGCTTTGCAGTTCAAAGTGATCGCTGGATCCGAGATGCGGACGAACGCGCAAGGGGCGCAACGGCCCTTCACCAGAGCCTTTGGGCATATGCGGATTCCATGTATGTCATCGAAGAATCCCAGTGGAGCAAGCCGTGGGCATGCAAATTCGGAAATTACGGTACGGAAGGCAGTGACGGACAAGAGGCTTGCGTCTCCTGAATGGCAGCCTCGCCCTTCAGCATGACATTAGCCAAATATTTGCTTGACAGCGCTAAAAGCTGTAACACTAGGATATCGTACTTCGGTACATCGGTTCGATCGGACAAATTCAACATTATTCAAACTAGAAAGATTATATTTGACCTCATTGATGTACATAATTCCGCTGTGGCACACCGAATTTTGCAAAGTCTAGCTTGCGACTTCTATTAGCTCTAGAGCCAACCGCTGCTTTTCCGAGTCCGTCGTCAACCCATTCGCTTATTGAATTTACTGGCAAATAGGCACCCCGCTATCGTAAACCGTTAGCCCGATAGAGCTTTGTTTCTCGGGATGGATATATCGAGTCTGTGGGCTCAGGCCGTCCACGTTTTCTCCGACAAACTACGGCCCGGCACGCCTGAGTTCGGCCTTGTTGTTTATGTGCCTCTTGCGTACTGGATCGTCGCGGGCTTCTATGAGCTGCTGGACTGGCTGGACCTCCCCGCCACCCAGCGGAGCAAACTGACTCGGCGGGAACCTGGGCGGGACAACATGGTTTCGCGGCAACAAGTGGTCATACGCGTCCTGCTGCAGCACTTCATCCAGACGGTGTTGGCACTGGCGGTCTACGTGTTCGATGACGGGATGTGTGACCGATGCGCCGGCAACAGCACTACCTTCCTGCACCGCGCCACGCGTTTCGTGCTGGGGATGTACGTGATGGACACATGGCAGTACTGGATCCACCGCATGATGCACACCAGCACCTTCCTCTACAAGCACCTGCATTCCGTACATCACTCCCTCATGATCCCCTTCGCCTGCGGCGCGCTGTACAACTCAATCCTGGAGGGCCTACTGCTGGACAGCCTTGGCGGAGTGGTCACGCACTATGTGTCAGGCATGGACTGCCAAACGGCGACGTGGCTGTTCATTTTCGCCAACGCGAAGACGGTAGTTGACCACTGCAACTACCGCGGCCCCATCAACCCGCTGCACAGCCTCTTCCCCAACAGTGCCGCGTACCACGATGCCCACCACGACATCCGTGGCATCAAGATGAACTTCTCGCAGCCCTTCTTCACGCACTGGGACTGGCTGCTGGGCACGTTCCTGGACCCCGCGGGCATGCACCTCACGGAGAAGGAGCAGGAGCAGCGGGCGCGGGAGAAGCAGGTCTCGCGCTTTGGGAAACTTCGCCCGCGCTTTGGGAAACTTCGCCCTTTACGTTTTTTTCAGGGGCAAGAAGCCGCGAAGGCAAAGGCGGCAGCCGAGAGCAAGAAGGCGCGGTGATCCGGATAGGACTGTTCGGGGTCGGGAGAAGGCGAAGAAAGCCCGGGGCGCGGGGGAAGGTGGTTTGTAGGTCGGGAGAGTGTCTGGCTTGCGGGTTATAGCAACGAGGTTTGTGCGGGCATCTGGGAGAGCGAGGAGTCTTATCGGGTGGTCGCAACATTTGTGAAGGCCGTACGCTTACATGACAGGTTGTGTGGAGCAGCTCTGCGCTCACCTGTCTCTCTCACATGCGAGCTGTCAGGACGTGCGCGTGTCGTTGTTGTTGTTTTTCTTACTGTGAGCTCCAGACTCACGGAAGGGTGGAGCCAACGGTTTCCTGCTATCGAGACCAGGGTCCCATGTCAATGTGTTGTTGTTCGTGGTTATGGCGCGGGATTTGCTGAGCGGGTTTGCGGCGGTGTTGGCTTCTCTTCAATTTAAAAGCTTGGATGTTCCTTCCCGCGCCTGTATCTGCCGTGTGAGGTGCGTTGGCAGGTGGCCAGGTGCCTGTCTGTTGACTTCCTGGGTTCCAAGTTTGCAGAGGCCGCCGTGACGTCAGCGGGCGCTCACGTTGGAACCTAACCGGGAGCCCAGGTCTAAGGACCGACCCAGTTAGACTTAGGTGCTGCCTGGTTCGCGCGTAGATAGATGCGTCATAATGCGTTGACAACTTGACATGCGTGGTTGTGTTCGTCAGGTTGGTTTGACCTTGACTTGGTCTGCAGCTTGCTGCAAACGCTCATAATGAGAACTTGCGGTGTGAAGGACGCGCCTGCGACGTTGTCGCACAAGGCGAATGGGCAGCGTGCACTACGTGGACTATTCATCCCGATGGCCTCAGCTGCGATTTACACGGACGCTGGTGCGTGCCGACTGAGGTGCTTGAGGACGGAAGCGCCTGGTACATTCCCCCGTCGACTATTGGCAATGTGAGGATGTCCGTGAGCGGGAATCGAGCCGTGGTTTGTGCCGATGGGCTGAGAGCTGAAAGAGTCGCAACCTTCGGACGTTAGAATGCGGGTTACAATGTGGCTCACCTGATTGCCTTTCTCTAGGACTCACGGATAGTCCTTGACAAGGCATCATGCCATGGAAACGGACGGTTAAAACTTCCACGACGACAGGCAAAATTGCTCTTGTGCCAGTCCGCCCCCGGCAGCTAATCCGTCGACGTGCGGCGCGTGTGGCGCTTCGGAACCGTGGGTCAGCACTTAGAAGCAGCACAAGTGCACAAGTGCAGCAAGCGTTATCACGCGGACCGCCAACGAGATAGTTCTGCTCAATTGTAAGGCAAGCTTGCTTCGGCGCTGCAGGACGAGAACCCAGGCGTTCAGCCCAACCGGATTGTACTTGCATGTGTCATGCTGGTTCGTTTGGCGTGCATACAACCCAGCAAAGCAACAGATATGCATAATTGGCTTTGTAGTACGAGCCTATTATATTGAGCATCCATGCAAATCGCAGAGACTCTGCAGAAACCCGAACATACCACTGTGTAATTCAAGGGTAACCGTGCAGGATTGTGACTGGAAGCATTACAAAGAGTGAATTGCCATTATAGCCATCAAGCCTAGGTCGAGCCTGGCCAAACCCTGAAAATTGTAGACGTTGCCAGAAGTCTTTATTTACAAGTTTCTACCTGCAAAACGTGAAAGGAACGGTCTTCGACATACTAAGCACATAATAAATAGTAAAGAAGGCTTCGAGGCAAGGAGCGCCTGTCCGCGGAGCCTGATAAACCGGCGAGTATGACAGTGCCGGCTCCGCCGCCGCCGGCGGTGCCGGCGACGGCACCTTGTGCGGCCAACGCATCCGTCAGTGCGGAGCCGCCGCTGCGGCCGGCGCATGCTGATAAAGCTTGGGAGTGGTTCCGAAGTATCGGCTCCCCCAAGTTCCACGTGGCCCCCATGGTTGACCAGGTACGACCCCGTTGACCAGAAGTAAGAGAGAAGCAACTTCACGGGCGCCCACGCTCCCCCCCTCCCCGGGCTGCCCTGGCCACATTCATGCAGCTATTGGTAGGCCGGCGCCTGCCACCCTGCTGCAACATCTAAGCCCTCGTCCGCCGCTCCCGCTCCTGGCCATGTCCTCACCCTGCGGCTAACTCCATGCTACCCTCCGTTCGCTGCCCCTGCCCCCCGCTGCCGCCGCCTCCGTCGCCGCTGCCGCTGCTCTCCCCTCCGCCGCTCTTCAGTCTGAGCTGCCCTTCCGGCTGCTCTGCCGCCGCCACGGTGCCACATGCGCCTACACGCCCATGCTGCACGCGCGCATCTTCAGCCAGGATAAAAAATACAGGTACGGCACAACCGCCTCAACCACCGCCTGGTCGTCGCGCTTTCCCTACCTTCTGTACACCCCTCACCCCACAAGCGCTGCGATTTCTTCTTCATCACCCCCAAGAACGCGTGGGCGAACGGGATAACCCCGTGGTGTATGGCAAACGACCTCTCGGCCGCACCAGTTACGACAGGGCCCACATCGCCCCCCTCACCCGTCCCGCACCCACCCACCCGCCCCGCTCCTTTCACCCACCCTCTTTCATTTTTTCTATTACCGGTACCCAACCCTCCTCCACCACATCGGTTGTCTCCAGGGAGGAGATGCTGACCAGCTCGCCCGAGGACCGTCCGCTGCTGGTGCAGTTCTGCTCCAACGAGCCGCAGCACCTGCTGGCGGCCGCGCAGCGGGTGGAGGCGATGGGCATTGCGGACGCCATCGACATCAACTTTGGCTGCCCGCAGCGCATCGCCAAGCGGGGCGGCTACGGGGCCTTCCTCATGGACGACCTGCCCAAGGTGGAGGCGATGGTGCGGCTACTGGCGCAGGTGAGGCCGGAAGGGGGGGGGGGTATAAAGAGAAATCCGCAGCGGAGAAGGAGACGGCGTTAGCGAACGGACCCAGAACCCAGCAATACGGGGGGTTGGAGTAAGGAAGATACCGCAGCAGCCGGGGAGGGGCCGGGGCGCCCCGTGCCCCGTCCCGCTCCTCCTCCCCCTGCTCGCCGTCACGCGTGTGGCCCTCCTGCGTCCTGCGCTCCTGCTCTCCCTCAGAATCTGCGCATCCCCGTGACCGCCAAGATCCGCATCTTCCCGGACCTGGCCAAGACCGTTGCCTACGCGCGCATGGTGGAGGCGGCGGGTGCGTCGCTGGTGGCGGTGCACGGCCGACTGCGGGAGCAGAAGGACAACACCGCCACCCGAGCCGACTGGGACGCCATCCGCGCAGTCAAGGCGGCGCTGTCCGTGCCGGTGCTGGCCAACGGCAACATACGGCACCTGGGTGACGTGGAGGCGTGCCTGTCGTACACCGGCGCCGACGGCGTGCTGTCGGCGGAGGGCCTGTTGGCGGATCCGGCGCTGTTCGACGGGCCGGCGAGGGCGGCAGTGGCGGTGGGCGACGTGAGTCTAGGGAGGGTGTGTGGTCGGTTGGGCGGCGTGGTTTTTGGGGGAATGAGAGGTGGAGTCTGGGGAGGGAGGGTCTGCGGCGAGTGGTGGCGAGTGGCCGAGTGGCCGAGATACCGTCCGTCGCCGCAGTTTGATCTTTCTTACCCGTCATGGCCCCGCACGCCCCCCTCCAGTACGTGCCGCCGCCCCTGGAGCGCCTGGCCCTGGCTGCCGAGTACATGGCCCTCACCGCGGCGCACCCCGTGCCGCTTCGCATGGTTCGCGGCCACGTGCACAAGATGATCGGCGACTGGCTGGCGGAGCACACCGACCTGCGGGAGAAGATCAACCGCATGCCGCCTTCCATACAGCTCTTCTTGCAGGCATGTGCAGCGGGGGGTGAAAAGAAGATACCGCAGCGGAGACGGAGACGGGGGTGGTGTAGGGGAAAAGGGCCGGCGCGTGGGGCACGGAGCATGTGGCCCAGGGCGGTGGTGGTGGGTGAAGTGCCTTGGGTGGCGGTGGTCCAGCGGGTCATAAAACACGATAATGCCGCAGCGCTCCACGGGGGCCAGAGCAGCGTTGCAGGGCGAGCGAGGCGCAGGAGGAGGGGCCCGCTGTGAGGGGTGGGGTTGCGTGGATGCGGCACGGGTTACGAAGTTTGCAAGCCGCGTGAGGTGAGTGTTGAGGGCTCGCGGAAGGCCATGGCGCGAAGCCGGGGTCGTGGTCTGCGAAGTACTGCGGTAGGGTTTGCAGGTTCAGACGTTCCCGTGCGTTGCCATGTGTACCCCGCACGTCTTGCAGGTGGTGGACGAGATCCTCGCGCGCGCCGCCGCCAGCGGTCGGGGCCATCCGGTGCCGCAACTCAGTGCAGCGGAGCTGGCCGCCGCGGACCGGGACGAGGCGCGGCGGGTAGGTGGGCGGGCAGGTGGGTGGGTGGGCAGGTGGGCAGCGCTCAGTGTCGAACGGCGGGTTGGTGCCGCACTGCGCTCACTCGGCTGACCCAGCTCCTTACCGTTACCAGCTCACCACCTCGAAACCTAAAACCAACTTGCAGGCGGCCATCGAGGAGCAGGAGCGCGAGGCGGATGCGTTGGACCGATTGGAGCGGCGTGGCGGCGGCTGCGGCTGCGCAGGCGAGGAGGAGGAGGCGGAGGAGCTGCTAATCGACTGGAGCGACGGGGCCCTCTTCGAGTGAGGCTTCGGCTCTCGTTCCCTTCCCGCGTCTGAAGGCGCGCGGTGGCTAGGTCGAGAGGGCCTGATGAGCGGCGCAGGTTGTGAGGGTGGAGAGAGTGAGAGCGAGTGCAGAGCGGAAGTGTGGAAGTGATCGAGAGGCGAACCGCCGTGCTCGGCCCCCGACAGCGGAGGGCGGGATTGTTCCTTTGATAGTGCGGGGGCCGGCTCTCGTGTCCATGAATGCAGGCGGGCGCGCGCTGAGCGCAGCGATAAGTTGAGGGGAGGAGGTGAGCCGATTGGAGCTGCATAGCGGGCGGTTAGGTTGTGGCGCGGGCTTTGCGGCGGAGCGGCGTGTGTCTTCTTTGTTCTTTCTCCTGTGCTGCGGAGGGACACGAGCGGCGCCTTCGTGCTTCTGGCAGTGAAGGTGTTCCTGTACCATGTGAGTCGACGGAACTTTCGAGGTCGAGGACGTGACGGGTGTGGGCCCGTTGCGCCGGGGCGGGCGGTGCAGTGTATGCTGACCGTGAACCACATCTACGTACCGGGGTGTCTCTGTTGATTAGAGAGGATTTGGTGACTTGAGAGAGTTCGAGCGTGGGTCGCCTTTGCCCAGCGTTTGCACAGTGAACGAACGAGTGTGCCACTTGGGAGTTGGGACGCACCCACTGAGAGGCTTGCAGAAGCGGAAGTTCGGCCACCAATGATGGTGTTCGAACCGATATTATTTATTACTGTGTGTATGGTAGCCCCAGGTTGGAGGTGAAGGTGAGAGCGCGACGAGAGCTATGCGCCGCACACGGTGTAACACGGTGCCGTACAAAACACGCAAGGATGCAACATAAAATTCCAAGTTCGTAAATTACAAAATGTGGGGTTATGGAGCGAGCTTTGCCCGCATTCACGAACGGGCTCATTAGCCGGGATAATTAGCCTGGATCCAGGATCCATGGAAATGCGCAACCGAACCGTCGAACGCCTGCGAAGGCCCTAACCTTATGATAACCTAAATGTATGACGATATTCTGGAAGCATGAACACTCCTGGCGAACTGTGAGCGAAATAGGGTGTTGTTGCACCGTATTGTCTAGCAAAATGCGGTCCAGCAGCCCGCAGCCTCGCACAAGTGTTCCAAAGCCACAAGCTCAAGCTGTGAAGGCGAAAAGTGGGATACCGCGGTGTGCAGATGACAGTCAGCAAAGGCCAGCTTCGGCGACACCCTCGTCCGAAGCTGAAGACATGGATGTATACTCCGAAAACCAGCTCCTCGGGCGCCTGCTGCAAGATATGCAGGTATGTAACATGGATAACAGGACAAGTGTCAGTGGATCAATGCAAGGCGCAACTGTGCCACTGCTGCCTGCAGGCGAAACTGTCAACTTCAAGTGCCGAGGGTAAACAGCTCTCCGAGGACGCTCGCAGACGCGATATCGCCATGAAGGGCCTACAGGGCCAGCTTGAGCGCTGCCGTGGCCAAATCCAGGACCTGCAGCGAGAAAACGAGGCCCTGCGCGCTACCAACGCGTCGCTGGCGGAGCAGCATGACCGGTGAGCACCGCCCGATACGCGCGGGGTCACGTACAAACATGCCGCCGGCTCGGAACTCACGTCCGCGCTTCTCGGCCCTGCTTCCATCCGCCGCAGAGCTCAAGCAGAGAAGACGCAGCTGCAGGGGGCAGTGGTGGACCTCACCCTCCAGCTGAAGAACCGAGACGGCTCGGCTGCTCAGCTTCAGGAGCGGTGCAAGGAGCTGGAGCAACAACTCCAGCAGCTGCGGGCGAGCGGTGTCACAGCAGAGCACTTCAGGTAACGCGACACGCGGGGTGGCACGAACGCTGCACGTCAAGCCACTGCGCCCTTCCAACACGTCCGTTCCGACTTCGCCTGCGGCGAGACGCACCCTGATGCCACGCCCCGGCACCTTTACTCGCATTTGACCGCCTGATCGCGCCGCTTTCCCACTGCCCTCTGCCGACACACGCATTCCCCGACACACGTCAACCTGCCGCCGGCTCAGACTGCCTTGATGTGTCCCCCAAACAACCCACATCCACGCCCAGAACCGCCTGGACCGGCACGAAACGCGCCACGCGGATCCCCGCCTCCCCCTCATTAACCGCCTCCCTCCCTCCCTCCCGCCCCCCTCGGCAGCCAGCAGCTGCAGCGCGTGGAGGCGGTGTACCGCAGCCGACTGGACGCCGTGAAGGAGGACTGCCGCGAAAAGCTGGTCGCTCAGGAGGCGGCCGCCCGGGCGCGCCTGGCCGAGGCCCAGGCGGCAACCGCCCAGATGATGAGCGGCGTCAAGCGCGCGGCCGTGCGGGAGGTCCAGCGTGCGGAGGGGCTCCTCGAGGGCAAGGTGCGTGGAGGGGAGGTCGTTGATCAGTTGAGGAATTGCCCTGTGCTTGTGGTGGCGGGGGGGAGGGGCTTGTGGTGGCGGGCGATGTCTCAGCCGCAGCTGGGTAGTATTGCGCGCAGCTCCCTTGTAATTGGCCCTGGCCGTGAGGGGCGGAGGAGGACAAATGAAGGGTTGGAGGACAAGTGAAGGGTTGGAGGACAAGGACTAGCTCACCCTGCGTAGCCTGTGCGGCGGTGCGGGTGGGCAAGCAGGCACAGCGATCCTGCAGCTCCCACACGCCGCATGTTTGTCGTGCTCCAGCTTCGGGCAGCTCTTCCCGTGTGGCCCCCCAGGTGATGGACCAGCTGCGGGTGCTTGACCAGCTGGCGAAGCGGTGCCGCGCCCTGGAGGCCAGAACCGCGGACATGCGGCCGCTGGCGGCGGCGGCGAACAAGGCGCGGGCGCGCGTTGCGGAGCTGGAGAGGCGGCTCCAGGAGGCGGAGGAGGCAGCCGCTGCCGCTGCGATGAGGTGTGGACGCCATGGGGAGGTTGGATGTGCGGATGTGCACCGCAGGCAATGCACTGCAGGCAGTGCGTGTTGACGGGGCGAGCTGGACTTGCTACAGGTGTTGTGTGGGTACTGCAAGCCTCTTTGGTATCCTCTGGGTCCACTGTAATCAGATTCGTTCAAGCCTCTTGATATGCGGTCCCGTCCCTCTCATTCCCTCGCAGCGGGGGCGGGTGTTGTTGCTGCTGCCACAACTGCGCCGCGGAGCAGAACGACTCGGCAGCGGAGTTGGAGGGCGAGCTCGCCGCCGTCCAACAGAGGTACGCGGCCCTGTGTGTCAATGCGCGGCACCCTCGGTCAGCGCGCGGCTGTCGGTGTGTGTGTGTCTCATTGGTCTGCCCCGCTTTCGTCAGGCGAAGGCCTCCGCGGTCGCCCTGCGTATCGGTAACCGCCGGCGTCGCAGGCTTGCAGCGGTTCGCGGGGAGGCGGTGGAGCAGGCGGAGCTGGTGGCGCAGCTCCAATCGGAGCTCGTGACGGCGCAGCATGCACGGGTCGCGGCGGAGGAGCGGTTGGAGGCAGCAGAGGCGACGTGCCGGGTGCGTTGCGTCGCCCGGGAGAGTCCGGAGCGCAGCCTCCACAGGGTTCTTGTCGGGAGACAGGGTCAACCATAACAGGGTAAACCGTATCACGCCGCATACCACACCAATTCCTGTTACGGCTCAATGTGCTGAAGAACCGGGCTGACGAGTGCTACCTGTGCGCTTGCAGGAGCTTCGGACGGACAACGTGGCTCTGCGCACGCAGCTCCTGGCGGCCGCAGCACCGAACGCGGGCCGCCGCGGTGACACATCTGCACCAGAGGTAGAAGCCGGGTTTGTCTGAGCAAAAGCCGTGGTCACGGGTCCCAGCTTGTTGCCTCAGGCATGGCGCCCGTTCGGTGATTTTATGTTATAGCTGTTGTCTCCGGGTGCAGTACTCGATGCGTCACGGTCGACAACAAGCGCTGGCGCCGGTCTGGGGCAATTCCTCAAGCCTGCCACTCCAGTGTAGCCACGCAGGGAATGGGAGACCCGCAAGCAATCATTCTGCTTGTTGCTCCCTACCGCAATCCAGGGATGGCACAACGGCGGGCCGCAGTCGTCCGGAGCGGCCGGGGACAGGGCGGCGGCTGCGGCGTCCCGCGAGCGCGAGGCCGCTGCCCACGCGGCGGCGTTGCGCGCGGCGGAGGCCGACGCCGCCAGCCGGGAGATGCTGCAGCAGGCGCGGAGAGAGCAGGTGGCGGCGTCGCTTGCCCTGCTGAGCCAGCTGCGCAGGATGCAGGCGCTCGAGTGCATGCGGTTGAATGATCTGCAGGTGAGGGTCCGAGGGTACGGCCGTGGGGTTCCATCTGCGTTGAATATACCGTAAGCGGACGGAAAGTCATCAGTGCTGGGAAGTGCATTGCGACGCTGTTAGTTGCAGTGGCGTGTGCTCGCTTGACGACCAGCAGGGCCGTTGGAGCTTGGAGGGCTGGGCGCCCCCTGGGCACACACCGCGTTCGAGCTGAGGATTGGCGGCTGTGCGCATCCATTCACGAGCGCTGCTTGCTGCGATAGGCCGAGTGGTTCGACGTACTGAGGCACGGACTGCGGGCTTGTTTGCAGGAGATACACGACCTCGAGCGGCGCCTGGCGGTAGTGCGCAGAGAGAGCGCGCAGCCGGGATGATGGATGCGGACGAGCCCTTGCCGACCGCTGGCCCTACTCGCCCAATCGGGCTGCGAACACGGGAGGTGCGTTTTACCGGCGCAGCGAGGGAGCCTGTCAGTCTGTCTCAGTCCGCGGCACAACAAGACCGCCGGGTTTTAAAAATGGCGACATTGCACACGACGTGGCGACGCTGCCTTAAGACGCGTGGGTGTGCGGGGCGCTTCTGGTGCCAACAGAAGCGTCCACCTGGGGTTGCGGTCGTGTGAAGGGCCGTTGGGGGTCGGAGTGGCACCGCTCCGCGTCAGCCAACAACGCTACCGGTTCGGCAGCTGCCGCTCCGAACCGGTAGCGTTGTTGGCTGACGCGGAGCGGTGCGGTGCGGTGGAATGCGGCGCGACGTATACACCTGCTGAGAGCCCACGACAATGGTGCCCCCTTGTGTTACTGCTTCCGTACCTGCAGAGGAGCCAAGCTACATAAGAACTCGAGAGGCCCGAGCCGTGGAGGGGGTGGCGTGGCATTGAGCGGTTGTGAGGCCGGGCGGTCTATGGCACACGCTGCAAACAAATGCGTCTTGGGCAGATACCCGCAAGGGTGGTCAGACCACCTTACCCCATTTCAGCACCACGTGCTATCACCAGCCGGATCAGAGGAAACTTTGTTGTTTGGTACCGTAATAATTAGCTGCAGAGGCACCGACCCCACTACGATGAATGGTGAGCAGGAGCAGCACGGAGAGAGGTGGATTTGTTGTGAATCTCTGGTTGCTCATGGGTTCTGCCGTCTGCACGTCAAGTGTCAGATGTGGTACAGTGAGGTGCAGCTGGTGGTGCATGTGGCATAACAGGCATCTCTCGTGGCATTACAAACTCAGAAAGGGCCACGAAGCCTACACGTATTGTAACGACACTAAAGAGATGTGGCAGCCAGAGGTATGACGCAGGTATGGACCGGAGCTGCACCGGCAGGCGCGGGCGGTCCTCGGTGTCCCCCACACCCCCAGTAAAAGGAACACTTCATGTGCATGGCCATAGCTTACGACATGAAGAATGGGAATGGCGATGGCAAGAAGAAAAAACTTCCCGGGAACTTGAACATTCCTTCCCCCGAAGTCCTCTAGACAGTCCAGCCACAGCTGGGCCCCCGTTCCGGGTCAGTCCGTTTCGCTATTGCGCGATGCAGCTTTCCAGGGATCCAAACCCGACGATCTATAAGATAAGTTGTCGCCGTTTACCTCTGCATCCCAACGACCAGTTATAATCGTCAGTGAGAACAAGTTGTAACATGTGCGAAGCAACAAGCGCCCACGAGGCCTGCTGCATTATTCTTATTATGGTATTGTACATTCAAAAGTTCGCAAAGCGTATAACATAGCAATTGCTAGTTGGCTACTAATCTACAAGGCAATCCCTCATGCTGTGCCTGCTGTCAATACAAACTTTGCAGTACATCATTGAGTCTGTCCTTGCATAAAGCTGTCATAAAGCTAGTTATCCACAACTTACAATTTGCGCTTCCAAGCATAACGCTACAAAATCCTTAGTCAAATATTTACAACCTTTTGCCCACTGTCAAGCGATGGCTCGATTGCTTTTACAAGTGAGTTTCAGCCGACTCGCTTAGAAACTGGTTCCCAAATGCTTTTCGACTTATGTGTGGCTCAATTTGCGTCTCAGGGTGCTGTGGCCGAGTCGCACGAGGCCTCCAAAATGGGCGGACTGGCAGGGGGAGCTTGGCTCGGAATTGGCATCGTCATCGGTTTTGTACTCGGCATCTGCACGTATGCCACTGTATGCTATATTCTTCGGCGGAAGGTAAGCAAACGCCTTGGGGTTTATGACGGCGCTTAGGACGCATTGACGCTGACAATGTCCTCTTGGTCCTCTTGGACGCAGAACCTTACGCCTCCATCTCAAGTTCGGCCCAGTGCCCAACGAATCAGCACCGGTGGCTTTAGCAACATCGCGCCTGATCTCCGCACGACGCCTTCTGCCAACAACCTGACCACGCTTGCGCCGCTGCCAACCAAACCGTCTTCCGCCGAGGCCGCGTTCTTCTCGCCCCTGCAGACCAGCATCGCGAAGGCGACCAACATCCGTGGCAGCACCAACACTGCCGCGCTTTCCGACCCGGCGCTGTATGGTAGCCATGGCTTTGCGCTTCTGCAGGTCAATCCGAACGCAGCGGGCGCCGCCGCATTCATGCAGCCCGACACAGAAGCCAACGGTGCCGCCGCGCCCAACGCATCTGTCCCCGCCACCACTTACCCAGTCAACGATGCCGCGACACCCAAAGTCGACCGTCTCGTGACGCAGCCGTCAGGCCGTGACACGGCCGATCAGGGGCTTCAGGCTCGCCAGCCGCACCAGCGGGGGGTGTCCGTCGCTGACGCTTATGGCGCGGAAGACCTGGACGACGAATGGGCCGTCGTCCTGGGCGACCTTGACAGCATGCTGGCCCAGAAGGGCCAGCCGGGTCTGGCGTCCCCCGAGCGCGCCGTGGCAGTCCGCCGCCTCATCGGCATCACGGGCAGCCGTGGCATGCAGTATGCTCTGGAGGCTGCGCTGCAGGATGTCATGCGGTACCGCGCCAGGCAGCAGTGATCGCAGTGGCAGGCATTGGATACCTGCCCAGAACAGTGGATTTTGAGCTTTTTCGACAACATGAACTTGCTGGTGTGATGCTTATGAACTGTGAAGGGCCCTCCCGTTCGATTTCGCCCAGGGAAATTCCAATACATGTTAAATGGTTTGATGCCCGCTTGCGTTCTGTTGGTTGCGATAGTTAACATAAGCACATGCAGGTTGCGTTGGTACAGTCATGGCTAATTGAAATCATGGTTACGGGCTTTCTGCGTGTGCACGTGTATAGCAGGTGGTTGGTTGCGCGTGATTTCGCTGATTTTAGCAGGTGGTTTGTTAAGATGCGTTTACCCTGGCATAGCCGGGTGATGGTTGTGACGGGCGGTCCGTTCCGCAAAGACCTCCTGGTCACCAACCCCGAAACTGTGTGCGCTTAGATCACACTGGTTTCGCTGGCTTTGACACTCTTGATAACAATACATCCGTCCACAGATACGTACCGTGAGAAAAACCCTGCAATACAGACTGTTCTACGTTCGGGTCTGGGGCCCACTGTAACACCTATCGGACTGCTACCGGGCGCTCCTTACGACCACCTGGCACAGCACCTGCAGAATCCCGCCTCCATTCCAATAACACGGGGGTAAGGAATCACAACCCCGCAAAAAGCGCCATAATTAGCTTAGAGCCCATAAAATCACTTGAGCAGTCTATCGGCGAGTCAGATTCCTCAAGGGTCTTGTGTCCTCAGTCAATACAATATCATGCGTGGACATCAACGTTACTAATCTTTCTTATCCTATCCGGCACTACACCGCGTCGCATGTACCAACTGCCCGCCGTGCCCGCCGAACATCGGACCCGCCGCAGCAGCGCCGCTGTCCGTGCAAACGTGCTATCCTACACGTACCCTACACTACAAGGGGCCATCATTAAAACGCGACTGTCATGTACTGCTGTTTTGCATTCTTGTGGAACGACTTGCGGATGGTGGTTGGCGGCTGGTAGTACGCGGGCCCCGGCGCGTTCGCCGCCGCGGTGTATGCATGCTGGTCGATCACCTCCTCGTGCCCCGCGCTCCGGCTCCGGAACGGCGCCGAGACGCCCTTGCCCGGGTTGAGCGAGTGGAGCGGCGCGTGCGAGGGCTTCAGGTAGTCGGTTGCCACCTTGTCGCCCGCGCTGACCAGCACCTGGCGAGTTTGTTGCCTGCAAAAGCGCGGTCCGAGCCGTTAAGAGGCAAGCGCACGCAGCGGGCATTGCAGCACGTGAGGGAGGTCAGGCAGGAAAGCTGGCGTCGCTTTGGGATTCAATTGCGGTGACGAGGGAAAAAGGCCAGGTTTGCCTGACGGGTCCGTCAGCTGCGCTCTGCTTGGCTGTGCGACCGTCATGACATGACGTGACATGTCAGCTGCTGCTGCTGCACATGAGCACATCCCCACAAGGAAGCATCCCGGGAGCTCCAGACAGGAGACTCCCAGATCTCGCCCACCACCGGCGTGTACCGCCATACAGCCGGGCTCCGCGACCCTACTTTCCAGCGCCCGAGCAGCCGCCCGCCTCCCCCAACCCCACCCCACCTAGGCGGTGACGATTCGGCTGTGAGGAACTGCGGGCTGGGCCGGTTAGCTTGGCGGCTGAGCTTGGCACGTATGGAGGAGTAGTCCTGCAGCTCGTAGGAGCCGGGGCCCGGCCCGGTGTCCAGCTTGCCGGCTGCGGCTGAGGGCGTCCCGAAGAGCAACGAGTCGAGCGTGGCGGCCATGGAGCCAACGGACGCGCCGCCGCGGCCTGGCCCCGTCCCGAAGGAAGACGTGGCCATGCGGGAGCCGCCGCCGCGGGCGCTGGCTTGGGCCCATGGGTCGCTCTGCGGGTGTAGAGCGAGGGCGCGGGACGCGCGAGGGTGTGGCGATGGTGGTGAAGGCTGGCGGGGAACGTAAGGCGAAATGCTTCGAGAAGGCGGTGCGGTACAGCGCGCAATGGCGGGAAGGGCAAGTTCCCGGATGGCGTGTTGGAGCAGGTCCGTGGCTCTTGGACAAGTGGATAACACCCGTGTAGCGAACGAAGGCCCGATGTGCGGCAAACCTAACTGGGAGCTGATAACAGCTGCAGAAGTATAAAGAGTTGCACACTGCTGGCACGTGGGCTGACTAGCTGCTATGGCCTGTCTACCAGGTATGTGTCTGTCCCTCAAGCTGGGCAACCCCCGGCCAGACCCACACCCAGGCTCATACCCTGGGCGCCGCCAGCAATCCCCCACGCATAACGCCCGCCCCAGCCCGTCCTTTCCCTGGATCCCCAAATCACGCCTCCAGATCCCGTCACTCGACTCCATGCGGCCCCGCACCGAAGGAGCCGCCCGAACCAAACCAGATGCACCCCGGTCCATCACCTCCGGTCCAGTTCAGTTCATGGCGAACCCACCACGTCATAGCTCGTGGAGACTGGCGTCTCCAGGTTGCCTGCCAAGATGAGCTCGTGCCCCGTCGAGTTCTTAAAAGCAGACGTGGCGCCCGGCCTGCTCAGGTAGTCCACCTTCGCGCCCTTTCGCGTCACGCCCGCGCCATCGTACGTCCCTGGCCCCAGGTGCGGCGTCGTACGATCCAACGGCACCAGAGACGCAGTCGCCTGCACAGTCACGCCGTCCCGGTCATTAATAGCCAAACATGCCGCAATCGACAGGTCAGTGCTGGTGCTGGTTGACCGTTGGGGCTGTATTCCGGCGGGGCAGCCTTCCTTCCATCATGCCTCCATCCTACCTCCCGGAGGACCCGTGAAAGACCCGCGGCAAACCGCCGCAGTGCAGCCCCACGCCCCGCACCTTTTCCTGGAAGGCCGACGTGGCGGCCGCCTTGCTGAAGCTTTTGTCCTCAATGGCCGCGCCGGGTCGCCTGTAATCCGTGGGCCCTGGGCCTGTGTAGTAGACTCGGTCGGAAAAGCGGCGCGTTTGGGATGCCATGGGCCCCAAGCCCTTTTTCCCAATGGACTCGGGTTTCGGCCGGTCCAGCGGCGGTGGCACAGACTGGTAGCTGCCGGGCCTGTGCAGCGGCGGCAACATGGATGGGCGTGATGATGAATTTGGCAGATCAGGTAGAGGGGGATAAGGGGAGGGGCTGTGAGGGTGCGACAGCTGCGCGGGAGCCTTGCGCATATGGGGTTGCTTGCGGGCGCGTCCTGAGACGTGAACGTGACGGAACGTACCCGGGATGATCATTGTCCGGTTCCTGAAAGCGCCGGCTCTCCGAGCTGAATCCTTTCTTTTCCCTGTGATTAGATGCGTGCCACAAGATGAGCTCTCGGCTTCACACCGGCGTCGCAGGTGCCGCGGACGATGGGCAGGCCCGGCTCTCAAGCTCCCCGTGCGATATATCACCTGGGTCCTGTGTACAATATTGTCTCAAATTTGGCTGGAATGGAGCTTACAGGCTTGTAACCAGGCACTGACTTGAGGGGTGCGGTCACTGGGCCCTTATGAAGGTGCCCTTTATGCGAGTCTCCCTCCTTTGCCATTAGATGTGTCCAGTTAGAACAGTTTGATGTGTGTTTATGGTATGTCAATTCCCACAGGACCACTGTAATACAGTAGAGGATAAAGCTGCATCGAAATTATACGCTGAACTCTGTCACGTAGAATTGTCAGCTTTGCAGGTATTGCACCTCTCTTCACAACTTCGAAGCGAACGACGTACGGCTAGATAGTGCGTTGAGCGGTTATTTATACGGTCAGAAAACCTTGTGCCAGAAGCTCATAAATCCTTGCGCCATCCTTTCAGTAACATACTTACAGTCACTACGGCCCCAGATCTTTCACTATATCGTGCAGCGCGCGGCTGTCGCACCCCGGTTTTAGGCAGTCCGAGGTGGAACAGGGTTAAGAGGCAGGCCTAAGAAGTTCAGCTCGGCTACGATGTCTGCATCCTTCATGACAAGAAACCGCAAGATTGTGGTGTAACACTTGATGGATGAGCGCGTCGAGCGACTGTATGCTTTAAGCCAACCTGACGCCATTACGAGAGCCAGGGATTGCGCATCTCCCATACAGGGTCGTCACCGCTTGTTGAGTTGTTGTTAAGGTGGACTGCATGACTCTGGAAGGGTGGAGCCAGCGGGTCAGCTGGCCGCGCAACCCTGTTTGATTGAGCTCAGATGCAGGCTTGAAGGGGTCCCACAGGCCACGGTGAACATAACTGTATGGCTCCGACGCGAGGGACGCCGACTAGCTCCCCCTGGTAAAGGCCTAAGCCTCGAAGTCTTATGACAGTTGTTACAGTGGGCTCCACAACCTGCCTGTACGGTAACAGCCAGCGGCCCAGCTGGCTTTGCAGCGGAACAGGCATGGCACAGGAAGCCCGATTCAGCCCAGAAAGGCCCAAAATGCCACAATTTACCCAAACGGAAATAATGTCAACAGCTTAGGAGCTACGATCGCGAGGAGAGGGCCCACCATCGCTAGCTTCCGTGCACGTTCGGATACCGTACCGTGCCGTAACCTGCCGCAACCAAGTTTGGCATCTGATCTTGACGTCACGCCGCATTTGCCCAACGGCAGGCCGTTGGCGTCGTCAAAGTTGCCCGGCCGGCTGTGCCAGGCGTAACCCAAATTCCGTTGGCCGCAACCACCGTTCGTCGTCCTCAACCACCAACGTCCAGGCCCTCCATTGGCATTAAGCCACGAACTGCAGTGGATGACTCTCGACATCGCAAAGCACAATCAAGGGCCGCCCTTCCCGTCACTTTCCGTACGCCTTCTGTACTCTTGCTTCACTGAGCCATTCCCTGTTGGCCGTACAGCCGGCCATGTACATGGACGGGAAGACGCAGGAAACAGAACGGTAGCATCGCTCTCACAATCAAACCTACTTTTCTTTGGGAATGCAGGAGGCCTCGCAGCGCACCGAAAATCTTAAGAATTCCACAATACGATACCCCCCCAATCTTTCCGGGGTCTTTGCCCCCGCCGCTTGGGAAGGCAGAGCTCAACAAGCATCGAAACCCCTTGCACTGGAGGGGAGGAGCCGTGCGCCCATGCCGCAAAAAAAAGGTGTGGCCGTGCGGCACCGACCAACCCCAGCCGCTTGGACGGCAAACCTAGCACCTTCGGCTGCCGTCACCATCCTCACCACCCCCACAGGCGGAAAACAAGCAATCGGTATTGCGCGACTGAGTGCATCCCGTACCCGCCTCCACAATGAATCCGCCCAGAAGAAAGTAATCGGAGGAGGAGGTACAAGATCAAGAGAAAGGCCGTGCAGGAAGGACATTCCTTACGAGCGGCGGGCACGGCGTAACGACGGCCGCGCAGACGCCTGATGAGGGCACATGAATCATGTGACATGATCCCGCACCGCCCCACGGGTCGCCAGGATCCCCAGCACAGTGCATGGAGCAGCCCCAGTCGGTTGCTGCCTCGCCCACAAGTCTCCCCCGTGCCCCCGCCCTTCCCAGGGTCGTCAAGTGCTGGTATGTACATGCAGCTTGTAGCTAACGAAAAGCACCTGCCCTTCGAACATGACCTACATGAGTGACAACGCGCGCGTGTGATCGGTCTCCGGACAGAGGGGCCCGGGAGCGCTCCGTTGGAGGAGGCATCCAAAACCAAACCATCACCAAGTCAAGCAACGCCAAACCAAGCCAAGCCAAGCCAGGGCACGCAGGCCAAACGCGACAATCACGAAATCAACCACACGTCCACACCCACCGCCGCCGCCACGGCGAAGACAATGCAGACACCTCATTCACACACTCGTAGGAAGGCACAGGGCGCGGCCGCACCCGTCACGCCTCCTGGTGAATGCGGCCGCTCCACGCCAAGCAGCGCCAGGGCCAGCGGCGCCCCGGATCGCCTGCGGCCGCACCTGCACTCCGCCGCGCTGTCGCCCGGAGAGCTGCCGGCAGTCTCTCCCCCTCCACACTCACGCGCCGGGTCCGGTCCTGTCCGGCACAGCATACCGCACCAACACGGCGCGATCCGGACAACCCCACACCTGATCTCACCCACTTACGCCCGGGCAAGCCTCGCACTCGCCCCCGCACCCGCACGCACCCGCCTGCTCCCTCGTCCCGGACCGTCTGACGCTTTCGCGGCCCGGTCAAATAATGTGGACGCCGCCACATGGCGCGCCGAAACGGACCCAGATCACCCCAGCCCGGGCTTCCGCAGCGGGGGCCCGCCCACCCGACGGCCGCTCCCTTCCCCGCCCCGCCCCAGCCCGGCCCGAGCTTTGGGAAGCCGCCGCCGCCGCCGCGTTACATGACCCCCGAGCGCACAACCGGGCGAGCATGCAACAAACCCACGACAGCCACCCTTGCGGCGACCGACCCACATTCACATTCACCGGTGTCTGCCCGCCCGATCACTCCCAACATTCCACCGCGCGGCCCCTTCCCGGTGCAGGCCTCCTCCTCCCTCCCTCTCGCTCGCTCGCTCGACCATAAAACGGCCATAAAACGGCGACAGGGTGTCATGTACATGTACATGTATCTGTTGCATGTATATGACGCTGAGAGAGCGCTCCGCACTCCACCGCACTCCCGCCTCATCACCACATCTTGTTGCTCGTCCATGTTGCCGAGTCCCATACACACATACAATGCACGCCCTCCAGGGCCGCATACGGTATCCGGACACGGATGCAAGGAAAAGGATGAGCAACGCCAACGGCAACGCAAGCCCCAATCCCAGCCCCGCCAAGGCCGTCGCCGCCCCTGGACCCCTCCTCAGCCGAACACTCCGCCGATTCCGCCGGGCCCGAAGCCGTTCGAGGAGGGGTTGGGCCAGGAGGCTGACACAGACGCCGCCGCAGCCGCGGCGGCGGCGGCGACGGCCGCGCCGTGCCCGAACGCCCCCCGCGGCACCTGCTGCTGCCTCGCGCCGATGGGCTCCTTGTACACCAGCGTCACGCCGCGGCAGGAGCGCAGCAAATTGACCAGCGCGGGCGGCAGGGTCTTCAGGCCCTGTGGGGGGGGGCGCGCGCGTGTGGCTTTTTGTGTGCGTGTGTTGTTAGTGAGGGTGAGGGTGTGGTGTGATACAGAAGGACCGCAGCAAAAGGGACCCAGGCGAGGGGGGCATGGACAACAGCAGAGAAGGTTGGGAGGTTGAGACGGTGCTCCTCGGAAGACGTACAACCTGATGGGCGTGTTAGTTGAAGGGCGGGAAGAAACGTACATGCCCTTAAAAGAGTACGCCATGCTGTGCGGGCAGAGCGGGCGAGAAGGCCATGGCAGATGGCACTGCCCCGGCAGGTGGGTGCGTGCTGCGGGGTCTCCTCTCCCGGGCTGGCCTCGAGGCGCACCGAGCGCAAGCACAACAACAACCCACACTACTGCAACCCCACACGTGCCATGCCCTTGTCGGTGGGCTTAAGAAAGACCGCATACCGCAGCGCTGGAATCGGCGGTCCGCGGCCGGTGCGTAACCTGTGTCGTACGTCTACCCATGTCGGAATACCGTACCCTTGTCGTACCCGTGCAGTACACACCTGCGGCAGCGGCAGCGCCAGCACCTGTATGTGCTGCAGCCCCACCGCCTCCGCCAGTACCTCATCCAGCGGCCCCTCCATGGACAGAACCCGGTTGACGGAGAAGCCGTGTCCCGAGGCCATCAGATTGAAGTTGTCCAGTGCGCGGCGCACCGAGGCGGCCTGCTGCCGGGTCAGGTGCCTGGAGGGCTGCGGGGCGGGGAGGGGGAAGGGGGGAGGCAGGAGGGGGAAGGGAGAAGGGAGAAGGGGAGGGAAAGACTGATGGATAGGTGGGCGGAAGGCGCAGCGGGGACGAGCCGCGCTGGGGACGACCAACCAACGGCCAGGCCCGCCGCAAGGCCGAAAGCTCGTTCCGGCGCTGTCCTCCCTGCGTCGCGTTTCGCCGGACCGGATTCCCAGTGGGGCGCTTCGGCAGATAACTCTCCGCTGTCGCCCACGCCCGCCGCGGCCGCAGGGCCCCATCCCCTCCCACACTCACTCACCAGCACCTGCGCCAACAGCAGCCTATCCCCCCTCTTGTTGTCCAACAACCGAGTGCACAAGAACGCCAACATGTTGCGTGCGTGGTTCTCAACCAGACTCAGACACCGCAGCGCGCCGCCGGTGCCCGGCCGCCCAGGCCCCGGCCCGGGCACCACCGGCCCGGGACCGGCGCCGGCGGCGCCACCTGGCGATGGCGGCGGCGCGCCGCCGGGGGCGCTGAGCCGCTCGCCGTTGGGGCCGCGCGGGCCGCCGGCGCCGGCGGCGCCGCCGCCGGCGAGGCTGCCCGGCGGCGTCCAGTCTCCGCCGATGTGCAGGTTGCAGCGGGAATTGGCTGTGACGACCATGACGGGCACGTGCAGTCGCTTGAGCGCCGAGAGGGTAATGGAGCCGATGACGTAGTTGAAGTTGTTGGAGGTGAGGTGCTCGGAGCCCATGACCACCATGTGGGCCTCAACGGCGGATACGTAATTGTCCATCATGTCCAAAAGGCCCCACATGCCGCGGACCTGGTTGGGGGGTAACAGAAAACGGTTGGGGAGCAGCGGGACAGCGGGGCAGCGGGACAGCGGGACAGCGGGGGAGCAGGGGGAGCGGGACAGCGGGGGAGCAGGGGGAGAAAGGAGTTACCGCAGCGGAAGGACGGAGGCGAGCTGCCCCTGCCTCCAAGCTGCCTGCCCCCAAGGAGATCTACCGCTCCAACCGTTCCAACCGCTCCAACCGCCGTCACAACCGCCACTCACCAGCACCTCGACGTGCGTGTCCACCATGCTCTTGAGCAGGCGCTTCTGGAAGGCCCTCAGCAGCTCCTCCGCGTCGCTGCGCTGCAGGTGGTTGGAGACGCAGGTGACCAGGTGCAGCCGGTCGCGGCCGGGTCGGGCCACCAGGCCGGCGGCGTCCACTGCGGAGGCGGACACCCGGTTGTTCACCACGAACACCACAATCACCTGCAGCCAGGCAGGCAGGCAGGCAGGCAGGCATACGCGCATGCAGATGAGACACGGGAGGAAATGGCCGGAGATTGTTCGCTGACTGGGTTTCGGGGGCGATGGTAGTTGGGTTTCGGAGCGGTGCTGACTCGGTTTCGGGGGCGATGCAGATTGGGTTTCCGAGAAATCTTTCAATGTCAACAGATCTGAGAGGTAACATACTGACGGTGCGGTGTGTGGCGAGTCGACGCCATCTCGGTGTGGCCCCACCGTGTACGGCACACGCCTAGCCAGCCACCCACCCCGCCCGCCCGCCAGCCACCCCACCTGTCCTCCCGACTTGCTTGACAGAGCCTGTGACGCCACAAAGTTGAGACTCTGCGACTCGGACCGGTTGGCCACCAGCATGTCGCGGAAGGCCAGGTCGTGGTCCTGGGCCTGAAGGGGCGGTGGGGGTGTGTGAGGAGGTGGGCGGGCAGAAGGCGGTGAGGGGGTGATCCACGTATAGGCCGGAGCCCGTGAACGGTGAGGGGGAGGGGGGGCTGGTGAAGGCGGAGTGTGTCAGTGGCACTTGAGGCTCAAGACGAGCGCGTCCAGTGCAGTACATGTGCAGTACATATGCAGTACATGTGCAGTACAATGCCGTACTGTGTCGTCGTTGTCGTACGTACGTACCTGCAGCAGCGGTATGACCTTCTCCAGGTCGTCCGCTGTGAGGAGCACCCCGGGGTTGACCCGCGCGTGCACCGCCAGCGTGCGGGCCTTGGGCGCCGCCGTGATGTCCCCCAGGTCCAGACTGACGCGCACCAGCTCCTCGTGGAGGCACAGCTTGGGGCGCAGCGCGGAGGCGTTGGGCAGCAGCGCGGGCAGGGAGGGCAGGTGCAGCATGTAGCGGCCCAGACCCACAGTCACCTGGGCAGGGGGGCCGGGGGGCGGGGGAAGATGCGGGGCTGACACTGTGTGTATGGCAGTATGGGTAGTGGGTGGGAATGTGGCTGCGAATGTGTGTGTGGCGATGCGGGTGAGGACAAGCTAAGCGAGGCAGAGGCGCGATGGCTAGGAGGTGGCGTTAGACGCACCTGTCCGTCCCGGAATCCCCTCATGTAGTTGAGCGACTCGATCATCTTGGGGGTGCCCAGCTCCCCCAGCCGCAGCTCAATCACCGAGTGTGACACGTCCGGCACCGTATGATGCTGTACATTGTAGCCGCCGTACCCGTACAGGTAGCCGTACCCACTGACGCTCATGCGCCTGACACTGCCGCCCGACGGCGACGGCGGCAGCGGCGCCGCCGCGCCGCCGACGCTGGGCGCCGTGCTCAGCCCGCCGCCGCCGACGCTGGCGACGCTGGCAAGTCCGCCGCCGTGCGGCGACGTCGCGGGCGACAGCAGCGGCGCCGCGCCGCCCGACCCGCGGGTCGATAGCGGCAGCTGCAGCTGCAGCTGGCCGCTGCTGCTGCTGGCGCTGGCTGAGCTGTCGCCGGTTCCGGAGCCGGCGGGTCCCACTCGCGTCATGATGAACGAGTCCAGCGCTCGCGCATCCACCAGACTGTCCGCGTAGGCCACCTGACAGGCGAGGTTGGGGCGAGGTCAGGTTTGGGCGAGGTGAGGTTGGGGCGAGGTGAGGTGAGGTGAGGCTGGGGCGAGGTGAGGCGAGGCTGCGTGGAAAACAGCAACGGCGAGCTCCCTCATCCCCTGACGTCACCCGCCTCCGGCGCTGCCCACTCCTCCAAAGACCCCGGGAGAACGGCGGAGACCCCCCAACCCCACCCCGCGCCCCCGGGCCCCGGCCCCACCTCGAGCAGTATGTTTGCTCGTCCCGCGGACCCGGCGGCCGCGGCGGTTGGCGCCGACATGCCGCCGCCGGTTCCGGTTCCGGAGCGGTCCTTGAGCGCCATGCAATAGGCCAGTGTGGGCACATCCAAGATGGATTCGCGGGACAGCAGGGCGAGGTCGCGGGCGCGGCGGGCCACCAGCCACTCCACCTTGCGCTCCTGTCGGGTCGATGGATGAGGGTGAGGGTGAGGGTGAGGGGCGATGAGAGGAGGAGAAGTAAGGCGAGGTGGGTGGGGGGGTGGGGGGGGGGGTAAAGGACGACGGCGAGGCGAGGCACGGGCGCGGCGTGGCCTCAAATGGCGAGCAAACGAAAGCCGACCTAAACCCCTTATCCCCCCACCCAACCCAGCCCAACCCAACCCAACCCAACCCAACCCACCCACCTGCAGCAGTGTCAGCGCCGGCGCCTCCAGCACCTCCGGCGCCCCCTCGGGCCCCACAATGAACGCCTCCCCTCCCCAGGTCAGCTGCAGCAGGCTGTAGCCGGACCCCAGCGGCGCCACGCTGCTGCCGTACTCCTTCTCAAACACCTTGAGCTCGTGATTGAAGCGGTAGCCGCTGTGCAGCGGTGAGGCCACCAGGATCACGTTCTCGCGCTTCAGCCTGGGGGGAGGGGGGCGGGGGCGGGGGCGGGGGCGGGGGCAGGGGGCAGGGGGCGGGGGCAGGGGGCAGCGTGGGGTGGGGGAAACGTACCAGAGTCTGGAGAGGCAAGCTGGCACAGGCCGACATACAGAGTAGGGAAAAGGGAAGGCGGGAGGGCGGGAGGGCGGGAGGGAGGAGGAAAACGATTCGAGTAGGCGCCTGCTGGTCTCTCTCCCTCCCTCTCTCTCTCTCTCACCCGAAGAACCTGTAGCTCCACAGCTCCTGCACCACCTCCTCCATCTGCTCCTCGTTGATGTGCAGCAGCACCGGCATCACCCCCTTGGCCTCGGGACCCGCCAACTGCTCCACCGCCAGAACCAGCTGACACAGGATGCGGGCACCCAGGGAGGGGCCCTGGGAAGGGGAGGGAGGGGAGGGGTCAGGGAGGGAAGGGGTCAGGGAGAAGACTTAGCCTTTGGCTCCTTGGTCCTGTGGTTCATGGGTCCTGAGGTCCTGAGGTCCCGCAGCCCTTATACCTGTATTCGATCGGTCTGCGGCATGATGCCCGGCCGGAAGCGATCAATGAGGTCCCATGGGTCGGCCGTCCACAGATCGTGCTGCACCCGCCGCCGCAGCGTCAACAACGACGTCAGTGGCGCCGCCGTCGCCGCCGCTGCCGCAGCGGCGCCGCCGCCAGACAACCCGCTAACGAGGAGGGGCCCGCCGCCACCGGCGCGCTCGCCGCCGCCGCTTCCGGCGCCTCCCGGCCCGCTTCCGGCGCTGTCGAAGTGCGACAGCTGCCGCGACCGGCCGTTGGCGTGCCCGTGTTTTCCGTTGGCGGCGGCGGCGCCGCCGCCGCCGCTGCTATCCAGCGGCGTCAGCGGCGGAGAGGGCGTCGCCAGCGAGCCGTACCCGTACGACGATCCGGGCCGAGGCTTCTCTGTCCCCGTCAGCATGTCGTCGCCGGCAAAGACCTGCAGGCAGACCGAGCCCTGCCGTAACCGCCGTACGAGATCTGCCTGATAGATCCTGTACTGCTCGCTGTAGCAGAAGGCCTCCAGCTCCCCCGGCGCTGAAGCGTCGACGCTGCCCCACGCTTGCGCCTCCGCCCAGGCCGCGTTGGCGCGATTGATGTACATGGACAGCATCTGGGAGGACTTTTTCAAATTATTGGATTCGGATTCGATCTGGGTTTGAACCTGCATGATCTGTCCGTGCTTTGCCGCCACGGCGCTCGTCACGGACACGCGCGCCTGCAGCGGCCCCGCCGCGCCGGTAGTCACCAGGCTCGGGGCGTGCGCGTGGCCGTGGCCGTGGCCGTGTGAATGACCCGTGGGTCCGTTTGCTCCCGCCGGGCTGCTGCGGCTGTTGAAGCGCCGCGCCGCCATGGAGCTTAGGCCGCCGGCGGAGGCCACGGCGGCGGCGGCGGTGCCGGCGAGCTGGGCCGTGACGGAGGTGGGCGTGGGGGGCAGCACGGTGACGGAGCGGCGGCCGGAGGGGCTGGAGGTGAGGGTGAGGGTGGTGATGGGGGGCGGGCCGGCCGGCTGGGTTATGGAGGGCTCTGCGCGGCGGAGGGACAGTCGGGAGAGGCAGGGGCGCGGCTGAGTCCATGTACTGGTTCGGTTCTTCCAGCACATGTTGACTTTGAGCATTGCGGATGGAGCCATTGGGCGCGGCGTCACCCGCCGCCGCCGGAGTGCCAGGTCACACACACACGTGTATCGGCGTGTGCCCGCGCGCCGCAAACAACGCGCACGCCCTCCCCCTCTCTCTCCTCTTCGTCTCCTATCTTCCCCTTCATACCTACGGTACGGCATTTCTCCGCCCCTCTCCCTCGCCTCCTGCCGTACCTCTGCTCGTCGGCGGGCTGTCCTTGTTCCCCGGGGAGCCCAGCCCGCCAGGCGTGCTGGTCCGCCGTGCCCTCCCGCCGCCGCCGCCGCCACCAGCCGCCGCCGCCGGCCCACCGCCGACGCTCGCGGTACCCAACAGCACCCCGCTTACTCCGCTGACGATACTCAGCCTCGGACTGCAGCTCGCGGCTCCACTCAGCGGACTCACAGGCCCGCCTTGGCCCTGCCCGGGCCCCGGACCGGCGTCGTCTGCGCCGGCGGTGCCGCTGCCAAACAGACGTACCATCAGCCCCGACGCGCTCAGCCGCGCGGGGCCGTTGGCCGCCACGCCGAGCATCTGCTGCGGCCCCGACGCCGGGCCGCCGCCGCCGCCGCCGGGAGACGGCGGGCCGTGGGCGAAGGGGCCGTGCGGGTGGGTGTGGCTGTGGGGGGAGCGCATTGGCGACACGCCGGCGCTGTGTGGCGCGCCGCCCAGGGTGCCGCTGTCGGAGGCGCGCGTGCGGGAGTTGAGGCGGCCGACGGAGAGGGAGGTGGCGACGCGGGGGCCGGCGCCGCCGCCGCCGCTGGGCGAGGAGCCGAGCGCGTTGACGACGGAGGCGGGCAGGGAGGGCGCGCGGGCCACGCTGGCTTGCCGGGAGATAGCCCTGAGCGTGGGTGAGAACAGAGGCGACAGATCAGATAGAAGGCGGGAAGGCGACAAAAAGTACATTTCTGCGATCCGGCCGCCAGATCGGAGGTATAAGGACGTATTGCCGATTCCACACTGCCGGTATGTGCAGCCGTTACGCCCTCTGCTCACCCGGTGCCGGGGCCCGGCCAGGACGCGTCTTCTGTGAGTGCGCCCATCTGCAGCTGACCGGAGCTGTTGCGGCACAGCATCTCATCCAGAGCGAGCTGCGCCCGAGGGGGTAGAGGGGAGCGGAGCGGAGAGGACATCAAATAATATCCAATGCCAGCAAAAACAAACAACGAAGTCGACAGGACTCGAACCTGCAACCCTCAGATCCGAAGTCTGATGCGCTATCCATTGCGCCACGACTCCAAGGTTCATGCCATATGCAGGCACTTGCCTACTTATGTCTGTGTCAAACAGAGGGCACGACGCGTCCTGCAACACCGCCCGCCGCCTTCCCGCACCATCGCCCCTGAGTCTTTCGCGGGTTGGCGAACCCGCGCCATGTCATGGCAGCCGCTCTCCCTCCCCAATGGGGAGTCCCCATCCTCCTCCCTCCGCCCTTGCCCTCCGCACCATCGCCCCGCCCCGCGCCTGCCGCACCTTGGCCCCCTCCAGCTCCTCCTTTACGCCCGCGTACTTTCGCTGCTCCTCCACGAACCGCCCCACATCGTCCGCCAGCACCCGGTGGATCATGAAGCCCAGATTGTCCAACCTGGCAGCACATGGCAAGATGGCATATAAGACGACACGACATGGTATGGCACCGCGTGGTATAGCATGGCACGGCATCGCACGGCACGGCAAGGCATCGCATGAAATGGCAGGCGGGAGAAAGGAGAGGGGAAGGCCCGCCCGCGCTCGGCCCGGCCGGCCTTACTTGTTCCCGTAACGGCGCCGCGTCTTGCCGCGCCGCAGGCGCAGCACAGTCAGCACGATGATCATGACGCGCCGCCGGGCCTGCCACAAGCGCAGCCTCCAGGGCGCGATCAGGTAGCCCTGGGTGGAGATGGAGGCGCTGGCGACTGTGACGATGCCGCCGACTGCGCCAAGATGGGTGATCGCGGGGCGGGGCGGGTAAAGTAAGAGCTGTACCGGGTGGAGCGGGGCGGGGCGGGGTGGGGTCACCAGAACCCGCGTACGGCGACCGCTCGGGGCGGCGTCGGCCAGGCAGGTCACCAGGCCGCGGGCTTCCCCGCACACACAGCAGGTACCCCAACACGGCACACAGACGCGCCCAGGCTCGCTCTCACCCTGGGGTCGCCGGGCCGCCCGGGACTTGCCCTCCGCCGTGGCGGGCGGTTTGGGCATGGGCACAGGCGTCGACCTGCAAACAGGGGCAGCAGTTGAGAAACGAGGGCAGCAGCACCCAGCAGCAGCAACAGCGGGAGAGGGAGGAGGCGAGGTCAGAGGGTGGCCGGGTTGACGAGGGGCCGGCGGCGCCGGCGGCCCCGGGCACAGCAGCTTCAGCGCCACGGCGTTCTGCAACATCCACTCGCCCACCCAGCCAGCCAGCCACCCACCCACCCAGCCAGCCACCCAGCCAGCCAGCCACCCAGCCAGCCAGCCACCCGCCCGCCCAGCCAGCCACCCAGCCAGCCAGCCACCCGCCCGCCCACCCAGCCACCCACCCAGCCAGCCAACCAGCCAGCAATCCACAAAACCAGTCCTTGCATCCATCTGCCGCCGGTGACCCGGCTGCGGGCGGGACACCGGCCCCTCCTGGGAGTTGGGTACCGTGTGAGAAGGGCCATCCGAGAGGCAGGGAAGCCCTAATACCTGACGAGGTCGAGCCCCTACCTGGGGGCAGGGCCACCACGCAGCACCAACCGCTCCCGGCACCCAACCTCCCTCACTCCCGCCCATCTTCTATACGCCTGTTCACCTATCCATCTTTCAATGGGCCACCTGCCGAGATCGCATGCTCCCACGCACCGTCTACCCTCCCCCCTCCCGCAGCGCTCCATCATCCCCGCGGGTCGCCCTCTCTCCCCGCCAGGCATTGCCCACCCTTCCACACACACATCCAGCCATCCATCCCACCCAGCCCATCCATCCATCCATCCAGCCATCCATCCTGCCTTCCGCACCCCATCCACCACCCGCGTCGCCAACTCGCCAAACCGACCCAGGCAGCAGCCCACCCTCCGCCCGCCCTCCCGACCCACCCCCGCTCAAACGCCACCGCCGCCGCCACCGCCGGTGCCGGCTTCGCCAGCCCGCCCGCCGCCGCTGCAGCTGCCTCCGCGGCGGCCGCCGCCGCCGCCGCTTCCGCTCCTTCCGCCGCCGCCAGCTTGGCGAGGTGCGCCGCCTTCTCCTGTTCCTGCACCATGCGCTCGTAGGCGCGCTTCTCTGTGGCCAGTGAAAAGCCCGTGTACTTGGCGGCCTCCTTGGGCGCCGGGGCCGGGAGGAGCATTTCCTGCGGGTGGACGGGGTGGGTAATGGACAAGGTACCGGTACCGCAGCAGAAGGACGTAGGTGACGGACGGGGTGGGGTGCCTGCTGCAGCAAACTGGCGGACCAACAAGGACAGCAGTTCCTAGGGTGTGCAGGTGGGCAAGGCCTCTGTGGGATCCACGTTGCGCCAGGCCGCGTAAATCAAGCGCCTTGCAAACCGGGGAAGAGGGTCGGGTAATTGTTCCAGGGGTGGGGTTGGGAGCGGGGCGTTGCCTTGCGAGCCCTTCACTCTGTGCTTGCCAGGCTGTGAGCCCTAGATGCCAGTTCCGAAACGGCCCCGCTCTTGAGGACGCCCGCCGGAGCGGTTCAGCGCAGCGAACACGGTGCCTTTTGGCGCGCATAGTTGGCAACAGGAGGGCTAGCACAACTTGGCGTGCAACAGGAGGGCTAGCACGGCATCGTGAGAACCCCGACACCGAACACACGCGGGGCTCCAACGGTACCTCTCGGATAGGAGATGGCGCTTTCTGCCTTCAGCGTGCGGAATTGCATGTCACACCCAAACCCCTTTCGGAAGGTAGCGCACACTCAGGGCCGGGCCTCTCCTCTTAGAGATGTCGCTTCATGCCGTGCGGTGTTCGCCAAACTATCTGTTTGCTGTCGACCAACTCTGATGCTTCTGCGATGCTTCTAGAGTCGCGTCACCTCAAAGCTAACCCCCCATTATGTCCCCTTCCACCCCTGTGGGGCCTCCCCCTCGAATGCCGCACGCCGCACCTGCATAACATCTCCCTGCTTCTTTACTTGCTCCTGCACAACATGTGTCCATACAGACAGCCGGATAAAAAATCAGATCGCACATTCAAAGGGCATGGCCCAGTCAACTGGCACGGGGACCTTGGACATGCGCGTTTGCGAAGACGTACCGCAAGGAACTGGAGCTTGGCCGTAAAACTTTGACCACGAGCAATAGCTGGACGGTTCAGACCTGCCCAAACTCGAACGAGGGCGTTGCTTAGTGCTCTGCCTGCCATGGCACACATCATGTCGCTGGCCCCAGTGAACTCACCTCCAAGCCGGTCCAACTCCCGGCAACGCTCCGATCGCCATCCTTGGGCAATATAATCATCCCAGGGAGGCGTCTCCTCTAAATATGTTGTGCTAAAATTGTGTCCCATTTTTTACGATTCCCCTAACATGGGCGCCGGTTTGCAGACCCACAATCAATTCTCGTGCAGTAAGCTGAAGCCTCAGAGTGGGCGCAGCACAAAGCACCTGACCGTTCCGTTTCCGTTGTCGTACACCTTAAGTGGCATCCTGTTCAACTTCGGCCACCGGAGTCCATATCTACCAGATTATTACATATATCAAAGAGCATTCTGATGATTAATTCGCAGTCGCCGTGCTATGAGGTAGACGTTGTGAACTAGCTGGACATACGGTACGCTCGACGCCTGGTCGCCCGGTCGGAGCGCAAATGGCGCGCAACTACCAATCAGGCAAAACACTCAGCATCCGCAACATCAGTGGATTGCGACATCTGTCTGTCGCCTCACTCCACAACGCTCACGTCTAACGGCCGCCCCCTAGCCGGGCCCGACCCAGACGATCCCCTCGAGGAGTCAATGGCGATGAGTTCGCAATTGAGATGAGTGTAATAGTAAAAAAATAACGTTCTTCGAACCTGCGCCGAAAGACTCGGCTGCCAATACAAGAAACCTCCCAAAACCTCTGCTACATTACGCTTTCACAAGCAGTGCCAGCCCCCCCAAAAAATTTCGCAGCCACCATACGTGAGCGTGGGAAGCGTGGAACGGTCCGGGCTCGTCGATCCTAACCCAACCCCCTCTCTAGCCGTTATCGCGGAAACCCGCCGCTCATTTTGTAGCGGGCTACGTGGCCCGAACATGCGGCCCGCCGCCATCCTGCTGCGCTTTCCGATGCTCCGCAAACACATATCCTGCATACGCCACCAGCGCTGCCGTGACAGTGAAGAAGACCCACGGGTCCAAGTACCTCAACCTGCAGATCGTCAACGGTGAGCAGCAGTGGTGGGACCAGGGAAGATATCAGGCCAAGGTACTACTCGCGAGCCGGGCTAACCCAAGCCCAGTAGACTCCTCAAGTCAGCACTAATCCGTCTTTCCCCGTCGACAGGTAAAACCTAAACAGACGCAAACGCGGCCAACTATCGCAGCCATGGTGCTCGACTCTAAAGAGCCAAGCAGCCATCCTCCGGCCGCCCCCGTTCCCGTGCCCTCCCAGTCGCCTTACAGCTGCCCACCCCCAAGACCCCTCCCTCCTTCGCTCACCCAGTGGTTGCGGACACGCTCCTGAACATGCTAAAGAGCTGGCCCCAGCCCGCGGCGCACGCCCAGGTGGTGCCGCTGAGCCACACCACGTCGCGCACGAACAGCGCCCGTGGCACCATCAGCGCGTTGCCCAGCAGAGCCAGCAGCATCGTGCCCACGGACAGGCCTTCCAGACTCTGCGGCTCCAGCAGGTTCCGTACCTGTCACCGTGTTGTACCGTACCAAACCGCCGTACCGTGTCGTACCACCACAGCGGGCAGTCGGGACGGACCGTCGGACACGAGGGAATAACTTCAGGTAAGTCGGTTGGTTTTTCACGCTGCTTGGTGCGAGGTTCAAGAGGATGCAGGGGAGGATTTTGCGGTGTTGGTGGTGCACGCGAGCAATGCTTGCAGCCCCGGGACCGTGTTGTGAGGCGGATGGCGCAACGGTGTACCCTCCCCTTTCCTCATTTCCAACAACACTTCTCGCGTAACGTTGCACCTGCCCGCTCAAGCCGACAGGCCCAGCCTCAGCCCCGCCAACGCACCAGTTGCGGCAGCGGCGAGAGGGCGAACAGCAACGTGGCGCCCCAGCCAGGCAGCTGTCGTACCAAGGTAGACGCGTCGCCGTCGCCTTTACGAGACAGCTGCTCGGGGCAAGGCGACGAAGCAAAGAGCGGGAGCCGTCGCCAATGTGACAGCATTCAATGCATGGCAGGCGGCATACAGCGGCGGTTCCATTGTAAAACCATGCCATACCCAAAACAAGCAACGTAGCGTTGCAGGGTCAGCGCTGGCGCAGCGCAGCACGGCCTCAGTTCGCTGCGCTGTAACACCACGCTGAGCATCTGCGCACGCTTAACAGTGCCACGCGCGCCTTCCCTGGCGGCTGGGAGCTTGCTCACCTTGACGCCAAGGATTACGCCAAGGGCGACCAGGGTGCAGAAGAAGGGCAGGAGGCTTGACGCCGCCGGCGCCACGGTGTTGTACAGCACCTGGTGTGATGGTCACGGGCCCCGTTACAACCGTTACAGGCACACAGTGGCGCACGCGCTACGCGCTTCAAGGCTAGATCCGTAATCACGGCTGGCTATGGATATTTAGAGCTGCAGGCGTGCGGCTGGGTAGAGGTGAGGGATGAGTGCCAGACACGATATCAACCTCCTCGCCAACGCTGAGCGGCGCCCTCTGCTGCCGGCCGTGGGCCGTCCCATGTAATCCACCACATCTTCCATCCGCCGGCTTCGCTTTCTCAAAAGCCCTCCGGTGCTGCATCAGCTACCGACGCCTCTCTGCCCGATGCCCTTTCGTGCCGGTCCCTCGAGCCGTAGCCAGCGCTGTTTCGCTTGTTCGGCGAGGCTCCGTCCCGGCTGCATGCGGACCCCGCAGCTCTGGCTACGCACCCGCAGGTTCAGCTCCCGTATCCGGCCCGTAACGCCTCTGCCTCTGCTTCTGCCGCTTCGCACGTTCCTTTGGGGACAGCACCAAAACTCATTACGGCTTCTGCTGCTGGCCGACGCACGCGCGATGCGGCTGCTTGCGACTACGGCATCTGAAAAGGTTGACTCAAATGGGCGGTGGCGGCGCACCTGACCGGGTTGACTTCTGCGTATCCGACCGTCCAAGAGTACGGCACAGTACGGCAGTCCTGGATCGATATTCCGCCGCCGGGATCACATCGCACCTGCGGCACAACGGCGATGCCCACGAGACCCGAGCCTAGTTGCCACATCTGCCACGTGCCAAACTTCTCATCGCCAGCCACCGCCGCGCCGCTGAGCTTGTGCACGCGGGTCAAACTCATGCCCGTGGAAGCAGCCGTGAAGGCTGCTGCCAGGAGGAATACGGCCAGGGGCATGAAGCCGGCCAATGCGACCTGCAGGGGAGATGGAGGTGTGGGTAGGGCCGGACGCAAGCCGCTGCCCGGCCGGACCACGGACAGCTTCGAGCGCTCCACGCAGGGGCACATCCCCTTCCCCTTTGCGCCTGGCCGCAGGACGCCCGGCTGCAGCTGCCCACCTGGGTTAGGATAAGAAAGTTGTTGAGGATGCCGACGAGCTGCACGTTCACAGCGCTGCGCTCGCCGCTCGCCGCGAAATGGCTGCACATGAGCGTGTTCCCGAACATGGCCGACAGGTAGCCTTCCCAGGATATGATCGACAGGGCCGTCGCGTGGCCAGTCGCCATATTGATACCATTCTGCAAATCGGGAGAGTACCCAAGCCAAATGGTCGGCTTGTGGCATTCCGTAACCAAAATGCTGGCCGGGACCCCTTGGGACCTCCCGACCCTGTGCCCTGCTCCGCCATCAAAGGGTTGGTCGCACCTGGATCACTTGCGGCAGGACTAGGATTGAAAAAGGTATGCTAGACGCCGCGACAAGCCGGTCCGTTAAGGTGCTCCAAGTTGTACTGTGGTTCCCGCCAGAAGCCGCAGCTTGCGGACGTCCTACTCGCTTGCTCCGATAACGTGGTCCTACAAGGCGTGAGCCCACAGCTCGGGCCGAGTCTGGCACCATAACCCTCAAAGAAGGAAGTAGTCCAGTGCTGTGCATCATGCAAAGCAGACTACATCACTCTACCAAACTATTTTAGACAGCAATACAGCCTGGACAAGTGATGCCGCAAGCTAGACACACCGATGGAGGGAAAATGAGCGCAATCGGGCGCGCCGTATTTCCGTGCACTCCATGTCGGAATAAACCGCAAACCTATTTCCTCTGTGTCGCATGATGCTGTTGTTATTTGATGCTTGTACACACCGTTTTAGGTACCTCTAATTTGCTCCTCGACTTGTATTGAGCCCGCCAAACCGATCACTTTTGCCTAGCACCTTTGAGACCAAGGACAGGATGACGGATAAAGACGCAGAGAAGCGTCCAGAGGACGAAGCTGAGGACGACGATGAGGACGACTCCGACGAGGAGCGAAGCGACGCAGCTAGCGTAACAAGCACGAGTTCAGTTAACAGCGTCGATAATGGTTCCAAGAAAAAGAAAAAGCGGAAGGTGCGGAGCCAGCGACGGAGGAGCTCTGGTCGGGCGGCTGATGTGCGCGCGCCTCAGGCGCAGAGACGCATCCTAATCAGCGCTCATGTGTGCGCAGAAGAAGCGGAAGGGCAAGGGCTCCCAGGGTGCGTCTTGTGATGCCGTCCAGGCGCCACAGCCTGCAGCACCAACGGGCTTCACCAAGGCGCAAAAGGCGGAAGCAGAAAAAAGGTGAGCCAGCCACCCGCTTATATTTGCACCGGACTGCGTTCAGGTCTACGCAAGTCGGTTCGGCGTCATGGCTTGAACGCTCAACGCCGCGCGCAGGTTCACTGCAGCTTTGGATGCCTGTCGCAACAACTCGGAGATGTGGGTCAAGCTGGCTCAATGCAACATTTTCGATTCCAAAGCCAAGAAGGTGTGGAATCATCCTGCTTTCCGCTAATATAGCATTCCAATTAAAGTGCCTATCCGCCGCCAAACTTCCGTGTGCGGTGTGGTTACGGACTGAATGTGCTCGCAGCTCGCCGACCTACTTAAGAGCAACACCTGCATTACCTCGCTCGATCTTTCGGGGAACAGCATCTCGGACGAGGGGGCCCAGGTGAGCTAGTGCAGTGTCTGTCCGTGAGGGGGTAACTGCATGGGTTGGATCGTCGACTTCCGACATTGCGTCGCTGGCCCCCACGCAGGCGCTAGCGTCCATGCTTGGTGCCTCTGGGGCCCCAGAGTTGATAGAGCTCGATCTTCGGGACAACCCACTATCTCCGGCAGGGACGCAGGCGCTGGTAAGTTGACGGGGAGGCGGTTCGTGTGTGTATGTTGCATGTCCACCATACGGCTCTGGGCTTCTTGGCCCGAACTCAATCTCTCACCTGGTGCGAGAGTCGCACATTGCCAGAGTGTATTTGTTTTTGAAGGCTTCTTATTAACAGCCGGTGTCCGGGACTTCTGGTCCGCGTAGCACGTACTCGAATGCACGGTGTTGTGCGCCCTGCACATCGCAACGGGCGCGTCTATCGGCACCTTACGGCTTCCTGCAATCCGTTGGGCTGCACGAGCAAACTTGACCGAATATGCTTACAGCGGCATGCGGAAAGCCTAGCCCAGCTGTCAGAAGTTCACGCGGGCCTCCCCAACACCTGCAAACAAACCACGCGTGAAAACTCCGCCAAACCCTAATAGACCGCTACACCCTGGTGTTGCAACAATCCGCGGTCACCGCCATCGCCTTCATGACCACCGTTATTACCGCCGCGAGCAGGAGGCCGTGTCCAAAGCGCGCAAACAGCTCGTGGTCAAGCTCGGGTCGTTGCAGCCGCCGGAGCCCGAAAAGGCGGTTCCGGCGGCTGCCAACGGGGGCAAGGACGGCGCCGCCGGCATGAAGGAGCTTACCAAGGGGCCCATGTTCCGAAAGTATTTCCAGACTGGGGACGACGACGACGCGGCCGGCGGGCAGGGGGAGCCGGAGGGCCCGCTTGGAGACGGGGGGCTCGCGCCGGAGGACCTCTGGTCGGAGGTGTGTCACTCGGATGCTACGAGAACTTACGGACACATATTAGAACAGCCGGGTACCCGCCACGCTGGCCGGGCCGGGGTTGAGGCATGGACCCCCAGCCGCGGTAGTGGTCGAAATGTGGCGCCGTGACGGTTACTGTGCTCAGAACGTATAGCTGGTGGCAGCATGGGCAAGCGGGGGGCGTTATAAGCGAGGCCATGGCGATGGCGAACCGCGCCCATGGCGGTGTGAGTGCTGGTGGGTGGTGCACCGCCCGCAGTCTGACGGGCAGGCGCGTCCATGCGATATGGGTTGGAATTCCTGCGAGGCAAATGCGCTGGACTGCTCTATCGCTGACCAGGCTGGGTATCGAGGGGGTGAACTGCCAATTGACGTTTGTTGCGTTGCCCCGCTGCATTCGTTGTGTGACGTGTTGTGCAGGTCAAGTCGTTGGTCGCGGCTGGCACGGACAGTATACCGAAGCTCAGCATGCTGCTGCAGCAGCTGATCGCGCACCTCAACCGGGAGCTCGGCACGCTGCAGGTGTGCGAGACGGGCGGGGCGAGCGGGGGTTGCATATCGGTATGTGGTCTCGGGCATAAGTCGGGCTGCAGCGTGGGGTTATGGAGAGGCGAGGGAAACGGGGGAAAGGCAACGTGTTGGGTTGCGGGGAAAGGAGTACACCGTTTTGCACATGCGAGCCTGTCCTGAAAGGCGCAGCTTTGGGCGAGTTGCCTTTTGTTTATGCGCGAGGAAGAGGAAACAGCCCTGCTTCCGTTCGCGAACGTCGCCTCTGTCCCTCAGCTGCGGCACCTTGTTTACTATCCCTCCCGGCGGCCCGCCCCCAGGTCCCCCATACGGACGCTGCGGTGGACGGCTCCCGCCCGCACATCAAGGGCTGCATCATGAACCTGGACACGCTGGGGGCCATTCTGGACCTGGTGCCGCGGCAGGTCACCATGCAGTACGTCACGGAGCCGCAGGTCGGCGGGGAGTCGATGAGGGCTGCAATGGGCCCTGGGGGTTGGTCGAGGGCGAACTAAGCGGAGCGAGGATCAGCGCAACTCCACCCAACTGATGCTGACCAAGCGTAGCTGGTTCCCTGCGGGGGGTAGGGGGGTCCACAGGGGCCCATGGCTCGATGGATGGCTGCCTGGGTTCAGAGGGTGATCCGCTGACCTGACCGGCCTCGCGAAACTTGGCGGAATTCTTGGCGCCTACCGGCCCTACCGCTGCACGAAGCACGGTTTCCCCTGCATGGGGCGCTGGTCTGCTGCGCTCTTGATTCGCCCGGTATCCCCCGCAAACCCGCCGGTATCCCCCGCAAACCCGCCGCAGCCCGCCGTGGGGAGCCACCGCGTGTGGGCAACGGAGATTGTGTCGATGCTGCTCGCCCCCAACCACACCGCCGTGGACAACCTGGTGGCGGGCTCCAAGTTGGTGCCTCGAGTGCTGGCGCTCAGCCTGGCGCACCCCATGTGCTCCGCGCTGCACACACGCGCGCTGCGCGTGCTGCGCTCGTGCTGCGTGTCCAAGGTGGCGGCGCTGTACGGGCCGCTCTTCACGGCGGGCATGGGCGCGGGCCTGACGGCGGGCGAGGGCAGCGAGGAGCCGTGCGGCAGCTTGCAGCAGCAGCTGGCGGACCGAGGTGCGGGCGGGGCCGGGGTCGCGGTAGCGGACTAGAGACGAGACTTTAGACGGGACGAAGCGGAGAAGGGGTGTGAGCAGGGGCGGGTGGGTTGCGTGCGTCGAGGTAGCGGCTGGGGTAACGGAGTTTTGGGTTCCACGATACCAGCGCGCCCGGGGTACGAGGCTTCATCGGCTTCCAGGCGGCTGCGCGTCCAGGCAGCCCGCCGCGCTGTCCTGTCCTGTCCTGCCCTCGTAGCGGACCTGGCCGCACATAAATCCGCCGCCTGTCCTATTCCTTGCCGCGCCTGCCCTTGCCGTCCTCGCAGCGTCTCCCTCACTTGGTGTCCCAAGCGGTGGGCGAGACCCCTCCGTGGGCTTTGTGCTGGAGGCTGGCAAGGTGTTGCGGGCCTGCTGCGACGAGGCCAACCGGGACTCGATCCTCAACACGAACGTGCGGAGGCTGCTGCTGGTGCGTCTTTTGGGGCGCCTTGGCGGCAGCAGCTGCTGTGCAAGGGGCGAGCTCTCTTCGCGGGTCCTTGACACATCTCCAGGATGCCCTGTGCACATGGTTCCGAAGATGCACATTCAGCAGTCAGCGAGCGAGCCGCGAGGGCCGATCGTCTGACCGCCCAGTGCGACGGCCTTGCCGCCAACAGCCCCCGGCCTGCCCTGCCCTTTGTTTCCGCGTTCCTCATCCTCCCTCCGCACTGAATGCATGACTCGTTACCTCACCGTTACGTTACCCCCTCCGTTTCCTCTGATCAACGAATCATGTGACGCGACTGCTGCTCATTTTGCTCGACATAGCTGGTTTCGGGAACGGCCTCTTGCTCCAACCGACCAGTACCCTTTGACGAATCCTCTGTTGAACCCCCCGCTGAAAACCCGCCACTGCCACCGCCACGACCACCAGATGGACCCCAAGTGGTCGGACTTCGTGAGCGAGAGCGGCGTGCTGGCTCAGCTGTGCAAGGAGCAGGAGGGTGACCTGGGCGGCCCTCGCGCGGCCCGCGTGCCCATGGAGGACAGCAACGAGCTGGCGGAGCTGGCGGGTGGGGGCCTCATCAGCAGCCACGAGATCTTGGCGCTGCTGCACGGGATGACGGCGCTGGGAATGCAGCCGTCGACCGGGCAGTGAGCAAGGGTGGCGGGGCGGAGGCGACTGGGTCGTCAGCGGAGGGCGCGGCGGTCGCAGCGGTAGGCGTGGGTAGCCAGTGCAGCGGCAGCAGCACGGCACGAGGGCGTAGCCAGGTCTGGCGGAGGCGGCGCGAGCAGCGGCAGTGGCGGCGGAGGCGGTCTGGTAGCGCCGTGGGTGGCGCGGAGTCCGAGGCGGGCCCGGGCGTGGGGGACCAAGCGAAAATGGGATGGACGTGGATCGTTGCGGTGCTGTTGCTGCTCGTCGCGGTCGATGCGGCTGCGCAGCGGGTTTCATGTAATCGGCTTGGATCTGGATCTGGATCCGATCGGGTGACCTTCTGGTGATGGGCGCCCATCTGACTGGCGGCACTGCTAGGAAGTATCCGTGATGGGGATGGCGGTGGTCGCGGTGGCGACGTATCGCGGCTGTCGTACTATCGGATGTGCTGGTACGTACACACGCAAAAAAAGGGAAAGGACTGCCCCATTACGAACGTAGACAACTTCTAGGTTCTAACGCCTTGCGCCCACTATGTGGGTTGCCGCGTCGGGCCCCAAGCGGGCCTGCTGTTTCATGCATATGAAGTCTTGGGTGTCGTGCTGACGGCAGGGGCTGAATTCAACGCTGCGCCACCACCTAGATTCGCGGCTCCCCCACTGTAGTGTGCGCATGGTTCTTCTGCATGTTGCGAACGCCGCGCCTTTTGGTGTGCCGCTTGAGTGCCGCTTTCACGTGGCGGACCTGCGTCTGTGTATGTGTGTGTGTTGTCGTGCGTGCGCGTCGTGTGTGGTCGTTGGTAGATGGTATCAGTGGTCTCTGTCGTAATCTGCGTGAGGCAAGCGCTGGACGGATGGACGGATGGATGAATATTGCACGTGTGGGTTCTCTATGGATGACGCCCTGTGGTCGCCAAAAAATAATGATTGTCGTGCACACAAGTGGGGCGTTGCGTGTCTGGGGTTCCGCCGGTGGTCGTGCGGTGTGGCACGGTGTCCAGCTAAAGAAGGCCGCTGGCTTTCGAGTGGCTGAGGGGACTTGCGCCGGTGGTGGCGATGGTTGTAGTGGTGGCGGTGCTTTTCGAATTTTGATGCATCGTGGCCCCCTGGCTACCTGGAGCAGGCGCGAAGCTCCCGCGGACGGCCGCTCGGTCAGGGCAGGGCAGGGCACGTCAGGGCAACGCATCCGTAAGAAAGCGGGCTACGCCGTAGGGCATTGACGAGCCCGGAAACCTTTTGGTTCGCGCGCCATCTCGAAGCCCATTGTGTTCCGCTCCATCATCTTGGTTGAAAATAAGCACACTGTCCGAATGGGTACTTCACAAGGCCAGGGAGTGAGTGCTTCGCTCCCTGACATTGTGGTGCACGTCGTATGTGCCTTACTGTTGGGTGGGTCTCGAGTCTGGGCGGCCCAGGGTCCAGTCGGTCAGAGGACCCCTCCTCCACGACCCCTGTTTTGACCAGCGATGTTCATAGGTACTAACTTTGTTCCCTTTTAAAGTACCGGTACGCTTTTACGCTAGCGCTGTGCCTGTTCATGGTTTTGTCGAGAGATGGCATTGTTCGTCAGGTTTATGCTTCGAGTTTCCGACCCCCGCCGCAGGGGTCATAATGGCGCACCTGCCCCTCTTTTGGACGCTGCAGGATAATACGGTGTGCGTTTACGTCAGTGCGCTTGTCTGTGGAGTGAGTGAGCGCCCGCGTGTGTGCGCGCGTGCGCGCTGCGATACGGCGATCCGCCCTGCCCCATTCGCCATCTCCGTCCGTCCCTTCGCTGCGGTATCTTTTTCTCCCCCACTTTCGATTACCATTTACGGGTGTCACCATCCCTCGCCCTTTTCAACTTACTTTTTGAGTGCCCCAGCCGCCGCAGCGACGCCATTAAGTGTCAGAAAAGAGAGGATGGAGAGAGACAGAGAGCGTTTTTGGGTGCCGGCGTTCACCCTCGCAGTGCGGTGCGGTGCAGGCCATTCTTACGTGTCGGTCCTCAAGCAGGGGAGGAACAATGGTGGGACATTTTTTTAACAAACCGCGCAAGAGCCCCCGTCTGTATGCGTCGCTCCTAACCCGACTCCGCGTCTCCGTCACATTTCTTCAGTTGAGCCGCGACATGTGTCCGTTACCGGTAGGTCCCCCGTTTCCGGGCTTGGGCGCACGCCCCGCAACTGCTCAAGGCTCAAACGTCTATACAGCGGCACGGGCTGCGTCGGCATCGTGTGCGTTTCAGGTCCGGGGCGAGCGAGGTCATGCATATCATGAAATGAAGATCCGCAAAAGCAGCAAGGTTCCTCAAAGGACAGCCTGGGCGGTGGACGCGCCGTAAACCTGGACAACCGCCCGTAGCAGGGCCACTACAGACACAGCGCAAGTCGGGGCCTGCCTCTCTCTTAAAGCCCGCGTTCAACAGCCCTGCACACAGCGCTGCACAATCGGTCGTCAATACGTGGCCCTGCGGCGGTGGCGCTAGCCGCCGCCAGGTATTTTATGGACACACCGCCCGCTGGCCCCCTGGCTCTATACTCTTTGCAGGGTCTGGCGCCCATCCACTGTAACAACCACAACACCAAGAACGCCACTACTTTCACCCGTACAGCCGTTTCAGGGTTTCGGGGTACTCCCCCGGGTACGACATCCGGAGCGCCTCAAAGTACGACGCCGCCGCGTCACGGAAGCCGCACAGCACCACGGTCGCCAGCAGCCGCGGAGCGCCGCCGCCGTCGTCGCCGCTGCCCCCGCCGCCGCCGCCACGCTCGTCCGCATGTCGTACGCACTGCAGGTACTGTTTCTTGGCCTGCCGGTGGCCGGACGCGAAGCCCAGCGCCGAGCAGAACGGCACCCCCGCCGCCAGCAGCGCTGCGTTCAGCAGCAGCCGGCTCATCCTGCCGTTGCCGTCGACGAACGGATGTACGGCGTCAAAGTTGTACGACAGCCATGCCGCCAGCGCGAAGGGGTCGCCTCCGTGCTCCGCATCGACGATCGCGCCAGTGGACGCCGCGGCGGCGGCGGCGGCGGCGCGGGTATTGTACTCGTGCAGGAGGTCTCGTACGGCGGATTGTACGACAGTGGCGGGCGGGAAGCGGTGGTAACCCGCGTACACGGCGCCGCGGCGGTAGGCCCCCGCGGCGGCGGGCTGGCCGTCGTCCTCGATCGTAGGCGGCAGCCCGGACACCAGGATACGGTGTGTCTCCAGCACCACCGCCTCCGTCAGCGGCCGCCTGTCTGTCACGGCGTGCCGGTGCAGGTGCCGCCACGCCGCCGCGTGCTGCAGCACCTCCCGCCGGACCACCGCCGCCGCCGCCGACGCGTCGGCGTGCTGCGTCGCCGCCGCTGGCGCGTCCGCCACTGGCGCGTCCGCCGCCGCGCCGTCGGGCGGCGGCGCCTCCGGCCCCGGCAGCAGCTGCTCCTCCCGAATGAGCTTCTCAGATTCCGCGAGGGACGGGCCCTTGTCATCGATGTGATTGGAGAAGTAGATGGAGGCGATTGTCGCCCGGGCCGCGTGCTGGGCCAAGAGGTGGGCGGCTCGGCTGGCGGGCGGGATGCGGCGCAGCTCCCGCAGCAGCAGCTGCGCCTGGGTCCAGACCAGCTCCGGCGGATCGGGCTCCCAGGGCACGCTGAGGTAGTCGCTGGCACAGAAGCCGGTGCCGGCGCTGCCCATAATGTTTGTCGCTTGCGTTGCAGCCTTTGCAGCAGCCGGCCTTGGCTTGGCTGGTGAGCTGGGCTCGTATCTTACGGTATCCTGGGGGGTTTCTGAGTCTTTTCTGGGCCTTTCTGTGCACTCTGCGATAGATGGCAGGCGAAATTTGGATGGCAAGCTTGGCTGGCAGGAAACTGAAATGGCGTGGATGGACTTCCCAGGATCTACGGCAGTCGCGGTCGAGGTGAGGTTGCGGCGTCCAAGGTCCGAGTGGGCGACAGCTGGGACTGACTCTGCCATCAAGGTCCTGGAGAAGGGTATCGTAAAAATTTGGGCGTAAGATTTTGGGCTTACCTGAGTGCTCCAGGCGTCCGATTCCTTGAGGGTTGAGGCCCTGAAAACTACGGAATCAACCTCGTCAACCGTCAACCGACAACGCCCTTTCGGCTGTTTCCACGACTCCTTGTCTTTTTAGGTGCATGCTCTTGTGTTCAAATGAAACCTGTGATCTTGTTGCAGTAAAATAAATGTTTCGGTGATCGATAACCGATCGAAAACCTTCGCGCGCGACAAAAAGTTTTTCCGGCGCATCATTGCTGCGGCAGGAGCATATTGAATTTTAAGTCGGTGCTGCTTCTTAGGACACCGCCGGAAACCTGGCATGAGCGGCAGCCCTCACCACGAGTCGTGCGCGCGGAAGCGCCAGCGAACGGACCCGGAGTCAGGGCACCTCGAAGACGATGACGGCGACGAAGACGATGACGACGATGCGATCAGGGCTCCAGGGAACCCCAAGGGGGAAGCAGCCCTGGGAGCATTCGCCCCGGAGTACCCGCGGGCAGCGGAGCTTCAGCCTCTGAACCTCACGCCCCGTCTCCGTCACCAACAGCAGCCGGCAGCAGCGGACCCAGCCGAGGCGGGCTGCCCGCACCCGCGTCTCGTCGGACTCCCCACCGTTCGCACTGTGGTGGATGGTGTGCTGCTGCCGGAGCTGTGTCGCGAGCTGCTGATGGCGTTCCGGGTGAGGTTGTGGGCTTTAGGGTTTTATTGTGGGCCTTATGAGGTGGTGGCATGTGGGTCTGTTCCCACTTATCTCTCATCCCTCTCACGTCTCCCCCTCACGTCTCTCCTCGCATTCCGTCTGACTCGCCCCCACCCTCACCCTCGCCCTCGCCCTCGCCCCGGGGATTCCGCACGCGGGTACGGCAGTCTACCAGCACGGTGGGCTACCGGCCGCACGTCCGGTCCGCCACGATCCACGATGTGGTCGCCACAGCGCCCTGGCTGCTGCCACCCCTGGTGCGTGACTGCCTGCCTGACGTGACTGTGTGAGCTGCCTGGGACCTGGCCCCCGGCCATCACCGTCCCTTCGCTGCGGTATCTTCTTTTCTTACCCACCCGGGGCGTGATGTGAGCGTGCTGCGCTTAGCAGCAGCCCTCCAGCCCTCTGCTGCCCTGCCCGCAACTTACTGTCCGCATAAAACACGCATCAGCAAAAAGAAGAAGAAGAAGAAGAAGAAGAAGAGTGGCCTTGTTGGTCCCTCCGGTTACCCTCTTCTCAGCCACGTCTCTCGGCAGCGTCGTGTCGTACCCGGCGGATGGCTGTACCCGACTTACGGCCCTTGCTCCCCGGCGTCAGGTCCGCGCCCGCCATGCCGTACTGTCCGCCGTGGAGGCCGCCTTCGGGCTCTGCCTGGAGCTGGCGGTGGAGTTCAGCGGCCTCATCGGCTGGGCGGGCGGCTCGTCGCTGGGCTGGCACCACGACGCCAATAGGTACCGTACATTGCCGTACATTTGTGTGTAATTGTGCTCATGGTTCCGCCGCTTGAAGCAGCCCGTCCCTGCCGGAGGGTTCATCGCTGGTCCTGGTCGGGGCACTCGCTCACTCCCCCTCCCCCTCCCGCCGCTGTAGGGAGTACCTGGCTCGGAGACATCTGTCGGCGGTACTGTATCTGAACACGCAGGGGCAGGATTTCGGGGCGGGCGACTTTCGGTTCCAGGTGGGGTTGGTGGAAAGGATCCGTGAAAGGATTTGTGAAAAGATTTGTGAAAGGACATTGTGAGGGTGAGATTGTGACATTGTGAGAGTTCAGGGCGCAAGGGTGGTGTCCCGACCTGCAAGCTTGCGGGCGATGAGGTCACACCAAGGCGCGATCGGGGCCACCCCGCACGCCCTCGCAGCGGAGAGAGGTTGCTGCCCCAGTGCCCATTTCGGCAGCGTTGTTGGCCGCTGGACCCCCAGCGACCTTCGAGGCGGGTTCAGAGGGCTTCTCACCGGCAGCAGCAGCAGCAGCAGCCGCGGACCGCTTTGGTCGTCGATGTGCTGTGAGGCTCCCCCCTTTTGACCTTTTGGCCCTTTGACAGCGCAACGCACATCGCGGATTTGCGTGCCCGATGTTACCAGACGACGACGTTGTCTGTAATGGGCTCAAATCAGACCAAGATTGCAAATTCAGGACCATCAGTTTGCTTGGGGGTCAAAAAAGAAGATACCGCAGCGACGTTTTCCATTGGTCGGTGTGCTGTTTGTCCTCGGCTGCGTCGCGCAGGAGGGCCCCGAGCCGCTCCGCGTGGCTCCACGGGCGGGGCGTCTGGTCGCGTACACGGCGGACCGTCGCAACGTGCATTGTGTGGAGGAGGTGGCGTGGGGCGAGCGCTGCACGCTGACCTGCTGGTTCTCTCTGGATCCGGCGGCTGCAGAGGATGGCAAGGTGGGGTGGGGTGGGGTGCGGGGGTGCCCCAAGAAAGGCTGCGTTCGGCGGAGGGCCTTCCCATCCCTGGAGATGAACAATACGGTACAAGAGAGGGTTCGGTCGGCAGCGCCCGCCACTCGGCGTGTTGCGGGCCGTTCTGTATGGAAGTACGGAGGGGGTAAAAAAGAAGATAACGCAGCGAAGGGACGGAGACGGCGCAGGGGGAGGGGCACGGAAGCAAGGACCGCCTCAATCGACGAAGTACTGCATCTGTCTGCAGTGCTACTTTTCGCTCAGGAGCCGCTGCTGTGACCCTCTTCCTTTGCCACTCCCTTGCAACGCCGCCTTTGCCTGTTGATTGTGGACCAACCGCAGCTCCACAACAACCAACCGCCCGTCCGCCCAAACCCCGCCCATTCGTGCGTTGGGTTGTTCTCGTATCCATATTCCCGCTCCCCCCGGGGGCACCACCACCACCCAGCAGGTTCTCCAGCAGCTGTGTCGCAACCCGACCCTGGCCCCCCGGCCGCAGCTTGACGCCTCCACAGCCCCATCGGCGCCGCCCACGACCTTGCCCTCTCCGGCCGTGCCCTCTTACGTCGCCGCCTCGAATCCCGTCGCGGGCTCCTGCCGTTCGGAGCTCCCCGGTGTCCAACAGCACCACGCCGCCGGCCTTCCCGTCTGCGGGTCTGCTGCTGCTGGTGGTGGTGTGACCCGTGGGTCGGTTCCGGGTCGGAGCTGGTGGCGGCGCTGCCTGGGGCCGGGGCTGCCGGACACCATGTACCAGCTGCCTGCAGATACCGGGGCGGTCACGAGCACGAGCACGAGCACGGGCACGAGGACGAGGACAATCGCCGCCGTCGGCGCAGGGGATGGTGCGGGAGCCGCAGCAGCAACGGGTGGCGGTGGGGAAGGGGCGGTTGGGGCGGCAGTGGCCGGAGGCAGCGGAGGCGGAGGCGGAGCGGGATGGGAGGCAGCGGAGGCGGCGGAGGCAGCGGAGGCGGCGGGAGGTGAAGGCGGCGACGACTTGAGATGCGCTCGGCTGCGGTGGGTACCGTAACTTGATGGGCGGCTGAGGGGGGACGTGGCGGGTGGGGCGTCGGAACGTCTTTGAGTTCTGGGTCTGAGAGGGGACTGGAAGGGGGGCAGAGGGCAGGGGATGAAGGTCGGAAGGCGGGGACCGGGTTCGGACATATCGTATCAATATGCCGTATCGTGCCACCCCGTGCCGCGTGTGGTCTTTGCCTGTACCGCAGGCAACTCGGCCTGTACGTTCTGCCAGCGCAAGGCGCCGGCGGCGGGCGCAGCAGCGGCGGAAGCTGCAAAGCTGACGAGTGGCGGCAGTCGGGGGCCGCCGGCACCGGCGACGGCATTGTGCGCGAGGCGGCGCAGTCTTCGCCCTCGTCAGGCGACTGGCAGGTTGAGGTCTGGGCCAAGGAGGACGGGGCGGCGGTCGGGGGCCCGAGGGCGGAACACCCAGGGAGATTGGGCCACGCCGGGCCCTGGGCGCAGCTGCAGCAGCAGCCGGAGCAGCAGGGGGAGGAGGAGCAGGGGGGTGGGGAGGCTGAGGGGGAAGGGGAGGACATGTGGGTCGGGGTGGCCGATGAAGGTGAGGTCGCGGTCGTCGAGGCGGCGGGGGTAGCGATGCCACCAGCTGCAGGCGCGGCCATGGCCGTAAGCGAGGAAAGGGCCAGCGGCAGCTGCGGCGGCGGTGAGGTTTCTGCGGGGCCGGCGGCGACGGGTCGACCGCTGCTGCTGTGGTTCCCTAGTACGTCAGCGGCGCTCATAGCGGCGCAGTATGCATCATTTGCGACGGGTGTCGTACGGTTCCGGAGCGTGGCGCAGCTGGAGGCGGCGTTGGGCGGGTTAGCGGAGTACGTGGGTGAAAGGATGAGCGAGCTTCGGAGGGAGCTGCCGATCTGGGTGACCCTAGGCTCAATGTTATCGGGAGATTGAACACACTGTGCCATTTTACACCGTGCCATTTTACTCGTGCTTCTATAATTCAGTCCCCTGGAGCGGTCATGAAAAGCTGACCTAGTTGTTTAACGCATTTCAGTGGGTTCGTGGCCGAACTCCCTGCCGCAGCTGTCCACTCTCATCTGTCTTAGCGCGATGTCCCCAGAAGACCGAAGATGAGTAGAGATTTTGTACTTTTTGAACAGTCTAATGCTGAGTCATCCGTGCTTCTCGCCAAAACGCGCGCATGACATGCTCAGCCGACAACCGAAAATCCGAATCAAGCCTTTCCGAGGTTACACAAGCCAGGCGGGAGTCGGGAAAATGAGCTCGCGAGCTGACAAGCAGTCATCCTCGTCTAGTACTGTACAAACCACACATATTCTTCTCGAACACTCAATTACGAGCTCCTCTCATACAAGTGGATGCTCGCAAGATTCACACATAGTCACGGCTCATGGAAAAACCCCGAGCCTTGGCTTGAACCCCTCATCAAGCCAACACACCATACCCTACACCGCGCACGACACACACTCATACAGGAACCGGTATTCCGGATCCTTACGAGTAGTACGGCAGGATCTGGGTGCAGACGTAGGCCCACGCAACGCCGGCCTCACCGCCGACCAGGAAGCCGGCAGCGAACTCAGCCCACTGAAAATTAGGGGAACGGGAGGGGGAGGGGAAGAAGGTTTGATTAACACCCGGAAGTCCATGCACTGTATTCAAGAGTGGTCTCCATGAGGGTCTCCAGAGGGGCCGAATCCGGGGATGCGCCCCCTCCGTGTGTGACAGAACGCAAGAAACCATTCTATAATCCATGCATATCCTCCCGTCACCCGAAGGTACGACAATAGTACGGCTAAACATCCATGGCTCTAATTCGCATACTGTGATGAAAGGCGTCAGGGTGCGCGGGGCAATACTTACCCCGTCAGCGGAGAACAGCGGGTCGCGGGCGACGCTGCGGCCCGAGAGCGTCTTCACGCCCAGCTTGGGCGCCGACTGGAACTGGGCCGAGCCGTAGACGGACAGGCACAGCGACAGGATGAGCACCAGGCCGGCAGCCGACAGGGAGCCGGCAACCTCAGCGACCTCCGGCACGTTGCGCAGCGGGCCCAGCTGTGGGAAACAAAACGAAAAAACTTGATGATCTCAGCGCAACCATGTCGAGCCTCGCCTTGCATGCTTATGCGGTAGTAGAGGTCGTCGAACGATCGGCAAGCAAAACACTCCAACGCAAAGCATACAGCTGATCCATGCATAGGCTGTGACTGATTTAACATTTAATTCATTGCATCCATGTTGCTTTTTTGACGGCCTGACCGCCGATGAACCAGAGACGGACGTCAACATAAACAGCGCACGATAAGCTGAATCGCTGTGAGAGCTGCAACGGCTGAAAGAAATGGAGTTGCACTCGCCTTGATGAAGGGGCCAGCGAGCAGGAAGCCGTGCGCAAGGCCAATCTCCACGCCGCGCAGCAGCGGGGCAACGCCAGTGCGGTAGGCCGGCAGGTTGCTCAGGTAGGTGGCGACGATCGGGGCCGAAGTCACGGGGGTCTCCAGCATGCCCACGAACGGGTCGCCGTTGACGGGGCTGATCACCTGGGCCTGCACACCAGTAAGCCCCGAGGGATTGCGTCGACTCTCAACTCCATAGCTGACTACTGAGACATGCTGGTATTAATGTTGCTAAGAATCTTCTCTATCTACCTTCTTGGGGGCCTCGGCCATCGCGACGACGCGCAGGGAAGCCGCGCGGCCCAGGCCCAGGGGAACCTGGCGCCGGGCGGTGGTGGCGCGCAGGCCGCACGACTGACGCATAGCGACGGCCATTTTCGTTCAGTTGGTGAATGTAGGAGCTGGACCAAATTGCCTGTGTGCGCGGTGCGAGCTTAAGCGAAAACATCTGGCTTGTCGTATCGAGACCTGTACGGCGGAGAGATCCCGGTCTGAGGAATGAATTCGAGGATGTTTGCATATGGAAATGATAACATCACATACTGGTCTAGATTGATGCCATTAGGCTAGAGCGAGTTCCGATTGCGCGTGCCCGCTTGGATGATCAACTGTGGTAGCGATTTGCTAGCGGCCCTCTAAATTGTGTTACTACAGCAAGCTGAGATAGTGTGAACTTTAAAAATTTCAAAAGATAGTTTATTTCAAAATACAAGGGTCGCGACCCCAGGGTCTCGCGCAATTCACATCCTTGTACACGGCCGTTCAAATCGTTTCAGTCGCTCAAGGCCAGGCCGCAACGTCAGGTCATGCCCTGCGGCCTTGAGGCCAGGAGATGACGCTCCGCTTTCCCTGAATGCGGCAGCATACCGCGTCATAGTGCATCCGCCCACCGGGCGGCTGTTGGGGAACACCAGGGGGGGCCGAAGGCGCTTGCGTCCACGTCTAGGCGTCGCATGTGGAGGCTGTTTGCAACAGGGCGCGTAGTGCTCGCAAGCCAGTAGCGATTGGTGACGGCTGGGTGCGCAGCGTTGGTTTGTTACTGGGCCAGCCAGGTACCATCTTCAGAACGCGACGGTTGTGAAGACGCGCTGGGGGGCCCGCTGTTGGGGGAGGGGAGCGGGGCTGCGAAATCTTGTCCAAACCGCTGGTTGCGCCGTCCCACCCCATACGAGCTCCCAACAGCAGTGCGCATAATCCGACGAAAGTGGGTTGCCCTCTCTTTGAGACGTTTTTCGTTTTCCATTATTCCCGTTACGTGGGCAGGCAGTGAAGTGCCCGCCGCAGCGCAGCGGGCGCCAGCTCAGTCCCCCGCCACAAACATCAGGGTTTGAGCAATGTTAGAAAGCCCCCCCCCTCCTTACCGCTGCCAACCATCGCGAGAGATGGATGCCCGAGCGCAGCCCTGCGGCATCGTGGGCGCGGAAAGGTGCAGGCTGCGCTGCCCCGGACCGAGGCTTCCACCGCCCCCGCACCACACGACAACAACGCACGACCCAAATCAAAAGTCCAAAACCCGACCTTATTGTTACCTCTAAGCTGTGGAATCGAGCACACCGCTCAAAACATCGCTAATCCGATCCGAACCTTCTGTCGTCGGGTCAGCCTCTGGCTCTGCAAGCCAACCTCCTGATTGCAACCTCCCGACCTCGAAAGGCAGTAGGCACAAGAAAAAAACCAATGATGGCAAGAGGGCAAGACGGCGGGTTGCGGGTCGCACAGCAAGCACACAAAAATACATACACACGTGGCTCGTTGTTCGGCCCCTGCTGGGCGGCGTCTCACCCCATCCGCAACACGAGAGCTCCGCTCCGAAACCGTAGGCACCAAGCCGTCTACAGGCGGGCCAGGCCCCCGTCCCCCAGCCTGTTGCCCCCCGCCCGCCTCCATCTGGTCTGGTCTTCTTCCCGAGCTGACCCCCCGGGTTCTTTGACGGGTCAGTGCACACAGCAGACGGGGCGCTGGATGGCGCCTAGATGGAGATTGCGCCTTTGCGCCCAGGCGAGCACCCGCCCCCTCACAGAGGGCGCCGCAGCGCTGCTGGCAAAGCCGCCCTCGAAAGCCGGCCTGGACGACGCACCGCGCTGACTCGAAGCCGGCGCCAAGCCAACCCACATGGCACAGACGCGGCTCACGTTGCTGGCCGCCGCCACCGTCCGAATGCGTGCGTGCGTGCGGAAGGTGGGTGGGTTGCCCAACACGACACGACATGACAGGATGCACACCGCTGCCTGCGACCCGCACACTGGTTAAAAACAGTGTGCGCACGCACATGCACACGCGCGGGGCCCCGGACGGCGCCGGTGTTCTTCCGTCTAGGTAACCCCACCCGGGTCACCTGGCCCAGGCACTACAGCCGCGGCCTCATGCGCCGCACCAGCACCGCACTCCGCCGACCGGACGATTGACGCGCCGGTTCACCCGATCACAGACTCCCATCCTTCCCCGCCTTCTGGGCGAGAGGCAGGCGCGCGCGCCGCAGCGTAAGCCCCACCTGCCCCAATCGGCTACGAGACGACGCTCGCACGACTACGAACCGCATGGCGACCGGAGAAGAGAGCCACGGGCCGACCGCATCCCGCCCTGGTGCGCACCGCACCGCACCGTGCGGCGGCGCGCCCAGGCTCGCATCCCGTGCAGCGCAACGCGCCCCTTTCGCCATCTCGCCCCACCCGCGCCTGCCCTCCGCGCCTCGCACCGCGCAGCTTGCTCCACGGCCGCCCCCTACCACCACCATGACCTACAGTGGACCTCACTTCTATCATTGCTCTCCTTTGCCGCTGTCGCTGCAAAACACGATCCTGCTGTCTCTGTCCGCCGCTGTCGTGGTCGCTGTCTCTGCTACCGCGAGCTCCTCTGCGGCTGCGGCTGATGATGAGGATGAGGTTGCGCTTCGCCACCGCCCAGCCGAGTCGCTCACGTGCCTCCCCCAATCGGTACCAAGCACATGGGGTGCTGCTGGCCCCCCACCCCACCCACCCCATCCACCCACCCACCACTGCCAATGTGCACACAGACCCTGCCACCGAAACCCAACCCCATTCCCCCGTCCCCACTCCCACCCCCGCACCACGCACCGCCAAGCGACACACACACACACGCACCTGCAAGCACTGTCGTCACGAGGTACTTTCGCCACGGGGCCGCGCAGACAGCGCACCGGGCAGCAGCCCGCACACTCCACCACCACCACCCAGCCCCCTCCCAAGCGAGTCGCCAGCCTACCGCGGCCCGCCCCATCCCGAGCTCCACGAGTTTCGATCCGCGATACGGTGCCGGCGAAATGCCACCGCGCCTGCCGTCGGCGCCCGCGCGCCTCAACCTGCGCCCAAGCCACACGCGCCGTGCAGCACCCCAACCAGGTCCTACCTGCCCCATGCCCCTCTGTGCCCACCTCCCGCCCAGCACCCGTGTCCGCCCTACCCCTCGCCTCCACCTGCACCTCCGCCCCCACGCGAACGAAATGCCTCTCACCTAACGGCGGGCAGCACCCCGCACCCGCATCCGCACCCAAGCCATGCAAAATGCAGTGCTTGAAAAAGCCCAACTCACGCCGTCACGCGCCAAGCCCATCTCAGGCGTCCATCCCCCAGGGCTGCGCTCACTGCGGCCTGGACCCCTCCCCTCCTCTTCTCTTCGGCCTCCAACCTCCGGACCCCACCAGCACCGCCTCATCCATCCCCAGGGCGGCGACAGCGCAAGGCAGAAGCGCCAACCGACCGCAGGAACGCGGCACGGGCCGATGCGTCCCTCCCGGCTGGCCTGCACTGCACTGCACTGCACAGGGTCCTCGCTACGCAGGTCGCCCAAGCGCAGACGGGCACCCGTGCATCATGTCTGCACCTCCTCCCCGCCTGCACCTCACGTGTTGCCCACGTGTCTCCCCCACATGCCCCCTCCGCGTCCTCTGTGTTCCATCTTCTCCACGCCGCCCGATGCAGCCCGTGTGTCTAGACCTCGCGACCTAGACAGCGACGGAAACTGAGACCAGACCACACCCCAACCCGGGCTTTGCTTGCCGCGACACCACGGGGCAAAATAAAATACCTGCTGCTGCTGCTGCTGCTGCTGCTGCTGCTGCTGCTGCTGCTGCTGCTGCTGCTGCTGCTGCTGCTTCGAGCCATTATTGTGAAGCAAGTGCGCAAGCGGGCAGCGGCGTGGGCAAGTGGGCAGCAACAAGGAACGGGACAGGCCGCCCCCTGCGGGTCGCCCGCCACCACGCGCCGCCCCGCTCGGCGGCAAGCCGCGAAGGGGCCCGCTGGGAAAAGAACTTGTCGAGCTAGAGCTTCGAGCCGGCAAGCCACTGTCCCCCTGACCGAACGCAGATAGCCCCGCCCTTGCCTTGCCTTGTCCCGCTTCCCTGCTCGCCTGCTGCGTGAGCCAACCAGCAAGAGACTGCCGGCATCTTGCGCCCGCCTCCCTCCCCGCGACCCCGCCCCAAAGAGAGGGCCGCAGCCCACAAACTCCTACACCACCACCACCACCACCACTACCACCACCACCGTATTACCATGCGAGGCGGACGAGACCACGGACGGGACGCCGCCCCGGTGGGGGCTAGCGCCCGGCCGCGCCCCGAACGCCCAAGCGCACACGCGCAGAGCCCTGCTGGGAGTCCGCACGCGCGGGCAGCGCCGAGCAGCAAGCGCGGACATGCCAATGCAACGTCGCAAAAGGGGGCCGCGCCACGCGGCGCCACGCGGCGCCGGGGGCGGCGGGGTGCCCAGAACACCGCGGCGGTCGCCGCGTCGCGGCCACGCCCACTGGCGCGCCCCGTACCGCGGCAATGGCGACAGCGTCGCCAGGACCCCAATGCGATGCGATTCCCCCCAAGTTCGCTTTCGTGGGGGATAGGTGCGAGTGCGGGCGCGGATCATCTTCGCCGCCTGCACTTCGCCCCTTTAGGCGCGGACGGAAAAGAAGCGGCGGGCGGAGAGACGCCAGCAGGAAAAAAACGACTAGTATCTCGAGCGATCAAACAAATGAACCGCCAAGCGAACATGCATTGCCGGGCCGATCCGAAGACCCGCCCGGCGGTGGCGACCAGCGGACCAGGACAGGGCTTCCCCCCCTCTGCCTAGCCCCTCCCCGCCCGGCACCGCCGTTACTCGCTCGCCCACCAGCAAGCCTCTCGATCCTCCGTTATTCCCAGTGTCGTGTCGTGTCGTCGCAATCTCTTAAATCATCTCGAGCCTGCCGTACACGGCACCGAAACCACCCTACCGTACCCCACTCCGCGCCCACCACGGCGCCAACAACGCTCGCCTTCCCTCGCCACGCGTGCCAAACTACCACCTACACCTGAAAAACTATAAAATCCGAACGGCTTAACTACCCGTTTTGCGGGTCAGCAGGTGACACGTCGGCTGCTCACGATTGGTCAGGCGCCAATGCCGGCAGCGACAACGGCCGCACAAAAGCCAGTGCAGCGAAGCAACGACCGAAGACACGCCCCATTTACGCACCCCATTTCCACGGTCCCTGAGAAGCGCTTGGTGCAGCTCGGAGCGCCGGAGTCCGTCCGATACCAGGCAATGGATAAAACGCGTTTCTCGAAACACAAATGGACTGGGACTGGGTTTCGCCCTCGGGAGCTCCCTCTCGATCCCGGCCCTCCGCCGCGCGGCCGGCTGGGCAGGGTGAGCCTGCCCCAGGCCCCCAGGCGAGGCGGCCCCCCTCCGCCTTCCAATAAAATCCGAGGCGCTGCCTGCCCGCCCTCTCCTCCCGCGCACGCGACCGCGCGGCGAGCCACACGCCGCCCTGCCAGTCAGCCACTCCCTCCACGGGCAGCCCCGGCAGCATGCGCGAGAGCGCGACGCGGTCACACCCTACCCCCTCGCCGCCGCGGCCACCACACCAAACCCGCTGGCCACAGCCATGACTCCCCCCCCCACGCGTTGCCAACACGTCCCCGACAAGTCGCCAGCAAGCCTGGCATCGCCAACACGCCCGGCAAACAACGCCAGGTATCTGGAGCCTTAGCAGGCGCGGCAGGAGCCCTGCCCGCCCTGCCTGCGCCTGCGTTGGCGTCTGCGCAAGGGCTGGCGCGATGGGGCCGGCACCAGGGCCGTGGGCCGGCGGAGCGCGTTCCCAGCCAAGCGTGGCTGAGGCAACCAGCGGTGCCGAGGTGCCCAGATAAGAGGTGCCGTGGCGCCGAGGCGGCGGTGGTGGCGGCCGCGCTCGCTCCGCCGCTACAAGTCCGCGATGCCCTCCTCCGACGTGCCGCCGCCACGGCTGGCGTTGATGGAGTGTATTGTGTTGAGCACCCCCAGCATCATGGACTGCGGGTCCGGCCCCCTGCTGGCACCCCCCGTGGACAACAGCCCCAGCGCCCGCGCAGGCACGACAGCGGCGCCGCTGCTGCCCCGCGCCGTCGCCAGGCGCGCCGCGCTCGACGACCCGTGGGACGGTGAGACGACGCTGCCGCCGCCGCCGGCGGCGCTGGTCGTCGCCGCCTCCGGCGACGGCGGCGGCGGCGGCGCCGCCGCCGCGGCTGGCTTCGGCTGCAACGTCGACGGGCTGATGTCACGGCGGGTGCCGACGCTGCCGCCGTGGCCGCTGCGGTTGCGCAGCGACGCCTGGCCGGCGCTGCCGTTGCTGCTCTGCGGGTGCGGGTGCGGGTGCGGGTGCTGGTAGTGGAGAGAGTAGGGGTGCAAGTGCTCCCCTCGACGGCCGCCCAGCGTCGACGGCCCCGCGCCGGCGTCCATGGAGAAGCGCCCCGGCGTGCCGCCGACGGCGGACGCCGGTCCCGGAGGGAAGACCGCGTACGACCCCGAGTCCTCCAGGTACTGCATCACCATGAGGTGCTGAGCGGAGAGGCCCGGCGCGGCGGCGACACAGCCAGCGGCGCCCCTGCCGCCGCCCACCGCCTCCGAGATCGAGCTGGCGGTGAGCGTGACGGAGGCGGCGCTGCCGCCGCCACCGCCGCCGCCGCCGCCCTCGCCGTACATTTGCAGCAGTGCCTTGAAGAAGTTCTCCTCCGTCAGCTTGACGACGGTGACGGGGCCGCGCGCGCGCGCCGACACGCGGTGCTTGGCGACGGCGGCGTTGTCCATGCCGATCTCACCGATGACCGAGCCGGGGCCCTTGACCTGGGGATGTGGCGAAGTGGCGACGTGGCGAGACATATGGGCTTTGGTTTTCAAAGAGCCCTCGACTGCCGGCCGGCCACGTCCGCGCGGGCGGCCACGTCCGCAACGGAGACACCCGCGGCCGCGGCCGCCCGCGACGCAGCCCGAGAACATCACTAGACTAAGCACAGGTTCCCCCGGTTCCCACACGGCGTAAGCCTCACCTCACCAAGCAAGGCCCCACCACCAAGACACACGCGCACGCACACGCACACACACGCGCAGACGCACCTCCACCACATATTCCGCGTTGTCGCCCAGGAGATTGCCCTGCATGCGCCGCCGCATCTCGATGGCCTTCACGGCAGGGGTGGCGGGCAGGTGGGCAGGCGGGCAGGCGGGCAAAAAGGTGGGCAGGCAGGCAGGGAACGGCCGAGGGCCGAGGTCCCGTGCGGCAGGGCAGCGAGCTCAGTTGCTGGAAGCCGTGGCCCCGTGGCCCCGTGGCAGAGGGGCCGGCGGCGACGCGTGATACGCCGGCAAGGATGCGCGGGCCACCGCGCGGCGGCTGCCGCCTGCCGTACATGCATCCCGTACATTCCGTACACACCTGCTGCCGGTCAATGTGCAGCTTGCCGTCCACGATGTTCATCGCCTCCGTTATCTGACCCATGTCCGGGTGGTCCAACGTCAGAGACTCGTCCAAGTCCACGGAGAACGATGCGTCGTGGTCCGCGGGACCCAGCTCGCCGGCGGCGCCACCACCGGCAGCAGCAGCGCCGTGCGGCCAGCCGTGGGCGGCTCCGCCGCCGTGCGCCGCCGCCGCGGCGGCGCCGCCGTGGCCGTGGCCTTGCGCAGCGTTGGCGCCGCCTGCCCCCGCCCCGGGCCGTTTCAAGTGCTGCGTCAGCTCCACCACTCCCGCCATGATCATGTAGACGCAGTGGGCCTCCTCGCCCTCCCTGGAGGACCGAGGGGGCGAGGGGGCGAGGGGGTGCGTGCCGGTGGGTGCGTATCGGTGCGGGTCGAAGCAGGCAGCAGGCAAGGGGGACAGTTGACCAACGGAGAGGCTGGACGGGCGGAGTGTTGGGGGCTGGGTTCAGGGTCAGGGCCCGCGGGGCGGGGCCGTAGTCATGGTCATGGTCGGGGATGGGGGCGGGGTCGGGCCAGAAGGTGGTGCTCGCCACCGCGTATGACCCAGTATGCCTGCCCGCTCGCTCGCTCATTGCAGCACGCCTTCGTTGCCACCTCGGAGCCCTGTGCTCTTGTGTGCACCATGACAGGACGCCGCCGCTGATTCCTCACCACCGCACGCCCGGTGGTACCCGGTCCCCTGGGCCCCTTACCGCCGTCCCCCCCGCAGCCGCGGCAACGTGCGGCGGGCCCCCATCTCCCCCGCCCCCGGGCCCCCCCTGCACTCACTTGAAGAGGTACTCCCCCGGCTGACACGTCTTTTCCTGCAGCAGCAGCAGCAGCGGTGGCGGCAATAGCAGCAGCGGCAAGGCACCCGTTGAGAAGCGGATGCGAGCCAGCGCATGGGATCCAAACCCAACGGGGAAATGGCACACGACGGCGAACGTCACAAAACGATACATAACACACCAGCTGTTGCATGTAATACGAGTTACATGTACTACACATCCGGAAAATGTTGAACACCGGTTCCCAGCCCTGCCCGCCTGCAGCGGAGCAAGCGCGCGGTTACGGGGCGGCCCCTGCCGCCGAAACCAAACCTCCAATCGCCGCAAGGCTCATTGGACGCCGCAACAGAACCTTGAGCCCTGAGCCCCAGACCTCCAATCGCCACGTCCCCCAAACCCCCAGCGCGCTAACACCGCCTCCATTCGCTGGTGCCGCCTCCATTCCTCCACTGCGGCACCCTACGTATCACCACTCCCTCCCTCCCTCCCCGGCCCCGCACCTGCGGCACCGTGACCCTCTTGCGGATTACCGGTACACCCCCCCGGCCCCCCCCCGGGGAGACGCGCACCTTGAGCCTGGCACGCACGAGCGACACGAGCGAGGAGCGGTCGATGGCGTTGACCTGCTCCGCGTGGGTGACGTGGATGACGGGAGGGGGCGCGGGGCCCTCGGCTGTGGAGCCCTGCGCGTTGAGGAACTGCAGCGGCGGCAGCAGCCCCCCCGCCGTCACCCACTCGTGGTGGCCCACCTCCTGGGGAACCGGGGGAGGCGGGGGAGGCGGGGGAGCAGGGGGAGCAGGGGGAGCAGGGCGTTGGGGCAGGGGCAGGGAGGGGGGAGGGAAGGGTAAGTGGCCCGGATCAGAGCGAGAATGGGTCCAGCAAGCGGGGCTGCCATCAAGGGGGGCCGGGTCGGGCCGGGCATTAAGAAGGCCACGGCAACCCCCTCACACACGCACACACGCACCCTCAGCTTGAGTCTCTTCTTGGGGTCCTTGTCCAGCATTCGGTCCAGCAGGTCCCTCAGTGCGGGGGAGCAGGGCAACTCCGCGGGGTAGGCGTGGGGCCGGGTCAGGATGGCGCGGTAAATGTCCACCTGGGTACCGGGAGGGGGGGAGAGAGGGCGGGAGGGCGGGAGGGGGGAGGGAGGAGGGAAGGGGAGGGGGGTTGTCACCCTATGTGGGTCACCTTGTGAGAAGAGGAGCTGCATATACCGTGATGGGCGGGTGGGGCTATGCGTGTGCAAACACACCGGCCGGGGCAAACACACCGGCCGGTTCGGCGTTCCCCGGAGGGCGGCAAGGGCGGGAAGGCGCCGTAGGCGGGTGGGGCCCGCCCGCCATCCGGGCCAGAAAGGGACCAGGCGCCCATCTCCGAGCTCCGAGCTCGCCCGCCTAGCCTGACCTAGCCTGACACTAGCGCGACCTAGCCTGGCCTAGCCTGGGCTGGTTCGGCTGGGTGGGCTGGGTGGGCCTGCACGCTCCGCGCACTCACCACACACGACCCCACGAAGGGCAGGCGGCCGAACACGAAGCAGAAGAGGCAGCAGGCGAGCGCCCACAGGTCGGCGGCGAAGGGGTTCACGGGCGTGTGGCCAATCTCCTCGGGGGACTGCGGGGCGGGACGGGGGGGGGGAGAACGGGGAGGGGGGAGGAGTCGCGTGGGGGAAGGGTATCCAGTCCTCGGGAGGATAGGCCGGAGCCCGTGACCGGCAAATACGTGGCTAGCCGACCGGCGGGGCAAGAAGAGGGGAGTCCGTGATGATAAGCTGACGGACCCCACATGCATCCACCACAAGCATCCCCACCTCCACCACCACCAGTCCACCACACACCACACACTCTCCCTCTGTCGCCCGCCCGCTCGCCGCCCCCACCTGGAACGCGGGCGTGCACGACGTCTTTGCTGCGTCCGTGGGGTCTCCCCCCATGAACCTGCTGGAACCAAAGTCAGCGATCTTGAGCAGTCCGCTGCCCGACACCAGCATGTTCTCCGGCTTCAGGTCGCCGTGGACGACCTTGTTGTAGTGCAGGTAGTCCAGACCCAGGCAGGCCTGGGGGCGTGGGGGAGGAGGGGGGAGGGGGTTGGAGGGGGTGGAGGTGGCATGGGTTTGTGTGGAGGTAGGGTAGAAGGGGACGGCGGCGACCTATGGGTCGGCCTGTGGGTCGGCCTATGGGTCGGCCTATGGGTCGGCCTATGGGTCGGCCTACGGGTCGGCCTATGGGTCGGCCTATGGGTCGGCCTATGGGTCGGCCTATGGGTCGGCCTATGGGTCGGCCTATGGGTCGGCCTATGGGTCGGTCTATGGGTCGGCCTATGGGTCGGTCTATGGGTCGGTGTCTGGGTCGGCCTATGGGTCGGCCTATGAGTCATCCTATGGGTCGGTCTATGGATCGGCCTATGGGTCGGTCTATGGATCGGCCTATGGGTCGGTCTATGGGTCGGTGTAGTGTATGGGTTGGCCTATGGGTCGGCCTATGGGTCGGCCTATGAGTCGGCCTATGGGTCGGCCTATGAGTCGGCCTATGGGTCGGTCTATGGATCGGTCTATGGGTCGGTCTATGGGTCGGTGTAGTGTATGGGTTGGCCTATGGGTCGGCCTATAGGTCGGCCTATGGGTCGGCCTATGGGTCGGCCCATGGGTCGGCCTACGGGTAGGTCTATGGGTCGGCCTATGGGTCGGTCGGCCTATGGGCCGGTCTATGGGTCGGCCTATGGGTCGGTCTATGGGTCGGTCTATGGGTCGGCCTATGGGTCGGCCTATGGGTCGGCCCATGGGTCGGCCTATGGGTCGGCCTACGGGTCGGCCTATGGGTCGGCCTGTGGGTCAGCCTATGGGTCGGTCTATGGGTCGGCCTATGGGTCGGCCTATGGGTAGGTCTATGGATCGGCCTATGGGTCGGTCTATATGTCGGTGTAGTGTATGGGTTGGCCTATGGGTCGGCCTATGGGTCGGTCTATGGGTCGGCCTATGGGTCAGCCTATGGGTCGGCCCATGGGTCGGCCCATGGGTCGGCTTATGGGTCGGCCTGTGGGTCGGCCTATGGGTCGGCCTATGGGTTGGCCTATGGGTTGGCCTATGGGTCGGCCTATGGGTCGGCCTGTGGGTCAGCCTATGGGTCGGTCTATGGGTCGGCCTATGGGTCGGCCTATGGGTAGGTCTATGGATCGGCCTATGGGTCGGTCTATATGTCGGCCTATGGGTTGGCCCATGGGTCCCCCGCCTCCGATCCCCTTGCAAACCCGCCACGGCCCCGACCCACATCGCCCGGCCCGACCCACATCGCCCCGGCCCGCCCTAACCCCGCCCAACCCCGCCCCAACCCCCACCCCCCTCCCTCACCCCACCCCACTGCCCATGCCCCCTCCTCCCCTGCTCCCCCTGCTCACCTGCCGAAAGTACTCTCTCGCCGTCTCCTCCCCCAGCGGCGTCAGCCCCGTCTGCTGCCTGGTCTCCATGACGCAGCCGCCCTCGCAGTACTCCATGACCAGCATCAGGTAGGACGAGCCGGGCGGGTCGATCACCTCGTGCAGCCGGACCACGTGCGGGTGGTCCACCTTCTTCATGACGGCGATCTCGCGCATGATGGCGGCCAGGGGGGAGGCATCGTCCATGGAGGCGCGGGCGGGGGCGGCGGCCTGGGGGGGGAAGTGGAGAAGTGGAGGTGGAGGGGGTGGAGGTGGAGGGGAGGGTGGGGGTGAATGGAGAGGTAATAGAGACGGTACCGCGGCGATGGGACGGAGGCAAAGAGGGACGGTGGGGAGTGCTGTGCTGCGCTGTGGGGTAGGGAAGGAAAACCGCAGTAACCGCCCCGCCCCGCTGACCGCCCCGCTGACCGGCCCCACCTGCGCTGCGTTCCCAAAGTTGCTGTTGAGGTTGGTGTGGCTGATGGACAGGTTGCCGTCCGTCTGGGTGCGGTGGTGCAGGTCCATGAGGCCGGTGTCCGAGGTGTTGCGGGGGGGAGGCGCGCGGCGGCGCAGCGGCCGGGAGGGCTTCTGGAGCTGCCGCAGCAGGTGCGCGCGGTTGATCATCTGGGGAGGGAGGGAGGGAGGGAGGGCGGCAAAAGCGGACGGGAGGCAGGTTACGGTGGGTGTCGCCGTCTGGAGTCAGAGTCATCCTTCGAAACACCGTTAAGGTACTGCCAACCCAACACCACCCCCGCCTCCGCCTCCGCCACCGCCTCCGCCTGGCATTCCAACACCCACTTCCCCTCCGCCCGCCCATCACCTTGACGGCCCACAGCTCCCCGTCCCCGTCCCCCTCCCTTTTCTTGGTGGGTATGCGACGAGCGAGAGCGAGGCCCCAACCCCGCCCGGGGCCCCAGAATCACCTTGACCGCGTACAGCTGTCCATCCAGCGTGTTGAGGCACAGCTTGACCTTGCCGAAGGCCCCCCGACCCAACGTCTTCACCACCACGTACTGGTTGATGACGGTGGCGCCGCTGGCGTCGCGAACAAACTCGAGCTTGTTGGTCTCCTGGGGGAGGGGATGAGGGCGCTGTCTCTCCCGGCAGCGGCTGCATTCCGTTTGTGGCCCACAGCCGCGGTGCTGCGCGCCCCCGCGGGCCCCCAGCTTCCCTCCCCTCCCCTCCCCTTCCCTTCCCGCGGCGTCCAGTCCCCGGCCGCCACCGCCCGAAGGCGCCGGAAACCGATGGCGCAAACCCGCCTAACCTAATGCGCTCCCTCGGGTCATTAGGTTCGGGCGGGCCTTCTGCGGCTCCCTCCTGCCGGCCGCTTTCTTTGGAGGAGGGCTCCTCCGGACTGGGTTGTGGTGCGCCCTTGGCTGCTGCTGCTGCTTGCGTTCTGCTACGGCCGCCGCAGTCTGCTGCGGCCTCCGCAACCGCCTGCCCTTGCCGCTAAGCCGCCGGTGATTGCTGCTGCAGGGGACTGCTGCAGCTGTGCTGCTGCTGTGCTGCGCAGCGTTTTTCCTTACACGCTGCGTCTGGGTGCCCCGGCCTCATGAGACGTGCCCCGGGACTCTCCCGGAGCTGCTCAGCGCCCACCGCTGCCGCTGCCGCTGTGGGCGTCTGGCAACTGGCGCGGGGGGCCCTGCTGCGCCACTGCGTCACTGACTGCCTCCACACCGCCGCCAGGTCCTGCTCCCCCCGCCTCAGCTGCCTCCCTCCGTAGCTCCCCCTGTCGGGTCGCTAGGCAGGCGTCCCTCCTGCTGGGCCCGCCCAGGCGGCTGTCGCCCCATGCGCCGCAGTGCCCGAGTGCCCAGTGCCGCAGCTGTCGTCTTTAATGCAACCACTGCGCAGTGCGGGCGCAGCACCGCCCGCGCCGCGCGCTCCCCCCGCCCCGCGCGCTGCTGCCCAGCAGAGAGGGCCCAGCAGAGAGGAACCAGCGCCGGCGGCAACCAAAACCACCCGCCCAACCGAATCACCCACCAAAAACAACCGACCAACCAACCAACCAAACCAACCACCCGCCCACCTTTGCCAAGCTGGAGATGCCCTTCATGCTGGCCTGGACCTTGGCGTACAGCCCGCTGTCCTGCAGGTACGGAAAGCAGTACGGGATAGCGTTCACCGTAACTTCCTGCCCCCTTGGCTCCCTGCCCCCAACCTAAGATCCGTGAACCATCCGATGTACATGCTCCAATCTCACCCAACCGCCCAACGACGCGACACTCAACCGCCCAACGACCCGATCATCCAACTACCCAACCGCCCAACTACCACCCCACTACCCAACCGCCCACCTGCAGCATGAGCCTCTCCACGGCCTTGTGCAGCGCCGCCAGGCTGTTCGAGTGCTGTGCATGTGCGCCGCTCAGCATTCGGCTGCTCATGTGAGAGGGCCGGTCGGCGGCCGCGCCGGCGTAGCTCATCACGTGCGGCGAGGCGGCGGCGTTGCCGCCCTGCGCGCCGCTGCCGCCGCCGCCGCTGGCGGCCGGCCCCCCGCTCGCGCCCGGCAGCGCGCCGCTGCCCCCCAGTAGAAACGCCGGCGTGGGGCGCGTGATGTCCTCCTCAAAGCTAGCGCGTTGGCTGCTGCTGCCGCCCGTCAGGCCCGGCAGGCGCACCATCAGCGCCGCCGGCATGCCGCTGGGCGGGAAGGCCGGCCCAGCCAGGCGGGACGCGGGTTGCGGCTGCTGCGCGGGCGCCAGCCCCAGCGCCGCCGCGCCGGCGTCGACGCCGCTAGCGGGCGCCTGCCGCTGCTGCGCCGCGCTGGCGGGGCCACCGCCGGGGAACATGGTCGAAGACGTGACGGACATCTGACTGGTGCCCGGGCTGTCGCTGGGCATGCGCGAGTAGCCCGACGGCGTGTCGCCGGCGGCGCCGGCGGTGCCGCCGGCGGCCCCGCCGGCTCCGTCGTCGGGCATGGCGCCGTACTGCAGCGACGCCGCGTCCTCCGCCTCCGCATCCTCCGGCACGCCGTCCGCCAGGTCCCCGCCCGACAGCGGCGGCCGCATAAGCGGCGACTTGCGCATCCCGGCGGCGCCGCCGCCTGCGCCGCCGTACCTCCCGACCTCGGCGCCGCCGCCGCCAGAGCCGGCGCCGTCGCGCTTCATGGCCGGCATCGATGCGTGACGGTTGGGAGGCCGCCGTTGATGACCCGGTTGGTGGTTGAGTCGTATCGCCACTCGAGAGGCGCCGTTTGGCGGCGCCGCTGCGTCGCCGGTGACGGGGCCAGCGGCCCCGCCAATGACTGCGCCAGTGGTCTCGGCGCGTGCGACCCGCCCGGGCGCTGTCGCGGCGGCGGCCTGCGGCCCCATCGCCGCCGCCGCAGTGCCGTCCGGCGAGCGAGGCTCCGAACCCATGCTAGCGAGTGTGATGGATCGGATCGCGCGACGGGCCCGCGCTCGCTCCAGCGCTTCATCCTCCAGGTCTGACGGCGTCTGTCGTAACGTGAACGACGACTCGCCGCTCGGCGGCTCCTCCATCCGCCCGCCATCCGCTGCAAACAGCTCCGAAACCGTGCCGAAACCCGTCGAGCCGGCGGGCGTCGGCCGACGGTTTACCCGCCCCCGGCCGACGAAGCTGCCCGCGCCGGCGCCGCCACCGCCGCCGGTCGCTCCAGGGGTCGTGCCGCCGGCGGAGCTGCTGCCGGCGCCGCTGAATGCCCGCGTCGCCGAGGCGGTCCAGGCAGCCATGGTGTCACTCCCCGCACGCCCCGGCGACGCCGGCTGGTCCGGCAGCGGCTGCGCCGCGGCCTCCGACGCCCCCGCCGACCCCGCCGCCGCCTCACCGCCCAAGTCAACATCTCCAAGCCCCAACTGGAATCTCCTCCGGCTGCCGCCGGCCATGGCGGACGCCGAGCCCACGCCGCCGCCGCCGCCGCTGCCGTCGTTGCCGCCGTCAGCAGTGGCCGACGGCTCCGATGCGGTCACCGCGATCCGCAGCCGCGAGTGCCGGTGCGTCGGCGCGGCGGCGGTGCCGGACCGCATTTGGTCCACGGGCGCCGTCGCCGTCCACACTTGCTCCGACGCAGCGCCGACGGGCTGTTGGACGCTGCCCAGGGAGCCGCGGGCCGCCAGCCCCACCGCCGCAGCCGCCGCTGTTGCTGCTGCCGCACCGGCGGCACCAGAAGAGCCTGGTCCTGAGGATGCCGGTCCTGCGGCGCCGGCGGCGGCGGTGGCGGAGCCGGGGCTTGCTTGCGCGGAGTCGGGCTCCGCTGCACCCGACCGGTGCACGCTGAGACGCTGCTGGAAGCTGGGGCCGGAGGAGGCTATCCAAGGGCCGCTTTTGGGATCGGGTATGGGGATGGACGCGCCCGCGAAGGCGGCGCTGTTCGGTCCGCTGCCGCCGCCGGCGGAGTGCGCAGTCTGGGATCCGGACGTCCGCCGCGGCGGCGCCACGGCGGCGGCGCTGGTGGCGCGGGGAGGCAGGCAGGGGCTCCCAGGCCCGGACGCGCTGGCGCCGCCACCACCGCCGCCGGCGCTCAGGATGCTTTGGGCGATGGCAGCGGCGGTGGCCGTGGGCGTGCCGTGCAGGCCGTGCTGCCCCGAGCAGATTTGGAACGTGACTGACTGGCTGGACGCCGGCGCGTCGTGGGGGTGGTGCTGCCACTGCTGCGGCTGCTGCTGCTGCTGCGGGTGGTGCTTGGGGCTGGGCGCCTGGCCGTTTAAGGGGTCGGCGCTTACGTTGCGCAGCAGGCGGCCGCCAGCACCGGAGGTGCGGGACACGGTGGTGGATTCGGCGCCCACAGACGCGTCCTCGAGCTCTGTGGGCAGGCCGCCCTGCGTGGAGGCAGCCCGCCGCGGCAGCTGCGCGTGGCGCTCCGAAGCCTCGCGTGAGGCGCGGGCCGCGGCCAGCTTCCCCGGCATGGAGACGAAGACATTGTCGAGGTCCACGCCTGCGTGCGTGCCCGCGCGTTGGGGCGGGGAGTTGAGGGGCTCGGGCCGAAGAGGGGTATCGCAGAGCTGCGGAGCTGACGCTGCCATGGTGGCAAGGGGTTCGAGCGTGGCCAGGGGATGAGCGGATGGGGAGGGCCGCGTTAGAGGTGTCGCATATGACGACGACCTTACCGTTTATGGTCAACGGGGCGTTCGCGGAGGTCCTGTAGGATGGAATGGAAGTGGGCGTACCAGCCCCCACTACGGGAGCGCCGGATGGGACAGCTTGCCCACCGGCAGAGGTCCCGTTGTTTACATCCTTCACAGGCTCCCTGAAAGCCAACGCCGTGGCGCTGCGTTACAGGTCCGATACGAACATGCAACCGGGTGCTGCATGGCGAAATTTTTTTTGTTGCTTACCTCTGCGGTTTTGATTCACTTTCGTGCGCTACGGAAACTGCTTTGCTGCTGACGCACCCTATCTTTCAGTTCGCAGACCAGTGTTCAACCGTTTCGGCCCCAACACAGGTTCAACGAAGCAATAAGGCTTCCGACGGAATAAGCCCGGCGTCAACGTGGACGTTGCTATCAACCGCTGTTTCAACAACGCGGAGTGGCTAGAGGGTACTGCCGTGAGGAGGTTTACCAGATAGCCGGCATTTTCACATGATGGGGCCCCATAGTGGTGTCACCTTAAAAATCGCCATGTGAAGGTCCAGTCGCAAGCGTTCGGCATGCACGAACCATTTCCGCCCTCGTGCAATTCGTACGTGCACCTGTCGTTCTTGCCCGGAGTCCAGCCAAGTCCAGCATGGCAGCGTAAACATGTTTACGCCGTCAACATAACCCCTTCCGTATTATACTGTACGCTTCTGTATTGAACCATTACAGTAGAGGTATAAAACACCCACTCGTCACCCTTCCCCCACCCCTTATTCCTCCGAAGCCTCACACCGCTAACGATCAATTGAAATCACAGAGCAAGCCTTGCGCATGCCGGCGTTGTAGCGCAATGGGCGCACGCGGGCATACCCATCGCCGGACGGTGGGACCGACGCTGTGGACAAGGGTGGCCGCAAGCCTTTCGAAGTAACAATTGATACGCAGTGCAGTCTTAAGTATTCACTTAGCCTTAGGGCAATCCAAATCTGTCTAGCTGCCCACCTTCCCGCAAGCCCAGCTCTGCGAAGTTAGACCAGCCTCGAGTCAACCGACGCCGCTGATCGAGCGGCCTGAACGCCACGCAGCTCTGGCACTGCGTTCCTCACCCTCCAACAGGTAGGTCACCGGCCTCGCCCCGTATGCCTTTGCCCCTCTCCCCGCCAGTCCCTCACCTCTCCCTGGGCCTCAAGCTGCTCTCGGCCCCGCCTTCCCCCTCCCCCGCCGACCCAGAAAGCGCTCGGCTTACACCCTCACGCCGCACGGCTGACCGGCTGGCGAGCCCGCCCACATGCAAAAGGCGGAGCTCAGGAGCACCGGCCATGGAGCGGCGGTGGAGCGCGATGACGGGCCGCCACTGAATGGAGCGTACCCTGACAGCGGCGCGTCAGTGGCGGCTACTTCCTCCTCGTCCCAGCAGCAGCAGCAGGCTCCCTGGAGCGCTCCCGGGGGGGCCGGGGTGGGACCTGGCTCGGCGTCGGCGACCGGGCCGGGCGGTCTGATGCACCAGGCAGCCATCCCGGAACACCGTGTGCGCAAGTTCCACAGATTGCTGCAGGAGGCTGTGGTGCGTGAAGGAGGCAGGGAGGGAAGGGGGACGACACAGGGAGGGGAGGGGAAGCAGGGAGGGAAGGGAGGGAGGGCGGGAAAGGAGCGGGCGGGAGAGGAGGGAAGGGAAGGAGGGAGAGGTTGTGGCCGAGATGGCTGGGATCACGTGAGCAGATGCTGAACTGGTTAAGGAGTGAGCAGTAAAGCCCGCGATCGAGGGCCAGCGCAAGGGGGCCCTGCATCCGTATCCGTTCCGGACACATGCCGAACCCATGTGGCTTACCGGTGAGCAGCGGTTCGAGCGCCTCCAGGGGGGGGGAAGGCGAGGGTTGACGCCTCCAGCGGAATGACGACGCAGGGCTGGGGCGGGACCAAGAGGCGGGCAGGCTCGTCCAGAGAAGAGGGACAGTGGCGGTTGGGCGCCGGCTTGCCGGGCTTAGGCCGGGAGCTCTCCCGTCGCTAAGCCGGGGCTTGCGGCCGGGGCTCCCACTTTCCGAAAGAGAGCCAACCCCCTCTATCCCTCCCTCCCCCTCCCTCTCTTTTGCTTTCGTCTTCATACGCCAGGCTGTCAGCTTGCCGAGTCGGACTGTGTTTTACCTTCCCTTGCCCCTCCTGCCCACCCACCCTCCTGGCACCGGCACTGGCACCGGCAGGTGGACCTCGATGCGCTGCGGGAGCTGTCCTGGAACGGGGTGCCGCTGCCGCTGCGGCCGCAGGTCTGGCGACTGCTGTGCGGCTATCTCCCACCCGCCAGGTACAGCGATGCGCCCCGGGGAGGCCCGCAGGCGGCCCTCCAGCTTCACACCCCTCGGTTTGGGCCCAAATGGGGGCTGCGGTACCGTAGCCGAACCCTTCCCGCGCGGTGTGGGGGCCTGCCGGCGGCAGGGCCCGTGGCGGTGGGGGCCGTGGGGCCGAGGGCGCTGTCCCCGTAAGACCCCGCCTGGGACCCCCTTCGTTTCGAATCACCGCATCCTACGGTACGCATCCTCGGTTCGTAGCATCGCAGCGGCGGAGGCCCCCCGGCGCGAAGCCCGCGAGGGCGGGGCCCGCGAGGGCGGCCTGCGGGGAGGCAGGTGGCGGCGGGGCTGCTAGCAGCGGTGCTGTTCCTGGCGACCGCGGGACGACATGCGCACATCAGTACGCACCAGTGATGTGCGTGTTGTTGTTAATTCTTGTTGGCTGCAGGAGCCGGCAGGCCCAGACCCTGGAGCGGCGGCGGCGGGAGTACGCGGACATGGTGCCCGAGTACTACGACATCCCACACGAGGAACGCAGCGAGGACGAGGTGGCTGCGTACCGGCAGGTGGGGGGCTGCGGGTAACGGTGTTGCGGCGGCTTGTGCGGTTGCTGTGGCGGCCGCAGGCGCGGGGTTACAGAGGGACAGTTCGAAGGGGAAGGCTAAGCCCCTCCACCGCCACCCGCCCTCCCTCCCTCGCCGCAGGTGGTGGTGGATGTGCCGCGGACCGCCCCCGGCGTGCCCTTCTTCCACGAGCCGATCATCCAGGAATCGCTGCAGCGGCTGCTATACATCTGGGGGATACGGTGCGGCGGGCCAGGGGGGGCACTGGAGTGGGCAATGGAGTGGAGTGGAGCGGAGCAATGGCCCCCACGAGCTTTCCCTTTCCCGGCTTCTCGCGTCGGTCCCCACCGCTGCGGCTTGCGCCCTTCCCTCCACGCCCCTCGCCTCCCTCGTCCCGCCACCTCCTGCCTCCACCTCCTGCAACAGCCCCCACCCACCAATGTCATTCGTCGCAGCAACCCCCGCCCCGTCGCCTGCCGCCTTCCGCGGCCCTCCCCTCCCCTTTCTCTGCGCTCTGCCCCTACCGCTGTGGGCCTACCGCTGTCGCCCCCGCAGCCACCCCGCCAGCGGCTACGTGCAGGGCATGAACGACCTGGTGACTCCCTTCCTGGCGGTCTTTCTGTCGGAGCACCTGCCGGGACCCATGGAGGGCTGGTCCGCGGACTCGCTCAACCAGGTACGTGGGCCGGGCGGGGCGGGGCGGGGCCTGGCGGGCCTTTTGTGGTGGAGGTGGAGCTTGCAGGTGCCCAAGCCTGGCACTCGGTGAGGGTTGAGGGCGAGAGGCGAGGCGGGTACTGTAGGACAGCTCTGCCAGAAGGCCATTTGTCGGGGGCCGTTGCGGCGCGGAGGCGCTGCGTCCTCTCCGCACGCCCTCACCAATACTGCTCTGGCGCATTATTGCCGCACTCGGACCCGCACCGGCACCCAACTTCAGCTGCCGCAGCGCTGGGGCTCTGCATGCCGCCCCCGGCCGCCCGACCACCTTCCAACTTTAATCACTCAATCTCTGTCTCCCTCTCCCTCTGTCTCTCTCCCTTCCTCGCCTGGCCGGCTGGCCTACTTACGCGGACGCCGGCTCAGTCCATCATGCTGTCTGTGGAGGCGGACTGCTACTGGTGCCTGTGCAAGCTGGTGGAGGGCATCCAGGACCACTACACCTATGCGCAGCCGGGCATCCAGCGCGCCGTGTTCCGGATCAAGGAGCTAGTCAGGTGGGGGGGCCGGGAGAGCATGACAGTCCAACCCACTTTGTATACGCGAGAGTATGACAGTCCAACCCACTTTGTAAGCCTGACCGATGCTCCGCACCCTTGCTCGGGTGTCACTTGATGGGCCCCGGCGCTCATGTGCTGCCGGCATTGCAGTGGCACCACGTGCAGGCCGCCCAGACGCCGCCCCCTAGAGCTTGCGCAAGCGCCAGTAACCATCCCACCCACCACCACCCCCGCCCTTGCGTCCGCCGCGCCCCACTGCGGGGCTCCGCCCACCGTGCATGTGCACCGCGCCGCGCTGCCGCCGTCGCGCTGCCTGTCGCTCATGCAGCCGTTGCGAGTCGGTTGTGTCCAACCACCTGGAGTCCGAGGCGGTTGACTTCATCCAGTTTGCGCTGCGCTGGGTCAACTGCCTGCTGGTGCGGGAGCTGCCGTTCTGCCTGGCCATACGGCTGTGGGACACGTACCTGGCAGAGGGGACCGGCTTCAGCGAGTTCCTGGTGAGCAAGGAGCCGGGACAGGCCGAGCGCCGGCCAGGGTGGCTGCGCGGGAAGGTCCTGGCTGAAGCTCTGCTGTCCCGCCGGTCCAAAGTCGCCAGGTTCTTCCTCGGCGGTCATAAATGCGCGTTTGTCTCCTCTCGTGCAAAGGGAACGGCTGCCGGCTCCGAACACCCAAATTGCTGGTAGCACCGGGCGCCAGCTCCCTTTCGCCCGCCCGACCACCATCCTACCGGTGGATGGTAGGACCCCCGACACCGTGACCACCTCACCCCCCCCCGCCTCTTGGGGCCACATCCCACGATCCACGTTCCGCAGATTTACCTGTCCGCCGCCTTCCTGCTAAGCTGGAAGGACCGGCTGACGCAGCTGGAGTTCCAGGACCTGATCCTGTTCCTGCAGCGCCTGCCCACCGCCGACTGGACGGAGGCGCAGCTGGAGCGGGTGCTGTCGGAGGCCTTCATCCTGCGCAGCTCCTACAGCGACGCGCAGAGCCACCTGCGCGGCTGAGATGAGAAGCGCTATGGAGCGCCGCTACAGCTTCATGTCATCATGTGTGTACTTGCGTTGCGTGCCTGTTGGCCGGGGTGTGCTGCTGCAGCAGCGGCAGCCCGTGCCGGTAGGAGGCAGAAGAAGGCAGACCTGCAGTTCGGGGGTGGTGAGGGAACTGCCAGGGAAGGGGTTGCTTGCTGTCGGACGACCCTCGCGAAGTTGTGAAGCCAGCGGTTGGGGCGGAATGATAGCAGCGGTGGGTGTAACTTTAGTCTGGAGTCGTCTGGCAAGCGCCTGGCAAGCGCAGCCTTCGCTTGTTCACCCAGTAAAAGAACCTGCCTGTGGCTGTTGACTTGGTTGCGGACGTCCCCAACAGTTACGCGACCACCCCACGAAGGGACGTGTAGGCTAACAGAGGTTGTGCAAGCAGTGCAGCGCTGCTGGCGCTTGAGTAGGGTACAGCCTGCTGTAGCTCCTTGCTGACCTTCGCTGTCATGGCAGCACCCCACCTCAGTGCCGTATTTATGGTCTACGGCTCCAACTGACTCTCACCCAAGGCTTCACGTTACCTTAAACGACAGCCGTAATCTTAAGCTCACAGGCGACATTCTCACGATGCTCATACAACCGAGTCGACAATTCACCCCTTCTCAAGCCTACCGAAGTGCGGTACCCTTGCCTGCGTGCACGGCGTGCCGACGCAGCCGGTGCGCGCATGACAGTCGGCCGCGTCCACCCCTGGTGCATGTCAGGCTGGGCCAATTTCAAAATGGTGTTGTACCGGCAACTAAAACTGGCAGAAGTCACGCACTCAGTCGTAATGGATTGCCGTCCTTACAGAACTTAGCACCAGCGCTCAGCCGAAGCATCCAATCCATCCTCCCCGTCCCTGCTCACCGACTGTCTTCAGTCTGGGTGAAAGAATGTCACCAACGTGACCCGCCAAGGCCAGATAGCGCCCGAACTCAAATTTGAGTACCGAGAACAAAAAATGAACATTGCCCATGCGGCTGTATAACATCTACAAGAGCGCTATCGGATCCTACACGTAATGAGCCCAGACAGGGGACAGGTAGCACCACCGGGTCAGCATTTCCCTAGGGGATCTTTGGTAGACCCTTCCAAACACCCTCAACTTCTCACTCAAGACCACTCCTCACCGCAGACAGTTGATGTCCGCCCCACAATCCCGCATGCTCCAAGCCTTCCCCGCTCTGATATGAGCATCCGCCGGCACCTCCTCAACCCTCTCCGTCGCCGCAACCGCCTGTCATTTGCTATGCTGCTGTTTACGACTTGGCGGCAATGTTCTGGCTGAGCCAGTCCAGGCCCTCGTACAGGCCCTCGCCTGACGTGGCGCACGTGCTCTGGATGTACCTGTAGGGATAGGGATACATACGGAATGTACGCTTATATGCCGCAGGCTTAACCCGGGGGAACCGCCAACGATTACGTGCCGATAAGTGTTCGGTAGGCGGCATGAGCATCTCTACGCGCACGGCGCCTGAGCACCAAATGTCAGGTGCACGCCCCACACACCAGGGGGACTCGGACACGGCAGAGAGTTGCGCCTCGGACAAAACAATGTGCATGTCGCGTCCTTGGAGGCTAAATTCATCCCCGAGCTTACCCCGGAAGGTTGGGGTAAAACCCCAACCACAGGGGGAAGACACACTCTCTCTTGGGGCACTCGGGTAAACCCTTGCCAAGCACTCCTGTCACTCCAGGTAGCTAAATGCCCAACACAATAGATGACAGATACCAGCCAGGTATCGTCCAAGCACGGCTATCCTCGGCGCAAGAGCGGGTGCCGAGTGCGCCGAAGGGCGCGCGCCTTGAGCCTTCCCCGTGCAATCCTTTTTGCTACGAGGAAGATATCCATAACTCACCAGCACTTGTGGCGCAGGCCGTGCAGGCCCAACTTCTCAGTGATCTCCGCGGCGTTCATCGCGTTTGGCAAGTCCTGCTTGTTGGCGAACACCAGCAGAACGGCGTCCCGAAGCTCGTCCTGCAAAATCAATACAAGAGTATCAAGTTGAGGTTGCTAGGGGCGGACGCGAAGAGGTTCTGCACATCATGTTAACAACAAGCCTCACCTCGTTGAGCATGCGGTGCAGCTCGTCCTTTGCCTCGCCAACACGATCGCGATCGTTGCTATCGATCACGAAGATCAGGCCCTGCGTGTTCTGGAAGTAGTGCCTCCACAGCGGGCGGATCTGCGGGCATGTGGGGACCGGTCAAGCCAGGCCCAACTCCTCGCAGACGCTAAGGGAGCGTACCTTGTCCTGGCCGCCGACGTCCCACACAGTGAAGCTAATGTTCTTGTACTCGACCGTCTCCACGTTGAAGCCTGCAGAGCCAAAGCTCAGTGGGCGCCAGGCCGACGCTTGCTACGGGTGATCTCCCCAAGGCTCACCAATGGTAGGGATGGTCGTCACAATTTCGCCCAGCTTCAGCTTGTACAGGATGGTAGTCTTACCAGCAGCATCCAGACCGACCTGCGCGACCAGCGCTGCTTAACCCGCGTCCACAGTCGCCAGAACGCCGTGGGACGCACCATCAGGATGCGCATCTCCTTCTTGCCAAACAGGCGCCCAAGCGCCTTCGAAATGATGAGACCCATCTTGGCCGAACAATAAGGAAATGGTCCTAAGACTAAGGGTCGCCCGCTGGGGCCGAAGTAGAAGGTTACAGGAAAACGGCCAGGAAACTTCAAATACGTCCAGTGGTAATGCAGTAGAATGTTTTCAGGGGCAGGCTTTATGCAGAATGGGAAGTGCGACGTGTTTAAACGTAGGCAGCTTCCGCAACACCTTGTCCTGCCTTCTGCGCTAGACGTAGTCCGACCTTCGCTCCAGGGCGGCCGCACGTAACAGTCGACAGGGCGCGAAAAAAAGTGCATGTGCATTGGGCCAACTGAACCAAATATCAATGTATTCGAGCATAAGCCAGCGCTTGACAAAGCTCCTAAGGGGGACCGCTGGGAGCGGTGCAAACTGAACCAAGGATTGCGCGTCGTGCCAACGCCTCGCGCCCATTCGGTGCTCAAAGCACCCACTCCACACAAAATTGCTGAACCGCTTGCATGCTGCGTGGCCGTCCTACGAGCAAGAGGGTGCTCAAGCGCCCAGGGCTGCTCGTCCCCGCGCGCGATGCAAGCGTCTTTACGAGCCCCAACGGCCCCGCCCCCTGGACTTCCGCCAACGCTCCGACTCATGCCGGATCATCGATCGTCCGATGCAGGTTCCAGGGCCATCGTTGAGAATCGGACCTTGCAAGTGGCAGGGTCCCGCTTCAATGTGTTCGGAAGTTTTGTCGGTTGGCGCGTACGTACGGTTGCTTGGTCCCCCAACTGGACGGCAGGGTTACGCGAGCCCCATGCCCCGCCCTCTCTCTGGGGTCGATAAACCAATTACCTGCCGAGCTCGCTCTCTCATAACGCTCTCTAAACAAGCAAGCCTCAAATACAGTGAGCGACAGAACGAGCTCCCAGTCGGGAGGCCCGCAAACATGTCGAGCAACGTGCCCCAATCGGCTTCGTAACCAATGTGTTTTGGGTTCGTTCGAACAGCGTTGGTTTCACCGGACCAAAAGAGGCGTGGCTTCCGGTGTCTCTCGTGTCTCGTCACAGCGGCCGCTGGCTGCGAGTGGCAGACAGCAGCAGCCCCGGTCGGAGCGCGATAGGCACGGCGCCCCGCAGATCCCTGCTCTTTCGCTGCTGCGCCGCTGGCAGCAGCGACGCGCAATCAACTAACTAATCAACCAACCAACCATCTGAGGTGCAACCAACTAATCACAGAAATGGGGAACCTGATCCACGGCGGCGCAGCCGGCCCGTGCGCGCGACGCGACGCGGCAGCGGGCCCCCCTCGAAAGCTGTGCGGACCTCTCGTCGACTCCAACGACTCAGACCCCAACACACCCACGTGCGCGTACGAAGTACATATATATGTGGCTAGTACCGGTAAATCGCCGTTGCGCGGCGGGGGCGCAACGCACCCATGCATTCGAGCACGCACCACACCGTATTTTGCCATTACCTAAGATGATGAAAACACGTCGCGGCCCGGTCCTGGTCCTGGTCGTGGTACAGATCAATAAACCAGCGCTCATACCGACTGACCTGAGCGCTCGGCCCCCCGCACGTCCTGTATGTCCCCCCGGCCACGGTCCCACGCGCGGTGAGGCAAGGCCAGGGGATGCGTCCCCAGCGCGGTCCCCTGCCCCCTTCCATCTCACAGCGCTCAAATGTCCCCCAGCAGAATACATACGTTGCCGGCGGCGGACGAGATGGGACCCTTCGCCCGCGCGCACGGCCCTCCCTAGCCAGAACATCCACCCGCCGGTGCACGTTCGTCCAAAAAGCTCTTACGACCACAATTCGCTGCAAAAAAGGCCTAGCGCTACGATCCTAAAACAGCATCAACGGCGACCCACCTTCGTCAATACAATGAGCACCCTAATCCTAGGCACCTGGAACCTGCGCCCTCCTGGGCAGGTACGGCACGGTTCGGTGCTCCTCGTAACTCGGGCAGGGCCCCTCGGCACGGGCGGCACCGCAGAGCCAGCGAGCCGCCGTTTTATTGCGAGTCGTGCGGAGGGGCCCCAAAGCGACCAAAAGCAGTGACTACGGACAACCCCTAAGCGGGAGAGTCGGCCGGGAGACGGGGGTGCCGAAGGAAAGGTGAGTTGAGGTCAGCCTGGAGTAGCGCCATGCTAGAGGAAGCCGTCAGCCGGCAGCGCGGCTGACAATTGCCACGTGCAGCAGCAGAGGCCTCCCAAGCCGCCACCTTCCACCTCCATCACTAATGCACACATGCACGATGAACGGTCCCCCACCGGCAAAATCCGCGCGACGGCGGCAATCGGGAAGGCACGGCAAGTATAGGGAGAGGCGCGCGGCAGTCGATGTCTGCCACCGCTGTAAGTGGGTACCACATACAGCTGTTGATGTATCAACGCTTTTCGCTGTCGACAGCCTCCGAGGCGTCCTCAGCGGCAATGCGGGCCCACGCACAGTGGTACGAGCCCCCCGCCACACTCTCACACACTCACACGCGCGAGCGTCCTCCTTCCCTGCCTTTCGTCGCCACGCCAATTATCAACAAGCAACGCCTCTCAACAAACGCAATCCTCAACAATACGGCAGTACGGCACCCAACATAAAGGTAGGAACAAGCCGGCCCAGCCAGAGGCTGAGCAGACGACGACTACGACGGCGCGCGGCAGGGTGACACCACCGCCCACCGCCCAAACACGTGGTGGGGTGGTAGATGCCTTTAAAAGCCGCCGCCGCCGTGCGACAGCACGAGACCGTCAGACAGAACGTCGTACACACAACCAACCAACATACCAGAACACGAGGCAATGCGGCGCGCCGCGGCCCGCCGTGCCGCCCCGCGTCGCTCGCTCGCCGGCCAAAGCTCCAATCTATTTACGCTTTAAATGTACAAGGAGGCAAGCAGCCGAATATGGGCCCAGACCGACCCGCGGGTCGCGCAGACGGTGCGAGCCCGTAGGAGCCAGGAGGCCGTTGGCTGCCCCCTCTATCTCTCTCCGGAGGCCAAACGTAAGCCCGGCGCCCGCCCCACCCCGAGACTAAGGAGGCTGTGCGGACAAAGCGCAACACAACACGACCAACCCAACCCGCGCGTCGAACCCAACCGCTTCCGTTACGCTTCCGTCACGTGCGCGATAGTGTGCACGTGCGGGGTACGGCGCCGCCCGTACTTCACCCTCCATAACCATATACACGAAAGAAAACGCGCACTCGCCATCCATGTTATATCTCGCTCGCAGGCGCGATTGCGCGCGCGCGTGCGCACGCCGCCACCCATTCTCTCCGCTGCACCGCCCGGTAGTACCGCCTCGCCATTCGTACTTTGCTCCGTAACCGTAACCGCAGCAGCTGCAACCGCCCCAACCACCCGCGCGCGGCGCACCGAAACTAAACTCCATGCGCCCCTTCCCCGCTCACCTGCCCTTCCGCGTCTCCTGCAGCACAAACCATAAAGCACCCCCCAGAGAGAGGGCCTCCTCGCTTCTTTTCCTGTCCCTTCCAACCCACACAATCGGCAACTGCCTCTTGTCTGTCTCGTCAAGTTCCCGGTAGCCCCCGGGCACCGAGGACGCCCCTCACAGCTTCCCGCCACCGCCCCACACGCTCCGCTCAGCGACCCACATCCTACGACGCCCCTCCAATGACAACCACGGGCGCTGGTCGCTCCTCCGGAAACGCAGACACTGATGCGATCCGCTCGGCCTCCAGATGCGCATCTGGATCCAGATCCAGATCTCCCTCCCGCTCCTCTGGACTGCAGGCGCTCGCGCCAACGCCGCCGCCGCCGCCCGTGCCAGTGCCCGTGCCGCTGGCGCCCGTGCCGCCGCTGGCCGGCCGATCCGGCCCCGCGTCGTCGCCCGCGTCCGCCCCCGCGTCCGCTCCTGCCAGCGCAAAGCCCACGGCCAGTCGCTTGTTTGACTTGACCTTGACTGGCTTCTCGCTGGCCTTGAAACTGAGGATTCCGTTTGCCGTGGGTGTCCGCCCAACCGCCTGGGAGACCGTTGGGAGGCGGGGTTGGGCGGGGCTGGGCGGGGTCGGGAGGATTCAGGCAGACTTAGGGAGACGAGGGAAGGGAAGAGGGGTTTGCTGTTTGGTGTCTGGCTCGCAGCAACCTCTACGCCTCCAAAAGCTGCCCAGCCCCGCAGTGGACTTCCGCACTGCGACCTCCCACCTCCCTCCTCCCAACAAGTCCCAACCACCAACCACCAACCGACCAGCAGCGGGTTGCTCTCCTTGGTCATCTCAAACTGCTCCCGGAGCGGGTCGGGCCCCTTGTCGTCGTCGTCCTCCCTGTCGCCGTACTTGATGGGGTCGTTGGGCTCCGGCTCCGGGGGCGGCGGCGGCGGCGGCGAATGCAGGTGCGATGAGCCCCCCTGGTCGCTGGTGCGCCGCCGCACCCCGATGCTCCTGTTTAGGCTCCGACTGGATTTGAAGGCGATGGGGGACTGGGGCCGGGATTGGGTGTGGGATTGGGTGAGGGCGAGGAAGAGGAAGAGGGAGGAGGGGAGGTCAGTTCGGGGGAGCTGCCGGGTCACTGTAAGGGCATTGGGGAGGGCGACTCAACAAGTAAACTGAAAAGGAGGGCGGACGCTGAGATCTGCTGCTGCTGTGGGCTTTGCTTGGCGGGGAGCGGTAAAGCGAGGCCGACCGATTAGTGGGCATTAAGAGTCTTGGGAGGATTCGAGGTGCCATGCGTTGTGGGTACTCGGTATTGCAGCAGCCAGCCCGCTGGAACGCCACGGAAGCCAAGGAGGACGGGGCCTGCGAGTTTGCTCCCCCGCCCGGAACGCTGTTTGCGCCTTCACCCACGTCCCGCCCGGGGCGAAAGGGGCGCCAAGCCGGGGAGGCACACCGCTGGGGACGCCCGGAGGCCCGGAACTGACAGCGGACCGGGGGGTTATCCACGTATAGACCGGGGGGAGGCCCCGCGCCGCCGCCCCAAAGTTCGCACCAGCGGCACGTCCTCTGGCGACCGGGCATCGAAGCGGGCGCGGAAGGCCGCCCGCGCGGGGTTCTCTGACTCCGAGCTCCCAGGGCGCTGCTCCGGCTCAACGACGGTGGGCTGCTCGGGCGGTGTTGCGTCCGGCCCCAAGAATTGCGGTTCTGCGATGACCATAACGTTGAGCGTCGTCCTTTTCGAGGGGGGTTTTGAGAGCCCCTCAGACGCCGGTGGCTTCTTTACTGCGTCGTCGTCCGCTAATGACGTAGCGCCGTCGCCGATGGCTCCTGTCTCTGACCCGGTCACATCGCGCGTTACAAAAACATCTTTCCTTCCGCTGTTGCTTTTGGAGACAGAAACAGCCTGGCTTCCGGGCAGTGAAGGGGCCGCGGCCTGCGCAAACGGAGCGGAGTGCCTATTGACTTTTTTATGCAAGGGCAGCTGCGATGTAGCGGTAAGAGCACAACGCACAGGGGTGGCGTTATATAGCAGCCCTAAGAGTGACGTGGGGCCGCTGAACGCACCGAGCACTTCTCTTTCGCCAGTGATGGAGCCACAGCAGACTCCGCCGAGGCACCCTTGCTAGCTCCACACCCCATTCTCCCTAAGTTAATATCGTCGCGTCACAGCTTGCTGGTAAACAGCTTCCGTCGGCGACGATAGGGAGTCACGGCGAACGGTTACAGCACATAATATAATTACAATGAGCAGTTTCGGTAAAATAATAGCCCTGTGCACACTCTGTCGATGCAGAGCTATGGTTGAAATTCAATCACCATTTTGCAGGCTGCAGCATTCCCCCGTCAAGCTCGGCCGCTCGACACCCGTACGGCTGGGTGACTGGGAACCGGTGACGGGGTGCTAAAAAGGTAAAAGCGTGCCATCAACATGACCAATTGCTCGATCATTCCCGTTCCGAGTTAACGGGAAAACGGAAACGCCTGTTGTAGTTGGACACTTTTTTCTCGGAAAACCGTATTTGGTCTTTGGGTCTTGTTCAGTACAAGTTTACAGAATAAAAAGGAAGGGTGGGTTCTGGGCAGCGTCAAAGCCGCTGTTATAGTAGAAAATCTTCATCGACAGACCACCCCTCTGTGGTCTGTCGACAGACCAGAGAGGGTCTTTACGACGGATAGACCCCTACACCACAAACATGCAGGAACACAGCACAGCGTGCAAACCTCAAAACCAAGTTCCTTGAAGCTCTTCAATCGGTCAACTCGTTCGCAGTCTATCCAAGACGCTGTACTTCGAACTCGCCCTTCCCGCTAGGTTCCGTTACGTCCTCTGAAACGGCGCTGCCTTTGCAAGCCATGGCGCTTTGCAAGGAGCTTACCCCTTCACGTCCAGCTGCCCAGCTCCACCGGAAATCGCCACTCGCTTCGCACGTCCCCTGGCGATAAGGCAGGGCAGGGACCCACCCGCAGCTCCGCCTTGCTTTAAAACATCAAAACCCAAGGGGCTCCTGGCCGCTCCCATGCCACCGGCATTAAACGTGCCACCGGCACTGTTGCTTCTGTTACACTGATGTGCTGGCACACACCCACACATATACCTGTAATCTCGTCCACCGGCACAGAATGCAAGAGCAGACAAACGACGCGCAGCGGCCCGCGGTGACGTCATCATCGCGGGGTACGCCCGAGCCGAGACACAACCAACGAGGAGCCTCCGAAAAGGCGCGTAGGTCTACGAGCGCAGCGAGGGGTTTACAGAACAGCGGCGCCAATAACCTCGCGGCTGCACACTGCACGACCCTGCCGCCTGGTCGGCCCTTGCCCTCTTCTCCCGCCTTCAGCAACCCCCCCCCTTCCCTCCTCCTCCGCAACTTCGCAACGGGCCCCCTCACGGCCCCCATATTCACTATGACCCGGAATCTCTAGGTAGGTAGGTAGGTATCTCAGGTAGTAATCCCCGGACGCATCCAGCGGCGTGGCGCGGCGTAATCGCTAATGGGAGGGATCCACATGCGACGCTGCCGCACGTCGCAGCACCCTTTGGGGCTGTCCCCTTAGGGGCTGTCCCCTTTGGGGCTGTCCCCTTTGGGGCTGTTCCCGGGTCGGTCCTTCCTCGGCGACGGGTCAGCCTGATGTCAAATGTCAACATTGGGGGGTTGGGGGGTTGGGGGAGGAGAAAGGAGTCCCCCCGTGCTCCTCGGACTGCTTCTGCACAGCCGCCAGTGCACCGGCAGCCAGCCAGCCCGCCCACCCCTTCTGTATGGAGGCCCATTATCGAACATGTTGCACGACTACGCTGCTCCTTTCGACGTGTGTATGTGTGTCTGTTTGTGTGTGTGTATCTGTTTGTATAAGTGTATGTGTGTGTTTGTGTAAGTGTACGTGTGTGTTTGTGTAAGTGTATGTGTGTGTTTGTGCTCCTCTTGCGATTGCTGCGCGCTGCAGCTCCTGCCCGCTCCTGCCCGCTGCTGGCAGCTGCCGCTGCCACTGCTGCCACTGCTGCCTCTGCCACTGCTGCTGTCACAGCCGCTCTCGCCTCGCGCCTCACTGGCCGAGTGCCTCCGGCGGCGGCAGCGCGAACCTCGCCGTCTCCGGCGCTGTGAGCAGCCCCACCACACTGCCCTGCGCTGACGCCCCCGAGGGCAGGTACAGGTCGTGGCGCTGGTGGCAGTAGGCCTGCCACACCGCAGAGCCGTCCAGCAGGTTGTTCACCTGATGATGATGGGGGGCGGGGCGGGGGGTGAGGGGGGCGGATAGGTAAGGTGAGGGGCGGGGAAGAGGGGCGGGGAAGAGGGGAAGCGAGGGGACAGGGAGGGTATCGACATAACGACGACACCACAGGACCACCACCGGCCTAAGCAGTCCCATACACACAGAGGCAGTCACGCAAGCGCAAGCGCAGTCACGCACGCGCAAGCGAAAAGCCGCGCGTGCGCGGCTTTTCCCCGTTGTCAACAGTAACAATTGCAACACGGTGACAAACACGTGGGGGGGGTGGGAGCACAAGAGTACAAACGCACAGACGCGAAACCTGCCTGCTGCGAGTGCAGCCCCTCGAGCTGCAGAGCCCGCAGCACCTCCACCGCCAGAACACGGAGCACCGCAGCGTCATCCTCGCCGCCGCCGCCGCCGCCGCCGCCACCGCCGTTGGGGCCGCCGGCGCCAGGGCCGGTGGCGCCGCCCGGCCCTCCGCCGCCGCGGCTGGACTGCCAGTCCAGGGAGGACAGCAGCTCCGGAATCAAGCCGTACTGCAGCGCCTGCGGTCGTACGGCGAGTAGGGAGCGAGCTGAGTGCGGCGACGCAGGCACTCTTTAAACTGCAAATGAGACACCGCTTTCACATTCATGTCCCACCGAGCCCATCGCGTGGCACCGGATTCGGCCCTCAGCATCCTTTCAAGTCCCAACCCACCCACCCACCCCTTTCCGTACCCCATCCGGATCGCCTCTTCAATCAAACGTGGCGCGCCCGCGCCCCACCTCCGCCTCCGCCGCCAAGCCCCTGCCCCTGCCCCTGCCCCCGCACGTTCCCCCGCCATCTCTCCTCCCATCTGAATCCCAAGTCTTCCAACCTCCCACCTGCAACACCAGCGCGTCCCTCTGCCGGTTGACCGGCGCCAGCGCCCTCTTGAGGGCCTCCAGCGCAAGTACCCGCGCCGCCGGGCCCAGCCGCATGGCGCCACACAGCACTTGTACGGCAGGCGGCGACGCCGTCGCCAGCGCCTCCGCCACCGACGGACTGTCGCACAGCTGGTGCAGAATGCGCAGCGCGCTGCCACACGCCTCCGCCAGGCCTGGAGGCGGCGGCGGCGCCGCCGCCGCCGCTTGCGCCGCCGGCGGCGGCGCCGGCGCGCCGCCGCCGGCATCTGCACTGCCGCCACCGCTGCCGGCGGTGGCGGGTGGCGGCAGTTGCAGCTGTGGGGGCTGTGTGCGCTGCGGCGGTTGCAGGTTGCGGGTGAGTGTCCCGAGTTGGGAGAGCAGTTTGGACACGTAGCCGCCGCGACAAAGCTGTTCGGAGAGGAGGCTGTGGGACTGCAGGCAGCGGGGCGGGTGGGGTGGGGCGGGGCGGGGCGGGGCGGAACGTTGAGTGTGGTGGGGCCCTCGAGGAGAGGCGTGCAGGCAGTGCAGTGGCACGGTGGTAACGGTAACGATGTCTGTAACGGTATCGATAACAGTAACGACAACGGTATCGTATTGCGAGTACCGTACTGTCTACTGTGAAAACCGCACTCGGAGATAGTCCTGTCACACCGCACCGACGCACGGGTCACCTCCCCTCCTCCCGGGTCCCGGCCCTCCCCTCCTCCACTCCTCCCTGCCCTCCCTGCCCTCCCCTCCCACCCGCAGCAGCGCCACCAGCGCCGCCGCCAGCAGCACCAACAAATCGGTATCGCGGGAGGGACCGGACAGCTCCGCCAGGTAGCTGCGGGGGAGGGGGAGGAGGAGACAGAGGGGGAGGAGGAGGCAGATGGGAAGGGGTGGGTGGGGGGAGGAGCCCAAGGGGGGTCGACGCAGGGGTGCAGGGAAGGGTGAGTACGGTAGCTACCAGAACCCAGAACTCAGGGGGACTCAGCGGACTCAAGAAAGAAACCAGGAAGGGAAATGACCACCCCACCCCACCCAAACCCACCACATCACATGACAGGAAATGGACATCCAAGAAAGCGAGTCAAGGTTGCCGGACAGTCAGTCAGCCAGTCAATCTCAGCCGGGGAAGGGGGGAGGACGGGAAGGACGAGGGGGTGAGAGGCACACACACACACGCACACACGCACCGCTCCAGCAGCCCCTCCCCGAACTTGGCGGGGTGACGCAGCGGGTGTTGGGGACTCTTAAGGAACAGCCGCACGTAGGCGCCGCCCACGAACAGCTCGCCGCGCAGCTTGTCGTACTGTACGGCAGTGCCGGGCGGTAGCGCCCAGTCGTACTGGCCCTCGGCCTGGCGGGCGCGCAGCTCCGAAGCCAACACCGCCACCTGGGAGCCAGCGGCGTTGCGGAGAGGCGGAGAGGCGGAGAGGAGCGGGGAGAGGGGAGAGGAGCGGGGGGAGGGGGGAACAGGGGGATAATAAGAACGAAGCGGAAGAGAGTTTTCGCAATGACCTGGCCTGATGTCAACGCCCGAGCTGGCAAAGCTTGTAAGCTAACATGTCGTACATACACACCTGTGTGGCGGCATTGCTGGCCATCTCCCCGTCCCAGATGCACTCGGGGGTCTCCACGCGCTGAGTCAGGGCCTGGGCACATCGAGTTGGGTTTTAGGGTTTTATTTTGGGTTTTACACGGAGAAGGGGAGGAGGAGGCTGGCTCCCGCCCAGTACCGAGCACCGGGAGCGGCAGCCAGTGGCCCTCCGTGTCATCAGCGGCCAGGACACCACGCCACCAGCGGCATGGCCGAGCTACTCAAAAACGCTTTACACCCACCCACCCACCCACCCACCCACCCACCCACCCACCCACCCACCCACCCACCCACCCACCCACCCACCCACCCACCCACCCACCCACCCACCCACCCACCCACCCACCCACCCACCCACCCACCCACCCACCCACCCACCCACCCACCCACCCACCCACCCACCCACCCACCCACCCACCCACCCACCCACCCACCCACCCACCCACCCACCCACCCACCCACCCACCCACCCACCCACCCACCCACCCACCCACCCACCCACCCACCCACCCACCCACCCACCCACCCACCCACCCACCCACCCACCCACCCACCCACCCACCCACCCACCCACCCACCCACCCACCCACCCACCCACCCACCCACCCACCCACCCACCCACCCACCCACCCACCCACCCACCCACCCACCCACCCACCCACCCACCCACCCACCCACCCACCCACCCACCCACCCACCCACCCCCCCACCCACCCTCCCACCCACCCACCCACCCACCCACCCACCCACCCACCCACCCACCCACCCACACTCTTCCTCCCAGCCCCCCGCAGCCCCCCAACCCCCCCTCCGCCCCCCCCTCAGCCCCCACCTGCAGGACCACCCCCGGCGGTCCCTCCGCGATCGCCGCCACCAGCCCCGGCGGCAGCAGCCGCTGCAGCGACAGTCGCACCAGCGACCCGTGGGTCGGATGCGCCATCAGCCGCCCCAGCAGCGCCGCCGCCTCGCACCGCGCCTCGTCCGCAGCCGCCGCCTCCGCCGCCTCCTCCGCCGCGCCCTTGCCACCTCCACCTCCAACCCCTCCCATCCCCGCCGCCATTCGCTGCGCCTGCGCCTGCACCTGCACCTCCGTTTGCTGTGTCTGTGTCTGTGACTGTGACTGCGTCTGCAGTGCCTGATGTGTCTGTGTCTGTGTCTGCTGTTGCCAGGGCCAGGTCCCCCGGTGCAGCAGCACTTCCAACAGGTACAACCAGCCCCCCTGGAGCGCTGCCACGCCGGCGGCGGGCGCCTGGCCGGCCACCGCCCGCAGCAGGCGCAGCGCCGCCGCCAGCGCCTCCAGGGAGGGGGGCCGGTGCAGCAGCCAGAACAGCAGCCGCCCGCAGTGCTCGTCGGCAAAGGCCTGCGAGGTGCAACGCGCCCCGACAAAATGAGGGTTTGGGAGGTAAAAAGGCAATACCGCAGCGGAGAAGGAGACGGCGTTAGCGAACGGGGTTTGGGACTGGGACTGGGACTGGGATTGGTTTGGCGGCGGGAGAGACGGCCGGACAACCCGAGATAGGGGGGGTGTTGGTGCACCGGCTCCCCTCCCTTGACCTTTGACCTTTGACCTTGAACTTTGACCTTTGACCCCACTCACCTCCAGACACGCGCCGTGCTGCGCCGCCCGCGACAGCAGCGCCATCCCCGCAACCGCCAGACGGTCCGCCCAGTACCAGGCCGACGCAAGGCCCGACGGCGCCGACTGACCCACGGGTCGGTCACCGCCTCCATCTCCACCTCCCGAACTGCCGCGCTTCTGCTGCTCCGCCACCGCCGCCTCAGCGGTTGGTGGTTGCGGTTGCGGTTGGGGGTTGGTGGTGAGGGCCGCGTAGGCGGCGGGCTGCAGGCAGGCGACGAAGGGCGAGAGGGCGGATCGCGACGCCAGCACCCCCAGCAGCCGCGGCTCCGAGTCGAGGAGGCGGGCGGTAGCAGCGAGGACGGCCAGCAGGGGGGGCAGGGAGGCGGGCGGGGGGAGAATGGCGGGCGGCAGAGGAAGCAGAGCGTCGAAGAGGAACCTGCGGACAGCGGGACGCAGGCAGGGAGAGGTGGATGGATGAATGGAGTGAGGGAGGCGATAGTGGCAGGTGACAAGTGGTGGGTGGGCGGGTGGATGAATGGGCGGTCGGGTGATGCCGCCGCCGCCCCCTCCCGCCCCTCCCGCCCTTTCCGCCCTGCCTAGCCTATTCTATCCTGACAACGCCACCGCCACCACCGCCACCACCGCCACCACCGCCATCCGGGGGGATCACGCCCCACCTGACGAGCGCCTTGCAGAAGGCTGGCGGGTCGGGCGGCAGCTCGCTGGGCCGCTCGTTGAACACCCGCACAAACACACCCCCCACCACAAGCTCTCCGGCCAGGGAGGTGTGGGAGAAGGAACACAGACGGGACACAGCGTCGGCGCCGACCTCGCCGGAGGCGGCGCCGGAGGCGGCGGAGGCAGAGGCGGAGGCGGAGGCGAGGTCTGTGAGCCCCATGAGGTCGCCGATGAGGTCATGTGTGGCGGCGGTGGGGGTGGTGGCGGTGTGTGTGGATTGCTCCAGGAAGGTCAACAGCTCCTGGCGCATGGCGGGGTTCCAGATGACCTGAGGGGCCGGAGGAGGAGGGGGAGGAGGGACAGGGAGGAGGGGGAGGGGAGGCGGCAAGAGCGCGCGAGCGCGTGTGTGTGTGCGTGTGCGTGTGTGCGTGTTGGGAGAGTGAAAAATGCGGCATTGGCGCTGCTGACAGCAACCAGCCCTCATACCCCTTCATACCCCTTCGCACCCCTTCACATCCCTTCACACCCCTTCCCGCTCCTGCCCTCCACGCACGCACTCACGCCCTCACTCACGCACCCTGCACGTCTCGTGTGTGCCCCCCAGCAGCCCCAGCAGCGGCCGCGGGTCCGGCTCCGACAGCCGACTCGCCAGCGGCTCCGTCAGCAGGGCGGCCAGGGCGGCACGGGCGGGGGCGCAGGCGGGGGTGGTGTGCGGGGCCGGCAGCAGGCCAGCCAGACGCGACAGAGCCTGAAGGACGACACCCGGGGGTGGGGGCGGCCGCGGCGGCGTTAGCAGCGGCACCGGCGGCGGCGCTGGTGGGCGATGGCGACGGTGGCGACGGCAGCGGGCCACGTCGTCAACGGCAGCACAGCTGAGCGCGCGGGGGCGATGGAGAGGACGGTGGCTGGTTGCAAGCTCCAGATACGGCAGAACATAGCAGGGCGCAGAACAAGCAAAGCGCAGCACAGCACGGCAGATCCAAAGCACAGCACAGAGCACAGCACAAAGCACAGCACAGCACGGACCTGCGCTGCCAGTACGGCATGCAGCGACCTGGCTGCGGGGATGCTGCTCCGCGCCGGGGCGTCCTCGGGCAGGGCCAGCAGTGGCAACGTGCCCGCGTCGTCCGGGCCGGTAAAGGGGGGAGCCAGGGTGGCCTGGGTGGCGAGGAGGCGGGGGGGGTTCGCAGTGATCTAATTGGGATATCTACCGGTAATTGATAAATGGATGTTAATGCAGCGATGGGTGGGGGTGCCTTGGGACTCCCTTGTCGGTGGAGGCGAAAGCCGCCGCCCCCTCGGAAAAGGAAGGACAGAGGCGGTGAGAGCCCCCGGGAGAAAGGCCCAACCCCTTCCCGCCATCCACGGTGTCAAGGGCACTTCTCGTCCCTCTGTCGCAGCTCAGGCAAAAGTTGAAGGGGCAAAAGAGAGGGGGGGAGGGGCGCTGAAGTTGGCCCTCAATCTGGCGGCCTCGCTCCCGGGAGACCGGCACCCACCACCTCATCACCCCATTCACCTCCCGGAGGGTTGCCCACTCACCCCACTCACCCCTCTCACCCCACTCACCCCAGTCAACCCCACTCACCCCAGTCAACCCCACTCACCCCAGTCAACCCCACTCACCCCAGTCAACCCCACTCACCCCACTCACCCCACTCACCCCCACACGGTACCCTTGAGAGCCCGCACACACAGCAAGACACCCGGGGATACCCGGACCCAACCCGGACCCACCCGTACGGCCTCCGGCAGCGTGCTGTCGTACTGCAGTACCAACGGCACCAACGCCTGCAGCGCGCCGCGCCGCAGCAGCGCCGCCTGCAGCTCCGACGACGCCGCCATGTACGACACAGCCACCAGCGCGGCGTCGACGGCGGCGTGGCAGCGGCTCAGGCCACAGCAGCGGAGCAGGTCGCGGCACAGGCCGGCGGCGGGCGCCGCCGCCGCCGCCGCCAGAACCGTCGCCATGACGGCCCGCGCCTCCGGCACGGCCGCCAAGCCCGCTAACGACCGCAGCGCGGCGGTTGCAACGGTGGCGGTTGGGTCGGTTGGGGCCGCGTCGAGGGGTAGCACGCCCACGGCCCTGCGCGCGTGCATGCAGGGGGGCCACGCAAGCATTCCGTCCGTCCGTATACACAGTACAAAGTACAAAAACCTCGTGAACAGTCCGTCCGCATGTCGGCAGTTGGGCAACGATGCGATGCGGGGTATACCCCACAGTCACCACCACAGTCACCACCACAGCCCTACCGGCGCCCCTCACGGCGGCGGAGGCCCTCCACCCCACCCCACACCCTCGCACCCCACCTCGACAGCAGTTCCGACATGACCGCCACTCCGCCGCATCGCGACAGCTCCTCGGCGTTTCGGCGGCAGGACAGCACCGTCAGCCAACACAGCTCAGCGGCGCTGGTCACCTGGAGAAGCGTCCGGGGAAGGGGAGGGAGGGGGAGGGGGGACGAGGACGAGGGTTGAGGAGGACAAGGGGGATGGGGAGAACATGGGCCGGTTTGCTCGCTTGCTGATGAAGAAAGAGGAGGTCCCGATCGGGGGCGCTTCCGGGCGCCCACCCAGGAAGCCCAGGCCGAAAAGAAACAAACTACCAACCACCAACCGCCAACCGCCAACCGTCAACGACCCACCTGGTCGAGCACCTCCCCGGAGAAGAAGCTCCCAGGCGCCGCCGCCGTCGCCGCCTCGCCGGGCGGCACTCCCGCAGATGTTGCGCCGCCGCCGCCGCGGCCAGCAGCAGCAGCACCAGCAGCAGGGGGGGAGGGGGAGGCACCCCCAGGAGCGGCTGCGGTACTGCGGTTTGGGTTGTGGGGGTCGTGAGTGCTGCCGCGCGCCGTGCCGCCGTGGATGGTGTCCAGCAGCAGGCCGTACCCGGCGTACTTGTACGGCGCCAGGTCCTTGCCGTACCTGCCGTACAGCACGCACTGCGCTCGCAGCAATAGCAGGATGCGCCAGGGCTGGGGCCCCTGTCCCCCCGCCACACCCGCCTGGAGCCGCTCGTAGGCGGCCTGGACCTGTGGGGTCCCGAGAAGAGTTAGTTGGGTTAGTTGGGTTAGTTGGGTTGGTTGGGGTTGGGCAGGGTTGGTTGCCGTACGTGTTGTTGCCGTTGGGTGCCCTAAAAGCGTAAGGTGGGCTGCCGTACGTAAGCGTTACGGTTCACGGAGTTGGGAGTGCGGCTGCCTCCCAATGCCCCCCCCAAGAGGAGCGAACCGCCAAGATGCAACCTCGCACGTACGTACATGGGAGCCGATATGTACATACGAATAAAATCACCCCAGGTGAATTCAAAAAGACGCAACAAGGACCCGCGCCTCATGTTGTACTGCCGTACCTTGAGGAACATGGGGCGCCCCTGCGGGTTCTTGTCCGGGTGGTACTTCCTGCGGGTGAAGTGAGGGGGCGGGTGAGGGGGCGGGTGAGGGAGGGGGCGGGTGAGGGGGACGTGGAGCCCCGAAGTTACATACAGTATCCACACCCACCCACCCATCCACCCACCCACCCACCCCTTCACCCACCCACCTTGCGAGCGCCCGATACGCCCTCCGCAGCTCCTCCTCGCCAATCGCCGCCACCATGCCGTCGCCCTGAGCCTGGGCCTGACCCGTGGGTCGCAACCCCAGCACCGCGCACGCCTCCGCCTCGCTCAGCGACAGCGGCTGCCGGGACAGCTCCGAACGCCACTCCGCCAGAAGAGACTGCGACACGACAGGATACGACACAATTCGATACGGTACGATACGACACGGCGGGGCGGCACACGCCCCCCCAGCACAACGCAGGGTTATAAGCTCATAACGGTCGGTATTGTACTTCGTGCGAATCACACCGTGCCGTGCCGTGCCTTGGCGGCGGCGACTGCGGCGGCGACTGCGGCACCACGCCAACGCGCTACAAGACTAGCAACCCTGCCACGCCGTTCCTTTTGCATTCAAAGGCACCGTAGACCGTACCTTGCCGCGCCCACAAACCAGATGCAGTACACCAATCAGATGCCGTACCGTGCCGTACCGTGCCGTACCGTGCCATACCGTGCCGTACCGTGCCGTACTGTGCCGTACTGTGCCGTACCTGCAGCAGCGGCACGTGGTCCACCAGCGGCCATGCGGGGAACCGGACCGTGTCCGCCAGGTGCCTCAGGTAGTAGCGGTGGCAGTAGAGCTCGCCCTCCAGCTCGGGGTAGCGCAGAGGAGGCAGGGGCGAGTAGTCCCACACAGCGGAGCAGCGCTGGGCGAGGCGCAGAGGCAGGTCCCCCAGGTGGGAGGCCAGGGAGGGCAGCAGGCGGCCGCGGCGCATGGCGTGAGTCCAGATGAGCTCGGGGGTGTCGTGGTCGCCTGGAGGGAGGGAGAGGAGAGGGGGGGAGGGGAAGGGAGGAGAGAGGAGGGGGGAGGGGGGAGGGGAAGGGAGGGAGGGAGGAGGAGTAAGACAGGGGAGGAGAACGGAAGGTCTTACACACGTTACACCCGACACCCTAAACACCTACCCACATTGGGAACACCGTAACAGCGGGCAGCAGCAGAGCAGCAGGGGAGCAGCAGCAGCAGCTGTGAGGAAAGCGCCGCCCTTCCGCGTTCGAGCCGCAACAAACCACCAGCGCAACACAACACAACGCGACGCGGCACCGACCCACCGCAGAGCGCCGCCGCGAAGGCTTCCGACCCGCGGGTCTCCAACACGTACAGCAGGCTCTCCGGAAGCACGTGACCCAGGTACGACCGCTGACGCAGAGGCAGACCTGCCGAGGCGGCGGCACCGCCAGCCAGGCCCGCGAAATCCTGAGCCAGATGGGCCCTACGTGCGGGCGGAGGGGTGGAGAGGCGAAGAGGCCCAGCGACGGGGCGCGCCGGGGGCGGGAAGCAAGTCCAGGACCGGGACGGAGTGGAGTGCCGAGTGGGGTGCCGAGTGGGGTGCCGAGTGGTGCAAGTGGGTGAGTTACCCCCGAATGCGAGCGGGCTCGGACCCCCACCGCACCGCACACCAACCCCCCCATCCACCTCCCCGCACCTCCCCCCACCTGTGCAGCAGTCTCGCGGCCGCCCCCAGGTCGCTCCCCGGGTACGCCAGTGCGAAATAGAGCACCCCCGTGAGGTGCAGTCGGGCCATTGCCTCCGGGTGGGGGGCCAGCAGTGCATCCAACAGGGAGCAGGAGGAGGAGACGATGGGCGGGTGGAAGGTGAGCAAGGCCTGCGGGCAGAGGGGCGGGGGTGGGGTCAGGGAGTGATATGCTCCTTCATATAACAATGAGTCAATGTGGACGGGCGGGGTGGGATGTGGGGTGTGTGTGGGGATGATAGGAGCGGGGTGTGTGTGAGGAACCGTACCGAGAGTACCTGTGTATCACCGTCCAAAGGGGCCTATGGGGGTGTATGGGCCTATGGGTCGGTCTATGGGCCTATGGGGGTATATGGGCCTATGGGTCGGTCTATGGGCCTATGGGTCGGCCTATGGGTCGGCCTATGGGTCGGTGTATGGGTCGGTCTATGGGTCGGCCTATGGGTCGGCCTATGGGTCGGCCTATGGGCCGGCCTATGGGCCGGCCTATGGGTCGGCCTATGGGTCGGTCTATGGGTCGGCCTATGGGTCGGCCTATGGGCCGGCCTATGGGTCGGCCTATGGGTCGGCCTATGGGTCGGTCTATGGGTCGGCCTATGGGTCGGCCTATGGGTCGGTGTATGGGTCGGCCTATGGGTGGGTCTATGGGTCGGTGTATGGGTCGGCCTATGGGTCGGCCTATGGGTCGGCCTATGGGTCGGTCTATGGGTCGGCCTATGGATCGGCCTATGGGTCGGCCTATGGGTCGGTCAATGGGTCGGCCTATGGGTCGGTCAATGGGTCGGCCTATGGGTCGGCCTATGGGTCGGCCTATGGGTCGGCCTATGGGTCGGCCTATGGGTCAGTGTATGGGTCGGTGTATGGGTCGGCCTATGGGTCGGTGTATGGGTCGGCCTGTGGGTTGGCCTATGGTTCGGTGTATGGTTCGGTGCATGGGTCGGCCTATGGGTCGGCCTATGGGTCGGCCTATGGGTCGGTGTATGGGTCGGCCTATGGGTGGGTCTATGGGTCGGTGTATGGGTCGGCCTATGGGTCGGCCTATGGGTCGGCCTATGGGTCGGCCTATGGGTCGGCCTATGGGTCGGCCTATGGGTCGGTCTATGGGTCGGTCAATGGGTCGGCCTATGGGTGGGTCTATGGGTCGGTGTATGGGTCGGCCTATGGGTGGGCCTATGGGTCGGCCTATGGGTTGGCCTATGGGTGGGCCTACGGGTCGGCGTTCGGGTCGGCCTATGGGTCGGCCTATGGGTCGATCTATGGGTCGGCATATGGATCGGCCTATGGGTCGGCCTATGGGTCGGCCTATGGGTCGGCCTATAGGTCGGCCTATGGGTCGGCCTATGGGTCGGCCTATGGGTCGGTCTATGGGTGGGCCTATGGGTCGGTGTATGGGTCGGTCTATGGGTCGGCCTATGGGTCGGCCTATGGGTCGGCCTATGGGTCGGTGTATGGGTCGATATATGGGTCGGCCTATGGGTCGGCCTATGGGTCGGTCTATGGGTCGGTCTATGGGTCGGCCTATGGGTCGGCCTATGGGTGGGCCTATGGGTCGGCCTATGGGTCGGCCTATGGGTCGGCCTATGGGTCGGTCTATGGGTGGGCCTATGGGTCGGCCTATGGGTCGGCCTATGGGTCGGCCTATGGGTCGGCCTATGGGTCGGTCTATGGGTCGGCCTATGGGTCGGTCTATGGGTGGGCCTATGGGTCGGCCTATGGGTCGGCCTATGGGTCGGCCTATGGGTCGGCCTATGGGTCGATCTATGGGTCGGCCAATGGATCGGCCTATGGGTCGGCCTATGGGCCGGCCTATGGGTCGGCCTATGGGTCGGTCTATGGGTCGGCCTATGGGTCGGTCAATGGGTCGGCCTATGGGTCGGCCTATGGGTCGGTCTATGGGTCGGCCTATGGGTCGGTGTATGGGTCGGTGTATGGGTCGGCCTATGGGTCGGCCTATGGGTCGGCCTATGGGTCGGTGTATGGGTCGGCCTATGGGTCGGCCTATGGGTCGGCCTATGGGTCAGTGTATGGGTCGGTGTATGGGTCGGCCTATGGGTCGGAGTATGGGTCGGCCTGTGGGTTGGCCTATGGTTCGGTGTATGGTTCGGTGCATGGGTCGGCCTATGGGTCGGCCTATGGGTCGGCCTATGGGTCGGCCTATGGGTCGGCCTATGGGTCGATCTATGGGTCGGCCTATGGATCGGCCTATGGGTCGGCCTATGGGTCGATCTATGGGCCGGCCTATGGGTCGGTCTATGGGTGGGCCTATGGGTCGGCCTATGGGTCGGCCTATGGGTCGGCCTATGGGTCGGCCTATGGGTCGGCCTATGGGTCGGTCTATGGGTCGGCCTATGGGTCGGTCTATGGGTGGGCCTATGGGTCGGCCTATGGGTCGGCCTATAGGTCGGCCTATGGGTCGGCCTATGGGTTGGCCTATGAGTCGGCCTATGGGTCGGTGTATGGGTCGGTCTATGGGTCGGCCTATGGGTCGGCCTATGGGTCGGCCTATGGGTCGGCCTATGGGTGGGTCTATGGGTCGGTGTATGGGTCGGTCTATGGTTCGGCCTATGTGTCGGTCTATGGGTCGGTCTATGGGTCGGCCTATGGGTCGGTCTATGGGTCGGACTATGGGTCGGCCTATGGGTCGGCCTATGGGTCGGCCTATGAGTCGGCCTATGGGTCGGTGTATGGGTCGGTGTATGGGTCGGCCTATGGGTCGGCCTATGGGTCGGCCTATGGGTCGGTCTATGGGTCGGCCTATGGGTCGGTCTATGGGTGGGCCTATGAGTCGGCCTATGGGTCGGCCTATGGGTGGGCCTATGGGTCGGCCTATGGGCCGGCCTATGGTTCGGCCTATGGGTCGGTCTATGGGTCGGCCTATGGGTCGGCCTACAAATCGGCGTCGGTGTATGGGTCGGCCTATGGGTGGGTCTATGGGTCGGTGTATGGGTCGGCCTATGGGTGGGCCTATGGGTCGGCCTATGGGTCGGTCTATGGTTCGGTCTACGGGTCGGCGTTCGGGTCGGTCTATGGGTCGGTCTATGGGTCGGCCTATGGGTCGGCCTATGGGTCGGCCTATGAGTCGGCCTATGGGTCGGTGTATAAGTCGGTGTATGGGTCGGCCTATGGGTCGGCCTATGGGTCGGCCTATGGGTCGGTCTATGGGTGGGCCTATGGGTCGGCCTATGGGTCGGTGTATGGGTCGGCCTATGGGTCGGCCTATGGGTCGGCCTGTGGGTTGGCCTATGGTTCGGTGTATGGGTCGGTCTATGGGTCGGCCTATGGTTCGGCCTATGGGCCGGCCTATGGTTCGGCCTATGGGTCGGTCTATGGGTCGGTCTATGGGTCGGCCTATGGATCAACGTCGGTGTATGGGTCGGCCTATGGGTCGGCCTATGGGTCGGCCTATGGGTCGGTCTATGGGTGGGCCTATGGGTCGGCCTATGGGTCGGCCTATGGGTCGGCCTATGGGTCGGCCTATGGGTCGGCCTATGGGTCGATCTATGGGTCGGCCAATGGATCGGCCTATGGGTCGGCTTATGGGCCGGCCTATGGGTCGGCCTATGGGTCGGCCTATGGGTCGGTCTATGGGTGGGCCTATGGGTCGGCCTGTGGGTCGGTGTATGGGTCGGCCTATGGGTCGGCCTATGGGTCGGTGTATGGGTCGATATATGGGTCGGCCTATGGGTGGGCCTATGGGTCGGCCTATGGGTCGGCCTATGGGTCGGCCTATGGGTCGGCCTATGGTTCGGTGTATGGTTCGGTGCATGGGTCGGCCTATGGGTCGGCCTATGGGTCGGCCTATGGGTCGGCCTATGGGTCGGCCTATGGGTCGATCTATGGGTCGGCCTATGGATCGGCCTATGGGTCGGCCTATGGGTCGATCTATGGGTCGGCCTATGGATCGGCCTATGGGTCGGCCTATGGGTCGGCCTATGGGTCGGCCTATAGGTCGGCCTATGGGTCGGTGTATGGGTCGGTCTATGGGTCAGCCTATGGGTCGGCCTATGGGTCGGCCTATGGGTCGGTGTATGGGTCGATATATGGGTCGGCCTATGGGTCGGCCTATGGGTCGGTCTATGGGTCGGTCTATGGGTCGGCCTATGGGTCGGCCTATGGGTGGGCCTATGGGTCGGCCTATGGGTCGGCCTATGGGTCGGCCTATGGATCGGTCTATGGGTGGGCCTATGGGTCGGCCTATGGGTCGGCCTATGGGTCGGCCTATGGGTCGGCCTATGGGTCGGCCTATGGGTCGGTGTATGGGTCGGCCTATGGGTGGGCCTATGGGTCGGCCTATGGGTCGGCCTATGGGTCGGCCTATGGGTCGATCTATGGGTCGGCCAATGGATCGGCCTATGGGTCGGCCTATGGGCCGGCCTATGGGTCGGCCTATGGGTCGGTCTATGGGTCGGCCTATGGGTCGGTCAATGGGTCGGCCTATGGGTCGGCCTATGGGTCGGTCTATGGGTCGGCCTATGGGTCGGTGTATGGGTCGGTGTATGGGTCGGCCTATGGGTCGGCCTATGGGTCGGTGTATGGGTCGGCCTATGGGTCGGTCAATGGGTCGGCCTATGGGTCGGCGTATGGGTCGGCCTATGGGTCGGTCTATGGGTCGGCCTATGGGTCGGCCTATGGGTGGGTCTATGGGTCGGTGTATGGGTCGGCCTATGGGTGGGCCTATGGGTCGGCCTATGTGTCGGTGTATGGGTCGGTCTATGGGTCGGCCTATGGGTCGGCCTATGGGTCGGTCTATGGGTGGGCCTATGGGTCGGCCTATGGGTCGGCCTATGGGTCGGCCTATGGGTCGGTCTATGGGTCGGCCTATGGGTCGGCCTATGGGCCGGCCTATGGGTCGGCCTATGGGTCGGCCTATGAGTCGGCCTATGGGTCGGCCTATGGGTGGGCCTATGGGTCGGCCTATGGGCCGGCCTATGGTTCGGCCTATGGGTCGGTCTATGGGTCGGCCTATGGATCGGCCTATGGATCGGCGTCGGTGTATGGGTCGGCCTATGGGTCGGTCTATAGGTCGGCCTATGGGTCGGCCTATGGGTCGGTCTATGGATGGGCCTATGAGTCGGCCTATGGGTCGGTGTATGGGTCGGCCTATGGGTCGGCCTATGGGTCGGCCTGTGGGTTGGCCTATGGTTCGGTGTATGGGTCGGTCTATGGGTCGGCCTATGGGTCGGCCTATGGGTCGGCCTATGGGTTGGCCTATGAGTCGGCCTATGGGTCGGTGTATGGGTCGGTCTATGGGTCGGCCTACGGGTCGGCCTATGGGTCGGCCTATGGGTCGGCCTATGGGTGGGTCTATGGGTCGGTGTATGGGTCGGTCTATGGTTCGGCCTATGGGTCGGTCTATGGGTCGGTCTATGGGTCGGCCTATGGGTCGGCCTATGGGTCGGCCTATGAGTCGGCCTATGGGTCGGTGTATGGGTCGGTGTATGGGTCGGCCTATGGGTCGGCCTATGGGTCGGCCTATGGGTCGGCCTATGGGTTGGCCTATGGGTCGGTGTATGGGTCGGTCTATGGGTCGGCCTATGGGTCGGCCTATGGGTCGGTCTATGGGTGGGCCTATGGGTCGGCCTATGGGTCGGCCTATGGGTCGGCCTATGGGTCGGTCTATGGGTGGGTCTATGGGTCGGCCTATGGGTCGGCCTATGGGTCGGTCTATGGGTCGGCCTATGGGTCGGCCTATGGGTCGGCCTAGGGGTCGGCCTATGGGTCGGCCTATGGGTCGGCCTATGGGTCGGCCTATGGGTCGGTCTATGGGTCGGTGTATGGGTCGGCCTATGGTTGGGCCTATGGGTCGGCCTATGGGTCGGTCTATGGTTCGGTCTACGGGTCGGCGTTCGGGTCGGTCTATGGGTCGGCCTATGGGTCGGTGTATGGGTCGGCCTATGGGTCGGCCTATGGGTCGGCCTATGGGTCGGTCTATGGGTCGGCCTATGGATCGGCCTATGGGTCGGCCTATGGGTCGGTCAATGGGTCGGCCTATGGGTCGGTCAATGGGTCGGCCTATGGGTCGGCCTATGGGTCGGCCTATGGGTCGGCCTATGGGTCTGTGTATGGGTCGGTGTATGGGTCGGCCTATGGGTCGGTGTATGGGTCGGCCTGTGGGTTGGCCTATGGTTCGGTGTATGGTTCGGTGCATGGGTCGGCCTATGGGTCGGCCTATGGGTCGGCCTATGGGTCGGTGTATGGGTCGGCCTATGGGTGGGTCTATGGGTCGGTGTATGGGTCGGCCTATGGGTCGGCCTATGGGTCGGCCTATGGGTCGGCCTATGGGTCGGCCTATGGGTCGGCCTATGGGTCGGTCTATGGGTCGGTCAATGGGTCGGCCTATGGGTGGGTCTATGGGTCGGTGTATGGGTCGGCCTATGGGTGGGCCTATGGGTCGGCCTATGGGTTGGCCTATGGGTGGGCCTACGGGTCGGCGTTCGGGTCGGCCTATGGGTCGGCCTATGGGTCGATCTATGGGTCGGTGTATGGGTCGGCCTATGGGTCGGCCTATGGGTCGGTGTATGGGTCGGCCTATGGGTCGGTCAATGGGTCGGCCTATGGGTCGGCCTATGGGTCGGCCTATGGGTCGGTCTATGGGTCGGCCTATGGGTCGGCCTATGGGTGGGTCTATGGGTCGGTGTATGGGTCGGCCTATGGGTGGGCCTATGGGTCGGCCTATGTGTCGGTGTATGGGTCGGTCTATGGGTCGGCCTATGGGTCGGCCTATGGGTCGGTCTATGGGTGGGCCTATGGGTCGGCCTATGGGTCGGCCTATGGGTCGGCCTATGGGTCGGTCTATGGGTCGGCCTATGGGTCGGCCTATGGGCCGGCCTATGGGTCGGCCTATGGGTCGGCCTATGAGTCGGCCTATGGGTCGGCCTATGGGTGGGCCTATGGGTCGGCCTATGGGCCGGCCTATGGTTCGGCCTATGGGTCGGTCTATGGGTCGGCCTATGGGTCGGCCTATGGATCGGCCTATGGGTCGGCCTATGGGTCGGTCTATGGATGGGCCTATGAGTCGGCCTATGGGTCGGTGTATGGGTCGGCCTATGGGTCGGCCTATGGGTCGGCCTGTGGGTTGGCCTATGGTTCGGTGTATGGGTCGGTCTATGGGTCGGCCTATGGGTCGGCCTATGGGTCGGCCTATGGGTTGGCCTATGAGTCGGCCTATGGGTCGGTGTATGGGTCGGTCTATGGGTCGGCCTACGGGTCGGCCTATGGGTCGGCCTATGGGTCGGCCTATGGGTGGGTCTATGGGTCGGTGTATGGGTCGGTCTATGGTTCGGCCTATGGGTCGGTCTATGGGTCGGTCTATGGGTCGGCCTATGGGTCGGCCTATGGGTCGGCCTATGAGTCGGCCTATGGGTCGGTGTATGGGTCGGTGTATGGGTCGGCCTATGGGTCGGCCTATGGGTCGGCCTATGGGTCGGCCTATGGGTTGGCCTATGGGTCGGTGTATGGGTCGGTCTATGGGTCGGCCTATGGGTCGGCCTATGGGTCGGTCTATGGGTGGGCCTATGGGTCGGCCTATGGGTCGGCCTATGGGTCGGCCTATGGGTCGGTCTATGGGTGGGTCTATGGGTCGGCCTATGGGTCGGCCTATGGGTCGGTCTATGGGTCGGCCTATGGGTCGGCCTATGGGTCGGCCTAGGGGTCGGCCTAGGGGTCGGCCTATGGGTCGGCCTATGGGTCGGCCTATGGGTCGGTCTATGGGTCGGTGTATGGGTCGGCCTATGGGTGGGCCTATGGGTCGGCCTATGGGTCGGTCTATGGTTCGGTCTACGGGTCGGCGTTCGGGTCGGTCTATGGGTCGGCCTATGGGTCGGTGTATGGGTCGGCCTATGGGTCGGCCTATGGGTCGGCCTATGGGTCGGTCTATGGGTCGGCCTATGGATCGGCCTATGGGTCGGCCTATGGGTCGGTCAATGGGTCGGCCTATGGGTCGGTCAATGGGTCGGCCTATGGGTCGGCCTATGGGTCGGCCTATGGGTCGGCCTATGGGTCAGTGTATGGGTCGGTGTATGGGTCGGCCTATGGGTCGGTGTATGGGTCGGCCTGTGGGTTGGCCTATGGTTCGGTGTATGGTTCGGTGCATGGGTCGGCCTATGGGTCGGCCTATGGGTCGGCCTATGGGTCGGTGTATGGGTCGGCCTATGGGTGGGTCTATGGGTCGGTGTATGGGTCGGCCTATGGGTCGGCCTATGGGTCGGCCTATGGGTCGGCCTATGGGTCGGCCTATGGGTCGGCCTATGGGTCGGTCTATGGGTCGGTCAATGGGTCGGCCTATGGGTGGGTCTATGGGTCGGTGTATGGGTCGGCCTATGGGTGGGCCTATGGGTCGGCCTATGGGTTGGCCTATGGGTGGGCCTACGGGTCGGCGTTCGGGTCGGCCTATGGGTCGGCCTATGGGTCGATCTATGGGTCGGCATATGGATCGGCCTATGGGTCGGCCTATGGGTCGGCCTATGGGTCGGCCTATAGGTCGGCCTATGGGTCGGCCTATGGGTCGGCCTATGGGTCGGTCTATGGGTGGGCCTATGGGTCGGTGTATGGGTCGGTCTATGGGTCGGCCTATGGGTCGGCCTATGGGTCGGCCTATGGGTCGGTGTATGGGTCGATATATGGGTCGGCCTATGGGTCGGCCTATGGGTCGGTCTATGGGTCGGTCTATGGGTCGGCCTATGGGTCGGCCTATGGGTGGGCCTATGGGTCGGCCTATGGGTCGGCCTATGGGTCGGCCTATGGGTCGGTCTATGGGTGGGCCTATGGGTCGGCCTATGGGTCGGCCTATGGTTCGGCCTATGGGTCGGCCTATGGGTCGGCCTATGGGTCGGTGTATGGGTCGGTCTATGGGCCGGCCTATGGGTCGGTCTATGGGTGGGCCTATGGGTCGGCCTATGGGTCGGCCTATGGGTCGGCCTATGGGTCGGCCTATGGGTCGGCCTATGGGTCGGTCTATGGGTCGGCCTATGGGTCGGTCTATGGGTGGGCCTATGGGTCGGCCTATGGGTCGGCCTATGGGTCGGCCTATGGGTCGGCCTATGGGTCGATCTATGGGTCGGCCAATGGATCGGCCTATGGGTCGGCCTATGGGCCGGCCTATGGGTCGGCCTATGGGTCGGTCTATGGGTCGGCCTATGGGTCGGTCAATGGGTCGGCCTATGGGTCGGCCTATGGGTCGGTCTATGGGTCGGCCTATGGGTCGGTGTATGGGTCGGTGTATGGGTCGGCCTATGGGTCGGCCTATGGGTCGGCCTATGGGTCGGTGTATGGGTCGGCCTATGGGTCGGCCTATGGGTCGGCCTATGGGTCAGTGTATGGGTCGGTGTATGGGTCGGCCTATGGGTCGGAGTATGGGTCGGCCTGTGGGTTGGCCTATGGTTCGGTGTATGGTTCGGTGCATGGGTCGGCCTATGGGTCGGCCTATGGGTCGGCCTATGGGTCGGCCTATGGGTCGGCCTATGGGTCGATCTATGGGTCGGCCTATGGATCGGCCTATGGGTCGGCCTATGGGTCGATCTATGGGCCGGCCTATGGGTCGGTCTATGGGTGGGCCTATGGGTCGGCCTATGGGTCGGCCTATGGGTCGGCCTATGGGTCGGCCTATGGGTCGGCCTATGGGTCGGTCTATGGGTCGGCCTATGGGTCGGTCTATGGGTGGGCCTATGGGTCGGCCTATGGGTCGGCCTATGGGTCGGCCTATGGGTCGGCCTATGGGTTGGCCTATGAGTCGGCCTATGGGTCGGTGTATGGGTCGGTCTATGGGTCGGCCTATGGGTCGGCCTATGGGTCGGCCTATGGGTCGGCCTATGGGTGGGTCTATGGGTCGGTGTATGGGTCGGTCTATGGTTCGGCCTATGGGTCGGTCTATGGGTCGGTCTATGGGTCGGCCTATGGGTCGGTCTATGGGTCGGTCTATGGGTCGGCCTATGGGTCGGCCTATGGGTCGGCCTATGAGTCGGCCTATGGGTCGGTGTATGGGTCGGCCTATGGGTCGGCCTATGGGTCGGCCTATGGGTCGGCCTATGGGTCGGTCTATGGGTCGGCCTATGGGTCGGTCTATGGGTGGGCCTATGAGTCGGCCTATGGGTCGGCCTATGGGTGGGCCTATGGGTCGGCCTATGGGCCGGCCTATGGTTCGGCCTATGGGTCGGTCTATGGGTCGGCCTATGGGTCGGCCTACAAATCGGCGTCGGTGTATGGGTCGGCCTATGGGTGGGTCTATGGGTCGGTGTATGGGTCGGCCTATGGGTGGGCCTATGGGTCGGCCTATGGGTCGGTCTATGGTTCGGTCTACGGGTCGGCGTTCGGGTCGGTCTATGGGTCGGTCTATGGGTCGGCCTATGGGTCGGCCTATGGGTCGGCCTATGAGTCGGCCTATGGGTCGGTGTATGGGTCGGTGTATGGGTCGGCCTATGGGTCGGCCTATGGGTCGGCCTATGGGTCGGTCTATGGGTGGGCCTATGGGTCGGCCTATGGGTCGGTGTATGGGTCGGCCTATGGGTCGGCCTATGGGTCGGCCTGTGGGTTGGCCTATGGTTCGGTGTATGGGTCGGTCTATGGGTCGGCCTATGGTTCGGCCTATGGGCCGGCCTATGGTTCGGCCTATGGGTCGGTCTATGGGTCGGTCTATGGGTCGGCCTATGGATCAACGTCGGTGTATGGGTCGGCCTATGGGTCGGCCTATGGGTCGGCCTATGGGTCGGCCTATGGGTCGGTCTATGGGTGGGCCTATGGGTCGGCCTATGGGTCGGCCTATGGGTCGGCCTATGGGTCGGCCTATGGGTCGGCCTATGGGTCGATCTATGGGTCGGCCAATGGATCGGCCTATGGGTCGGCTTATGGGCCGGCCTATGGGTCGGCCTATGGGTCGGCCTATGGGTCGGTCTATGGGTGGGCCTATGGGTCGGCCTGTGGGTCGGTGTATGGGTCGGCCTATGGGTCGGCCTATGGGTCGGTGTATGGGTCGATATATGGGTCGGCCTATGGGTCGGCCTATGGGTCGGTCTATGGGTCGGTCTATGGGTCGGCCTATGGGTCGGTCTATGGATGGGCCTATGAGTCGGCCTATGGGTCGGTGTATGGGTCGGCCTATGGGTCGGCCTATGGGTCGGCCTGTGGGTTGGCCTATGGTTCGGTGTATGGGTCGGTCTATGGGTCGGCCTATGGGTCGGCCTATGGGTCGGCCTATGGGTTGGCCTATGAGTCGGCCTATGGGTCGGTGTATGGGTCGGTCTATGGGTCGGCCTACGGGTCGGCCTATGGGTCGGCCTATGGGTCGGCCTATGGGTGGGTCTATGGGTCGGTGTATGGGTCGGTCTATGGTTCGGCCTATGGGTCGGTCTATGGGTCGGTCTATGGGTCGGCCTATGGGTCGGCCTATGGGTCGGCCTATGAGTCGGCCTATGGGTCGGTGTATGGGTCGGTGTATGGGTCGGCCTATGGGTCGGCCTATGGGTCGGCCTATGGGTCGGCCTATGGGTTGGCCTATGGGTCGGTGTATGGGTCGGTCTATGGGTCGGCCTATGGGTCGGCCTATGGGTCGGTCTATGGGTGGGCCTATGGGTCGGCCTATGGGTCGGCCTATGGGTCGGCCTATGGGTCGGTCTATGGGTGGGTCTATGGGTCGGCCTATGGGTCGGCCTATGGGTCGGTCTATGGGTCGGCCTATGGGTCGGCCTATGGGTCGGCCTAGGGGTCGGCCTAGGGGTCGGCCTATGGGTCGGCCTATGGGTCGGCCTATGGGTCGGTCTATGGGTCGGTGTATGGGTCGGCCTATGGGTGGGCCTATGGGTCGGCCTATGGGTCGGTCTATGGTTCGGTCTACGGGTCGGCGTTCGGGTCGGTCTATGGGTCGGCCTATGGGTCGGTGTATGGGTCGGCCTATGGGTCGGCCTATGGGTCGGCCTATGGGTCGGTCTATGGGTCGGCCTATGGATCGGCCTATGGGTCGGCCTATGGGTCGGTCAATGGGTCGGCCTATGGGTCGGTCAATGGGTCGGCCTATGGGTCGGCCTATGGGTCGGCCTATGGGTCGGCCTATGGGTCAGTGTATGGGTCGGTGTATGGGTCGGCCTATGGGTCGGTGTATGGGTCGGCCTGTGGGTTGGCCTATGGTTCGGTGTATGGTTCGGTGCATGGGTCGGCCTATGGGTCGGCCTATGGGTCGGCCTATGGGTCGGTGTATGGGTCGGCCTATGGGTGGGTCTATGGGTCGGTGTATGGGTCGGCCTATGGGTCGGCCTATGGGTCGGCCTATGGGTCGGCCTATGGGTCGGCCTATGGGTCGGCCTATGGGTCGGTCTATGGGTCGGTCAATGGGTCGGCCTATGGGTGGGTCTATGGGTCGGTGTATGGGTCGGCCTATGGGTGGGCCTATGGGTCGGCCTATGGGTTGGCCTATGGGTGGGCCTACGGGTCGGCGTTCGGGTCGGCCTATGGGTCGGCCTATGGGTCGATCTATGGGTCGGCATATGGATCGGCCTATGGGTCGGCCTATGGGTCGGCCTATGGGTCGGCCTATAGGTCGGCCTATGGGTCGGCCTATGGGTCGGCCTATGGGTCGGTCTATGGGTGGGCCTATGGGTCGGTGTATGGGTCGGTCTATGGGTCGGCCTATGGGTCGGCCTATGGGTCGGCCTATGGGTCGGTGTATGGGTCGATATATGGGTCGGCCTATGGGTCGGCCTATGGGTCGGTCTATGGGTCGGTCTATGGGTCGGCCTATGGGTCGGCCTATGGGTGGGCCTATGGGTCGGCCTATGGGTCGGCCTATGGGTCGGCCTATGGGTCGGTCTATGGGTGGGCCTATGGGTCGGCCTATGGGTCGGCCTATGGTTCGGCCTATGGGTCGGCCTATGGGTCGGCCTATGGGTCGGTGTATGGGTCGGTCTATGGGCCGGCCTATGGGTCGGTCTATGGGTGGGCCTATGGGTCGGCCTATGGGTCGGCCTATGGGTCGGCCTATGGGTCGGCCTATGGGTCGGCCTATGGGTCGGTCTATGGGTCGGCCTATGGGTCGGTCTATGGGTGGGCCTATGGGTCGGCCTATGGGTCGGCCTATGGGTCGGCCTATGGGTCGGCCTATGGGTCGATCTATGGGTCGGCCAATGGATCGGCCTATGGGTCGGCCTATGGGCCGGCCTATGGGTCGGCCTATGGGTCGGTCTATGGGTCGGCCTATGGGTCGGTCAATGGGTCGGCCTATGGGTCGGCCTATGGGTCGGTCTATGGGTCGGCCTATGGGTCGGTGTATGGGTCGGTGTATGGGTCGGCCTATGGGTCGGCCTATGGGTCGGCCTATGGGTCGGTGTATGGGTCGGCCTATGGGTCGGCCTATGGGTCGGCCTATGGGTCAGTGTATGGGTCGGTGTATGGGTCGGCCTATGGGTCGGAGTATGGGTCGGCCTGTGGGTTGGCCTATGGTTCGGTGTATGGTTCGGTGCATGGGTCGGCCTATGGGTCGGCCTATGGGTCGGCCTATGGGTCGGCCTATGGGTCGGCCTATGGGTCGATCTATGGGTCGGCCTATGGATCGGCCTATGGGTCGGCCTATGGGTCGATCTATGGGCCGGCCTATGGGTCGGTCTATGGGTGGGCCTATGGGTCGGCCTATGGGTCGGCCTATGGGTCGGCCTATGGGTCGGCCTATGGGTCGGCCTATGGGTCGGTCTATGGGTCGGCCTATGGGTCGGTCTATGGGTGGGCCTATGGGTCGGCCTATGGGTCGGCCTATGGGTCGGCCTATGGGTCGGCCTATGGGTCGGCCTATGGGTTGGCCTATGAGTCGGCCTATGGGTCGGTGTATGGGTCGGTCTATGGGTCGGCCTATGGGTCGGCCTATGGGTCGGCCTATGGGTCGGCCTATGGGTGGGTCTATGGGTCGGTGTATGGGTCGGTCTATGGTTCGGCCTATGGGTCGGTCTATGGGTCGGTCTATGGGTCGGCCTATGGGTCGGTCTATGGGTCGGTCTATGGGTCGGCCTATGGGTCGGCCTATGGGTCGGCCTATGAGTCGGCCTATGGGTCGGTGTATGGGTCGGTGTATGGGTCGGCCTATGGGTCGGCCTATGGGTCGGCCTATGGGTCGGTCTATGGGTCGGCCTATGGGTCGGTCTATGGGTGGGCCTATGAGTCGGCCTATGGGTCGGCCTATGGGTGGGCCTATGGGTCGGCCTATGGGCCGGCCTATGGTTCGGCCTATGGGTCGGTCTATGGGTCGGCCTATGGGTCGGCCTACAAATCGGCGTCGGTGTATGGGTCGGCCTATGGGTGGGTCTATGGGTCGGTGTATGGGTCGGCCTATGGGTGGGCCTATGGGTCGGCCTATGGGTCGGTCTATGGTTCGGTCTACGGGTCGGCGTTCGGGTCGGTCTATGGGTCGGTCTATGGGTCGGCCTATGGGTCGGCCTATGGGTCGGCCTATGAGTCGGCCTATGGGTCGGTGTATGGGTCGGTGTATGGGTCGGCCTATGGGTCGGCCTATGGGTCGGCCTATGGGTCGGTCTATGGGTGGGCCTATGGGTCGGCCTATGGGTCGGTGTATGGGTCGGCCTATGGGTCGGCCTATGGGTCGGCCTGTGGGTTGGCCTATGGTTCGGTGTATGGGTCGGTCTATGGGTCGGCCTATGGTTCGGCCTATGGGCCGGCCTATGGTTCGGCCTATGGGTCGGTCTATGGGTCGGTCTATGGGTCGGCCTATGGATCAACGTCGGTGTATGGGTCGGCCTATGGGTCGGCCTATGGGTCGGCCTATGGGTCGGCCTATGGGTCGGTCTATGGGTGGGCCTATGGGTCGGCCTATGGGTCGGCCTATGGGTCGGCCTATGGGTCGGCCTATGGGTCGGCCTATGGGTCGATCTATGGGTCGGCCAATGGATCGGCCTATGGGTCGGCTTATGGGCCGGCCTATGGGTCGGCCTATGGGTCGGCCTATGGGTCGGTCTATGGGTGGGCCTATGGGTCGGCCTGTGGGTCGGTGTATGGGTCGGCCTATGGGTCGGCCTATGGGTCGGTGTATGGGTCGATATATGGGTCGGCCTATGGGTCGGCCTATGGGTCGGTCTATGGGTCGGTCTATGGGTCGGCCTATGGGTCGGCCTATGGGTGGGCCTATGGGTCGGCCTATGGGTCGGCCTATGGGTCGGCCTATGGGTCGGCCTATGGTTCGGTGTATGGTTCGGTGCATGGGTCGGCCTATGGGTCGGCCTATGGGTCGGCCTATGGGTCGACCTATGGGTCGGCCTATGGGTCGATCTATGGGTCGGCCTATGGATCGGCCTATGGGTCGGCCTATGGGTCGATCTATGGGTCGGCCTATGGATCGGCCTATGGGTCGGCCTATGGGTCGGCCTATGGGTCGGCCTATAGGTCGGCCTATGGGTCGGTGTATGGGTCGGTCTATGGGTCAGCCTATGGGTCGGCCTATGGGTCGGCCTATGGGTCGGTGTATGGGTCGATATATGGGTCGGCCTATGGGTCGGCCTATGGGTCGGTCTATGGGTCGGTCTATGGGTCGGCCTATGGGTCGGCCTATGGGTGGGCCTATGGGTCGGCCTATGGGTCGGCCTATGGGTCGGCCTATGGATCGGTCTATGGGTGGGCCTATGGGTCGGCCTATGGGTCGGCCTATGGGTCGGCCTATGGGTCGGCCTATGGGTCGGCCTATGGGTCGGTGTATGGGTCGGCCTATGGGTGGGCCTATGGGTCGGCCTATGGGTCGGCCTATGGGTCGGCCTATGGGTCGGCCTATGGGTCGATCTATGGGTCGGCCAATGGATCGGCCTATGGGTCGGCCTATGGGCCGGCCTATGGGTCGGCCTATGGGTCGGTCTATGGGTCGGCCTATGGGTCGGTCAATGGGTCGGCCTATGGGTCGGCCTATGGGTCGGTCTATGGGTCGGCCTATGGGTCGGTGTATGGGTCGGTGTATGGGTCGGCCTATGGGTCGGCCTATGGGTCGGTGTATGGGTCGGCCTATGGGTCGGTCAATGGGTCGGCCTATGGGTCGGCCTATGGGTCGGCCTATGGGTCGGTCTATGGGTCGGCCTATGGGTCGGCCTATGGGTGGGTCTATGGGTCGGTGTATGGGTCGGCCTATGGGTGGGCCTATGGGTCGGCCTATGTGTCGGTGTATGGGTCGGTCTATGGGTCGGCCTATGGGTCGGCCTATGGGTCGGTCTATGGGTGGGCCTATGGGTCGGCCTATGGGTCGGCCTATGGGTCGGCCTATGGGTCGGTCTATGGGTCGGCCTATGGGTCGGCCTATGGGCCGGCCTATGGGTCGGCCTATGGGTCGGCCTATGAGTCGGCCTATGGGTCGGCCTATGGGTGGGCCTATGGGTCGGCCTATGGGCCGGCCTATGGTTCGGCCTATGGGTCGGTCTATGGGTCGGCCTATGGGTCGGCCTATGGATCGGCGTCGGTGTATGGGTCGGCCTATGGGTCGGTCTATAGGTCGGCCTATGGGTCGGCCTATGGGTCGGTCTATGGATGGGCCTATGAGTCGGCCTATGGGTCGGTGTATGGGTCGGCCTATGGGTCGGCCTATGGGTCGGCCTGTGGGTTGGCCTATGGTTCGGTGTATGGGTCGGTCTATGGGTCGGCCTATGGGTCGGCCTACGGGTCGGCCTATGGGTCGGCCTATGGGTCGGCCTATGGGTGGGTCTATGGGTCGGTGTATGGGTCGGTCTATGGTTCGGCCTATGGGTCGGTCTATGGGTCGGTCTATGGGTCGGCCTATGGGTCGGCCTATGGGTCGGCCTATGAGTCGGCCTATGGGTCGGTGTATGGGTCGGTGTATGGGTCGGCCTATGGGTCGGCCTATGGGTCGGCCTATGGGTCGGCCTATGGGTTGGCCTATGGGTCGGTGTATGGGTCGGTCTATGGGTCGGCCTATGGGTCGGCCTATGGGTCGGTCTATGGGTGGGCCTATGGGTCGGCCTATGGGTCGGCCTATGGGTCGGCCTATGGGTCGGCCTATGGGTCGGTGTATGGGTCGGCCTATGGGTGGGCCTATGGGTCGGCCTATGGGTCGGCCTATGGGTCGGCCTATGGGTCGGCCTATGGGTCGATCTATGGGTCGGCCAATGGATCGGCCTATGGGTCGGCCTATGGGCCGGCCTATGGGTCGGCCTATGGGTCGGTCTATGGGTCGGCCTATGGGTCGGTCAATGGGTCGGCCTATGGGTCGGCCTATGGGTCGGCCTATGGGTCGGTGTATGGGTCGGTGTATGGGTCGGCCTATGGGTCGGCCTATGGGTCGGTGTATGGGTCGGCCTATGGGTCGGTCAATGGGTCGGCCTATGGGTCGGCCTATGGGTCGGCCTATGGGTCGGTCTATGGGTCGGCCTATGGGTCGGCCTATGGGTCGGCCTATGGGTCGGCCTATGGGTTGGCCTATGAGTCGGCCTATGGGTCGGTGTATGGGTCGGTCTATGGGTCGGCCTACGGGTCGGCCTATGGGTCGGCCTATGGGTCGGCCTATGGGTGGGTCTATGGGTCGGTGTATGGGTCGGTCTATGGTTCGGCCTATGGGTCGGTCTATGGGTCGGTCTATGGGTCGGCCTATGGGTCGGCCTATGGGTCGGCCTATGAGTCGGCCTATGGGTCGGTGTATGGGTCGGTGTATGGGTCGGCCTATGGGTCGGCCTATGGGTCGGCCTATGGGTCGGCCTATGGGTTGGCCTATGGGTCGGTGTATGGGTCGGTCTATGGGTCGGCCTATGGGTCGGCCTATGGGTCGGTCTATGGGTGGGCCTATGGGTCGGCCTATGGGTCGGCCTATGGGTCGGCCTATGGGTCGGTCTATGGGTGGGTCTATGGGTCGGCCTATGGGTCGGCCTATGGGTCGGTCTATGGGTCGGCCTATGGGTCGGCCTATGGGTCGGCCTAGGGGTCGGCCTATGGGTCGGCCTATGGGTCGGCCTATGGGTCGGCCTATGGGTCGGTCTATGGGTCGGTGTATGGGTCGGCCTATGGGTGGGCCTATGGGTCGGCCTATGGGTCGGTCTATGGTTCGGTCTACGGGTCGGCGTTCGGGTCGGTCTATGGGTCGGCCTATGGGTCGGTGTATGGGTCGGCCTATGGGTCGGCCTATGGGTCGGCCTATGGGTCGGTCTATGGGTCGGCCTATGGATCGGCCTATGGGTCGGCCTATGGGTCGGTCAATGGGTCGGCCTATGGGTCGGTCAATGGGTCGGCCTATGGGTCGGCCTATGGGTCGGCCTATGGGTCGGCCTATGGGTCGGCCTATGGGTCAGTGTATGGGTCGGTGTATGGGTCGGCCTATGGGTCGGTGTATGGGTCGGCCTGTGGGTTGGCCTATGGTTCGGTGTATGGTTCGGTGCATGGGTCGGCCTATGGGTCGGCCTATGGGTCGGCCTATGGGTCGGTGTATGGGTCGGCCTATGGGTGGGTCTATGGGTCGGTGTATGGGTCGGCCTATGGGTCGGCCTATGGGTCGGCCTATGGGTCGGCCTATGGGTCGGCCTATGGGTCGGCCTATGGGTCGGTCTATGGGTCGGTCAATGGGTCGGCCTATGGGTGGGTCTATGGGTCGGTGTATGGGTCGGCCTATGGGTGGGCCTATGGGTCGGCCTATGGGTTGGCCTATGGGTGGGCCTACGGGTCGGCGTTCGGGTCGGCCTATGGGTCGGCCTATGGGTCGATCTATGGGTCGGCATATGGATCGGCCTATGGGTCGGCCTATGGGTCGGCCTATGGGTCGGCCTATAGGTCGGCCTATGGGTCGGCCTATGGGTCGGCCTATGGGTCGGTCTATGGGTGGGCCTATGGGTCGGTGTATGGGTCGGTCTATGGGTCGGCCTATGGGTCGGCCTATGGGTCGGCCTATGGGTCGGTGTATGGGTCGATATATGGGTCGGCCTATGGGTCGGCCTATGGGTCGGTCTATGGGTCGGTCTATGGGTCGGCCTATGGGTCGGCCTATGGGTGGGCCTATGGGTCGGCCTATGGGTCGGCCTATGGGTCGGCCTATGGGTCGGTCTATGGGTGGGCCTATGGGTCGGCCTATGGGTCGGCCTATGGTTCGGCCTATGGGTCGGCCTATGGGTCGGCCTATGGGTCGGTGTATGGGTCGGTCTATGGGCCGGCCTATGGGTCGGTCTATGGGTGGGCCTATGGGTCGGCCTATGGGTCGGCCTATGGGTCGGCCTATGGGTCGGCCTATGGGTCGGCCTATGGGTCGGTCTATGGGTCGGCCTATGGGTCGGTCTATGGGTGGGCCTATGGGTCGGCCTATGGGTCGGCCTATGGGTCGGCCTATGGGTCGGCCTATGGGTCGATCTATGGGTCGGCCAATGGATCGGCCTATGGGTCGGCCTATGGGCCGGCCTATGGGTCGGCCTATGGGTCGGTCTATGGGTCGGCCTATGGGTCGGTCAATGGGTCGGCCTATGGGTCGGCCTATGGGTCGGTCTATGGGTCGGCCTATGGGTCGGTGTATGGGTCGGTGTATGGGTCGGCCTATGGGTCGGCCTATGGGTCGGCCTATGGGTCGGTGTATGGGTCGGCCTATGGGTCGGCCTATGGGTCGGCCTATGGGTCGGCCTATGGGTCAGTGTATGGGTCGGTGTATGGGTCGGCCTATGGGTCGGAGTATGGGTCGGCCTGTGGGTTGGCCTATGGTTCGGTGTATGGTTCGGTGCATGGGTCGGCCTATGGGTCGGCCTATGGGTCGGCCTATGGGTCGGCCTATGGGTCGGCCTATGGGTCGATCTATGGGTCGGCCTATGGATCGGCCTATGGGTCGGCCTATGGGTCGATCTATGGGCCGGCCTATGGGTCGGTCTATGGGTGGGCCTATGGGTCGGCCTATGGGTCGGCCTATGGGTCGGTCTATGGGTGGGCCTATGGGTCGGCCTATGGGTCGGCCTATGGGTCGGCCTATGGGTCGGCCTATGGGTTGGCCTATGAGTCGGCCTATGGGTCGGTGTATGGGTCGGTCTATGGGTCGGCCTATGGGTCGGCCTATGGGTCGGCCTATGGGTCGGCCTATGGGTGGGTCTATGGGTCGGTGTATGGGTCGGTCTATGGTTCGGCCTATGGGTCGGTCTATGGGTCGGTCTATGGGTCGGCCTATGGGTCGGTCTATGGGTCGGTCTATGGGTCGGCCTATGGGTCGGCCTATGGGTCGGCCTATGAGTCGGCCTATGGGTCGGTGTATGGGTCGGTGTATGGGTCGGCCTATGGGTCGGCCTATGGGTCGGCCTATGGGTCGGTCTATGGGTCGGCCTATGGGTCGGTCTATGGGTGGGCCTATGAGTCGGCCTATGGGTCGGCCTATGGGTGGGCCTATGGGTCGGCCTATGGGCCGGCCTATGGTTCGGCCTATGGGTCGGTCTATGGGTCGGCCTATGGGTCGGCCTACAAATCGGCGTCGGTGTATGGGTCGGCCTATGGGTGGGTCTATGGGTCGGTGTATGGGTCGGCCTATGGGTGGGCCTATGGGTCGGCCTATGGGTCGGTCTATGGTTCGGTCTACGGGTCGGCGTTCGGGTCGGTCTATGGGTCGGTCTATGGGTCGGCCTATGGGTCGGCCTATGGGTCGGCCTATGAGTCGGCCTATGGGTCGGTGTATGGGTCGGTGTATGGGTCGGCCTATGGGTCGGCCTATGGGTCGGCCTATGGGTCGGTCTATGGGTGGGCCTATGGGTCGGCCTATGGGTCGGTGTATGGGTCGGCCTATGGGTCGGCCTATGGGTCGGCCTGTGGGTTGGCCTATGGTTCGGTGTATGGGTCGGTCTATGGGTCGGCCTATGGTTCGGCCTATGGGCCGGCCTATGGTTCGGCCTATGGGTCGGTCTATGGGTCGGTCTATGGGTCGGCCTATGGATCAACGTCGGTGTATGGGTCGGCCTATGGGTCGGCCTATGGGTCGGCCTATGGGTCGGCCTATGGGTCGGTCTATGGGTGGGCCTATGGGTCGGCCTATGGGTCGGCCTATGGGTCGGCCTATGGGTCGGCCTATGGGTCGGCCTATGGGTCGATCTATGGGTCGGCCAATGGATCGGCCTATGGGTCGGCTTATGGGCCGGCCTATGGGTCGGCCTATGGGTCGGCCTATGGGTCGGTCTATGGGTGGGCCTATGGGTCGGCCTGTGGGTCGGTGTATGGGTCGGCCTATGGGTCGGCCTATGGGTCGGTATATGGGTCGATATATGGGTCGGCCTATGGGTCGGCCTATGGGTCGGTCTATGGGTCGGTCTATGGGTCGGCCTATGGGTCGGCCTATGGTTGGGCCTATGGGTCGGCCTATGGGTCGGCCTATGGGTCGGCCTATGGGTCGGCCTATGGTTCGGTGTATGGTTCGGTGCATGGGTCGGCCTATGGGTCGGCCTATGGGTCGGCCTATGGGTCGGCCTATGGGTCGGCCTATGGGTCGATCTATGGGTCGGCCTATGGATCGGCCTATGGGTCGGCCTATGGGTCGATCTATGGGTCGGCCTATGGATCGGCCTATGGGTCGGCCTATGGGTCGGCCTATGGGTCGGCCTATAGGTCGGCCTATGGGTCGGTGTATGGGTCGGTCTATGGGTCAGCCTATGGGTCGGCCTATGGGTCGGCCTATGGGTCGGTGTATGGGTCGATATATGGGTCGGCCTATGGGTCGGCCTATGGGTCGGTCTATGGGTCGGCCTATGGGTCGGCCTATGGGTCGGCCTATGGGTGGGCCTATGGGTCGGCCTATGGGTCGGCCTATGGGTCGGCCTATGGATCGGTCTATGGGTGGGCCTATGGGTCGGCCTATGGGTCGGCCTATGGGTCGGCCTATGGGTCGGCCTATGGGTCGGCCTATGGGTCGGTGTATGGGTCGGCCTATGGGTGGGCCTATGGGTCGGCCTATGGGTCGGCCTATGGGTCGGCCTATGGGTCGGCCTATGGGTCGATCTATGGGTCGGCCAATGGATCGGCCTATGGGTCGGCCTATGGGCCGGCCTATGGGTCGGCCTATGGGTCGGTCTATGGGTCGGCCTATGGGTCGGTCAATGGGTCGGCCTATGGGTCGGCCTATGGGTCGGTCTATGGGTCGGCCTATGGGTCGGTGTATGGGTCGGTGTATGGGTCGGCCTATGGGTCGGCCTATGGGTCGGTGTATGGGTCGGCCTATGGGTCGGTCAATGGGTCGGCCTATGGGTCGGCCTATGGGTCGGCCTATGGGTCGGTCTATGGGTCGGCCTATGGGTCGGCCTATGGGTGGGTCTATGGGTCGGTGTATGGGTCGGCCTATGGGTGGGCCTATGGGTCGGCCTATGTGTCGGTGTATGGGTCGGTCTATGGGTCGGCCTATGGGTCGGCCTATGGGTCGGTCTATGGGTGGGCCTATGGGTCGGCCTATGGGTCGGCCTATGGGTCGGCCTATGGGTCGGTCTATGGGTCGGCCTATGGGTCGGCCTATGGGCCGGCCTATGGGTCGGCCTATGGGTCGGCCTATGAGTCGGCCTATGGGTCGGCCTATGGGTGGGCCTATGGGTCGGCCTATGGGCCGGCCTATGGTTCGGCCTATGGGTCGGTCTATGGGTCGGCCTATGGGTCGGCCTATGGATCGGCGTCGGTGTATGGGTCGGCCTATGGGTCGGTCTATAGGTCGGCCTATGGGTCGGCCTATGGGTCGGTCTATGGATGGGCCTATGAGTCGGCCTATGGGTCGGTGTATGGGTCGGCCTATGGGTCGGCCTATGGGTCGGCCTGTGGGTTGGCCTATGGTTCGGTGTATGGGTCGGTCTATGGGTCGGCCTATGGGTCGGCCTATGGGTCGGCCTATGGGTTGGCCTATGAGTCGGCCTATGGGTCGGTGTATGGGTCGGTCTATGGGTCGGCCTACGGGTCGGCCTATGGGTCGGCCTATGGGTCGGCCTATGGGTGGGTCTATGGGTCGGTGTATGGGTCGGTCTATGGTTCGGCCTATGGGTCGGTCTATGGGTCGGTCTATGGGTCGGCCTATGGGTCGGCCTATGGGTCGGCCTATGAGTCGGCCTATGGGTCGGTGTATGGGTCGGTGTATGGGTCGGCCTATGGGTCGGCCTATGGGTCGGCCTATGGGTCGGCCTATGGGTTGGCCTATGGGTCGGTGTATGGGTCGGTCTATGGGTCGGCCTATGGGTCGGCCTATGGGTCGGTCTATGGGTGGGCCTATGGGTCGGCCTATGGGTCGGCCTATGGGTCGGCCTATGGGTCGGCCTATGGGTCGGTGTATGGGTCGGCCTATGGGTGGGCCTATGGGTCGGCCTATGGGTCGGCCTATGGGTCGGCCTATGGGTCGGCCTATGGGTCGATCTATGGGTCGGCCAATGGATCGGCCTATGGGTCGGCCTATGGGCCGGCCTATGGGTCGGCCTATGGGTCGGTCTATGGGTCGGCCTATGGGTCGGTCAATGGGTCGGCCTATGGGTCGGCCTATGGGTCGGCCTATGGGTCGGTGTATGGGTCGGTGTATGGGTCGGCCTATGGGTCGGCCTATGGGTCGGTGTATGGGTCGGCCTATGGGTCGGTCAATGGGTCGGCCTATGGGTCGGCCTATGGGTCGGCCTATGGGTCGGTCTATGGGTCGGCCTATGGGTCGGCCTATGGGTCGGCCTATGGGTCGGCCTATGGGTCAGTGTATGGGTCGGTGTATGGGTCGGCCTATGGGTCGGTGTATGGGTCGGCCTGTGGGTTGGCCTATGGTTCGGTGTATGGTTCGGTGCATGGGTCGGCCTATGGGTCGGCCTATGGGTCGGCCTATGGGTCGGCCTATGGGTCGATCTATGGGTCGGCCTATGGATCGGCCTATGGTCGGCCTATGGGTCGATCTATGGGTCGGCCTATGGATAGGCCTATGGGTCGGCCTATGGGTCGGCCTATGGGTCGGCCTATGGGTCGGCCTATGGGTGGGCCTATGGGTCGGCCTATGGGTCGGTCAATGGGTCGGCCTATGGGTGGGTCTATGGGTCGGTGGATGGGTCGGCCTATGGGTGGGCCTATGGGTCGGCCTACGTGTCGGTGTATGGGTCGGTCTATGGTCGGCCTATGGGTCGGCCTATGGGTCGGTCTATGGGTGGGCCTATGGGTCGGCCTATGGGTGGGCCTATGGGTCGGCCTATGGGTCGGTCAATGGGTCGGCCTATGGGTGGGTCTATGGGTCGGTGTATGGGTCGGCCTATGGGTGGGCCTATGGGTCGGCCTACGTGTCGGTGTATGGGTCGGTCTATGGTCGGCCTATGGGTCGGCCTATGGGTCGGCCTATGGGTCGGCCTATGGGTCGGCCTATGGGTGGGCCTATGGGTCGGCCTATGGGTCGGTCAATGGGTCGGCCTATGGGTGGGTCTATGGGTCGGTGTATGGGTCGGCCTATGGGTGGGCCTATGGGTCGGCCTACGTGTCGGTGTATGGGTCGGTCTATGGTCGGCCTATGGGTCGGCCTATGGGTCGGTCTATGGGTGGGCCTATGGGTCGGCCTATGGGTCGGCCTATGGGTCGGCCTGTGGGTCGGTCTATGGGTCGGCCTATGGGTCGGCCTATGGGCCGGCCTATGGGTCGGCCTATGGGTCGGCCTATGGGTCGGCCTATGAGTCAGCCTATGGGTCGGCCTATGGGTGGGCCTATGGGTCGGCCTATGGGCCGGCCTATGGTTCGGCCTATGGGTCGGTCTATGGGTCGGCCTATGGGTCGGCCTATGGATCGACGTCGGTGTATGGGTCGGCCTATGGGTCGGTCTATGGGTCGGCCTATGGGTCGGCCTATGGGTCGGTCTATGGATGGGCCTATGAGTCGGCCTATGGGTCGGTGTATGGGTCGGCCTATGGGTCGGCCTATGGGTCGGCCTGTGGGTTGGCCTATGGTTCGGTGTATGGGTCGGTCTATGGGTCGGCCTATGGGTCGGCCTATAGGTCGGCCTATGGGTTGGCCTATGAGTCGGCCTATGGGTCGGTGTATGGGTCGGTCTATGGGTCGGCCTACGGGTCGGCCTATGGGTCGGCCTATGGGTCGGCCTATGGGTGGGTCTATGGGTCGGTGTATGGGTCGGTCTATGGTTCGGCCTATGGGTCGGTCTATGGGTCGGTCTATGGGTCGGCCTATGGGTCGGCCTATGGGTCGGCCTATGAGTCGGCCTATGGGTCGGTGTATGGGTCGGTGTATGGGTCGGCCTATGGGTCGGCCTATGGGTCGGCCTATGGGTCGGCCTATGGGTTGGCCTATGGGTCGGTGTATGGGTCGGTCTATGGGTCGGCCTATGGGTCGGCCTATGGGTCGGTCTATGGGTGGGCCTATGGGTCGGCCTATGGGTCGGCCTATGGGTCGGCCTATGGGTCGGTCTATGGGTGGGTCTATGGGTCGGCCTATGGGTCGGCCTATGGGTCGGTCTATGGGTCGGCCTATGGGTCGGCCTATGGGTCGGCCTATGGGTCGGCCTATGGGTCGGCCTATGGGTCGGCCTATGGGTCGGCCTATGGGTCGGTCTATGGGTCGGTCTATGGTTCGGTCTACGGGTCGGCGTTCGGGTCGGTCTATGGGTCGGCCTATGGGTCGGCCTATGGGTCGGCCTATGAGTCGGCCTATGGGTCGGTGTATGGGTCGGTGTATGGGTCGGCCTATGGGTCGGCCTATGGGTCGGCCTATGGGTCGGCCTATGGGTTGGCCTATGAGTCGGCCTATGGGTCGGTGTATGGGTCGGTCTATGGGTCGGCCTACGGGTCGGCCTATGGGTCGGCCTATGGGTCGGCCTATGGGTGGGTCTATGGGTCGGTGTATGGGTCGGTCTATGGTTCGGCCTATGGGTCGGTCTATGGGTCGGTCTATGGGTCGGCCTATGGGTCGGCCTATGGGTCGGCCTATGAGTCGGCCTATGGGTCGGTGTATGGGTCGGTGTATGGGTCGGCCTATGGGTCGGCCTATGGGTCGGCCTATGGGTCGGCCTATGGGTTGGCCTATGGGTCGGTGTATGGGTCGGTCTATGGGTCGGCCTATGGGTCGGCCTATGGGTCGGTCTATGGGTGGGCCTATGGGTCGGCCTATGGGTCGGCCTATGGGTCGGCCTATGGGTCGGTCTATGGGTGGGTCTATGGGTCGGCCTATGGGTCGGCCTATGGGTCGGTCTATGGGTCGGCCTATGGGTCGGCCTATGGGTCGGCCTAGGGGTCGGCCTATGGGTCGGCCTATGGGTCGGCCTATGGGTCGGCCTATGGGTCGGTCTATGGGTCGGTGTATGGGTCGGCCTATGGGTGGGCCTATGGGTCGGCCTATGGGTCGGTCTATGGTTCGGTCTACGGGTCGGCGTTCGGGTCGGTCTATGGGTCGGCCTATGGGTCGGCCTATGGGTCGGCCTATGGGTCGGCCTATGAGTCGGCCTATGGGTCGGTGTATGGGTCGGTGTATGGGTCGGCCTATGGGTCGGCCTATGGGTCGGCCTATGGGTCGGTCTATGGGTGGGCCTATGGGTCGGCCTATGGGTCGGTGTATGGGTCGGCCTATGGGTCGGCCTATGGGTCGGCCTGTGGGTTGGCCAATGGTTCGGTGTATGGGTCGGTCTATGGGTCGGCCTATGGGTCGGCCTATGGGCCGGCCTATGGTTCGGCCTATGGGTCGGTCTATGGGTCGGTCTATGGGTCGGCCTATGGATCGGCGTCGGTGTATGGGTCGGCCTATGGGTCGGCCTATGGGTCGGCCTATGGGTCGGCCTATGGGTCGGCCTATGGGTCGGTCTATGGGTCGGCCTATGGGTCGGTCTATGGGTGGGCCTATGGGTCGGCCTATGGGTCGGCCTATGGGTCGATCTATGGGTCGGCCTATGGGTCGATCTATGGGTCGGCCAATGGATCGGCCTATGGGTCGGCTTATGGGCCGGCCTATGGGTCGGTCTATGGGTCGGCCTATGAGTCGGTCAATGGGTCGGCCTATGGGTCGGCCTATGGGTCGGTCTATGGGTCGGCCTATGGGTCGGCCTATGGGTCGGCCTATGAGTCGGCCTATGGGTCGGTGTATGGGTCGGTGTATGGGTCGGCCTATGGGTCGGCCTATGGGTCGGCCTATGGGTCGGTCTATGGGTGGGCCTATGGGTCGGCCTATATGTCGGTGTATGGGTCGGCCTATGGGTCGGCCTATGGGTCGGTCTATGGATGGGCCTATGAGTCGGCCTATGGGTCGGTGTATGGGTCGGCCTATGGGTCGGCCTATGGGTCGGCCTGTGGGTTGGCCTATGGTTCGGTGTATGGGTCGGTCTATGGGTCGGCCTATGGGTCGGCCTATGGGTTGGCCTATGAGTCGGCCTATGGGTCGGTGTATGGGTCGGTCTATGGGTCGGCCTACGGGTCGGCCTATGGGTCGGCCTATGGGTCGGCCTATGGGTGGGTCTATGGGTCGGTGTATGGGTCGGTCTATGGTTCGGCCTATGGGTCGGTCTATGGGTCGGTCTATGGGTCGGCCTATGGGTCGGCCTATGGGTCGGCCTATGAGTCGGCCTATGGGTCGGTGTATGGGTCGGTGTATGGGTCGGCCTATGGGTCGGCCTATGGGTCGGCCTATGGGTCGGCCTATGGGTTGGCCTATGGGTCGGTGTATGGGTCGGTCTATGGGTCGGCCTATGGGTCGGCCTATGGGTCGGTCTATGGGTGGGCCTATGGGTCGGCCTATGGGTCGGCCTATGGGTCGGCCTATGGGTCGGCCTATGGGTGGGTCTATGGGTCGGCCTATGGGTCGGCCTATGGGTTGGTCTATGGGTCGGCCTATGGGTCGGCCTATGGGTCGGCCTATGAGTCGGCCTATGGGTCGGTGTATGGGTCGGTGTATGGGTCGGCCTATGGGTCGGCCTATGGGTCGGCCTATGGGTCGGTCTATGGGTGGGCCTATGGGTCGGCCTATGGGTCGGTGTATGGGTCGGCCTATGGGTCGGCCTATGGGTCGGTCTATGGATGGGCCTATGAGTCGGCCTATGGGTCGGTGTATGGGTCGGCCTATGGGTCGGCCTATGGGTCGGCCTGTGGGTTGGCCTATGGTTCGGTGTATGGGTCGGTCTATGGGTCGGCCTATGGGTCGGCCTATGGGTTGTCCTATGAGTCGGCCTATGGGTCGGTGTATGGGTCGGTCTATGGGTCGGCCTACGGGTCGGCCTATGGGTCGGCCTATGGGTCGGCCTATGGGTGGGTCTATGGGTCGGTGTATGGGTCGGTCTATGGTTCGGCCTATGGGTCGGTCTATGGGTCGGTCTATGGGTCGGCCTATGGGTCGGCCTATGGGTCGGCCTATGAGTCGGCCTATGGGTCGGTGTATGGGTCGGTGTATGGGTCGGCCTATGGGTCGGCCTATGGGTCGGCCTATGGGTCGGCCTATGGGTTGGCCTATGGGTCGGTGTATGGGTCGGTCTATGGGTCGGCCTATGGGTCGGCCTATGGGTCGGTCTATGGGTGGGCCTATGGGTCGGCCTATGGGTCGGCCTATGGGTCGGCCTATGGGTCGGTCTATGGGTGGGTCTATGGGTCGGCCTATGGGTCGGCCTATGGGTCGGTCTATGGGTCGGCCTATGGGTCGGCCTATGGGTCGGCCTATGGGTCGGCCTATGGGTCGGCCTATGGGTCGGCCTATGGGTCGGCCTATGGGTGGGCCTATGGGTCGGCCTATGGGTCGGTCTATGGTTCGGTCTACGGGTCGGCGTTCGGGTCGGTCTATGGGTCGGCCTATGGGTCGGCCTATGGGTCGGCCTATGGGTCGGCCTATGAGTCGGCCTATGGGTCGGTGTATGGGTCGGTGTATGGGTCGGCCTATGGGTCGGCCTATGGGTCGGCCTATGGGTCGGTCTATGGGTGGGCCTATGGGTCGGCCTATGGGTCGGTGTATGGGTCGGCCTATGGGTCGGCCTATGGGTCGGCCTGTGGGTTGGCCTATGGTTCGGTGTATGGGTCGGTCTATGGGTCGGCCTATGGGTCGGCCTATGGGCCGGCCTATGGTTCGGCCTATGGGTCGGTCTATGGGTCGGTCTATGGGTCGGCCTATGGATCGGCGTCGGTGTATGGGTCGGCCTATGGGTCGGCCTATGGGTCGGCCTATGGGTCGGCCTATGGGTCGGCCTATGGGTCGGTCTATGGGTCGGCCTATGGGTCGGTCTATGGGTGGGCCTATGGGTCGGCCTATGGGTCGGCCTATGGGTCGGCCTATGGGTCGGCCTATGGGTCGATCTATGGGTCGGCCAATGGATCGGCCTATGGGTCGGCTTATGGGCCGGCCTATGGGTCGGTCTATGGGTCGGCCTATGAGTCGGTCAATGGGTCGGCCTATGGGTCGGCCTATGGGTCGGTCTATGGGTCGGCCTATGGGTCGGTGTATGGGTCGGTGTATGGGTCGGCCTATGGGTCGGCCTATGGGTCGGTGTATGGGTCGGCCTATGGGTCGGTCAATGGGTCGGCCTATGGGTCGGCCTATGGGTCGGTCTATGGGTCGGTGTATGGGTCGGCCTATGGGTGGGCCTATGGGTCGGCCTATGGGTCGGTCTATGGTTCGGTCTACGGGTCGGCGTTCGGGTCGGTCTATGGGTCGGCCTATGGGTCGGCCTATGGGTCGGCCTATGGGTCGGCCTATGGGTCGATCTATGGGTCGGCCAATGGATCGGCCTATGGGTCGGCTTATGGGCCGGCCTATGGGTCGGCCTATGGGTCGATCTATGGGTCGGCCAATGGATCGGCCTATGGGTCGGCTTATGGGCCGGCCTATGGGTCGGTCTATGGGTCGGCCTATGAGTCGGTCAATGGGTCGGCCTATGGGTCGGCCTATGGGTCGGTCTATGGGTCGGCCTATGGGTCGGTGCATGGGTCGGCCTATGGGTCGGTCTATGGGTCGGCCTATGGGTCGGTGTATGGGTCGGTGTATGGGTCGGCCTATGGGTCGGCCTATGGGTCGGTGTATGGGTCGGCCTATGGGTCGGTCAATGGGTCGGCCTATGGGTCGGCCTATGGGTCGGCCTATGGGTCGGCCAATGGGTCAGTGTATGGGTCGGTGTATGGGTCGGTGTATGGGTCGGCCTATGGGTCGGTGTATGGGTCGGCCTATGGGTCGGTGTATGGGTCGGCCTGTGGGTTGGCCTATGGTTCGGTGTATGGTTCGGTGCATGGGTCGGCCTATGGGTCGGCCTATGGGTCGGCCTATGGGTCGGCCTATGGGTCGATCTATGGGTCGGCCTATGGGTCGGCTTATGGGCCGGCCTATGGGTCGGCCTATGGGTCGGTCTATGGGTCGGCCTATGAGTCGGTCAATGGGTAGGCCTATGAGTCGGTGTATGGGTCGGTGTATGGGTCGGTGTATGGGTCGGCCTATGGGTCGGCCTATGGGTCGGCCTATGGGTCGGTCTATGGGTGGGCCTATGGGTCGGCCTATGGGTCGGTGTATGGGTCGGCCTATGGGTCGGTCTATGGGTCGGCCTGTGGGTTGGCCTATGGGTCGGTGTATGGGTCGGTCTATGGGTCGGCCTATGGGTCGGCCTATGGGTCGGCCTATGGGTCGGCCTATGGGTTGGCCTATGGGTCGGCCTATGGGTCGGCCTATGGGTCGGCCTATGGGTCGGTCAATGGGTCGGTCTATGGGTCGGTCTATGGGTGGGTCTATGGGTCGGCCTAGGGGTCGGCCTAGGGGTCGGCCTAGGGGTCGGCCTATGGGTCGGTCTATGGGTCGGCCTATGGGTCGGCCTATGGGTCGGCCTAGGGGTCGGCCTTTGGGTCGGCCTATGGGTCGGTGTATGGGTCGGCCTATGGGTCGGCCTATGGGTCGGCCTAGGGGTCGGCCTATGGGTCGGTCTATGGGTCGGCCTATGGGTCGGCCTATGGGTCGGCCTATGGGTCGGTCAATGGGTCGGCCTATGGGTCGGCCTATGGGTCGGCCTATGGGTCGGTGTATGGGTCGGTGTATGGGTCGGCCTATGGGTCGGCCTATGGGTCGGTGTATGGGTCGGCCTATGGGTCGGTGTATGGGTCGGCCTGTGGGTTGGCCTATGGTTCGGTGTATGGTTCGGTGCATGGGTCGGCCTATGGGTCGGCCTATGGGTCGGCCTATGGGTCGGCCTATGGGTCGATCTATGGGTCGGCCTATGGATCGGCCTATGGGTCGGCCTATGGGTCGATCTATGGGTCGGCCTATGGGTCGGCCTATGGGTCGGCCTATGGGTCGGTCTATGGGTGGGCCTATGGGTCGGCCTATGGGTCGGTGTATGGGTCGGTCTATGGGTCGGCCTATGGGTCGGCCTATGGGCCGGCCTATGGTTCGGCCTATGGGTCGGTCTATGGGTCGGTCTATGGGTCGGTCTATGGGTGGGCCTATGGGTCGGCCTATGGGTCGGCCTATGGGTCGGCCTATGGGTCGGCCTATGGGTCGGTGTATGGGTCGGTGTATGGGTCGATCTATGGGTCGGCCTATGGATCGGCCTATGGGTCGGCCTATGGGTCGGCCTATGGGTCGGCCTATGGGTCGGTGTATGGGTCGGCCTATGGGTCGGTCAATGGGTCGGCCTATGGGTCGGCCTATGGGTCGGTCTATGGGTCGGTGTATGGGTCGGCCTATGGGTGGGCCTATGGGTCGGCCTATGGGTCGGTCTATGGTTCGGTCTACGGGTCGGCGTTCGGGTCGGTCTATGGGTCGGCCTATGGGTCGGCCTATGGGTCGGCCTATGGGTCGGCCTATGGGTCGATCTATGGGTCGGCCAATGGATCGGCCTATGGGTCGGCTTATGGGCCGGCCTATGGGTCGGCCTATGGGTCGATCTATGGGTCGGCCAATGGATCGGCCTATGGGTCGGCTTATGGGCCGGCCTATGGGTCGGTCTATGGGTCGGCCTATGAGTCGGTCAATGGGTCGGCCTATGGGTCGGCCTATGGGTCGGTCTATGGGTCGGCCTATGGGTCGGTGCATGGGTCGGCCTATGGGTCGGTCTATGGGTCGGCCTATGGGTCGGTGTATGGGTCGGTGTATGGGTCGGCCTATGGGTCGGCCTATGGGTCGGTGTATGGGTCGGCCTATGGGTCGGTCAATGGGTCGGCCTATGGGTCGGCCTATGGGTCGGCCTATGGGTCGGCCAATGGGTCAGTGTATGGGTCGGTGTATGGGTCGGTGTATGGGTCGGCCTATGGGTCGGTGTATGGGTCGGCCTGTGGGTTGGCCTATGGTTCGGTGTATGGTTCGGTGCATGGGTCGGCCTATGGGTCGGCCTATGGGTCGGCCTATGGGTCGGCCTATGGGTCGATCTATGGGTCGGCCTATGGGTCGGCTTATGGGCCGGCCTATGGGTCGGCCTATGGGTCGGTCTATGGGTCGGCCTATGAGTCGGTCAATGGGTAGGCCTATGAGTCGGTGTATGGGTCGGTGTATGGGTCGGTGTATGGGTCGGCCTATGGGTCGGCCTATGGGTCGGCCTATGGGTCGGTCTATGGGTGGGCCTATGGGTCGGCCTATGGGTCGGTGTATGGGTCGGCCTATGGGTCGGTCTATGGGTCGGCCTGTGGGTTGGCCTATGGGTCGGTGTATGGGTCGGTCTATGGGTCGGCCTATGGGTCGGCCTATGGGTCGGCCTATGGGTCGGCCTATGGGTTGGCCTATGGGTCGGCCTATGGGTCGGCCTATGGGTCGGCCTATGGGTCGGTCAATGGGTCGGTCTATGGGTCGGTCTATGGGTGGGTCTATGGGTCGGCCTAGGGGTCGGCCTAGGGGTCGGCCTAGGGGTCGGCCTATGGGTCGGTCTATGGGTCGGCCTATGGGTCGGCCTATGGGTCGGCCTAGGGGTCGGCCTTTGGGTCGGCCTATGGGTCGGTGTATGGGTCGGTCTATGGGTCGGCCTATGGGTCGGCCTAGGGGTCGGCCTATGGGTCGGTCTATGGGTCGGCCTATGGGTCGGCCTATGGGTCGGCCTATGGGTCGGTCAATGGGTCGGCCTATGGGTCGGCCTATGGGTCGGCCTATGGGTCGGTGTATGGGTCGGTGTATGGGTCGGCCTATGGGTCGGCCTATGGGTCGGTGTATGGGTCGGCCTATGGGTCGGTGTATGGGTCGGCCTGTGGGTTGGCCTATGGTTCGGTGTATGGTTCGGTGCATGGGTCGGCCTATGGGTCGGCCTATGGGTCGGCCTATGGGTCGGCCTATGGGTCGATCTATGGGTCGGCCTATGGATCGGCCTATGGGTCGGCCTATGGGTCGATCTATGGGTCGGCCTATGGGTCGGCCTATGGGTCGGCCTATGGGTCGGTCTATGGGTGGGCCTATGGGTCGGCCTATGGGTCGGTGTATGGGTCGGTCTATGGGTCGGCCTATGGGTCGGCCTATGGGCCGGCCTATGGTTCGGCCTATGGGTCGGTCTATGGGTCGGTCTATGGGTCGGTCTATGGGTGGGCCTATGGGTCGGCCTATGGGTCGGCCTATGGGTCGGCCTATGGGTCGGTGTATGGGTCGGTGTATGGGTCGATCTATGGGTCGGCCTATGGATCGGCCTATGGGTCGGCCTATGGGTCGATCTATGGGTCGGCCTATGGGTCGGCCTATGGGTCGGCCTATGGGTCGGTGTATGGGTCGGCCTATGGGTCGGTGTATGGGTCGGCCTGTGGGTTGGCCTATGGTTCGGTGTATGGTTCGGTGCATGGGTCGGCCTATGGGTCGGCCTATGGGTCGGCCTATGGGTCGGCCTATGGGTCGGCCTATGGGTCGGTCTATGGGTCGGCCTATGGGTCGGTCTATGGGTGGGCCTATGGGTCGGCCTATGGGTCGGCCTATGGGTCGGCCTATGGGTCGGCCTATGGGTCGGCCTATGGGTCGGCCTATGGGTCGATCTATGGGTCGGCCAATGGATCGGCCTATGGGTCGGCTTATGGGCCGGCCTATGGGTCGGCCTATGGGTCGGTCTATGGGTCGGCCTATGAGTCGGTCAATGGGTCGGCCTATGGGTCGGCCTATGGGTCGGTCTATGGGTCGGCCTATGGGTCGGTGTATGGGTCGGTGTATGGGTCGGCCTATGGGTCGGCCTATGGGTCGGTGTATGGGTCGGCCTATGGGTCGGTGTATGGGTCGGCCTGTGGGTTGGCCTATGGTTCGGTGTATGGTTCGGTGCATGGGTCGGCCTATGGGTCGGCCTATGGGTCGGCCTATGGGTCGCTCTATGGGTCGGCCTATGGATCGGCCTATGGGTCGGCCTATGGGTCGATCTATGGGTCGGCCTATGGATCGGCCTATGGGTCGGCCTATGGGTCGGCCTATGGGTCGGCCTATGGGTCGGCCTATGGGTGGGCCTATGGGTCGGCCTATGGGTCGGTCAATGGGTCGGCCTATGGGTGGGTCTATGGGTCGGTGTATGGGTCGGTCTATGAGTGGGCCTATGGGTCGGCCTATGTGTCGGTGTATGGGTCGGTCTATGGGTCGGCCTATGGGTCGGCCTATGGGTCGGTCTATGGGTGGGCCTATGGGTCGGCCTATGGGTCGGCCTATGGGTCGGCCTATGGGTCGGCCTATGGGTCGACCTATGGGCCGGCCTATGGGTCGGCCTATGGGTCGGCCTATGGGTCGGCCTATGAGTCGGCCTATGGGTCGGCCTATGGGTGGGCCTATGGGTCGGCCTATGGGCCGGCCTATGGTTCGGCCTATGGGTCGGTCTATGGGTCGGCCTATGGGTCGGCCTATGGATCGGCGTCGGTGTATGGGTCGGCCTATGGGTCGGTCTATGGGTCAGCCTATGGGTCGGTGTATGGGTCAGTGTATGGGTCGGTGTATGGGTCGGCCTATGGGTCGGTGTATGGGTCGGCCTGTGGGTTGGCCTATGGTTCGGTGTATGGTTCGGTGCATGGGTCGGCCTATGGGTCGGCCTATGGGTCGGCCTATGGGTCGGCCTATGGGTCGGTGTATGGGTCGGCCTATGGGTGGGTCTATGGGTCGGTGTATGGGTCGGCCTATGGGTCGGCCTATGGGTCGGCCTATGGGTCGGCCTATGGGTCGGTCTATGGGTCGGTCAATGGGTCGGCCTATGGGTGGGTCTATGGGTCGGTGTATGGGTCGGTCTTTGGGTGGGCCTATGGGTCGGCCTATGGGTTGGCCTATGGGTGGGCCTACGGGTCGGCGTTCGGGTCGGCCTATGGGTCGGCCTATGGGTCGATCTATGGGTCGGCCTATGGATCGGCCTATGGGTCGGTGTATGGGTCGGCCTATGGGTCGGTCTATGGGTCGGTCTATGGGTCGGCCTATGGGTGGGCCTATGGGTCGGCCTATGGGTCGGCCTATGGGTCGGCCTATGGGTCGGTCTATGGGTGGGCCTATGGGTCGGCCTATGGGTCGGCCTATGGGTCGGTCTATGGGTCGGCCTATGGGTCGGTCTATGGGTGGGCCTATGGGTCGGCCTATGAGTCGGCCTATGGGTCGGCCTATGGGTCGGCCTATGGGTCGGCCTATGGGTCGATCTATGGGTCGGCCAATGGATCGGCCTATGGGTCGGCCTATGGGCCGGCCTATGGGTCGGCCTATGGGTCGGTCTATGGGTCGGCCTATGGGTCGGTCAATGGGTCGGCCTATGGGTCGGCCTATGGGTCGGTCTATGGGTCGGCCTATGGGTCGGTGTATGGGTCGGTGTATGGGTCGGCCTATGGGTCGGCCTATGGGTCGGTGTATGGGTCGGCCTATGGGTCGGTGTATGGGTCGGCCTGTGGGTTGGCCTATGGTTCGGTGTATGGTTCGGTGCATGGGTCGGCCTATGGGTCGGCCTATGGGTCGGCCTATGGGTCGGCCTATGGGTCGATCTATGGGTCGGCCTATGGGTCGGTCTATGGGTCGGCCTATGGGTCGGTGTATGGGTCGGTGTATGGGTCGGCCTATGGGTCGGCCTATGGGTCGGTGTATGGGTCGGCCTATGGGTCGGTGTATGGGTCGGCCTGTGGGTTGGCCTATGGTTCGGTGTATGGTTCGGTGCATGGGTCGGCCTATGGGTCGGCCTATGGGTCGGCCTATGGGTCGGCCTATGGGTCGATCTATGGGTCGGCCTATGGATCGGCCTATGGGTCGGCCTATGGGTCGATCTATGGGTCGGCCTATGGATCGGCCTATGGGTCGGCCTATGGGTCGGCCTATGGGTCGGCCTATGGGTCGGCCTATGGGTGGGCCTATGGGTCGGCCTATGGGTCGGTCAATGGGTCGGCCTATGGGTGGGTCTATGGGTCGGTGTATGGGTCGGTCTATGAGTGGGCCTATGGGTCGGCCTATGTGTCGGTGTATGGGTCGGTCTATGGGTCGGCCTATGGGTCGGCCTATGGGTCGGTCTATGGGTGGGCCTATGGGTCGGCCTATGGGTCGGCCTATGGGTCGGCCTATGGGTCGACCTATGGGCCGGCCTATGGGTCGGCCTATGGGTCGGCCTATGGGTCGGCCTATGAGTCGGCCTATGGGTCGGCCTATGGGTGGGCCTATGGGTCGGCCTATGGGCCGGCCTATGGTTCGGCCTATGGGTCGGTCTATGGGTCGGCCTATGGGTCGGCCTATGGATCGGCGTCGGTGTATGGGTCGGCCTATGGGTCGGTCTATGGGTCAGCCTATGGGTCGGTGTATGGGTCAGTGTATGGGTCGGTGTATGGGTCGGCCTATGGGTCGGCCTATGGGTCGGTCTATGGGTCGGTGTATGGGTCGGCCTATGGGTGGGCCTATGGGTCGGCCTATGGGTCGGTCTATGGTTCGGTCTACGGGTCGGCGTTCGGGTCGGTCTATGGGTCGGTCTATGGGTCGGCCTATGGGTCGGTCTATGGGTCGGTGTATGGGTCGGCCTATGGGTGGGCCCATGGGTCGGCCTATGGGTCGGTCTATGGTTCGGTCTACGGGTCGGCGTTCGGGTCGGTCTATGGGTCGGTCTATGGGTCGGCCTATGGGTCGGCCTATGGGTCGGCTTATGGGTAGGCCTATGAGTCGGCCTATGGGTCGGTGTATGGGTCGGTGTATGGGTCGGCCTATGGGTCGGCCTATGGGTCGGCCTATGGGTCGGTCTATGGGTGGGCCTATGGGTCGGCCTATGGGTCGGTGTATGGGTCGGCCTATGGGTCGGTCTATGGGTCGGCCTGTGGGTTGGCCTATGGGTCGGTGTATGGGTCGGTCTATGGGTCGGCCTATGGGTCGGCCTATGGGTCGGCCTATGGGTCGGCCTATGGGTTGGCCTATGAGTCGGCCTATGGGTCGGTGTATGGGTCGGTGTATGGGTCGGCCTATGGGTCGGCCTATGGGTCGGCCTATGGGTCGGTCTATGGGTCGGCCTATGGGTCGGCCTATGGGTCGGCCTATGGGTCGGTCAATGGGTCGGTCTATGGGTCGGTCTATGGGTGGGTCTATGGGTCGGCCTAGGGGTCGGCCTAGGGGTCGGCCTAGGGGTCGGCCTATGGGTCGGTCTATGGGTCGGCCTATGGGTCGGCCTATGGGTCGGCCTAGGGGTCGGCCTATGGGTCGGCCTATGGGTCGGTGTATGGGTCGGCCTATGGGTCGGCCTATGGGTCGGCCTAGGGGTCGGCCTATGGGTCGGTCTATGGGTCGGCCTATGGGTCGGCCTATGGGTCGGCCTATGGGTCGGTCAATGGGTCGGCCTATGGGTCGGTCTATGGGTCGGCCTATGAGTCGGCCTATGGGTCGGTGTATGGGTCGGTGTATGGGTCGGCCTATGGGTCGGCCTATGGGTCGGCCTATGGGTCGGTCTATGGGTCGGTCTATGGGTGGGTCTATGGGTCGGCCTATGGGTCGGCCTATGGGTCGGTCTATGGGTCGGCCTATGGGTCGGCCTAGGGGTCGGCCTAGGGGTCGGCCTTTGGGTCGGCCTATGGGTCGGTGTATGGGTCGGCCTATGGGTCGGCCTAGGGGTCGGCCTAGGGGTCGGCCTATGGGTCGGTGTATGGGTCGGCCTATGGGTCGGCCTATGGGTCGGCCTATGGGTCGGTCAATGGGTCGGCCTATGGGTCGGTCTATGGGTCGGCCTATGGGTCGGTCTATGGGTCGGCCTATGGGTCGGTCTATGGGTCGGCCTATGGGTCGGCCTATGGGTGGGCCTATGGGTCGGTCTATGGGTCGGCCTATGGGTCGGTCTATGGGTCGGCCTATGGGTCGGTCTATGGGTGAGCCTATGGGTCGGCCTATGGGTCGGTCAATGGGTCGGCCTATGGGTGGGTCTATGGGTCGGTGTATGGGTCGGTGTATGGGTCGGCCTATGGGTCGGTCTATGGGTCGGTGTATGGGTCGGCCTATGGGTCGGCCTATGGGTCGGCCTATGGGTCGGCCTTTGGGTCGGCCTAGGGGTCGGCCTTTGGGTCGGCCTAGGGGTCGGCCTATGGGTCGGCCTATGGGTCGGCCTATGGGTCGGCCTATGGGTCGGCCTATGGGTCGGCCTATGGGTCGGCCTATGGGTCGGCCTATGGGTCGGCCTATGGGTCGGCCTATGGGTCGGCCTGTGGGTCGGCCTATGGGTCGGCCTATGGGTCGGCCTATGGGTCGGCCTATGGGTCGGCCTATGGGTCGGCCTGTGGGTCGGTCTATGAGTCCCACCACCACACAGACCGATGAACCAATTAAAGAGACCGCCCGTCCCTCCCCTCCCCGCACAGCCAGCCAGCCACAGCCTGCCCGCGCAGCCCCACATCCCCCCACCACACACGTACACCCACCCGCCCACCCACCCGCCCACCCACCTGGCAAATGTGAGGCAGGCACCTGGGTCCCGCCAGCACCCGGAACGCTCGCGGCAGTGGTTGCAACACCAGCCCCTCCTCCTCATCCACCGCGGGCTGCAGCGCCACCAGCCGCTGGAGCAGCGCCAGGGCCAACTCGGCGGCCGAGTAGGGGCTGAAGCGGCCGGGACCTGGGAAGGGCGAGGGGAAAGGGGGGAGGGGCGCGGTTGCGGGTGTGGACGTGGGTGTGGACGTGGATGCAGATGTAGATGGTCAGCCCCAAGATGAAAAGCCCCGCTCGCCCTTGAGGCCTCTTAAACCTCTTGATGGATCCAATTATCAAATAAATAAGATTTGAAAACCCAGGATCCGGATCCGGATATCCAGGGGGGCATGCGGCCCCACGGCCGCACTACCAGTACGGTACCGTACTCACCGCGCGCCATCGTCCAGCGCAGCTCCCGAATGGACCCCAGCGGCTCCGGTCGCTGCATGCCGGCCGCCCAGCACAGCGTCGCCATGTCGACCGACCCACGGGACACCAGCTGCCGGATCTCGTCCCGCGTGTACGGCCCTGCTCGTCCCGTCTCGTCCGGCTTGCGACCCAGCAACGGATCGGGGGAGCCCGACCCCGCGCCAGCGGCGGCGGCGGCGCCGGCGCCAGCGGCGGCGGCGGCTGTTGCCGCCGCCGGCGGCGCCGCCAGCACCTCCTCCCCCAGCAGATCGCCCGTCGCCGTCGGCGCCGCCGCCGCCGCCGCCTCCGGGGGCAGCACTCCCCGCGGATAGAAGTACCACTCCTTCGGCATGTCCTCGTGTCCCACTGACGTCAGCATAAGCCCCGACTGCGCCCCGGCCTGCTGCTGCCGCTGCACCGCCGCCGCCGCCGCCGCGGCGGCGCCCCAGCCGCCGGCGGCGGCGCCGGCGGCGCCGCCGCCGCCCTCCACCGCCGCCCCTCCCGTGTGCGCATACGCCACCACATCCGTCAGCAACTCCAAACCGCCCGCTTCCATGAAGGCGTAGCTGTTGGCGCGAACAGCCCGCGCGGCGGGGCCGGCGGCGAGGGCGGCGACGCCGCCGCCGCCAGCGGCGGCGCCGGCTGCCGTCAGGCAGCGCGGCGCCAGCAGCGCCGCCACCAGCTCCAGCAGCGAGTGCCGCAGCGGCCGGCGGGGGGTGCAGTCCAACACCCGGAGAAGATGCGGCAGGCCGTCGGCCGGGCCCACGACACCAGCGTGTGCGTGGTAGACGGCGGCCATAGCGCGGGCGAAGAGCTCCTGGTCCGCCGCCGGCGCGGCGGCGGCGGTGGCGGCGGCAGCTGCACTGGCGGTTTCGCCGCCGCTGGCGGCGGCGGCGCCGCCGGTGGCGGCGGTGGCGGCGGTGGCGGCGGGCGGGAGGTCTTGGGTGACGGGGTCGGCGGCGCAGAGGAAGGCTTGGTGGAGGGAGTTGAAGAGGTCGCGGGGCTGGGGGACTTTCTCCACGGCGGCTGTGCGGAGGCGGGCGGGCGGGGAGTTGGCGGCGGCGGTGGCGGTGGTGGCGGCGGTGGTGGCGGTGGTGGTAAGCTGGGCTGAGGCATTAGGACTTGGGTAACAACGGGACGCGAGGAACTGCCAGGACAAGCCGACACGTCTCTGCCTCAGCACCCCTTCGCCCTTCCCCAGCCCACATAACCCGCCACACACCCATCCAAACCCGAAACCCGAAACCCGAAACCCGAAACCCGAAACCCGAAACCCGAAACCCGAAGCCTAAACCCGAAACTTAATCCTAAACCTAAACCTAAACCCGAAACCCGAAACCTAAAACCCTAAACCCTAAAACCCTAAAACATCGTTTGCCCTTAAAACAATAAGTTACATGTGATGGATGCCTAAACAGGCTACACACCCGGCAAACATCTCACCCGTGTCCGCCCCCTCCAGCAGCAGCCGCACGTAGATGCCCCCCACCACCACATGCGGGGAGAGGCTGGGGTAGCAAACGGAGAACTCCTCGTAGTTCCAGCCCAGCTGAAGCCGCCCGCCACCGCCGCCGCCCAGCTGCTGGCGGCGAGCCCTGCGGCGGGGAGGGGGAGGGGATGACCCGTGGGTCGGTGGCGGGGAGGAGACCCTGGTGGGTTTGGGTTATTGTGATGCAGGTCGGAAGGCGAACCGCCCAACCCCTTTCAAGTCAGATGAACCCAGCCGATCCCGAACCGAACCGTCCCAAACCCCCGGGCCCCTCCCCAGCCTGGCCGCCCAGCCCAACCCCCACGCGGCCCGAGCCCCACCGGAGCCCCGCCTCTTCCCGCTCCAGCGCCTCCCGCAGCTCCTGCGCGCAAAATCAGATCCAGATCCAAGCCAGGATTTGAATTTTAAACCAGATCCAGGAACCAGTCCTACGTCAAGCTCCGGATTCAGAACCACGTCGAAGACGCCAGACGCCCGGGAGCCGCCACGTGGCTCTCAGCTGCTACTTGGGTTTTAATGAAGAGACCCGCGGCTCCGTCGTCCATACGCAAGGCAGCGCCCGGAGGTCAAGCCCGGCACAAACCGCGGAGATACCGCCCCCTGCCCCTCCCTAAACCCTTCCGGAGTCTGAAGCCCACAACAGCAACTTCACCACCGACCCACCGACCCACCGACCCACCGACCCACCCACCCACCTGGCGGCAGCCGGCGTGCCAGATAAGGCCCGCGTGGCAGTGATCCCGCGCCGCCGCGTCCCAGAATGCCTCCCAGTTGCACTTGAGGCCCCAAGAGGAGCTGCTGGCGGCGGGGACGGCGGCGGCGGCGGCGGCGGCAGCGGCGGCGGCGGCGCTGACGGCAGCCGACGCCGGCGCTGGCGCTGCACGGCTGGTCGAGGCCGGGTGAGGGGAGGATGGCAGGGTGGCGGTGGCGGCGGCGGAGGCGGAGGCGGGCGACAGGGCGACAGCGGGCCCTGCAGGACCCTGGCCGCCGGAGGAGGACGTGACGGCGGAGGCGGTGGCGGAAGCGGCGGCGCTGCCGTCGCTCGTGCTGTTGGCGGCATGAAGGGGCAGGGAGGGCGGCGGCTGAGCTGCCGTCTCGCCGGCGGCAGCGGACGGCGCTGCCGCTGCCGCTGCCGCTGCCGTCGGGTGCAGCGGCGCGGCCGCAGCGGCCTTGGCACCGCCGCTGTCTCCACCGCCGCCGCCGCCTCCGGCGCCTCTAGTTCGCGGCGCGTTCAGATACCTCACCAGCCCGGGCGGGAAGATCCTGCACAGAGCCGCCGGACGGAGGGACGGACGGGCGGGCGGGCGGGCAGGCGGGCGGGCGGGCGGGCGGGCGGGCGGGCGGGCGGACGGGCGGGCGGACGGACGGGCGGGCGGGCGGACGGGCGGGCGGACGGACGGACGGACACGGGCACAGCTCAAATCTCATACCAGCTTACCAGGGAGAATCTCTTACCATAACCCAGGACCCGCTTCACTCCCTCGCTGCGCAGGTTCACCCTCCCTCTACAGCTCTACTGGAAGGAAGATGCACTCGCCGCCATCCCGCCGCCCCCCCCCGGATGCCTCTCCCTCCCTCTCCCTCTCCACTCCCATCCACGGATGTGATCAGCGCCCCTGACCGCGCTCACCCACCACCAACACAAACACCAACACCAACAGGCTGCTACCGGCATACCCATAACCCCATATATATATATATAGAGAGAGAGAGAGAGAGAAAGAGAGAGAATAATAATAATAAGAAGAACGAACCTTCGGAGCAGCGCCAACGCCGGCGCGTACTCATCGCACCACGAAGCCACCAGAGCCCGACCCAGCTGCTGACGGCCTCCCTCGCCAGCCGCCGCCGCAGCGGCGCTGCCGCCGCCGCCGCCGCCGCCGCCGGCAGCCCCTCCCGCCGCCGACGACGTCGGCGGGAACAGCGCGGCGTGCAGATGGGTCAGTACGGCACCGTACCGCAGCGCCGCCTGGCGCATGGGCGCCGCGGCGACTGCGCCGCTCTCCGCCACTGCCCGCATCAGCAGTGCCGCGCCCTGGGTGACCCGTGGGGCTGGGTGGTGGCACAGCGCGAACAGCGGCGGCCCCAGCGCCGCGGCCTCCTGTGGACACCATCATCATCATCATCATCATCGTCATTGTCATTGTCATCATTATCGTCATTGTCATCATTATCATCATCGCAATCATCATCATCATCATAATCATAATCATCATCATCACTACCAGGGGGAGACATCAGGCGTATAAACAGTCCCAGGTAGGCGGAGGTATAGAGGAGATAGAGGAGGAGATTATACCGGTAGTAGTGCAAACCAGGCCCCCGTAGTCAACCCCCGTAGATAGTGACCAACAACCGCCTCTCCTAACGTTACGCCCCCCGTCATCCTCTCAGCTCTGCGGTACCGGTACCCGTACCTGCAGCAGAATGGCCAGAGGACGGTTGTCGGTTGACCGACAGCCCGGCTCAACCGCCACCGCGCCAACCGCCTCCAACGCGCATGCCACCAGCAGCGCACCCGCCGCACCGCCACCGCCGCCGCCGCCGCCGCCTCCAGGGGAGGTCAGCGCCGCCAGCCCCGGGGGCCGGCCGATGCCGCCGCTGGCGGCGGCGGCGGCGGCGGCTCCGCTGGCGCCGCCGTCGGCTCCGCCTCCTCCGGCTCCGCCTCCTCTCAGGGGCGCCAGAAGCGCGATGCATCGGGTGGTGACGATGGAGGGTCCAAAGCAGAGGGCCTTGGCGGAACGAGCCAGGGACAGGTCCTGTGGGGTGGGTGGATGGGTCAATGGGTGGGTGGGTGGGTGCGCAGACCAGGCGGCAAACCAGTTAAACCGAGGGCTTTTTTTGTAAATTTCGCACAGCACCACCGCCAACCGCGACTGGGCTGACTGGAATTGGGCTGACGGCAAAAAGGTGGGCGGCCCCAAATCAAATAAGGACACCTCCCAAACCTCAGTCCCCAGCATGGCAACGACCAACCGCCAACGGCCTTCCAATGACGGTTAACGGTTTACCGAACTTGCTCCCATGTACGACGCGCCCATGCCGTACACATGCCACACTGGTTGGTGCCGTACTACCTCCGGGTCGCAGCCCGACAGCGGGTCGTCCGGGTCCGCCAGCAGAGACGCCAGGGAGGGTACCGCGCGGAGACCGCTCCAGGGGGCTGTGTACGGCACCACCGCCGTACACCGAGGCGGGGGAAGGGGGAGAAGGGGGCGGGAAGGGGTCTTAACACGTCGTGGTCGTTCTCGTGGTCAAATGGGGGTCGTGCTCGGGGTCGCGGTTGGGGTCGCGGTTGGGGTCGCGGTTGGGGAAGCGGTTGGGGAAGCGGTTGGGGTCGCGGTTGGGGAAGCGGTTGGGGAAGCGACCTTTCCTTACCCCACATATCATCGCCTCCGACCCCTCCATCCCCATCCCCATCCCAACTCATCCACCCCCCAAAACACGCACATGCACACCAGCACACGCCTACCCGCGCCCACTCGCGCCGCCGCCGGCGCCCACAGCCGGGTGAGCAGCCGCGCCGCCTCCGCCGCCACTCCATCGTGGCCACATCCGTACGCCGCCACCACCCGCCCCACCGCCGAGGGCAGACCCAGAAAGGCCTCCGCCAGCGAGTGGCAGCTCACCAGGCGCTGGAGAGCCTGAAGGGGGTGGGGGTGATGGGGTGATGGGGGCGGGGTTGCGGATGGGAGGGAAGATGGGGGGCCGGGGTAAGAAAACCGATACCGCAGGGATGGGGGGGGGGGGTAATGGGGGTGATGGGGTCAGGGAGTGATAACAATCCCAATCGACGAGTGACCCAAGTACAAAGAAACCACCGCCCATCCCCACTCTTCTTTTTTAAACACCCATCGGAACCCTCCCCCCCACACTCACTCTCGCCATCACCCCCACCCCTCTACTAAACACACACCGACCTCCCCCCCCACGGGCCCCGGCCTATACGTGGATACCCCCCCCCCCACACACACAAACACACCCACACACCCTCCTCACCTGCAACGCCGCGATGCTCTGTTTGGCCTCATCTGCCCCCAGGTGGGCCACCGGCTGAGGACCCGGCACCAGATCCGGGTGCAGCAGCGCCAAAACACAGGACAGCGCCTGCTCGTCCAAGCGGGTGCCGCGCGACACGCCGGTGTACGGCACCGAGGCGTTGAAGTCGTACACGGCATCCAGCATGGACTCGGTGGCCTGGCGCCGGAGGTGAGGGGCGCACACAAAACACAAAACACAAAACACACACGCACACGTGCGCACGTCCGGGGTTGGGGTGGGAGTGGGGGTGGAGGGGCGTGAGCGGGGGCACGTTCTCAGGGGCAACAATCGACGGGCGGGGCGCGATATTCGGCGGAGGGGTGGGCGAGGGTAGTCTGTGAGTCCCAGCCCCTGTGAAGCTCCAGCCCGGCGCCCCCCCACCACCCCCGCCCCCCCTCTCTTCATCCCATTCAGCTTCCACCGGACCTCCTCCCCCCCCTTACACCATGCAGCTCCAGCCTCCTCCTTCCCCCCTCCTCCCAATCCCAAAACCCGATTCCAACCCCCATCTTCGAACCACCCGGCACCCGCACCCGCACCCGCCCCCCCCCCACCTCCTGCACCGCCGACGCCGTCCGCACGCTCTCCACCGCCGTCGAGGAACTCAGGTGGCCAGACAGTACGACACCCGTCTGAGGAGCAGCCGCCGCCGCCGCCGCCGCTGCCGCTGCGCCGTCGGCTTGCTGCTGCGCCTGCGCCCCCCCAACGCCCCTCACCTGCTGCTGTTGCTGCTGTTGTTGCTGCTGCTGTTGTTGTTGTTGGCTGGGTGACATGGGTGAAGCTAGGGCAGCCAGGGTGCTGGGGGTGGGGGAGGTGGAGAACTCAATGTCCGCTGAATAGAACATGCGGCCTGTGCGGGGTGTGTGTTTTGAGAGGGGGGGGAGGGGGTTGGTGGGGGTATCCACGTTGGGGGGGAGTCAGCGGATCGGATCGGATCGGATTGGATCGGATCAAATTGGAATCGGATCGGAACCGGATCGGATCAGGTCGGATCACGCACATTGGATCAGATGACAAAGGGCACAAAGAGGATTGTAAAAGAAAGAGGCCCAGAGGCAGCACAGGGAGGAAGAGGAGGGCAGTCGGTTAACAGTGCCGAAGTATTTTTGTGACCGTGCCGGCAGCGGGAGGGGAGCGGGAGGAAGGGGAAAGGGGAGGGCCGGTAGGGCCTTACGCAGGCATCGCGTGCGAGTCGGTCGACTTGGCAGGTCGCGGCCGCCCCAACCCCTCCAAGCTACCTCACTCCCCCACCCCCCATATATCCGACATTTGGATTGCCGCACTCCAGTAACACCCCTCTCTCCCCCCCCCACCCCCACCCCCACCCACCCCCCCACCCGAGCTAGACAGATGCGGCCAGGCCTCCCTCGCTCTCGCTGCCAGCTGCTCCACACACCACCGCTCCGTCTGAAGAGACATGGACCCACAGGCGGGGTGGGGTGGGGTGGGTTGGGATGGGGTGGGGGATATCCCCGGGATGGGATGGGATGGCATGTGTTGGGGCGGGGTGAAGTGAGGTGGGATGGGATGAGGTGAGGTGGGATGGGGGGTAAAGGAGCGCACGCAAGTGCCAGGGGACGGAGGTCAACAAAGGGCGACAGTTCGAATGTGCATATGATACGATGTGCGTGGGCTGGGCGGGGCGGGAGTGGGTCAAGGGAGGGACGCGGAGCCCGGCTGGAGGCAAGCGGGAAGCGGGAAGCAGGAAGAGGGCAGAAGATGGCGGAAGATTGGCGTAGGGAGGCGAACAGGGCCATCACGAATCCACAAATGCACACCACGCGCGCGCGCGCACCGACCCCCCCCCCCCCAATACACATACCCCACCCCGCCGCCCTGATCCACGCACGGACAGCACCGCCGCGGTACGGGTACGGCAAAGGTACGGCAAATCTCCTTACCTCTGGGTCGCGGGTGACGACGGCGCAGTGGCAGGCCAGGGGGGCCGCCGCAGATCCGATGATGGGGTCCCCGGGGGGGGAGTAACCGGGGAGCACGGGAACCGGCCGACCGGAGGCGCACTGGGGGGGAGGTGGGGAGAGAGGGCGAGAGAGGGGGCGGGGGGTGGGGCGGGGTGGGGCGGAGAGGGAAGCACATATCGAGAAGAGATGGAGCACGGCATGTGGTTGGTTGGTTGGTTGGTTTGTTGATTGGTTGGTTGGTTGGTTGGTTGGTTGGTTGGTTGGTTGACTTTGACCTTAACCCTTGCCTTGCCCTTGCCCCTGCATTGCGTTCGCCTCCCGGCTCCTTTCATTTATTCCTTCAAGTCCACTCCCTGCACATCTGTGTATCTTTACATCTGTGCATCTGTGCATCTGTGCATCTGTGCATCTGTACATCTGTGCATCTGTGCATCTGTGCATCTGTGCATCTGTGCATCTGTACAACTGTACAACTGTACAACTGTACAACTGTACAACTGGACTCCTCCCGCAAGCACGTGTCACGCGGTCCTGCACTGCACTGCACTGCCCTGCCCGGCCCGGCCTTGCGCTCACCCCACGGCTGCTTCTCCGATCATCCTGTTGCCGCCCCCCCTCCCCCCCTCCCCCTCCCCCCTTCCCCCCCTCCCCGTCTCCGCTGCGGTATCTTCTTTTACCCCCCCCCCCCGCACACACACCCCCCCACACCCCCGCACGTACCTGCGCCATGTCCAGCAGTGCCGCCAGCACTCCGTCCCTTGCCGCCCCCGCCATGTACAGCGAGGGGGCGGCTCCGTCGCACCACTCAACACCCACCAGACCGGGCTCCTCAGCGAAACGAAGCAGCGCTGACACGCTCCTGGGTGGGTGTGTGGGGGGGTTTCAGGGAGTGATATGCTCCTTTATAAAACAATGAGTCACTGCGGGGGGGGGATTGGGGTTATCCACGTATAGGCCGGAGTCCGATGGGGGGAGATTGGGGGGATTGGGGAGGGGGCATTAAGGGGATTAGAGGGGGAGGGCGGGTATCCGCGGATTTGGAGGGCTCGTGTGAGAGGGAGAAGGATGGATCCGGACCTCACACCCTCACACGCGCTGCTAGACCCCTGACCTACCACTCCCCCCCCCACAATCCTTCTGTTACGTTACCGTTCACGGGCTCCGGCCTATACGTGGATAACCCCCCAAAACACACACACACCACCACCCCCACCAGCCCCAACCCACCCCAGCGGCCGCCGCTCCTCCACGTCGTACGTCGTCGCATCGCGCTCCAACAGCCACGACCGCGTCACCGCCAGCCGGCGGGGCACCGTGTGCGCGCCGGGACTGTACGACAGCGCCGCCGCCGTCGCCGCCGCCTGCTGCGCCGCCGCCGCCAGTGCCGCCGGGTCCAGGTAGGCGGGCGGGCGGCAGCGGGCCTGCATACCCGGCTCCAGGAGGGCAGCCAGCGGAGGCTGCGCGTCGTACCTGCGTACACCCGTACAACCACACCGCACAGCGCCGCCGCCGTGCCGTACCGAGTGTCGCCGTACAACACAGACGCAGGGCGGCGGACAGGGCGTTTCCTCACAGGCGCACCGGCCCGGCTCCTCCATTCGGCCTCCAGGTCCCACCTACCCACCTCCTCCACCCCCACCTCCACTCGGCCCAGATCCCTCAGGTAGCCCCAGGTCAGACCCACCGCCCCACCGCCCCACCGCCCTACCCACCGCCCCACCGCCCCACCGCCCCACCGCCCTACCCACCGCCCCACCGCCCCACCGCCCCACCGCCCTACCTCCCCACCCACCGACCCACCGCCCCACCGACCCACCGCCCCACCCACCGCCCCACCGCCCCACCTGGGACACAGCCGGGCCACCTCCCACTCCGCCACCGGTGCCTCCCCAGCCGCTCCGAAGGCCTGTCGCTCGCCCCGCGCCACTGCCTCCAACAGCGCGGAGGGGCAGCAGCCGCTGGCGGTGTCGGCTGGGAGGGGGAGGGGGGGGGTGTATGTGCGTGTATGTGTGTATGTCTGTATGTGTATGGGGAGGGAGGCAGGGAGGGAGGCAGGGAGGGAGGCAGGGAGGGAGGCAGGGAGGGAGGCAGCGAGGGAGGAAGGAAAAGAGGGGCAGTTGTATACAAAGACGGAGGGGGTGGTGTATCAGTGCCATGCCGTTCTGTTCAAAAGCACCCACCTAAACCGACCACCTCTTCGGACCGTTGGAGCCTTCCACTTTGCCCAGCCCAAGCCAACCACCACCCCCGCAGCCGCCCAGCCACCCACCCACGATCTGCAGCCCCAGCCGCTTCTGCGCCGTGGCCGCCATGTGGCCCACCACCACCTCCCGCTGCCGACACGCCAACAGCCGGGGAGCCCGGCCGCTGCGACTGAACACCGCAAAGGGGCCCTCGGGGGTGGGAGCCAGGCCATAGGAGGAGGTGGAGGACATGACGCCGCCGGCAGCTCCGCCGCCGCCGCCGGGGCGACCCGTGGGTCCGTCCGTGGCCGGCAGCGGCTCCGGAACCAACGGCGCGAAGGCCACGGAGCTCATGAGGCAGTAGTCGAGGCGCCAGGTGGGGGTGCCTGACGACGGTCGGTCGGGGGGGGGGGTGGACGGGCACTGGGTGGCACTGGACTGGCTCAATTCGGCGGCGGTGTGATGTGGGGTACGGTAGGCGCGACACCGAAGGGCAGAGGGATCCGTATCCCGGTATCCGTACTTTTCTCGACGTCCTTACTCTCCAACCCTTCTTTTCCTGCCCTCCCCTCTAACCCTCCCTCCCAACTTCCCGCCCCCCACACACACAAATGCACACCCCCCTCCTCAGTCCTCAGTCCTCCCTCCTCACCCTCCATGTCCACCAGCTCCAGTCCGTAGCCGCAGACCCGGAGCGTGGTGGGCCGCCACTGACCCCCCGACCACTCGTAACCGGGGAAGTGGTCCGGGGAGCTGCACACACACACACACGTACCCGGCAGCAGCAGCAGTACCGGCACCAAGCTTGCTTTTACATCATCATTGACTCATTCGCAGCACAGCATCAACGGAGTCAGCAGCATCGGCATCAACAGCAGCAGCATTGGCAGCAGCAGACAGATACGGTAGACAGCAGGGCAAGCAGGGCGGTGTCGCGTCAAGGCGGATGGAAGGGACAGGGAGGGAGGGGAGGGGTTCCTCAAGACGCCCCATCCCGCGACTACGGCACCGCCACCGCATCAGCCCTACCCCACCCCACCCCACCCCGCACCCTCCCCCGGGGCGGACCTCCGGTCCCCCCCCCCGGCGGTCAGTGGTAGGCTTGGAGACATGGAGGCCACCCCACCCCCGCAAACAGTACAGCTACAGTCTACAGGTTCAGCTCTCCGGTGTGTGCCGTACGTGTGTGCCGTACATAAGGTCTCACCCGACCAGTCGTGGCGCCACCCCGCATCTGCCCCTCAGCTGGGCTGCAGCCACACAGTGGAACAGGTCCGTCAGCAGTCGGGAGCGGTGGCTGCAGCTGAACTTGAGCGGCTTGAACTTGCTCTGGGGGGGAGAGGAGGGAGGAGTAAGGCGCGAGGAGTAAGAACTACGAGGTAAGGAAGGAGAGCGGTTTCGCCCGTCCGTCCGTTCAAGTTGGGAGGCAGAAGGGTTTGGAGGGTTGGGTGTTTGGGTTAGGTGGTGGAGGCTAGGCAGGCAGGGGGACGGGAGGGAGGGGCGGGGGTGTGAAGGGAGGCAGGCAGGTAAGGGGGCTACCTAGGGTGAGGTAAGGGGGCTACCTAGGGTGAGGTACCCTCTGAGGTGAGGTCTCTCCCATTTGGGTGGGTTGTAAGGGTTTGGTGGGGGAAACGTCCAGCCCAGATGTGGGCTAGTTTCGAGAGGCCGGGGTCCGGCTGTACCGCCGGTGCGCCGTGCTGCTTGTTGGGGTTACTGCACTGTTACTTTAAACTAACGGCAGCACAGCTCCGGCAATTCGTGTGGAGGGGGGGCAGCATGAGGCAATGGGGTAGGCTGGTGTATGTGGGGATGGCGGCGTGTGGAAGGGGAGCTCGCGCCTAACCGCTGACCAGGGATGGGGTATTGCCGATAACGGAACGGGAGCTCGCACCTTCTTGTCCTGCCTGGCGTTAATTGTGAACTCGCCCTCCGCCTCGTTGCCAGTACCAACAGATACGCTCTCAATGTCAGAGTCACCCGAGAAAGCGTAGGTGTTAGTGATAGCCATCCCGCTTTCAGGGTTCTGTGTGACTATGGCGTCAGGTGTGATGCACATAATCCGGCGATACTTGCCGCGCCAGCTATGCTTGGTAACAACATAGCGGGCGAGGCAGTTCGCAGGCTTCTGGTGCGGCTTCTGGTGCCAGGAGAGCAGGTCCATTCTTCCGACGATCGGTCCTCCACGGGGCCCGTTCCGAACTCAAAGTGGTCGCGCTATGTCATTTAACATAACTCATCTGCTATATATGTATCGCTGGCGGTAGCTGGAAAGTAGGTAGCGCCGTTCGCTCGGCTTTGCGGGCGTTCCCAACAGTTCATTGTCACAACATTGCAATCGAGGTGTTAGATGCTGTGGTTGCTGTTGCATCGTCAACGAACTGTATGTTTACATGCATGGCCGTATGCGACGGTGTCGGTCCATGCACCAACCGTCTGGGACTGTTACCCGTAACTGCCGCCCTTCGCAGCGCCCGCCCCAATCCCCAAGCCTGGCATACAAAACACACGCGCAGCACACCCGGAATGAAATAATACACTGAGGACCTGCTCCTCAAAATCCCTGGCACTAGCCGCAACGTCCAATGACCCTAATCCAGAGACTTCACGCCTCCAGCTGCGCAACCTCCCGGCTCTGCAGGAGCTGCGGCTTCGCAATGATGGCATCAATGAGGCCGTACTCAATGGCCTCCTGCGGCGACATGAAGAAGTCGCGGTCGGTGTCCTTCGTGATGGTCTCCATGGACTGGCCAGAGAACTGAGCCTGCAGCCATATAAAAAAAGAGCGCGGTAGCATGGACGCACCGCTTCAGTAAAAATATGTCGGCCAACAAGTAAATCGCTTTTCCTGCACAGTACAACAAGTAAAATTCATCCAGTACGACCCGCACTTCCACTCTCCCGAAAACTGCCCGTCGTGTAGCCTCTCCCAGAAAACTCCCCTCCCCCATATCCACCACATTCCACGAAGTCCGTCTCACGCCGACGACGCCATCCCTTCGTAACGAAGCCCATACACCCCCACAGCGCGCCTCCGCATACCTCCTCCCCTCTCTTCGTCATCTTGCAACTCGCTCTAACCCCCCCCCCTCTGCTACCCGCAAGCACCCACCAGGTATCCGTTAAGCGTCAGCTTGTGGTGCAGGATCTCGTTGGCCTGGATCTCAATGTCGGTGGCCTGGCCCTGGGCGCCACCCAGCGGCTGATGGATCATGATGCGGCTGTTGGGCAGCGAGTAGCGCTTGCCCTGCTGGCCGGACGCCAGGATGAAGGCGCCCATGGAGGCGGCCATGCCGATGCAGCAGGTGCTCACATCGGGCCGGATGTGGCGCATCGTGTCGAACACGGCCATACCTGCAGGACGACATCGGAGGGGAGGTGGACAAGAGGAGGCGGTTCAGGGTATGAAAGACCCGAGGGGCAAGCGGATGAACTAATGGAGGGGGACACCTATATGAAAGACAAGAGGGGCAAGCTGACAGACTCACGAGAGGAAGGATCTGCAGTGCGATGCGTTTTTCGTATTGGTTGCAGCAACCAGACCCCTTCCGAGGGGGCGGGAGAATGGGGCGCCACTGTCTGATTCCCCATCATTTGGCGAAGGGGATTGTCGAATGCAGGGGCATGGGAAGGAAAGGACCTGGAGGGCAGGGTGTGCCTCCCTACAGGCGAGAGGGCGGGCGTTGCGGCCCAGCCCAACCCCAGCTGCCCGGCCCCAGGCACAAACTTGGAACCCGGGCTCCGTCGCGGGTGTGGACCACCACCACCACCACCACCCCAACGAGCGCGGTCAACACAAACGAGGGCGGGAACCACAAACCGCACACGCAAGTGCAAGGGCACAAACGTGGGGGGGCAGCCAACAATATACATTCAAGCTGGGCCCGGTTGAGGTTTGCTTTGCACGTTCAGGTAGGTCCTTCCCGCAGATGGCCGGCAGTCCCGTAGTGACTTTGGCTGGACTGGACCAAGGCAAGTCGCTAGTCGGTAGTAGCGGGCACTGTACACCGCCTGGCGCGTCTCGGAACCAATCACACTGTTCCCCTCCTGCACTGCCCACGTGCCCAAGGCCCCGGCCCCGCAACCTCCCAAAGGGAAGTCGACTCGGGAAATGCACACGTGCCAAGTTCCACGTTCCCCAGTCCCAGATGCCAACGCGATCGTCCACATTTCCCCGTTGCCACAAACTACTGACTTGACCCCGTTAAGCCGGCACATTAGAGGCGGCGCCCGTGCTCTATAAATCTCCCACGTCAACCTACGGTCTGCCTCGGCCCAAAGCACGCAGCTGCCCCCCTAATACCTAATCCTTTTCCCCACAGTCGATCAAAGCACCAACGAAGACCCATTTGGGCGCAATCCTCATGTGCCCTGTGGCCGCAACGCGGTCCTGCCTGCCCTGCCGACCGAGAAGCGTGCCCTGCCAACCCCACCGCACCGCATATCGGCCACATCATGCCTTGAGGAGGCTTCCCCTCCAGTCCCTGCCCTCGCCACTTGTCAGGTATGCGTAAGGTTACGGTCCACGTTTGGTAGGTACTGCTGGGTCCGTTCGCCAACCTCCGCCTCGGGTACTTCGCTGCTTGTCACCCCCTTCCATTGACAGTCTCCTACTGATATCACATGCCCAAATACCCCCCGGGCATCCACACCCCCGAGCATCCACAATCCCCATGCCCCCCATTTTCCCTTCGTTGCGGTATTTCCTTTCTTTTACCCCCTCTTTTCCTGAGCCATGCACGAACCGGGAACCAACCGCCCGTCCAAGCGCCCCTAGTGTCCCCCCGCCCCCTGCCTCCCGACGCGGCTGCCTCTCACGTCTCACCTGCCGTGACGGATCCACCGGGCGAGTTGACGTACATGGTGATGTCCCGCTTGGGGTCCACGCTGTCCAAGTACAGCAGCTGGGCCACCAGCAGGTTGGCCATGTCGTCATCCACAGCGCCGCCCAGACGGACGATGCGCTGCGGAGGAAGAGGGAGAGGCAGGCGGGCGGGCGGGGCGGAGGGAAAGAGTGGAACACATTTGGCAATGCACATACACATACGCACGCGCGCAGTGGAACTGTAGGTGAGGTAGTGCCGCAGCGCAGAGCTCGGTCAGGGTGCGCGCTTTAAATGGCACTGATTTGGTGCGCGCATCTTTGCGTGTGTGTGAGAGAGAGGGCAAGGGGGGCTCAAATTCACATATAGACGAGGGTCCCAGGGTGTGGGAGGCAAGTGAGCCCATGCCTCGTACACAACGCAACCCGACGGTCTGAATGGTGTCGTCTCGAGAGATTAGGGTTCCCGCGATGCAGGGCAGGAGGTCGCGAGGGAGGAGGTGCGTGTGCGTTGTCGTGTGGTTGGGTTAGGGGCAGACCTTACCTGCTGGAACAGCTGCGACACGACGCCCTGGAAGCGCTCGATGACCAGGGGGTTCGGCGGAGGCGGCCCCTGGCAGATCACCGGCGGGTGCGGGTTGCGCGACGAAACCGCAAGCCTGCGGTGCACAGGTGTGAGATGGAGCGCCATTCCCACCCTCAAAGTCCGGATGCCACATTGCCACAGGAGGAGAAAGCGGATAATAACTAAGTTTAAGGCGAGCGTAAACGTTAGCTACCGGCGTGTCCAGACGCCACCCGACCAAGACGTGGTGCATCCTGCCGTCGGTTCTGCCCACGCACAAGATCAGCTCTTGCCAAGCGCAGATCATCGAAACCGTCCACGAGGCTATGGTGACTTACTTGACCTCCGAGGATGGCGTCCAGAGCTGCGCCCGGGGCACAGTCGCCCGCCGGCTGCGAGTAGCACGCGCCGAAGCGGCCCCCGAGCATTTGCTTTGGAACACCAGTTGGGACATTGTGGCACACTGACTATCAAGGGCTGGCAGCGAACGCAAGGAAATGAAGTCGATGCTTCCCAACAAGCCCAAGTGCCCAAACACGAGACCGAACCTATGTGTTGCGGCCGCTGACGACGAAACAGACACTTGTGAGCCCGCGAGGTGCCTGACTTGAATGGATTGCGGTGGTTGCCCGCAATGAAAATCCGTACAAACCGCGATTCAGACTCCCCTAGCTGGAATACTGTGCATGAGCTTGATCATGCTGTAAAGGCACCATAACTGTAGAAAGGTTATTTGACAGCTGAGTACACGTTCCCTATTCAGTGCAAGGCTATTCCCAGGCGAAGTTGCTGTGCCTCGGTTTGCGTCAATTGTTTCCGACATATTATTCTGTTAGCCACTGAAACATCAATCAGCTTGACAGTTCAACCGTAGTTGCAGCTTTCGAGCTGACGGCTGCAGCCTGAACCATGGAGAAGCACCACTTGCTTCGCCGTGACCCTAACTGGCACCCGAACGGATGTAACCTGTGTGGTCAGGTGCGTAGAACAAGTCCTCGTTACATTGCGCAGGCACCAGACCAACATCTCAACTCCGTTGCCGTCCCGCGCAGCTCGGGCACCAAGCGGCAAACTGCCCAAATGGCACCATCAATTGGCGGCAAATCTATGGTGATGAGGCTTTCATCCTGCGGCAGCCCATCTACTACTCCGATATCCAGGAGCGTATACAGTTGAAGGAGGACGGGATGAAGGACCTGGAGGCAAGAGCGCAGGCGTACGCCAAGGTAGGACTGGGCCTGTGTCGGCCGGGTGCTTCACGGTGCAGTGGGGGCCTTCCTGCGCGCGAAACGGGGCGATGCAGGGGACGAGGCGGTTACGGGGCTGTTGGCCAGCACACCGCGTGCGACCTTCCCTCGTTGAGACCCCTGCTAGCCGCAAGGCACCAGCAACCCAATCGTCCCCGGGGCAGCCTGATTTGGTTGCTGTAGCACAAGGCTACACCGGGGTGGCTGCTGCGCGCTGGGCTGGGAACAGCGCACGCACGGCTTATCACCCCCGCGTGCCGCCGCAGGCCAAGGCGGAGGAGCTGGGGCTCAACTGGGGTGAGATCGTGGCCAGGGCAGAGGAGCTGCGTAACAAGGACCCCTCGGAGGTCATCCCCAAAGCAGCACCACCGGCAGGTGAGGTGCGGCGCCGCCCAACAGTCGGGGGGTGTCGGGAAAGCCGACGCGCCAGCGTGCGGGGCACAGGGCAGGGCAGGGCGCGTGGGGCCTGGCAGAGAGCAAGGGAAGGGGGGGCTAGAGCACTTGCTGGAGAGGAGTTCACTGCTGGCCACGCGATCAGCTCCAGCTCATGGCGGCCTGGCATTGCACACCCGGCGCCGCCTCTTGTGACAACCCTCCCCTCCCCTCCCCCGCCTGTACGTGTACGTGTGTCTGTATCCACGCAGGCGGCGAGGACGCGCTGCCGCCCGGCTGGGCGGTGGCCACGGACCCCAACGGCCGGCAGTACTTTTGGCATAAAAAGACGCAAAAGGTGCAGTGGGACCGGCCCACGGACGACACGCCCATCAACTGAGGGCGACGAGGGGCGGGGCGGGGCAGGGGAGCGGCATGGCGACACGGACAACGAGGGAGCGAGGAAGGAGGCTGCGACCTGCCGTGCTCACCCCGCGGAGGGGGCGCCGTGCCGCGACTGGCCAGCTTCGGGAGCCCTGGAGGGGCTTGGGAATGGGTCCGGGGGCGGCGGGAAGAAGCACCGCCTCCTGGTCCACCGGGGCGTGAGATGCTGCAACACAGGCGGTTTCGCAGTCTTTGCGCTGAGACGGGAAGGGAAGGGAAGGGAAACTGGAGGGGCGGGCTCACCTGAGGGCTCCGGGCTACGCTTGGCTGCGCGAGCGAGGGTGCGCCGTGCGCCCGTCGGGACGTTCGCACACGTCTGGGCAGGGCGCGCGAGCGCAGCGCAGCGCACATGATTCAGTGCCAATGCAACCTCGCTGTTTGCCGGATGTCGCCAGCGGGCAGCGTCACGGTGGGTGAAGACTTGGCAAGCGGGGCCACGGTGGGTGGACGCCGACGTGCCGGGTCGTTGGCAGACGTAGCCGTGTGGGCCTGCATGGACCCGCGTGATGACGCAGCCTACGCCGTTTGTGCGCGTGGACCAGTGGGCTGGGGGCTGTTTAGAGTACGGGCAACATGGCGTCGAAATCCACACCACCTGGCACCTGACGGACGGTTGTGAGCGCCCCGGGTGACGCCGAGTCACGAGAATTGTGGCTTTTATGGCAGGTATCAGCCACGTCACCACGTGGATTCTTTTGATCCGGGCGTGTTGGCCGCCCCCAGCGATCTGCCGCCTCCGCACACGTGCGGGCATTGGGATCTTGGCCTGCTTCCGGTCTGCCGGTGTGAATGTGGTCGGGCGTGGCAGCAGCAGCGGCGGCGGCGGCAACTGACGTGGCTGGACATTTACGGAGCTGGTTGACGCAGCTAGCTCTTACGGCAGTTGGAGACGGGCTATGGCCGCAGCGACCGAATCGGTCGGGCTGCTGCTGCTGCTGCTGCGGGCCTGGACCTGGGATTGATGGCGGGGTTTGCGTACGTGGATGGAGGCTGGGGAGCACAACTTGCAGGAACGTGGATGACGGCTGGGGGGACCAACTCCAGAAAGGTTATTTTCGTGTATGAGGGCCGGGGACACTGTTGATGGTTGGGGATTTGCCTTGCTCGCGGGCAGGCCCGCGTTGTGGCCCAGGTTTGCAACCTTCGTAGGCCAACAGCTGGACAGACGCGTCATAATGCCTTTATTACACAAATACAGGCTGAGCAAAGGGCCAGCGGTCGAACAGAAAGGTGCGGAGGCAGGCGGCATACCTGGAGGTCTGCAGGCGGCGCCGCTGAGGCGCCTCGCAGGGGCACGCCTGGTGAAGGTGTTCCACCAGCTGCGCTGCCGGCGTTCCCCTGCCCTCCGGCGCCCATGAGGGGTATGGGCGTGTCGAGGGATTACGAACAACAACTCACCGTTAACTGAAGTACAGCTCGTTTAGGCATGAGGCATTACATGTGTACGAGCCAAAATGGCTGGTAACATGCGTCCCCCCACAACGGTTATCCGTCAACCATACGGCTTATGTTGTCTTAAAGAGCTCGTCTAGGGCTGGTTGGCCGTGCAAACCGATACCTTCATTTTATACAGAGGACACAGTTCCCATGCAGGGAATAGCGTGTGATAATTGAAGCAAATTACGCTTGCGACACTAGAAGAACGTGGATGGCGCAGACGGAACTTCGCCTATTACAAATACTTAAGGTATAGCCTCTACACACGTAGTAATTTTGGTAACGAACGGACTAGCTTACGTTGGTCAACGCTGGTCGGCGCCTAGCCGTAGAAACTTCTGTTGGCGCTTGAAAGAACGAGATGCCGAAGCGCACTACTCTTACGTTTACAAGCGAGGACGGCCCTCGCGTTGACTCAGCCAGGCTATTTGTATACCACTGCAAGTACTCTGGGCGTCACGCTTTCACGATAGGTGCGCTCCGAATGAGACCGTCCTAGTACGAATGCGTTGCCTCAGCCCTCCGCACTGTGGAACACACGCAGATGCGGACCTTAAGAAGATGCCCCGACGGCGGACGGACGGGGCTTACGTCATTGACACGGACGAACACACGGTGAAGCTGTACACAACAGACGGGGGCGTCAAGTTCATCAAGCGGTGAGCCACTGTGGCGCCGTCAAGGCGCCCTCACAGCTCGCGGGGCCCCGCACACCGTACCCAGGCTGTGCACACCTGGCAACAGCAGTCAGGGGAGGGGTGGGCGTGCCGAAACGATTGGGCCCAGACCGACCCGTGCAGCCGCCGGCGCTCCCCTCCACTTATTATTAGGCACACGTGTTTACCGTTTACCGGCTCACCGGCCCAATCCGCGGCTCTCACCCAAACGACGCCCCCTCCACCACCCCCTCACAGTCAGAGTGGCAGTGTTGAGAAGCAGTACCGACTGAACCTGGGCCAGCTGCCCATCGCCTACAAGAGCGACCTCAACTCCAACCTGCTCTACATAATGGACGGAGCCGTCACCACCTACAGCAACCAGAACGCGCGCAGGGCGGTGAGTTGGGTGAAGGGGGGCTGTGGGGGGAGTGTTGCTGCCGTTTAGTCCATTCCATCTGTCGATCAAGAGGGGAGCGGACCAACGGGACGTGGGGTGAGGTTCTCGGTAGCTCCGACCTATCCGTGGATACACCCGCCCCCTCCCCCGCCTGTAACACGTTCTTTCCGGAACCCTTCCGCCGCCGCCCGCCCCTTTCTGCTGTCAGGGCCGGCTGCTGGTGCCGCCCTGCATCAGCCGCTCCGAGCGCAGTGGTCTGGTGGAGATGCGGGTGGAGCTGGAGGACCGGTCGCACCGCTGCATGCTGTCGCGCGTGACGGCGGATGTGGTGCGAGTGCACGTGACGGGGCTCATGGCCAACGACGCGGTGCACGAGGAGCTGTTCGACCTGTTTGCAAAGGCGAGTGCGGTAGCGAGGGCGTGTGTGCGTGCGTGCATGTGTGTGTGTGTTTTGGGGGGGAGGCCGGATGGGCAAAAAAGGGCGCGGTTGGGAAGAAAAAGCGCGGTGGGTTAAAGAGGGCGCGGTGGGGAAAAGAGGGCGCGGATTGGCTTGTTTTTGCGGGGTATGGTGCCGTGGAACGAGGCATGGGGCGTGGCGCGGGCGGAAGTGATTGCGGCTGGCAGGGTGGGTTGGTATTAGCCGGTCTGCAGCTCGCGTTGGGTGATGGGGGGTGGGCGGTGGCGCCACCTCGCCCGCCTTGTCTGCGCCGCGGTCGCTTCGGCCCCGAGGCTGCCGGCCGAGGTTGAGAGGGACACACGCGCACGCGCACGCCCCGTCTGCCACACACACACACACGCTCTGCCGCTGTGCCGCTGTGCAGGTCCTCAACGTGCGGTTGTCTCAGCTGGACATCCGGAGGGCCAAGAGCAGCCGCAACCGCATCATGACGGTGGAGTCGCTCACGCCGGAGCAGGTGCGGCTCGGGCGCGGCTGCCCTGACTTGTGCGCGGCCCTGAATGAATCAGGCGCTGGCGAGCTTTGGTGGGGCGTGGGGTGTATGCTGTGGGGCCTGGGGTGTCCTGAGCCCAGCAAGCAGCAACCCCTCCACGTCGCTTGGGCGATACCGGTAGATGGGGCAGGGCTGCACGAGGCGCGAATTGCGGCTTGACGCGGTTCCTGCCCAGTGACCCATGGGTCGTTGACGTGCTCATCGCCGCCTGCGTATCGCCGCCTGCCGCAGATCTTTGAGCGCCTGCGGGAGGCCCTCAAAAAGCAGTCCATGGAGCGCGCAGAGAAGCGGCAGCGGCGCCACATGTAGCTCGGCGCGGCACGGTAGACGTGCTACCGGTCGGTGCCTTATGGGGGGAGGGGAGGATGGTGAGCGGCTCATCGTCCGTCTGTCTGAGGAGGGTGTTGACGCGGCCGGCCAGGTGTCGGGTCACAGGCGCCACTGCGTGTGTCTGGGGGAGTCTGTCAGGCCGGGCTTTACAGGCTGTGCGTCGGTAGGCGGCGAGATGTTTTGGCTAGCGCTGTGGGCCCTTGTGCTACGTCTTCGCTGTTACACCTGGTTCGACCTTGTTGCCAGTTTGCCCGACGCGTTCGTGTTGCCCAAATGTACCAGCAGATTTGGGATTCATGGGCAGTAAATGTGCGGCTTAAACCCTACAGTCTGCGTTAGCCCGATTGAGGGTGGAGTGCCGCTTGCAGATTTGGGGTTGTACAACAAGGACGTTACATTCCAGGGTGTTGATACACTGGATTGCGGTGTTCGGGCGGTGACCTCGCTGGTGTTTTCAGTTGGTTCGTGCCCACCTATGAAGTCGTATGGGCTACGTATTTGTAACGGGCTTGACTTTTCGTGTACATAGCCGTCGAACACCAACGTGCTTGGGGCATGGTTGCACTGGGTGACGGAGCGCATATCTGAGAGCAATGCCACACCACTCCGCTGTTTGGCCGCTGCCGATTTTAGACCGCCAGTTGTACCAGGAGAATTTTTGAGAAACTCGCCATTACAGCCAGAGGTGGGAATTGAATTCCGGCCTGGTCTGCCGTCCACGGGAGCCTTGCAGCGGCTGTTCGGTAACAGCACGCGCCATCTCAAGTCCTCTCCAGTAAGAATACACCGCGTATATGCCGCTTGCGCGGCGATAGCTGCCTAACCTGCCGTACCAACCACAATTCAACCGCTTAATGCCCGATGGTCAAGTTAAAAGATCTGATAAGAGATCGTGAAGTCAAGAGCGCCCTTCCCTCAGTCAAACTCCGCACTACAAGAAATTGTAGGGGCTTGCCACCGCTGCAGACAATGCGCTGCTCACACGACTTACTTGCGCGGATTACAAAATACACGGCGCCCGCGCGGCAACCATCCAACATACCGGCCTCGGGGCGTTTTCTAGTCAGGTCTGGTCAAAAAGGTGCACAGCAACATTCCCAAAGCTGGGAAGGTTGGCGGTAGACATACAAACAAAAACACTCTCGTGTCACGGCCCCACACGTACCGACTGCACACACTCACACCAAACACACACACAGCTGTACATGCTCGCTCGTTCTTCCTGCAACCGCTTAAGAACGGACTTCACCTGACAAAACTTACGGCGACCAGCGCTTCGCCTTGGCCCCGACGCTGCGTCATCAAACGCATAGCTGAGCGGATAACAGACATCACAATAACCATCAACGGATCGGAAAGGAACTCGCGGTCGACTGCCGGCCGGTTCAAGCCAATGGCACGTCACCGCATCAAACCGACCCACGGGTCACGCAAGCCTCCACGCCAGCCCTTCACAGCACCCCCAGCACGCAACCTGGAAGGGTTTACGCAGCCTGGTAGGGGATCGACATGCCCGGCGCGTCCTTCTTCAGGTACTGCTGCGCCTGGCTGGCCAGTACAATCTGCTGGAACTCGTCGCCGTCGATGTTCTCCTTCTCAATCAGCACCGCCGCCACCTTGTGCAGGATGTCGATGTTGGACACCACCAGGTCCTTGGCGCGGCGGTAGGCCCGCTCCACCAGCTCCTTGACCTCGTTGTCGATCTCGTCGGCGGTCGCCTGCGAAAAGTCAGCCGGCTGCGCCGCAGAGGCGCCCAGGAACTGCGCGCCGCCGCTCTGGCTCCAGGCCACCTGGCCCAGCTTCTTGGACAGGCCCAGCTGCGTCACCATCAGGCGAGCAATGCGGGTCACCTGCTGGAAATCGCCGGAGGCGCCTGCGGACACAGACACGTGCGGGGCGGGGCGACAGCTGGTCAGGACGAGCGAGCGCGGTTCCAGTTCTTCTCGAAGCGCGAAAACCCTCTGATGAAACACACATCGCGACCTCCCCACGAGATGGCCGCTTCTGCGTGCTCGTGCTCCGATCACAATACCTCACCACCTCCGCCACTGCTGCCAAGCGCGCCCTGCTACTCCCTCCCTTCACTCACCGGTGGTGATGTCGTCCTCGCCGAAGATGAGCTCCTCCGCGATGCGGCCGCCCAGCGCCACCGCCATCTGGTTCTCCAGGTAGGCGCGGCTGTACAGCCCGCTCTCCAGCCGCTCCTCACTGGGCGCGAAGAAGGTCAGGCCGCCGGCGGCGCCGCGGGGCACGATCGAGATCTTGGTGACCGGGTCGTACTCGGGCATCAGCGCGCCCACCAGCGCGTGGCCGGCCTGGAGGGAGGGCGAGGAAGCAAATACGTTCTCAGGCCGATCATTGAAAACGTCCCGCACTTTTACTTGTCCTTGTCCTCAGACATTTGTGTACCGAGGCATGAGGGGCAAGTCCTGGCCGCCCTGCAGGACGCGGAACGGCTCCGGAGGAGGAAAAAGCGCACGCACAGCGGCAGAGATGCCATGCAGTCCGGAGACGGACCTAGCCTGGGTCGCGGCTCGCCGTTCCCGGTTCGCACGCTTTCGCCCCGAGGACCGCCGCCGCCCCGCGCTCGCCTACCTCGTGGTAGGCCACCAGGCGGCGCTTCTTGTCGCTCATGACAGCGCCCTTCTTCTCGGGTCCGGCGATGATGCGCTCCAGGGCGTCTGCGATCTCCTCCTTGCTGATCTCCTTCAGGTTGCGGCGGGCGGCCAGAATGGCGGCCTCGTTCATCAAGTTCTGCAGGTCAGCGCCTGACAAAAGAGGACAGACAAGACACGCGCCCGGGGGGCAAGGGGAGTGGTGTCAGGCCAGCACGGCTGCAGGTGAAGCAGCAAGGTGAGGGCCCGCACGGCGTGGGCTTGCAGTTAGGTGCCGAGGACTGTCCTCCGAAGTCATCACAATCCATGCTGGTGTTGACATTTTGATACATAATTCCTTCACCCTTGTAAGATATCCGGTGACAAAACCTAATTCTTCTGAATCTTGAGCGGAAGCCTCACCGGTGAAGCCGGGCGTGCGGCGCGCAATCTTCTCCAGGTCGACGTCCTTGCCCAGCGCCTTGCCGCGCGAGTGGACCTTGAGGATGGACACGCGGCCCTGCACGTCGGGCCGGTCGACCGTCACCTGGCGATCGAAGCGGCCGGGGCGCAGCAGCGCCTGGTCCAGCACATCGGGGCGGTTGGTGGCAGCCAGCACGATGACGCCCGTGTTGCCCTCGAAGCCGTCCATCTCGGTCAGCAGCTGGTTGATCGTCTGCTCGCGCTCGTCGTTGCCGCCGCCCATGCCGGCGCCGCGCTGGCGGCCCACGGCATCAATCTCATCGATGAAGATGATGCAAGGCGCCTTGGACTTGGCCTGGTGTGGGAGAGGGCGGTAGTGACAGGCGGCGAGTCAGAGCGCAAGAGGGTTGCTGCTAAGCGAACCCTGACCTCTGTTCAACAAAGACTGACCAGCAGCCTTTTCAAAAGCATTTACTGCAAACCACATCATACCTGCTACGCATTTCCCTGTTAAAACCCACAGCATGCTGTTAACCACCCGCCTGGTCCTCCGTGCATCACGCTGTGTTGTTCTCCCCAACTTCCCCTGAACTCCCCTCTCAATGAGAAATCCCCGTCCCGTGTCATTCGTTCCACCGCACTCACCTTCTCGAACAGGTCGCGCACGCGCGAGGCACCGACACCCACGAAGACCTCCACGAACTCAGAGGCGGCGCACGAGAAGAACGGCACACCAGCCTCGCCGGCCACGGCCTTCGCCAGCAGCGTCTTACCCGTACCCGGGGGGCCGACCTGTGGATCAGGGCAGGGAGGAGGACGCAGGGTGAGCACAGCGCACTGCACAGGAGCGGAAGATTTGAAGCCAGTGACCAGAGCCGAATACCCCGAACCCAAACATCGCTATTCCCGTGGTTCCCAACTCCGCCAAGAACTGACCCACGGGTCTGACAAGGCCAAGACGGGACCAACCCAACGCACCAGCAGGCAGCCCTTGGGGATCTTGGCACCCAGGGCGGTGTACTTGTCCGGGTTCTTCAGGAAGTCCACCACCTCCTGCAGCTCCAGCTTGGCGCCATCGCAGCCCTGGAGCGGCGAGGACAAGGGCAGCAGCCAGTCAGCAACTGAAAACAAAGATAACGCAGGAATATAGACTTGATAGATTCCATGGTCAGCCCAACAAGCAGGCTCCCAACATTCCTGGCGCCAAGGGGTACACAATACCACAAGAAGAAGAAGCTTAGGAGGTGTACTACTGAAGGGTACCGCCCGGGAGTCATGCCCCTTCACCCCGATCCCGCTGGCCACTCACCGCCACGTCATCGAAGACCACGCCCGTCTCCGGCACCTCCTGGAACTTGCTCTTAGAGCGACCGAAGTCCATGGCGCCGCCCATAGGGCCCATGGGGCCGCCGCCACCGCCATTCTGGCTGCGGCGGAACAGGAAGAACAGACCACCGAAGGCGATGAGGGGGAACAGGATGTTGCCCAGCAGCGCGACGTAGTTGCCCTGCTGGTCGCCCTCCGAGACGGAGATATCGACGCCGTTCTTGGCGAGGATGTCGACCAGGTCGGGGTCGTTGGGCAGCACCACGGCCGCGCGGCGGCCGTCAACGGCCGTCAGCTGCAGCTGGGAGCCGTCCTTGGAGAAGCGCACGCGCTCCACCTTGCCCGCCTCCACGGCGTTGATGAAGTCGGAGTAGCGCCACTGGTTGCCCTCGGGCAGCTGGTACTCCGAGCGCACCTCGGGCGCGGCCAGCGGGGCAGCACCGCCAAACTGCACAGACTGCGGAGCCTGGTTGACGGCGGTGGTGGTGTTGGTCTCCGCCGGGGGCGCGAGATAGTCGGCAGCAGATGCCACGCCAGCCGTCGAGAGCGACAGCAGCGACGCAAGCGCTGCCTTCGGCAGCTTCGCCACCAGCTCAGAAGCAAGGTTCTCCGTCTGTGTGGGCGGTGCAAGTATACGCAGTGTTTGGCGACAGCCACGCAAGGCGTCGACGGGACCACACACGCTTGTCGGACCCGCGCAGATCGCAGAGTGGCCAGCGTCAAGCCCATGAAAATAACACTTGTGTATAAGGTAAACACAGGCCACATATTTACCAGCCCGATGTCACGCCAGGAAAAGGACCAAACAGATCGGAGTCGCAGGCTCCCTGAAACTCCAGCCAATCACCTAGGCTAGATCTATGAAAGCTGTAAATCACTATGTGCACGTATTCTGATCGAGGGGAAAGTTGCAAGTCCACTTACGAGCTGCTTGGCCGAGAACTTTGCGGTCACACGGCTAGGCCGCTTGGGGACGCCCAGGAGCTGGGAACGGAGGGCCTCAGTGTTGCGGACAAATGCCCGCCGGCCGCTCTTGGTGGCCAGAGCCTCAGGACGTGTGGCGAACGACATGATGGTCGGGCGTTAGTCGAGGTATCAGGTGGTGCCAAGCAAATAATATATCACTTATATATGCCCGATTGTCACCTACTGCACCTCAAGTAATGTGCAGTTGATGTATTTGGCCGAGGCTTTATGGCGCACTGGTTGCGTCACTGAGTGGCTACCACAACCTGTACGGCTGGGCCGACCACAACAACTGGCCTTCTGAAAGGTGTGTGCCGAACACATCCAAAGCCTCAAGCTGGTTTATTAAATATGGCGCAGACATTTCATTAATCCGAAGATACACAAGACAGTCTCGATAGTGATCTGAGTCCTACCAACTGTTCCGTGGTTCCCGGCCCAACTCTCGACATCCCTTTCGCTTTACAGCGCCCTGCGATGCCGATGCCACAACCAACACCCACCACTTTCGATACTTTCGAGACAAAGGAGTGAAGTAATAAGTTCAGAATGCCACAAGAGGCATGGCTCCACATGCCCCGTGCCTCGCATGTCCCCTCAGTCTCAACACTGGCCACTTCTCGCCTGATCGTTTGATACATAAGTCGAATGTGCAACTATGCCTCATAATAACATGTTCCTGGTGCCGGTGTGCCACCCCGACTCCACATACAAGCACGTGCCACTGCGAACCTCTCACGCCACACTGTCACTCGCGTCACTCAAGACTCTCTTCGCCTGACTGCTTCATAACCCTTCAACTCTAGCACTACCCACACCCAGTTCAGCACCTCATAAACCTTACATTTCATTACAACCGCTCACGGAACGAAACAACAGCGGTACAGGCTCTTGTTCCTCGTCAGTTGTTGCCGTTGGACGCACCCTCGTCCTTCTTCTTTCCAATGTACTTCGCAACCACGGGCGTCAGAGCGACGGTGGGCGGGAAGCGCACCGGCGACAGCGCCTTGTGGGCGGCGTAGGCGAGCGCGAAGGTGCCGACCTTCACATCCGGGCGGCAAAAGGGCGATGGGCAGATAGGGTACCGGTAGCAGGGGAGGGCGCAGGCGGCGGATCAGAAGATGTGGCGGCAGGGTGCGCGGGCAGGCGGACACAGAGGCGGACACAGGACCAGACATGGTGCCGAAGCGGGCGGGGAAGTGCGAGGCCCCAGCCGACCCACATGGACCTCGCGCCGTGTTTCCACTCCAACCCGCCAAGCTGTCCGCTCCGCCACGGAGGACCTCAGGTACTGCCCCATCCCCCTTCCGCCTCGTACAAGTACACGGTGCTTTGTCCAGGCTTCCCTTCATGCACAGGTAAACCCCTGTAGAGCAAGACGCTGCGCCACACACACACACACGAGAGAGCGCGCCGCGGGTGTTCAGACAGTCATCCCGTGTTCCCCCCGGGCAGGGTCGCCTCGGTTGCGGCGGTTCTCCTCCTCCCTCCCATGGCTCCTGCGGCCCGCCGCTGCGTCCGTCCCACCGCTGCAATACACACCTTCACCTGCCCCCGCGGCCCCCCTGGCTCCCCCCCCCCGTTTACGGGCTTCGGCCTATACGTGGATGACCCCCCACCAGCTCACCTTCTCGCTGGTGTCCGACACCTGGATCCCCACCTTGGACAGCAGCGCCGCAACGTCCACACCTTTGCACACCACACAGCGCATCAGAGGAAGATCACTTCACATTTAGGGGAAAGACAGGGACAGCCGAGGGTAATTAGGATGAACACCGACGCGGTGCGGTAGAATGGAGGCCCGGGGAGACGGGCGGGGGGGTGTCCAGAGGTTGGGAGGTGTGTGGGATCGATGTTGGCCGTTGCAGCGGTGACCCGCCAGGCTGACACCAAGCTGACGGCGGCCGCACAAGCCGCGACTCCGTCTGCGCCACGACTTGCGGCCCCGGTAAAGCGATGCCACAGGAGGGGGAGGGTTGGTCGTTTGCAAACGCGATCGGACCTGAGCTGACCTCAACAGGTCCGCAGTCAGATTTACTGGCCGCACGGCGATGAGGCCGCACGGCGTGGGTGCCGCCCGGTGGCAACTGACAACCCCGCTGAGGGTTTCACAGTGTAACACTGCTGTTCCTGGTGTGACGTGCTGTGCCTGCTGCGGGAAGCCCTTGGTGACGAACGTGAGAGCCACAAGGAGGTCCGGCAGCGACCACACAGCGCAGCGCAGTTGATACAAGGTGTGGAGCAGGATAGAAGCACGGCGCTGGCTCCCCGAACCCACCCGCGTCGACCGCAAAGTAGCAGGCCGCGAAGGAGACGATGGCGAAGGAGATGGACGTGATGAGGTACGCGGAGCCGTACTGTGTCAGCAGCCGCTTCGCCTGCTCCGTGCTGCTAAGCTTGCCCTCCCCGTCCTTGGAGGTGAGGGCCTGTTCGGCGGCGAGAAGCCAAGGCGGTGGCACATGGGGTTCAGTGACTCAGCGGGCTGCGTCCCTGACCATGTCGATACCCCCAGCAATGAGTCGGAGGCCCGGGGCGGGGCGAACATTTCTTACCTTGAATAGCCCCGCCTCCAGACCATATTTCTCCGTGGCAATTTCGGCCTCGGACTTGGACTCCACCTGGGGCTCCTGCAGGCGCGTTGTAAATTTTCGCTCGTTGGAGAATGTACGCCAAGACCGGTGAAGAGCGAAGAATTGTCCATAAGGCGCACCTTGGTGGTAGGAGATGCACGAACCACTTGCCACGAAGGTCGGCACGGCGCGAATGGCCTACGTATAGAGCGCGGAGCTGGTTGGCGCCGCAGCGACCCAAATAAGACGCAGAACCCTCTACTCGTAAGACTTGCTACCTGGATGCGCTGCGCTCACACCGGCGCGTAATTGGGCCGCGGCGGGACAGCTGCATGGATGCCTGCATTTTGCCACGTAGTCCGGCTTCTGGAGACTTTTCCTGGCAGCAAAACGTGAAGGCCGGCCGAACCACCTCGTCTTAAAAACGTGCGCTAAGGAATTTACTAGAGCAATTAGGGCGTAGTGTTCTTGGCGGAGTGAAATGATCCTTTTTTACCGTACGGGCTGTCGTTTCATTGGAACTTGGTGGGACTGGACCCCGTTTGAGCATCCCGCGTTCCCTGCACAAGTGCTTACTTAGTTGGCTGTTACCAACTGCAAACAAAGGAGTATCGGGTACCGTGCCCTCGCCTCCCGCATGGCGTGGGATGGCCGCCGGGAAGGCTACCGGTATGCTGCAGACTTTGTCACCCTGGGGCATCGGCTCATTGACGAGTCTCTGGGAGATTGGGATGTTCTGTCCTACGTTGCGAGCCACAGCCCGGCGAAGGCGACGCAGCTCCTGTCCGAGCGGCTGGGATGCCATCCCGACACTGCGCACGCCTTGCAGCTCGCCGAAAAGCTCCGCCTCTACCTCCACCTGCCTCTGCCATTAAGGTGAGTGGCACGAGCCAATCCGGTTCTGCATCGGCCATTGAGCAAGTTGTCCAATCTGTTCGGGCACCATGCCATGCCGGGCACAATCCAATCACCGCCTCGCAGTGCCGCCTCGACCTTCAACTCGCCGCAAGTATAGCACATCCTGATGCCTCTTCCATCATGTGCCCCATCCCCTACCACACGCTCACGCGCTCGTTTCCCCAGGCTGCTCCTCCACCAGCACAGCATCTCCCTGTCAGCACTGCCGCTGCAGCGGCTGGCTGAACTGCTTGACTCCCCGCCTCGACAGCTCGCCGCCGCACTCGATGACCTGGCGGCGGCAGCGGCGGTAGGGGCGACGGCAGATCTTGAATTTATCGTAAATAGCCCCGGCAAGGCCTGGCGGTGGCGTCGACGGGGGCCGGCGGTGACGGCGGCAGCGGCAGCGACTGTCGCCGCCTCTGGCGGCGCAGCCGCCGGCCTGACGGCCGGCGAGGCGCTGCTGCTGTTTCTCTCTAGCGGTTGGCTGTCTTACGATTCGGGCCGGCTGGGGCTGGCACATCTGCAGCCGCCGTCACAGCCGGCGCCGCGATTGCAGCCGCGGCCGGTGCCGGTGCCTGAGAAGCAGGGACCGTGTGTCAAACCGGGGGCGGCTGTAGCGTCGGCGGGAATGTCGGAGGCGGCGGCGTCGGGAAGCCGAAACGCAGGAGGCACTGGGGCGGCGCCAGGGCCAGGGGCTGGGCCAGGGGCGGAGAGCGTTGGTGGGTCTGCTTGGGACGCAGCGCCCGCGGAGCCGGCCGGTTCGGACAGCGGCGGTGGACTGGCGGCAGGGCGTTGTGCAGGACCTTACGAGTGCCGGTACGTGTGGCACCCGGGGCGGCGCCCTCTCGCGCGGCCAGATTGGGGTCCAGACGCAGGTGCAGACCCAGGCCAGGTCCAGGGCGCAAACGCAGCCGCAGCAGCAGGCATCTGTGCGCAAGCTGGCGAGCAGCAGCGGCTGCGGCAGGCTGGAAAGGCGAGTGTGGATGGTGCCGGCGGGGCGTCGTCGCCGGCGGGGTCTCCCGCTCCTGACCGGGTCGTACAGCCGCTGGAGCCGTACAGTGGTTGTCGCACGTTGACCGCCGTCGTGGGCCTAAGCGCCGCCGCAGCCACGGCCGCTGGAAGCGCTGGCGGCGGCGGGGGCCGCCCTCGGCTCGCGCGCATGGAGTACGACATGTACGACATGCCTGGCTCGTACCTTCAGCGCCACCCGCTAGGTGAGTGGGTGGGTCCCGGTGGGTGAAAGGCCTCCTATCGTCCTATGGCCTCTCCTGGCGGAATTCTGGCGACGGCGCCGACAGCCAGGACGCTGAACCCGCCGCCGTCACTCGTCACTCGTCACGCGTCACGCGTCACTCCTGCTGGCGGCCTTGCGGCAGTGTCCAGCTGGTGTGGTGCCGCCGACGGGTGTTGCTGGTGGCCCGCCATGGCGACAGCCACACCCCTCACACCACTTTGCTCCGCCTCCGCTCCGCACATCGTTCCGCAGGGGCCTCCCTGGACCGCCTGCTCTTCATGCGCCTCACAGCCGACATGAAGCCGCAAACCCGCGAGCGGGGCAGCTACACGGCGCCGCCGCCGCCGCCACTCCCAGACCACCACCACCACCACCACTCCCCCGTTCCCAGACTGGACGGGGATCGTACTGGCGGCGGCGGCGGCGGCGGCGCAGAGCCGCTGGCGGCGCTGCTGACGGAGGGGCTGGTGGTGGCGGGTCGGCGGTACTGCCGACTGGTGGTCAAGGACGCCGGAAAGGCCGGCGAGAAGATCTGCTTCTTCGCGCAGGACTCTCTGTCGTACGATGATGTCGTACGGAACGGGTTTCGGAGCCTTGGGCCGCCGTCGGCGGTCCGGCGGATGCTGGCCAACGTGGGAACGGCGGCAGACGCGGGCCGCGCGGCCGCCGGCGGCGGCGGCGGCGGCGGGTGCAACGGCGACGGCGCCGTCGGCGCCGCCGCGGCAGCGGCGGCAGCGGCCAAGGCCGCCAGCCGTCCGGAGCTCTTCCTCAGCGCCACCTGGCCGATGGCCATTGACGCCGCCGCCGTGTCGTACACAGATGACGTGGCGTCCGCCGGCGGTGGTGACGTAATGACTGACGGCAACGGCCTGATCTGCGCGCGCCTCGCGCGGAAAGTGCCGTACATCAACCAGGGCCTGCCGCTGTCGCCGTTCCCGCCGCCGCCATCACCGCCGCCGCTGTCGCGTGGAGACGACATCCAATCAGCCCAAGGAACGCAGCCAGCAGCCGCAGCCGCTGCGGAATCCCCCTCTTCCGCCGAGGCTAGGACCAGCGTAGAGGCGGCGGTGCAGCTGCGGGTATATGACCCGCGGGTCGGTGCGCTGATCAAGGGCACATTCACGCCCGTGGTTTCGGGGCTGCCGCCCGGCGTGTCGTTGCTGGTGCGGGCTTCCCAGGTGCGTGGCTGTGTGCGCATGGCCGTGAGCGTGGGGAGGGGGGTAGGAGGCGGCGCAGGTGGCGCGGCGGGGTGGCAGCGACGGCGCCAAGGAGCAGGTGGTAGCCACGCGGGAGCACGTGAGCCTCACCAGCCGAGATGAGCCCTCCGCCTTTCCAACGTCGCAACGATTCAACGACACCCGCAAAACGCTCCAAGCGCTCGGTGGGCTCGCTTGGTTGCCGCTGCGCTGCCACTGCCGCTACTGCTTATTGCTTGATGTTGCTTGTTTGCCATTTGCGATAGTTGTCAGTGGGGGCACCGATCGGGTCATTCCCGCGATCCGCCACAGGTGAAGGCGCCCCGCTGGGACGAGCTCCAGGCGCTTCTGCGGACCTCGGGTCTCAGTGGCCCTCAGACCCCTCTGCCCGGGGATGCCGCCGCTCCGGGTGCGGTGGGACCCGGCGGGGCCGAGCAGGGGCCGGCTGCAACGCGCGGTCCCGCGAGAGGCTGTTGGCACCGCGCTTCCGCCGCTGGGCCCTCTACGGACGCGGGGCTGGGGTCGCTGTTCGCGCCGCAAGCCGCTGCGCCTGTCGCCAGACGCCGCCGTCGCGGCGTCGCTGTCACGGAGGGGCCGCTGCTGCTGGCGCCGCGGCGGGAGCTGCCCGGCTCGGCGGCCGCGGCTGGTGCCGCCCGCGCTGCACTGCTGCCGGTGCCGGCGCCGCCGCCGCCTCCGGCTGCGCCGAGGCTGGGCGCCGGCGCCGCCGCCGCGGCGCTGGAGGTTGTGCGGAAGATGCCGGCGGCCCGCGCCGGCGCCGTCGCGCGGCTGAACGGCCCGCTGCTGCTGCTGTTGGGGGCCTGTTGTGTGGACTGGCGGCCGCTGGTGGAGTCACTGAGGGGAGAGCTGCAGTGCGTGCTGGCGGCGCAGCGGGGCGACCTGGCGGCGGCGCGGGAGCTGGCGGCGCGCGGCGGCGACGCCGCGCTGACGGAGGCGCTGGCGGCGGAGTACGACGACGCGGCGGCGGCGGCGGCGGGTCGGGTGGCGGAGGTGGAGGTGGGGGCGGGATGCCAGCAGGGGCAGCGACAGAGGCGGCAGCAGGAGGTGGGGGTGATGCCGGCGGCGGCAGCGGATGGCGGCAGCGGCGGCGGCGATGGTGACGGCATGCGGCGTCCCTCCCTGGACTACCGTACACGGGAGCTCTTGCAGGTCGGCGGGCGGAGGCGGGGTGCGTGGGGGCGTGGGGGCGTGGGGGCGTGGGGTTGCGGCAGCCGGGATGCGGTCACCGCCGCAGGTGGATGGTGAGAAAGAAGGCACCGCAGCGAGAGGAGCGGAGACGGCGTTAACGAACGGACCCTGAAGCCTGAGCCGTTGGATGGCCCGCCATTCGGCACATGGAGGGTCCGGACTGCCCCCTTGCCCCACGAGCCCTTCCCAACGCGGCCCCCTCCCTCGCGGCTCGCGTCCAGCAGTAACCCCTATACGACATCGTACACAGTACGGTACCACGAGCTCAAACTTGGTACATTCAGGTAGCCAACTGCCAACAACGTGCGCCTGCCTTCGCGCTCGGCCTGCCCTTGCCCTTGCCCTTGCCTTGCTCTTGCGCTCATATTTCGCACGGCTCCGTGCTTCCTTTTCCTGCTTACGGACAGTGGCCACTGAACATCGGGGAATCTGGCATCCTGCCTGCCCCAGGCCTGTGTCACACGCGCCTGGCGGCAGCTGCGGGAGCTTCGGCTGCCGCTTCCCTCCAGCGCCTCACTCCTGGGGCTGCCCGACCCCAGCGGCAGCGTGCCGGAGGGCTGCGTGGTGGTATTGCCGGGGCTGGAGGGGCTGCAGGCTGGCGGGGACACGGGGCCGGACAGGAGTCACGGCGGCGGCGGTGGTGGCGGCGGTGGTGGCGGCGGTGGCGGAACCGTGGCGTCGGCGACGTCGGCGGGCGGGCAGCTGCGGTTGGAGAGGGAGCGGGAGGTGGTGGTGTACCGGTTCCCCGGTCTGCATCCCCGGGACCTTCGCAAGTTTCGACTCATTCCGCCGCCGCCCCAGTTGTTGGCACAGCTGGGGCTGGCGGCGGCCGCGCCCGGCGGCGCCGCCGCTGGCGGCGGCTGTGGCGGCGGCGGCGGCGCCGCCGCCGGCAGTGAGGTGTCTGGGGGTGACAGCGACGGCGGCGGCGTCGGCGGAGGCGGTCGGATGTTGTTCTTCTCCACGGCCGGGTCGCGGTCCCCGGTGTACGGCATGTCGGGCGGCGACTACGACGGAGACCAATACACCGTGATTTGGGACGAGCGGGTGGGTTGGAACTTGGAGGCGATGCCCCGGCGGTGTCTTCCGCTACCATCACGGTGTCTTCCGCTACCATCACCGTCACGCGCCGCCGCTTTAATGGCAGCACAGACTTCGTGGATCGTGCTGTCTTCAGCACCCTCCCCATCGTCTTCAGCACCCCTCCCCACTGTCTTCAGCACCCCTCCCCATCGTCTTCAGCTATCTCGTTCGTTGTGGTCATGCATACAGGTGGTCAGGCAATTCGAGGAGTACCCAGAGCTGGAGCAGGTGGGGGAGGAGGTGGGGAAGGAGAGGGGCGGCGGCGGCGCCCAAGACGGGGCGGAAGGGCGACGAGGCTCCTCTGCTGAGCCGTTCCTGGCGGAAAGGGTGGTGCTGGGGCCGCCCCTGCCGCTGCCCCTGCCACCACTGCCACTGCCACTGCACCAGCCGCAGCAGCAAGGACAGGGAGCGGAACAGCGGCAGCAGCAGCAGCAGCGGCGGCGGGAGGAGGAGGAGGAAGGCAGGGGGGTGGAGCAGCCGCATGGGGGCGCGAGGGTGAGGAAAGGTCTCGAGGCAGGGCAAGACAGCGGTGCGAGTGCTTGGCACGTTAGGTCGGGAGCCTCAGCGGCAGCGGCGGAGGCGGCGGCGACAGGCCGTGCGGAGGCGGCGGAGGCGGTAGAGGTGGCAGCAGCAGACGAGGCAGCGGAGGAGGAGGAGGAGTACCTCACCCGGCGGTACCTCTTCTGTCACGAGGCGGCCGGGGTGGTCACGGAAGCGTACAGGCTTTGGGGCTGGTGCGCGGACGAGTACGGCGCGGATCATCCGTACAGCACCATGCTGTGCAGGTGGGTTGGTTGATGGTGCCGGGGTGGTGGTGGTGGTGGTGGTATGTGGGGGGGCGGGGAAGGGGCGGAGTTGTGTGGAAGAACGACCAGGGAGGCGGGGGTTTGGGGGTTGGGGGGAGACACACCGGGAGGTGCTGGTGGGCTGCGCCATGTGCCGGCTCGGGCAGGTCCTTTGCGACATGTGACCATGTTCCTGATGAGCCACCGACCCGTGGGTCCGTCCCAACATCCCCAAAGGTTGTATAACGAGGCGCTGGATGCGCCCAAGGCGGGTGTCTTCCGCCGGGTGCCCTCCGCTCTGAGGGAGGTGGTCCGGCCGCCGCACTGGGCGGCAGCCGTTGACGGGGCGGAGGCGGAGGCGGAGGCGGGGAACACGCCCTCCCCCAGCAGCCCCACGGAGGACGTGGTGGCATCGACGACGCCTGGACCTGCGCCTGCGGGTGCGGGTGCGGCCACAGGCCGAATGCGGCGCGCGCGCCAGCAGCAGCAGCAGCAGCAGCTGCAGAGCGGGTCGCCCCCAATTGCATCAGGCCCCTACCGGCAGGTTGAGGAGGCACCCTTGAAGGCGGGGGCGGGCGCGGGAGCTCCTCGAGCGGAGACGAAGGCCGGCGGGCGCAGCGGCGGCGGCGGCGACGGCGGAGAGGAGGGTGTGGCGCGGCCGTACGGCGAGTTGTACGGCGAGTGCGAGCCGGAATTCACGGATCCCGGGTGCGTCGCCCGGCGGCCGCCTTTCGGATTCCGGGGCAACGCGGGAGTTTGGCGGATTTCGGGAAGAGGTCGCGGAACGATTTGTTTTTTCCGGAGGGGCGGTTGCGGGTGGTTGCGGAGGCGGGATGCGGTAGCGCGTTTGCGCAGGTGGCCTATATGAACCGCGCTTTTCTGCCGCACTTTCTGTAAGCGTCCATCCTCCCCGGGCCTGCCCGGCGGACCCGGCGGGGCCTCACTGCCCCCCCCCCGCCCCGCCCCCCGCCGCGCAGGCGCCCCCCGGCCCTACCGGGCTGGTGGCAGCGGCGAGTGCGCACATCCACATCCGTGCTGGCCAAGATGCACGAGGTACGGCAGGGAATGTACGGCAGGGTCGAGCGGGTTTGGGACACATACGGTGATCCCCAGCATCATTCCTCAGCGGCACAATCCCCCATCCACTTCTCCCAACCCTGCCAAGCGATCAGGGTCCCCGAAAGCTGCAAGCCCTCCGCCAATCGCCCAAATGCGCGCGCGTGTGCTTGCAGCTGCTGCGCCGGCCCGAGTACCGCCTGCCGCAGATTGACCCACGGGTCATGGCGGAGGACCTGCCGCTGGTGCGGGCGGCCGACTCGGCGCTCGCGACCCACGGGTCGGTTGTGCGCAGCCTGCTGCGGGCGCACTGGCGCGCCGCGGCGCTGGAGTGGGAGGCCCTCACTCTGTCTGTGCTGCGATCCAGGGTGGGTGGGGGTGGGTGGGTGGGTGGGTGGGGGCAAGGGGGTGGGGCTTGGGGCATCGTAGACATAAGGGGGTGGGTCCGTAGACCGTAGACCATACCGTGCTGTTGGGGGGGCTACCGATGGAGAAGAGAAGGACCGCAGCTGTGACGGGGGGTCGGGGGCAGTGACGGACGGACAGCGAGTACGCAACCTTCCCGCGCCTTCCCGCCCGTAACCCCCCAAACACAACGCGACGCCGAGCGCCCCGCCTCCAAAGGGGCGCCAGATCGTCGACCGCATGCCCGATTCCCCCACCCCCTTCCCTCCCTCCTGGCTGGCTGGCTGCCCTTCCCTCGCCGCCAGGACCCCGACCCCTCGCTGCTGTACCAGCACCAGCACCAGCACTACAACGGCCACCGCACCGGCGGCGGCGGCGGTGGGCGGTCCGCGAGCGCCCCAGTGATTGCCGCCGCCGGTGCCTTGCGACGGATCCTGTTGGAGGCGGAGCAGATCATGACAACGACGACGGCAACGACAACAACAACGACAACGACAACAACAACAACAACAAGCGAGTCGCCGAATACACCTCATCAAATGCAGGTTCAGGTGCCGAGTGCTCAGGTGCCGACTGCTCAGGTGCCGACTGCTCAGGAGCCAACTGGTGGGGTGGGGGTCTCCGGGCAGCAGAGCTCGGCAGCAAGGTCCGGCGAGGCGAAGGCCAGTGGCGACTGCGGCGGTGGCGGTGGCGGTGCGGAGGCCGGCGGCCAGGTAACCTGCCCTTGCTGGCTCCGTGTTCTTCGCACGCACGCTCCCTCCGCCTCGCAGCCGTTTCCTTCCACCACCCAGCAGCAACACGCGCTCGTTCTCTTCGACAGCGGCGCCGGCAGCAGCTGCGCAGCTGGCGGCGGCGCCGGGCCGCCGCCGCCGCTGTGCCCGCCGGAGGCGTGCCGCGCCGCGGGCGCGGCAGGGCGGCCGTGCCTGCAGCAAGCGGCGGTGTCCTGTCAGGTGGCGTTGTACGAGCAGCAGTGGCAGACGGTACGGCAGGCGGCGGCGGCGGGGTGGCGACGGCGGCCGCGGCTGTGGCTGCTGTGGCGGCTGTTTGGGGCGGAGATACTGCCCGAGTTGCGCCGCAGGACGAGGCGGGCGACCGCGGCGGCGGCAGCAGCTACCCCGGCGGCGGCTGCTGCTGCTGTGATGGCTTCATCAGGCAATAGGATGCGTGATTTCATACCGTGAAGGGCGCCAGAAGGATGTCGAGAGGCAGTCGGGAGGTCGGGAAGGTCACAGTCGGGGGGTCGTGGTACTGAAGCTGTGGGGGCCGTGTGGGACACAGCCCCCGCCCAATGGCGCAAATACTGACGGACCGTAAGCTGGGCCTGTGGAATGTGAAAACTGAGAAGTGCTGGTCGGCGTGCGATGACTGAGAGCCACTTGGATGCGATTCGCTGGTTGCTCTACGAGCTCCTAGCTAACTTGTTGCCTATTTAGTACCCTATGCACAAGAGCGGTGCCTGGCAAGCTGTGGCGGCCTGGAGCTGCGAAATGAGGCCCGTGGGACACGCCATGGGCCGCTGAGCGAGCTGCAAAGCACGCGGGCGTCGTCGTCGTTGCCATCTGACACTGACACAGGGTTTGCTGACCTCCGCCGACGCCGCAACTGGTCGCTGCCGCTGCTGTTAGCCGGAGCAAGCGACGGGCCGCCGCTGACGCCGCTGACCAACACTGGAGACGGACACCCGGTTGGGCTTCTGCCAATGAGCTTTTGCCACCCTAATGCTCCACTTTGCCAAGGAACGCCCTTCCCCCTTTGCTTCTTACTCTGTGCTCTCAACCCTCCCCCCACGCGCTCCAGCCTACGCGAGGATTACAATCAAGAACACACCCGTGATTAAGGTGCTGCATAGCTGCAACCAACCAGCCAGCCAGGAAACGCAGCCTACCGTGTGGTGTGCTGCGCCGCCACGCCCGTCATACCCCCACGCGACTCTCAGGTGCTGCCGCGCCTCCGTTCCCAGCCCGGTCTGTGACTGAGTGTGCCCCAATGTTAGACGGCGCGTAAACAGTGTGCCCAACTTCTCCGCACTGCCCTCATCACCACCCTCATCTTGCACTCCTCATCATCAATCTCATCGTTATCGTCCTCTGGACCGTGCCCCGCCCGAGCCCGCCCCAGTAGCTGCAGCCGGCACAGGGCCGAAGCCCGGCAGCGCCTGCGGCGCCGCCGCCGAGCCCTCCCCTGCCTCGTCCTCACCGCCCGCCGCCGTCGCAGCCGGAGCTTCCCCGTCCGCAGCGGCGGCGGCCGGGCCAGGGCCCGCCTCCGCGTCTCCCTCGGCAGCCACTGGGGGAGCAGTGGCGGCTGCGGCGGCGGCGGCCGCATCTTGCTCGTCCTTTTGGATCTGACGAAGGACCTCCGACACGGCGGTGCGCGTGCCGGCCACGTCCGGGACGTCCAGCTGCGGCGCGGCGCGGGATGAGGCAGTGGGTAGAGGCGGCGGGGAGGATGGGTGGGAGGGCGCGCTGAGGAGGAAGAGATGCGGACGTCAGCGCAGGGAGCGGGGAGGAGGCGGGATGGCAGTGGAGAAGCGACTCAGCAGCTGATTGGACAGACCCGCGGGTCGGTCACTCACCTGCTCCAGCACCTCGGTGTCCATGGCCTCAAGCGCGTTCCGAATGACCCGTGGGTCGAAACGCTGCAGCGCGCTGATGTCCCCCCGGCCGCTGACGTAATTCGCCACGGCGTCCATCACAGCCTCGGTTTCGGAGCCCAAGCCGCCGCTGCCGTCGCCGCTGCCGCTGCTGCTGCCGCCGCGCCCGGTGAGCCGCCGCAGCGCGCCGCGGAGGCCTCCCCGCAGCAGCGCCGCCATCTCCACCGCCAACACGAACTGCGGCGGCGGAGACAGACGAGGCCATCCCACGGGACAACGGAGGCGGCGGCGAATAACAAAAAGAGAATGAAACGATCGACATTCCTTAATAGGTGAATGGAACAGTTGGCTCTTTGTTGGTTGGCGGGACGCCATCGGAGCGGGGGCCCGTCGCCCGTCGAGCTTCAAGGCTCAGCACTCAGGCGACTGGGCTTTCCGACGCCCAACCCCCCTGCCCCTGCCAACCCACGCCGCTCCCGAGCCCAATCCCCACGTCCCTGGACGAGACACCGCCGTTACCTTCGCCACGCCGATGGCCACGCGCGCCAGCCGCCGCAGCCACAGCTGCCGCCGCCGCCGCTGCGGCGTCGCCAGCGGGCTAACTCGCACGATACGCGCGGCGGCACCGCTGCCTGCTGCCGCCGGATCTACCAGGAAGCGCAGCGAAGAGTCGGCGGCGAAACTCCGAAGCGCGTCGCGGGCGGGCGTGTGGGGGTCCTCTAGGGGAACCTCCAGCGACCCGAGCACCAGGTAAGCCTGGCGGCGCACGTGTGACCCATGGGTCGTTTGCGCCGCAGGGGGGGAAGGTGTTGGTGGTTGGTAATATTGAGGGAGGAGCGGCATGTGGGTCCGAGCCACGGGTCCGGCAGGTGCGCTGACCCGTGGGTCGGTTCATGCCATGATGCTTGTTGATGCTTGTCACGTCACGCGCTGGCGGCCGCGTCAGTCAATGAAGGGGCTCCGGGAGGAGGAGGAGGAGGAGCTGTCGGATGCGACAGGGCGGCAGCACAGCGCGTCTCAACTGTGTGGTGGATCAGTGTGCTAGAGGTGCCGTACCTGCAAGCCGTACTCCCGGGGCGCGTCCGGCAACCGCGCCAGCGCTAGCGCGCATACATCGGCAAAGGTGTGGCAGGGCAGCACCTGTGTTGGGAATCGGAGGGCAGGCACGGTTGGAGGCGCGACTGTAGGAGTCCAGGGTCTGCGACATCCGCATTTGGCATTAGCGGGTCTCAGATGATGTAATTGAGGGAATTTTGTAGTGCAAGCTGGGGCTGCGGCAAAGTGAAGAATCAACGCAGCGGTTGGCTGCCCAGTCGGGCGTACGTCCGCGGGACTATGGATGGATACACGGGCGCCTCTCGAGCGCGGCAGTAGCCGCAGACGCATACCGTTCGTCCAGCACCGCAGCAAAATAATCGGATGCGTCAAAGGCGGGCTATGTCAGGTGTTGACGCCCCCCACACACATCGTGATGGGTTACGCGTGCGACGATGATCACACGAGTTTCAGACTTGCCGTACCTCGACTGGCAGGTCCTCGACGGCCGGCGCGCTTTGACCCTGAAGTCGCACCGTCACCAGCCGGTAGCCCGGCGGCGGGGCTGCAGATGCGGATGTTGACGCTGGTTCACAAGCCGAATCATCGCCATTGCATGCTTGCGCAGGCTGCTGGCCGGCGGCGTCGACAGTCTCATGGCAACAAGGTTCTTTCATTGGCCCGGTTATTGTATGGGTAGGCAGTCTATCATCAACACCATTCATAGATTCGTTGTTCATGTGCGCTCCGGGCTTAGGCTTCCGCTTGTTAGTGTCTTGTATCTAACACGCCGTGGTCGGGGGACAGCCGTAGGAAGGGTTGCTCAGATTTAATTACAGCTAATGAATGGTCACACCACACGACAGCCACGGTTGACTGTCTTGAGATGTTGAGAAACCAGGGCAGTTGCCTGGTTTCGGAGGCAACGACCGCACCACTTTCGTCTGTAAGCTTAACCCTTTACGTCGCACAATGCCGACACATCCGCTGTTGTGAAGCTCATGTTTGTATTAACCAGCATTTTTTAGTGTTTATCCATTGCGGCATCAAGCTTCAGTCATGGAGCACCCCACAGGAATTGAGCCGTGGGGCAATTATTACATGCGAGGTGGTGGACCTAACATTCGAGATGCAGGTAGTCAGACGTCCAGATTTCATTGGCAGGCCGGGTGCGGGTCACGTTCAGTCGGCATGGGTTGTACATCGCGCCGCACCGGTCGCCAAGCTGCGGCCCGAAACGCTTTCGCATATTGTACGCACGCAGCCACCGCTGAAATCTTTCTTAAGTTGCGCTGCTGAGATGCCGACATCCTTTTGGCATCACTGACATCCTTTTGGCCGCCGACGCCCCTTTGTGCACCCCTAGCCCCGACGCCCGAGCCCCCCTGCAACCTGAGTCCCGCGCACAGCCCCAGTCCCCGCAAGCCCACGCCGCAGCAAAACTCTTTCCTTCTGCCCTCTTACTCCCCTCCGCAGGCCTCGGCGACCTTTCCATGCTCAGCGATGCCCTTTTGCTGGAGGTCCTGGGCTGCGGCGTGCTGCGCGCCCGCGACCTGGGTCGTCTGGCGCTGGCCAGCAAAGCGCTGTACTGCTTCACCAACCTGGAGGACCTCTGGAAGGGGATGGTGATTGAGGTACGATAACGTACGACGGCTTGGGGTTCATCCAGGTAGCGGTCTGGATTGAGATTGAGTCGGGGCTGGGGCTGGATGCAGCTTTGTAATGGAACATCCATATTGGGATTTGGGTCGGGACCTGGGGCACACGGCGGTGGCTTTGAGGGGCTGGAGTACACATTTGGAGTTGCGTCCACATTTGGGTTGTTGCCTACCCAAATCCTCCCAATCTTCCCAATCTTCCCAACTCATCAATTTCTGTTTACAGGAGCTGGGTGGTGGATTCACGTGGCGAGGCACCTGGCAGCGGACATATCTGGAATCATCGGGGCTGCTGGGGCGTGCGGCTTCAGGAGGCGGCAGGGAGGGGGAGGGGGCGGCCGGCAGCGGCGGCAGGGATCCGCAGTCGGAGGAGGACAGCGACAGCGAGAGTGAGAGTGAGAGCCCGGGTGAGGACGGGAGCGATGACGAGGAGGGGAGCGACGGCGAGGAGGGGAGTGAGGGCGAAAGCGGCGACGCGGAAGAATCCGGGAGCGAGGGCAGCGAAGGTGGCGATGGTGATGATCAGGAGGAGGAGGACGAGGAGGAGGAGGCAACGGCAGAAGGTCGCAGCAGCAAGCGGCGCAAGACCTCCGGGGCTCAGGAGGAAGCGGCAGAGGCCGCTGCGGGGCCGGGGCCCTCATCCACCGCCGCCGCCGCCGCCGCCGCCGCGGCCACGTCCTTGTCGTCGCGGCGGCGGCGACTGCTGCGTCGAATCCCCGGCTGCGGCCCTCAGCGCTACCTGCGTGTGCGCGGCTTCTACTCGGACCTGCTGTACCAGCCCTGGTTCTGCGCCTCGCTGGAGCCCCCGGCGGACTGGCTGCGCGTCGACAACATCGACCGGCGCAGCGGCCTGACTCCGGAGCAGTTTCGGAGCGAGTACGAGATCCCCAACCGGCCCGTCATCCTAACGGTACGGCAAACATTGGGGGCGAGGAAAAAACGCGGCCCAGCGCCGCTGCCGCGCTGCCTCTCAGCAATGCGTTGGGATGCAACATGCAAGACCGTGCCATCGTCCTCTGTTTGGCCTGTGCTGTTTCCACTGCTGTTGCCACGTGTGCTTCGCCGCATCGCGTGCCCCTCGTTTCACCCTTTCGTCTTATGGTCTTTCCCACCCACCATCGAGTCAATGCAGCTGCCGGTGTTCGCTGTTTCGGTGATGTTACCCTCGTGTGACCTCGTTATCCTCGCCGCCGCCGCCATGTATCCATGGGCTACGTCTTAGCCTCTCGCCGCCGCCGCCGCCCCTCCCTCGCTCCTCCTTTGCTCGTCCCGCCGTCCATCCCCTTCCCCTCCTCCCACCCAGGACGTCATGTCCACCTGGCCCGCCATGACCAAATGGAACCGGGAGTACCTGGCGCAGATGTTCGGGGGCCGGGAGGTCATCGTAGGTGGGTGGCCGCATGGTTGGGTTGTCTGGAAGCGGCGAGAAGTGGCGCCCACCACGATGTCGCCCTCCGCCCACCCGATGTCGCTACTGCGCACGCAGCTGTGCATTTAGTGTATTTAGTCCACACCATCGTACGTCACCCCCAGTCTACTATTCGTGTACTCCTCGGTTACCGGCTGCCTTCCTCTCACACGCTGACCAACATACGTTGCCGCCGCCTCCACCGCAGGCAACATGCCCATGCCCTTCACGACCTACTTATCGTACAGCTCGTCCAATCGGGACGAGATGCCGCTGTACCTGTTCGACAAGCACTTTACGCAGGTGGCGCCCTCCATGGAGCACGACTATGCCACACCGCCGCAGTTCGGGGAGGATCTGTTTGGGTTGTTGGGGCAGGCTGGCCGCCCCGACTACAGGTGGACGTGCGTGCGTGCGCGTGCGCGTGCGTGCGTGCGTATATGTGTGTGTATGTGTCTGTGTGTCTCTCACATCACACAGTGCATGTGTATGCGTTCCAGTCCTCCCGCGGCTCCTTTCTTCCCCCGGTCCACTTCCTCCCGGTCCCTTTCTTCCCCGTTCCGCGCAGGTGGCTGATCCTGGGCCCGACCCGCAGCGGCTCGTCCTTCCACGTGGACCCCAACGCCACCTCTGCTTGGAACGCACTGCTATGGGGAGCCAAGAAGTGGGTCATGTACCCGCCGGGAGCGGTGCCGCCCGGCGTGCATCCCTCCCCGGACGGCGCCGACGTGGCCACGCCGCTGTCGCTGACCGAGTGGTTCGTCAACTTTTACGGGGCGACGCGCGAGGGCAAGGTGCGCGAGGTGGCACCGTAGGGGGCGTCCTCGCTCTTGGGGGTATATCTTCTTTCTTATCCCCTCCTGGGTGGGTGGCGCAACGCGTGTTGGGTGTGAGCTTGCGATGGAATGGGAGGGAGGGGGGGTGTCGTCGTTGCGGCGTGGTGGCGGGGGGAGGGGTGAGTGCTGAGTGGCGGGGTAGGGTTAGGGTAGCTGGGCTGGTCATTGTGTGTGTGGGGCGGGTGTGCGACCATGAGGTGTGACCTCGGGGCATCTGAATGACCTCTGGCGAGACCGGGAGTTGACAGCGGAAGGACAGTCGCTACGGTCTTCGCGGCCATTCCTGTCAGGGCCGACCAAGCGGGTCTTTGCCCGTTGCGCAGCAGCCGGCTTCCGTCTCCATTAGTCGTCGTATCGCCTCGTAGACATGTCTCCCTCCTTCGACTCACTCCTGTGTCACCGCCCCCGGTGCCGCACCCCTCACTTCCCCCACGCCAAGGTCCGTCCCATCGAGTTCGTGGCGCGGCCGGGCGAGCTGCTGTTTGTGCCCCGCGGCTGGTGGCACTGCGCACTCAATTTGGAGGTGCGGGGCGCGCGTGGTGGTGGTGGTGGTGGTGGTGGTGGTGGTGGTGGTGGTGGTGGTGGTGGTGGTGGTGGTGGTGTTGATGGTGGGTTCTTCCGCCTGGGGGATTCCAGCCCCGATGATCGACCCACGGGTCGGCACCAGGCCGCCGTGTGCGGCACTCCACTCCGTGACAGCCTCTCTGCGCCGATGACGGGCTATCGGTACCTGGCGTCCTGCCGTGCCGTCTCGACCCTACCCGACCCCCGACCCTGAGGTCCTGACCCCATGTGCGGCCGCGTAACCTTGCGCTGGGGGCACCCACACCGGGCAACAACTGACCCGTGGGTCGGTCGTGCTCCCCGACACGCGATGCATTCAGACCCGCACGTCGGCCCCGGTGCACTACTCCTGGACCAGTCCGAGCCTCCCGGCTCCGCCTCTGTGGTCTCCGCTGTCATGCACCGACACCAACAGTGCATGACACCGCCTCTGCAGGAGAGCTGCGCCATCACTCAGAACTTTGTTTCGGAGGTGGGGCTACCGGCCACGCTGGGTTTCCTCAAGTCGCGCAGGCCGGAGCTGGTGTCTGGGTGCGCGCTGGAGACCAGGTGCGGTGGGCGGCAAGGCAAGGCGGGTGGGCGGGTGGGTGCGCAGCGGTTGGCCTTCGTTCGCTTGGGTTGGATGAGGACACGGCAGACACGGAGGCGAGGGGTGGCTGCACTGGGCTGGCTGGCTGGCTGCCACCTATTCTTGGTTGGGTTCGGCTGAGTTAGGGAGGTCCGGTTTCGTGCCGCCGGGTGAGGGCATGGCATGGCATGACAGGCGGACCCGGGCCTAATGTAGGGAGTTTGTAAACGCTTCCTGGTACCGTAATCGCCGCGCGTGCGGGATCGGCCCACATGCGCCCCACCGCTCGATGGCCACCTCCTTTGGTCACGCGGAGGGCCCAGCACCAAAACCCAAATCACAAACCTTGCTTCGAATTCCGATTTCCCGCTGCCCTCTCCCTCCTGTCCCTGCCCCGCCCACGTGTCGTACAGGTGTAACCTGTACGACAGATTCGTGACGGTGCTCCGGGAGCATCGGCCGCAGGTGCTGGCGGCGGTGGAGGCGCGGCAGGAGGAGGCGCGGGAAAAGGCGCGGGAGGCCAACAGGTTCGCTTCGCGGTGTCGACGTTAGTGCAGGGAGGGTGGCGAAGGGCGATGGTGAGGAGGCGTGGCATCGTTTGGAATTATAGCGGAAAGGGCTGCAGCTTGACCATTCCGCAGCATTTATTGCTGTATATGTCGTGTGTGTGTGTGTGTGTGTGTGTGTGTGTGTGTGTGGAGCGGGAAGGAGCGGGGATACAAATGGACCCGTTCTATATCCGATTGAGATTGTGCTGGGCTGGATGCGTTGGTGGGCGACGGAAAGGGGCCTGAGCCGCTACGATACGATACACAGCACATTTGATCCAACCGCTAACCGCTAACCGCCAACCATCATCTGGATGTCGCAGGCTCGCTGCGCTGTTCCGGGCGCCGGAGGCGGCTGATGGCAATTGCAACAGCAACGGTCACGCAAATGGCAATGGCGCGTCCGAGACGGCAGCTAGCGGCAAGGCTGCCGCCGGCGCCTGCGCAGCTGGCGGTGCCGCTGCTGGCGGCGGCGGCGGCGGTGGCAGTGGCGGCTTTTCGTTTGGCTTCAGCTTTGGTGGCGGCGGCGGCGGCGCCGGTGGCGAGGGCGTGGGGGCAGCGGGCAGCGGCCCGGCGGGCGGGTTTAAGTTTGGGTTCGGGCTGTGATCATGACGTGATGCAAAACCATCGTGGTAGTTCGGGTTTAGTTCGGCAGCGCATGGGTTGACACGCCATGATCGCTGCATTGCTAGAATTATTTATCTCGAGCTGCCCATTTTTTTAAAGCTCGCTCCGTCGTTGCTTCATGAAAGGATTAAGGCCCTGCTGCCCGGCAGCGGGCCTCGGGTACGCTGTGCTGCTGTTGTGGGTCGGCACAGCGAAGCATGCGGCACACATTCGACATTTCCGGTATTTTGTTTGGGCTGCTGTATTGACATGAACTGATGTACCATGTCATATCAACTTGCGTCCAACACGTTTGACCCAACTGCGGTGACTCCCTTCCTCACCTCGCTAGGGCCCTCCCTCCCTCATCCTGTCGGGAGACTCTCGCATCCACACCACCACCGGAAGGGCCTCCGTTCTCATCCCGCCTTTGCCCCTTGGGACCAGGCGGGGTGAACTACTTGTGTGTGCGCACGGGTTGCACCAGCTCTGCGCGGGAACCAGGGGAGAGACTGCTAGCGCAGGCCAGCATGCATCGGCATAACTCTCGATCTTGGATTTAAAACGCTTTTCCCGGCATACTGGTGATGTCATGGAACATTCTTCCTTGCAGTCCACAACGATTTGGCGCAACGCATTGGTCGCATTGGTCTTAGCAACGGCCACATTTACGCGGCCGGTCAGAGTACTAGTGCCCTACTCGTCGGCCGAGCGCGCTGGGTAAGAGTTGTTGAGTTGCAAAGAGGCCGATTGGGTTCATTAAAGTTTGCGGAAACGTTTGTGAGGTTCGTTGGCAGTCCTTTTTGAAACTTTAAATCTTTGCGAGAGACCCTTTCGAGTTTTTTGTGACACTTTGCCAGGTCCCAAACAATCTAATTTGTGAGCAGTACCGTAGACCTAGTCACGTGCGTGCATGTCGACAAAGCATGTCAGCTGTACGCGACGACCAGTTGAGAACATGACGTCACGGCGCCGAAATCGCTTTGATCCCTGACAGCCGATACAACGTAGCCTCGGAGGGTCTTCCCTTCAGACAGAGCTCATCTCAGGAGGCGGTAACGGCTCGATCCGCTGTCCCTGTGCGCCAAGCCGCATCGCCGCGTGCGTAACGCGAGCAGCGGGCAGAACTGCGCGGCAGAACCAGCACAGCTCTTCGCCTCCGTAGCTCCCATCACACGAGCTATCCACCGACGGTTAGATAGTCACCGATGCGCCGCAAAGGCAGTTGCGCTGCGGGGGGCCGCAGCGGAGCGCGCGTTTCTTCTTCTTCCGGCGCGAGCAGAACAACAGCAGCTGATGCGGCTGACGAGGACCTCCCGGTCGAAGTTCAGACAGCGCTGCTGCAGCTTCCTGCGGGTCTGGAATATTTGGCCCGCAAATGGGGCTTTCCGGCGCTCGCTCAGCCGGCGGCCGCGACATGCGCTGCTGCTGCTGCCGGCGCCAGCCGAGGAAGCGGCCGAGGAGGCGGCCGCCACAGGGCTACTAGCTCCGCCGCGACCTCGATTTCGGACGTATATCAGCAGCTACGTGACGTTTTAAACTGGGTCAAGTCGAGAAGCCCAGCCGGCATGAAATGCATCCTCCGGATCGCCGCGAACGGCGTCATGCTCCAGTCGCTGGTGCACGCCACAGCGGCTGCGGCCCGTGTGCCCGTGGACCGGTTTTTCAGCGCGGATGACGAGCAGTTTCGCGAGCTCAGGTGCTTGAATATGGCATGTACCCTGGGCATGGAGGTGCTCGGGCGATTGCCCTACGCGGCGGCCGCGGCGACCGCGGCTGGCGTGCCGGCGGCGCTGTTCCAAGCCCTGCCACTGATACACGGCTTTGCGCGCAAGCTGTTGCGCATGCAAACCCTGCACGCCCTCAGCCGCCAAGCCGCCCACGCCCTGAAGCACGTTCTGGAGGCGACGGCGGCGGCCTCGGCAGCGGGTTTCCCCACCCGGTTGCGCCGGAGTCTGGCGCGCACGGTCGAGCGACTGGAGGTCCTGCTAGCTGGATGCGCTGATGCCATCAAAGACTTCGCAGCCTACGCCTACGAGCTTGGCACGGCCCGCAATGGCGGCGGCGGCGACTGGAGCTTTGCGGGGGAGCTGGCGGCGGCACTGCATGACAGCGGCTTGGTGGAACACACGTGTCGCGCGTTGCTGCACCGCCTGCTGCTGCCGCCAGAGGCGGTGATGGCACCGCATGGGGGCGGCGAGGCGGAGCGCACGGCAGCGGACGCACGGGGCACAGCTTCCCGTTGTTTCCTGCTGTTGTTTCATAGCATCAATACAATGGCGTCCGACGGCGACGCGGCCACCTCCGTCACGCGCCTGTTGCAGCAGGTGCTGTCAGGCCGCTGCATCCGGACCGCCGCCCAGCTTCACGGCTTGGCGGCGCTGTGTGCAGCCGACGGCGGGCCGTCGTACGGCTTCGAGCCGGAACTGCTGCGCCAAATCCCGGTCTTTGCGGCCGACGGCAGCCGAGTGGATGTAGCGGCGGTGGCGGCTGCCAGGCTGAGCAACGCCGACCCATGGGTCATATGTCCTCAGCTGAACGCGGCGGCGCCACTGGCCCTGATCGCTTCGCTGCCTGACGGCTCAGATGCATCTGCGCCGCCGCCGCCGGGCCGCCGCGCGAGTGTGCGGCTACTGCTTCGGATCATCCGATGGGCGGTCGCGTCGTTGAAGGCCGCGGACCCGGCGACGATTCGTGGCGGCGGCGGCAGCGGCGGCTCCGAAGCCGGTGGCGAGCCGCGGCCGACGTGTCAGCCACAGTTGCTGGTAGCGCTCGCCCCCTCTGACCCCGCAGTGGTGGTCGTCCGGGCACTGGCCCGCGTTCATTCTCTGTTGGAGCCGCGGGCGGGGCTCCCGGCCTGGGTGGTGGAGGTGGACGAGTTCTGGCAGTTAACCTTCGCCACTGTACGACACGGGATGCGGCTGGCGGAGAGTAAGGAGCTGGCGGCGGGGGCGGCAAGGATGATGATGGCGGGACTGGATGAGTGGGGTGAGTGGGGTTGGTTTTGGCACTGGGAGCATTCGGAGGTGCGGGGTCGGGGGTTGTCTCTGACAGGGGGAGCTAGACATGCACATATCTTCTCGAAGGCATGACACTTCTTGAAGGCACATGTTAAGAACTTAGAAGGCTACGAAGGCTAAGAACCCAGATCAATGAAGGCGCCAGTTGGAAAAGGCGGTGTCCCAGTAGCCCAGTAGCGGCCCAGTAGTGGGGGTCGCTGCGCTGTCGGGGCGGGAGCAGCTGCCACCACGACCTCGCGTCGGCGAACTCGGTTTCCCGCATTTGCGGTCATTGCCGGCATTGACAACACCTGACCTTGGAGCTGACATTGCACGGCATGTAACTGACAACCCTCTCCATCTGCCGATCTTCGCCTGCAGCGCCGCCGCCCGAGCACGTGATGGCACTGCCTCCGCCACCGCCTCCACCGTACCAGGCGGCCGCCCTGTCCGCGGGCTGGCTGCCGTGCCTGGAGCTGCTGCTGCGCCGCGCCGCCCGGGAGCCGCCCTGCCCCGTGGCGGCCGATGTCCTGCAGGCCATCAACCCGGACAGCAGCCGCCTGGTCCAGGCCCTGGCGTACGGCAGCTGCGATCAGGCGGCGGCGCTGGTGACGACCCTGGGCAAGCTGCTGTGGCGGCGGCTGGCGGCGGAAAACCCCGGCCCGGCCGCCGCCGCCGCCCCGGCCGATCCCACCTACCAGTGGGCACTGCAGGCGGTCCACGGCGTCTTGGACTGGATGGAGGCGGCGCCACCGCCACCAGAGGACCAACAGGCGGCGGCCCAGCGGCAGCTTTCGGATCTCCTGTCGTACGCCGCCGGCGAGTGGCTGCCGCCGCTGTCGAGACTGGCAAAGCTGTCGCTAATGAACGCTGACACGCGGTCCGCCTCGGCCGTTGGCCCGCCGGCCGGATGGGATGCAGCGCTGCAGCCACTGCTGCGGGGGCTTCCCGCGCTCGCTGCCCGGTGCCTGACGGCGGACGAAGCGGAGGCCGCGGGCAGCGGAGCCGGCTTGCAGCTGGCAGCGCCGGCGGCCGCCGATCCCGGCTCGGAGTCGGCGGCGGCGGCGCGGCGCGGCGCAGAGACGCCGGCGCCGGAGCCTGCCGACAGCAGTGTCACGGCGGCGGCGGTGGTGGAGGCGGCTGGCAGCAGCACTGCTGAGAGCGGCACCACCACCGCTGCAGCCGCCGCCACCACTACTGCAGCCGCCGCTGACAGCGTCGGCGGCTGGCGGCGGCTGTTGTTTATTGACATGGATGCCGCACAGCTGCTCGGCATGGTCCTGTTCGCGTCTCGGGCCTTGCGAGAAAAGGAGGGCGGTGCGGGGCTGGGGGAGAAGGCGGAGGACGTGCTGACGGCCCGGGCCCAACGCGCGGTGGAGGCCGCCTGCAGGGAGGAGCTGCGAGCGGGAACCGTAGACCAGGCGGGAGTGGATGCCCTGCGGGCACTTTTCGGAGCGGAGGCGGAGGCGGAGGCGGAGGCGGAGGCGGAGGCGGAGGCGGAGGCGGAGGCGGAGGCGGAGGCGGAGGCGGAGGCGGAGGCGGAGGCGGAGGCGGAGGCGGAGGCGGAGGCGGAGGCGGAGGCGGAGGCGGAGGCGGAGGCGGAGGCGGAGGCGGCGGGGGGAGGCGCGGGCGTGTTGCCGCTGCCGCCACCCGAGGAGGCCCGCCGGCGGCTGCCCCGCCGCTGCGCCCACGCCGCCTGCACCAACCTGGACGGCGACAGTGAGGCGGAGCTGCGGCTGCAGGCCTGCAGTGGCTGCGGTGAGGCGGGGTACTGCGGCCGGGGCTGCCAAGTGGCGGACTGGTGGGCGGGGCACAAGGAGGTGTGCAGCGGGCGCCGGAAGGGGCCGCGACAGACGCGACAGGGCGGCGGCGGTTAGACACTGGGCGGTGCGGTGGTGGGGCGTAATGGGATATAGTGGTGTTTCCATCGTTGGTCGGTTGCGGCGTTTGGGATCTCCAGTTCAAGGTCAAGGCAGCTGGCACCGGAGGCCAGTGCGGCTGTTCCCTCGTAGCGTGACGGCGCGCGCTGCTGAAGGGGCAGGTCGCCGAGTGATGCGGGATGGCGTCCCCAGAATGACAACTTACTTGTTCTTGGCTTACCGTAATCTTGCGGCTGGACAGGCAGGCAGGCAGGCAGGTTGCTGCGGCAGGGCATGCGTGCAGAACAGCATATGCTGCCAGCAGTGCGCCTTTGTGCATTCATTGCTATTGAGCCCCCCGGGTGTGATGTCGTTGTGGTTGTTACAGTGGTTGCTCGGAGTGGGCCCTCGGACGAGAGGGTTCAACCGACGGGCCAGCTGGCCGTGCACTGCATGACCAGGTAGGGCAGCGCGGGTAGGGAAACGCACCCAAACAGACAGCGACGAACGAGTCTGGCGCGGGAAAGCTGCGCCAGTAACCACCTCAGGGGAATATGCTATGGGGCTGTCCAATAGGGCGACCGGCCACGGTTCCAGGACACCCCAGTTCTTCCCTTCACCTTCAAAGAATGGGATCGAGTCGGAGTTTGATGCCAATGTTTTTCATTTGCGGCCGCTATGGCTGTGAGCTCACTGCCTTGTCGGGTTACGGATGGCGCGTTTCGTCACTGTCACTGCTTCTGGATGTGAGGTTGTGTTGGCGGCAAGAGATGGATCCCCCACAGCGACAAATTCACGAGGACATGATTACAGACCCTCTCCAGTCAGACCCTCTCCAGTCAGACCCTCTCCAGACAGACCCTCTCCAGGGGCTGGGGCGAGGCAGCTCCATTGCCCATACGTGCGGCACGTGGCCTCCACACATTACACCACATTACACCTGCCGAGCCACGGCAGCTAGTATCCTGGCTTCCTGGGTGATATCAGATCTAGGGTCTGCAGTTCGCTGTAACATCGCCTCACCAGTACGACAACCACACACTGCAGTCAGCCAATCCTGTTGCGGTCACTACACCCGTCCCCCGGGGGCCGATGAATTGGGTATACCAGCATGCATACACACACGCACCCACGTGTGTGTATGTATGTACATGGCCGTACTGCACTGCACACTCTGCTCGCTCTCGTCTTCTCATCCACGCATTTGGGCCCTTCACGGCTCCGTCGTCCGTGGCACGACACTGTACGACATCTCATCGCCGGGAGCGCACCTGCAAAATTAGGAACGGAGGAGGGCGACGACAAAACTGAACACAAGGCGATCAAGTTAAGCGGCTTGAGTTAAGCGGCTTTGCAATCCACAAAGATTTGGCGCAACGCTGTGGTCTTAGCAACGGCCTCATTTACGTGGCCGCTCAAACTACTAGTGCCGTACCCGTAGGCCGAGCGCGCTGGGTAAGAGTTGGTGAGTTGCAAAGAGGCCGATTGGATTAATTAAAGCTTGCGGAAAGTTTGTGAGGTTCGTTGGTACCGTAGTCCTTTTTAAAACTTTAAATCTTTGCGAGGGACCCTTTCGAGTTTGTTCGACACTTTGCCAGGTCCCAAAGTATAAATTGTCGAGCAGTACCGTAGACCTAGTCACGTGAGCGCATGTTGACAAAGCATGTCAGCTGGGCGCGACAAAAATTTAGAACATGACGGCACGGCGCCGAAATCGCTTTGCTCCCTGACAGCCGATCCAACGTAGCCTCGGAGGGTCTTCCCGTCAGACAGAGCTCACCTCAGGAGGCGGTAACGGCTCAATCCGCTGTCCCTGTGCGCCAAGCCGCATCGCCGTGTGCGTAACGCGAGCAGCGGACAGAACTGCGCGGCACAAGCAGCACAACTCTTCGCCTCCGTAGCTCCCTTCACACGAGCTATCACCGACGATTACATAGTCACCGATGCGCCGCAACGGCAGTGGCGCTGCGGGGGGCCGCAGCGGAGCGCGCGTTTCTTCTTCTTCCGGCGCGAGCAGAACAACAGCAGCTATTGCGGCTGACGAGGACCTCTCGGTCGAAGTTCAGACAGCGCTGCTGCAGCTTCCTGCGGGTCTGGAATATTTGGCCCGCAAATGGGGCTTTCCGGCGATCGCTCAGCCGGCGGCCGCGACATGCGCTGCTGCCGCTGCCGGCGCCAGCCAAGGAAGCGGCCGAGGAGGCGGCCGCCACAGGGCTACTAGCTCCGCCGCGACCTCGATTTCGGACATAGCTAGGCAGCTACATGACGTATTAAACTGGGTCCAGTCGAGCAGCCCGACCGGCACGAAATGTATCCTCCGGATCGCCGCGAATGGCGTCATGCTCCAGTCGCTGGTGCACGCCACAGCGGCTGCGGCCCGTGTGCCCGTGGACCGGTTTTTCAGCGCGGATGACGAGCAGTTTGTCGAGCTCAGGTGTTTGAATATGGCATGTGCCCTGGGCATGGAGGTGCTCGGGCGATTGCCCTACGCGGCGGCCGCGGCGACCGAGGCTGGCGTGACGGCGGCGCCGTTCCAAGACCTGCCGCTGATGCACGGCTTTGCGCGCAAGCTGTTGCGCATGCAAACCCTGCACGCCCTCAGCCGCCAAACCGCCCAGGCCCTGAAGCACGTTCTGGAGGCGACGGCGGCGGCCTCAGCAGCGGGTTTCCCCACCCGGTTGCGCCGGAGTCTGGCGCGCACGGTCGACCGACTGGAGGTCCTGCTGTCTGGATGCGCTGTTGTCATCGAAGACTTCGTAGCCTACGCCTTCGAGCTTGGCACGGCCCGCGACGGCGGCGGCGGCGACTGGAGCTTTGCGCGGGAGCTGGCGGCGGCGCTGCACGACAGCGGCTTGGTGGAACACACGTGTCGCGTGTTGCTGCACCGCCTGCTGCTGCCGCCAGAGGCGGTGATGGCACCGCTTGCGGGCGGCGAGGCGGGGGGCAGGCCAGCGGGCGCACGGGGCAGCGCTTCCCATTGTTTTCTGCTGTTGTTTCATAGCATCAATACAATGGCGTCCGACGGCGACGCGGCCACCTCCGTCACGCGCCTGATGCAGCAGGTGCTGTCAGGCCGCTGCATCCGGACCACCGCCCAGCTGCACGGCTTGGCGGCGCTGTGTGCAGCCGACGGCGGTTCGTCGTACGGCTTCGAGCCGGAACTGCTGCGCCAAATCCCGGTCCTTGCGGTCGACGGCAGCCGAGTGGATTTGGCGGCGGTGGCGGCTGCGAGGCCGGGCAACGCCGACCCATGGGTCATATGTCCTCGGCTGGACGTCATGGCGCCACTTGCCCTGATCGCTTCGCTGCCTGACGGCTCAGATGCATCTGCGCCGCCGCCGCCGGGCCGCCGCGCGAGGGGTTGGTGTCGGCTTCCTTGAAGCCGGAAAAAGGGCGGGGCCCCACTAAATCCGTACGGGTTAAGTTGAGTGCTAGGGCGGCGAGGGCGTGAAATGTGAGAGTGTCGACATTCCTGCTGATAGACAGCCAGAGCTTTTCCCCGAAGCTGCATAGGGCTGCATCGTGCGTGCATCGGCGGCTTGGCGTCCAACAACCAGCAGTTTGCCCCTCATGGTTTGCTCCTTGCAACCTTTGTAATAGCAATATGCGTCAAGACGATCGGACCGGCTAGCAGAGCTGCTGTGGTGTGGTCGCGGGAAGAATGTTCGCAATGCAAACATAGTTTGTTTCCGAAACAAAGATTCATTTCACGCCGTCATGTCAGAATTCCACCTTAAGGAACGATGACTCTTCTGGAATTAATTATAGGCCGAGAGGTGATGGTTTGACCTCGGCCTCGGTCCATGGAGACTGCCAAACTGGTTTGTACTCATGCGATGTTGGGTTCCAATAATAAATTTACCGTGCAATAAAGAATGTAATCTTTTACTTATGGAGTCTTTCCGTTGACCGAAAGTCTACACTTGTCCAATTACTTCCCAGAACCCAGAACCCAGAACCCAGACACGGACATGGGCAATCCTACAGGGCGGGGCCCCCCTGGGCGCTTCGCGCTGGGGCCCCGCCCAAAAAGGCGGTGTCCCAGTGGCCCAGTAGCGGCCCAGTAGTGGGGGCCGCTGCGCTGTCGGGGCGGGAGCAGCTGCCAGCTGCCACGACCTCGCGTCGGCGGACTCGATTTACGGGCATTTGCGGTCATTGCGGTCATTGCGGTCATTGATTACAACCCTTGGAACTGACAACCCTCTCCATCTGCCGATCTTTGCCTGCAGCGCCGCCGCCCGAGCACGTGATGGCGCTGCCTCCGCCACCGCCTCCACCCTACCAGGCGGCCGCCCTGTCCGCGGGCTGGCTGCTCTGCCTGGAGCTGCTGCTGCGCCGCGCCGCCCGGGAGCCGCACTGCCCCGAGGCGGCCGATGCCCTGCAGGCCACCGACCCGGACAGCAGCCGCCTGGTCCAGGCCCTGACGTACGGCAGCCGCGACCAGGCGGCGGCGCTGGTGACGACCCTGGGCAAGCTGCTGTGGCGGCGGCTGGTGGCGGCGGATTCGGAGGAAAACCCCGGCCTGGCCGACGCCGCCGCCCTGGCCGATCCCACCTATCAGTGGGCGCTGCAGGCGGTCCACGGCGTCTTGAACTTGATGGAGGCGGCGCCACCGCCACCAGAGGACCAACAGGCGGCGGCCCAGCGGCAGCTTTCGGATCTCCTGTCGTACGCCGCCGGCGAGTGGCTGCCGCCGCTGTCCAGACTGGCAAAACTGTCGCTGATGAACGCTGACACTCGGTCCTTCTCGGGCGTTAGCCAGCCGGCCGGATGGGATGCAGCGCTGCAGCCACTGCTGCGGGGGCTTCCCGCGCTCGCAGCCCGGTGCCTGACGGCGGACGAGGCGGAGGCTGCGGGCAGCGGAGCCGGCTTGCAACTGGCAGCGCCGGCGGCCGCCGATCCCGGCTCGGAGTCGTCGGCGGCGGCGCGGCGCGGCGCAGAGACGCCGGCGCCGGAGCCTGCCGACAGCAGTGGCACGGCGGCGGCGGTGGCGGCGGCGGCTGGCAGCAGCACTGCTGAGAGCGGCACCGCCACCGTTGAAGCCGCCGCCAGCACTACTGCAGCCGCCGCCGACAGCGTCGGCGGCTGGCGGCGGCTGTTGTTTATTGACATGGATGCCGCACAGCTGCTCGGCATGGTCCTGTTCGCGTCTCGGGCCTTGCGAGAAAGGGAGGGCGGTGGGGGCCTGGGGAGAAAGGCGGAGGACGTGCTGACGGCCCGGGCCCAACGCGCGGTGGAGGCCGCCTGCCTGGGGGAGCTGCGGGCGGGAACCGTAGACCAGGCGGGGGTGGATGCCCTGCGGACACTTTCCGGAGAGGAGGCGGCGGCGACGGCGGCGAGGGAAGGCGGGGGCGTGTTGCCGCTGCCGCCGCCCGAGGAGGCTCGCCGGCGGCTGCCCCGCCGCTGCGCCAACGCCGCCTGCACCAATCTGGACGGCGACAGTGAGGCGGAGCTGCGGCTGCAGGCCTGCAGTGGCTGCGGTGAGGCGGGGTACTGCGGCCGGGGCTGCCAAGTAGCGGACTGGTGGGCGGGGCACAAGGAGGTGTGCAGCGGGCGCCGGAGGGGGCCGCGACAGACGCGGCAGGGCGGCGGCGGCGGTTAGACACTGGGCGGTGCGGTGGTGGGGCGTAATGAGGTGTAGTGGTGTACCCATCGTTGGTCGGTTGCGGCGGTTAGTTAAGATCTCCAGTTCAAGGTCAAGGTAGCTAACTACCCTGAGGCCTGAGACCGTAGCGTGACGGCGCAAGCTGTTAAAGGGGCTGGCGGCCCATCATCGGGTCGGCATTACGTAAGGACCCGCGAGGGTTGTGTTGTACGTAATCGGGACGAGCAACTCCGCAAGCGACAATTCCAACGTGTCACGCACACAAGCTGCTGCTGCTGCTGGGGTGCTTCCGGTGCCTTTGCTACGGTCGACCGGTGTCGTCACGCGGGCTGCCGTGCCCGAGGGAGGGAGACGTAAAAGGTGACGGGACCACATGAGCCCCTGGATGGATGGATGGATGGATTCATGGACAGAAGCCCATGCATTGATCTGGGAGATTCCGTGGAGGACAGCTAGCCGGCAATGTGTGTGCGCCAGAGGCAGAGGAACACGGCGTAGTCAACGGAAGAGATGCCTGTGCGCGTGTATGCCGCATGTGCGTGGGCCGGAACCTTGAAGGCATCTTCCAAGTAAACGCGGCACGCGCAGTAATATGCATCCTGCAGCGGCGGCTATGTTGTGCTGCTGGGCGCGGGCTGTCGGGTCACAGGGTCAGGTCAGGTCGGGTCAGGTCAGGTCAGGTCAGGTCGGGTCGGGTCGGGTCGGGTCGGGTCGGGTCAGGTCAGGTCGGGTCAGGTCAGGTCAGGTCAGGTCAGGTCAGGTCAGGTCAGGTCAGGTCAGGTCAGGTCAGGTCAGGTCAGGTCAGGTCGGGTCGGGTCGGGTCGGGTCGGGTCGGGTCAGGTCAGGTCAGGTTAGGTCAGGTCATAGGGTCAGGTCAGGTATTGGCGTATTGTTGCGAGTGGACAGGCAGGCAGGAAGGTTGCTGCGGTAGGGCACGCGTGTCCACGGTCTCCCCCCCTCCCAAGTCAACGTGTATGGTAACAGACCTGAGAGCAAGTAGAGGGCTTATATTACTGGATGAGCCCTGTCCCCTGTGCCCTGGACACTCCAGTTCTTCCCTTCACCTTCAAAAGGGATCGAGTCGAATTACTGTATCGTCAAAAGGGATCGAGTCGGATTACTGTATGATGCTAATGTTTCCCAGCTGTGGCCGCGATGGCTGTGAGCATACTACCTTGTCGGGTTACGGGCAGCGCGCTCTGTCACAGCTTGTGGATGTGAGATTGTGTTGGCGGATAAAGATGCATCTCCACAGCGACATCTACTGACATTATTACAGACCTTCTCCAGGGGCTGGGGCGCGGAAGCTCCATTGTCCATACGTGCGGCACGTGGGACCCCCACATTACAACACCTGCCGAGCCGCGGCAGTTAGTATTATCCTGGGTGATATCAGACATCTAGGGTCTGCAATTCGCTGTAACATCTCCTCACCAGTACGACAACCGCACACTGCAGTCAGCCAGTCCTGTTGCGGTCAACACACCCGTCCCTCCGGGGGGCCGGGGGAAAAGGGGCATACCAGCATGCATATACACACGCACCCACGTGTGTGTATGTATGTACATGGCCGTACTGCACTGCACACTCTGCTCGCTCTCGTCTTCTCATCCACGCATTTGGGCCCTTCACGGCTCCGTCGTCCGTGGCACGACACTGTACGACATCTCATCGCCGGGAGCGCACCTGCAAAATTAGGAACGGAGGAGGGCGACGACAAAAGAAAGCACAGCACGGTTGAGCTGCCTCCTGACTCCGACACTCTCAACTTTGGGGCCTGACAGCAAACAAGAACCACGCATATTACCATCCTTTATCCTTCACCAAAGGGTGATTGTAACCATGCTTCTTGCAGCGCACCTCAACTTCGTAACATCGCAAGCCAGGTTTACACGCAATTTCCAAACCGCACCTTTACAATGCATTCGACCTCAACGCCGCCCCCTCTACACTGCACTGCACCCCACTGCGCCACCACCCCGCTGGCCGCTGCACCCCTCAACGCCACCTACCTTCAATGCCCGTTCGGAGGAGGGAGACGAAGACGATGACGACCGCGCCGAACGAGCAGCGCCCCCCGCCGCCTCCGCATCAGCCTCCGCGGCCTTGCCACCGCCGCCGCCTCTACCCCGCGCCGCCGTCCTGCCTTGCCCCACCGCGGCAGCCTCCCCTCCCGCTGCCGCCGCTGCCGCCGCCGCCCCCTTGCGCACTCGTACTCCAAAGCTCCTCAGCAGCTCCTCCATAAACTGGGCGTGCTTGTCGGGGCTGACACTGTCCAGATCAGAGGTGCGCAGATACCTGTGGGCGGGCGTGTGGAGGGGTGTTGGTGTTTGTGTGTGGGGTGTTAGTGTGTGGAAGGGGGGTGTTGGTGTGGACTCTCCGTCCTTGCGCTGCGGTTGCAAACTTGAAATACCTTCTTTCACTCTTACCCCAAACAAACCACCTCAACTTTCCCACGTCGTTGTTGCCCGCTACCTGGCCAACCCGCGCTCCCGCCCTCACTCTCCCCAAATCCCCCTCACCTGACCTCCCAGCCGTTCTTCTCCAGCACCTGCCCCGTCACCACCGCCGGACCCAGCTGCTGCTTGCTGTTGGCGCAACGGTCCGCAGTGTCGCTCACCTGGGCGTAGAGAGAGAGGGAAGGGATGGGGGTGGGTGGGTGGGGTGGTAAAAAGAAGATACCGCAGCGGAGACGGGTGGGGTGGGTTGGCGGTCCGGGTTGGCGGAGGGACTGACGCCGAGGGACTGTCGCCGAGGGAGCATCGCGGAGGCGGCCCAACATGGGAGCGGAGGAGGAACGCGGAGCCTTCTCCGAGGACATGGAGGGCCTGGAGCCCAGCGTACAAATGTACCACACCGCGCAGCACAGCACGGCACAGCACAACAGAGGACACGCGTAGCACAGCACAAACGCACGCACAACCCAAGAAAGCATAGCATAGCGTGGCACAGCACAGCACGGATGCGAGTCCTCTCCTTCCCCGTCCTGCCACCGCCGTCTTAAGCGTCCAAACCAACCAACCCCACACGCCCCCTTCCCTCCCCTCCAACACACACACACACAAACGAACACACGTTCACAGATACGACATCCCAGGTAACCGCACGCAAGCGCCCCACCCCCACCTGAAGGGCGATGTACCGCTCGGGCCCCGCCTTGAGCGCAATGTCAATCACCGCAAGGCCGTCACCGGTCAGTCGGCGCTTGTCGTACGTCACCTGCTCGTGGTACGGCAATTGCAGTACAGTCCGTTGGTGCAGGCGGTGCAGGCGCGCACGTGTACTGGCGGCCAGTGAGCGGGCACTGGCCCCGGCGGGTTGATATTGGCCCTAGAACCCTTAAAACGCGCATGTGACCGTGTTTTTCCGTGCCGTACCGTCGTACACCACACTCAAACTCACCTTGAGCTTGTCAAGGAGGGCGGCCACCTCGTCCACACGTCGACCGCGCCTGCACGATTAAAAGTACGACAGTATGAGAATGCGACGTCGGGAAAGAGCGCTCGCTCGCTTCCATCATGTCCAGCACCCGCCAGTTACCGAAAAGCCACCCGCCACGGCAACTCACATGCGGCGGGAAGCCAACCACCCACCCACGCACCCCAGCCCCAGCCGGGGCCAGGGCCCGCTGCGTAGCCTCACCGCTGAGCCCCGCCCTGCCCCTCCTCGCCGCGAACCTACCCCTTCCTTTCGCAAGCGGATTTCGCAAGCGGAAAACCCCCGAACCATGAGTGTGAGAGACCCCGCACCTCCCCGCGTGCTCTTCCCCCCCACCATGCCCACCACCCACCACCGACCAAGGCCACGCCCCCTTGCGCTCCAGTCACATTCTCAGGATTCCGCCCTCCGTCCACCACGACTTCAACTTTCTCAGTCCCAACCCCCAGAACCCCCCCCCACCGCCGCCTCTACCGCCGCCGTTTGGTTGAAACCCCCCAGACACCCTATAAAAACCCCCAAAACCCTCCCCTCCCCTCTTCAAACTCCCCTCCTCACCCCCTCCTGGCGCTCTCCTCCATGACGCTCGAGGTCCAGGCCCGCTTGAAGGCGTCCAGGGCCAGCGGCGGGAAGCCGTGGGCCCTCCGCGGGGATTCCAATCGGGAGGCCAGGAAGCCCTGCAGCAGGAGGAGGAGGTGGAGGAGGAGGGGTGGCGGCGGCAAGGAGCGGCAGGCAGGCAGGCGATGGTAGGCAGGCAGGCTGGCAGCGGAGGAGGATGAGGTGATGCGGCGGAAGGACGAGGGCGAGGGCTGGAGGTTGAGAATGCAACGCATCCGGGTATTTGTACTGCAGGAATCAGCCCAGCCCTCAACGAGGATAGGTTGCAGCAACCATTTCTTTAAAAGAGGGAGGGAGAGGGAGGGAGGGAGAGAGGGAGGGGGGGAGGGGGGGAGGGAGGTGCCCCACTGCAGCCCGCACCTCGGCCCACCCTACCGCACCCTACCTGGAACACCAGCCGCAACAGGCTCTCCGGGATCTCCGCCCCCTCCCGCTCCCACGCCGCCGCCAGCTCCCTCTCCAACCGCCCAAACAGCGCCCCCTCCACCACCCCCAGCAGCGCCAGGCCCCAATACATGTGGGCCAGAACCACAACCGGCACGGCGCCGCGACCCGCAGGCGCCGAAGGCGCCGAAGGCGCCGAAGGCGCCGCCGCCGCGTCAGCAGCGGCGGCGGCTGGCGCCGCCGCCGCCGGCGCCTCCGGCCCCAACATCGCCAGCGCCGTCGCCTCCAGTCGCTCCATGACCCTCTCTCCGGGTGACACGTTGAAGAGACCCATCGCGTAGAGAAGTGTGGCCACGTCAGCGGGTCGGATCTGGGCGGCGTCGCGATTGAGGAGGCTGCGGGCAAAGAGCACAAAGGAGCCCTCCGGGTGGTGTCGAAAGGCGGTGAGTGACCAGAGCAGATTAGCCACCTCCTGGGGTTTGTAGGCGAGCGGCGCGGACGAGAAGGCCGCAAGGGCGGCCGCCACGGCGGGCGGGTGGTAGGCGTGCAGGCGGCCCAGGGCCCACAGGCTGTTGGCGACGCCCTGCGGGTTCGAACCGGGGATTGCGAGATTTCGGGTGAGCAGCGTCCGTTTAGGGATTTTTTGTGGGGGGAGGGGGCTCCGTAAGGGAAGATACCGGTAAGAGGTGGTTGGCGTGGAGGCGTGGAGGAAGGGAGTGGGTGGGGACGCGCAGCGGCCGGTTCTTGCCCGCAGCGGCACAGCATTTCCGCCGACGCACACATCCACCCACACGCACCCACCTGGGGAGCCAGGGAGGGCACCACCCCGGGCGCCGCCAACCGCTGCGCCGCTGCCTCCGCCAGAATTGCGTTGTTGTACCCCAGCAGCGCGATCGAGTGGAGCAGGGTGGGGATGCTGCGGGCGTCAAACTCCTGCGAGTCAAGAAAGCGCTGCGGGGGGCAGGTGAGGGAGGCATGGGAAGGGGTGGAGGTCAGGGGGGGAGGTGAAAGGGGGTGGTGGTGGAGCAGACAGGGCGGGGGTCCCCACGGATAAGCTAGGTTGTCCCAGGGGAACCTTTCCCCACCCCTCTCTCCCTTCCCTCGCACCTCCCCCCCAAAAATTCCCTGCCGCCCCTCTCCCGCCCCAAATCCCCATACCAACCAACCCATCATCCAAAACACACACGCCCTCCCCTCCCCTCCCCTCCCCTCCCCTCCCCCCATCCCTCACCCCACCCACCCACACCTTGGCTCTGAAGCCCAGTGCATCCAGCAGCTCCCGCGGCGGCGACCACCGCAGCGACGCCGCCGCCGCCAGCAGCGTGGCAATGTCCCGCGGGTAGAAGGTTTCGGAGCGCGCCGCCACCGCCGTCGCGTACCCCTCCAGCAGCAGCTCCGGCAGCTCCACTTGCAGCTGGGACAGAGCTTGGAGAGAGTTGGCCAACTGCACGTTGTTCATCAGGGAAACCTGTAGGGAAGGGAGGGGAGGAGGACAGTGAGTTCGAGCCGCAGCGGGGGGTTATCCACGTATAGGCCGGAGCCCGGGGGGGGGGGGCAACGAGGGGGAGAAGCGCACTTGCCCACCCACCTAATCCCCCACCCACCCCGCACCCTGGCAGAGCGATCCAAGACGTCACCCACCCACCCCTCCACCCCCGCCCCGCCCTAATACAGCAACCAAAAGACGCACCCGCCCCGTCCGTCGACACCCACCTGCGAGAACACCCATCCACTCACTCGCCCACCCCCACCCCCACCTGCGAGAACAGGACCTCCTTGAGTGTCTGGAAGGCGGGGTGCTCCACGAGCTCCCGCCGCGCCGCCACCGACCCGCGGGTCAGTGCGTTCAGCCGCGTCAGCGCCTGCACCGCCGTGCGCACCGACAGACACGCCGCCTCATCCGCCACCACATCCAACACGTCCCGCCAGTCCTCACAGCCGCGGAGCTCATTGTGGATATCCAGATCTCGCTCCGGAGACACTCCCGCAGGCAGGGGATGCACGGGCGGCGCGGGGACCGGCGGGGGAGATCCGGCTGATGCTCCTGCCGCTGCTGAATCGCCCTCGTGGGAAAGTTGCTGCTGGTGGTGCTGGGGGCCCAGTCCTCCGTTGGAGGGGGAGGTGGGTATTGCGGTTGCGGCGGCGGCCGCCGCCGCCGCTGCGGCGGCAGCGGCGGCAGCAGAGGCTGTGCGGTAGGTTGGGAGTTTGCGCTGCTTGAGCGCGTGCGGCGAGGGGAGGTCGCTGCCAGAGGTGGAGGCGGTGGCGGTGGCGTCGCGAAGGGCCGCGGCGTCGGCGCCGGTGGCGTCGCTGCCGATGGTTTGGGGGTCGACGGTGTCGTCGTTGACGGTGAGGGTGGAGTCGGAGTCGCGGGGGAGCTGGGAGGGGGCGGCAGGGCGGCTGCGTCGGGCCTGGGGATGAGGAGAGGGAGTTGAGGGTTGAGCGGCTCGTTGAGAAGTGTATTTTTGGGGGAGGTGGATTATCCACGTATAGCCGGGGGGAGGGACGTGCAGGAGGGGGGGGCAAGTTGCGTGTCTATGGGGGTGTGGGCGTGTTGGTGTCCCCGGAGTGCAAGGGTTGGGGTGCACGGCGAGTTCGACGCCAACCGACGGCATGGAGCCGTTCCCCGCTTTGCGTCGCGTTCGGCCCGACCCGGCCGCCTGGACTTCCTAGAGCAGCTGCCAGTAACCGTTGGCGATGAGGGAAAGAGAGCTGCCACAGTCAGCGGAAGGACCGACTCGCAAACTGCCTTGACACCACAAACCATGCGGCGCCTTAAAGCAGGCCCACTCCTTCTCTGTAGACAGAACTTAATCTACCCACCTTCACTTGCAGTCCCGATGAAACGGAGAAAACAGCCTCCTCGTCCTCGGCTTCAGCTTTCGCACGCAACCTCATGGCATTTGCAACCACCAGCCTGTGGAAGGAATTGCGAATTGACGCGTTGTAACAAGCAATTCGTAGAGTAACAATGGGCAATTCACCCAAAACCAACGCGCTCGGCCTGGGGCGCAGCCGCACCTGCCAACCACTGGCGACCGTGCGACGCCACCAGACAGCCCTGAGCCCCATCTGCAGGGCCCAGAACTACTTCGGATTTGCTGTTGAGAGAGCATTTGATTCGAAAGGTAATTCGTCGACCGGAACCCTTGTTACCGGCGGCGGGTTCGCGCAGCGACCTAGCACATAGGAAGCTTAGACAAAAACTTCCATGGTCTAATTCAGAGCTAACGATCCAGCGTCGAATGAAATTCTCAATGTTTCTTCTGGGCACTTCTCGCCCTCTTTTATTGGTGGCCCGTACACGCCCGAAAGACCACACCGTCGGATTGCAGACGCAGGGAAGCTTTTATTAGTGATAAATATATAATTACCGAACATTACAACAATGGATTGGAAGCATAAACCATGTCCATCGCTTGTATGCCAAACGATGTTGGACAAATATCAAAGTCGCCAACGGTCGCAAGAAACCTATCGGGTCTTCATTTAAGCAGTCTCGAGGTACACGAGCAACTCTGCCAAAGATGTCATGCCCGCAACTTGAACACTGCGCTTGGAAAGCGCCGGACCCATGGGGCGCTAATGCCTGCCAGAACTTCCAACAGCTCACAACGGTGCGCCCGTGAGCTACACAAAACAAACTGAACCTCCGCAGGGATCCTCGGGGACCCACGGGGCCCCCGTCTCCTGACCCTAGGCTCCCATAACATGTCCAGCTCAATCCCGCAGGCGGCGGGACCCCAGGAGCCGTTGACCACCAAGGGGCTGATACTGGCGATGTAAATATATGCGCTACACCCATGTTACTGTCTTGTGCTGCTGTGCGTCCTTCCTTGGCCCACCTCCTCTCCCAATCCAGGTGCAATTCTCGGCGGTTGCCTGCAGTGTCCAAACGCCCCTTCCGCGAGCCATCCATCTCCCTACCCTACCCTAACCTAGGACGACAGCTGCCGACGACAGCCGAACCCCAACCCCAACCCCGGCCCCGACCCCGGATCCCAGACAGCCAGCCGGGCTGTGGACAGGGCGCCCACAATCGTCCTTCGCCACATATGCCGCGGCCACGCCCTTTTTTTAATTGGAATCAGAAATCCGCGGCCACCAATAGCAGTGGCAGCGGTGGCAGGCCCAGCCGCTCTGAGATCGCAGCGTCGCAGCTGCTCGCGGCCGGCCCCCCGCTCCCTGACAGGCCAAAGCCGCCGCCCCACTCGCCCCAATCACGCGCTCTGCCAGTCTGATCACCACGAGGCGCCCTGGCGCGCGCACGCTCAGCACCGGACATCAACAGGTCGCAGCGAAATCGCGAGCTACCGCCACCACCACCTCCGCCACCACCACCAACCCCGCCCTGAGCAGCGGGCTCCCTCATAACTTCACAAAACCAACCAAGCAGGCGCCCACAGGCGGCGGATACCGGTACTTTATCCTCCTTGCTTCTCCTGTTGTGGTGACTGCTGCTCTTCTCATTCTTCTCTACTGCTGCTGCTGCTGCTGCTGCTGCAGCAGCTGATTTACCCGGGGGATCAGGGCACGTGTGCGGCGCACCGCCCAGTCCACACCGCTGCCCCACATGCCCCAACCCGCCATGAATCGAACGTAATCCAGCAACGCCAAGTCGAAGTGCCGACGCATCACATCGGGCCGGTACCGCGCCGCCGCCTCGACGCCCGCCGCGCCCCTGGACGTGGCCAGTCGGTCGAGCAGCTCGGCATGGTAGTACGACAGGTACTCGTCCTCGCGCTCGTCCAAGTCCGACGAGTCGACGCTGGAGGCGAAGAGGTATACGACGTCCCGTACACCGTACGACCGGCCGGTGTACTGGAAGTCGTAGGCGGCGCATCGGGTGCCGTCCGCGGAAAAGAGCAAGTTTTCGTTTTTCACATCTTGGGAGGGAAAGAGAGGGAGGAGGGAGGAAGCCCCGTATGGGGCGTTGGCGACGCTTTGATGGGGAAAAGATACCGCAGATACCGCAGCGAGGGGACGGAGACGGCGTTCGTGAGGAGCGGATCCTGGTTTAATGGGGGCTGGGGGGGTGGCCAAGGGATGGGCCCCAACAGGAAAGGGCAGGCGGACCGGAGACCAGAAGAGAGCCCCTGGTGGAAGGGGCCCGAGGGGGCGCGCATACGAGGTGGCCACGGGGTGTGTTGAGGGGCATGATGGAACACGTGGGGTTCGTGATGGGGGCGCGTGTGCGCTCTCGCAACCCCGCCGCATTCCTGCATACACACGTCCTCTCCTCACCCCCACCCCCACCTCCGTGGATGCAGGTCATGAACTCGGACTTGCCCGGGGACTTGAGCCGCTGATCCACCTGCCAGGGCCAGACCAGGTAGACCGGGGATAGACCAGGTTACGGTCGGGGCAGCAGCAATGAGCGGCGGGATCAGCAGCTGAACGCGGCTCTCAGCAGGTGAACGCAGCAGCAGCACCACCCGCCCATCGGGCCATCAGGGCATGATCAGGTGTGCGCGTCGCACCCGATCGCAGACCCCGGCAGCATCAGCACCCGCAGTAGCCCCTTCCCGCCGCCCCCCGCCCCCGCCCCCCTGCCCCCCGGCCCTCATTGCAGCGCAGCCGCACCTCCTCCGCCACCTCCTTGAGATCCCCCCAGCTCCTGCCCATCTGCGCGAACTCCTCCCGCCGCGTGTCCAGATACCTGCGGAGAGGCAGGCGCAGCAGCGGCAGCAGTAGCAGGAGCAGCAGCGGTAGGAGCGGCAGGAGCGCGGGCCCGGAGAGGAGGAGCTCTGGGTTCCGCAGACCGCCGTAGACCGCCTTAAGACACCGGTCGGCTCGCGGGCAGACCTTATCGGCGAATCGACCCGTGCCTCACGGATCGACGTATATGGCTCGGCTCGGTGTTGCGTGTAGGCGCCCGTGTGGCAGAGCCAGAGGCGACGAAGAGCGTTCATGCGAGGGCAGTGCAAGGCCAAATAAGGCCAGTGGCCGGGTTACAGGGTCCCCTCGGGGGGCTGCTGTGACGCACCAGTAGGAGCCCTGCTGCTGCAGGCCGGCGGGTGTGGGCTGCTCCCAAAAGTAGGCGTGGTAGGTCGCCAGCCACGACAGCACCGCGCGCACCTGCGGGTTGCCGGGATGGGGGAGGGCGTGACGTGGAGTGGCACATTTAGGGCCGGGGACGGGGGGGGAGTGTTATGTCACCTGGCTAGATGGACATGGCCGAGGCATGCTGTTTAAAGCGTGGTCGACCGCAGTACGGTACGGTAAGTACGGGCCTGAACGGGGGCGTCGCAGGTCCGCAGAACCCCGGCTGGGCTATCCATCCCAGCAGTCGCACCTGTTTGCCATCAAGGCTGTCGGGCGCGGGATGAGGGTACTCCGTGCGCAAGTCGGTCAGGACGAACTGGAAGCCTGTCGGGGCTGACTCGATGGCCAACGGCCGCGGGATGCCGAGACCCGTGGCGCTGATCAGGTCAGGCGCGATGTTCTTGTAGAAGTACTCTTCTACACGATAGCTTGCGACCTTGCGCTCGTGACTGACGCCTGAGCCCCGGGGAGGCCGAACATCCTTCACGATGAGCGCCACGGGAGCCGATTGGTCCTTGAGTTGAACTTGCAGAGAGCTGACGCCGCCATAACCGGCCCATAGGGATCCAATTGGTCGCGATTTAACTCCCAAAATAGGAGCTCCTTGAAAATGGCTCTGTAGTTTGTTCGCCCAATCGACTTGCAGTACTGGAGGCGGCATTCCAATTGCCGCTCCTTTAACACGTAAGATATGTACAAAGCAATGCTGCGTGATGGTGCATGATGACACGCAAGCGAAGGATAAAGTCCTGGGGAGACTTGTTGCGCCCTTGGGATCCGTTGGCGGTTGCCGACATTTACCAGCCAACGAGCGGTCTTACGTGCGGAAATGTCGCGGCAGCGCGCAAACTGGCTTCGACGCCCGACCCCAAGTTCTGTCACGGCAGGGAAACCTAGCGCTCGGGTCCATTCTTGGCTGGTTGCGCAGCCTGCCTTCCAATTTTCAGGGTGCTGCGCACCCTGGCGCACCGCGCGCACGCGGACTTGCAGTCCGGCTCCCGAAAGCGTCGGCGTGGGCCAGCAAGGCAATACGATATGGCGCAGTGAAGCATTATGGGCCATACCATTGTCCAAGAGGGACGCCCACCGGCGAATTTCCCCGAAGTTCCTACATTCGGCCCGCAGGGCCTATACACGGTCGTTTACGCCAAGCCCCCAAGTCGCTAAAGAAACCCCGACGACACTCGCGGCTATAGGCTACGCCAATCAGCGGACAAGGCAGGAATGCGGAACAACCTAGACATGGCGCAGTGGTAGCATTAACGGGGATGACCGGCCACAGGGAGCGAAGCGTGTCACACTGTATACATATTGTCCAGGGTGGTGGTGTTGAGAAACACCGGGTTTTTGGAAGGAAGGAGCCTCCGTAGGCAGCGGCTTATGCGCGCTCTCCGCGGATGCGCCGGGCCAGCTGGATGTCCTTGGGCATGATGGTGACGCGCTTGGCGTGGATGGCGCACAGGTTGGTGTCCTCGAACAGGCCCACCAGGTACGCCTCGGCCGCCTCCTGCAGGGCCAGCACCGCCTGGCTCTGGAAGCGGAGGTCGGTCTTGAAGTCCTGGGCGATCTCGCGAACCAGGCGCTGGAACGGAAGCTTGCGGATCAGAAGCTCGGTGCTCTTCTGGTACTTGCGAATCTCTCGCAGGGCGACCGTGCCGGGGCGGTAGCGATGCGGCTTCTTGACGCCACCGGTGGCCGGCGTCTTGCGAGCGGCCTTGGTGGCCAGCTGCTTGCGGGGCGCCTTGCCGCCGGTGGACTTACGGGCAGTCTGCTTGGTGCGGGCCATTTTTAGGAGAAAAAAGATTGAACAATATTAAAATTGTTATAGGCATATAGGTACCGAACAGCTGCTTAAATTCAACTTGACCGACAGCCGTCGGTTGACAGGTATGGTCAGGGCGAGCCGACCCAACCCGCGGTCAGCAGCTCTCGCTTTCGTTCAGGTCACCCTGCCTCAACGGCTGCAACGACCTGCCAGCCTTGATTTTAATAAATTCTACGCGATTTCTTTCTTCTCACATCAGCAATTCTCTTCCCGTCGTTCAATTCAAAAACTTTAAGCAATCATGTCTGGACGCGGCAAGGGCGGTAAGGGCCTGGGCAAGGGCGGTGCTAAGCGCCACCGCAAGGTGCTCCGCGACAACATCCAGGGCATCACCAAGCCCGCCATCCGCCGTCTGGCTCGCCGCGGCGGTGTGAAGCGCATCAGCGGTCTGATCTACGAGGAGACGCGCACCGTGCTCAAGACCTTCCTGGAGAACGTCATCCGCGACTCGGTCACCTACACCGAGCACGCTCGCCGCAAGACCGTCACGGCCATGGACGTTGTCTACGCGCTCAAGCGCCAGGGCCGCACCCTCTACGGCTTCGGCGGCTAAGCGTCGGTCGCTCCTCGGCTGTCCTGACTCTCTATCTCCAAACACCCGGTGTTTCTCAACACCAACACTCCTGGATATCAAACAACCTTTGTCTGACCTTGCTTTTTGCTGAAATCGTTGCTCCTCCTGTACGCGATGTGCATCGTGGATCTATCTTGCAACGTTTGGGGTCGTTTGGGGGCTTGTGCTTGTGCTTGGCTTGTGCCATGGTTCTCCAAGGGGACGCGGTTGAAGTGTAGTGGCGCTCAACGGCCGCTGCCCCGCTCCCAGCTGCATCACTGTCCCAACAGCCCCGAGGCGTGTGTGTCAACAAGATGAGGACCGGCCACTGGACCGACGGGGCTGTGATTGCGCATTGGGCCATTCAAACGGCGCCTGCAGCGGGGGGAGCTTCACTTTGAGGCATGGCCTGATCAAGCCACCACCACCACCCATCCGAAGACGGACAAACGCTTCGGTAATCCCTTGCCTGAGCATACCTGGACCGCTTGGGCCCCATCGATACATCATTACAGGTATATGGGGACAATCCCGTCCTGCCGGCCGGATTGATAATGTCTGTCACGTACACACACCTCGATTGTTCAGATGCACGCGGATGCTTTGGCCCACACTGCCCCCAAAGTGTGGCGCCCCGCCGCTCTCGCGATTTATTCAACATGCAGGAGCGCTGACAGATGCAGCAGCATGAGAAGCTTGGCTGAGGCCCGCCCCCACCTCTTTACTAAATACCTGATACCTTCTGATACCTTTTCCATCTCGATGTCCCCGCGCATGAGGCCATACGGCCATACATGCGGATCACCGTGTGGGTACGGCGACATCAACGCGCCCGCCGCCCCCGCCCTCGCTCGTACCATACCCAGCACACTCTCCACCTGCCGCAAATAATTTGCCCCTATGTACATACACACAGGCACACACGCGCGCGCCCGCGCTCCTTCACGAAATGCGCCACCCTGCCCTGCATCATAAACGTGTATCCGCCATCCTTCGCATCACCACCAGCATCAGCATCTTGGTACGGCATCAGCATCTGCCTCCCTCGGTGCGACACGCAGTTGCTCACCCGCGCCACTCCCCCCGCCCCCCCCATACCCCACCGCCCCCATCCTCATCCGACATGTTGCAGTGTGCGCACTCTCAAAAAAGACACACACAGAGAGAGATGCGGTCGATGTAGATGCGGTCAGGTGCGGTCAACAAACACACACAAACAAGACACAACGCTGGTGCTGTTATTTGTTTCTCCTGCATCCACCGCCCCGTCGGTCACACGTGCAGCAGCCCCTCAGCCAGGGCGGAAACCCACCAGCCCAGCGTCCAGTCGCCGTTCCTCCTCTTCCTCCTCCTCCTCCTCCGCAACGAAGGGCGGCCCCACCGCCGCCGATCCTTCCGCCCTGCCTGCGGGCTCGGTGTCGTCGCCCACGTCATGTCATGAATCGGCCAAACGGCGACAGACAGACAAGCTGCCAGCCAGCCAGCCTGTCAACCCAACAGCTTGCGCCCATTACCGACTGCACGCCAATCACACGCACGAGCCCGCCTGCGTCTAAGCATGCACGGTACCCTGCCGTACTACGGCAGACGTACGACAGCGCGCGTCTCGCGCCACCGCCGTCATTTATCTCAACCGCCACGTGAATGATGTCAACGGCTCCTGCTTGCACGCCTGCAGACAGACAAACGTACATGCAAACACACAAACACACACACACACACATACGAGTCCTCCGGCGGAGCTCAGCTCAGCGAGTTCGAGTTCGAGCAAAGCGCGGGTCCCCGCAAAGCGTCAGCGGTACTCGTTCCAAATAAGGCCCAAATAAGGGACCAAGCGGTCAACCTGCTCTCTCTCGCGCGCCCGCGCGCCCGCACCCACCCACGCCGGGGCACATGTGCGGTGCCCGCCCTGCCCACCCTCGCCCGCGGCCTCCCTCCTCGCCAGCGCCGCGTTAGGTCGTTCCGCACCCAACGCGCCGAGACACCGCCAACCAAGAATCGCATTACACACACGCACACACGCGCCAAATCCGCCTCAGTCCTTTCCTTTCCTTTCCGGGGCCACCCGGCCAGTTCACAAGATATGGACACGACGAAAGAAACATTCCCAGGAGTCGTTCGTTTCGGCTCGGCTGCTCCCACCCACCAGCCGGTCCGCTGTCGGAGCGCCGAGGCACACATCCACTCACCCACTCACTCACTCACTCACTCACTGTAACGGTCAAGAGCCGTTACACTCGCTCACTCACTCACTCACTCGCGACCAGACAGCCTCCTGCAGCAGCACCCCTGCGACCCCCAAGCACACCACTCCATCCAACGAGGATCTCCAACGCACCTTCCAACAGAACCCCAACGTGGATCCCCGGACACGAGGGCCCCCGTCCCCCGCCCCCACCTGCCCCCGCCCCCCGTCGCCCCCACCCACTTCACCGCCCCAGCCGACCGCTCTACCAGCTGGACGTCGGCCTGACGCGTCGCACCGACCCGTGGGTCACAGCACAACCGCGGCGGCGGCGGCGGCGGCTGGGCCGCTCCCCTGCACGGCGTCGCGTCGCGCATCGCTGCGAAACATCCCCAATCCCCAATCCCCACTCATCATCCAAAGACAACGGCGAAGAGGGCGGGGGGCGCGGGGTTAGCACCCCGCCGACTGGATCCGGCTCTTCCAGCCCACCAGCTTGCCCTCGTTGGACTCGTAAAAGTACATGTGGGGGCCGTCCGACATGACCACCTTGTTGCCATACACCGCCACGCACGTGGGCGACACAAAGGGCGTGAAGATGGGCACAATGGGGTTATCCGCCTCCGAAACCAGCTCCATGAGGCGCGGGATCTCGTCCATGGACGAGAGGCTGCTGCGCATGCTGAGCGCCGTCTGAAGCACCGGCGGCGTGCCGTCGCGAGGAAGTGGACTGGGCGGCCCGCCGCCGCCGTAGCTCGGCGGCCCGCCGCCGCATCCGCCAATGGCAGTGCTGCTGCAGCCGGTGGTGTTGTTGGCGGCGGCGCCGCCGCCAACCTGACCGCTGTAGCAGGTCGGCAGCGGCGGCGTGGTGGGGCGGTTGAAGGCGAAGGTGGTGTAGTCGGTGGCGGCGCCGCTGCCAACCACCAGACCGTTGGGGGAGTTGCGTTCCAACCGCATCGTCATGGAGGGCTGCAGCATGTGACTGGGCGTGAAGGAAGGCATGCGGCCGAAGGCCGCAACGGCCGTTGCCGCAGCCGCAGGCGACACCGGCCGCGCGCCGGCGGCGCCGGCGGCGCCGCCGTGCCGCGGCTTCAGCGCGATCGCGCGCACGCACGGCGCGTGCCGCGCGATGGAGAAGATGGAGAAGGGCCCGGGCGAGCTGAGCGCCGCATTTGAAATGACGCACAGGAGCGTGCCCGAGGCGGGGTCCCACACTCGCACCATCTTCTCCTCCCGGGAGGAGCTGGCCAGCAGCTTGCCGGACACGTCGTACTCTACGGCATGTACGGCACCCGTGTGGCCGCGTATGAGCACCTGCTGCTCCCCCAGCTGGGGCTGCCACAGCCGCACCGTCTTGTCGGCGGAGCCCGAGGCGAGGACCTTGGAGTTGGGGGAGAAGGCCAGGGAGTGGACGGGCGCGGCGTGGGCCTGGTGGGGAGGGATGGAGCAGGGAGGATCGAGAGGCAGAGGGTTGAGGGGCAGAGGGTTGAGGGGGAGGGTTGAGGGGGATGGAGCAGGGAGGGTAACGCAGGGGGGTTAGGGAACAGCAGTCCGGCAATGAGAGGGCTGACAGGAGTGACAGGGAGGGAAGAGGGATTGGACAGGGAGTTTGAGAGTGGCTGGGAGAAGGTGGGTTTTAGAAGTGGGAGAGGGCCCGGGGGGAGAGGGGCACTTTGCGAGGAGATTGGGGTTTTCCGACTTAATTTTGGGGGTTGGGTGTCCACCCTATCCGGGAGGAGGGAGAGGGCCGAGGGTAGGGTCTGTCTTTTGCTGTCCACCCGCTCCCTTCCCTCCCTCCCTTCCCTTCTTCCGCCCCTCCCAACCGCCCCCTAAAAACCCAAAAAGCCCCCCCAAAAAACCCTACAAAACCCTAAAAACCCAAAAACCCAACCCCAACCCAACCCCCAACGCGCAGTCCAGTCACCTTGAGCGTGCGCATGGACGTCAGCGACACCGCATCCCACACCACGATGTTGCCGCTGTGGCACCCAGACGCCAGCAGTCGGCTGTTGGGGGCCCAGGTGACCGCCAGCACTCGGTCCTGGTGGCCCGCCAACATGGCCTTCTCCACCTTGGACACCGGGTCCCACAGCCGAACAGTCCAGTCGGAAGAGGCGGAGGCGAGCAGGTGACCCGTGGGACTGAAGGCAACGCAGCGGACCACGTCGGTGTGGCCCTGCAGGGCGGAGTGGGTGGGTGCGTGTGGGGGGGGGCGGGGGTTGGGTGGGTGAAGGAGGGGGGGAGGCGGGTGAGAAGGTGGCAGGTGGTTGTGGAGCCAAAAGGAGGAGGAGGCGGAGGGCGCCCGTCCCTCCGCACTCCACCGAGCAGCACCCCCACCAGCACCTCACCGCCATCAGCAGCGCAACCAGCAGCACAACCCCACCACACCCCACCACCGCTTGCCCCGCCACACCGCATCTCCCCCCCCTCCGCACCCCTCCGCACATCCCACACCCTCTCCAGGGCTTTGCGACACGCCAACCTCCCCTCCCCTTTCCCTCTCCAATCCTCCTCGTCCCTCCCCTTCCCCTCCAACCCTCCCCTCCAACCCTCCCCTCCCCTCCAACCATCCAACCCTCCCCTACCTGCAGCATCACCCGGTGGTTGCCATCCGACGGGTCCCACAGCCGCACCGTCCAGTCCGCCCCCGCACTGGCCACCGTGTTTCCGCTGGGGCTGAATGCCACGTGCGTCACACAGTCCATGTGACTGACGTAGCTCTCCTCCAGGCTGCCGCCCTCCGTCGCGACCCGCGGGTCCCACAGCCGCACCGTGTAGTCACTCGCCGCCGACGCCACCAAGTGACCCGTGGGACTGAACGCCGCCGCCACCACATTGCTCGCGTGGCCCAGCAACACCCCCCGCGCGCGCCGCTCCGCCACGCCCCACAGCCGCATCGAGCCGTCCGCAGACGCCGACACCAGCATTTTGCCATCCGGCGAGAAGTTGACGCACAGGACCTTGTCCGTGTGCCCCGCCAGCTCGCCGTCCGGCGCGGCGCCGGGGCCGGGGCCGCCGACGGCGCCGGCCTCCAGACACGCCGCCAGGTCCCACAGGAAAATCATCTTATCGTGCGAGCCCGAGGCCAGCAGCTTACCGTCGGGGGAGAAGCACACGCAGGTGACCGGGGACTTGTGCGCGACCAGCGCTCGGCCGGCCTGGCGGCCCGTGCTGGGATCCCACAGCCGGATCGACAGGTCCGTCGAGGCGGAGGCGAGCAGGGAGCCATCCGGCGCAAAACACAGGGAAGACACGATGTCCGTGTGGCCGCACATCGTGTACTTGAGGGCAGGCTGCGACCCGCCCAGGTCCCACAGCTTGACCGTCTTGTCGTCCCCGCAGGACGCCAGCAGCCGGCCCGGCACGCCGGGCGTGCCCGCGGGCGCAAAGGCCACGTCACGCACCCAGTCCACGTGCCCCGCCAGCTCCGCCTTCTCCTCGCCCGTCTGCGCATCCCACAGCCGCACCGTAGAGTCGACCGAGGCCGAGGCGATGTAGGCGCCATTGGGCGAGAAGGCCACACCCAGCACCTGCCCCGAGTGCCCAAACAGCACCGCCTTCTGCTCGCCCGTCAGCGGATCCCACAGCCGCACGCTGCGGTCCTCCGACCCAGACACCAGCAGCGTGCCGGCCGGGTTAAACGACACCGAATTCACGGCACGGTGGTGCTGGGCCAGGATGGAGAGCTGCGCGGGCCAGGAGCGGCGCTTGTTGAGGAGGCTGACGGGGGCGGCGGCGCCGCCGCCGCCGCCGGAGGCGGCGGCGGCGGCCTTCAGGCCCCCGCCTCCGGCGGCCTGCGCCGTCGCGGTGAGGATTTCCGCGGTGATTGTGCTGCTGCGGCGCGGTCGACGCAGCGCGATCATGAATGCCGAGGTGTTGGGCGCCTCGTTCGCGAGCTGCACCACCGCCGAGGGGTGCGCCCACAGCACGTGGCTGTTGAGACCCAGCCAGCGAACCACGTCCGCCACGGCGCGGCTCTTGGGCTCGGCGGCGGCCAGCTCGGCGTGTAGGCGGAACACGTGGCCCACCCGGCACACGGCCTGAGCGAGGGCAGCAGGGCACACGCGAGCAGCGGAGGTCGGGAGTTCGGGCGGCGGCGCTCGGGTTTGCGGTTGTTGCAGTTGGTGGTGTTGGTGTTGGTGTTGGTGTTATGTGCGGGATGCAGTGCGGGTAAGGGCCGGGGTGTGGGTCATGAGAGGGGTGGCGGTGGTGGCGGTGGTGGTGGTTGGGGACCCCCGGTAGCTCACACACACCCATATACGCACACATACACACAGACGCCTCCCCCTCCCCTCTCCCCCCTCCCTCTCTCTCTCCTCACCTCCAGGTGGTCCAGATCCGTCACCACCTGATCCAACAGCTCCCTAAGCTGCCCCGCAGCCAACAAGTGAGACACCAGGTACTTGGCGCCGTACGACGGCAGCGGGTGCGCGGCGTTGAACAGGTAGCGACCCAGCGTCGCGTGACCGACCCGCGGGTCGGCGTGGAACTCCCCCGCCGCCGCCGCGTCCGACAGCCAGTCGTGCAGCGACTTGTGTAGGGTGTAGACCCGGTACTCCCGCTCGTACAGAAGGGTGCCCCAGCCCGGTAGCATCTGCAGCACGTGTTCCAGACCCAGGCCGGCGAGGAGGGAGAGCTGCAGGGGCTCGCGGGCGGCCATAAGAACCTGGGGGGGAGGGGGGGGGAGAGGGAGGGGGAGGGGGGCAAGATGAGGGTGGAAGGGAGGGAGGGGTGTGTGTCTGTGTGCATACATACATATGTGCACATGTGTGTGTGCTCAGTACGAAAGCGCAAAAGGAGGCAAGTTAACAGACTTGAAGGGCATATGGAAGGTTTGTCCACGGATTGGGCAAGGGAAGGGAAATGTGGAAGTGGAAGTGGAAGGAAGTGGAAGGGAAGGGGTGGGTTCGAGAGTATGATTTACAAGGGTGGTGGGGGCGGTGGGGGTGCAGGAAGCTAGGAGCCACCGCCAGGAGGCCCAGACAGGCAGACAGACAGACACCCGACGGATTGACGGGCCGCACACACCTGCAGCGCCCTCAGCACCTCGCTCCGCTGCTGCGCCGTGAGACGGGGCCACGCCGCCGCAAACACCGCATGGTAGCAGGCGGGCAGATCCGCCGGCACCACATCCAACGGCGGATCCAGCAGCATCACGACACTGTAGTACACCAGGTTCGTCTCGCCGGCGCCGGCGCGACCCATCACCGCCGCCGCCGCCGCGGCGCCAAAGCGACTCGTCAGCCGCCGCTCCAGCGCCGCAAGCGTCGTCTCCCGCCGCCGCACCATCGCCGGCGTCAGCTCCAGCGCGCCGTGGAATTTGCGGCGCAGGGGGCCCATCAGGTGTGGCGCGGAGCGGGTCGATGTGATGACTCGGACGTTGCGGGGCAGACATGCCAGCTGGTGCAGCATGAGTTGCAGCACCGAGTTATCGAGGGGAAGCTGGGAGGGCGAGTCGGCCTCGTCCATGGCGTCGATCAGGAGAACCACCTGTTGGTTGGTGGTTGGTTGGTTGGTTGGTTGGTGGTTGGTTGGTTACGGTTGGTTTGACGGTTGGGCGTAGTTATCCTCCCCACAAACACAAACGCATAGCCCGGCATACCCCCCTCCATCCCTGCCTCCACTGCGGTATCGTCTTCATTACCCCCCCCCTCCCCTCCCCTCCCCCCTTTCCTCCCTTCCCTCGACCTTACCTGCTCGTCCCGGGGCAGCAATGTGGTGAGCGGCTTGAGCAGCAGCAGCCTAAAGGCGGTGGAGGCCTGATGCAGCTGCTGCACCTGCCCCAGGTCCAACCCCGCATAGTAGCTCCTCAGCAGCGGCAGCCGCTGCGCCAGCTGGTAGGCCAGGGTCTTGACGATGCGGATGGGGCTCTGTCGCCGCACGTCAGAGTACTTGCAAAAGTGGTAGGCGTGAACCAGCGGGTCGGAGGAGGCCGCCAGGCCGCTGATCTGGCGGGTGAGGGCCGGGGGGGCGCCGGGGGGCAGGTGCACGCGGCCCTGGGGGGGGGGGAGGAGGGCGAGGAGGGGAGGGGAGGGAGGTGGGGGAGAGAGAAGACGGGTTTGGGGAGGGGATAGCGCGGGAGAGAGGGAGTGGGAGAGAGAGAAAGAGAGGCTTGCTGCGCCGCTTCTCCGCCGCCTCGACCGGCCGTAATTGACCTCCCTCCCTTCCAGCCACCCCTGCCTGACCCTGTCCAGGCCCCCTGCTGCCCTCCCCTCTCCCTTCCCCCCAGTCCCCACCCACCCACCCACCCACCCACCCACCCACCCACCCTCGCGAGCGTCTTCTCCCGCCTCTGCCTGGCCTTCTCGTCCCAGCACAGCGCCGCGGAGATGGTGGACTTGCCGGCTCCCCCGGGTCCACTGAGGACACACACCTGGGGGGTGGTCCGGGTGTCGTATCCCTTTTGGGTTACCGGCGGATTAGCGGGTTGGGGGGGGCGGGGGGGAGGGAGCGGGGGGGGGGGAGGAGGAGGGGGCGGGGGGGGGGGAGCGGGGAGGAGGGAGCGGGGGGAGGCGGGAGGAGGAAGCGGGGGCGAGGGGGAGGAGGAAGCGGGGCGGGGCGGGGCGAAAGGAACATCGCGAGGGTTGGCCAATGTACCCTACCCTACCGTATGCTGTGTGCTGTGTGGGTGCTGTGTGGGTGCTGACTGCACTGCTGTGTGACCCGCACCCCACGTGGCCCCTCGCCCCACGTGGGGCATTGCAGTGCCCTAAAACCCACCCCCACCCCACCCCACGTGGAACGGAGGACCACCGCACCCGCGCCGCACCGCACCGCATCATGCCGCACCGCACCGCATCACGCCGCACCGCACCGCATCACGCCGCACCGCACCGCATCACGCCGCACCGCACCGCATCATGCCGCACCGCACCGCATCACGCCGCACCGCACCGCATCACGCCGCACCGCACCGCATCACGCCGCACCGCACCGCAACGCATCATACCGCATCACGCCGCACCGCACCGCACCGCACCGCTCTCCTCCCCTCCCCTCCCCTCCCACCCCTCCCACCCCTCCCCTCTCTCACCTGGGGTGCTCTGGGTGATGTGAGCCACATCTGCAGGGGGGAGAAGTCGTACTCCTGTGCGCCGCCGGTGCCCTCCAACAGGGACTGAGGGGGGAGGAGGGGAGGGCGAGGGGAGGGGAAAAGGAGGGAGGGTGGGAGGGAGGGAGGGAGGGAGGGAGGGAGGGAGGGAGGGAGGGAGGGAGGGAGGGAGGGAGGGAGGGAGGGAGGGAGGGAGGGAGGGAGGGAGGGAGGGAGGGAGGGAGGGAGGGAGGGAGGGAGGGAGGGAGGGAGGGAGGGAGGGAGGGAGGGAGGGAGGGAGGGAGGGAGGGAGGGAGGGAGGGAGGGAGGGAGGGAGGGAGGGAGGGAGGGAGGGAGGGAGGGAGGGAGGGAGGGAGGGAGGGAGGGAGGGAGGGAGGGAGGGAGGGAGGGAGGGAGGGAGGGAGGGAGGGAGGGAGGGAGGGAGGGAGGGAGGGAGGGAGGGAGGGAGGGAGGGAGGGAGGGAGGGAGGGAGGGAGGGAGGGAGGGAGGGGGGGGGGACGAGGGGGAGGGAGGAGGGCAAGGGAGAGAATCAGTCCCAATGCGCCGCCCCACCCGCCGACATTCAAAGACGAAAGCTGGCGGCGGCGGCGGCGGAGGGTGAAAGCGGGAAAGGGCTTCAAGCGGGACATGAAGAGGGTTTTAGGGTTTTAGGGTTTTAGGGTTTTAGGGTTTTCAGGGTTCAAGGTACAAGAGAGCAGAGGGAGGGTGTTGCGCCGCCGCTCCTGTAGTTCCTCCTTCCTCCCCCCTTTCCCTCTCCCCTTTTTGTCCTCTCCCTATAAAACCCTTTCCCCTCCCTCCCCTCCCTCCCACCCCCCAATCCCCCTCACCCCCCCCCCCTCACCTCCAGGTCCGCCTGCATGTCGAGCGGCTCCAACAAGAACAACAGTTTCAGTTTGTTGTCAAAGGCGGTGGTGGAGCCGTGGTGGGAGATGATGTCCTCGAGAATCTGGGGAAGGGGGTGAAGGCGGGGGAAGGAGGCGGCCCAGCCCGGGGAAAGAGGGAAAGGGGGTTGTCAGGGTTTTTAGGGTTTGAGGGGGGGCTGGGAGTGCGGCGGAAAGGAAGGGAGCGAAGGGCTCAACCGGACCGTCCGAGCCTTCCACTTTCCGACGGCTGTCGCCATTCCCCGATGGCGGCAGCCGCGAGCCGGGGACCCTGAAGGAAAAAAAAACCCGGAGCGGCCGCACCCCCGGTGCCTCCAACCCCGCCCGCAACCCCGCCTCACCCTCCCATTCCCCCCCTGCATTTCCCCCCCTTCCCTCCCCTCCTTTCCCCCCTCGCCCCCACCTTGTCCTTATCGCTCTGCTTGTACGCCCCCGCATCGGTCACATTGATGGAGGTGAACACCGAGGCCATATCCTTGACGGAGAAGTTGGGAGTCAGCAGCACCAGGCGGTCGGGACCGTGGATGGTAATGGTGTTGTCGCACTCGTACAGACACCACACGCGCTTCAGTGGCGCGCCCGTCACGTCCAGACACATCAGCGTGGCCTTTGGGGGGCAAGGGGGGCAGGGGGGGCGGGAGGGGGCGGAGTGAGGGCAGCGGGGGCAGTGGGGGCCAAGGGGGCGGAGTGAGGGCAGAGGGCGGAGAGGGCGGAGAGGGACGTGGGTCGGGTCCGCACCCCCCCCCCTCGAGGCACAAACCGCAACCATACCCGACACCACCACCCCCGCCGGGCCCTCCCCCACTTCCCGTAACCCCTCCCCTCCCCCGGCCCTCTTTCCCCCCCGGACCCTCCCCCACTGTCCACTCACTAACAGCCCTCCCCCTCCCCCCTTGTCTGCGGGTCTCTACCGTACCGGTATCTGCTCCCTCCCTTACGCTCTCTCTCCCTCTTTCCCCACCTTTGATTTGTAGATTGCGTTCCTCAGGTTAGCCAGATCGTCCTGCTGCTGCTCCGTGGGGTGTTGGTTGACCGCCGCAATGTCGATCCACACCCGGGTGGTGTCCAGGGCGCCGCTGAGGTGGTCGCACACGCACTGAGCCAGGTGGGAGAAGGGGTTGCCCCAGGCGTGGCTGATAAAGTAGTCGGGCTCGCCAACGTCCTCCTGAGGGGGGTGGAAGGGGGGGATATAAAGAGGGAAAGGGGGGAAAGGGAGAGAAAGGGGGGGGAGGGGTGGAGGGAGGGGGAGGAATTACCCGCCCAGCCCCGCCCTGCTCCGCTCCTGCCCTACCCTGCCCTACCCTGCCCTACCCTCGCCTCACCGACTCCCCGAACCCCATCCTCCCTCCTGGGCGGTGCTGCAACCACTTCAGTGCCAACGGCGCACCGCACTCTGACCACCTCAATAGCAGCACCAGCCCCCTCCCCCCCTCAAGGCTATACGTGGATTACCCCCTCCGCCCCTTCGCTGCGGTGTCGTTTTCCTTAAATCCCCCACCCCGCCCCACCCGCCCCCCACTACCCACCAGCGGCACCAGCCCCGGCACATCCACCAGTCGGCACTGGTCCTCCCGTGTCAGCTCCTTCACCACCATCTCGTTAACCATCAACGTCGTAACCTGGGGAGGAGCAGGAGGATGAGCAGGAGGAGGAGGAGATTGAGGAGGAGGAGAGTGGGGAGAATGAGGGCCCTTGCCCCGACCTCCGCACCGCCTCACCTCCGCACCCCCCCCCATCCCCCCGCCTCACCAGCCGGCCGCCTCGGCTTCCCAACCCCTCTCCCAACCCCCTCCCCACCCCACCCCTCCTCTCCTCCCCTCTCCCTCTCTCCGCCCCTCTCCCAACCCCTCTCCCCCGCCCCTCTCTCCAACCCCTCTCCCCACCCCTCCCTCCCTCCCTCCCTCCCCCACCTGCCCCAGCGGCAGCTTCAGTTTGTTGGCCAGCGGCATTACGTAATCCGTGAGCAGCTTGCGCAGGAAGCGGAGGCTGATGGCACAGTGGGCCGAGGACTGAAACATACTGGCGCGCCGCCACCGGGCGCCCTTGGCATCCCACTCCTTGCCGCCGCGCTGAGAAAGGGAGCGGAACGGAGCGGAACGGAAAGGAGCGGAGCGGAGCGCACCGGAGCAGGCAGGCAGGGCAGGCAGGGGGGCGGGGGGCGGGGGAGTGAGATGACTCGACACGTGGTGGATCGCGCGTATACAGCACAAGCACACAGCCCGGGGTAAGCTGGGGAGTTTGGGGGCACACAGCACAGCACAGCACAGCGCAATGGCATCCCTCGAGTAGAGGTGGGCGGGCACCCCTCCCCTACCCCCTCTCACCTTGGGCGGTCTCCTGCTCTGTCTCCCCGCGTCGCTCGCCCCCGCTGACCCCGGCACATCCTCCCCCCCGAGCCCCATCGCCCCGTCAAGGTCCCCCGAGGCGGGGCTGAAGCGACTGCGACGGAGCTGATCCCCCGGGCCCCCCGCGTCAGCACCGGGACTGCCGCCCCGCGAGTCGCCCCCACCGCCCGCCACCACACCACCACCACCACCACCACCGCTGCTGATCGACTCGCCGCGGTGGGGGGACTGCGGAGGGAGGAAGGGGGAGAGGAGGGGAGGGAGGGGAGGGGAGGGGAGGGGAGGGGAGGGAGGGCTTGCGTGAGGGCGTAAGTGGGCGTGAGAGGGGGTGAGAGGGCGTGAGAGGGCGTGAGAGGGCGTGAGAGGGCGTGAGTGAGCAAGTGGAGGGGCCAAGGCGAGATCAGACAGGCAGCCCGCCCCGCCCCCCGCCCCCCGTCCGCCCCGTCCGGCCTAAACCACTCACCCACGCCGCCAATTCGGACGGTGTCCTCCTCACCCGCACCACCCCCCCGACCCGGCCCGTTCACCCAACCCACCTGCCCAACTGACCCGCTGCCCCTCCACCCAACCCCAACCAGTCGCCGCGCCAGCCAACCCCCACACCCGACCCTCCCTCCCTCCCTCCCTCCCTCCCTCCCTCCACCACCCACCCACCCACCTGCCCCACCGAGGCTGACGCCAGGTTCCTCCCCCCGCCACTCCGCATTATGTGCGGTGTCGCCACCTCACGAGCCGCGATCGCAAAGCTGACCTCCGAGCGCTGCGGGAGGCAGGAGCGGTGGCGGAGGGTGGGAGGAGGGGAGGGAGGAGGGAAGGGGAGGGGTTCCGGCCATTAAGAGGGGGAGGGGGTTCAGGGAGTGATATGCTCCTTTATAAAATAATGAGTCACTGCGGACGTTGATGATGAGGGGGAGGGGGGGGGGCAGCCGCCCACGAAGAGACGGGCGCAGCGCAGCGCAGCGCTCGAAGAAACGGCTCCTCCTTCCCATCCCTCACCCCCCAACACCCCCCGCTCGGATCCTCCGCAGCACTTCGTCCTCCCGTTCACCCTTCCCTGCCATCGCTCTCCACCACCCACCATTCCGAACTCCTGGCCCCCCTCCCTCCCTCACCCCCAGGTGCCCCCCTTTCCCCCCGCCCCGAAACCCACCCGCCCTCCACACCTTGACCAACTTGCCAACAACTCATCACTCTCGACTGTTACACCGGTAATCTACCCCCCCCCCAACCCCCCACCTCCTCCCCTCCTCCCCACCTCCCCCCCCAACCCAAACCCACCCACCCCCCCAATACACATCCACACTCACCATCCCCACGGATCTGCTGCCAATGGACCGGTGCCCCGTGGGCTTCACCGGCGGCAGTCCGTTGTGCCCCCCCGCCGCCAAACACGCCTGGCTGTCGCCGCTCTTGAACAACTTGCTAGGCGCCAAAAGCGACTGTACGTCATCGGCCGCGAGCGTCATCGGGGCAAATGTCAGGCGGGGGCGAGAGGGCCGAGACTGGCACTGGGACTGGGACTGGGGAGATCGGGCGCTTGCGAGCGGGTGTGCGGACAGCGCCGAGCGCGGGGGGCCGGGGGACCGAGGCGGGAGATCGGGGGACCGGTCGCGGTCGCGGTCGCGGTCGCGGGTGGGGGAGGAGGTGGGGGGCGCGGAGGTGGGCTGGCCCCTGCGGCCGCGGGTGGGCGACCCGCAGCCGCCTCTCCCCCCTTGCGGCTGCGCTATCTCGTCGTTGTTCCCCGCCAACAGGCACGGCTCCACCGGTGTGTATGTGGTGGCGGCGTGGGGCGTGGGGTGGGGGGTGGCGGCCGCGGCAGCCGCGGTCGCGGCCGCGGCCGCGGCCGCGGTGGCGATGGTAGTGGTGGTGGTGGTGGTCGTGGTGGTTGTGGTTGTGGTGGTTGTTTGGAAGACGGTGGAGAGGGTGCCGCCGGAATCGTCGGCGGCCCCGAGGTGGGGTGCCAGGGTGGTGGTGTTCCGCCACACGACCAGCGGACCCATGGGTCCCGACAGTAACCCGCATTCCTAAGGGATGGCGTGAGGGGGCGGGGGCGGAGGGGAGGGCGGCGGAGGCGGCGGCGCGGGCGCACGGGCACGCACGGACACGCAAGGCGACGTAGGGCGAGGGAAAGGGCGGCGGCGGCGGGGGAGGGAGGAGGAGGCAGGAGGCAGGGGGTTGAGGAGGGGCGGAAGTGGCGGGCCGTGGCGGTAGGGACTTGCGGGGACCCGCGACGACGACGGGCGCCCGCTCAACACCCCCCCCTGGGGGCCGTGTCATTACCTTCCCCCGCCGTTCCCCGCCCTCCCCCGCCCTCCCCCGCCCCGCCCGAGTTCCTGCCTGCATCGTCGAAGCCCGGGTGTGGTCAACGAGCCAGTCCCAGCCGCCGGCCCCCGCCGTGGCGCTGCCGCCGCATCCCTCCCCTGGAGCCACCGCCACTGCCCCATCCAGCACCGGCAGCAGCACCCGCCCCCCTGGAGCCACCACCGCCTGCGAACCCCAACACACAAACGTACTCATACAGACACAACAGCGAAACAAGAACAGATCGAGAACCCACTTACGCGCCATCTTCCGGCGTGTATTCGGGGTGGGCAGGAGCGAAGCCACGAGGGCCTTCTGTACAGCCACCCTGGCGCCGCATCGCCCTTCCGCGCTCCTCCCCCCTCCCTCCCGCGCTCCGCGAAGCCCTTCATTACCTCCCCAACACCCCTCCTCCTCCTCCTCGGGGGCAAGGGCCTCCCTCCCTGGACCCCACCTTCCCCGACGCAGCCCACGCGCCCAGTCTCCAACCACCGCCAAAAATCAACCCGTGTCCATCCCGGGCCGGGGGGAGGGAAGGGCAAGGGGACAGCGAGCGCCCTAGAGCCAAACCCCAAACCCAAACCCATCACCCGCACCCGAGACTGCCCACCACCACGGACGCTCTCGGCTTCCCGGCTGCCGCCGTCGATCGACGGCATTCCCCATTAACACTGCCCCCGTTCCCGTTCCAGTCCGCTTTCGTGTCTCCGCTCTCGCTCCCCCGCTCCCCCCCGCGTCCGCTCCCGCTCCCGCGCGTCCGCACCGCACCCGACCGGCCTTACCTTTCTAACGAGCAACCCCGCCTGACTGCCAGTCCGGAAACTAATGGTGGTTCCGGAAATGGCGTCCATCGGCTGCGACGGCTCATTGATGCTCTCCATCCGCATGGGCGCGAGAATGCAGCCGCCAGTCCGCAGCCGCCCCTCGCCGCTGCCGCCACCGCCCACACCGCCGCTGCCGCCACAGCCGCTGCCGCCGCCGCCGCCGCCGGTGTCGCCATCATCCGAGAAAAAGTCTTCGTCTGCCAAATCGTCATCCACCACCTTTTCCGTGTTGGCGCCCTCCTTGAACAAAATGCTGCGCCGCTCGCCGGCGGTGCCGCCGCCGCGCGCGCTGCCGTGGCTGCCGCCGCCGGCGCCGCCACCGCTGCCGCTTCCGCCGGATCCCGGGCCGCCGCCGCTGCCGCCGCCGCTGGTCTTCAGGATGCCGCTGACGTTGGCGCTGACGCGGAAAAGCGCCGTGGTGCCCCCAGAGGCGCCGCCGGGGCTGCCGGCGTTGAGCCCCGCGATCAGGCAGCCGCCGACGCCGCCGCCGCCGGCGGCGGCGCCGCCGCCGCCACCGCCCAGCGGCGACTGTGGCGCGCTGCTGCCGAGGCCGACGCCGCTGCCGTACCCCGCAGTGACGCCACATGCGCTGGGCCCTGGCCAGATGACGTTGCCGTCAGCCGAGGCTCGCGCCCCGGGGCGGAAGAGCAGCTCCCCTGACCCTCCGTGCCTCACCCCCATGTCCAGGTTTCCGTCGGTGGATCCGCGGTGCTTGATGGCGCTGTGGAGCTGTGAGGAGCGGCGGCGGACGTCCCCGGGCGACACGACGGGCGGCAGCGGGCCGCGGATAATGGGCGAGCAGGCGCCCTCGGGGTCCACCTCCACCTCCGGGACGACCCTGCTGCCCTGCGATCGGGCAGGTGGGGGAGTGGGGGGGGGCGGCGGTGGGGGGCGAGGAGATGCGGGGGGCTGCAGCTGGGCTACGTCGCGGCGAGACCCAGAAGGGGGTTAGGTGAGCGTTTGGTGCAGTACAATGCGGCAGAGCAGAAGAAGGCAGCGGATGGGAGGCGGCTGCAGAAATGTTTGGGGGCGGGGGGGGGGAAGGGCTCGGTTGGCGGTCGCAAGTCGAGGGAACGCCACACAGTAGGCTCCGTCTGCGTTGACGGGGCGCACATCAACAGGCGGGCGGGTAGCGGGACAGCCCTACCTGTGAGTGTGCTGTCGTCTTCCGTTTTTCTACCATAGAGTGCACCGTTTTGATGTCAAATTCTTGGATGCTCGTCTGCAAGGCAGCCGCGGGTTTTGTTGTCAGACACAGCTGCCGCTGCACTGTCAGCTGCTGCAGTGCCATCGAAAGGAGAGGAAAACCCCCAATGCGTGGATACTGCATAACGAATACATAGCGTTAAAATTGGACGCCCAGCAGACGCCAGCCTACCAGTTCCGTGGCCTTCACCAACGCAACTGACGCGTTTAGCGACCCCGCAAGGCTCCCAATGTCGGCTGATTTCATGCTATGTTGCTCTTGCGCCACCTGGTTCGAGTAACGAAGCGCAAGCCATGTAACACATGGCCATACACCTTTTTGGGAAGGTACTAACGCCGCAAAGTACTAACTGCATAAAGTTAACAAACACAGTAAAAATGCATGTAGTAAATACATGCCCCGGCTTGCCTTTTCCTTCTCCTTCTCCGCAGCGGTCCCAAGGTCGGCATTTCTTCCCGGATCCACTTCTGCTCCTGCTGATGGTGATGAAGCTGCGCAGCCCATTAAGTTAATCAGCTGCTAGGTTGCTGCCCGGGCCATTCAACCCAGGCGCTCATAATTCTTCTCAGGTTCGTGCGAGAACCCAGAGCTACAAAACAGAGTCCATTTGCAATAGTGTGCGTACTTTACATGCGCGACATATGTGCATCAGAGTGGCCAGGCCGAGTGTAACTGGGTTGAGTGCTCCCTCAGGAGGCTATGTACAGCCGTACGGTTGGTGGACACATTGATCGTAACTAGCTACTCAGCTACGCCTTACGACTTGTGGGAGCAACTTATGCATAATCTGTCTCACTGCTTTCCTAGCATGCTTCAAGTTTGTGTATTTTACCAACAGATTTCAGGGAGTAGTTGCCATTGCCCACGCGAAAGGCGGCAGAGGGAGGGGCTGGCCCGGATTGACACATGCGGGTTTCTTTCTAAGATACTGAAGGAATTATTGGCTGCCTGTAACGAGGCCGTCCTCAATGACCAGCAGGTTTCGGACAGGCGTAAGGACGGGCCGGTGGAGGTTCGATGCGCCAACCGTGAGACGAGCCAGCAATTTGCATATTCACATACATGCCTATCTGGAACGCCTATTGCGGCGGGTATATGGCGTGTTCTGTCTTGTTATCACGTGTGGCCTTCCGGGCCAACGCGTCTCTATCCCAGTTCCGCCTGCTCACGCTTCAAGCTGGGACATGATCAATGATGTTTATGTCACCGAAACATTAATAACTCTTGGTGACAGGCATCGCGGAGCCGTGGACACCAGTCGGCAGTTGGTCCGGCAGTTGGCGCAACGATCATACAATCCGTTGAAGTTGAAGTAGCTTATCCGTATCCTGTAAGCGTGTTTCTGACCATATCATTACGATTGAGAATGCCAACTTTGCGCACACTGCGACTGGAACGGATCATTAGGCAATATCATTCTGATGAACTCCATTGCCTTGTATAATAAGATGCTTTTTGTTGTTAATTAATTCATTTGTTGTGAAGCTTCTGAGGGGTTAGGGCTGCGCAATGCCCTGGGGCTGTGAACTGCGCACTGACTGCCAAACACCTTCGCGCTTTAGCAAGAGAGTATGGTGGACAGGACACGACTCAATACCTCAATGTGCGGGGTCGCAGATCCGGTTTTGTTGGTGGCCCTTGCCAAGGTCTCAGCGAATAGGATAATTAGGGATAAACCGTCTGTCTAAAGCGCTGCGTAAATGCGCATGCATTCGTGCAGCGCTGGGCGTGTCTCCCCATGGCAGTGACGGTCTTCACGCATATGTCAGGTACATGTTCTCCATCCCGGACTGCCCCACGCATGGAAAAACTACCGTGGGCTTTTGAGAGGTCACATACAGAGGACGGGCACTGAGCGCGCTTTCATCCTAGCTTGGTTTCTTTACAGTTGGACCTCATTGTTGGTGCGGTGCGTGCTGGTTTCGCCGCGTGTTGTAAAACGGCTCTCGTACCGTCGTGCGGATTTGGCGGGAGCGCAATATGTTCATCTCAGTCACAGACGTTTCAGTTCTTGCTAGCCTGTGACATTATACTTACTCATAATTTATAGATACCGGCTAGGAACTCCGCGGCACGGCGAGAGCCATGGACGACCTTGACGATGCCATGGACCAAGGAGGCGAGGCTGGGCCAAGGTAGGCGACATCAGCATGCATATCATCCTCAAATTACCAGACAATCTTCATTCGGGCACGGGGCCAGGAGGGGCCCCGATGTCACAAAAAAGTCGCATGCGCTGGCCTTCAACCTGCCGTCCACTATTGATCGCATTTCTAGTCGTTCGGGACGCAGTATTCGCCCATGTACCTCGTCGGTGGCAAACCGCGAACCGTCCGCGGCCCAGCCGCGCTCGCTCCTTCCACATCGCCACCCTTCCCCCCGGCCTTCCCGCTCCCGCACTCGCAGCCCGCAAGGCGGCAAGGGCGTCGCCGCCGGGAAGGCCGCGGAGGGCGAGGCCGCAAAGCCCGCCCGCGCCCCGCGTAAGAAGGACCCAAAGCTTGACCTGGACCTCTTAGAGGTGGGAGGGCCCGAGACGGCGGCGAGAGGGCGGCTGGCGCGGGGGGATAATAATTGAAACCGCAGCGATGGCACGCACGTGACGGGGTCTTGGGGCGGGCAGCAGTCAGCTGTGGACCCGGCTTGGGGGACGTGGGGGGGCGGCTCAGCTTGGGAGCTCCAAACAGACCGCGTGACCCGCCCCACAGAAACGCAACCAACCGCGTTGCGCCGCGCAAATAGTGTTGTTAAATCAAATGTCAAGTAGATAATATATAGTATAATTAATACAATGAAAACGGAAATAAAATGTTTAGTCCGGATCCGGATTGGAAATGGATCCAGCGGGGCAGGGCCGAGGAGGTTCCGGCGGGAGGGGAAGGGCTCCCGGGGGTCCCCGCGGTCCCTCCACACTGGGGGGGCGCAGTGGGGGCTGCACGTCCCGCCAGTGTCCTCTTTCCCTCTCCCTCCCCTCAAAACACACACGCACAGACCCCCCTCCATGTCTTCTGCTACATTACCGTTTACGGCCTACACGTGGATAACACACACACCCGGCCCCCCGTCAACCCACTCGTCGCTGCCAGAGACAGGCGTGGCTTCACGTCTGCTGTCGACCCGCGGCCGCTATTCTTCCTGCTGCTGTTGCCTAAAAAGGAAAGGCACACCAGGAATGTGTGTGTGTGTATGCGCCCCCGCCCCCAGGAGTCCCCAACCCGCCTCACCTGCCGCAGGAGTTGCCATGCTGCCCCCCCATTCCCGCCCCCCCCCCATGCACTCGTCGCCCGTCCACCTTGAATTAAAACCCTAAAACCTTAAAAACCCCGCCAGGCGGATGGTGGGTTTAACGACATCTGGCACAAGATGGCTCCCGCCTTCAAAGCCTCTTTCCAGGGGGAGGGCCACGAGGTGGGTGGGAGGAGGAGGGGTTTCGGGGGTGCCGTTGGTCGGTTGGTCGGTTGGTTGTTTTTCGTTGAGTCCCATCCCTCTTCGCATTGCAATGTATACCTTCGCCCCTCCCTCGAGCCCCGCCCCGCCCTAACACGCGTCGGCTCTCCTCGGTTTGTTGCAAATTGTCCACATTGCCCCACGCGCCCCTGCACCCCCTCCCCTCAAACACTACGGTTGTTCATCTGCATTACCCGTCTCCCACCCCCGCTTCAACACATAAAACGCACACACACGCACACTCCTCAACTGAATGCCCCCCCGTCGTCTCCATCTCCGCTGCGGTATCTTTTTTTACACCCCCTGAATGAGTCCTGGGCCCAGGACTCATTCTTATATAACGGAGCATATCACTCCCTGACCCCCTCCCCCCGGGAACAGGTTGCCGACCTGCGGCGGCTTCTGGAGCTTTATCAGCGCTGGCAGACTCGTTTCTATCCGCATTGCGACTTCGACACCTTTGTCACAAAGCTGGAGAAGGCGGGCAGGAGCAAGGTGGTCAAGGTGCGTGTATGCGTCTGCGTGTGTATGTGTGTATGTGTGTGGGGGGGAGGGGAGGGGAGGGGGCGCACACATACCCCCCAAACCTGGCACTCCGAGGACCTCCCACCGAGGACCTTCCTGGAGTGAAGTGAAGTGGGGGGACACCGACCCACTCCCCCTTGCCTCCCCCCTCCCTCTCACTCGCTCCCCCCGCCCCCGCCCTTTCTGCTTCTGCTTCCTTTCTTTCTTTCTTCTCCTCCCTACCCCCAACCCCCCCCCCGGTTCTTTCAGGCCAAGATGGGCAGCATGCGACAGAACCTGCTAGGACTCATCTTCCCCACGGGGGGAGACGTGGGAGAGCTGCCGGCGGGGGCGGGCGAGGAGGCGCGGGTGGCTGCCGCCGGCGGCACGGGCGCGGCCCTTCTGCAGCGGGTACGTGGCCTGCCTCCTCCCGGGGGCTCGTCGCTGCTGTCGCTGCTGTCCAACCCGGCGCCTCCCCCCGGGGGGGGGGGTGGCCGGCAGGGGAGCATGGAATGGTGGTTGTGGTGGTTGGTGGTAGTTGTGGTGGTGGTTGGCCGGTGGGCGAAACTCCCCCTTCCCCCAAATTCACTCTTCAAATCCCCCCTCGCCATGGCAGTCACGTTTCACGAGACGTGCAGCCCGCAACCTTGACCAGCACACAGTACACATACACCCCCTCCTTCCCCCAACCCCCGGGGGGCAATCCGTGTCCCCGATGCCCGTTTTATTGTGCTGTGCTGCGTCTCACATCGCACGTACCCACATACTGACATCGTTGAGGTTTGGTCCGCTTGGTCGGTCGCTGGCGCCGCAGGGGGCGGGGGCGGGGACACATACACCTGCGGGCCCCGCAGCAGCAGCAGCAGCCGCTGGAGGAGCCGGCCGAGCCGCAGCAGCAGCCGCCACCGGCGGCGGGGGCGACGACGTTGACCTGGATGAGGATGACGAGCTGGTTGCTATGCAGCGGGAGGCGGATTGGGTGGGTGGGTGGGTGGGTGGGTGGGTGAGTGCTTTGGGGAGATTAAGGGAGACAGTGCTTTTGCCGCGCGTGTGTTTGTGTTTGTGGGGGAAAGCGGGGAGGGGCGGGACGTCGGGGGCCTGCGAAAACCCCGTATGTGTGTATGTGTGCGCGGGCGGGAGAAGGGGTGTTAGGGAGTTAGGCTCTGGCGGCGGTGCGGCGCGCTCGCCGGCTCTGCCGTGCTATGCGTTTTCCGACTTGCCTAAAACCGTCAAACCTTAACCCAGAGCGTTTCAATGTCGTGTACCCCAACCCCAACCCTCGCGAGCAGGAGGCGGCCTACGCGGCAATGGACGAAATGGAGGCGGCCCCACAGCAGCCAGCGCAGCCGCCACGGCAGCCGGCGGCGCAGCCGCCACGGCAGCCGGCGGCGCAGCCGCCGGCCGCGACCGCCGCCGCCGCCGCCGACATGGAGCTGGAGGAGCTGATGGATCTGGCGGAGGAGCTGCACCAAGCGGCGGCGCCGCCGCCGCCGCCGGCGGCGGCGCCGTCCGGCGCACAGGCACCTGCTGCAGCTGGCGGCGGCGGCGGAGAGGTCGCAGGCACTGGCGCTGCGGCGGCCGCGCCCGTGTACGGCGATGCGGATGAGGAGCTGATGGCGCTGGCGATGGGGTACGACGTGCCGGACGCGGCGGCGGCGGCGGAGCCGCCGCCGCCGACGGCGGAGGTGGCCGCGGAGCCGCGTGACGGCGGGGCTGCCGCCGCCGCCGCTGCCGGGCAGGCGGCGGCGGCGGCAACGCAGGAGGGTCATGTGGAGGATGAGGACGAGGAGCTGCGGATGTTGGCGGCGATGGATACGACGGAAGCGGAGGCGGCGGTGGCGTCGCAGCAGGAAGCCGCCGCCGCCGGCGAGGCGGACGACGACGGGAGGGTGCCGTCGTCGTTGCCTCGTGACGCCGCGCCGATGGATGTCGACGCCGCCGCCGCCGCCGCCGCCGGCGGTGGCGGCAGCGCCCAAGGTGGCGAGTTGGAGGCGAGTGTACGACAGTACGGCGGCACGGAGGATCTAGACGCGGAGCTGCTTGCGCTCGCCAGTGCCGATACGCAGGCGCTGCCGCCGGGTGGCGGCGGCGGCGCCGCCGCCGGCGACGCGGTGGCGTCGTACGGCGGCAGTCGTGGCGAGGAGGCGTGCGGCTCTAACGCCGAGGGCCAGGAGGAGGAGGGGCTTCGGATGGGAGGGGGAGCGGGGGGGAGCGCTCCGGATACCGCCGTCGGCGGCGGCGGCGGCGGCGGGGCGACTATGGGCAGCATGGCGGAGCGGCGGCTCGACGGCGGCGGCAGTTTAGGGGAGGGCGGCGGCGGCGGCGGTTGGACGCAGCCGGAGTCTGAGCCACAGGACAGCCAGGGCCAGGGGGCGGGCCTTATGCTGCGAGACCTTTTGATGGACCAGGGGGGGATGACGCAGACGCAGGAAGAGTAGGGGAGGGGGGGGTTGAGTATGGGGAGGGGAGGTTTAGACCTTGAGTGTGTGCGTTTGTATGGGGAGCAGTTCGGATTTGGACACGAGAGGCGTGGGTTTGATTTTGTCTCTTGTGTGTGTGGACTTGCCGGGCTTGCCGCGTTGCTCGATCTTTCCTTTCGTGAGGCGCCGTTTTGGTGCTGGGCTGTTGGGGCTGTTGTAAGTTCTCCACTTCCATTGGGTGGGTGGCGGTCCCGATCCCTGATCCTGAACCCGCCGCTTGCGCCCCCTCCTCGCCTCCCCGTTCTACCGATATAAATCTAATATCATACCGGCACTCATACTCGTTGTATTCAAAGAGCATCCACGTCCTCTCGTCTGCCTGACTCGCAAGCGCCGGCAGCACTGGGGGCCACGGCTGGGGTACCCCGCCCCGCCTCGCCCTCCACAACACGGGAGGAGACACGCCGAGGAGCTTACGTAGCATTCATGGCTGCATCGGCCGCCATTCCCCCAGCGGTGTGTGTGTGTGTGGTGCAGCCGCCAAATGGGAAAAAATATGGTAAATAGCCCAATCGCAGTGTGGGAATGAGTGCGCAGCCCAGGCAGCCCAGGCGATTTCGGAGCCCTAAGGCCTCTCTGCCCATCGCCGCGGCCACCTGTGCTTTGCTCCTGCGAACCTCCCCGGATTGCTTCCCCCCTTCGGAGTCCAGAGAGTCCGGAGTCCACAGACGAAACAATCCGTCAGCTCCGCCCGCAATCTCCGCGTCTTACGCGAGATGTCCTCTGAAGGACCTCATCACCGTTTCGGGGCAACGCCAGGGTAAGGGCGTCGCTGCGGAACTGCCTTCCCCCTCCCTTCCCCATTTTCCCCTTCTCCCCACCCCCCAACCTCAACCACACACCGCCCTCATACCCATCCGCCTAGCCGTCGCTGCGCTATCAGTTTTCTTACCCCCGCTTTCCCTCCCCTACGTTCCGTAACTATTGGGCGGCAGTGATTTGACTCGGTCGTACGGGACGCCAACAGCACGTCTTACTTGTTACAGCCCTTCTACTTATCTCTCTGGACTGCTCAACAAATGGGCTACATGGTTTCCTTTCAGTTATCTTCGTGGTACCTGGCGGCGGAACTGCCTTCTCTCCACCCCGCTTGACCACCAACAACCCATCGCTCCTCCTCCTCCTCAGCACTGGCCCCCGCATCCTCCAATGCATCGCTACTGCTCCTCCCAGCCCATCGCCACGTCCCCGCTTATCCTACACGCTGCCGGCCTGCCGCTACCACCGTTCCATTGCGCCTGCCGCTACAGCTACACTTATACCGCTACTGCTGCTACTGCGATGCCCCGAAACCACCACCCCCACCTCCTCCCCCCTCCACTACTTGGTATCGATGTTTGTGGGCTGCGCCCCCTCGAACAGCTCCCTCATGTGCGCATTGGTGGCCTTGTCCACATTGAACTTCCGCTCCACCTTCCGCCGCTTCCTCTTCTTCTTGTCGCCCGCCGCGTCGTCCTTCTTACGCGCTGGCCGGGAGCCCAGCGCGGACTTGAGCCCCAGATCGCGCACCCGCCACTGCAGGTCTATCACGTCTACGGGCAGCTTGGTGTTGTGGAACATCTCCACCACAGACTCGCTCACCGGGCCTGCAGCCAGCCAGGTGAGCAGGCAGGTGGGCAGGCAGGCGGTTTAGCAGGCGGTTTAGCAGGCGGTTTAGCAGGCAGGCAGACAGGCGGGCGGGTAGGCCGGCGGGTTGGCCGGCGGGTTGACAGGTGGGTAGGAACCCCCTCCACACACACACACACACACACACCGCAGACCGCAAACCGCCACCCAGACCGGGCCCAGCCCGACCCAGCCCGACTCGACCCCACCCCAGCCACCACCCACCACCCACCCCAAACCCAACCCCACCCGTCCCGACCCACCGATGTTCATGTTCTGCACCGCGTAAATCACGTCCCCGCTGGCGCCCGTATTTCCAAACACATACACCTGACCCTCCGTCTGCAGCCGCTTAACGTCCTCCATCACCGCCAGGTAGGCGTCGGAGATGTCGGCCACCCGCACGCCCGTCATGGGCACCGCCGCGGAGGCGCCCTCGACGGTGGTGTGGCGGCGCAGGTAGTGCAGCAGGTCGGTGGCGTTGGCGATGCCGGGGGTTTTGGGCCGGTAGCGCAGCGTGCGCTCGAGCGTGTCGTACGTGACGTGCGTGTGGGTTTGGAGCTGCTCTAAAAGCTCCGAGTCGGTGGCGAGATCGACGTTGAGCTTGGCGCGGATGTCGGCGAAGCTGTGGGGGTCGCGGTTGAGGCGGAGTAGGTCGAGCACGCGCTTGAGGCGCATGGTGAGGGGCGCATCGGCGGCGAGGGGTGGTGGGCCGGCGGGGGTGGCGGCGGCGGCAGCGGCGGCGGCGGCGGCGGCGGCTCCACCGCCGCTGCCGCCTGCGGCGGCCGCCGCCGCCGCCTGCGGCGGCGGCGGCGTCGCGCGGCTGCCGGCGGGAGGGGAGGCGGAAGCGGCGGGGGGCGGCGTGGCGCGGGCGGCAGCGCTGCCGCGTTTCTCCGCGGCTTTGGCCGCTTGGGAGTTGTTGACGGCGCCGGCTTGGCCGCGCAGGCGCTTCGAGAGGTCGGTCTGCGCCTTGGGCTTGCGGGGCTGGCGCTTGACGGCATCTGAGGCCGACACGTCCACTTTGCCCGCGTTGATGTTGGAGAGCAGTTCCTCTAGAGAGCCCATCTTAACGGGATAGGCCTGTTAACTTGGGCGAGAGCGGGGCGGTGGCCGCGGCGAACAAGCCCCGCCCCGACCAGGCCTCGCGATTAGGTTTCGCTCCTCGGTGTGCACAAGACACGCGGACCGGTGAAGTGTGTGGTGGTAAGAGATCCCGAGCGAATGTCGAAGTCGCACAGCAGGAAAGATGCAGAAACAAGAAGTGCTGGGAAACTTCTAAACGGAACTCGAGGAGTTTCCTACGAGGCTTGAGTTATTGCGTTTGATAGTTATTAGTGTGCAAATATACATGCTGAGTAATCCGTTGGTGTCACATTCATCATGCTATCAAAGTTACATGCTGACATTGCTCGTCCGGACCCCAGAGCCGAGAGCCCCGTCCAACAAAACGTTCACACCACCATTCAGCCACTTGCCTTTGACAGAGTGGTTTAATTATCTCGTCTTCTTTCGTCTTGCAGAGCTGCAGCAATCCATGAGCCCACTGTTTCGTTGGGACTATACAAGCTCATCGAAGCATGTTTACAACAACTCACTCACTCACACCATCTTCCATTTTTTCTTCCTCACCTAACAAACAGTACTCAAAATGCTTACCAGCACGTTTGCGCACCGGCAAACGAAAACGCTAGCAACTTGGCTCCGCCCCTTGGGTCGCTCCAAAAAGTTCAGGCATTCTAAATTGCACCGAGTCTGCTTGCAAAGGCCTAACAATCTCAGTTTGTTCCCAAAACGCAGCTCAGCGCCTACTAGACAAAATGTGTCAGGCTCGGCGTCGGCCCTGGCACGACCCCACGCCAGAACATCTATCTCAACACGGACCGATAGGTCGCCGCTTTCTTCGGCGAAAGCAATGCCACTCGCTCAATTTCGCAGGGAGTGGGCGCCAGTATCCGCCAGGCGCCTCCGACTCCTCCGGCCCCAGGTGGTCGTCCAGGTCATCCTTCCCCAAGACACGGACAGGCTCCTGCACCGGCGTCACAGGACGTCCCCAGGTCTGTCGGCCTCAAATGTATCCACGGCATTTCAGTCAACGCGCTCAAGGGCCGCGCTCAAGGTTAGACGCGCGTTGCGCTGCCGCCCAATGTGTTGGCAGCGCACCGGCAGGCCGCGCCGGCAACCCGCAGCCTCGCCGTATCGCCACAGCTTGCCAGCGAATAACCGCGAAGTAACTCCCGCCCGCCCAGCCCACGCAGCCCACGCACACACACGTGCGCGCGACACGAGGGAACGCAACGTCTTGACCCACAAGTTCAAAGGGGAATGACTGATTCCGGTGACTGTGCAGTATCAGGTGTGGCAAATGGGCGCCAAAGGGTGCCATCCACAGTTGCACAGTTCTAGTCGTTAAGGTGGCCGTGGGCCACCACCTGCCTAACGTCGCAGCTGCTCTCTTTCGCAGTACTGTACTGTACCGTACTGTACTGTACGTGACACACGCCAACCCAAGCACCTCCTGGACTCGACGGGGCGGACAGACCCGCAGCGCCAATTCGCGAAGCGGCTGCGAGAGCCCCCTTGGCCAGCCGCCCGCACTACCGTACCCCGCCTCGACACCCCCACCCGCAGCACCCACCCACAGCACAGTCCAAGTGGAAAGAAAGGAAACCGGGCTCGACAGGGAATGTCCCTCGTCGCCCTGCACTCAATAGGTACCTGACAGTTGGGCCGCCCATGCGCCGGCGAACCAGCTGAACACCTCTCAACGCTCCTCCGGGCGGTGCATTCCTCCTCTTGTACACCTCCTTCCTCTTTTACACCTCCTTCCTCGTGTAACACCTCCTCGTGTACAGGAATACAGGACAGGATTATTAAATTGGAATACCGGTATCCCAACGGCGAAGAATACAAGCCTCCGGCCGGGGTGGGTGACTGGGTGTTGCCTGCTGCTGGTGACGTAGCACAGCTACACCGCCCGGGTCCGCCCTGGAGCCCTCACAACGCTGGCTACCCTTAAACCCAAACCCCACCGCGGCCAAACCTTTGCCGCGACCTTTGTCGCATCACGCCGTCGCATCAGGGCTGCGAGCGTGTACCCCCCTTCCTTTATCCTGCGTCCCTGCCATGCCATACTCCTTACCTCCCTCCCTCTTTATCTCGCGCCTCCGCCTCGGCCCACCACCTGTGCTGGGCTGCGCTCAAGCCCAGACTACGGCCCCACCTGAGTCCAAACCCCCAAAGTCCTCCCCACCAGATTGTACCTCACCCAGGCTCTGCCCCGTTCAGCGCCCCTCAACCCCACCAAACGGTCCGCGACCGCTACCCTGCCCCCGCTCCGCTGCCTCCCTTACCCTCGCCCCGCCGCCGCCTCCTTCCCCAATCCTTTTTAAGACACCCGTCGGAACACGAGTCGTCGGTCTCCGCCCACGCGCCATAGAGCGTCGCGCCGATCCTTTCCTCCTAAGGTGCCGCAAACTGTCCCCTAGGTCCGCTGCCGCAGCAATCCCCGTCGTCCCTTCCAGGACCTTACCGTATTTCAAATGACAAATCACAAGGCGAGACCAAACCGCTGTCTCTGTCCCTCACTCCAAAATGAGCGCCCACAGCTCGGCGGTAAATGCGGCGATGAGGGCCAGCTGTGGCACGAAGGCGGCCCAGGGCGCGGCCGCGAGCTTGCGGCTGAGGGCGGCGCTGGCGGCGGCGCCAAACAGCAGCAGAGAGCCCTGGGCGCGTAGTTGGCGTGGTTGGGCCAGGCGTGAGCGTGCGCGAATGCGCGCGGGGGAGTATGCGGACACGGAAGAGCAGCACAGCGCGGGGCGGGGGGGGTGGCGATGAGGATCGTAGTTTGTGTATTAGTGGGTGCGAGTTGTCGGACATGGACTTATGGGCTGTGTCCCGTTTGGGATGGGCAAGCGGCGAGGCGTGATGGGCGGCGTGGGGCCGGCGCTGCTGCCGAGGAGGGTGATGGTGGTTGGGGTAGCAGTGTCGGGTGGAGTGGGGTGGGGTGCCTCTGAATGGCGGCCTCTGGGCATTCTCGAGTGGTGGAACCCGCTCCCCCTCCCCCTTGAGCGTGTGGCTGGGCGGCTGCCTCACTAGCCCATAATGACATTTACCGGTAACCTGCAACAAACAGGAAACTCCTGCCCCTTGGTCCTGCCCCACGTCTCCAAACACACATGCACACGCTCATACACAGACACATACCGTAGTGCATACACACGCGCATACACACACGCATACACACGCACATTCGCGCCCTCCCTTCCCGACCTGCAGGAATGCGATGACCGCCGGGTGCGCCACCGCCACCGGCAGCGGAGCGTCCTCCCACCCCACCATGGCGGCCGTGATCTGCGGGCGGCAAGGAGCCGGGGGCAGGCAGCGGGCATGATGGCCTAATAATGATGGCCCAAAGATGGCCGGCATAGTCATTAGTCAACCCCCACATGGCCCCGACGGCCGCACACCATTCGCAAAGCCATAACTCGTATGCGGCGGCGGCCTCCTCCCCTCTCCTCCCAAGGGTCACACGGGGACCCACCGGCAGCAGCCTCCCTCCCTCCGCCAGCAGCGGCTGCAAGTAGTGGCTCAGCGTGGCCGACCAGAGAAGCGGCAAGTAGCCGTACGACAGGGCCAGGAAGGGCGCTGGCTGCGGCAGCGGCGCCGCCGACGACGCTGACGGCCCCGCCGCCGGCGCAGCGGCGGCGGCGGCGGCGGCAGCGGTGGCGGCGGCGGCGGCAGCGGTGGCGGCGGCGGCTCTGCCGCTGGTGACGCGGCTGGTGAGCTGCACGACAAGGTTGGAGAGGAAAGGGCCAGCGGCGGCGGCGATGCCGCCGCCGGGGTTGCGCCGTGCCGCGGCGTCCGCGCCCCACGCCGCCAGGCCCGGTGCTGCCAGTACGACGAGTGATGCGGCGATGTGCTGCGGAGTGACGCCGGTCAGGCCCGCCGCCGCGGGGTCCACTCCCAATTGGAGAGCCAGTCGGTCCAAATGGTGCAGGAACACTGCGGGGGGGGCGGGTGGAGGGGGGGTGGAGCCCGTGGAGGGGTGGGGTGAGGGGTGGGGTGGGGTGTGAGGAACGGTGCAGCCATTCGCCAAGGACTTGGGATGCTGTGGGGTAAGGAAAGGAAAGAGATATCGAGGTGCTGAGGGATGCGCCGGCGCGATCCCTCGATACCACACCAACTGCCAAATAAATCTCACACTCGGTGCAAGGTACCGGATACAGGAGACGGTCCGCTGGGTGTGTGTGTGTGTGTGTGTGCTCATTTGGTTCCAGGCGCTCATTGCTTCGCTTCGCTCCCGTTCCTCAGCCGTACATTTAACCCTCGGTAACCCCTCCGGGGGTTATTGCTTCGCCTGCCTTCCGTACCACTCCCCAGTCTTCCCCCCCGCTACCACCACCCTCCACCCGGCTCTCACCCGAGCCCATGAGCATGAACATGAGGGACACCTCCCCGGCGGAGGCGATGTGACCAGACCACAGGTCGGTGCCGGGCAGGCGCAGCCGGAACTCCACGGAGCCGTTGGGGCAGGCCTTCGGCGAGGCGGTTGGGAGTTGGTTGGGCGGTTAGCGGTTGGTAGTTGCACACAAAGCGCTGGTAGCGAGCGCTCGGCGGCCGCTCGGCGGTCGTGCAGCATCATGGAAAAGAAATGAAACGAAACGCGTTGCCGTAAAGTCGCTGGTTTGAAACAGCACAGGAGTTACAGGAATCAAGTGGATGCCGGCGGTACGGCAGGGTATGACCGCGGTACGACAGGCTCCCACGTCAGGTTAAGGCACGGTGCACGCTGTCCCTAGCTCCCTACCGGTACCTTGAGGCACTCCATGCAGTTGGTGCAGTTGCGGTTGTCGGTTAGTTGCGCCGGGTGGCTGTACAGGGGGCAGCCGGTGCTGTCCAGTCCGTCGGGCGGTGTCGCGCAGCCGCCCTTGTAGCAGTGGTACGTGGAGCACTCGCCTGCGGCAAGGGAGGTGAGGACACACGAACCACAGCAAAGGAACGGCAGCAATGGAAGGTGGCGCCGAGTGCGGGAGTTGGGGGCAAGGTAAGCGGGAGAAAAGGCCACGGGGGGGACGTGGCTGTGAAAGTGACCGAGTTGTCGTACCGTGCAAAACACACCCCGGGGGGTAACCCCACGCGCACCGTGCCGTGCCAGAAAACACACGGTGAAAAACCCACTCTGATACCGGTGGTCTACCCGCACCCCATCCCCACTCAGCTTTGCCTACCCGGGCCAGTCGTCCCAACATCCCCTCCCCCTCCCCCTTCCCGCCCACCCCCAGCCCCGTTGCCGGGGTCTCATCCGTGCCACCCACCCACCCGAGCACACGCCCTGCCTCGCCCGGACCTCCGTCATCGACAGCTTCGCCATCAGGCCGTTCATGCCGCCGATGGGGCACAGGTAACGGCACCACAGCCGCCGCTCAAAGACCAGCGAGCAGGCCACCGCGCCCGCCGTGATGAGCAGCAGCAGCCAGCCCGACAGCGCGGCGCTGTGCGGCAAGTCCCACACCTCCTCCCACACCAGGATGGCGGCGAAGAGGGAGAACAGAAAGGGCGGGCCGAAGCGCTCCGCTGCGGGGAAGCGCGGAGGGGGGGGGGAGACGGCGGCGGAGACGGGGGGGGGGGGGGGGAAGACAGGCGCAGCGAGGAGGCGGGGTGGAGTAAGAAATGCGGAAGGGAAAGGAGGTGGAGGTTTGGTTTTTCAGAGGCCTTGTCGCAGTCAAGTTGCCCATCCCAGGTTGTTTCTCAGCCTCGACGCCCCCCCCTCCGGGGCGGGGGGGGGGGGAAGGCAAAGCCCCTCCTCAGCCCCCGCCCCCGGCCCCTCCTCACCCGCCTCCCGGGGCCACTTGAGCAGCCTGGCTCCTCCCCCCGCGGGGCTCGTCCTCCAGGTCTGCGCCAGCTCCCCGAAGATCATGAAGGGGCACACGGCGCACCAGACGCGGCCCAGCAGCGGAAAGGACACGAACACCAGGGGCCACCAGTAGTCCCAAAACACCGCCAACGCCGGATTGTGCAGCCGGTCCTGGGGGGCCGGGGGAGGGGGAGGCGGGAGGGGGAGTATCCACGTTTAGGAGGGGGAGGGGGAGGAGAACAGGCAAGACGAGGCCGCAGCCTTTGTGGTCGGTAGGCGGCGTCGTTGGGAGAGGGGATGGGAGGGGAGGTGGAGAGGGAGAGGGCAGAGCCGAGGATGAAAGGAAAGGGCGTGGATGCACGAACCAGCGTCCCCCCCAGTGCCGTGCATTCATTTACATCCGCTGTGCGTTACGCTCCCTGGTTAACGCGTGTGCAGACACACACCGGACCGGACACCGCACCGGCGGGCCCCACAGCAGCAGAGCCACAATGACCGGGTACACGTAGGCCGTGAACCTGGGGCCGGTGGACGAATGGGTGGGTGGGTGGGATCAAACGGGGAACCAAAAGCGGCCAGGTTGGGGACATCTCATCTCATCTCATCTCATCTCATCTCATGTCATCTCATCTCATCTCATCTCATCTGGGGTTCGGAGACGGGGGAACAAACGACGCGCCGACGAGCCGGAACCTATAGAGCGAACTCGGCGGTTCAGGTACGCGGTACGGCACCCACTTGAAGTTGATGTCGGTGGGCCAGAGGCTGGAGCGCAGCAGGCGGCGCAGGGGCGGGTAGGCGGCGAGCAGGTTGAGCCGGAAGCGGTCCTTGGCCTGATAGGAGAGGGAGGAAGGGGGAGGGAGAGGGGTGAGGGGAAGGGAGGGGAAAACGGAACAAATGACCCGAGCGCCCGACCAAGCCGCGCAAACGCTCTGCCGTACTCGCAAGCGCTCTGCCGTACTCTTGTCGTACCTGCTTCGCGAACCAAAAGACCTCCTCGTTGAGTCTGCCGCCTTTCTCCGCCGCCTCGTCGGCCCCCTGCAGCACCGCCCTCTCAACCACCGCTTGGAGCTCCTGGGGGGGAGGGGGGGAGGGCGGGGAGGGGGAGGGGCGGCGAGGGGGAGGGGAGGGGAGGGGGAGGGGTGGAGAGGGGAGGGAAGGGGAGGGGCAGGATGGGGGCATTACAGCTCCCCACAAACGGTACCCACACCGACACACGGACAGTCGTAAATCTGGATGTCAGCTGCTAGCGGCTGCTGGCGTGTAGACGGTGCCATGCGCACCGGGCCACAACAGCCCGCGGGGCGGAAAGGCGCCCGGGCGGTGAGGGGCGCAGGGGCGGCAGCAGCAGCAGCAGCCGCAGCAGCGGAGCTCGCGGTAGCAGAGACAGCGACCACGACAGCAGCTCGGGTGCGACGTGCGAGGTGGTGGGTATAAAAGTACCGCAGAAGAACCGCAGCTAAATAACCGACCAAAGCGATGTTGGTGAACGGACCCCGCAATACCCCCCTGGGTGCGACGCGCGACATGCGAGGGTGGGGAGGGGCGGGGTTGCGTGCGGCCCCGCGCGCACCCGCTACACTTCCGCCGCACCGTGATGTTTCCGGGCCAGGTGTAGCTCTCCAGCTGCCGAACCGCCGCGGGCGTCACCGACAGGCGGAGAGAGGAGGTGGCGGAGCTGCCCTGACTGCGCAACATCTGCGTCATGTAGAAGCGCTGCAGGTCCTTGACGTCCCCCGGCCGCAGCCGCAGCGGCGGAACCTTGATCACCGTCGCCACCTTGTCGTCCAGTTGGGGCAGCTGCGGGCATGCCGTACGGTACGGCAGTAAGGAGGACGTGGGCAAGGTGGGTAGCTGGGTACGTGTTTCGGCGGGGCCCGAGTACGGCTGGCCGAGTCGGAATAATCGGAGCCGCCCCGGTTACCACCAAACGCATTTTGACCACCGTCCCAGCCACTTTTCAACCGCCAAACGGCACGATAACCACCTGGCGGTTGGAGGTCATGATGATGCGGCAGGCGGCCCGGCGCAGGGGCGGCAGGTTGTCGTGGGGCGGGTCCTGGCTGGATAGGGGCGTCAAGCCGGCGTCGGGCGGTGGGGTGAGGGTGGAGGCGCGGCGGTAGGCTTGCTGCGCGCACAGGCGGACCAGCTTGGGCACGAGCGCGGGCGGCATCTGCGAGGTTCGGGTATTGGGTTGGATGGATTGCGGGTCGAGGGGCTCGAGTGAAGGGCACCAGCGGCAGGACGAAGGGCAGCACTCGAGGAGGAATCCGCTTGCATCCCACCACGGCAAAACACGGTACCCGACACGCGCTTCCCATCACCGCCCGCTCCGCCAGCCGACATCCCCAACCAACATCCTCCCTAATTGCTGAGGCTGCGAGAGCAAGACCGAAACTGACAAAAGCAACCCACCGAACCGAAAAGACGACCAGCGGATGAAGATGATGAACAGCATCCAGCACCTTCCCTCACCCTGTGCATCTTCTTAAGCAACCCCCTCCCCCCCTCACACACACGAAAATACACACCTTGTGCACGTTTTTGAGCAGCAGTGTGCCCTCCCCCACCACCTCCACCAGCCCCGCCCGCTCGCCCCGCCCGAACAGCTCCGCCCCCAGTCCGTCCAGCCGCGCACAGTCAAGATAGGCCATCGGGGTGATGCGGCAGGGGCCTCCGAAGTGGATTAGCGTCGCCAGGTTGGACTTTTGGAGCCCCGGCTCGCCGAAAATGAGCACGGCCTTCCTGCGGTGAGGGGGGTGGTAGTAGTGGCGGTGGTGGCGGCGGGCTTGGCGGCGCGGAAGGGAGGGCAGGTGGACCGCGGCCTTACAACGCGGCCTGAGGCCAAGCGAGCCTCCCCGCTGCCTGCCCCCCTCCGGATACCCCAGGCTGTGGTGCGTTGCTGGGAGCCTGGGGGGGAGGAGGCTGTTTCAAGTGCCGGGGGGAGGCTCGGTCAGGCAGGCGGCGCGGCGGGATGGGCGTGCAGACGCGCGCGGCTGAGTGGGTAGGATTGTTGAGGTGCGGTGTCCCGCGAGCCCTGCGGAGGTAAGCCAGTTTAGCCGACCGGCCCGACCCTGGTCGCCCTGCGCGCATGGCCAGCCAGCCAGCAAGACACCGGCATTTGAAGTTTTGAACTCACCGACTGGAATCGCGGGCTGCCGCCACGACCTGCCTCCGCAGTCTGTCCGCATACTTGGAGGAGCCGATAATGCCGTGGGTGGGAGAGGACACCAGATAGGGGGCCAGCGCGCGGTGGCGCTTGCGGGCCTTCTGCGGGCGAGCGGGGCGGCGGAATGGGGGCAGGGCGTGTGGGCGAGAGGTGAGCGGGTGGGAGGGATACGGGCGGGGAGGGTACAGGAGCCGGTGGGTTGTTGGGTAGTGGCGGCACCGCAGAGAGGGCGGTGGATTAAACCTAGGTGGACCAGAGGTCAGGCAGGCGGAGGAGGGCGCGGACAAGACACGACGTGCCGCGGCGTCGACACGTCCAGCGGCGGCGGCGACAGGACAGACGCGGCCTCCTCAAAAGTTATGTCCGGGATATGCTTTGACGGACGGGCCGCAAGCAGCGGGGTTGCAAGGGGTGCATACATGGCATCATGGGTGTTCTGTCGAGAGAATTGGCTTGGCGGGACATCGGGGCCCGAGCGCCCGCCCGACCAGGAGACAAACCGACAAGACCCGGGAGGCGGGAAGAGGGTTGCGACACGAGGTGCCTTTCGCGTCGCCAGTGATTAAGTTACCTTTGCTTCCTCGTCGAGATTCTCCAGCTTCTCGGCCGATTCTGAGTCCGAGCCGGATTCATAACCCCCGCTGATGGCATCGGCACTCGCGGAAACGGCAACATTGGACTGCTTGATAATTGAGTTTGGATTAGCGATGGGTTTTAAATAATTCTGGCAAGGAATTGTAAGCAATACCCGCGGCGTCCGGATTGCTGGCGAGTTGTGCAAGCAGATGGGTCGGAAGGTCGGGCGACGCCCACACGAGTAAACGGGCCGCGAGGTTGCAGACACTCTCGTGAACGATTGAGCATTGATTGTCATCCTCGTCGTGTGAAACCAACACACTACATTACTCTTTACTTTGTAATGAAGCGCCTTGCAACTTAGCGGCTACATTGGATGGGCACTGGCCCGTTTCCTAATCAATCATAAATCTGCATGGATTTGAACAGCATTAAGACGCGTTTCCTAGTCAACGCAGCCAAACGTGTACCATAGTACGGGAAGTATACATTCAGGTCGTTGGCAGGTGGAGGTTCGTTGGCGTTCTTTCAACCGTGAGCCGAACGGCTCGGTCTTAAGCTCAGGATCAGCCCGATGCACTGGTGCCTCGCCATGGCCAGAAGTCTGCAGGAAACTCAGGAAAGTCAACTCGTAACGCGCTGCTGCAGTTTCCCTCCAAAATACAATGACACATTTTCACATACCAAGCAGCCGAAGATCACCGAAGATCACGCTCGACACACCGGCAGAAAGGGCACTTTGGACTGGGACGGTGCGACCTAGCAGCCAACAGCTCAGCACGGAAAGTCCCACGGAAATCACCTACCGGGCTAACCTGCACGCCAAATCTGCTGCCTAATCCTACGTGGTATGAGCACGGTTCACTTCACACCATGACGTTGCGAGAACAAAAAACCAATCCTCACCATGTTATGTTCACTGGCCCCCACCCCCCGTCGTATAGCCAAGACCAAACCTGCTTGATCGCGATATAGGTCAAACGCTGCGCTTGAAACAAAATGCTTGCGTACGGTTGCGGGGACAGTCCCTAAAGCTACGTCCGCTTATCCACGCCCGCACGTGAGCATTGACCGGAAGTGACTCACCTATCCTCAGCGACTTGCAACATACCAAGACACCATGTGCACTGTATACGTCCGCCTGCCCAGCCGGTACCAAAACGTGAAGGCTTCCCGAAGTATACGTGACAAGCAAGCCCTGGCAACTCCGTCTCCCCATTGCCTCGGTCTCTCGATCCCGACGTCGCGGTTCCACCACCGGAAGCACTGGGCACAGGCAAGCACCGGGCCCCCTTCCTCATCCACGCAAGCGTGCACAACTGCAGCCTCGATCACGGCGTACTTCAAAGCGCCAAACCATATGCAGTGACAGGCCTTGGCGCGCCCCTTTCAGGGCACACCTCCCCAGCCTCCCCAGCCGCCTGCCTCCTGCTGCTGCGCAACACCATTACCATGACAGGCCATGCCCGTCGCTCCGAACCACCCACACCAAACGCATTCCACCACCGTCTACCACATTCCACCCCACTTGCTGGCGCCACAACGCCCAGGCAAAAAGCCGCCACACCAGGACGCCCTCACGCCTGCATCCTATCTCCACCTCGTCCAGGTACAGGTCCCGCACCCTTCCAGCCTTTCCTCGTTCTAACCCTACGCCCAGCTGTGTCACCCCAAGACGCTTGTTCAAGACCTACCCCCACCGCTTGTACAGCCCGTCAGTCGACTCCTCCAGCACCGGGTTGATGCTGCTGATGTGACTGAGGCCCGGCTCGGGCTGCTGCCTGGCCCCAAGGCCGCTGGGCGGCTTGCCGTAGCCCGCGCGGACCGCGCCGCGTGTCGACTCGCCAACGGCGACGGAGTTGGCGGCCATCGACGTGGCCACTGACGACTGCGCCATCCAGTTGACCCAGTGCTTCTGGCGGTGCTGCGAGGCACACACCGAGTCGGCCACGGACTCGTAGCCCACGTTGGGTTCGCCGTTGCTCAGGCCGCTGGCGCTGCGACGCGCGGACTCAAAGGCCGCGCTCTCCGCGATCTCCACGGCGGGGTCCGACACTGATGCGGCGCACGTACCCCTGGGGGAGGGCGCCACCACGGCGATCGCGTCCACGCCCTCCTCACCAGCGCCAGCGTTGTTGCCCAGGTCTGGGGCAGGGCCGCCGCTGGTGCTGCTGAGGCGGCCGCGCGCGGCGACATTTGCCGCCGGGTGGACGACCACGGCCGTGCCGGCCTCGTCGCCGCTGCTGACTGGCCCGTCGATGACACTGGAGCCATCGTCCTCGACGGAGCCGCCCCCGCCAGAGTCCTCCTGCGAGGGCGCGTCGCCACAGAAGCTCGCATAGGGGGCCGCCGCAGAGGCAGCCACGCCACCGAAGGCTCCGGCGCGCGCGCCCGCTGACGTTGGCGCGGCCTGGGCGGCGCCATAGCGCTGGCTGCCACTGCTGCCACGCTGTTGAAGGACAGCGGCGTTCGAGGGCAGCGCGACGACCATTCGTTGGCTTGTGGAGGGTGCGGAGGACATCGCCTGGGTTGCAGCAGCAACCTCTGCCGCTGATACCGGCGGCGGCATCGCGTCGGCCTTCTCCCCAGCAACCCGCAAGGCTTCCTTCAGGTGGTCCATACCCGGGCCATCGATGAAGCTTGGCCGGATTGACGCCAGATTAACTTCGTCATCGTCTCCGCAGCCGCCGAGGAAGGGAGCGGGCGTGGGAACGGGTGCCGGGCGGGCGGCCGGCGCGCCGTAGCGCGCCTGCGGGCCTTGCCGCTGCAGCGGCTGGCCGGCGCCGTGCAGCAGCACCTGCGGTAGCGTGACGGCGGCAAGTGAGAAGTTGTCCGCTGATGCGCCCATGCCGTCGTCGACCTCGTCGTCCTCGTCGACTCGGGCGCTTGCGCGCATGGGGCCAGAGTCCATCGCACTCGTCTCGGCGTCCAGGCTTTCAACAGGTGCCGGCGCGGTAGCAGCCGACGGCACTGCAGTGCGACGAGGCGGTGGCACTGTGGAGGTTCCGGGGTTTCGGCCGTAGACACTGCCAGCACGTGCGCTTCCACCGGGCGCCGTGACGGCATTGCTGCCGCTGTCCGAACCCATGCGAGCAAGCGCCGTCAGTGCTGCGCCGCCGGCGCAGATCACGCCGGTGGCAACGCCAGCGGCGGGCTCGCTGCCGCTGCCCCGCTGGCTGGCCCCAGGCGCGCCCTGGGCCGTGCGGAAGGACGATACGGCTGACGACCCAGATCCATTCATGCGGAGGCTTCGCTCAGAGTTATGGGAGCTCACCGGCGCCAATCGCTGGCTGGCAGCTGACGGACCGGCGCCCGCCCGCGCGAGCTCGTCTTCGCCTGGAGCCTCTAGCGAGGCCGCTGATGCCTGATCCTGGGCGACCCGGCATCCAGTCACGTTGCTGTTCGACCAAGACCCCTCCTCCCCCTCTGCCTCGGCGATGGGCGCCATTGTGCTGTGCCGATAGCTATCCCATGGCCCGGCTGGGTCCACGGAGCTGAGGGCGGTGCCGCCGCCGGCGGCCGCAGCGCTGCCACGCCCCGCGCTGCCGCTGCCGTTGAGCATCGCGTGGTCGATCATAGACGACAGCTTGGAGGAGGTGATGGTGTCGTAAGTGGCGCCGGCGGCGTTCAGGTCCCTGGAGCTGCCTGGGGTGGGCATCGGTAGTGGAAGGGGGAGCGGCGGCAGCTCGCTCGGCGCAAGCGCCGCCGGCGGAGCGGTGGGCCTCGCGGCAGAGGCCGCGGAGGCGGCGGAGGGCGTGGGGACGCCACCATGGGCCGGCGGCAGCGCGGACGCCTGTGAGGCGGCGGCATCGAGCGCCAGGCTGAACATCGAGGCGTCGCTGACGGACATCCCCGACGCCGCCGGGACTGCGGCCTGCCTGCTGGGCTGGGCCACGCTGCTTGTCTGCTCTGCGGGGTTGCGTGCACCGTCCGCTGCACATGTGAAATGACGCAGGAAAGGGCGGCAAGGTGGCGGCACATGCATGAAGGAAAATGCCAGAGTAACGCTACGCAGGAGCTGGTGATCCGGCGACGCGGCTGGGTTGGGCGATGTCAGCTGCATCGCGTGAGACAGTCGCTATTGACATCCTTTAGGAACAACCGGGCGGAATCGGCGGTTTACGCACAACGCAGATACAGTTGCGATGGGATCACAAACGACCATGGGACTTACCAGGACGCTGCAGGGTCTGTGACAGATGCGAGAGTTTTGGCCCCTGCAAGGAAATGCGCAGCACTCATTTGGTCGGGATGCGGCAGTGATGTACCATAGGAATCAAGGAACATGGAGGACACGAAAGGGCGGGGCAAGTCCATCTCCGTACCTGCATCCACGCAGATATGATTTCCGAGTCCGCCGAGTCCGGCGGTTTAAGTGCAGGCGGCACATCGAACTTCGGCGGGCTGCGAATCGCGTTGTTGAGTGGAAGCGCGGGAACAACGGGGAAGGATGTCGAGTCCGCCAGCGCGCTCTCCGCCTCGTCGTGTGATGTGCCAGCCGCGTAGGGTGGGACGGGTGAAACTGCACGGCCGTGCACCGGCGAGTCGGTGACCTCGGGCGGCGGGATGGAGCTCGAAGCGGGCGCTGCCAAAGGGACGAGGGACGAAGGGGCCCCATTCTTATTATTTGTGGAAAAGTGCCGAGGCATGCATTTACCCACATTTCATCTAGGCAAATGCATGCATCAAGTGCTTGGTAAACCTGCATCATCACACTGCAACGCAGCTATCAAGGGCTCTATGCGAACGACGGCTTGTAAGGAAGGCTCGTGTCGCGGTCAGCAGGGAGCGCTTAGCGTGCCCCTGTTGTGCGGGTTCTTGCGCCGAGGTGGCATTCCGACCGCCATTGGACACAAAGCTCAGCCGGCTCTGCCTTCCGGATGACCATCAAAAATGTTTCAAGCCCGCCGTAGCCATCGCAACCACATGAAGCTCCCAAACGCAGGAACTTACTGCTACGTGACTCGGCACTGCTCGCGCTGACAGCCGGCATGTTTTGCGGAGCCGGCCGTGAGTTGTGCCGGCCTCTGCCGAACAGGGTGACGACCTGGTCCGGTGTCTCCCCGACGCTGCTGGCGATGCCGCTGGCCGTCACACCGCCGTTGGCCGCCATGGCTGCGCTGTAGGTCATCGATGCCCCTCGCTCTGCAATGGGCGTCGTCTCCTCGACTGCTTCAGGCCGCTTCGTCGGGCTGGTGTACGAGTCGTGCAAATTGGCTCCGCTCTGCTCGGCGGTCCTTGGGTCAGAAGGGACCGCAACGTCCGCGCGGGTCTCGGGCTGGATCGCAGCAATATCCTGGCTGCACGAGCCCAGCGTCGTGACGCGTTGCATAGCGCGCAGCGCGCTGATGAGTGGCCCATGGGAGGCTGCATGCAAGGCGAGGACAGACAAGTCATATGACTCAGCTAATGCATGTCCAAAGCTTTTGGCAGTGGGCTCAGACTGCGGCTACGTGCGGATTGTGTTGTTTGGCGTCAAATAGGGACCCTGTGCATCGGCGTTGCACCATATCTTACCGTTGGCGCCGAATCGCTGCTGGCGGGCGGCGTGGTGCGCAGCGACGTAAAGGAATGTGTGCGACTGGAAAATGGAGCAGGGGTAGCAGCATCCCGCTCCGATCTCCGAGCAAGAGGTGGCGTCGTGCAGCCCGTACTTGTCCCTGTACAAAGCGAGCAGACAATGACATGAGTACGCCAAAGCTCCTCCTTTTCACTGGCCGTGAAGCTATCACCTCACCGTATCCGCTGCCGTTGAATCAGGTTCTCTGTGTAGATGACAGGAAGACCCATGCACATGACCCTGCAACATACCGGGGGCGCTCACGCGGGTTCAGGCGCAAACACATGACGGCCGACACCTCCGTGCCGCTGAGCAGCTCACCCGCACGTAAGCTGCGAGCTGCACATCCTGCGATACTCTTCGAGCCCGTGTGGACCGATTGCGAAGCCACTGCACACGAGCGGGGGCATGAGGGTGACTCAAATGCAGCATCAGCGAGACTCGGATACCCGCCCAGGCATGCTTACTCAGCGCAAAGAATCCCATGCTTGTTCGAGACTGCGTCTTCGGCATCGAGAAGCGAGACGTTCGCCGCCAAGACAGCGGCGGGACAGAGACAAGCCTACAACAAGGATGGAGTTCAGCATCAAGCTCGAAACGGCGAGCTGTCCTTGCGCCAGACCTTGACAAACTCGCTAGCGAATGTTGTACTTGTCAATTCTTTTTCACCTGGAGCAGGAGCTTAATGCCAACCTGCGACCAACAGGAATCCAGCGAGGCGGGCACGGCGTAAAGATGTTTTCCGCAGAGGTCCCGACAAGCGACATTTCTTACCCGCTCATATGTAGTCGGGTCTACGTAGTTGAAGCATGCCAGCGAGCGAGCTGCAGAACCAAGGCAGTTTCGTGTTTTCTTTTGTACTTTTCCGGCAGCTGTCAAGCTCGCAGGAGCCACCAGCTTACCGCCACAGGCCAAGCTATACTTCGGGTCATCTTCAGGACTGCTGATGTCCATCTTTCGTGCCAGAGCAGCTCCCGCTGACTGAAGCAGTTTTTTTTGTCAAAATGCCATCACGGGCGCGCCTTATGAAGTAAGGAATGAGCCTAAGAAGAAATTATGATGGAAGACAAAACACTGAAGGTGCATTGTGTTCCCAAGAGTGCTTTCATTGGCGACATCGGCAGAATCCAGATCCAAAGCACGAACCACGGGCCCCATGCTGTTCCAACTAGGTACCAAGGATTTGTTCCAGAAAAAAAGGTACCAGCTGTTAAATAGATGCTATATACAACATGCAGTGAAACTAAATATGCCGGAGGGCTTCTTGCAGCAAACACATCTTCACATACCCATCCGTAGCTTGGGTCGCACAGCCCTTGTCCCGCCTGCCTCCCCACGACGGAAAGTCCCTGTCATGCTCGGAAGCGGCTTAGCACCTAGATCTTGGGGCAGCTGCCAGACGATAGGTTTCCTGACTGCATCGGTAGCTCGCGCGGTATGACGAGGCGGCAACGTGACGAGTGCGCTAGTTCCGGTTTCTTCCAGAGAAGGCTCCTCGCCGCTGCTGTGTAGCCGCAGCCAAGCGAGAAGCAACCAGCACTGCAAAGGGGGGAAGTCAATCTGAGCGCAAAGCCAGCCTGGGGCTCCTGCCATTAATGGCCAGGTACAACACACCTGGCCGCACGGCCCGTTCATTACCTCACAACTCCTGTCCCGCCTTTCCCAGTCCTTTTGAGACCCCTTGACACTCCTTACGACGACGTCAAGGCCTGTGCCGCGTGACCTTCGTTGCTCCAAACCCTAAGCATCAGCTGGAGTGTTGCTCTCTTGCTGCTCGCCCGATGCACGGACCGCACATACTTATGTTGCGTCAGCGGCAGAGCGCCGTCTGGCCTCGCCCAAAGCCCCAGCTTCAAGCTAGGCAACCGTGTCCCCCCCCGCACGCAAACAAACGGGATCATCCCCCAACAGATATGCCGTACTCAAAGGTTGCACGGTCCCAAGAAACCGTCAGCGAACCGTCGGTGGCCCCTCCCTGGCCGACGACCGGACCCGAAGGAAAGAAAACGTTATGAAATGCACTTCTCCTGCCTTGCAACATGCCTACCCAGTCCACACAAAAATGGTGCCACCTTCAGACAGGAGCTCACAGTAACACCAAGACGACAAACAAACATCAACGCGAGCCGCTCCTCTACGAACGTTTCAGCCGCCTCGGGGACTTCAACACCACGGAAGGGCAGCGGTAGCCCAAAAGAGAGAGAGAGAGAAACGACACGACAGGTCAATCGGCGCGACCCAAGCGCGACCGCGCCATCGGATCCGGCCCGACTCCGCGCCCCCTCGAACCCACCTCTCAACACGCTATCATAGTCAGTACCACTTCCCTGCCTCGCCAAGCCCTCCCGGCGCCTCCGGCCCCCAACACCACCCCCAAACCCGGCCGCATTCAACAACCCCGCTTCACTTGAAGGTGGAGCTCCGGTTTCCTGATCTGGGCATGACGGCCGAACGTTTGCCTCCCTTCCTCAGGAACTCGTCCGGAATGTCGTACGGATTGAAGGCCGTCGGCTGCCGCCCGCCGCGGCCGCCGCCACGGCCCCCGTCGCGTCCGCCGCGGCCGCCCCGCCCGCCACGGCCGCCCCGTCCGCCGCGGTCCTCCGGCGCGACCGCGACGAGGTTGGTGCGCGGGAAGTCGGCCATAAGGCCCTTGAGCTCCGGCTTGCGTCCGCGGCGGCCCGGCGGCGCCCTCTTGCGTGCATCCCCGGGCTGTGCCGGTACCTGCTCCTGCTGCTTGGGCTGCTGCTTGGGCGGCTTCTGCGGGCGTTTCTTGGCGAAGGGCCCAACCGTGTGGCCGCCGTCGCTGTCGCTTCCCTCGCCGCCGTCGCTGCTCGACTCGCCGTCGTACTGCTCGGCGGTGCCGCCAGCGACCTCGGTGGTGAAGCGCCGGCGCTTGGGCGCGGCAGCGCTGCCGCCGCCGCCGCCGCCGGCGTCCCGTTGGCCGGCGCCGCCGCCGCCGACCGGGTTACCGCCGTTGTCCTGTGCCCCCCGCTTCTTGCCCATGTCCCCGTTGTTCTTCCGCCTCATCTGCACTCGAAACACCCAAACAACCAGGGGAGCGACGAGGTGACGCAATCACTTCAGTACCGACAAAAGGCCCACGGGTCAGAGGCGGGCCGTCGCACAAGAGCACAAGATCTCCAAGAGCACAGCAGGCTGCACAGCGCAGCGACCTTGCCCCGAGTAGTGCCCGCCAACGCCCCCTCTCCAACGCAATCGGCAACACACCAACCGACCCGCGGGTCGCCCCACCCAGTCCCAGTCCCACCCACGCACCTGCGACAGCGGCACCGGCACGTAGTCCAACACGTCAAGTCCCAGCTCAGAACCCGCCACCCGCCGCTCCCCGCCGCCGCCTCCGCCGCTAGAGCCGCCTTCGGCGTCGCCGTCGTCCTCGCCGTCGCTCTCGGCGACTGTGCGCGCCTGCGGCGCCTCGTGGGGCCCCGGCGGCGGCGCCGCGCAGGCGCCGGCGCCAGCGCTCCGGTCGCCACTTTCCCCTGGCGGCACCAGCGTCCCCCGGCCGTCGGCGTCCATGACAATCTCCGTCCCCTCGCCCTCCGCCCGCATCGCCTCTACCACCGCCCGGATGTCGGCGGCAGTGACGGCGGGCTTGGCGCACGTCGCGGCCGCCGCCGCGTCCGGCGCCCTCGCACCCAACGGCGCCGCGGCGGCAGCATCGCTCGCTGCCCGGCTCCCCGGGGCAGCGGCTGCGGCGTCCGCGGCGCCAGCCGCCGCGGGCTGCGCCATGAAAGGAAGCGCGAAGGTGGCTCGCAGGCGCTTGGCCCGCTGCTGCGCCAGCCGTTCCTCCTCATCCACGTCGCCGCCGCCGCCGGTGGCGGCGGCGGCGGCGGCGGCGCCTGCTGCCAGTGACGACCCGGCGGCGGCGGCGGCGGCGAGGGTTGGGGTCTGAGCTTCCAGGCGGGAGCCCCGGGCCGCGCCTGCCGCCCCAGAGCCGCCGCCGAAGATGGACCGCATCATGGACGTGCCGCCGCCGCCGCCGCCAGCTCCAGCTGGCGCGCTGCTGGCGGCGCCGCCGCCAAAGAGCGCCGCGGAGCGCGACACCGCCGCCGGTTTGGTGGGCGGCGGCTTGAGCGCCCGAGGCTTCAGGCCATGGGAGGCGGTGGTGACAGCTGCGGTGGCGGGCGGCGCCGCATCCGCTGCCTCCCGCGCGCGTGTCCCCTCCTCCGACGGCGCCGGCGCCGTTTGTGGCTCCTCGTCCGCTCCTCCCACGCCGTCACTGCCCGACCCCACAGCCTGGCCGCTGGCCGGCGCCTCCGCTGCCGTGCCCGCCCCTCCATCCGCCCCGGCGGCAGGGACCTCCGCCTGCATCGCCGCTGCCGACGCTGAAGGCAGCGCCTCGGCAGGCGCCGGCGCCGGCTCTCGCGCCGGCGCCGGCGCGGGCGCGCTGGCTGCCGCCATCGTCGCCGCCGCCGCGTTCGCCTTCGCCGCCGTCCGGATGGGTGCCACGGACCGCGGCTTGAGCGCGGGCGGGGCGGCGCGCTGCGGCGCAGCCGCCGCCGGTGCTGCTGCCGCCGCGGCTCCCGCCGGCGGCGCTGCCGCCTCGGCGGCGGGCGGGGGCTGAATGGGGCGGTGCTTTGCGTCGTTGATCGCGGTCACCAGCTCCCCCATCCGTCGTACCGCCACCTCCGACATGGCCCGGCCCAGCACCGCCTGGAGCCGTTTCCCGTCACCTGCAGCGCAGACCCACGGGTCGGTCGGTCGGTCGGTGGGGTACCGTGATAAAAAAGCTACCGCAGCAACGGAACCGAGGCGACGGGTCGGTCGGTGGCAAGAAAAGACCAACCGCAGCGACGGAACGGACGGGGGCGACGGATCCGTGGGGTTGATGCGCGGGCGGGGGTGGGGCGACGGGCAGCGGCCGCGTGCCATTGGATGCAATGGGCTGCTGGCAGCTGGCTGTGCTGTAAGGAGTGGTGGCTTCTGGCTTGTTGAAGAGACGGATTGCAGCTGGAGCCCGGTGATGCTCGGGGAGGTTTGGCGGCGGCGGCGGCGGTGGTGGTGGCCGCAGTCGCCTCGAGAAGGAGGTTGCCCACTGGGGCGAGAGCCGTCACACCCACACACCCACACCAACACACCCCCCAAGCTCTGCAGCTTGATCAACAACGTCCGCAGTGACTCATTCTTATATAAAGGAGCATATCACTCCCTGCCCCTCCCCAAGCTCACCGGGCATCGCCTGCGCCAGCGCCACCAGCTGCGCCTTGCTGAGCACGTAGCCGGTGCCCTCATCCTCCGCCCGGCACACACCGTCCCGCCAGGCCAGCAGCGCGGCGAACACGGCCGTCTGCTGGGGGCTCAGACACAGCTGCCAACGCAGCAACAGCTCCTGGGGGGGGGGCGAGGAGCGGCGCGAGGTCAAGGGGGGGTGCGTGGGTCAGGGGGACGGGGTGGGTGTCGGCGTGGAGGGTTCCCTTTCCCCTCCCCTTTCCCCTTCCCATCCCCTTGTTAGCGTCTCAAGTCCACCGCCCTCGTCCACCGCTCCACCGTAAGAAAGCCCACGCCCCGAAACCGCCCCGAAACCGCTTCTTCGCTTCCACCCTTCCCCCGCCCACCCGCACCTGGTAGCCCGAGGGGCTGAAGGCCGGCTTGCGGTAGGTCTTGAGGCACAGCTGCCGACTGCGCTCCAGAACCAGACCCAGTGCGCCGCCCGGGTTGCTGGCGGGCAGTGGGACCGCCAGGGAGGGAGGAACCTGGGGAACCCCGGGAGCGGGCCGGACACGAGAAGTTGGGGCCGTGGGATTGGAAGGGGCGAAACAGAACCGGTGTGTGTGTGTGGTGGTGGTGGTGTGTGTGGGGGGAGGGGGGCGACAGGGAAGGGCACAAAGCTCAACCTCAGCCTCAGCCTCGGTCTTAGTCTCAGTCTCTGTCACGAAGCGCCTGACTGGCCCTTAGACATCCGTCACGCAATAGAAGCACGGGCCTCGCAGGAGGGGCGGGCGCGCGCGCAGGAGCGCGCCTCTCTCTCTCTCTGTGTGAGCCTACCTGGCCGTCCGGTACGGCGGCCAGCTGCTCCCGTAGCTTGTCGTACACGTACAGCAGGTAGTGCGTATCGCAGCGCGCATAGTGCATCATCTCGGGGGTGAGGGGCCGCACCCGCCAGTCCGCCATCTGGTACCGCTTGTCGGGCTGCGACCCACGGGTCAGAGAACCCACACACGCACACGGACCACGAAGGGAAGGGAGCAAAGGTGGTGGTGGAGGTTCGGTCACCGGCAGGTAAGTAAAAACACTCTCGAAGGGAGAAGAGACTAGACGCGGCGCCCTTCGAGCCCTCGCCTACATATTTATTATTCCGTGTCTTCCTGTTGCCTGTATGGAACGCGGTGCGTCCGCACCCTCTCGCTCCTCCCTCCCATGCCAATGCCCCCCGGTCCGCCTCTTGGCCGCAACACCATACATGCGCGCACACACATGCACACACACAAGCGTCTCCGAGCGCGGGGCAGCGCAGCTTGCCAGCTTTGGACGGGCCCCATTCCAGTGATCCAGTCCCAAGCCCCTCTGTCTCCTCTCGAGAGGCGGTCGTCACACCCCCTCCGGCACCCCCCCCCGCACCCCCCCCCGCGGGCACCACCCCGGCCTCCGCACCTTGACCCCGCACATGTTCTCCATGAGGAAGGCCAGGCCGCAGGAGGCCAGCCCCAGCACCCGCGCCGCCTGGCCCGTGTCGAATAGGTTGACCAGGAACAGCCCAAAATCGCGTTGGAGCCACTCCACATCGCCGTCGGCGCCGTGAAGCACCTGGCAGCGCGGGGCGGGGCGGGGCGGGACACACGGCGGGGCGGGACACACGGCGGGGCCGGACACGATGAGGAAGGAGAGGGTAATACTGAAGGTGAGTGAAGCCGCGGCGCAGGAGTGGAGGCGAGTGAGGGGCGGGGTGGCTGATGCATCGCAGACGCACCTTGACGACCCGCGGGTCGGCGAACACGCGAGCCAGCGCCGGGCCCAGCTGGTTCCGGAGCGCCAGCGTGTCCACCACGTAATCTGTCGTACGAGTGGAGATCTGCATCAGGCAGGTGAAGCCCTGGAACGACCTGCGGCGGGCGCCACGGAGGTGCGTGTGCGTGTGTGCGTGTGTGGCGGCGGCGCACAGGTAGTCGGAAGCGGAAAGCGGGGAGCTTCGAAAGAGTGGAAAGCACCTCGCGCCGCGCCGCGCCCCACAGCAGCCCAAGGCGCGGCAAGCCGCAGCGCGCGAGCTGCCACCCCTGCCTCCGTGTCTTCTCTTTCCCCTTTCCAAGCTTCCTGACCACACGGGGTGAGCGACCACCGCGGAGCCGGCCCCCCTGCCCCCCGCCTGCTGCCCGTACCGTCCCTCTCTTCAATATCCGAGATCCAAGCCCCCTCCCTCCGCCCCATCCCCCCCAAACCCCGTCCCCTCACCGGTGGCTGTGGTGCTCCAGATCCACCGCCAGCTCCCCCACGGTACCCAGCTCCGAAACCATCGCCGCCAGCGCCTCTTGCTCGTCCACCCACACCAGCGGCGTGTCCTCGGGCTCGGGCGGCGGCTGGGGCGGCTGAGGCGGAGGCGCCAGCTGGTCGGGCCGGTAGGTGAGCTCCCCCAACTCGGCGGCGAAGGGGTGCGGGTAGTCCTCGGCTGAGGGCCAAGGGAGGGCGGCCGGGGGGCCAGGTCGGAGGCGAGTGAGAGGCCGGGCCGGGGGTCGCGATAGCGGTTCAACCACCGGTGTCAGCATCAGCAACAGATTTGATGATCCGACGCAATTCCACACGACCCGATCCGAACCGATCCCGGCGACCCCCATCTGAATCCCCGCCCCGCCAACAGCCCGTTCCCGCCAACAGCTGTATGTCTCACGTGCGCCCGGTGTTGCCTGATAGACCCGTGGGTCGCAGGGCTCCTGGGTGATCCCCGCCAGGTGGTCCACACGGGGCCGGAAGGGCACCTCCCGCCGGTTGTCGGGAGGCGGGTCGAAGCGCTCCTGGGGGCGAGCCAGGCCGGCAGCGTGGCGCACCATGTCCTTGGGCCGGGTGGGACGTACCGGGGTGCCACCTGGGCTCCAGGGGGGGAGTGGGACGGGACGGGGGGAACGTGAAGGGGAGAGGGTTGGGGCTGAGAGCGCGGCCGCGTCGTTGGTACTGGCGGGGCGGTGGGAGCGGGACGGGACGTGGAGAGGGTTTGGCTTTGGTGCCGAGTGTGGTGGAAGGAGGGAGGGAGGGAGCGAGGGTGAAAAGAAAAGGAGGAGCCGCGGCCCAAAGTAGCCGACTAAGAGAGGGGGAGAGAGAGGCGACGGAGGGGGGGGATGGACCGGGGCAAACGTGTGGGAGTGGGTGGCGGTGCGGACGCCGGAGGAGAGGCGCCGCAGGCTGGGTCGGCCGTTGGGGTCCAGCTGCTGTTTCCATTGCGAAGGGGACATCGAGGGACCGCATCCGATAACCCGCACCCGCGCACACACACACAAAGCGCGCTCGGGCGTGGGGGTGAGCAACGCAGCAGCAGCACACGCATGCATGGACGCCTACGGGACCCTCATCTCCCCTCCAAGCCCTCCAAGCCCTCCAAATCCCAACAGCGCTGCAAAGACGTGCCAGCGCCTCGACAGGAAGCGCGGGTCTGGGCTGAGCCTGGCTGAGAGCTGCGCTGCGCGAAGCGATGCGGCGCACAGAGGACACGTGACTCGTGGCACGTACCGAATGACGGCAGGTTGGCCGTGAGAGACGCGTCGGCCCCGCCGGCGGCCGCGGCTGAGGCCGCCTGCCCACGCGGTCCCGCCTCCCGGCCCCGCAGTCGCGCCCTCTCCGCGTCCAGAGCCCCATCGATCTTCTCAACCACATCGTCCAATAGCTCACTGCTCCAGGTGGCAACCTCATCGGCATCGGTCCAGTCCGGGGGCGGCGCGCGGCGGGTGCGGACAATGGCCTGGGAGGATTGGAGGGTCATGGTGAGGTGGCCAAGGGAAGGGCGGTAGGAGGAAGGGGTAGAGGCGTTTTGTTGGTGTTGAGAGTTTTGGGGGAGGGAGGGGAGATGACCGAGTGGTTTGACAAAGTATGGACGTGCAGCGCCTTGGGATTCTAGAGTTGAAATTGATGCAAGTATTTGTAGGATGGATTAGCTGGACATACTGACCTCGCAGGTTGTGAGCAGCTGCTGGACGGTCGCGAGTCCCTCCTTCAATGGCTCGCGATAAGCGGGGAAGTTGCTGTAATACTGCGAGATGTCGACATTTGTCGTGTGTAAGTAATAGTAAGCTACGAGCAATGCAGCGCAAACGTCGGCTGGCCGCCGCCTTGCTATTGCAGTTTACTCGGCTCACATAGTGCTCTCCGCCCTGGGCTAACTGCACTTCCAACGCCGCTTCAGCACTACCATTGAGCTTTCGCATTATCTCGTCAAGAGACGACGGCTTTGGTCGTTTCTCCGCCATTGCTTCTTGTAGCTGAAGTCCTAAGCCTTGGCAGCAAAGTAAGTATATTTGGGGAACATACTAATATGGGACATGTAGTTTTACTACGGGTTCCGAAAACGGTCGCGAGCTCGCGACCTTTCGGCTGTCGCCGTACATGGACGATCAAAGCGGGCAAACTTCCAAACTTCCCTTAGTCAACAAGGTTAAAACCACCCAAGGCGTAAAATTAACGTCTTCTGGAAACATTTCAAAATCTAATGGATGCAGTTGGATTGGCAATACGGTGACGCGGGCACAAAAACGTTCAGCGCCCTCACAACTGATCGTGCCCCGCCCGCCAGTTCGCCTTCTAACACTTGCGGCAGGAGTACCCCCCATCGAGACAAACGCTACACGTGCTCAGTAGTATATGGACCTCGCTGTCACCGTCACCGATTTGCTACGCTGTGTTGATCACAGCAGCAGAGCGGTCGGCGACTGGCCTATGCTGGCTTATGGTTGCGGCAGCAACCGCAGCGGGGCATCGGCCGCTCCCGCCACCGCCGCCATCGCCGCCACCGCCAACTGCGCCAGCAGCAGCCCCTGTACGTTCTCAGCCCAGCCCAGCCCAGCCCTCGTCGCCGTCGCACCACCGTTGCCCTTGAGCTGCCAGGGCCACCGTCACCAGGTTCAGCCCTGGGCACGGCGTGCCCGGTACACCGTGCCCGGCGGCCCGGCTGCGGAGGCGGCGGCAGAAACGAGTGGGTGACGGACTGTGCACACCGTCATAAGAAGGCGGCCGGTGGCCCGACAGGAACGGTGTTTGGAAGCCCTACAATGGTATGAGGTTATAAGATCTGAAATGTGGAATATCACTTATAGCAGCTGGTCGCAGGAGTGGTCGATGGGAGGTCGTGCTGTGCTTTGATCTTTGGGGCGGTTCCCTGCGCCTGTTGGAAGAGGCCCGTTGCATTTGCTTACATCGGCGCCAAAATCTGTCTGTTTCAAAAGTACACAGGAGTCAACAACAATTGCTTTGAGCACAAAGACAGTTCACAGTTTCGCACGTTGGTTGGAACCAGGGCGAAACTTTTCAACCGTCGGGACCGCGAGCCCGTCCCGTTCTGCCACAGATTGGTCGGAATTGAGCCCACAGAGCAGAAGGGTTGCTCGCCTATATACTTTTATGTGATACCGGGCTCGACCTGCATCTGACGACAGCGTTACGGCCGTTTCAACAGTTAAGAGTTGCGAGGGCCGCTACGCGCTTGGCTATGGGTGAAATCAGAGCGGGGCTAGGTTTATGCTACGTCACTGATAAATTGATGCCACAGCTCGCTGGTGTCGAGTGCGTGCGCTTTCCGGTAGTTACACTAAAGTAAAAACTCAGAATTGACAGGACTTGCGACTCAGGGGTAACAATGCGTACAGGTTTCATATCGCATATCATAACCCTGTGCTCTGGCAACCATGCTCTTACACGTGGCAGCTGTATTTGGGCACGCGCCTTCCACACGAGTCGTACCTCCTTGGCGCGTGTCACAACTGCGTCAAACGCGCGGCAATGCTTGGGTTGGATATAATGTCTACGAAACGAGCTATTTATTGAAGTTTAAGCTGGCTTTGAAGGCGTTCTCATTAGTACAAGGGCTTCCGACAGTTCACTTCCGCAAGCTTTTTGCCAGCGCCATCCAGTCATGCAGTGCTTACGCCAGTGTGTTTCGCAAAGGCCTACAATAGCTCGCACTGGGCCCGCTTGGCTTTCGACGACACCTTCAACGGTGAAATGTCACGGTGTTCGCGGTGCAAATGGAGACAGAAGACAGGACGGGAACCCACAAGCCTCGCAGCTATGTCAAGGGTCAGAAACGTATGAGCAAGCTTTGGAATTTGCACGAGTCGAGGCCTTCGAGGACGCCAGGTAAGCGAGCAAGAGTTGACCGCTCCCGCCCTTGCCGGGCGCGCTTATTTGCTCGAGTTGCCCTTTGACGAGTTTCGGGCATAGCAAACCCCACCGCCTTAGCCTCGGCTCACATAACCAATGTCTGTCTAAAAGTTGCATAAAATATCATTGTCACATTGTCCGATACGAAGTGCTCGATACTAAATGTCCCGACCACTCCTCCGCATGCTGCGTCCAGGCGCACCTTCGAGCACCTGCTCACCCAGCAGCCCAGTCTGTGCAAAGCGTGGGTTTCGTGGGCCCAGATGGAGAAGCGCTGCCACCGATCCAACCAGTCGGAGCGCTGGCACCGCTGCCGGGAGGTGCTGCAGCGCGGACTGGAGCTCAACCCCTCGTCGTCGTGCCTCATCCAGGTGGGGCTGGGCCCTGGCTGCCGCCCGCAACGCACAGCGAGCGGCGTGGGACCGCATACATCCTCACCTCACCTCGCCTCGCCTCACCTCACCTCACCTCACCTCACCTCACCTCACCTCACCTCACCTCACCTCACCTCACCTCACCTCACCTCACCTCACCTCACCTCACCTCATCGCGCACGCGCGAGGGGCCTTGCTTCGTGAGATTATCCTGGCACGATAAATCCTGTGCTCGGTCCTCGGTGTTGTTTCTTGGCTGGTGCCGAGCGCCGTGACGGGCGAGCGGTTCGGAACCTTTGGCCCCGACTGGTACTGGTACCTGTACCGCTAGCTTGTTCCAAGGCCCATCAAAGCTTACTGACCCGCGCTTGCACACGCGCCTCCTGCCTGCCCCGTCCTCAGGCATGGGGCCTAATGGAGCTCCAACGTGGCAACTGGCTGGCCGCCGTAATGCTGTTGGAGCGATCCGCGCGCCTGGACTCCCGCTGCGTTCCGGTCCTTAGCTGGCAGCACGTGCGGACGGCGAAGAAGACGGTTGGGTCGCGACGGACCCGCGGGTCGGCAGTCCGGCCGGCCGCGAGCGGCGCCGGCGGCGCCGCCGCTGGCGGTGGTAGCGGCGGTGCCGCCAGCAGCGGCGGCAGCGGCACGAGGTAAAGGGCCCCGATCTGGGGCCGCCTGGACGGCTGGCAAGGGTGTGTGTGTGTGTGTGTGTGTGGAGGTTGCATGTGAGGCGACGGGGGCGGGTGGGGCCGAACCGGTTGGCATGAGCGAAGGCTGCTTGGGGCATGCTTTCGGCCCGCATCTGCGTGGACACGTTGCTTGTGCATGGGCATCGAACCCTACCTTGCCTTTATTCACGTCCCATGTCGAGAGTTCTGCTTAGGTAGGTGTGCCGGGAGCATCAGGGGACGAGCCCGTCTTGGTGAGCAGGTGCACAAGGGGCGCAAGTGCAATGTTTTTTCTTCTTTTGACGGGACGAGATGCCAGCCATGCGCCTTGGTTTTGCTGGTGCAGTTTCCTAGCAAAACGTTGTCTTTTGCTTGTACCGATCCAAGGAACAGCTTAGCAAGCTTAGACATCGGGGGGTGTGGTCGTGTCTTTCCTTGATGGCTGGAACCGCGATTGTCAACCAGTTTGTTGTAGGCGAGATTCCACGTTCACGAGGGCGTCCGCCTCTGCCGCTAAACCTACACGTGATCTTTTTTTGCAACTCACTGGGTTTGCGCCATGCAAGTGTCAATCTGCGCCGGGAAAGACGGGTGTTTGTGTGAGCGACAGTGTCTGTGCCCTGGCACGTCGCGGTATTTCGACAATTTGTTGATGGTGCCCTTTAATGCGTCAGACCGTATCATTGGAACCGGAGCGCTAAGATACAATCAAAATCAACGAACTAACCGAATGTACATGTTGATTGCGGTGCTTGCTGCGTGGGCCGCTGTACATTTATGAGGAGTTTCCAAAATGGCGTCATCGAGAATTGGTGTGGCCGGTCGACCCTGGCCTTCCAAGTTTCGGGACCGCACTCAGCTGCCCCCATACGTCTGCTGTGAGGCCCCTTTCGGGGGCTTGTGTCTCCAGGCATGTCTGGGCAGCGGGGCCTGCGCAATTCGGGACCCAGGATGTTGAGAATTGTTTGGTATGAGGCTTCCGCTGCGTGCCGGTGTGGCGTCCTGGGTGTTTGGTTCTACCCGGGGGGCCTCGGGCGGCGGGGGGAAGAGGGTGGATGTCGACGGAATCCTGATGGAAGCGGTGGATGGTGTAGGTTACGAAAGAGAAGAGAATCATCTGCTGGGGAGTAAGAAAGACGAAACCGCAGCGGGACTTGGGCGAAGGGACGGACGACGCGTGTTGTCGGCGCACGCCTGTGTGGGTCACACCAGCAGCGAGCGGCATGCTTTGTTTCACGGTTTGTTTTTGGTGTGACCTATGTCCACGCGAGACCCAAGTCCACGTCGCCAGAGTTTGGGCAACCATTTGCCCGGCCGGCTGGCCGGCCGGCCGCCCTACCTCCCTCTCTCTTTTCGGGTGGCGGCGGGGCGGCGCTCGTTGACTGCTCGGGCGAAATGCCCCACAAGCGTATCCTGCCATTAGAAAGTGAGAGTCGATTTTCAACGCTTCGCATGGGTGTAGGCTTCGGTAATGAGGTGTTTGTCGTTACGGAGGGTGAACGGTGAAGGTCGAAATGCACAGTTTATATCGGTGTACAGACGGATAGCTTACAGAAACCATGCAATAATCGGACGCGGTTACCCGGGAACCCTTGAAGGCCTTTCCTTCTCGAAGGCTTGGCGTGAGCACTCCCGTGGTGGTGGTGTTTTGGGGAGCAGCGTGGGAGAGCGCACAGGGGGCATGGGCGTCGCCACCGCATCGCCACCGGCCACCGCTTGGGGGACATGCGGGCAGCAGCAGCAACGACGCCTTCGCCTCGCGCGTTGCGTGGAGCCGTGCGAGCGCGGTGCCCAGAACCGGATGATGGGGGAGGAACGGAGGATGGGCGGGTGCGGTGCACCCACAGGATGGACAGCTTTTGGAAACCGGGCAGCCATGTAAGGAATAAGGAGCCCACCGCCACGGCACGGCCGCCGTGAAAAGGCAGCCGAAGGATGCCAAGAAAGCCACACGCTATTCGTAACTTGCACGGGCTCATGCCCTGTGAAGCGAAGCTGCGGGTCAGCACTTATCATCAAGTCATCAGCGCACGATCCCCATGGCCAGGTGTCGTGCCCTGGTGGTAAACGACGCCAGCCTCGCCGGTGTCGGCAGCCGCGGTGTACCGTATGTCACACCTGCAGCGCCGTGCCGTGCCGTGCCTAGCGTGGTGCGGCCCGGAAAAAGGACTGCGGGGGAGAACCGTGCCTGCGCCGTCACGGCCGCAGTGTCACGGCGGCGGCATGCCCCCGCGGCACAGCGCTACACCCCAGACGCGCTGCACTGCCCCGCCTGTTGAGTGCCATAGGCTATGGGCGGAACTGCGCCGCCCGGCGACCCGCGCGGCGGCTAGCCAGTATCACGCTACCACCCATTACCCGCCCGGCCCTCGGCCGCCGCGCCGACGTCCCGCCGCCCCTCCGGCAGCGCGTCGGCGTCGCGCTTCAGAGTCCCGAAGCCGGGCTCCGACTGGCGCTGCGGCTTCAGATCCTGGACCTTGTCGGACGCTGCGCCACGCGGCCCTGATGGCCACACGTGCGCGCGGTCTCAACACGGCAGAGGTTGGCGAGCGCCTCGGTTCTTCTCGACGGCGGAGGGCGGGGGAGCAGCCCCGACAGAATCTGCCCACAGGCGTCGGTCTTGTCGGTCTTGTCAGGCTCCTTGGTGTCATGGAATGATGCGGACATCAACCTGGCCAGGATGCGTAACAGGTTTTTGGACTGGGGGATGTGAAAAGTGGATGCGCGCCGCCGCCGGTGATACGTGCAATGTCCCAATTAGGTGGTATCAAAAGACACCGGCTCAGCAGCAAGCTCTGAACCTTGTAGATGTGATCCGTACGGCAGACCGTACTTTATCTTAGCGGGCTTACTTACAGGAGATATCCTGCCTTTAACCCCTTTTGGGTAATATCTTATGATTCATGGAAGTGTAACGGCACATGCACGTTACATCATTCCCCCCCTGAATGGCTGGTCGTCCCGACAGCCAACCAACCTTACCACCACCGCCACTTTTAGTGGAAAAGCGGGATATCCGGATCCCCGCTGATGGCGAATAAGTGGGCGAGGATCATATTGAAGCGCGAAGGCTTCCGGACTTGACGGCCGTGTCTTGTGACCATGGGTGCTCGTTGCAGCGTCGAGCCATCAGGTGTCGCGCGCGTAGACGCGGACCCGTTTTGGGACTTCACTTGGTTTGGCTTAGCTTGGCGTGCCCAGTAGTCGCGTAGCAAATCGCCGCAATTCGTTAGATTCGCCTCGGGCTCCCACGAGTCATACTCGGGCCCTTGGTCCTTCCAACGCATCAAGTAGTACCGTACGGTTCGACGTCGCTCCTTCACATCCTTGTGAAGCAAGACAGACTCGACCTCAAATTCCAACGCACCATCGACAATCTCGGGTGGTGGAGGTAACTTAACGCGACCACCAGCATGGTACCGACGAAGAAGGGACACGTGAAACACGTCATGGATTCGAACCGATGGTGGGAGATCCAACCGGTACGCGACCGTATTGATCTTTTCAGTCACCGCAAACGGCCCAATATAACGTGGTAGCAATTTGCGCGGCCCCTGAAGGGTCATGTGCCGCGTGCTCACGAGAACTTGATCGCCGACGACCAACTCCCGTTTAGAGCGTCGCTTATCCGCCCATTTCTTCATACGGTCACGTGCAGCTTGCAAACAAGCCTTAGCACGCTCCAATGCGCGTTGCATATCGGTGGCAAACCGAACCGACAACGGATTGGCTAAGTCAGCGAACCGCCACTCGGCGCCAAGGTTTGCACCTTCGGCGTCAGCACGTTGTCGCTCTTGGACCAATCGTTCCCGCAAACTCTTGGTCCTCGCCTCCCCCAGTTTGCGAACCAGCAGGGAAGCAGGCGTAAGGGGTTCGTAACCATACATCAACCGGAAAGGCGTAGTCCGCGTTGATTCATGCACTGAGTTGTTAATGGCAAATTCGGCCATCGGCAACCAGCGAGACCAGGAAGCATGATCGTCTGCCACGTAATGACGTAACATGTCTTCCAAAACACGATTTACGCGCTCCGTTTGACCATCCGTTTGAGGGTGGTACCCAGAGCTCTGACGCAAATCAATGTTGTGCATATCCAGCAACGACTGAAAGAAAGCCGAAGTGAATTTAGGGTCACGGTCTGAGACAACAATTTGCGGCAGCCCATAGGAGCACACAATTGTCTGATAGAAAATCTCAGCCGATTCCACAGCGGTAATGTTCGCCTTGCATGGGACAAAGCGTACCATCTTAGTCAGCTTGTCAACGAACACATAAATACATGTGTGTCCGTTCGCATCCGAGGGGAGAGAAGTAATAAAATCCATAGTCACGAATGACCACTTTTTCTCAGGAATAGGCAGCGGAAGAAGCATACTAATAATATCCTCCTTCCGTGGTGCCGCCGCAGAGCTCGCCAGCTCTTTTCCTAAGTTCGAAGAAACGGTCAAAGAAGGGTATGGACAAGATCCATGGTTTTCTGCTGAAAGCAAAGCTGTCGAACTGCGTAAAGTCGCAGGCGTTGAACAGCGCGATGGCTTTTGGTATCGCGGTGATGCGTTAGTTGTGCCTTCCTTTCAGGATGCGCGCACTACCGTACTGCGTTTATGTCATGATCATCCTCTGGCTGGGCATATGGGAGTTACCAAGACTCTTGACCTAGTACGAAGGCACTTCTGGTGGCCTAAACTGAGGAAGTCAGTGAGTGACTATTGCCGTACATGTGACAGTTGTCAAAGAGTACGGGTAGACACATCGCTACCGGGGGGTATGCTTCTTCCGCTGCCTATTCCTGATAATCGCTGCAGCTGCTTAAATTCGGCTCGATACCAATGAAACGTGCAATGTCCCAATTAGGTGGTATCAAAAGACACCGGCTCAGCAGCAAGCTCTGAACCTTGTAGATGTGATCCGTACGGCAGACCGTACTTTATCTTAGCGGGCTTACTTACAGGAGATATCCTGCCTTTAACCCCTTTTGGGTAATATCTTATGATTCATGGAAGTGTAACGGCACATGCACGTTACAGCCGGGGTATGCGGATGCAGAAGGCGGACGTGGGGAGGTGCGTCCGATTGGAAGGGATGCCCCGTGACCGTGGGGCTACCATATCCCCGGATGGGCGTGGATGCGGACTCGGTTGTTGAACTCCGCTGAAGCTTTTACCTCATGACTTGCGGCCTTGGGCTGGGTAGCAGGGCAACGCTTGACCGGAAGCATTTCCCCAGGCGGTTGAAGCGCTCTGTCGGCTGCGGGCGGGTTCATGATCACCGCCGGGACCTGAAGCTGTGCTGTGCTGCCGCCTGTGCAGCGACGACATACTCAAAAGCAGATGTCGGAAGTAGATGCAGTCTAGCGGCTCACGTTCTGTAAGAGGTTTAGTCCCACGTGTCGAGTGCCAAGATGCCAGGTTCCCGGTCGTATCACCGACAATGAAGGAGACAACCCTGACACATGAGACATGACGCCCCTGACAGAGGCAATCGGCAAGAGTATGGAGGCGAGAGCGAAACCAAGAGAACTTATCTGTCGAACGGTTACAAAGCACGGGACGTCGGGAGCGTTACATTGGCCGGAAGGTACGGACGAAGCCTGAAGCGCAGTATGCCGCGCGACTGGGCCCTTCGCGTGTGTGTTCATATGCTCTGGACACCAAACCTTAAGGAGGATTATGTTTACTCTACGGGTGAGGTATGGCGCCGCCTATCTAAGGAATCTTGCACTTGCATTATATAGCATTCCCTCCCATTGAGGCGATTTCGGCTGTGAATATGTTGGTGGCCTGGTCAGGCCTGGCCTACATGTCCTATTGCCAACAGTCGTGCGTTCGCGCTATGTAGCTGTCTTGCAGCTGCTGTGTCAGCCTCTTTGTAATTTGTTTCCTGTTTAGTACAGTGTAATCACCTTTCGCCGCGCGACTGAGCATACTTGCTGTTAGGATCTAGGCAGCAATTTTTTTGTTTCGATAATTTGTATATGATCAAGCTTGTGCTTAGATTAAAAAGATTTTTTTGCATGTGTAGGAGGTACTGTGCAGTACTGTGCGTCGAGTCCCGTTCGCGCGACATGGCGCGACGACATATGTTTTGTAAATTATATGCGTCAAGGAGTATCCCTAAACGAAGACGAGAGTTTTTATATTTGATTGTCGATTATTACAATTAAATCTGACATTTTGCAGCGGAGTTTCTCGACCCGTGGCTGCGTGGTAGGATCGTGTAGGGTATTTCAGGGTACGGGTAGGTTGCCCTATTATGGGCCGTCCGAGCGTTGCAACCGTCTCTAATATTGGTAGACGTACTCGACAAATGCCCAAAATATTACGGAAGGTTCTTACATATGTACTGGACATATCCCAAACCGTTCAGCTGCAAATGGGCATGGTAGCACGCTGTCAGGTAAGGAACGCGGCGAGGGGTATGTTCGCCCTTGCGCTCGGCAGTTGTCCCTATTATGGACGCGAGTGCAGAACAGTACGGAAACACCGCCAAAACGTCGTGCGCAACCTGCCAAGGTTCTATAACTACCCCATTGTAACTCACACTCAGCCTGCAACGCATACTTGAACATTATAGCGTTGGTTATCCTGCCTGCGCAATCCAACGTTCCCCATCACCCCATGGGTCTCACCGTGCACTCGTCAACGCCGGGTCGGGTGTCAGGAATTTTATTTGCTTGTCCGGAAGTGCTTCTAGTCTGAACCATCTAACTTATGCTATCGAATACTATCAAAGTCACTTTGTAAAATTAAGATAGCTCTCTACGGCCCCGTAGTCGCTCCCGCCCTTTGCATTTGCAACGGCACAAAACCTCCGAGCAGACTGAAATGTCACAAACTGAGATTGGACGGCATACATGTGTCGTTAAAAAATACTTGCATGTAGACTGTACATTTGTACGCTTGTCTTATTTTTCCTGAGATTTATGCTTGCATGGTTGCGGCAGGAAAAAATGTTCGTCCATAATAGGTACGTGTCCATAATAGGGCAACCTACCCGTATTTGCACGGCACTACCCTTTGGGCTTCCTTGACGCGTTGATCCCTTCAGTGCACTTTGCATGCATTTTCCAAAAACTATAATATTTACAATTATTTATAATCCAATCACAGGTGTCGGTTCAGGAATTCCGAGCTTTTGAACACAGCGCGTGACAAATATGACGGCTGGCTCATGACAGAGCTGAAGGGGCAGAGCTGAAGGGCATCGCTGTCCACCGAGGTCCTCGACCATCAGAAATCAGTATCATGGTCCTTCACCTGCCATAAGTCCAAGCCGCTGCTTTTTCGATGTACTGCTTTGATGGCGCTAGCAAGCAGCTGATGCCACACGCTCCTGCTTTCCTTTGCGTTTCTTAGGCGTCATCACAACGAGCGAAATTATCGCTCTTTTAGCTCGTGCTCGTGCTCGCTCCCTTGAGCATCTGTCAATGCAGAGCTTGCCATCTCCACGACAGTCCGTCGGCACCGGAAGCTTCCAGCTGCCAGCGCCATTCAGCGAGCCACCAACTGAGGCACAAACTCGGCTGCTGCTGCGGCCAGATGTGCTCAAGGCAGAGCTGCCGGCGCCCCTCCCAAACGCAGCGAGCCCCTCAGTCGCCTCGACGTCCCTCATCAAGTCGCGCGTCACCCTCACCGCCGATCCTTCCACCTCCGCCAACCGCGGCGGCGGCGGCGGCGGCGGCGGCCGCAGCATCACCGGAGCCGCTGTAAGCGACATGATCGGCGCCGAAGGCGACACAGGAAACCAGATCCAACCCACCGCGGTCCGCGCGATTCGGCTCCATCCCGTACTCCTGGAGCGCCTCCATTTGCGACCGCCCCGTGCCTTCTCCGACGGCGGAGGGGCGACGCCGCAGCCCCCGATGACGGCCGTTGTCCTGGGGCCTGGAGGCGCGCTGGTCACCTTGGCGCCGGTGTCTTTGGAGGCCCAGCAATGGGCGGAGGAGCAGCTGCGCGAGCGGACCCGGACAGCCACCGGCGCCGCCGCCGCCATCACCACCGCTGGCCCATCCGAAGCCGTAATCGTGAAGCAGGAACCTCGGGAAGGCGGCCTTGGAGCTGGGGCGGCGGCGGAAGCGGAAGCGGTGACGCAGACCAGCGGTGGAGTCGGTTGGCAGGGGCAGCCTCCGCCGCCGCAGCTGCGGCTGCGGCTGCAGCTGCCGCCGGAGCAGCTACCAAAGGCCGAAGTTCCGGAGCTGCAGCAAGTCTGCCAGCGCAGACTCACAGACAGCCAGCAGCAGCAGCAGCAGCCACAGCAGCAGCAGCGCTACCAAATACAAGCAGAGCTACGGCAGCAGCAACGGCAGCAGCAGCCACCCCATTCCCATCATCAACAGCAGCAGCAGAAGCAGCAGAAGCAGAAGCAGAAGCAGCAGAAGCAGCAGAAGCAGCAGAAGCGGCAGCGAACATACGACCAGCCGCTGCATCAGGTCGAATCCCAGCATCGGCAGCTTCAGCAGCAATGTCGGCAACAGCAACAGCCCAGCGACCAAGTGCAGGCAGACACAGGGTACCCGACGCCGCCGCTGCAGCAGCAGCAGCAGCAGCCGCAGTGGCAGCAGCAGCAGCAGCAGCAGCAGCAGCAGCAGCAGCAGCAGCAGCAGCAGAAGCGGCAGCAGCCTCCGCCGCAGCCGCTGCAGCAGAGGCAGCCGCAGACGCAGCCACAGCAGCAGCCGCAGCCGCAGCAGCCTCCGCCGCAGTCGCCGCAACCGCAGCTGAAGCTGCATCGGGCTGCTGCGGAGCCGGGGCAGCCAGGCATGGCACCATGGGCGCAGAAGCCAGCATTCCCAAACCGGGTGACGACGGGGCTGCCCCAGCGGGCCAAACAGCGATCGTCGCATGTACCCATGGCATCACCGCCGCCACCCCCGTCACTGTCCATGCCGCCGCCGCAGTCACTGCCAATGCCGCCGCCGCCGCCGCCGCAGTTGCCGCCAAGGCCGCCGCCACTGCAACCGCTGCAGATGTCGCCATCGCTGCCGCCGCCGCGGAATGCAGTGGGCATACAGGCGTCCCACCTGTCGCCCGAAAGCGACCCTCGTTACGGACCGGCATCAATGCAACTGCTGCCGCCGCCGGCGCCGACACCACAGCCATCGCCGGCGCCAATGCTGCTGCTGACGCCGCGTTGGAGCGACGGCGGCCCATACCAGAGCTCCAGCCCCGCACCTTCCCGGGGCGGCCTCACGCTTTCCAGGCTTACCAGGCCTCATACGGCCGCAACTGGCACAGCAACAGCAGCGACTGCAACAGCAGCAACAGCAACAGCAGCCGCAGCAGCCACAGCAGCATCCGCAGCAGCAGCAGCAGCTGCAGCAGGAGCATTAGCAGCATCTTGCACGCGAGGCGCTGCCCTTCCGGCTGCATGCCAGCCGAGCGCGGGCTCACCTGTTGTCGGCCAGCAGCAAATCTCGGCTTCCCTCTGCGGCCTGCCGCCGGCGCAGCAGCAGGCGCAGCAGCCATTACCGCAGTCCGGTGCGTGGCTGCAGCAGCCCCCGCCGCCCGAGGCAACCCCGCAAACTGCTGCCATGGGGGCGGCGCTCCAATCGGCCGCGGCTTCGGGCCGCGGTGACTGGGCCGCTCGGCCAGCCTCCCGCCAACAGGGCGCCGGCGGCGACGCGCGCGACGCCGACTGCGGCGCCGTTACTGACGCTGGCTGTATGCTCGACTGGTACGCGGCTTCGGCGTGGACGAGCAACCCCGCGGCGGCGCTCCGGTGACAGGTACTCTTCGGTCCCCCGGGTTAATAAAAAAAACCTAACCCTAAGTCCCCCGGGTCGCCCCCGCTGTCTTCTTTCCTTACCCCCCGGATCGCCGCGGCCGCGTGGGTTTTCCTTGTTGTCACTGTGGCGCGCACTGCCCGTCGGGCTGTACGTCTGAGACGGGGAAGACAGCAGGCGACAAAAGCCAGGCCTGTGTGGGGGTTCCTAACGTATAGGTGTGTGGGTATGCCAAATATGGCTGTGTGTCGCTTATAAGCATCCTTATAACGAAGAAGCCACGGCGTGCGCCATTGTAAGCAGCAAGCAAAGGCGTAACCACGGATGCTCTTGGTGGTTGCGGTTGGAGCGCGGGAGGCTGGGGAGGCTGGGGAGCTAGCCGGGCGAGTGCCTGTTACGTCCCACAACGCCGGTATGAACGAATCGGCGGTTTTCAGTGGACGAACCGCAGGATGGACGTGGCGCATGCCCGCAGCACCCAGGCCGGCGATGCAAATGATGAAGGCGCAGCGGGGATGGGGAGGATTGAAGCGGGGCAGGTACTGTATGCGCGATGCGGTCATCTCGGGCGGTGGCGCCTCATCATGCGTGCGGCTTTCGACAGGGGCCGGCGGCGGCGTTGCGGCCGAACCCGCGCCGGCATCCATCGATCGCGGGAGAACGTTGGAAAACGTCTTTGGGACGTGGGGCGTATACTGAAAGCATGGAGTGGGCGGGGCGGTGCATTCATACTGAAAGCATGGAGTGGGCGGGGCGGTGCATTCATACAGCGCGTTGGGCGGACGCCGGCGGTTCGAAAACGGACAAAATATAAAGAAATTCCATCGTCTGCGGGTTTGTCCGAATAGGCGCGATGGATGTTGCTGCTCGGGGTTCCAGGGAAATTAGTGAGGGGCTGGAAGAGGGCGTTGGGTAACGGAGCGGGCTGGCTGGTGGGTGATGTACTGCAGGTGGTACGGCAACTGGTACGGGAGTGCTTCAGGGCGCTCCTGCCGGCTGGGTCATGCATGTTTGCACGTTTGCCTCTTATGAGAATGCCTGAACGTGACCGCTCAAGAGAATGCCTGAACGAGACCGCTCAAAAGATGATAATGGGCACATCCAGTTCTTTGCATCGAAGGGTGGGTGGGACTGTATAGCGGTATCGGCATTGAAGTCGAAAGTGGGCTCTCCAGGTAGGGTCGGCGTCGGACGTTTTCCGGAGAAGCGTCGGTTGGGACACAGGCATTTATGGGCACCAATCAAGCGTTGGGACACAGGCATTTATGGGCACCAATCAAGCGTTGAGACACAGGCATTTATGGGCACCAATCAAGCGTTGGCACACTGGCATTTATGGGCACCAATCAAGCACACGCGCTCAGGCCGCTTGCCTTTCCTTGGCGCGGTATGCCAAAATCGCCGCTGCATGCACGGCATTGCACCGCGCATTCATCGGTCCCCTCGTTGTTACCGACTGTCGTTCGACTTTTACCCCAATGGCAGCGGGGCGGCTTACGCTTGGAGCGTCTTGGATATGCACGACCGCTGCCGTGCCGCATGCGGGCGTTCAATATGCGACCAAAATGAATCGTGTCGATCAATCAACCGCGTTGCATTCGCATAAATTGTTTCCGGCTTTCTCTTGTCGCGCGGAGGGAGACGTGCCCAGAGTCCAGTACAACGCACAGTTTACGACAAGTTAAGCCGTACATACACGCACTTGGCCAGCGCCGGCCAGCGCTCTGTGCCCAAGCAAAAGCTGTTGGGCCGCTGTTGGGCCGCCGCCGCCGCCGCCGCCTAGCAAATGTGTGGCGAGGGATACGTAGACTGGAGGTCGTTGCAGTGATGGTCGCTCGCTGTGGTGGTCGTGCCGGTCTGGAACGATTTCTGAGGAGGACGGCCTTTGTCACAGCGTACCCATCCAAAAGGGTACGCTGTGTCTGACGGCCTTGCGCACGGCCTTGCGCACGGCCTTGCGCACGGCCTTGCGCACGGCCTTGCGCCTTGCCCTGATGCGACGACCTCGGAATGGCACCTTCGCCATTTTGCACGCAACCGAAAAAAACGTCTCGCAGTATGATAAGACCCAACAAAAAGGCACGGGTACATACATGCCGTATCAACTTGTTAGTCGTCGAAGGTGGGTCGTTGGTCGTTGTTGGTCGTTGCTGTTGTTGTTGTTGTTGTGGCCCTTTATGGCTGTGACAGTGTGCTCCAGACTCCGGAAGAATGTTCTTACAAATCTTACAAAGTGCTTTGGAGCTTCCAAGCTTACTTTTGCTGTCCGAAGAAGCCTCCGTTGGGGTGTTCTATTGGGAGGACCGGGGGGGTGGTCCAGGAGCGAGGAAATTTGCGCTTTCGTTTGGTTCGGTCGCCTAGGGTACGTAGCAAACGTACAAAACCTAGGCGACATCGTAAACATCGAACAGCTGAAAATCGATGTTGTAGCTCGCAAAATTTCGGTAGTGTGGAGAGCGACGATGGAGAGAGTGGACGGAGCGTCTCGGGTGGCGAGGTGCTTGGTGACGGCTGACGGCCAGTTGCATGGCCATTTGTTTGGTGCGCGTGTATGTGTGCGCATGCCTTTATATGCGTTGTTGGTATGTGCATCCACACGTATATCCGCATGTTTGTCCGCAAACTTCCGTGCGCCGGTGTTGGGTGTGCGGGTGCCTGTGTTTATGTGTCAAGCTGCGCTTTCCAAGCTTTCCACGAGCAGGGAAGCATCTGTTTACCGTTTTTGTATGTTTTCTAGGACGCTTCCGCTGCCGCGAACTGTCCACGGCGTCACACAATTTGAGCGACGTATCGAAATACTCGTCTTTCTGTTAGATTTCTTTTGAGACGTCTTCCACAGCTTGAGGTGGCGCGATGGCACTTTGTCAAAGGCGTGATTTGTTAACAGTGTTAGCTTGTTATGTTGGGTTCCAGACCCTCGTTCGGAGGGTCGAGCCGCGGTAGTTGTCAGACCGCGAGTGGAATTGAATGGCCGTTGGTTGAGAAATCGCCTTTTAGACTGCGTGATGTTCAATGTTTCGTTTCAAGGCAGAATTTAAATGGCTAACTCATTTACAGGTGGCCCAGGGTATCGTGACACACCGGGTACCTTATCTTGACAACCAGAGCGTCATTGGCCAAGCCGTTCTGGAAATGCATTCCACACGTAAAGACTAAAAGGTTCTTCAGCGGGACCTTAACCAAATACCAATCGTGTGGTCCCCGATTTCGGTTGTGGTCTCGGAAACATGCAAAGCAATCGTTGCCGGCAAAATGTGTCATTCAAGGAGCATGAACTCCTCAAGGACATTCAACTATATGCTTATAATATAGTCCAACAATAATACACCGCTTTACTGTCGTCTAATACAAACTTATATTAATGCGCATTAAGATGGCTAGTTGACACCGAGAGCAACACTAGAGCTAACCCAACCAGATATGTCCGTCCCTTATAATGATGTTTTTGGGTACAATGGTGCAATCTAGGACGTCAATGCGCACGTATGCGGTCTCTACGGGCAGTTTTTGCACTGTGTCAGAATACCCTCGATTTTCGGAAACCGCACTTTTCTGACCCCGTCGCACATATCGCCGCATACTTCCTGCTCTCGTCCGAGTTTCATATCGCGGCTTAAGGGCCTCACAGAGGACATATACGGCCATGTACGGCCCGCGATTTAGGGTCAATGACGTCCGTTTGCTAATATTGCAAAGCATGTAAAGCTAAAGTGTGTCATAATACCCTGTGCCACCTGTACTCGGCATTATAAAGTTTGCTTGTGTGTTAATGCCAGGTCGATGTCGATGTCGTTCCGGCAAAACGGTGTGGTCCCGTTCGTTTCGTGTCTACGCCATTCGCCGCCCACCTTCCGCGCAGAACCCCAATCAAAGCTTCGAGGCAAGATTTCACATGCTGCATGATCTCTTTTTGAATGTGTTGCAGAGACCAGCCGCGCGCATAAATAGCCGAAAGCGACTGGTTGTATAGCTTTTGGGGGCTTTTTGGCTCTGATGCAACCGGATGCTGTGTCAGGCATAAGCCACAGGTTTGTAACTACACGGATGGTCCCATGCGGAGCCGTACCGCCGCATTGCGTGCTGTAACGCCTTTGACCGCAGTTTGAATAGGCTACAATCCACGCTAGATTCCACGCAGCTAGATACCAAGTGGTCTGGACTGCTAATAGTCCAGAGGTCTAGGGGTCGGCCTGGGGGTCGGCCTAGGGGTTGGCCTAGGGGTCGGCCTAGGGGTCGGCCTTGGGGTCGGCCTAGGGGTCGGCCTAGGGGTCGGCCTAGGGCTCGGCCTAGGGGTCGGTCTATGGGTCGGCCTATGGGTGGGCCTAGGGGTCGGCCTGGGGGTCGGCCTGGGGCTCGGCCTGGGGCTCGGCCTATGGGTCGGTCTATGGGTCGGCCTATGGGTGGGCCTAGGGGTCGGCCTTGGGGTCGGCCTAGGGGTCGGCCTAGGGGTCGGCCTAGGGGTCGGTCTATGGGTCGACCAAGGGGTCGGCCTATGGGTCGGTCTATGGGTCGGCCTAGGGGTCGGCCTATGGGTCGGCCTAGGGCCCGGCCTACGGGTCGGCCTAGGGGTCGGCCTATGGGTCGGCCTATGGGTCAGCATATGGGTCGGCCTATGGGTCGGCCTAAGGGTCGGTCAATAGGTCGGCCTATGGGTCGGTCTATGGGTCGGCCCATGGGTCGGCCTATGGGTCGGCCTATGGGTCGGCCTATGGGTCGGTATACGGGTCGGTCTATGGGTCGGTATACGGGTCGGTCTATGGGTCGGCCAATGGGTCGGCCTATGGGTCGGTCTATGGGTCGGCCTAGGGGTAGGTTTATAGGTCGATTTATGGGTCAGCATATGGGTCGACCTATGGGTCGGCTTATGGGTCGGTATACGGGTCGGTCTATGGGTCGGTCTATGGGTCGGTCTATGGGTCGGTCTATGGTGCTCCTCTGAGACCGCTGTTACAAGCTTACGCCAGCCCTACAAGCTTACGCTAGGGCTGGCGCCTCGGAGGGCGCCTCACCAGTCGCCACATGCAAAATGCACGTCCCCCACCACCGCACGTTCAGTCCCTGCTCATTGCTCATTTGGCGATGGACGGCTTTGCGGGCTTCCCCATGCACCGTGCGCAATTGGGAGGCCCAAATGTGGCGAGGTGCCCGTGCGGGGATACCATGTCGCAGGGTGACCGCATGCATCACTTTTGGGACTGCAGAGTAGCGCAACATTTGAGGTCGAAACTAGAGGGTGCGACCGGCGGCCACATCTCCCGATGTGAATTATGGCTGGCTGAGCCACCGGTAGGCATCGTAGGCAAGGTTTGGGATATTGTTGTGCTGGCGGCAATGGTAGCGCTGGAACGAGGGCGGCAGTTGCTTTACAAGTCCCGGGCAGCCGCGCCCGATCAAGGTTTTTGCGATCGAGTAGGGATTAGTATCGAAGCAGTTTTTTGGGAGCGCCTACGCTGTTTTGCGCTCGTTAGAGACGCCCGCGCGAACTGGGATGATGTCCCAAGCACCCACCCCTTCCTCCACACGGACGCGAACGGCCATATCCGTGCCAGGCTGCCACATTAGGCAGTGCCCTAGCACTAACCGCCGGTGGGTCCCATGGGACCAACCCTCCCTCAATGATGAGCGGACACGAGGGAGGGTGCTGGTCTGCAGTCGGCAGGCCCGTGAGGTTCTGAGTTGACTCAGAATGCTCCAGCGCAGGACCCTAGTGGTCCCTCATTGTAACTCTCGCATCCTCATTGCGGAGTACACGGGCACAGGGATTCTACCATTAACTGAGATCAGCACAGGTAGTACAGGTACCGGTAGTCAAAAACTCGAAGATTCAAAGCGCGATTCATTGGCCGCATACCGCAGTCGGCACGGCCGCGCATCACGCGCTCTCGTCTCGTCTCTCGTAGCATTGGCTTTGGCTCGCCGTCACAACCGCGAAGCTCGCCGCCATCGCCGTGCCGTCGCGGGTCGGCCGCCGCTTCGCCGACCAAGAACGGGAGCACACCCAGCCCCTCGGGGTGGCGCGGCAACGAGTGCGCAACCCAACAACGGAAAGGACAAGCGGCGGTCCGCGTCCCGCGGCTGTCAACTCCCGACGGCGTGACCACCCCCTCTCATACAAAACGTCACCGCTTATCCCGTACCAGGGAGTGGGTGGGTCACAGTAACAGATAATAAGGGTTGCGGTGTTGTTCGAGAGTCCGTGCATATTATGTAGTAATAAGTAAACGTTTGGCGGGGCTGCACGCCCCGCCCCGGGGTAAGGGCACGTGCTGTACACGCACGGCCCGTACACAGATCCGGCGGGACGAGCAAGCGCCGAGGTCGGACCCTGGCGGTCAAGTACCAGCAATACACAGCACGCCCTCAGCTGCCCCTCCCATCCACCCTTCCCCGGCGGCGCAGATTTCCCGGCCGATATCCCCGCCAGGGCCTGCGCACCCGCACCCGCACCGCGTCGGGAAGGGGCTCGAAACTCCAGGACGCGCAACACGCGGCACACCATAGCTATCGCGCAGAGGCTGCCTGAAATGACGTTGATGCGGGCTAGGGCGGTACAGCCGGGTATCCCTAGCCCAGCAGATCCCAGCCGTCCACTCCGACCATGAGTCCGATCATGACAGCCAGCCAGCTCGAAATCCGGGCCATGACCCTGGCCGCCGGCGGCGGCCAGCCGACGCCGCCAGACAGCCCAGCAGAGCCCTGCCGCCCAGCACTGACCCGCCGTCAGGGCCCCCCCCAAGGCTTTCCTCGGCCCTCCCTCCAACGCCCCAACTCTCGACGCCCCAACTCCGGCCAATTAAAGAACAACTTTGATGCAGCATGCCCCCTCTGCAACCACCATCCTCTGGGCGTATATGCAGTGCGTATATATCAGGTAATTAGGCGAATCAACTCCCACGCCGCCGCCCTGTGGGCCCTGCCCCAGACCCCAACATGGTTCAACAGGTTCCGCCCCAACACAGACCCCGCGGTGTTCCCGCCGCGAACGACGCAAACACGTCCCCACCTCCTCCCCGCCCACTTCCAAGGCAACGCCCCACAATAACTCTGCCGATGGCGCGCCGCGGGCCGTCAATGCGCACCAATCTGGGCCCACCACCCGCAGGATGGTCAGTGCAGAGGAGCCTGCCAGCGGGACAATCACAGACTCTTCCCCTCCCAACAATAATTTCCGGCCGGGAGGCGAAAAGCCGCCGCAAGGCCACGCAAACGCGCACAGCTGCATCTAACAGTACACATGCTCTTTCAACGACCGACCCCAGAGGGGCCTTGCTTTTGCCCTGCCCTGCCCCTCTCGGCTGTCCCCTCCAGATGAGAGGCGCCCACGGACCCCATTTGACGGACGGTCCGCGAGCCTCCTTCCCTCCCCTCCCCTCCTCCCCGGGAGCACGGCCGAGCCGGCCAGACCCCCCCCCCGCACCATTGCGGCGCCCCCCCCTGGAGCGATACAGACATCCACCAAATGTCGCGGACGTTGCGGTTGATGGCAGTCTAGTAAACGTCGCAGAGCAGCCGCTGCGCCCAGCCTGGCCCAGATTCATATATATATGTATGGGGATGCCGGGTGAGGGCACCAAGGGGGTGTGCACCCGGGGGTGACGGGCGGGGCGCGGGGGCTCCAGGGGGGTGGTGGGTCGGTGGGTGTGGTCCGCGCAGTGCACTCTCACCCCACCCCACACCACCCCACCGCCACAAACGCGACCGCCCGGCAATATGCCCCGAGGGGAATCGCATGGAGTGATCCCACGCACACACGCACACACACACGGCCCGCGGGAGCCTTTTGCAAAAGGACCACAAACGCCGCGCGGCCGCACGCCCCCACGAACAGACAGACAGACAGACATTGAGACGGACATTGAGACGGACGGACGCACGGCCAGCCCAGGCAGACGGAGCCAAGTTGGTTTGATGCGACCGTGGTGGTGGTGAGATGCCGGTGAGCGCACAGGCGCACCCAGCCACGTCTGCCGATGCGCCGCGTGCTGCTGCTGCTGCTGCTGCCGCTATCCCAACCTATCCTATCCCATCCAATCCCGCATGGCGGCCCTCCAGATGGTACGACAGGACCCGAGGGACGTTGTCGTCAGCGGCGGCGGCGGCGACGCCGCCGCTGCTGCCGCCCCCAGCCACCGCCGCCCCCACGCCCACTGCCGAGCTGCCCTCCCGCCCGCCTGCCCTCACATGACGTTACAGCAGCCAGCCCCCGAGCCGGCCGCGGCCGCCTGCTGCTGTGCCCCCGCCTTCGCCACCGCCGCGTCCCTCTTTCCCCCGCTGGCCGGCCGGCGGTTCTCCATGAGGTCGGGTTTGAGCTCCTTGGATGCCTCCTCCAGCATCTCGATCACCTGGTTGGTTCAGCAGCGGGGGATGGGGTGGGGCGGGGGTGGGGTGGGGTGGCGGGAGCAGGGAGGGAAGTTGTGAAGGCAGGGAGCGGGAAGGAAAGTACCGTATACAGGCGGTCCGAATACGGCAGGCAAGCAAGGAGGGGTGAGGCGACGGGATGATTCACCCATCCATCCAGGGAGGGACGGATGAATGGATTCTGGGATGAGGTCGCAAGCCGATGGAGGTCAAGGCGGTAGCTGCACTGCACTGGCAACAGCTTGCAAGAGGGGGGGGGCGCAGGCAACGCAACGCGAGGGCATTCCCCAATCCACCAAAAGCCAGACCGCCCTCCCCCCTCCCCCTCCCCCCGCCCTGCCGTACCTCCACAAACTCAGGTCGTGCCTCGTAGTCCCCCGCCCAGCACGTCTCCACCAGCCGCTTCAGCCGCGGCGGCACCACCTGGTCCCGCCGGTTGGTCGGCCCCCACTGCGGCCGCAACCCCTTGAGAGCAGCCGCACGCGCCGCCTCGATGGGGTCCATGTTCCAGTAGGGGGGCAGCCCCTCGAACAGCTGGAAGCAAATCATGGCGAAGCTGTGGAGGGTCGGGGGCCAGGGGGTGGGGGCGAGGCGGGAACGGGAGAGGCGGGAAAGGGGGACTTGGTGGTAGTGGTACGGGTGCGGGTGCTGGGGGTGCTGGGGGTCAAGGGTTTGAAACAGCACCAAGGTGAGAGACGTGGAGCTAAACAGCGGGCGGGGCCGTCTTCGATGCGAGGACGATGCGCTGTGTGCTCTGCGGATGGGGGTTGATGAAGTGCCCCCGCCGCCAGCCGCCAACCGCCAACCCAGCCGCCACCACACCCCGTCGACACGGGGCTTCAAGCTCGGCTCCCCGGCACCCCTTCCCTCCCCACCCGCTCCCCCCCCACAGCCCCGATGGAGCGAGACACCAAACCCCCACCTGTAGAGGTCCACCTTGTTGTTGTACGGCTCGTGCCGGAATACCTGTACGGCAGCAGGGTGCCAAGCCCGATAGGTTGAGCGCGAAACGAATGAAGGACGGAGCGCGAGCGCCAGCGGCGCGGGAACGACCTGACCGTCGCCTGTGCCCAACCTGCAAGCGCACCACCATCGCCCCCACCCCCCCCCCCGCCCCCACCCCACCCCCTCCTCCCTCCCCCCCCCGCACCTCTGGCGCCATGTAGCGGTACGACCCGGTCTCGCCTGCAGTCAGCGGCAGTCGACACGGAGCCACACAGGGGGGCCACGGGCGATGATCAGTGACGTCGCAATCAGTGCGCAAGTATCGCGAGCAGCTGGCCCAAACAGGACAAGGCAGGGAGAAGGCCACGCTACCCAGGCACCCCCCACGGCCGCACAGCCAACCACCGCCGCGCCGCCCGCTGCCTCACTCAGCGCGTCCAGCCCCCGTGGCCCCCCTAACACAACCCAAACAGACAACACGTCGTCGTCGTCGCCGGCGTTGCCAACCAGCAAAGCATCCCAGGGCCATATATAGCTGCCCCGCCCGCCTTTCCACCAACCTCCCCCTCCCAAACCCTTAGCATCCGCACCCGTCCCACCCCCCCGCACCCACCTACCCCTCCCGTCCCACCCCCCTCTACCGCAGATCCATCCGCAGTTGCTCTCTCGCTCACCCGTCAGTTTATAGCTGGTTGTGGCGGCGTTCTTGTCGCCGTCGTGCACAGAGCCCTTGGGTGTGCCCGCGCTGCTGGGGCCGTTGGGACCGTTAGGACCGTTGGGACCGTTGCGGCCGTTAAGCACGCTGTTATCTGGGGTCATGTCCAGCGAGCCGCGGTGGCGCTTGGGCTTGGTCAGCTTGAGCGACTTGGACAACCCGAAGTCGGCAATCTTGAGGACCTGAGGGGCAGCAGACAGCAGGCAGCGGCGTGGACAGCAACGGACACACAGCTGAGTGTGAGGAGGAGAGAGGCCGTGAGGCGGGAGAGAGAGAGAGAGATATTGCGTGGGGGATTACCCACGTATAGGCCTACACGTGCCCTCGCGCCCCTCGGGTCCCCTCCTCTCTTGGAGGGGGCGAGTCGGCGACGACGCCCCTCAAGACAGCGCGGGGGCCCCGTTCTCTCCTCACAGCCTCCCTCCGTTTCCCGAGCTAATCCCCTTGCCGCGTGCCCCCACCGCACCCCACCCCACCGCACTTCGCAGCGGTCTCTTCCCTCTATCCTACCCGCCCGCGTTGTGCGCCCACCGAGCTGAGGTGAGCTGAACCCGACTCACCCCCATCTCCTCCAGGCAGACTTGTCGGTGGTAGGAGGAGAAGACCTTGGGGCCGCCGATCATGAGGTTGGCCGGCTTCAGGTCGCGGTGGATCACGGCCTGCAAACCGACCCACGGGTCAGTTAGGGTCAGTCCAGTCGGCGGGAGGGAGGAGACACGGCCCAGGCGGCGGAGGAGGGGAGGCGGGATTGCGGCGGAGGAGGGCGAAGGTCGGGGATGCGGCGTCGGGGGCAGCGGGGGCCGTCCAAACAAGACAACACAGTGGCCGAGCCGAGCCGAACTGGACTGCTCCGAGCTTAGCCTGGGAAAGAGCCCGGCGCGCGCACTCACACTCTGGGCCCCCGGGAGAGCGCACCAGAGAACAACTACCAAACCGCCAATGTCTAACCCAACTACTTCAAACCACAGAAACCACAACCACCCTAGACCCCCCCCACCCCGCCCCAGTCCCAAGCCCCGCCCCCCGAGCCCCCCCCGGCCCACCCACCTGCGGGCTGCGGTTGTGTAGGTACGCCAGCCCCCTCGCCATGTCCAGCGCCAGCTGCACCGCTCGCCACATGGAGGGGAAGCGCTGCCCCTTGAACAGATCCGCCAGGGAGCCACCCACCATGTACTCCGTCACGATCATGAAGGGGGTCTGCTTGGTCACGGCGCCGAGGAACTGGACCTGGGGGGCAGGGAGGGGAGGGGAGGGGAGGGGAGGGGAGGGGAGGGGAGGGCGGGCAGGGCAGGGAGGGAAGAGTGGGAGTGCTGGGAGGGGATGGAGGGGGTTATCCACGTATAGGCCGGAGCCCGTGAACAGTAAAGTAAGAGAAGAAGGCCGTGTCGTCTGCAAAAGAACAGCGGGGTAAGCGGGGGATGGAGGGCAAGGAGAGCCGCAGTGAAAGAGAGGAGATGGGAAGCCGGGGGCGTGGGGGAGCGGCGCGCCCTGATGGAGCCTTAGGTGGGTCGAGAAGACCGGCTCCGCACTCCCCTCCCCTCCCCTCCACTCCTCTGTCCTCCGCCCCTTTGTCCTCCGCCCCTTTGCCCCTCCACTCCCCTCCGCCCCACTCCACTCCACCCCCCCTCCGCCCCTCCTCCGCCCCTCCTCTCACCGTGTGCGGGTGGTGCACCTTCTGCAGCACATTGAGCTCAGTGCGGAAGTCACCCAGAGCCACAGCGCCCGTCTCCTTCAGAACCTTGACAGCAACGAGCGTACCTGGGTTGGGTCGGGGTTGGGTTGGGTCGGGTCGGGTTGGGTCGGGTTGGGTTGGGGGGCGGTGATTGGGTTGGAGGGCGGTGATTGGGTTGGAGGGCGGTGATTGGGTGGTATGGAAGTTTGGGGGGGGGGCACGGCCGCGGTCACATCCCGTCACATCCCATCCCACCACTCCCATCCCCGTTTTCATGCCGCCTTTTCAGCACTAGCCATTTGCGTCCAGGATTTGCGCCCGGCAGCTTCCGGTGCTTCCGCCGAATTCCTTTCGTCCCCCCTCCCCGTCCGCAGTCGCGGCAGTCGTCCCCACCCCCCACCCCGCCTCCCACTGCGGCTCTTCCTGACCCCGCGCCTCTCTTCCCCCCCCTGCCCCTGCGCCTCCCCCACCTCTCCCTCACCGTTCCAGTTGGCCTTGTACACCACACCGAACTCGCCCTCGCCTGCACACACACACACACCAGGTTGGGGTTTTAGGGTTTTAGGGTTACGGCCACCCGGGTTCGACACAGGGTTCGGTTCGGTTCAGTGCGCCTCAATGGACGCATGTGGCACCTGGCCCACCGCGAGCCGGCTGCCCCCCCCGCTCTTCCCCGGCCCGCCCTCCATCTCCCGGCCCGCCCCCCCCCCCACCGATCTTCTCGCTGAGCTTGATGGTGGTGGGGTCTATCTCCCACTCCGGGTCGTAGTCTGTGAAGATGCGGACATTGCCCGCCAGCGGTGAGTCCGCCAGCTCCACCAGGTTACCCTCCTTGTCAAGCACACGACCACCCCGCTGGATGAGCAGTGTGGCCAGGTCGCCGTGGTCACCGCGCACCGCGTCCTGGAGTGGGGGCCCGAGGGGAGGAGAGGGGAGGGGTAGGTGGGGGTTTGGGAAGGTGGGGATCTGGGAAGGTCGGGTTTGGGAGGAAGGTGGAGGGAGGCGTTAGGTGGGAGCAGGGAGGGAGGGAGGAAGGGAGGAAGAGGGTGTTGGGAGGGAGGGGGAGAGAATGGCAGTCTGAAGCAGGGAGGGAGGGAGGCAGAGGGAGGGAGGGAGGGGTGGTGGGATGGTGTGGTTGCTGGTTGAGGCTGCGCCTGCTGGCCGTCTGGAAGGCGGGTGTGGAGACCAGTCCTGGGCCCCTCTCCGGGAGGCAAGCCCGCTGTGGGCGATGGCCCAACGCTGAGGCAACCGAACGCGGGCTGAGGGAATGCGGCTGAGCTGCCTCCCCCGAATGGGCGAATGGGCCTCCCCTCTGACTCGCCAGCGCCGGACCCACAGAGCGGCAGTGGGCAACTGGTGTCGAGTGGCGACTGAGGGGGTACAGAAAACAATCCAGTGGAGAGGGCTGGCTGGCTGGCTGGCTGACGAAGGCGAAGGCGAAGGGAGGAAGGTAAGGAGGGTTGGTGAGAACGGAAGTAGGGCGTCGACTCGGGTTGTTGTACCCGCGCGCAGCTGGCGGGCCGCGTCTGCAGGCAGGCAGACGGCGCCGTGCTGCCGCCGCTGGGGTCGGGGTCCGTTGGTGCACAGACCGAGCCATTGGTGCCGCTGCTGCTACGAATGCTGCTGCAGCCGCCGGTTCCTCCCTGCCGCTACTGGATGGCAAAGCCCGTCGTGCGACGCCTTTGGATCGCGCCAGCTGCTGCGCTGCTGCTGTCGTCGTTGACCGCGCCGCTGTTGCTGCCGGCACTGCCTCGGCTCCGATCGCTCGGTACGGGCCGTCGCCGTGCTGAACGTCAAATGTAACGTCGAAAACGCCAAACTAGGGTTTGGGAGGTAACTCTCGCTCGCGGGCGAACCCCACAAAAACGGATCGATTCGCTCTCCCCCGCGTTGTTATGCATTTTGCGCGTGCATTTGCGATGACGTCGAGAGGCTCGCACCTCGAGAGGCGTCCGCTTGAAGCGGTCAACCGGGTTGACCTCCGCGCCATGGTCAAGGAGCCATAGAACCACCGAGAAGGCGCCCTCAGCCGCTGCCAGATGCCTGCAACATAGAAGGGAGCGTCAGCGAACGTGCAGCGTGCGCCACTGTCCTTTCATTGTCGGAGCGACCTGCACAGCCGCTACGATACAACAGGCGAGCGTCGAGACTCACAAGGGGGTGCGGCGATCATAGTCACAACAAGAAGCGTCCTTGATCTGCAAACGATATCGGCAAACTGTGAGCGCTAACGGAACAAGGAGCGGAGCGTGCCATGTGCGGCGGCGTCTGTCGCTCAGCGACCGAACAACAGCCAGTGAGAAATCTCACATTCAGGCCCCAAGCATAAATAATTTTCTTGCAACGGTATAAGTCGCCGACGCTTGCGAAGAAGAGGAGCTCGGTAATAGCCTACGGTGATGGAAAGCAGGTCTCGTCCAGAGTTAGGACTTTGAAAAGCAACGCAATCATCAGGCAATTGTGCCTCACCTGCCGGCGTGCAGCATTCTCCCCATGAAGTGAGTCCTGGTCTTGCGGTTGCGCCATTGTTTTGCCCCGGAGATGTTACAAGCTTTCAACAGTTCGACAGTACTGGTCGTGCAGCTAACTAGCTGATAAAAATTCAGTAAGACTGCTATCAGGGCCACGAGTGCTACCAAGGCTGCAACTGCGCGTGTGCGCGAGCTCCACTTGGCAAGCTCACGATTACCAGGCTTTCCACACTGAAGGTCGGCGGTTTGCGCGCAGAACGCCAGACTAACGTAATTATCCCTCTCCGCTCTAAATGAATCCCGATGGCGTCTTCTTAATGGGCTGACAGTGTCCGTCGTCCAGCAAAGGTGCAAAGCTCAAGGTTTGTCGAGGACAGGGCAGCACAGGGCATAACTGATGTCCATTGCTAACGCAATCTGGAAAACTGTGGGGCCGTCAGCTGAGCCCTGTGCACAACCTATGCAGAGGGCCCCCGTGCTGGCCGTACAGTGCGTCTGGGGACAGCGGGCACCAGAACAGAGGTACAGTACCTTCAGCCTGACGCGTTTTTCCAGCGCTTTTTCATCCACGTGATTCACACATGGGCTTTTGTTTCATGGGCACAATGTGGGTGGTTACTCGTGCCACCCACGTGCCCAGTCTGCCCAGTCGCCTTACGACGGTTTCTCGTCATACGTATACTTCTCACTCCGCTTTAATTAGCGCATGCTATTCATTGTGTTCACGAGGTCTCTGGATATATAAGATCCGTATGCGAACGTAACCAGAGGGAAAAAAACAATTACGGTAGTTGCGGTCTACCTCGTTACGGGGTTAGGTTGCGTGTTTGGGAACCTAATTCTGGCACCATGCACTTTGCCACCATCCTGTGTGCTAATACATCAGTCCGAAGATATTTTTAATGTTTACTGATAATGGTGCTTGGACTAGCAGCCGGGTTGCACACGTACGAAACGTAACGCCCTGAAACGCGACTGGGGTTTCGTTGCCGCGACAAGAACGCAGTCAAACGCACGCGCTTCGGTCAGGTTGGCAGAAGCTGGCTTGCTTGTTGCGGGATTTACTGGGAGCAAGGCGGACCTTCAAGTGCCCTACCCTGCCCTACCTGTCACAACTCAACGGCTCCTATCCGGCGCCGAGCAGCACCATCCGTGCTGAACAGCGGCAGAACCGGGCAGAACCTTCATCATTGGGCGGGGCCCCAGCGCGAAGCGCCCAGGGGGGCCCCGCCCTGTAGGATTGCCCATGTCCGTGCGTGCGTGCATGCGTGTATGTGAAGTAATAGGGGAAGTCAAGAATCTCGGCCATCGGAAAGGCTGCATAAGTAAAAGATTACATTCTTTATTGCACGGTAAATTTATTATTGGAACCCAACCTCGTTTAGGAACCCAACCAGTTTGGCAGTCTCCATGGACCGAGGCCGAGGTCAAACCATCACCTCTCGGCCTATAATTAATTCCAGAAGAGTCATCGTTCCTTAAGGTAGAATTCTGACATGAAGGCGTGAAATGAATCTTCGTTTCGGAAACAAACTGTGTTTGCATTGCGAACATTCGTCCCGCGACCACACCACAGCAGCTCTGCTAGCCGGTCCGATCGTCTTGACGCATATTGCTATTACAAAGGTTGCAAGGTGCAAACCATGAGGTGCCAACTGCTGGTTGTTGGACGCCAAGCCGCCGATGCACGCACGATTCATCTGCGGGCCGCCCAACAAGTCCAGTCGGCAACCTAGGGGACTTCTACTTTCCAAGTCCTGATGTTATGGCGGATTTCAATTCCAGTGTCCGATTTTTTGCCGGTCGAAAGTACGAAAGTGGAAGTGCAAAGTGGAAGTGGAAGTGGGTTCCGGAGCGCATGGCAACTGAAGCCTATGAGGCCGCGCGCGCATGGCAGCATATGTTTTTTCTTGCATCCTCGTGTAGGCACGCGAGCCTAGCTGTAGGACTAGCACAGGGCAGACCACGATATTTTTTGACTGCATTCGGGTCCCACTGTGCCCAACGACTTCTTTGGAAGCCCTACTGGCCATTGTTAGAGAAATGAACGGATTCAATCTATTTGCCTGGCAGTCAACAGGAGGTGCTGTCACCGCTAAGGTGGCAGATGCCAAAAGCCGGGAGTACCTGAAGGTGGACGAGGTATGCCCGCAGTGTGGGTATACCTACAAGAGAGGTGGAATGAAAAAGCATATGAGCAGCAACAAGTGCATTGAAAACCAACGGACAGGTACAGGGTCTCGGAAATCAACTCAGGTCCTTCGTCAAGAGACTCTGACCTTACTGCGCGCTTGTATACTGTAGGGAAATTCAGGCACGGTCTGGGGCAGGCGGCACCGGTCGCAGGTAAGAGAGCGTGCCTTGGGTGGCTGGCGTTGCGATGGAGCAATGGGTAACCATGTCCGTCGTCTTTCAGGCGCACCGACGGCGGCTACCTACGGTGGCGTCAACGACACCGCATACCCTGGCGCGCATGGCGTCCACGGCAACCTGTTCCACGACGCCCCCAACGTCGCCCCCTTCCCCGGTGGGCTTGGAGGCCCAACAATGGTCGGCACTCAAGACCCCCACAACGCCATGCCCTTCCCGTTTGGCGCAACACAAGGAGACATTGGGGGTAAGTGACCTGGAGCGGGCCGGGGAGGTTTGGATTGGACGCTCGGGAGGTGCGGCAGGGCGGGGTGGGGTGATGTGGGTGTGACGGTCGGGAGGTGCAGCCCCCGTGTGACTCTCGTGCCTTTCCAAGAGGAGGCCAGATCCTATGCGATGTGGGTCAGGAGGACTGCGCCCCTGTCAATCACCAGCACATCTGCGTTACCAGCACGAGTGTCTCGGCGCTAAACTCGCCCTAATATGTGTATTTCTTTCGTTGCAGAGGCCGTGGCGACGGGGACACAGGACACGGGCGGTTTCACTGAAATGCTTGATCGCATTCTCAAAGAGAATGCAGCCGAGCAACAGCAGCAGCAGCCACTGCAACCGCAGCAGCAACAGCAGCAGGCTCCCGGTGGACCCGCCATCCCCGTCATGCAGCAAACCCCGCAGTACGGCTGGGTGCAGAACGGGCCGGGTGGTGCCGCCGCACCCCAGCCGCCGCCACCGCAGCAACAGCAGCACACGCACCAGGCTGGTGCGCACCACAACCCGCGCGCCTCGGCGTCGTCAGTGCAGCAGCAACAACCGTATCGCTTTGGCGGGCCGCTCGCAGACGTTGGAAACTACCAGTCTGGGGCAGCCAAGCAGATTCGGATTCTCGTTCGCGGCACTGGGCACCAGAAGGCGACGCAGCCGGCAATGTACTTCACCGTCCGGGAAGGCGGTGGCCCGCTTCTTATGCAGCTTAAATTGGCTATCTCGGCGGATCCGACGTTCAGCGACTACGACGCCACCCAGCTGCGCTCCAAGGTCGGCCGTGACACTTACCCATTCATTGCGACAGATGATGAGCTTCGGCAGGAACCGATGGTGTACGTGGCAGCCAAGGAGCAGTCGCAGCAGGAGCCCAGGGGCCGCGCGGGGAAGGCCAATGGCAGCAACCACGCGGCCTCGAAGCGCGCCGCCGCCAAGCCAACACCACCCCTGAGTGGGAACCGGTTCGCCGATCAGGATACCTCACCGGGTGGGCTGTGGGCTGCAGGCGGCAAGGTTAGTTCGTGTCCATACATTATGAAGCTGGCGTCGGCCTTTCCCTTTGTTTGGCGTGGACAGTCGAGTATGGATGGATCTTAGCATTTGGGTTTGGCATGCGGTAGCTATCTTAATGTGGACCCTTCCTTTCCTGCCAGATCCCACGGCACCTTGTGGCGCTTGAGAACACGCTGCCTTCATACGAGGAGGCGCACTGGCGCAACGAGGGACGTCCGGATGTCTTTGCCAAGATCAAACCACGGGTCAAGCGTCTCGCCGTAGTGCTGGTAAGTGGGCTGGTTGTCCATTGTCTGGATTGTCCGACGCCCTGCGCTCCGGTTTGTACCATATAGACCGCCGAGATGTGGCTCCTTAAAGTTGGGTCTTGCCCTTTTTGCCCTTATCCGTGAAGTCGCTCGACAACAAGGACTACACGGACGACTGGACGGACCAGGACCTGGACAGCTACGTTTTCGACCAGATGCCCTTGCCGAAGTACCGAGATCTCACTAACGTCATCGACAACGAGATCACCGTGGAGCTGCGTAAGCAGCCTCCAAACCCGTCTGGGAATGCCTCTGCAGCGGGCACCGTCAAGCGGGCGCCACGCCAGTCGGCACCGGTGCAGACAAAGGAGGTAGGCGATACAGGGGTGTTGCATCAACGGCTAAGGTGTAGGTCCAGTAGTTGGTGGTGCTGGTCGCCTTGACGACTGAACCTCAAGTGCGGTTAGACCCTTATCCAGTATCCTTCTCATGTTGCCAATGTGATTTTCTGGAAAACTCTTCTCATACCCTTTCTCTGGTTCCATTGCATCCTTCCTTGCCCAGCCAATCGTCTTGACGGACTCCGAGTCTGGCGACGTGTCACCGCCCCCACGCGCCCGGCCCATGGCACGGACCTCGTCTGCCGCACGTGCCTCGGGAGGAGCCACGGCCGTCACCGGAGCCGCCCCCGCCAACGACAGCCGCGCCGGCAGTGGCTACATGAGCGTTCCATCGAGCACGCCGGTCGTGGCGACCCACCGGTTGACAGGCGGCTATACTTGCCCCAACACCGACATCCGTTTCTTCCGTGGCGAGGAGGTGACGGCGGAGCGTGAGTCGGCTGCCCGGGCCTCCAGGGAGATCTACATACTGGTGAAGAGCGACCGGGAGGCGGAGCCCACGGTGAAGCGGCCCACCGTGACCAAGGTGTACGCCTGGGTCCCCAAGGCCCTGCTGCAGCCATTGGGTGAGTGGCGGGCCGCGAAGAAGCCACGCTTGCCCGCTCCACCTGAGCCCGTCCTCGGCTCGGACCCAAGCGAGGTATGTCAAGATACGGGACGGGTTGAATGCAGTAGATTTTGCTTGTTTCGTACGTGCCGGTTTTGAGTTCTCAGACCTTCACGACGTGTAAACCAGATACCAAGGAAACTCCTCCCGTGCCTGTTTGCAGTACTACAACCTGGTGGAGGCGGCGGCCCACCCAACTACCGGCGATGCAGAGTGACGGATAGCGTTCGTGCTTTCACGCGAGCCCTGTTCAGGCGCACCGACGGCGGCACCACTCCACCCATTCCTGCTGGGCCACGGGGTCTGCCTCGTACGGACGGCTATGAACGCGCACACGCGAGTACCCAATCTCGGACAGAGCGCGGCACACGTCTATTGCCCCGTAGAAGCCAGGTTCTGCCCCAGCCACGCAGCAGAGCTCTGCCGCAATATCGCGCAGGCGCGACGTCTCCAGACGCTCTATTACGTCGACAAGGAGCTGCTTGACGGTGCCGTCCATTTTGCGATTTGGCCGAACGCGACCGCGCTGGCCCTGCAGTGAAAGGCCGTCCGTCCCAGCCTCTATGTACTGACTTATGATGCGCGAAACGGTCTTGATGCACGGCTTGCCGTGAAAGGTAGCGGAAATTTCAGCCATCGTCATTTCGTCTTGGAAGTACATATCAACCACCCGCTCCCGGACATCGCGAGCATAAGGATGGTGTGTCTTTGCTTCCATGGCACGTCCAGCTAGACGGGCTTCAAAAGTGGGACCCGAATGCAGTCAAAAAATATCGTGGTCTGCCCTGTGCTAGTCCTACAGCTAGGCTCGCGTGCCTACACGAGGATGCAAGAAAAAACATATGCTGCCATGCGCGCGCGGCCTCATAGGCTTCAGTTGCCATGCGCTCCGGAACCCACTTCCACTTTGCACTTCCACTTTCGTACTTTCGACCGGCAAAAAATCGGACACTGGAATTGAAATCCGCCATAAAGTTGTCAAGCCTCCTCTACGACGAATACCTCGGTAGCGAAGCCTGTGCACTCTCGTCGGCAACTGCACGTCATCATCGCGACCCTCTCAAACAGTTCCGCTGTCCTTCTATTGGCAAGTCAGCCTGCGTGATGTGTAAATGATACACTGCATGTCTACTGTCAAGTAACTTCAGCCAATGCGCTGGCCGGAAGAGTTGCACAGTGCCGAGACGGCGCGCGATGCTAAACATGGGGCGGATTGCTGAAAGCTCTGGCTGTCTATCAGCAGGAATGTCGACACTCTCACACTTCACGCCCTCGCCGCCCTAGCACTCAACTTAACCCCGTACGGATTTAGTGGGGCCCCGCCCTTTGTCCGGCTTCAAGGAAGCCGACACCAACCCCTTGTCCGTCCTCAAACTTAATCGCCTAAACGCAGGACCTCTTCTCGCCAGACTGAAGCTAACGCGGGGTAGATGCAGGACCCTTTCTTGTCAGGCGCAAGCAAGACCCCTGTGCCGTAAGACGAACGGTGATGAGTTCCCGGCCCGTTGCGCCCAGCCCCGACTCACTTACGGCGCTGGTTGCGGTCAGCCCTCAAACCCCAGAGCCGCCGCTGGCACTGGACCCATTGTTCGTATACCGGTTCGGTGACGCCGCGTCCACGACGGCTGCAAGCATCAAAAGGTGCACTGGGGCGGGGTCGGACATCGCGCCAACTGCCCGCACAAAGCCGCTGTGAACACGACAGCCGCACGCGGACACTCCCCCGGCTGATCGATTCGGTAGCTCGGTACCAGCAGCAGCAGCTTATCAGCTCCCAGACGCGAGTGGCGCTCCCACGGCTCCCTCGGCGGCCAGCGACGACACACATACACACACATTGGCTACCGGTACCTGTCCTGGTGCGCACATGTTACTGGCGTGTGCATCGCCCTGACCTCCCGGGCTTTGATGACACCCAAGCGCTGGACACAACATGAAGCCTCGACGCTACAAATTGCATGAAACCCAATCAATGGCAAGTCGCTGTGTGACCGGCCGGTGCACTCTGATGCATAACAACAGCGGCTGTGGCGGCTTTTGGGGGGGGAGTGCGCCTGTCGGGACGGATGTGCGAAGGTGCACCGGGACCTCACCACCCGTGGTTGATGGCTTCCTGTCCAACAAAGTTTTGTTCCCACGGGACGGGCGGGCGGCGAGGATGTCCCCGCTCCCCGGGAACCATTGCTGTACATATCTGCAGCGCAGGCGCTCCTCCGTTGCCTGCAAGACAATCAGATGGTATGGGGATTCGCTATTTCGCTTTCCCCTGTGAGAGAGAGAATGTAAGTGGTTGCGGCGGCGCGGTTCGCCGATGACACGGGGGGTGATGCTCCAGGGGATGGAGCAAGAAAGCACTGCCGGCTTTTCTCCAGTGCAGGCAAGTGTACGTGTCCGTTCGGGCCTCTGGCCAGCAGCTCAACCCGGACAAGGTTGAGCTCTTGCCAGCCGGTGTTCATCCACACCCCACAGAGGTCGTCAGTGCCTGTCAGTGACAGAAAGTGATGGGCACGGCTACACGGGCCTACGGCGCTTAATCTGCGTTTCACGGGATGTTGGGGCGCCAGACCTGTCATGGATGGATCGGGAGGGGCACATGGGCACACACATGTGTCTGGGTGACTCGTGTCTCGGCTGCCATGGTAGGTCGCCTCCGGTGCAGTGCACCAAGGGCCAGCTGGCCCGTCGGCTCTACTCGTTACGAGTCTGGAGCCCACTGTAAAAACCACACACACACCACCGGCCTGAAGTTACAGGGGTGGAAGTGGAGGGCCACTGAGGGCTTCCCTGATGAGGCGGTCGGGACTCGTTACCCGTGTATCGGCTCGCGGGGCACGGCAGCACGCTGTGCTTACTAAGGCGTACACTGAAAGCCCCAGCCGGCGGGTTGTCAGCTGGCAGAGCGCCGGGCGGGTGCAACACACAGCGGGCGGGCGCGCATCCCGGCGCGCTCTCCGCTCCCGCCCATTTCGAATCCGAAAGCCCGGGAGGGCCCGCCCCTTTCATCGCCGCTGCTGCCCGCATCACCGACCCCCGATGCGCCGCCGCCAAATCCGACACAGCCCCGGGGTAACAGCGGCAGGCCCACAGAGTCGCGGCACACAAATACAAGCAAGCAAGCGCGCGGGGCGCTTTCCAAGCGTTTTCGAGGACGCCGCCACATTACCACCAGTGCTTGTTTCCGTCCAGCAATCAGCTCAATAGGCTCACAGCCGTCGCGGGAGATCTCGGCCCTGCGAATACGGTAGATACGGTGAAGATACGGCAACTTGCCACAGGACGGGGCAACGGTTCCAATGAGCATCGCGCAGCCTTCGCTCATTCACTCCAGCGCCGATCCCCACCAGTTCCCCGACCGGACAACCGCCGGCGTCTCCAGGCGGAGGCAGGCCGGCCACCAAACGGCAGGCAGGCGTCCTCCCAGGCAGGGCTGCAGGCAGGTCCCGAGACACGCGCTAAACAGAAGGTAAACCGGGCGACGCTTGGGCGTTGGGCCGCTCCTGGATGCAGCTGTACCACATGAATACACCGTTACCCGGGCAGTCGGACTCCCAAAGGACTAGCAACGGTTGTTATCAGCGACGAAGGACGGTGCAAACGAAGCGCAGCAGCACGGCAGCGCACTGTCGATACATCTGTCGAACAACCAACCCCCCACCCGTCGCTCGATGTCCCCGCGGCCGACTCAAACTCCCCCGTCGCTACGACTCCTCTACCGTTGTCCTTCCCTGCCCCGCTCTCGCGCCCCTCGATGCCCCCTCCTGGTGACGGAGGGCGGTCGGGCAGCCCCCGACCAAACAAGTCACGTGCAGAGCCTCGATGCCACTCCCTTTACAGCCTTTTACAGCCCTGCTGTCAAGCCTAGAAACATGAAGCTGCGCCGGCCCGTTCGCCCACCTCACCTCGCAGACACCCCTTTTCAAACCTCTGCACGGCCCCTTCACCAAAGAACACGACCTGCTCTTCCCGCTCTTCCCTCAGAACAAGGCCGGCCCAAACGGCACCGCGGCGGCGCTTGTCATCGCCCTTTATCCCCACCCCTGGCCCAACGCGACCCAGCCGCTCAGAAGCTAACGGCCCAATGCCTCGGTACGAGACCTCCGATCACACGTCGTGGCCCCACGTCGGCAGGTCCGGTCCACCCGCCCAACCCAGCCCCAGTCAAACGACGGGGCCTTTCCCCCTTTCCAGTCAAATGGCGACTTGGCGAGTGAGGCAAACGGTTTCCTGTCAGTCAAACAGCAGCTGCCCCACCGCTTCCTCCCTCCGCCGCTCCCTCCCTCCCTGCCTCCCGTTCCAGCCTGCCACGCCTCAGAACCTGAACGGCCCGACCTTGGTCTTGCTCTGCAGCTCCTTGAGCTCCTCCACCAACTTGCGCTCCTCCGCAGTGACGGTCTTGGGGATGCGCACACGCACGTGGACCATGTGGTCGCCGCGCACACTGGGGGCGCCCAGCTTGGGCACACCGCGCCGCGACATCAGCAGCGTGGTGCCGGGCTGCGTGCCGGCGGGGATCTTGAGCTCAACCGGGCCGTCGACGGTGGCGACCTTGGCCTGAGCGGGGTTCGATCGGGGGTTCGATCGGGGGGGAGGCAGGGGTGCGGGGTTTGAGGGGTGCGGCGGGGGCGCGCGGTGGGAGTGCGGGGTTGCGAGGCAGGGATGCGAGGCAGGGATGCGGGAGTTTGGGGGCGAGTGACGGGATGTGTGTGTGTGTGTGCGGGTGGGTGGGTGGGGGTGGCGATGATAGTTAGCCGGATACCCTGACCCCTGCCCCGAAGAACCGCTCCCCATTCCTCCCCATCCCCTCCTCCCCGCCCCCACCCCATCCCCTCCTTCCCACCCCCCGCCCCCCACACCTGCGTGCCCAGGATCGCGTCCACATAGCTAATCTCCACATCGCTGTGGATGGTCATGCCGTCGCGGCGGAGCTCCGGGTGGTCCTTAATGGTGATATTGACGTACAGGTCGCCCGGCTCGCCGCCGCGCCGCCCGCTGTTGCCCTCGCCGCGCACGCGCAGGCGGCTGCCGGCGTCCACGCCCGCGGGGACCTTGAGGCTGATGCGCTTGGTCTCGCGCACGCGGCCGTCGCCCTGGCACTTGGGGCAGGGCGTGAAGGTCTGGCCGGTGCCCTCGCAGCGGCCGCACAGGGAGACCTGCTGGAAGGTGCCCAGCGGAGTGCGGACGGCCTGGACCACCTGGCCAGAGCCCTGGCAGGCGGGGCAGGTGCTGGGGGTGGTGCCTTTGCGCACGCCGGTCGTGTCGCACTCCTGCAGCGGGGGGAGGGGGGAGGAGGGAAGGGGGAGGGAGTGTGTGTGTGTGCGTGTGTTTGGGCTTTGGGGGCGGTGTGGGGCAGGCGGAGGAGGGACAGGGGTTGGGGATGAAGTTGCGGAAGGGTATTGCCAGCGGGATGGAAAGGTCGACGGTGGGGAGGTAGAAGCCGGCAAGCCGGCAAAGCAGGGGCCGGGGAGGACAGCGGGGGGATGCGGTGAAGGAGGGGTGGTGGGTGGGTGTGCGGGTGAAGGTAAGGTGGGGTTGGATGTTGGGAGAGGGAACCGTGCCGCCTCCGCGCCCCAGCGGCGGTAGTGGGCTAGTAGAGCTGAAAACCGGCATGTGAGAGGATCGAACCCAGACACACACGCGCGCGGGCCGCGCCGCGCGGCAGGCGAGTCCCTCCCTCCTCGGACCCGCCCGCACCCCACCCGCATGCACGCGCGTCGATAGCAAGCCTGGTCGTAAACGCATGTCGGCCGAGCCGAGCTCGCTCCATGCCTCCCTCATTGGTCAGTGCACTTTCGACTCAAAGCCGGGCGACTCCAAGACTCACTCACAAGACGCCCTCAACGCGCGGGTTTGCTCATCAGGTGGGCTGGGTTGCACGGAGCAAACCGGCCGAGGCAGAGGCGTCAACCCAGGGCTAGCCGCCACCCATTGTGACTACGTCAGACTCCAGGCCACCAGGATGAACAGCCACCTGACCTGACCCGACCCGACCCCAGGGCCCAACCTGATGGCCATCCGTCCGTCTCAGCCCTGAAGGGTCCAACCTGATGGTTAGACCCAGGGGGGGCCATCAAGGCGCCCGTGTGTTGCCCGAACAGCCCAAACGCAACGCGCCCGCCCAAACCTTCTCCCCGCCCACAAGCCAACGAACGCACGACCGAGCTTCCGCAAAGCCACCGCCCCCACGCCCCACACCGCCCGCCCCTCATCTGCTTTTCCCCCGCCCCGCTCCGCCTGCCTCCCGTTCCAGCCCATCCAATCCAAGCCAACCACTCCCCGCCTTGCCCACTCAGAGCAACGCAGCGAGAGCCCCACCTCCACCTCCAACCCCCTCCAACGTCCACCGGTTCGTCCTTTCTAGGTCCCTCCAACCCACTGCCCAGGACAAGAGAGCCGTGCCCCCACTCGATCCCCAGCCCGAGCCCCCGCCCCCCCCCCCCCGCCCACCTCGCAGCCGGTTAGCCGGTCCACATCCAGCTCTCGCGCGCACCCAAACACCGCCTCCAGGAAGTCCAATTGGAGGTCCACCCTGAGGGGAAGAGGGAGAGAGAGGGGGGAGAGAGGGAGAGAGAGAGTGAGAGGGGGACATGGTGTCGATGTCGAGGTAAGGACGAGGTAGGGCGGGCACATCGAAAGATTAATTAGGCGCGGCAGCGCAGGGCCCCATCGGTCCGTCCGTCTGTCCCCGCAGCACGGCACCGGCGCCCAGGGAGGGGGCACCCCAGTGAGGACGCGACCCATCAAGGTCCACGGCAAGACGGCATGCAGATGGCCGACTGGTCCCTGGTCCCTCCAGCACACACCACTCGCGCAGGAGAGGGGCGCTGCTGTGCCGCGTGCACGGCCGTGTGAGGCTGGACGGTGACGGGCGGTCACGGGTTGAGTGGCCGGTATCGGGCAGTCTCGAAACCCCCCGGAGAGGGACGAGCGGTCCCCTGGGGAGCTGCACCGAGGTGCGCCCTTCAGGCACGTTTTTTGTCTGTCCGTCTGTCTGTTGTCGCGCGCGTGGATGGGTGACTTCGGGGGCAACCCTAAAGAAACGCATCCGCCGGAGCGACGAGGCGCTCAAAAACCCTGCACCCACGATGCCACGAAGCAGGACGGCGGCCGAAGAGGAGTTGCCGCTTCGGCCGCCGTCCCGATCCGTGTATTTTAGTTCCTCGCTGTAGGTCGGGGAAAGGCCGCCACCACCAACAGCAGCAGCAGCATCGGCCGGACACGTCACCACCACCGCCGGACACGCACTGCAAGCGGCGGCGCCGGCTCGGGCTAGCGAGCACGACGTCCGCGCCATCACATCAGCTGCGGACGTTGCCCTCTACATGGCCGTGATTAGGCGTGACTGGTGAAAGGTCAGCGACGCCATCCCCGTGTCCCAATTCCCAACCGACGCCATCCCCGTGTCCCAATTCCCACCACCGCGCTCTGGGTGCTCCGGGTGGCGAGAAGCTGCAGACTGGCAAGAGACTGAACGAGTCACCCGCCCACCCACGCACCTGTCGTCCTCGCCTGGCTGCGCCCGATTCTTCCCCCGGCTAAAGCCGCCCATTCCTCCCATGCCGCTCATGCCGCCCATTCCTCCCATGCCAAAGAACGACTCGAATAGATCGAAGGGGTTCGAGAACTCCACGCCCGGGCCGCCGCCCATGCCGCCCATGCCGCCTTTGAGCCCCGCCTCGCCGTATTTATCGTAAATCGCCTTCTTGGTATCATCCGAGAGCACCTGCAGGGTGCGGCCAGTCCAGTCGCAGCCAATCGGGCAATGGAGCGACCAACCGGGGCGGGCCACAAAGGTGATGCGAGGAGGACTGCGATGAGCTCGGGGAGAACGAGGGACGTCCGTGGTGGGGCCTCTCCGAGGTGGCGTGCAGCGTCAGGCAGGCAGGCAGGCAGAGCAGCCATGCAGGTGCCATCGACCAGAACGTTAGGCGGTGCACGGAGGCTGGGTACTGGCGAGTGCGACGCGGGATAGCAGGAAGGGGCCCGTGCAGGTGACCCTGCTGGTTTTTTGAAGGCAATTGCGTATCGCCTGAATGATGACAGGGTGGGTGCGTGGGGGACTGGATGCTCGGGCCGCCCCGAGGGAAGCAGCCGCGAAATGGCCTGGTATTCGAAGGGGCCCAGGCGAGATGGGGGCCTTGCCGCGCTGCTTGGGTGGGGCTTTCGCCCGGCGGCACTTGGGTCTGTATGAGTCAGTCGGAAAACCGGTCGCAGAGGCCCGGCGTGGGGATGGCTCGCCGCCTCAACTCCGTAAGGGGGTGGGGGACTGCTTCCTGGGCTATCCGCCGCCGTTACCACGGCACGCCTGGCGACCCCGCCCGCATCGACGCCGAACGCGTCGACGATGTTGGTTCGGGCTCCTGGACATGGAAATGGCCCTTGTTCCCAGCCCTTGCGTGGGATTCCCAGCTTTTGCTCACCTCGTAAGCCTCGCCAATCTTCTTAAAGAGGTCCTCGGCACCTGGTTCCTTGTTTACGTCCTGTTGGTTTGTCGTTTCAGCTATTACTGAAGGTCCCCATGCTCGTAAGCGCATGCTGGCATCACGCGCAGCGGCAACGATCGCTGCGTCCCGAGCCTGCCGCCCCACTTACCGGGTGGTACTTCCGAGCTTTTTGACGATATGCCTGCTTAATTGTCTTTTTGTCCGCAGTACGAGGCACGCCGAGCAGCTCATAATAGTCCGACTCCGCCCGCACCACAACCGCTTGACCCCGTCGCCGCGCCGACCCACGGTGTGCAGAGCTGATGCGCGCAGGCGCGGCCAACGGGCGATTGCACGCAACGCTAGAGCGGCCTTCAACAACACGACCGCGCAGGTTAGCTAACATCTTTTGGTCTGAGAAAACTGGACTGATTGGATGGAGGTTCTTCAACGACGTATGAAAACGAGAAAATGCTTTGTGTACAATTTGGAGCAACTATAAAAATGTATCTGAAAGAACCGAAAGTTTCCAATGTGGCGTGATGACGGCGGGTCTTCTAGAGACGCGCATGGGGTGCGGCTGTGGTTGTTTTTACAGCATTGCCACTTGTTTGCCAATTCGATGCGTCATAATAAAAATGGCCCATAAAATAACACAATTAGTCCTGCAATTCGCAAAATGCTCTGAAATCGACGCTTCGTTTGCGAAGTGACTGAACCCTTTTCCAACGCATCTGTTATGCCAGCACCTTGCATCACGCAAACTGTATCAAAGCACTGCTTCTACTGAGACGCACAAGCTCGCCAGGGGGTAGGCCGGAGTCTTCGCGCTCTGAGTCCCCTGGGTCGGGTTCCGTTGGCTGCACGAGTGCAATTTCCATTGGCACAGACCGTCAAAAGGTGCCCCGGCCAGGACCTTGCAGACAGGGGGGATATAATCCGCCGTTGTGGCTTCCGTGTTTGCTAATGAGGGATGCCCATACACGCCCATACTTGACGCGACTGGCGCCTACTGGTGGCAGCTGGAATCGCTGAGACAAAGCGGTGCGCATGGGTGCCGCCATCTGCGCCATTCTCCCTTCTGCATGACCATGCAGTGCCCACGACGGCAGCCACCTTGTATCCCATGCCACCGGCACTAATATCATGCGTGAACACTGATAGGGCGCCCACTTTTCATGTTCGGGCGGCCTTCTGGCAGGGCTGGCCATACCCGCGTCGCATTTGGCAGTGCTTGTTAAGCACGCGGCAGGTCTGGCGGGTTTGCAAGCGTAATGGAGTTGAACTTCAAAGTCGTTCCCTCCAGAAAGCCGGCATTTACTAATGGCGCCGAAACCAGACTGGAAGGAAACTGTATTGCAGAGCTGCTATACCAGTATTGCTTAAGCTCACGCTGAATTTGTTATGCATTTGTTTTGATTTTCTTACAGCTGAGGCACGAATCTGATGCAGCGCGCTAATACTAAGTATTGATTCCTTGTAAGCGAGGACGTTTGTCGAGAAATGCAATTAAACTTGCAACGTCTGCATAGATAATAATATGAAGAACGACAAGAATGTCGGGTATCGGCGGCGCGACGACGTTTTCTACCAGCTGGAGGTCTGGGCGAAAGCCGGAGTTCCCAGGCCGCCGAAAAGGCTCTCCATTGACCGTGACAAGCTACCAAAGGAACTCAGCACTGGCCGTGTCCGGGTAAGCGAGCGCCTGGTCCCTGCCGTTAAAGGCGAACATCCACGCATCGGCCGGCCATGGCGCCGTGGGGCGTGCTAGCGTCTGGAGAGCAATTCCATCGGCACACACAGAACCTTTAGCGCGCCACGATGGAGTAAACCTTGCTGAACCGGGCGCAAGAGCTTTCCCGATTATGTCATCGGACCCGAAGCGTCGGACCGCAAGCGCTGAAACTACGTTCTCCCCTCGCCACCGTGTTCGCCTCCCCCACGCAGCTGTCCTATCATCTCCGACAAGCGCTCGATGAGCTGCTTCCATGGTGCATCCTCAGGAGGGACTACCTCCCCGCGACGATGATCTGCAACATGCTGTGGCGGTGCCTGGTGAGCAACGCACTGCTCACCTACTCTTGAGGAGCCGGACCGGGCTCCACACACTTACAACCCTCGACAGAGACTGGACCCATTGGCACCCCTGGCGCCGCAACCACCCACCACCCACCCTCCCCCTCCCCCACACCCCAGGCTTCGGCCTGTACATGGATAACTCCCTTGCCCCTTCCCCTTCCTCACTCCCGCCTTCCCTCTCTCTCTCTCTCTCTCTCTCTCTCTCTCTCTCTCTCTCTCTCTCTCTCTCTCTCTCTCCCCGTAGCTCACGAAAGCCCTGCTCGGGATACTCAGCAATGTTCTTTCGGGACGCGTGCGCAACACCCGGTATCGGGGATACCAGCGCTTGCGCCTCCCTCTCCACCCCTCACCCTCCCCCTCCACTGCTGCAGCTCCCCCATTACCCCCTCTCCACCTCCTCCGCCAGACCCCCCTCCCCCGGCGCCCTCCTGCCATTCCTCCACCGCGGCCCCTTCCTACCTTCCTTTCGCATCCCTTTCGCTCAGAATGCGCCAGCGCAGGACCCCAGTGGTCCCTCATTGTAAGTCTCGCATCCTTTCGCATCCCTTTCGCATCCTTTCGTATCCCTTTCGCATCCCTTTCTCAGAACCTGTACCGACTGAAGCGCCCCCGCAAGCTGCTGACCTTCGACATGAGCGAGGAGAGCGAGTACCAGAGCGTGAAGCGGAGCCTCCTGCGCATGATGGAGTGCACCACGGAGATGATGCTGGCGACGGGCCGAGCCACCCAGAGGCCGGTGAGTGGGCCGGGGGAAGAGGGGCGCGGGGCGAGGCGGGGTGTGGGGGTTGACGGTGGGGTTTGGGGGTGGACGGTGGAGTACGACAGTCCAAAGAGGCGAGGAGGGCGCGGTAGGGGATTTTAACAAAGACGACACTGCAGCGGTGTGTTTTGGGGGGGGAGGAGGGGGAAAGCGAGATGGCTTGCTTGCGAAATGGCTGGGTGGACGGCTGATGGCGGGCTGGGTGTGAGGCTCGTCGTCCTCCTCCTCCTCCACCTCCTCCACCTCACTGCTCCTTCTGTCTTTGTGTCATTTGACGTGTTTTTACCCCTCGCCCCCCCGCCCCGCCCCCCCGCCGTCGCGCCGCAGCTGCTTCCGCTTCTGAAGCACCTGGTTCTGTACCAGATGAACGTCCGGAAAATGGAGATGGCGGCACAGGAGCTGGCGATGCAGCTGTTGGACGCGGTGAGGCCGGGAGGGAGGGAGGGAGGGAGGGTTGAAGGGGGTGATTGCCCAATTAGGCAAGCGACCCACATCTATGTACGGCTTTGCGCAGCGCACCAGCAAGTGGGCTTAGGTTCCCGCCGCTGACGTCCGCCTCCGTCCCTCCGCCGCGGTGTCTTTCTTTCCTTTCCCTTTCCTTTCCTTTCCTTTCCATCCCTGCAGGGTCTTTTGGAGCAGGCTCGGCAGATGTTTGAAGTGAAGGTCACCAAAGCCTATTACAAACCCGACAAGGCGGCGCGGATGTCCCTGATCGCCATGATGACACATCGGGAGTGGTGAGGATACGGCAGGGATACGGCAGTTGGCAGTTGGGGGTTGGGAGTTGGGTTGCGTGTGAGGCGGTGGCGTGGAAACGAAACGAGACGAAGATGCGGTGCACGCGAGCGCGGGGGCCGGGGGGGGGGGGCGGGGGCGGGGGCACGCGGACTGCTGTGGCGGCGCTTTTGCTATGTCTTGGCGATGTCAGGTGGGGGCCGTCTGAGGTGCTTGTGTTGTTTGGGGCTCGTGCCACCACCGGGAGACAAACGCTGTGGCGGGCTGATGGAGAAGATACCGCATCGGAGGGACAGAGACGGCGATGGCGGCGGGGTATTGCGGCATAGGCACACAAACATACACACAAACATACTCTGTGCGCACAGGCTGCGGACGTTGGAAACCGACGACGACGCGGTTTAAGAATAGGATTCCTTGCCATCATCTGTAGGATGCGGGAGTACGGCAGGCAACTGCAGGAGGCCGAGGCTGCGGGACCCGCAGGCCGCCGCCAGAACCGCCACCCGGCGGCGGCCGTGGCTGCCACCGCCGCCGCCGATGCCGCCGCAGGGCCGCTCGTGCTGCCGCTGCGCGCCTGGGAGCACGTGCCACAAGCCTGGAAGAAAGCGAACGCGAACCCGGCTTTCATGGAGAACTGGAGGGACAGCGAGCGGAACCTGCGAGTAAGCGGTTTCGGAGCCGGGGTGGGGGGTGGGGAGGGAGGTCGCGCCGGGCAGTGTAGCGCAGTGCGGCTGTTGTGGTGCCGCCTGGCGCCTCCCTCCTGTGTGGCCTTTTCCGCCCGCCCCGTCTCCACCCGCCCCCTCACTCGCCCCCTTCCCCGCCCCCTGCCCCCACACCGCAGGAGGCCATCCGCCACATGCCCGGCAGTACGACAAAGTTGTCGTACTACTTGGCCCAGTCATATTGCGCCGCCGGCAAGTTGGGCAACGCCGTCGCGGCGGCCGCCGCTGCCGTACAGGTCGCTCCAGGGGACCCGGACGCTGTGGCACTTGCCTTGCTAACGGTGCAGCTGGTCGACCGCGTCCGCTTGCGGTTGCGGCGCCTGGAGGTGGCGGCGGGTCTGCCCAATGGCTCGGCGGCGACGATGCTGGGGGTTCGGCTGGGCACGAACCGGGGCCGCGGCAGGAAGAAGGGAGAAGTGGAGGCGGCGGTGGAGGAGGCGGCGGCGGAGGAGGAGGCGGCGGAGGAGGAGGTGGCACCGAGGGTGCAGGAGGAAGAGGAGGAGCAGGGGGCGGGCGGAGAGGCGACGGCGGCGGGAGCGGGCGCGAGGCGCGGGTCGGCAGCGGAGGAGGCGGAGGAGGAGGCGGAGGAGGAGCGCGACGATGAGGACAGCGGCGATGCGGCGGGCGGTAGTGGAGGTAGCAAGCCAGTCTCCCGGGGGGCGGCGCTACTCGCCGCGGCTACCGGGGGCCGCGCGCCCGCGGTGGCGCCGGCCAGAGCTCCGGCGGAGGAAGGGGAGGAGAAGTCGGAGGAGGAGGAGGCCGCAGCGGCGCCGCCTGCACGGCCCGGGAAGCCCTCCGGGGCAGCCAAACGGCGGCGGGAGGAAGGCGGGGAGGAGGCCGAGGAGGGGGAGGAGGAGGAGGAAGGCGTGGGGCGACCCGGGAGGCCCGCCCGAAGCGCCAAGCGGCGGCGGGGCGGCGAGGCGCCGGCGGCGGCGGCGAGAAGGGTAGCCGGGTCGGCCGCTGCGAGGCCGGCGAGGCCGGCGGCGGCGGGGTCGGCCGGTGGTCGCTCCGGCGGCTCGTTGGGGCCGCACGCTGCGGCTGAGATGCAGCTGGAGGCGGTGCGGAGCGATCCGATGTGCGCGGCGGCTCTGGCGGGTGGGTGGGTGTGGGTGGGTGGGCGGGCGGGTGGGTGGGCGGGTGGGTGGGTGGGTGGGTGTTTTGCGCCCTTCAGGGAGCGACAACGCGGTCACCAGCTGGCTGTGCCCCACCGAAGCTTATTAGAGGTAACTCAGCTCACCAGCAAGGCAGACACGGCAACACGGCCGCGGGGTTCAGCCGCTGCTCGAAAACACATGCGGCATCTTCTCGCGGATCTTTTTCCCGACACCCCCGGCGCACTACAACACGGGTTCTTTTACCGATATCGCAAAGCCCCACTTCTCCGCCCCGCCTCCGCCTCCACGTTGCGCCCCTCCGCCGCCCCGCCCCAACGACCCGCGGGTCGTCGTGCCGATTCGGTGTCGCAGGCCTCGCCCGCAGCAGTGAGCACTGCGCCGCCTGTGCGCTGGCGCTGGTCCGCGGCTGCCTCCTACATCTGGATTTCTGTACGACAGGGCTGCTGTGCTCGCCGTACGAGGGGGAGGTCTGGGCGCTGCTGGACTCGGCGCTAGCAGGGCTGGCGGCCGCGGCGATACAAGGTATGAAACTGTACGGCATGTACGGTATGCGTGGTGGCGGGCACGCGGCGGCTGTGTCGTGCGCTCAGGAGTGCGTTTTGACAATTTGTTGGAGGGCGCGGTGGCGGTGGTGGGCGCGGTGGCGGCCCCAAAGGGCATTGACTCTGCGCTGGCTGCAGGTCCGCATGTAAGGGCAGGTTGGGAAGGTCAGGGTCAGCAGCCCCCCCGTCTGCGCGCTGGCGTCGGTTGCGTCGCCATCGGCGTTGGTAGCTGACCGTCCTCCTCCTCTTCCCTGTCCTTTTCCTTATCATCCTCGTCATCATCCTCGTCGTCGTCGTCGTCCTCCCACCTCCAGAGCCGCCCCCCGAGGAGGGCGCCGACGGAAAGCGGCGGCCGCGCAAGAAGAGCAAGCGCAAGGGCAAGAGCAAGCGCGGCGGCGACGGCGATGTCGACGGCGGCGACGGCGATGGCGGCGGCGACGGCGCGCCGCCTCCGCCGCCGGAGGCGGCGGCCTTGACGCTGTGGCGGCGCGAGGTGCAGCCAGAGCTCCAGGAAAGGGCGCAATGGTGGCTGAGCACCGCGTTTTCGGAGCCGCCGGTGCTGCTGCAAGAGGGCGCCGCGTATGGCGGCGGTGGCGGAGCCACCGCCGGAGCCGCTGCCGCTGCCGCGGCGGCGGCTCTGCCGCCGCCGCCGCGGGCGCCCGACGGGGCGGTGCTGCTGCACCTGCAGCATCGCGCCCGGCTAGCTGCACTGATGCTGGGCCCCTGCAACTTTTACACGCAGCACGTGCTGTACGAGCTTCATCTGCTGCGACTGCGCCTCGCGCAGGCGGCGGACGCGGCGGTGGCGGCTGCCGGAGACGCCGCGGTGCGGCGGCAGCGGCGGCGGCGGCGGCCTGGCGCGGGCAGGCGTGGCGCGGCGTCGGCGTCGGCGATGGATGTGGATGTGGACAGCAGCGAGAGCGACGAGGGCAGGGCCGGCGCCGCCCGCGCCGCCGCTCGTCCCCTCAATGACATGGACGAGGATGACGACGAGGACTTGGTTGGAGGAGGTGATGCGATGGCTGTGGACGAGCTAGAGGAGGAGGAGGAGGGAGCGGTGGGAGGGCCGGCGGCGTCCTTGGCGGCCGATGTGGCCGCCGTAGGCGGCTGCATGGAGGCCGTGCTGGAGACGGTGGAGACCGCGCGGGCGCTGTCGGTGCTGCTGGCGCCGCCGCCGCCGCCGCCCCCCGTGGCGGCGGCGGACGAGATGCCGCTGCCGGCGCCGCTGCCGCCCGCACTTTTGGCGTCCGTGCCTCGCGCTCTGCGGCTGCTTTCCGCCGCTTAGTAGTGACTCTGCGGAGGAGGGGAAGGAAGGGGAGCGGAGGGCAGGGGGGCACAATGCTGGGACGGGGTATGGACCCCAGAACCGCTGTTTGAGGACACTGGAAGTAAAGATTTCGCCAGGGAGCCATGTGATTGACAGGCGGGCAGGAAACTAAATAGCAGGCAGGCAGGCAGGCAAGCAGCGAAGTAGTAGACAGGCTGGCAGCAATAGACAGACAGGCAGGCAGGCAGGAAACTAGATAGTAGACAAACAGGCAGGCAGCGAAGTAATAGACAGGCAGGCAGCGAAGTAGTAGGCAGGCAGGCAGCACAGTAGTAGGCAGGCAGGCAGCACAGTAGTAGGCAGGCAGGCAGCACAGTAGTAGACAGGCAGGCAGCACAGTAGTAGGCAGGCAGGCAGTGTAGCAAGCTACATTCCCCTTAGCTACATTTGCGCAATAATGCGAAGAGCGCGCGCCGTGGAACCGCATCGCGCGCCAACTAACACAACTAACCTGAAGCGCCCCTACCACTGGTCCCAACCATAAATCAGTGTCGTACCGACATCTTAGCCTGCAGGTGACGCCGAGATATAAGTCATCCTGGTGAAGTGTTCAGGCCAGTCATTGAGTAACCACATTTACTCGGTGGCCAGGGTGCAAGACCCTGCTGACACCTTAGAGCTTCCGCTATGCTTCTAGGCTTTCTGAGGAGGCTCGCCGACTTCGTCGTTTCCCTCTTCCACAAGCCCGCTATGACGATGGTGGTAGACACCAATGACGGCTCGGCGCAGCCATCGGGTGACGCGGCCCGCGCCGCGGCGCTCGCCATCCGACAGAAGGAGGTCCAGGAGGCCATGCGCAACGATGCCAACGATGCGCACAAGAAGATCGAGGCTCTCAGTGTGGAGTGCGTCAAGCTGCACTCGACCATGGCTGAGAACCTCGATCTTCTTGTGCGCATCGTTGCGCATGGCCTCCTGGACCTCCTTCTGTCGGATGGCGAGCGCCGCGGCGCGGGCCGCGTCGCCCAATGGCTGCGCCGAGCCGGGCTGCGCCGAGCCGTCATTGCTATCCACAACCATCGTCATAGCGGGCTTGTGGAAGAGGGCGACGAAGTCGGAGAGCCTCCTCAGAAAGCCTAGAAGCATAGCGGAAGCTCTAAGGTGTCAGCAGGGTCTTGAACCCTGGCCACCGGGTAAATGTGGTTACTCAATGACTGGACGGAACATTACACCCGGATGACTTATATCTCGGCTTCACCTGCCGGCTAAGATGTCGGTACGACACTGATTTATGGTTGGGAGCAGTGGTAGGGGCGCTTCAGGTTAGTTGTGTTAGTTAGCGCGCGATGCGGTTCCACGGCGCGCGCTCTTCGCATTATTGCGCAAATGTAATACTGTTGTTTGTATTAACTACTGTAATATTCCTAAGGGGTATGTAGCTTGCTACAGGCAGATAGCAAAATAGTAGATATGCAGGCAGGCAGCAAAGTAGTAGACAGGCAACAGGAAGCTAATTAGTAGGCAGTCATCTAAGTAGAAGACAGGCAGGCAGGCAGCGAAGTTGTCGATAGGCAGGCAGGCAGCAAAGTAGTACAGGCAGCAGGCAGCAGAGTAGTACAGGCAGGCCCTGGCAGGCAGCTACTTTGTAGACAGGTAACAGGCAGGCAGCTCAGGAGTAGACAGGAGGCAGGCAGGCGGCTAAGTATAAGATAGGCAGGCAGGTAGCGAAGTAATATACAGGCTGGCAGGCATAGGTGAACTGGTAGACAGGCAGCTAATTAGTAGAAAGGAGGTAGACCCTGGTAGACAGGTATCGAAGTAGTAGACAGGCAGGTAGGCAGTGACCGCATGTGACCGTGACGACCATGGCGAACTGCATACTTCTTTGTGTACGTTGTTCGTGTCAACCGTCGTGCAAATGCCTGTTGCCGTGTTCTTCGACTAGTTCATATCCATGCGCATGGCCTTTACGGTCGTCTGACTTGTAGCAGACGCTTGCACGACCGTTGTGGCTCTCGACGCTGACTAATTGAATGAGCCCGGGGGTCCGGTGCTCCTACCTGCTGCGAGTACCAGGGAGGCGACTGAGCCGCAGCCGCATGCTCGCCGCACAGCATTAAACATATTTAAACCAAGGATTAGCCACCGGCAGCACATGAGTGCATGCTAGACCGACCGCCCGGTGCATACACCCTCGATTCCGGACGCGATATGCTGCATTCGCTTTGAAACGCATCCGTCGCTTCCCACACTTGGTGCTCCGATTGCCCACACGCCAATCTATGGGCCCGGCCTGGCCCCTGCAGACCGGAACACGGGCCGCGTCGGGGCAGCGAAAGACCCTCCACCCGCCCGACTACATTGTCGCGACCACCAACCACTCACCCCATGTTGTACAGAAGGCCGACCTGCCGTGAAGCCTAGCCAACTAACTACCCGCTACAACATATCGCGCCCGAATTCTACTACAACACACCCACACCTTCGTCAAGTAGCCATTAGCCGATGGCTCCTGCGTGCGTCCCTAGTAAGCTATGTACCTGAATCTGTTCGTTTGTCACATACCCGCCTCAAGCAGAACCACGGGCGCCGGAGACGATTGCACGGCGCCAGCAGCCGTGCAACGGTCGGCAGAAAGCAGCCGCGCCCGTACCCCCGCGGTTGCGTGTTGACCACGTTTTCCCTTGTCAAGCAGGCGTCGGGCGCCAATGGGGACACGCCCGCACATCAACACGGTGCGGCGGAGTAAGGACAGACAACGAGGGAGCTGACAGACGACCTGACGCAGGGGCGCAAACTGTTATCGGCAGTAGCGCAGTGTCAACCGAGGCCGGTGCGCCGCTGCACCCGCCCGACATGGCGCCCCAGCTCCGACCGAATGCGGTCCCGCCAGCAGAGTACGCTGCCAGCGTGAACCGACGGACAGTGTCAGTCTACCACTTAACCACGCCACGGCCGACGAGCAGCAGCCATGAAAGCCACCAGTCCGTCAGCTCGCCCACAGCCCCCACCCTGCTGGCAGCCCCGGCACAGAGCAGCACGCAGCTCAACCCTGGCCCCGGGGTTAGTCCGCAGAACTTCGCCGGCAGGGGCGACCCATGGGTCTGCAGGGAGCGTGTTCCGCAATCCCGTAATCATTACCTCTTGGCAATCCCCGACTCCCCCATTGCACGGGTGCTGCGCGCTTACCGCACGCACCGCCGCCGTCTCACAACCCCACAACCACACCGCCCACATCACGTTAACGGACACGGGTCAAAAGCCGGTCCAGGTCAGGATTAGGTTGGGTCAGGTCAAGGATGGTGCCCTCACGCGCGACCCTTCTTGCGGTCCGGCGGCTGCGGTGACCCGTCCTCGCTGCACGGCTGAGGCGTGCCGCCCATGGCCGGTGTCGCCGCCGCCGACGCGCCTGCCGCCGCCGTGCTCTTGCGCTTGCGTCCCGTGCCGGCGCCCTCCGCGCCTGCCGCGCCGCCGCCGCGGCCTCCTCGGCCGCCTCCCCGCCCGCCGCCGCCGCCTCCCCGCCCGCGCGTGCCCTTGTCCGTCTCTTCCTTCATGTCCTCGTTCTCCTTCTCGATCAGGCGGATGAGCGTCTCGCACCTGCAACCGTGGCCACGACCGCGATCGCGCGCATTATGAGAAGATGGGGTGACGGTCCAGTTCGCCCCACGCCCGGCGCCACGCCAAGCGCAGCAGGTCAAGCCAGCGCTGACAGCCATCCACACCACTTGCCAAGCAAAGAGAAAGGGTCCAGCGTCAAGGCCGCCTGGGTAGAAGGCGCGTGGGCTCAGCCGCACACCATCCGTGGGGGCACATCCACGACTACACGTGCCTGTGAACTCACATGCACGCACGCACGTACACGCACGCACCTGCGGCCGAGCTCCTGCGGCGTGCGGCTCTTGAAGAACCAATCGAAGCGGAACCGCCAGCTCTTGCGGATCTCCGCCTTGAGGTCGTCCCAATTGCCGTACCCCAGCTTGTGCACCATGCACAGGATGAAGCGGTCCTCCTCCTCCGTGTAGGCCTTGCCCTTGTTGGCGCCGTACTGGATCTGCGGAAGGCACGGACGGCAGGAGAGGGCAAGGTTGCAAGGTTGGCTTAAGGCGCACAGAGGCACACTCGAACTCACTCATGCTGCAGCACATACACACATTCCGACATGCACATCCCGCACGGGCGCACGCCTGAATGCAGGTAGGTAGGTAAGGGGGGTCAGGGAGTGATATGCTCCTTTATATAACAATGAGTCACTGGTAGGTAAGGGGGGGCAGTCGGCCGCGCGGCACCCCCCGCTCACCTTGAGCTCCTGCCAGGGGTTCTTGTAGCGCTCCAACTTGGCGGCCACCGCGTTCATGATGTCCTGCTGGCGCTGGATCTTCTGCTCGCCGCGCTCAATGTTCTTGATGACCTTCTCCCAGTCGCTCAGGTCGCGGAAGCGCTTCCAAAACACCTGTGCAGCAAAACGCACGTGGGCCACGGGGACAAATGACGGCGCGAGATGATGGCGGCGCACAAACACACACACGCATACATGTGTATGTGGGAGGGAAGAACGCAGCACGGCAGGGGCAGCGGAACGAGGGCGTCAGGTGGGGCAAACGCGCGCGCAGACACAAAGCCTTCTGAAGTCCACCCTGCTCGAGAGGGCGGCGGCCGATGGCCGGCGCAGGAGAGAGGGAGACAGACAGTGAGGGGAGGCAGCACTCTCACCTTGGCGTATTCGCGGACCTCCTCCTCCGTCTTGCCGTCCACCTCCGCCGCAATCTGCGGGATGTTTTCTCGCCCGTACTTCTCGCAGGCGCGGACGAAGGCGTTGAAGTCCCTGCGACACGGCGAGAGGAGAACACGGGCGCGAGGCGGCGGGCGCCAACGAGCCAACCGAGCCAACGAGCTAATCAGTTGGTGTCACGCCACGCCCTGTCGGTGCGCCAGCCAGGCCTGGGACCCAGCGGCGCGGACTGCCCCCAAACATGCGGAAAGGGCGCACCCAGACGCTTCTGGGCAGCGAGTACGTACATCCGGGTGTCGAAGGATCGGCCGATGGCCGATGAAACGACGCCTTCGCAGCGTGTGTCACCCTGGACCTCTATCCGCCCCACGCCGCTTGCCGAGCTCTCCGCACAGCCCACGTTCGTATGTTTACCCCACCCCCCTCCCCACCCCCTCACCACCCCTTCCCCCGCCCTCACCTCTTGGTCCACTCCTTGAATCCGTCCTCCAGCAGCTGCTCGCGCTCCGCCTGCTCCTCCTCAGTCAGCGGCTGAGGGTCGTCCGGGGAGGCCGCCAGAGCCTCCGCCAGAGCCTCCTCGCTGGCGCCCTGCATAGGGAGGGCGGGCGGGCGGTCGGTCGGTGAGGGTCACGAGCCGTCAGACAGCCAGCATGATACACACATACGATGCAGCCAACGCCCCCAACATTCTTAGCAGTTGCTTTCGCTCAGTGCATGACGCCCGCATCGATCAGCCGTCCGCTCGCAAGCAACCGAAACGATAACCAAGGGCCCAGACACATCCCCAGGGCCGCCGCTCCCCTCCAAGCTCCCCCAGTGCCACACGCGCACCTGGTTCTTGAGGGCCGCCTCCTTGGCCGCCATCGCGTGCTTGTGCGTCTCGTACAGGTGCTCCTTCTCGTACAGCTCCTGGATGCGGGTCACCTGGATGCAGGCAGCGGGACAGCGGGACGGTGGACGGTCGACGGTCAACGGGGCAGCCGGGTCGGGTCATGCGGCGGGCCAGGTCATGCCTCATGCGGCGGGCCAGGTCACGTCGGTGCAGGTGACGCCAACGTGACGCGCCACCTGGCCACTGCAACGGACAGCACATCTCTCCCTTCAGACATTCCCTCTCTCCACGCATCGCATCGTACGTACGTTGTAAAACTGGAAGTCCTGCAGGACCGGCATCTTGGGCAGCCGCGGGCCGCGCGGGTCGCCCTTGGCGCCGGCCTTCATGGCGTTCTTGTAGTACTCGGCGTCGTTGTAGTTGAGCATGTGGCGCTTGCGCTCGCGCTTGGGCGGGTCGACCCAGTTGGAGCCTGCAGAGGCGGGGGCGCAGGTGAGGACGCGGAGGTGAGGACGTGCGTGTGCACGCGCGCACGCGTGTTTGTTTCAACGGGGGGCAGAGGCGCAGCGGAGCATCAACATTACAATACACGCACTGCCATGACAACTTGACGACGCCGAAGAAACTGAAAGTGGCGCAATGCAACGACGGGCGAGGCGCCAACGCTGCACCGCATGTCGAGAGACCCACGGGTCGGCGGCGGGCGGTCCTAGCGGTCCTCATCCTTTTTCCCGACCCATGATGGACCCACCCATGATGGCCTTGAGGTCGCCGATGTCGGCGCGGTCGTCGTCCTCGTCCTTGAAGTCGTACGCCATGCCGCCGTCCATTGTGAACTTCATGGCGTTCTCCGTAAACTGCTGCATCTTCTGGTTCAGGTCCGCCGTGTCGCGCTCACCCTTCTTGATGATGGCGTCAATGTCTGCGCAGCGGCAGGGGCAGCAGGTCAGTCGGTCACCGGACGGCGCAGGAGAGCAGGAGGCAGTGGGCGCGCGGTCAATCACGGCAGCGGGGAGACCTCCGGAGCCGCGCCTACCCCCGCCTACCCCATGTGTCGCGTTGTTTCCAAAAATACCCCGGTGTTAGCCTGCTCACACGTGTGCTGTTGCTTGCCCACACACGTCGTATGCCATTATGCCACATGGGAGCCACACAAGTGGTGCCACGACGATATCAGGAGTTAACGCGTCGCGTCCCTGGGCTCGAGAATGCGGTTGTTGCAGTGACGAAAATTGGCGACGTCTGCCACCAACCCCCGCCTACCCCAATCAGCATCCCTCCCTCCCTCCCTCCCTCCTCACCCGCGTCCGTGATGTTTGACGAGTCGCTGCTGAAGACCAGCTCCGCGCCGTATCGCACCATGTTGATGAGGTCATCCTTGTTGACCTTGGTGGCGTTGTTCTCAGTCAGACGGCCCTGCTGGATCACCAGCGCATCCAGACGCAGCTTCTTGTACGCCTTCTCAATCACCTGCGCGTCAGGCAGGCAGGGGTGGGGCAGAGGAAGGCCGGGGACGGGGAGGTGAGGGCGGCCGACGTGGAGGAGGAAGGTCAGGAAGATGAACAGCAGCAGCAGCCACAGCAGCAGCGGCAGCGGGACGGAGGAGGTATGCGGTGGAGGGGATGGAAGAGGAGGGATGCGGCGACGGTTGAGTGATGCGCCGAGGAGGAGGATGGAAGTGGCAGGACAAGGCCAACGCGTTCAAGGTCAGCAGAACAGGCAGGCTCGACCACAGCCGAACTTGAACGCCGGCTAAGCAAAAACAGGAGAGAGCCCAGCGCCAGGCCTCTGTGCTGGCGCACGGCAGTTGGCGTCCGATTGCTTCGCCTGGCGCCCGGCTGCGCTCTCACGCACGCAGATTGTTGGGCGCGATAACGTATCGTATCGGACCGCACCGTACCTTCTCCTCGATCGAGTTCTCGATGCAGAAGCGGAACACCTGCACCTCCTTCTTCTGGCCGATGCGGTGCGCGCGATCCATGGCCTGCAAGTCCATCTGCGGGTTCCAGTCGCTGCGGGTGGTGGGGCGAACAGAGGGAAGGAGGACGCACAAGGGGCGGGAGTCAAGAGGCGTCAGGAGTTCGTCAAGGGAGGGTGTCAAAAGCCTGTGTCAAGAAATTGAAGGTAGGTGGAAGCCGTTGAGGCGGCGCAGGGCTCGGTCCCGCAAGTGCGCCAGCGACCCGACAGCGCCGTACAAACGGACGTCGTACCTGTCGTACAGCACGACAATGTCGGCGGTGGCGAGGTTGATGCCCAGGCCACCGGCGCGCGTCGACAGGAGGAAGATGAACTTGGACGAGTTGGGCCGGTTGAACTCCTCGATCATGTTGTCACGGTCGTCGCCGCCCGTGTTGCCGTCGATGCGGCAGTAGCCGTAGCCCCTGCGCGGCGAGGCAGGCGGGGTAGCAAGGGTTGTGTGGCCACGCAGCGGTTTGGAGGCCCGAGGGCGCCTCACGCGGCGGGCCGGGCGGGGTCCGTGAAGGACAACCGGCTGATGGGCCCACGCGACATAGGACGTGCAGACCACCAACCCCGCCACCCCAATAAACTCAGACCGCGCGTGGGTTGCATCAATGTTGTCGGCCAAACCTGCTGAAATTGGTTTTCAAGCCTGCCCATCATGACCCTTCTCCCGGCTCCTCATCCAATGCCGTCCCTACACCAGTAGCAGCCGGGATGCAGCAACGCCGGGACCTCGCCGGCCTGCCTTCCCTCCCCCCACCCCTCCTCTGTCCTCTCCCCTGCCGTTGTGTGCTCCCCTGCCGTTGAGCTGCACACCCAGCTGCACACACTGCGTGGGTCGCACCTGTAGAGGCAGTAGTCCTCCAGAATGTCGATCATGCGCGTCATCTGGCTGAAGATGAGCACTCGCGACTCGCGCTCCTTGAGGCGCGGCAGCAGCTTGTCCAGCAGCACCAGCTTGCCGCTGTTCTCAACCAGGTGCTCGCCTGAATGATATGGCATGAGGCAGGGCATGAGGCATGGGGCATAGCGTGACGTGACGGGGTAAGGGGGAGCGGGCGGGGTGAAACGAGGGGGGCGGGCCCGGGCGGGCATTCGTACTACTAGGCCGTGGCGTGCCGATGGCGCAGGCACCCGCGACGGCTCCCGCCGCTCGACTCCCTCCGTCTTTCGTCCCACCGAGTTCCCTTTCCACCGAGACGAAGAGACGCAGGCAGAGAGATGGAAAGACGAAAGCAGGCAGCGTGCCACACAGCGCAGGCCGGCCAGCACAAAACACACACACGCACCCTCGCCTTCCTCCTCACCTAATCACGAGCCTTAACCCCCCACCCGAACACCCCGCCAAGTATCACTCGGCCTGCCCCGGTTCCGGCACTTCACTCCCTGTCTACAACCCCCGGGCGCTCCTAATTCCCCCCCAAATCCGCCCATACGCCGCCCGTACGCGCGGCCGCGAACGCGCTCCACCCCGCCCTGGTCCTCCCTCGCTTCCTCTGTCCCTCCTCCTCCTCTGTCCCTCCCTGTCCCTTCCTCTGTCCCTCCCTCCTCGACTAGTGGTGGGCTCACCGGTGATGAAGGGCGGCCCCGGCTCGGCGCCCTGGAAGAGGTAGGGGTGGTTGCAGCACTTGCGCAGCTGCATGACCACGTTGAGCAGCTTGGCGCGGTCGGCGCCGCCGTTGAGCGCGTCAACGTCCTTCTGGAGCAGCGCCGCGTACCACTTCTTCTGCATCTCGCTCATGCCGATCTTCAAGATGGTCTCCTTCTTGGGCGGCAGGCCGCGCTCCACGTCGCTCTTGACGCGACGCAGCAGGAAGGGCCGCAGAACCTGAGGTGGGGGTTGAGGGTGAGGCGGTTAGCGGTGCGTGGCGCGCGAAGTGGGTAGCCGAGGCCATGTGATGGCCAGGCGCAAAAAACGCAAAGCAACAAACACGCCATCCTTCGGGGCCAGAACTTGGTGTCATAGATGGCGAGTTGACGAGCGACACACCCCGCTCCGTCCGTGGGGGCCCGAGCCCTCCGATCCGAGTCCCAAAGCTGCCGCCGTAGCTGCTGCTGCTGCAAGCTGCCCACTGCCTGCCGGCACGCTCCTTCCCATTCCCTCCAGCTTTTGCAACTGCCGCACCACCATCACCGCCGCCGCCACCGCCACCGCCTCCCTCCTACACACGAACACACACACACCCACCCCTCCCCTCCCACCTTGTGCAGCTGCTGCACCACCTCCGCCTCCTTCTCCTTGCTGCCGTCGCCCATGCTGAACCACTCCTCGAACTTCTCCGCCGAGCTAAAGATCTCGGGCAGCAGAAAGTTGAGCAGCGCCCACAGCTCGTGCAGGTTGTTCTGCAGCGGCGTGCCCGTGATGAGCAGCCGGTAGTTGGTCTTGAGCTGGCGCACCACCTGCAGGGCGACATAAGTGGAAACCACAAACAATGTCTCGCGCCTCAGCAACACACGCAAAAAATTGCGTCGTAGTAACACGCGGAAGCAACTCTTGTCTTATTTAACGCAACAGTTTCGTTTCAGGAGGACGACGATTCGGTCTCGTGTAACGACGTGCACACAGCCTCATCCCACGGCCGCAACCCGGTATCCCCCCACCACACACACAGACAGACACACAAACACATGCGGGGGTTATCCACGTATAGGCCGGAGCCCGGCGGGGGGTCAGGGAGTGATATGTTCCTTTATATAAAAATGAGTGGGGAGCACGCGCGCACCTGCGACAGGCGCGAGTTCTCGTTCTTGATGCGGTGCGCCTCGTCGATGATGATGTAGCGCCAGTGGAAGCGCTTAAAGTGGTTCTTCTCCTTGATCACCATCTCGTAGCTCGTCACCACCACATCAAACCGCCCGGGCGCGCAGCTCGTCTCCTTCTGCTGCAACTGCGGGGCCACTCGAAACGGAACGAGGGCGCGGAGGACGACAGGCGAAGACAGGCGAAGACGACGGAGATGCAGGTGCGAGGGACGAGGGTAGGGCAGGTGCGGGTGTAAGAAGCGCAGCGGAGGAGGAAGAGAGGAAAGCCCGAAAGGCGGAGGCAACAGCCGCCGCAGCAGGACGGTGCCGCCAGGCTGGCAAGGGGACCGGTCAGGTGCACGCACGGACGAGAGCGCTGCGTGGCCAGGACAGGAATCGCACACAACAAAATCAGCGCCCGCGCGCGCACACCACACGCAGGAACACCGCCCAACCCGACCCGGCGCCCCAAACAAGCAGGCGCGGCATCGTCGCGCACATCCCCGAGCCCATTCCCGCCCACCCGACCCGACCCGGCCCTCCTCAGGGCACCTAACGCACCCGCTCCTCGTTGTTGCCGTGGAACTTGGTGACGCGGATGATGGGGCAGAAGCGGCGGAACTCGTTCACCCAGTTACCCAGCGTGGACTTGGGCGTGATGACGATGTGCGGCCCCGTGATGCCGCGGTGCTCGTACAGGTAAGCCACCAGGGAGATCGTCTGGAGCGTCTTGCCGAGACCCTGAGACGTGAGATAACGTGCGTGATGGAGAAGGGACGGGGAGAATTAAAACGGGGAGATGCCGCAGAGATGGGACGGAGTCGACGAACCCGAACCCGGGGCGTCATAAAAATGATGGTGACGAGACGGCAGCGGTGGATCGGAGGCGACCCAGGGCCAATGGCCCATGGAAAGCGGCGGCGGAGGGTGGGGTGCGGATGACGGCAGGAGCGGGAGGCCAAGCGCGACCGGGAGAGAGGTCGGGTTGCGGGGGATACGTCCGTGGGCAGCGTCCACATCCACGTTTGGCAGAACCAAGAAGATACGGGGCTGGGGGTGCGGCGATGAAGGCCCACTTGTTGAAGGCGGCGGTGAAAAGGCGGTCGGGGGCGGAATAACAGGCTGGGCGTTTGTGCGCGGAGGCAGAGACACACGCAAACGCGCGCAACTTTTCTCCGTCCGAGCCATCCCAGGCGGGCGAAGAGAGTTCGACAGGGCTGCTCCCAAGGGGCTGAGCGACGGCACCCGGCTGAGCGAAGCCACACTGGCGCGCCGCTCCGTCGACGAGGGCCTCGGGAGCACAGGAGCACGGGCGGGGTAGCTCTGAAAGCACAAAACATCAAGAGACCCGGTGCCGCGACCAGGGGGCCGCCGCTCCGCTCCGTCTGCCACTGCCACCGCCGCTGCTCCCGTCAGCGCTGCTGGCTGGCCGTGTTCCAAAAGCGGTGGCCATCCGAGGGAACAGCGGCGGCTCGCCGCTGAGCCGCCCGGCCGCTTGCTCCCCAGGCAATCCAACGTGACTTGTGCCGGTTCAAATCTCCCCGCCTGGGAAGCTGCGCTGCGTCCTCGGCTGCCACCACGTCAGCATCCAAGAACTACACAGCCCGACACAGCGACGTGCTGCCATGAACTCCGGCCCACCCAACAGCCGCGACAGGGTCGGCGCCAGAGGCAACTGGGTTGGGAAGGACGGGCCCGCTGCCTCAAGCCACAAAGCGCGCCAGTCTCCAACGGCGTCGCGGCGGACGGGCCGCGCGCAAGCAGCAGCCCAATCCCCGCCCCACGGCGGCCGGGGTCCCAAGCTGTGCTCTTCGTCGTTGGTTGCTTCAAGACGAGGGTATAGAGGTCAGAGGCTGCTTAAGGGCCAAGGTACTGCGACAAGGACTTGTCGTACCGTCGCATGCTGCACATGACGTATCAACCGTCCGGAAGGTATGTGAGGCCGCAAGTGGGCCGATCGCCGTCATCCTTCAAAGAAAACACCCATGCACTGCGTCGTGCGCCCGCAAGCCACCATGGCCCCTGGCTCCGCCCCACGCCGCGCCGCGCCCCGTGCAGTGCATGTGCTCACCATCTCATCGGCCAGGATACCGTTAATACCGTTGTCGTAGAGGTGGATCATCCAGTTGAGGCCCTGCATCTGGTACTCGCGCAGCGTCCCGCCCGTGATGATGGACGGCTGGACCTGCAGGCGGTGACCCGCGGCCAACCCACCATCGTCCTCATCCCGCAGCAGCTCCGCGTCCTCGTCCTCCTCCTTCCGCGTCCCGCGCCCCTTTGCCTTTGCCCTGCGCAAAAGGGGGGGACAACCACCGCCGGGGGCAGCAGTGTCACGCAACCGCTCCCCACCGAGCTCAAAGCGCAACCCACGGGTTGGCACCGTCCGACCCTGCCGCCAAAGGGCGCCACCTACTTCTTCGCCTCTTTAATTGCCGCATCGGACGCGAAGTGCTGGAAAATTTCGGCCTGCTTCAGCAAGAAGTTGATGCGGTGTTTGGCCCGGTCCGCCTGCATGAACAAGGGGTAAGCGGTTAGTTGCAAAGTCGAAAGCTACTAGAAAGCATTAAACGAAGGAAACCGACCTCCCCCATGGAGGCCAGCGCGTTTTGCTGCTCCCGCATACGCTCCAGCATTTCTTTCTTCTGCTTTGACTGGTTCTTGAGACGCTCTGCCTCCGCCCTGGCAACCTCCTTCTTGGCGGACGAGATAACAGCGTCGTCCTGCGCCCGGGCAGCACATTCGCGCCAACAGGTCTCAGTTGGGCACACTCGGCGCGGCCAGGTCAGGCCGCTGAAAGTCCATGACACCTTCTTACCCCAAGCTCAGGAGCATAGTCAACGTCCTCGGTCTCGGCATCCTGAGTGGCCGCATCGTCGTCGTCGTCTTCGACAACCTGATCGGGGCCGCCACCAAGCAAACTGATGCATTAAATGATTGATATGCTTTGTGCTCAGAACCGCTGAGCCTGGCTGACGGGCCTCGGTTATCGCTAGAAGGAGGCCGGAACTAGCTAGCTCAGCTTGCAGACCTGGTTGGCCTCGTCCATATCATCATCATCGTCAGGCCCCACAAAGTTGGGGTCATCCAGCATCGACATTCTTGCGCGCGCTTTGAAAGAGTTCCTAAAGTAGAGGTCTGCTTCCGTTTATAGACCAAGACAGTGGGTCCGTCACTCCTCAAAGGCGGCACGTGCGACTGCTAACCTGTGAGAAATGCAGAAGTGCGTTGTTTTAATTTTGGCTGTGCCGTGCAAACCGACAACCGTCTGCAAACGGAACCTTGGGGAAGAGCAACGTCATCAGCTTATCAGTGCACTGTCACCGCATTCGACTCTGAGCACTAGGTCAGAACTTGAGGGGTTACGGCATTTTCACACGCTAGCTAGCGGTTGTGCGTTAGTCCAAATCGTTTCCACTCGCGAGACCCAAACACTCAAGTCGCCTGCTACAAATGAGCACTGAGGAGCCAGAACGAGCAACTGAGGGAGAAGGAGCGCCGGTGGAGAGTGGAAAGAAGAAGGGAAAGGTACGTGCGTTCGTGGGGGCACTTGAGTTTATAGTGAAGCACGGTTTTGAGACAATGTCATCAGGACTATCTCTACCGTGAGGAAATGCTTGCTCGCTATTTGTTTGGGGCGGCGACGGCGGCTTTCGAGAATCTCCTGCGAGAACCTCTTGCAAGCTTAGAAAACGCTGCCAGTGCCTGCAAAGTGCACCTGCATGTCACACGTAGTCATCCACAGACAAATTGTGGGAGCCGGTATAAGTTTGTTGGCGGACGTTGCCCGACGATGGTTTCGCACCGAGCCCGCCGAGCATCACGGGCTTGCAACCACGCGCTGATAAAAACGACTATACCTTAAAAGCCGTCCTTGTTATGCGTCTCACAGCCAGTCGTGCGTAAGGGGTGTTCAAGGGGCGGGCAAGGTCGGTTGCGGTTATGGCCGTTAGCCGCAGGTCGCAGCGAGGGACAGGCAGGCCCTCCGCGCTCCCGCGCCTCCATTCTGAACCTTGACCCATGCAAAGCGGCTGCATGAACCACAGCGCCTTTTCCGCTCACAACTTGTCGGGCTCCCTGCCACCCGACGTCACCGCAGCACCGCCGTGACAAGCCCTGGGACCACGACGGCATCGACCACTGGAAGGTCGATCCCTTCAAACCTGAGGATAATCCATCGGGCCTGCTGGAAGAGAGCTCATTCGCCACCCTGTTCCCCAAGTACCGAGGTCCGTCACGGGAGCGGGGGCTGAGGCTTGGGGGCGCGTGGCCACCTGCAGGAGTGCTGCGACGGCGGCACGTGTCAGTCCCTCCCCGTCCCTGTCCAACCTGCCCGCCCTCCCCATCCCGCGCATGTTGGCCCCTGCAGAAAGGTACCTCCGGGAGGTATGGCCGGCAGTGACGAAAGCGCTCAAGGTAGGGTAGGGGGGTGGGGCGCCATCGGGAAAATGGCGCTAATGGCGCCCGTGGATGGTGCGCCACAGGGATGCAGAGAGGGTTCTGTGGGGTCACACCGAATCCGCCCACTAGCCACACTTCACGCATGCTGCACTCACGGGCAAGTTCCCGAACAGACCCCGTATCTCACGGTTGGTCTCGCCGCGCTTCCTTGCGCTCTGTCATCCCTTGCGCGCCGCCCATCCTCGGCGCTGCCCTCCAGGACGTTGGGATAGGCTGCGAGCTGAACCTGGTGGAGGGCTCCATGACGGTGCGCACCACCCGCAAGACGTGGGACCCCTACGCCATCATCAAGGCTCGCGACCTGGTCAAGCTGCTGGCGAGGTCCGTGCCCGCACCGCAGGCGCTCAAGATTCTGCAGGTCCGCCGAGCGGCGCGGCGCGGTGCGGTGCAGTGCGGTGCGGCCAACTACCCTGTGCTAATACATTTGCGGAGCGGTGCAGTGCGGCCAACGTTGTGCTGACGGCCTGAGGCCTGGGAGGAGGGCGAGGAGGAGGGAAGGGGCGCGCGGGGCGTGGGAGCAGGAGGTCTCCTGGGAGCGGTCCTGGGTCCCTGGGACCGGCGACCGGGAGGGGCGCGGTTGCGATCCGACCGGGAGGTCGATCCGATCGCCAACGTCGCGCGGCGTTGAGAACCTGTGCCTGCCGATTGCTGCTGCTGCTGCTGCTGTAGTTGCTGCTCGCGCGACCTGCGGCCCGCGCTGCGCCCCTGTGCCCTCGCCCGCAGGATGACATGCAATGCGACATCATCAAGATCTCGGGTATCATCCGCAACAAGGAGAAGTTTGTGAAGCGGCGGCAGCGGCTCATAGGGCCCAACGGCAGCACGCTCAAGGCGCTGGAGCTGCTGACGGGGTGCTACGTGCTGGTGCAGGGTGAGCGAGCGATGGACCCGGGGAGCGAGCGCCGCTGGCTTTGCGGAAGATTGCGTGGGTGCGGGAGGGTGATGGCACCGGCGCTACCTGTCAACCTGTGCGCGGCCGTCGCGTCAAGCTCCGACCGCTGCTGGCCTCTGCCCAGACTTGCCTCTACCCGGCAGATTTGACTCTCCTGGCTGCTTTTGTCGATTTGCGACGCTGGTTTTCTGTTCGCGCATCCCACCGATCGTGGCTGTCGGCCATGCCGCCCCCGCCTCCCGCGTGAACAGGCAACACGGTGGCGGCGATGGGGCCGTTCAAGGGCCTGAAGCAGATCCGCAAGATCGTGGAGGACTGCATCAAGAACATCCACCCCATCTACCACATCAAGACGCTCATGATCAAGCGGGAGCTGGCGAAGGACCCCGCGCTGGCGACGGAGAACTGGGACAGGTGTGCGAGTGGGCGGAGGGAGGGGACGACAGGGCGCCGTAAACGGGGCGAGAAGGTGGCGTAAAGGGGCGTAAAGAGGCAGCAGAGGGGCCGTCCAGCCCAAGGCAGGGTGCGGGATTCCTTGACGCATGGGTGCGGGTCCTGGCCTGCCCGTGAAGGGGAGAAAGCGGGTGAGGAGCGGACACCCAGGAGCATGGCACCGCTGCGGATCCTCGCCGGCGGCTGGGCGCCCGGTTTTACATTTTGCAACTGCCGGCCAAGGTAGGCGATGGGCGGATGCAGCCAGTCACCGCACCTAGAAGCCTCCATGCAGCGTACCCGGTACCCTACGGCTCAGTGCTGTCCGTGCTGCTGCTGCGGCCGGTCGCCTTACCACCATCACGGCCCCTTCCCGGACCGGCTCCCGTGCTCCCGGCGCGCGTCTGACGGGTGGCCCGGCGGCTGGACCCCGGCTCCTCAGGTTCCTGCCCAAGTTCAAGAAGAAGAACGTCAAGCGCAAGAAGCCCGAGGCGGCGGCGGCCGACAAGGCCGCGGCAGAGGACAAGAAGAAGGTCTACACGCCCTTCCCGCCGCCCATGCCGCCCTCGAAGCTGGACCTGGCGCTGGAGAGCGGCGAGTACTTTTTGTCGGAGGAGCAGAAGCGCGAGCGAGCGACCGCCGCCAAGGACGCCGCCCAGGAGGCGCGCACGGCGGAGCGGCAGCGGCAGCGGCAGGCGGCTTTCGTGGCGCCCAAGGTGGGGTGGTGACTCGTGAGGTCGAGTGCAGTGCGACGCTGTAGTACGTGGCGAGTGCGGCGTCGTGCGGTGGCCGAGTGAATAAAACCCAATCCCCTGTTTCCCTTTGTCCTTTGCCGGTTGCAGGAGGATGGGCCCTCCACCACGGGGCGCGGCAACGGCGGCCAGCAGCAGCGGGGGCAGGGTCAGGCGGGCGAGGACGTGCGCGCATTGGCGGAGTCACTGAAGAAGAAGGCCAAGGCGGGCGCAGGCGCCGCGGGGGCGGGATCGGAGGGGAGCAAGCGCGGCGGCGTGTCGGCGTTCCTATCCCCGGAGGTGGACATGGAAAACGAGGACGGGGGCGCGGTCAAGCGGCGGCGGAAAGCGGCAGGAGCGGATGTCGGGTCTGAGGACGGGCCATCGCGGAAGGGCAAGCGGTCGGGTGGGGAGGCGGAGGCGGCGGCGGGGGATCGGCAAGGCGCGAAGAAGCAGAAGCGGAAAGCTGGGCGGGGAGAGGATGATGACTAGTGGGTAGGTTTTGAAGGCTGGGCTGGGTTGGAGGGTTCCGGGGCGGCAGGTGGTTCAGGGGTTGGAGTGCCTGCTGGATGCATCGGGCGCCGCTACAGCTCCGAATGAGGAGGGCATACGGGATACGGCTGTGCCCTGCCGGGCATGTAGGGCCGCAAAATGGTGCGGCTTCCCTTCGGCAACTGCGGTGCTACATTTACCTTTTTTGGACGGGATCCCTCCCTAACATGTACATGCGTACTTGAGTTCTTTTCCGGAGCCGCTAAATGCTCCAATGGAGTAGACTTGTGCTGAGCACAATGGGTTCCCGAACACGCTACCCTATTCCCCATTGGACCAAGAGGTCCTTCGAGGGTAGTACAGATACTTCATGCACGCAGTCCTGCACACCTGCACGCAGTCCTTGGGCAGAGACTCGCTGCCGCCTGAGTCTCACGAATGTTGACAAGGAGTTGACTTCAGCACAAGGATTGCATCAGGCTATTAGTGTTGTACTGGCTGTACGCCAGTAGCACGTGTACCCAAAACGGACTTCAGGCAAGAATTGCAGTACACATCGCGGTACAATTCCCCAAAACCCCTCTGATGACATGGGGAGGATTCAAACCTGCGCCCTTGCGGATAGGCGCCTTACGCCATAAACCACTCGGCCACCATGCCAAACTGCAAACCGCACTAAAGTTCCAAAAACACACGTAGGCTCGCTCCAGGAAGCTAGACCCGTTCGAAACTCCGCGCACGCGGACGCTTTGTGGGCCGCTGACAATGTCAGTCGCGCCTACGTGCGACTTTGGGGGCGACGGATATCGAGAAAGAAGTGATGAAACACGATGGACGCATTCCCACCCCCCATGCCGCCCCACACCACTAGGCTGCCATGGGGGTGTGCCTCTGCTTAGTTCTGCCTCTCTGGTGTGTTGTTACGATGGGCCCCAGACGCACAGAAGGTAAGAACCATGCTTCCATCACGCAGCAGACCGCAACACGACCGGGCTGTAATGCAATCACACGCCAGGAGCGTTGTGCAAGCACCGTCTCGTAACCGTTCCAAAGGCCTCTCGCGATGTTGCAAACCTACAATAACCCTACCCTGCTTTCCTGGGGGAGTGGTGTTGCTGGCAGCGTTTTGCCGCCAGCCTTGTATCTTAACCTGGGCACATGACTAAGGGCCTTTGGCTCTCTCCCACTTGATGATCGTCAACGTCGAAACCATCACCGTATGCGCGCCGTGTATCCATGGTGACGTCACCACCTCGCCATCACGCCGAACCTCAGTCCGGCACAGGAATTTCCCCTTGCAGCGTCTACGTTGAAGGCCATGCACGTGGTGCCGTGCGGTGCGGCGATGACCTGCAGCCGGAACCTGGCGGCAGGCGACCGCCAGGTACGGCCAGGACGCCCGGGACAGCGGGAGAGCAGGGCTACCAGTCGGCGGAAGCCGGGCCTGACTCCTCTCAGCAGCCGCAATTGTGCGGCCGTTCTACGGCGCGTGTGCCAGTGCCCATGCAAGTGCGTCACGCAGCTCAGCACAGGGTCCACTCAATGCCGTATCCTGGACTCGGACGCCGGCACGCCGCGGCGAGACAACACCAAGCTTGGCACAAAACCTTTGGCCAAAAATTCCCGACAGTAAACGGGATAAGGTATTTGCAAAAGATTGTCCTTGCAGTAAACGAAAGCCAGCCGTCCAAAGGAGCGCCGATGGCTTGTGGTTCCAAGCTCTGGACCGTAAAAGGCAATCAGCCTAAGCCCCTTATTTACGTACGGTAGTCGACGTGAGGGCGAATTATCTACACGCCGGAGAACGTGTACTCCGACGCCCAGACTTCCCAGGATCCATCGTACTAATTCGGTTCGGACAGAAATGACAGACACGGAGTTTTGCCAAACATTGTTCTAGAGTTACCCTACCGTTGTTCTAGAGATATCCTACCGTTAGAGTCAATCAATCTGTGAACCTGCGCATCAAGAAACCTTTTTAAACCATGCCTCTGGGTCCGACAATGCACGCCGGGCACGACCTGGAGAACGTTGATCCAATGACCGGCCTTATCAGCACTGTAAGGCCGACCGGAGTAGGGGCGGTTTTTCCCGACAGGAAGGACGTGGTCGCCGGCACCCTACTTGCGAGGATGCCCTTCGTTGACCTCACCACCAAGACCCAGGTCCGAGCACGATAAATACGCTGTTGATGGTAGCTAAAATGCATAACCTAACGTGCTCATGTGGCCATACCCAACAGACCAGCGGTTACGTGCTTGAAGGGCCCTTCCATGGGCGGCCAGTCACGGAGCGGCGGACCAGCGAGAGGCCCGCCTACCTGGTAAGCTCGCTTCACGTTCAGAAACTAGGGCTGAACCTAACCGGTGCGTCACTGTTGGATCCCTTTCACCAGCCCGTGCAGAGACCCGTCCAGACGCCCGCGGACAACGAGGCGCACCCGCTTTTCCCGCAGCCATGCTCTTGTAAGTGTTCATGGTGCACAGGAAGAGTCTTGCGCCTCATCTGCCCGGCGCCCTGGACCAACGCACTCGCACTTGTCACGCAGACACGCGGCACGCTGCGGGCCCGACCGCTTCCAACGCGCTCCGCAAGATGCGGTAACAGGGTCCCTGCAAACAATGGGGCAGACTGCCAAGCTCTTCAGTGCCCACCTCGGAGCAGACTACCGTGATCACCCACCGTTTTTAACACCTGTGACCAAGCATCCCTATTTATACCACGCTGCTGGAAAGCAGAGAAAGGGAACATGCGATTATGGCTTCCATTCGGGGGTCCCCGTCTTCGACCAGAACAGCTTGTTGCGGACTTTCATCGCGGGGCGGCACTAGGGCGGTGCACCATCGCAACGTGCAGCCTGTCCCGGCTTCGGCCATATTGTAAGCTGACTTGTTGATGCACAGGTAGACACGCAGCGTAGATGACTCTGGTGCCGTCCATTGGGACCAAATTGGCTGACGAGTGCTTGAGGCTGCCAGGTAGTGTGTTTGCATTAGTAAGCGTGGCCTAGGGGCCGTTGGCAACAATTCAGGATGCCTGTTTTGATGAGACCATTCCCTCCATACGGAAGGGCATTGTTTGGTGTTTTGGGCCACTTAATTATTGGCCAGCGCTGCCATGACAGCCAGCACGCGGTCCGGCGTGTCTTGTGCCAAGGCCGTGTCGCGTATGTATCCTTGTTTTTGCCTTCTGTCCCAACGGACCCAAGGGTGTGGGTAAGGGGCGCCCGGAATGCCTGTTGTATATTCTGTAACCCTTGGAAGACAAGAAAGCTACCTTGGGACGCCGGTTTCTGCAAGCTTTTAAGTCCCCGCCTGAATACCTGGGGCACCTGCCATACAGCGGTCACGGTAAGGGCACCGGGCATCACAGCCGCGATCCGATGCCAACATCAAGCAGCCTCAACTGTCGCTGCCTGGTGCCCTAGCGCTATATCACAGAGAATTGTGGCCCCACGGCGCATGCAGCAAATGGCAATCCTGAGCCCATCCATTCATATCACATGAGCTGTCAGAATACTCCGGCACGCACGCTTTTGCATCTCGAGCAATCGCCTCGCAGCTCGTATCTCAGTCCGTATCAGCAGGCCGCCCTCAGTTTGGCTGTTCCGGGTCGAGTCTCTGGTCGCCTGGGCCCGCGGTTTGGGCTTCAGCCGAAGCAGCGTCAGGTGCAGTGATCTTCTGGGTTGCACTGTTTAACGGTTCACTCAATCAGCAACGCAACGCAGGTGGCCCTGCCGCGCAGCAGCGCATGCGTCCCCTTTCAGGTCTCCAAGCGCTTCCCTCCCTCAGACCGTCGACGGCAGCGGCCTCTTGTCCGGCGGCACGAACACCGCCGCGGCTTCGGCCGAGAAGACCACCTTATTGGAGTAGTAGCGCAGGTAGCGGCGCTCGTCGGCGATCAGCTCCCGCAGCCTCACCGACGTGTAGCAACCACGGTCCAACAGCTTCGTCCACTCCGGCATGGCCGCTACGCCACCAGCAGCCGCCGGCGCCGCCCCTGGCGGCGCCTCCGGCGCGGCCGCCGAAGGCGTCGGCGGCGGCATTGCCGCCGCCGGGCGCTCCGCGAAGAGCGCTGCGTGGAACTCGTTCGCGAGCGTGTGCGTGAGGATGCAGAGCCAGAAGTAGCAGATGGTGAGGTGGAAGTCGGAGCCCTGCATCGCGCGCAGGGCATCCAGTGCGGCGTCGCCGCCGCGCCGGCGGCCGTGGCGCTTGAGGCAGCAGTAGACGGCGCGCAGCAGGCACTCGTGGTTCCAGCGGTCCAGAGAGCGGGTCAGGAAGCGGTCCAAGAAGGCATCGTCGGTCAGCGGCGCCGTCGGCGGCTGGGGAGCCTGTTGCGACGGCGGCAGCGGTGCCGCCGTCGCTGCGCCGCCAGGCTGGGTTGTCCCCGGTAGCGCGGCTCTTAGAGAGGTGAGGTCGGTGATGATGCTGGGCAGAGGTGTCTGCGGGCGGGGAAAGGGGGCCCCACAAAGGTAGCGCGAGCGGTGGCGTGGCGTGGGCGGCAGGTGCGTACCTGCGCTCGCGCGCAGCTTCAATCGCTCCCCGGGGGGTCAATGCAGTTGACACCGCAGCGATGGGACGGAGCGGGGCTTCAAACCTCGGTGCGTTTCTCACCTTATCCGGCAGCACCACGCGCTCCCGGGATTCGGGCGTCTGCAAGGGCGGGCCCGAGCGAAGCAGCGCGGATGGGGACACAGCAGGACCGGGGCAAGAAACGGCGGACGGCGCGGGGCGTGGGATTTCAAGGGATACGATGTTGGATGACCTGGTCGGGGGTGCCCGTCCCTGCATTTTGCCGCTCCCACGCTTCAAAAGTGCCTTCCAAAGGGCATTATCAGAAGGTACTCTTGAAGCGTGGGAGCGATATGTATCCCCGACAAGGCACCACAGCCCCCCCTCCAGGAAGTCCACGGCCTGGCGGAACGTTGGCGGGGATCCCAAGGGTAGATGGCAGGTTAGCCGTGGGGCCCGACAAATGGCTCCTGCGGCCCCCGATGCGCAAGGAACAGCCGGCGTGAACGCGTGATACGTGCCTCACTCCAGCCTTGCAGCCGCGACACGGTATTCGTGCCCAAACGCCCGCCCATGTTTGGAGCAGCTGCTGCTGCTGCTGCTGCAGCGCCGGCAGCAGCACTCCACAGCCCTTCGCCTGCCCCCTCTCCGGCTCACCATGAGCATGAGCTGCTTGCTGTAGTAGTGCAGGAACAGGCCCCCGTTGGTGAGCTGCGGGTTCATGAGCAGAAACAGCCGGAAATCCGCGTTCGCACCTGCGAGCAGACCGAGCCGAGTCGTACATCCGTACTTCCGTACACCCGTTCAATCCCGCGTTGAAACGGGCAAGCGCTAGCGATAAACAGCCCCCCAGGTCCTCCGAACAGCGCCGCAACCCACGAGCTACTGCCCCCCTCGGGTTACGGGTCGTTTTGATGCCCTGCGTTACGTAGAATCATCTTCACGCCAGACCCGCCCTGTCAACTTCCCTCCCCGTCCTCCCGCTCTTTCTTCCTCCTCCCTGAGCCGTCACCGGCACTCACCGGGCGGCACCTTCTGGCTGGCGATCGCAAAGTGCACCATATGCGCCCAAAAGTACGTCATGGTCTCGTGGTAGGTGGTGCCGCTGCGCCGCGCCGTGATCGGGCTGTGTACGATGAAGGCGCGGATGGAGGCGTGGATGCGCGCCAGCCCCTCCCGCCGGCCCAGCCGCGTCAGGTACAGCCACGCCAGGCGCAGGTGCGTGCGGTGGTCCCAGCTCTCCAGGCTGTAGTCCTCCAGCTTCTGGAGACGCGGCCGTCGGCCGTGACCCCGGGGGAGACAAAGATGAAACCGCGAACGGAGGGATGGAGGGGCGGGACGCCAGCGGACGCGGCAGCGTGCACGACGATCGACAGGGGGGGCGGCGATGACGTTACTTTGCCGTAATCCCCCGGCCCTCCCCGGCCCTGCCCTCAGGCCCTCCCCGGCCCGGCCACTCCCTCTGGACCCACCCACCCGCAGGAACTCATCGTCCGGCTCGTCCTCCACCTGAAGCCACCGCTCCAACACATCCTTCTCGCCCGCGGCGCCGCCATCACCGCCAACGCCAGGTCCGCCGCCCTCGCGGCCGCTACCGCCAGCACCACCGTCCAGACCCGACGAGCGACCAGCAGCGGCGGCTCTGGGTGCAGAAGCAGCGGTGCGCACCGGCGCCGGCGGCTTCTTGGCCTTCTCCAGTCGTGTGTGCTTGAGGGCTGACGCCAGCCAGTCGCAGTGCGCGTCGACGAGCTGGTAAAGGGCCGGCGCGGGACCGGAGGGGCCGACACGGGGCTGCTTACCGCAAGGGGGAGAGCGGCCATGTAGCAGCCAACCCAAGGCGACCGCTGTACTTCAACACTGAAAAGGAGCCCTAGAGCCTTTGTACTGAAGGAGCGACGCGCGCGAGGTGGCAGGACCACGCCAATCACCGGCGCAGTGTGCGCCGTTCAGACCTGGCCCATCCCCTCCGTTGGCAAGCACCCTCGAGTGCTATAGCCCGGGTGCAGTCGTGCGGGCGGCAGCACCTCGCCGCCAGGCACGGTGGGGACTCCTCCCTCCCCCTCGCCCCAGCGTCCCCAACCTCCCCCACCTCCTTGCTCCCCAGCTGCCCGGGGAGGCACGTCCACAGGCGGCTGCCCATCGCCTGGGGCAGCTGCAGCCGCTCCGAAACCTCAGCGGGCGACATGGCGTTGGGCAGGTCCTGGCGGACTCATTGGGGAAGGGGCCAACGCGGGGGAATATGGACACGCGATGTGTGTTTTACGGGGCTGTTGGTAACTGGTAATTGGAGCAGGGTCAAGCCCGGGCGCGAGGGAGCTAGGAAGCACAAGTAAGGGGGGGGCGTCACTCCGTCTGGCTTTTTCTCAGGCCGCGTCCCTTCCCGGTTCCCGCCCACCTGCTTGTTGGCAATGACCAGGCAAAAGGCGTCCCGCAGCTCGTCCTCTTTTAGCATGGCAAGCACCTCACGACGAACCTGGGGGCGCCGGGCCCGCCGGGGCGGATGAGGGGGGAATGGGGTGGAGCGGGAGGCGAGGCGGAACCGCCCGAGGAGGCCTCCGAACCCCACCGCGCCAAAGGTGACAAGTTATTACACGTCCCGCGGAAGAGCCGGGGGAGGGGCGCTCGTCCATGAAGGCCGCACCGCGGCCGATCCTATCGAGGCCCTCGCGACCCCGAGACGAGCGATTGGGCAACGGCAGCCCTGTGGCAGTCTGACGGCGCACAAGCGCGGGCACCCGTCCCCCTGCTGCGTAGACCCATGCATTCGTATGCCATACTTATATACGTTATGTACGTTGTATACCTCATCGATGCGGTCGCGGTCGTTTGAGTCGACGAACAGCAGGAGCCCGTCGGTATTTTGGAAGTAGTGCCGCCACAGGGGCCGGATCTTGTCGCAGCCGCCAACGTCTACACAGGGGCGCGACCGCCGATGGAATAGACGCGGCGGATTGGCTGCGCATTGTTGCACAGGTTCGGTAGGAGAAAGACCTTCCGCCGGGGGAAGGGGGGCGGGTTGGAAACTCGGCCGAACAGAGGCGACTAATTATGTCGTACTGGGCTGAAGTGCGCGTCTTGAAGTATCAATTATTTGGGTTTTCTTAAGCGAAGGTTACCTGAAGTTTGGCGTGGGCTGAAGATCTGGGGGTTTTCAGGGTTGGTGTTCCGTGCCGATACAACCTGTCGTCAGGTACTCCTACCTTCATCGCTACCTGTGATCCGCGAAAGCTGTCGGCTGAAAGCTGGTATGATGCGGAGAGTCCATTATGCTTCACGGTGACAATCGGTTCGCTAGCACCGGGCTGTGCAACGGGCTAGGGAGGGCGCGACAGGCTTTTCCAGGTTGACATGCGGCGAGCTGACATCCATTTCAGCCCAGGCAAGCCGTCGCACGCACCCCAAAGTGTCATCGAACATCCCGCGTGCTCAATCGTCTCCACGTTGAAGCCGATTGTTGGAATGGTCGTAACCACCTCGCCCAGCTTCTTGAAGTAGAGCCATGACGTCCGCCCAGAGGCGTCCAAGCCTATGCTCAATAAGCGACCTTCCTGGCTGGGGAAAAGCTTGCTCAGTAGATCGGCTACAAAAGAGGGCATTTGGCTCCACGGGGTGCAAGTACTCTGGGCTTCGAAACTTTAACGGCAGGATTGACTGTTCGCCCGGCAGCTGAAGTGGAGCGAGTGCGGTGCCGGGACTGTAAGCCATTATCAGGGTGGGCCACGACAGCTGCTTGCAGTCGGTTTAGCCCTAACGGCAAGGTTGTTCGTTGCAGCAACGGTGTTCCCGTACGCTTGCCGATTGTTTAGTAATTACCGCTCCGGTGAGCCACGCAGACTGGTATTACCATCACGGATTTTCCTTACTGCATCTAGCTCTTGATCTGCGTGTAACTCATACCATCAGAATAGTATGCTTGCAACATAAAGCTGCATCTGGCTCGTTGACGCTGCTGCAGTAGCTTTACGAAGCCTTTACAATGGCTCATCAAAATGCTCATCTCATGAACAGGCCAGCGACCGTCCGTCGGGGCTTGCACCCCACGGCACGCCCCTTCACCTCAAGCCCATTGCCGCCGAAGCGCGCGGCGCGGTGCCATGCTCTTCTGGGACTGGACAAGCTCTTTAAGGGGTAGGTCAACCTGTCTACCTCCGCGCAACTCCACTCCGAGCCGAACCTAGCTTGCACCCCAGTCTGCTTCCCCCCGGCCGCTGTCCATTGGCCCGCCACCTGCTCTCCGGGCCCCGAACTGCTGTCGAAACTCCCCATCTTCCTTCGTCCTGCACCTGAACCGCTCAACCACAAACTTTATCTTATCTAAAATGATTCGGGTAACAGTGGGCCTAGGGCATGTATTCTCGGTGCATACCGGACCTGACACTGAAAACGTGCAAAAAATCCACTGTAACACGATCGCAACAACACCCCCACCTAACCCGCGCCCCTGGGAAGCAGCTCGTCAGCAGCACCGCAGCCGCAGCCCCCGCCGCTGCTGGACCCGGACGCTCCCGAGCTGGAGCCTGAGTTCCAGAGCTGGCTGCGACGGGAGGGTCTTCCAACCCAACCGGTGAGGGGGAGGCCGCCACGACGCTGCCACGGCGCTGGCTGACTGTACGAATTTACAAACCCTGGCCCCACCCTGGACCCACCGTGCGCCGGGGCCCAGAGGCGGTAGTGCGGTGCATGCGATTTCACACCGATCAACACGCCCGCCCGAGTTACGTCCCCGGTGCTGTTCCCGACTTGACCACAAACCCCACACTCCCCTTCGCCGCCGCCGTCGCCGCTGCTGCTGCTGCTGCTGCTGCCGCCGCAGCTGCTGTTGCGGCAGTGCGGCCGGGAGGGTCGCGGCCTGGTGGCTGCCCGGCCGCTGCCTCGCGGAGAGACCCTGCTGCAGGTGCCGGACTCACTGCTGATCACGGCGGAGCGCGCCGCGGAAGGTGCGGGGTTCGATTCCGGCATTCGTCTGTTTGTTTGGGCTAGAGGGAGATTGGGCTATGGAATTGGAACTGCTTACCTGGGATGGGGTGGTGGCCCGGTGACCCGTGGGTCGTTTTGCGTGTGCGGTACGGTACGGCATGGGGCCCCGTCTGTATCCAGGTTGCGCAGCAGCGTATGGAGTCGTGTGCCCCCATCCAACCACTCATCGCCCCCACCGCATCGCACTCTTTCAGCCCCCCCCGCCGCCGCCCCCGCCCCCCCCCCCAGAGTCCTGCTTGGCGCCGCTGTTGCGCAACCTCCCTACCGCCACCTCCAGCACTGCCACCGCCACCCCCAGCAGCAGCAGCAGCAGCGCAGCCCCGTCGTCTCCGCCCGCCCCGCTGCCTCTCCCCGAGTGGAGCCTGATGGCGCTGCTGCTGGCTGAGCTGCGCGGGCGGCTGGCGGCGGGGGACATCAGCTCCCGCTGGTCGCCCTATGTGGCGGTGCTGCCGCAGCGGCCGGGCACAGTACTGGACTGGCCGGCCAAGGAGGTACGACACTGGACAACACTGTACGACTGTACGACACGATGCTTGTTTTGGTGATAGGGGGCTGGCTGCGCTGAATGGCCCGTTTCAGTACAGGGGACCGACGGGCCCAATGAGGGATCCCCGGTGGGCACGTGCCGCACCTGACACTGTAAAGGCAGCTTGGGGAAAAACCCTAAAACCCAACCCTAAAACCCTAAACCCTAAAACCCTAAAACTCCTCCCTCCATATCCCTTCAGGCCAAGCAGCTGCTCCGGGGCTCTCCGCTGCTGCGCCTGGCCGACTCCATCACCGCAGCCGCCGCCGCGTCCTGGCAGGAGCTGGAGCCCATCATCTCGAGGGGGCGGGCGGAGGGTCTGGTGCCGGACCATGTGCCGCTGGCCAAGGTAACGTGTGGGGTGGTGGGTTTTAGGGTTTTAGTGCGGTGGGCGGGTGGAAGGCTTGTATATGTGCAGTGCGAATTTGGTAGTGCCCCACCCCCTCCCGCAGTGCCCCACCCCCTCCCTTCCCTCCCTCCTTCCCTCCCCTTGCTTACCTCTACCTCCCTCCCCCTGCTTACCCCTATCCCGCCCTTGGCGCACAGGCCGACCTGGACTGGGCCTTCGGTGTGCTGCTGTCCCGCTGCATCCGTCTGCCGGGGCGGGCCGACATGCAGGTGAGTCCGGGGGGGCCTGGCCTATATGGCTTGGCAGAGTTCCACGCGGCTAGACTGCGCCATACGCTGGCAGCTGGCTGCGCCCGCCGGAACGCAGGGGGCAGGCTCCAGCACTCCGCTTCGCAATGCAGGAAAGCAGTGGAGGCTGGCCCCCTCCCACCACACACAGCTGAGAGGCACACAACGCCGCTCCGAAGCCCCACAATGCTTTCCGCAGCGAAAGAAGCCCCCTGCACCTGCCCCGCATGTCCTGCCCCCCCCCCCTGCCAGGTCCTGGCCCCCTGGGCTGATCTGCTGAACCACGATGTGGCGGCGGAGGCGGGCTGCCACCTGGACTGGGACGAGGGCGCGGGCGCGGGGCCGCGAGGGAGCGGGAGCGGTTCCGGAGCCGGGCGTGGGGGGGCGCTGGTGCTGCGAGCCGACCGACAGTACGCGGCGGGGCAGCAAGTGTGTGAGTGGTTAGCGAGTGCTGGCGGTTGTTTGGCTGCCGTTTTATACCGTGATTAGGCCACCGCCCAGGTAGCCCAGCCCAGCCCTAGGGCGGGCCTGCGGTGCGAATGGGCAGCAGGGGCAGCAGGATCAGCAGGAAGCCCCTCTCCGCGTCAGAGGTAGGAGGTCGGAGCCGTCCTCCCTTCCCTCTCCCTCCCAGCTCCCACCTCCCAGACCCCCCGCTCCTCCCACCCTTCCTCCATCTCACCCACCCAGGCACCCCCCACATATCCACTACTCAGCTGTGCATTCCACCCTCAACCCTCACCCTCACCCTCTCTCGCGTGCCCGTTGCCCCGCGCCCCCGCTCCCGCAGACGTGTCCTACGGCCCCAAGAGCAGCGGCGAGCTGCTGCTGAGCTACGGCTTCTGCCCCCCGCCCGCCGCCAACCCGCACCAGGACTACAAACTGAAGCTGGCAGTGGACCAACGGAACGACCCGCTGGCGGAGCTCAAGGTGCAGGCGCTGGCACGGCACGGTGGGTGTGCCGTGTATGGACGAGCGTACGGCACAGCACGTGTGGACCTGCCTGTGCCACGTATCTTCCTCCTCAAGTCTAGCTCTCCCCCGGCCTCACCCTGCCCCTAATCGTGCCCCAGCCCGCTCTCCCGCAGCTCTGGTCCGTATCCCATTCGTGTGCCCCCACCCCGCACTCCCGCACGTTTGCTGACCCGCGGGTCAGTCCTCCCGCCCTCCCGTATGTCAGCCAGCCATTCAGCAGTTGCCTACGCAAACTGTACCAGTATAAACCCTCCCCTCCTACGCCCTCCCGGTCCGCCCCCGCCCCCGCCCCCCCCCCGGCAGGCCTGCCCCCGGAGTTGGAGTTCCCTCTGAAGCTGGAGGGCCTCCCCGAGGGCCTGCTGCAGTACCTGGCACTGCTGGAGGCGCGACCCAAGGTGGCGCAGGTGGGATGCGCGTGACACCGCGTGACAGCGCGTGACAGCTTAGAAGCGTGACAGCGCGTGAACGCGTGTGACAGCTTGGAAGCGTGACAACTTGTGGTGTGCCCGGCCGGGGCCTCTGGTGTGGTCCGACGCTGCTACTCCCCCCCTGAGCCCTGGCCCCCCCGCCCCAATGTTTGTGCAGGAGACATTCGACCTCGCTTCGCTGCTATTTGAGGGCGGCTCCTTCCCCCTGTTGGACGGGGAGGACACGCTGGTGCTCGCGCTGAGGGGACTGAGCGGCAGATGCGCCGCGGCGATCAAGGGTGGGTGCGGTGGCGGTGGCGGTGCAGGGTGGGATGGTGCTGGGTGGGAAGGCGGGGACACTGCCGGCTGTCGCTCCCGGCCCGCCTCCTTCCCTACTCCTCCCCATCAACCCCTCCTTTCCCCTCTTCGACTGTCATCCTCAAACCCCCCTCTTCCTCCCCTTTTCCACTGTCTTCCCTCCATCCCCCATCCCCCGCCCCCCACTTTCCCCCCGCCCCCCACCCTCACACAGAGTACCCGACCAGCTTGGAGGTAGATCAAGCGCTGGCTGCCGGGGCCGTGGCGGCCGTCACCAACAGACCCCCCCGCGGACCCCGCCGAGCACCCGCCTCCGCCACCACCGCCCCCGCTGCCCCCGCCACCACCACCAACGCCGACCCCTCCTCCCCCGCCTCGCTGCCGACCTTGGGCACGGAGGACGTGTGCGTCAGCTCGCTGCGCGCCGCCGCGGTGGCGGGCATTCGGGTGCGGGAGCGACAGATCCTGCAGCGCACGCAGGCGGCAGCGGCGGGTCAGCTCGCGGAGGTTAAGCGCGCGGCCAGGGAGGCCAGGGCGCGGCGGCGGTGAGGGGACGGCCTGTGCTGGTGGCGAGGCGACGCTGGGGGGCGAGATGGGGCGAGGAGGGCTGCATGTAATGTGATGAGATGTGTTGTTGAGTGGTGGAGGGAGCGGCCTTGAGGGTCGCGCTGAGTATGGGGGAGAGCGCGCGTGTGTGTGTGTTTTGGGGGGGTCGAAAGTGTGTGTGGCCGTATGCGTCCGCATGTGGCGGAGCTCCAGGGTTAGGACGCGGCTGAGCGGTGAGGTGCTCGACGGATGGGCGTGGCGATGCCTGTTGGCCCGACTGCGCTGGGAATGAAACAGGCGTCTGCGAGGCGGCCGACCGGTGGGGCGGCGTGAAGGCGATGTGGCCGTCCTTGTAGGCCGATTGGCTGGGTGGGTGGATGGGTGGGTGGGTGTAGCGCTTGGCCGCCCTTCGCGGCGGCCACGCCTTGCACCGGTCAACTTTGGCGGGGCGGCCGTATCGCCGCATGAGGCCCGTCGCCTCCCCACCCTCAAGGCCTCAAGGCACGTAGCCCCGGCGGTGATGGTGGTGGTGGTGGTGGTGAGGTTGTACACCCGTATTAATTGCGGCCGGCAGGCCTGCAGTCCGCACGCTCACCCGCCGCCCTCTCTCTTGACAGGTCGCAAGACATAAGACGCCCGGAGCCACAATCCCGGAATCCCGGTCCCCACACCCGGGCTCACACCCGGACATACCCAGGAGACCCAGGCCCGGACATATTCACATATACACACACACCACAGGCGCCCCAAGCCAATATAGGACAACAGCAACCCCAACCAGGGGCGGAGTATCAACCCTAAAAGTTAAGCTGGTAATACACTCCCGTCCACAAACGCTGTGCGCTTGTAAGAAACGGCGCGCGCAGTCGGTCTGCATGTGGACCCCCGCTCCAGCCTTCCTCAGCAAGCCGGAGGCGACAGAATCGCCGCCTGCTCGGCTTTCAGCCTTTTGGTTGGAAACACGCTTTCGGACACACACATACACACGTGCCCCGAAGCCGCAGCCGCATCACACCGCGCTCTCGCGCTCGCGCATCAGCGCGACACCATCAGCGAGACAGTACGGAGCTCCGGTGTGGGGTGGAGCGCGAGAACGCGACGCATCCAGGAGGGTCCCCCCGCTCAGATCCCCCCGCTAAGGTCCTGTGCACGAAAGCCCCTCGCACGCGCCCGGCCTGCCTGCCACCGTCCCCGCTCCGCGCCTCCTAGCCCTACCAGCGCCCGGCCTCCCTCCCTCCTGCGCCCCTCCCCCGCCCTTTCCCCGTCCCCCGCCCTCACCCCTTCGCATTCCCCTCTTCACGGCCTGCGTCCCCCCCGCCCCTTTGCCCCTCCGCACAGCCCCAGTCCCCCGATCCCTCTCGTCCCTCCCTCTCCTCCATCCTGCCTCACATGCCCTCCAGCTCCTGGCCCTGCTTGCTGCTGACTCCCACCTTCTCCTCCCCGGGTCCCCTGATCACCGCCTGGCCCAGCTCCCGCCGCGTGGCCTCATCCGCCACCGCCACCGACCCGGAAGCCAGACCCGTCATGGGGTCGGTGACCACCGGGATGGCGCCGTGGGAGTAATCCTGGGAGGGGCCGCCGTAGCCGGTGGCGTGCAGTTGGGTGCCCTCGTGGGGTCCGGTGTGGGCGGAGGAGTCGAGCTGGGCGGAGGTGGTGGCGGCGCCGCTGCCGGGGGGTGGAGAGCGGGTGGGGCGGGCGGAGGGGGCCGCCTCGCCGGTGTAGAAGTCGGGGAGGTCGGGGGGGATGCCTGGCGGGGGTGAAGGGTTTGAAGAGTGATTTTGCAACAGCTCCCACGCGCGTACGGTGTCCACCTCGCACCTGCCTTTCCCCCCCCCCAGCCCTGCCCGCAGCTCGGCCCTCTCGACCCGCCATTCCGGGCCCTCTCGAACCTCCCTTCCTGCCCTCACCCGCGCCGACCCGCTCCGCCTCTGGCGCCCGGAACTCCTCCTCCACCATCTCGGGCATGGAGCCGGTCATGTGCGGCATGTCGCCAGTGCCCGGCTCGTCCTCTGCAGGCGCGGGATGCAGAGGCGGAGTGCATCGTAGGACAGAAGAGAGGGCGAGTGGGTGGGCGAACGATCGGGGCGCGCGGGCGGGCAGAATGAAAACCGTCGTCGGAGGGCCAAGATGTTATCGCATTCATTTCACTAACCGGAAGTACGACAGTTGAGCCAAAGTCAGTGATCAGCGAAGCAGCTCGAGGGAGGGAGGGGAGGGTGGGAGGGCGGCAGGCGCAGCACCGGCACCGCGATGCCCGACTCGCCGGTAATGTCGATGCGCCCCTCTGCCGTACGCTTTATCTTGTCCATCTCGTAATACGGGTGGTTGCCTGTGGCCAGGCCTGGAAGGGGCAGGGAGAGGGAAAGGGAGGGAACGCGGAGGGGCAGGGAGAGGGGCGGGTGCGTGTGCGGAGTGAGTTCGTGCAGACCGGCCGAGCGTGGAGCAATGTCGCACATCTCCAGGGAAGGGTTCTTTGGGGGAATGAAGTTACTGTACCGCGCTCCGCGCGTAAGTCAGAAGCACCATCTGCACATATGCATATAAACACACACATAGACATGTGTACATCTTTCCGCTCGAGCGATATCGGACATGTGCAAATCCTTTCGCTTGAGCAATCGTTCTCTGACGGCTGGCGGTAGACTGATTTTGCGAGCTGCCGGAATACCTCTCGAGACTGATGACTCAACCCTGGTGTACCGGACCACCCCTCTCCGTCCACGGCCCACATCCGCCCTCCGAAAACCAACCCTCAAAGCCTAATAATGTTGAGAACTTGCAAATCTTCAGTCTGCGCGTGTGAGCTAATCGTTGAGCCGTGGTCACTTGCGAAGGCTTTTGCGGAAGGTTTTGGCCGTGGCGACCCACGGGTCGGTGCCACTCTTACCCCTGCGCGCCTGAAGGCCGCCGCCGGCGCGGTGTGCTGCGGCAGCATCTGCGAATGCCGGCAACGCGCTGCGTATCGCCGGCTGCAGCCACCAGGCCGCCTGCTTAGACGCGGCGTAGCCCACGGCTCTGCCCAGCGCCAGCATCCCAGCCATGTCTTCACGCAGGGGAGTGGACGCTCAGGCAAAAACAAAATGGGTATCCTGCTGATGCAGTAAAAAGATGAAATAGTTTTTCTTGGTTTCGTCGCCCTGCAACTGTTCTCAAGGGTAAGAGGTTCCGCGATTTTTGATTTCGCGACGGCCTGCCGATCACGACACCGGGCCGTGCGTTGTGCGGCAGCGCCAGAAGCACTTAGCATGCAAACTGTTTGTGGACATACGAATTTTATTCTGTTAGTTAGACTTCTTTTTGTGGTTGGCCTTTTGCAGGTCGCCTCCGTGGGCAGCTTCGCTGCGGTGGTCTAAATTAGTTGCAACAAATTCGCCACCGCGGCCCGCGTTCCCTGATTACACCCCACAGCCGTTCCTCGTTTCCTACAGAAGCAGCCTCCACAAAAAGTTGTGCACATGAGGCGCCTGTTCGGCCGGCGGCGCAAACAGCAGCAGCAACAGCAGGACGAGACGCAGCTTAGAGAGCAGGTCAAGCAGCAGCAGCAGCAGCAGCAACAGGTCGGACGGGAGGCTGGCCAGCAGGAGCCACGGGAGTCGCAACCACAGCAGCGCGAACAACGACTGGGTCAGTCGCAGGAGGGCGCCCAGGCGGGTGAGTCAGTCCGAGGCTTCCGGCCCTCGGGCAGCGGGGCGCCACCGTCTTTTTCTGCGGCCTGCTCGCACATCTGTTGGCGTAGTCAAACGTAGTAACAAAAGCCCCTTTCTTCTGCCGACTTCGGAAATATATTCGCCCTTCCGTCGAACGTGTTAACAAAACGCATCAGCAGGAGCATCGACCCCGCCCACAGCGTTCGAAACGCACGCTCAGCAGCAGCCCGACTCTGCCGCCCAGCCCGCCTCGCCTCCCGATTCCAAGGACCAACAGCAGCAACAACAGCCTTTTGAGCTTTTTACTACTTCAAGCGGTCGCCAGCTGTGGCGCGCGCCCACCGCGGATTTGCTGCTCCAGTCCCAGTCTTCGCCGCAGCGCGGAGCAGGCGCCTCCGTTGCGGAGCAGCCGACGGTCCCGCCCTCCGCTGCGCCGTTCAGTCCCGCTCGCCGAGTAGCGGCGCCGGCTTCACCGCAGTTTGTTCCATTACCGCAGCCTGCTGGGTCCGGTGAGTTCCAGTCTCCTCTCAGGAAGCTTGCAAAAGAGTACAGCAGCCATCATTGCGTCCTCGATGGTACGGTAATGCCAACAAAGTACAACAGCCCTTCACTCCCACGCACGAATGACCCCGGCTTTCACTGGACAGACAAATGCGCCTTCGTCTCCGCTTCCGCTGCAGGGTCCGTCATGGCGTCTACGATGCCGAGACCCACGGCCGCTGCCGCCTCCTCCCAGCCGCCCAGTCCTGAAGATACGGTGACGACCGACCAGCGCCCGTCCGCCGCCGCCGCCGCGCCCGCCTCTCCAGGGGGCCCCAAGCACGCACAGCAGCAACAGCAGCAGCAGCAGCCGGGGCGGCGCACGGGGCGCGGAGATGTACGACGGGACACCCCCTCCGGCGTCGCTGAGACTCCATTCCAGGCACCGACGTTGCAACAGCAGACGCTGCCGTACCATCCCGGTGGCGGCGGCGGTGGCGCGCATCGCGCCGCCAGCCGCGCCAGCAGCGTCACGGGTACGGCGGTCGGGTTGCAGTACACCGGCAAGGTGGATCTGGATCTAGATGTTGCCATCGTGGGAGCGGGCATCTCGGGTCTGGCGACGGCGCTCGCGCTCAAGCGGGTGCACCCGCGGATGAGGGTCAAGGTGAGACGAGGCGCGAGGGAGCGGAGCGGTTCGTACCAGTGGAATGGTGGAGCGAGTGGCGAGTGGCGAGGGTCGGGTCGGGGGGTAAAAAGAAGATACCGCAGTGGGTCGGCGGCATAAAATGTTAGTCTTGGCTTGCGTTCGTCTGGCAGGGCTTTCATTTTCTATCAATGGCGGCGAGTGTGTGCGTGTACACGCGTGCGCAGGTGTTCGACCGCCGGCCAGCGCGGTCCGTCTTCAACCGCAAGTACGGGTCGTACTGTCGGTTGGAGCCCAACGGCCTGCGCGCCGCCGCCGCCATTGACCCGCGGCTGCGGCAGATGATTCTGCGCAACGGCCTGCGCGCGCGGCCCGTGCTCATTCACGACACTGACGGTTAGTACGACAACATGGAGCTTAGAACAACAACATGGCGGCTTCGGCCTCGGAAGGCTTTGCACGGAGAAGATTCAGTTAGCTCCCGGCACCCGGTACCGATTACCTTGCCGTTGTTACGACACAGTGCGTGCTTTAAAGCTACTGTAGGTGACACCACGGGGCACGGGCAGATACGGTACTTGTCCCCAGCCCGCACCAGGTGTATCTATCAAGCTCGCGATACGTCGCGATATGAGTTCATGACACCGAGCAGCGCCGTTCGTTATGAGTGCTTGGCCCGTTTCTTTGCCGTACTCCTGTCGTACAGGCAGCCTGATCACCCGGCTGGAGGAGGGCGGCACCCGCTCCATGCGCCGATTCGGAGAGCCGTACATCACCATCGGATGGTACGAGCTCGAACAGGTACGGCACCGCACGTGCGACCCGTGGCGTGTGCCATATACGGCCGCACGCAACGCCAGCGCCCTCACGCCTGCTCTTTCGCGCAAAGGGCCCGGTGCCGTACAGCCCTATATCCCTTGTCGCCTCCTCTCCTCTCCCTCCCTGCAGTTCATACTTCTCATCTTCAGGGCACCAGGACGATCTCGCCGCTCTAAGAGTTATTATCGGTAGCGGGAACTTTCCTTTCGCCGCTGACTGCGACCTGCATCTCTTTCTCCCGCCCCTTGGCTGCAGGCGCTGCTGTCGCTGCTGCCACCTGATACCGTACAGTACGGCGCGCAGTACATGGGCCACCGGGAGCGCGATGACGCGACGTACATCTCCTTCAAGTGCGCGCGACGCGGGGTTGTGTGTATGCGTGTATGTGTCGGGGTGTTAGAGTGTTGGGGGATGGATGTGTGGGTGAGTGACGCTGTCGAGCCATCGCCGCCGCGGCAGTTGCGGCAGCAGGGGGCAGCGGGGAGCAGCAGCAACTGCAGCCGTTTACCGCTTACCGTTTACCGCAACCGAATCGGTAGCCTGCGGATCGAGCGAGCTCGTGGCCTGTGCTGTACGGCACAGCACCATTTGTCGACAGCAGCTTCCGCCATCCGGGTTCGGAGCTTCGGACACCCTCTCCCCCCCATTACACTCCCCTGCACTGCACTGCACTGCACAGGCGCACCGCCCCCTCCACCTTCATGGTTCATCCCGAGGCCGCCACGGCGCCACCGCAGCACCCCTCCCACGTGAGGCAACTGCTGCCGTCGTTCGGCGGCCCTGGAGGCGGCGGCGCCGCCGTAAACGGCAAGGCCGCTGCCGCCGCTGCCGCCGGCGGCGGTGGCGGTGCCGGCGGCGGCGCCAGCTTCCCCGGGCTGGTCCGCTCCGGCTTCCTGGTCGCGTGTGACGGACCCTTCTCCGACGTACGGAAGCGTGTGGTGCGCGACGGCGACCCGATGTACGACGTGAGTGCCGTACACTGCGGGGGCGCTCGCTCCGCGCCGCCATGCTCGTCCCGTCCCGTCAGGTCCCGTCCCGCATGTGGCGCGGCGCGGCGCAGCTCGATCTCCATCCTCATCCTGGTCCGCCGCCGCCTGGCCCGTTTGCCCTCCCACCCTCTCCATCCAACTTTGCTCGCTTTCTCTCTATCATGGGCGACTCAACTCAGGGAGACCGAACCGACAAAGTAGCCACCAACCAACCCACGAACCACCAACCGTATCCAACCAACCCAAAACAGACGACCCGCCCGATCCCATCCACTTCCACATCCACATCCCTGCCATCCACACCTTCTGAGTCCTCCAACCCCGCATCCCTCCCTCCATCCCTGCCGCAGGGTGTGGTCAAGTGGCTGGGTCGTCTGCCCGGTGACGACGTGCCCTCCCTGCCGCTGGACTTCAACGCGGTGTGGCTGTCCCCGGGCCGCACCTTCCTCTCCCACTCGCTGGCGGGCGGGGACATTGCCTGGGAGGCGGTGGCCACAGACCCGGACCTGCGGGAGCTGGGATTCAGGTGCGGACGGGCTTGGGGGGGTGCGGAGGGGCTCTGGGTTGCGGAGGGGCTTGGGGGGGAGTCACTAGCTCACTACAGATAGAAAGATATCGCAGCGAGGGGAGGGGAGGGGAGGGAGGCGGCGTTGACGAACCCGAACGCTTTGGGCAGTACGCAGTACCATCACACGGGGGGATGCGGGTTGCGGTGTCTTATCGCCTGCCTTCCACAGCCCCTCACCGTGGCCCCTTCTCCTGCGCGCCGTCGCCCCCTTGTCCTTGCCCCCTCCCTCGCCCGTGCTACCCTGCAACACCCCACGTTGCCAGTTCTTACAGCTTAGAGGGTGGGATTTCGGGGAATTTAGAGCAAGCACGCGCATGCCAGCTTTACAGTCAGTTTCGGACGCTTCTACTTCGCTAATTTTACGTTTGGTACATATCTACAACATCGCACCGCACGAACTGCGGCGCGACTTCGTCCGAGGCGCCTTACGACATGCGACGTCGTCCAAAGCGACTTACGAGACCGTCCAGACGACGGGTCGGCGCTACCACTGGTCAAGCATCAATGTCGGTAACGTATGGGAATGGGTGGGTTACAGCTAACAGTTTCGGAGGTTCAGCGGCCGGAGCAGCTTGATCAACAACATCCGCAGTGACTCATTATTTTATAAAGGAGCATATCACTCCCTGAACCCCCTCTCCGTCCCCCTGACACTTCCACCACCACCACCACCCCCAGGTACAACCTCGCCGCCAAGCGCGTGGAGCGTGTGGGCCCACCACTGCCTCCTCCCGCTCCTCCTCGCACCACCAGTGCCTCGCTGCGCAGCGCCAGTCTGAGGGAGCCGTCCATGCTGGCAGCAGCAGGGGGAGGAGGAGGAGGCGGAGGCGGAGGAGGCGGAGGGAACAAGTGAGGCGGGGGCAGAGCACAGCGGGGAAGGAGTGGTGGAGGGAGTGGGCTGGCAGGGAATTGTTTGTAGGTTTTGAAGGTTTTCGGGTATTAGAGCGGTGACCAGAGGGCAGTACCGGTCACGTGCTCGATGCGGCCTTCGGTCCGGTCAGCGGAGGTCTGGGCGGTAGGGCAGCGACCACGGGGCAGCGACCAGCGCGGACCCACCATCGCGTGGGCGACCGGCTGTGCAGCTCGGGCGGAGGGGTGGGGCGAGTCATGGAGGGCGTTATATTCACACAGCGCCGAGTTGCTCACGATTCTCATATCTCTTTCGCCTTTTACTAAAGAGATCAGCGGTGGCAACTCGCTTACGGCGCCTAAGTTAAATTTCTGCAGCGCTCTCGCGCTCCCCAATAAAAACCCTATCTTAATGTGAACCCACATCGCTATGGATGGCATCTGCAATGAAAAACAGTCCAAATTCACCTTTCTCCTAGATTACAAAGAATTGCTTCAGCCGCGTGTCCTTGGGGCCTTTTGACACAATACGAGCGCGAGATTCGTCCAGAGAATCCGCAGGGGAGGAAGGCCGACCCACGGGTCGGCCCACATCCCAACTCCGCACCTGGCGGCAACCTCCTCTTGCACACCTGCGTCCCTTGTCTCCACCTGTCCTTTCCTTTCCCTGATGGTTTCTTACATGTCTGTTTGTCTTTACTAGTCTGTCTGTCTGTCTGTTTGTCTGTGTGGCATCATGGCTTGTCGTGTGTGCCCGTCCCCCTCGTAACTGCAGACCGCTCGTGCCCAGCCGCCGCCCGCCCTTCTGCGCCCTTGAGGATACCACCCGCCGCATCTTCGGCGGCAGCTTCGGCCACGTCGCCGGCGACGGCGCCGCCGCGGCGCCGGCGGCGCCCGACGAGGTGCCGTACGACGCCGCCGTGCCCGCCGCTGACGTCAGCTACCTTGACAGCGAGGAGCTGCGCAGTGATGAGGAGGGGGAGGGGGAGGAGGGCGGGGAGGTCAGCGAGGGGGAGGAGGGGGAGGACGACGCGCGGGGCTCCGGAGAGGTGCTGCAGGTGAGAGTACGAATCGACACATTTCCGCCACCTTTCCCTTCCGCCACTCCTCTTTCCTGCTTCGCATGTTACCCTCCCTTTACCCCCATGTTCTCTACCATCCCAAACCTCCGCAAACAAACCATCTTGAACCCTGCAGAAGCTGCTGGCCCTGTTCGGCGGCTTCCCCCCGGAGGTCCGCGCCATGCTGCGCAACAGCCGGCCCTCCTCGGTGGTGGAGGCGGGGGTGTGGGTGCGGAGGGCCTCGGAGCTGCCCTCGGCGCTGGGTCGGGGGCGGGTGCTGATTCTGGGGGAGGCGGCACACCCCATGAGGCCCTCCAGCCAGGAGGAGAACCAGGTGCGTGGGTGGGTGGGTGGGTGGGTGGGTGCGTGGGTGCGTGTTTCGGTGTGTGTGTTTTGGTGTGTGTGTTTTTGGGGCGGGCGGGCGTAAGTAGAGAAGAAGACGTCGCACAGTGATGGGACAAGAGGCGACGGCGGGGGTGTGGAAAAAGAAGATACCGCAGCGAAGGGAGAAGGAACGGCAGGGATGGGTGGGGCCGGATGGCTTTTCCGGCGCAGCTTCCTGGCCCAACCCAACCCGACCCAACACGGGCCGATTCGGGGGCTAGGGGTCGCGTGCGGTCATCCGCGGTCGGACACTGCACCGGCTGCATGTGGGGTGGTGGTGCCGCCTCTGTCGGGTCGCCCTCTCCCCCCCGCGGAGGTGTTGGCCGTGACTTTTTGGCCTTCCCGCCGCTGTGGTTGACCTTTATTAACCCCAAACCGCACTGCATCGCGCCGCACCGCACCTGCGCCGCACCGCACTGCGCCCCACCTGCACCGCTGCAGGCCCTGGAGGATGCCGCGGTGTTGGGCTGGTGTGTGCAGCGCCACGGACTGAACAAGGAGGCGCTGAGGCGGTACGAGGGGGAGCGCAAGCCGCGATGGAGGCACGTCATGCAGGTAGGTACGCGGAGCGGGGGGGGGGCGGGGGGCGCTGCGATGCATACTGCGTGCGTGCGTGGGAGGGGGCGATGTGGGTAGGTGGGGGGACGCGATTGAGTGCCTCCATCGCTGCCTCGTAACATCTCCGCTTCCCACCCACTCCCCGCATGCCCACCACCTCCGCACCGCTTGACCTACACTCCCACAACGGCTGCCTCCCAACCGCTCCCCTGAAACCTTTTCTGGACCCTTCCCCTCCTCCTCCAACCTCCAACCTCATGCTCTCTTTCTTCCCCCCAATTCCCCCAAAAGCCCTCCTTTACCACTCCTCCCAATCGCCCCTTCCACCTCCCAAACCCCGTCCCTCCCTCCCTCGCCTCTCCGGTTCCGTCACTGCAATTCGCACCCCTCCCCTCCCCTTCACTCTTCAAACTCCCCTTCCCTCCCCTTCTCTCCCTCCCTCCCTCCCTCCCTCCCTGTAGCTAGCCATGGCCGCCAACTCCACCCCCTCCGCCACAAGCTCCGGTCTCAGTCAGGCCCTCCTGGACTACAACACGGCGCTGCACGGGGCCACATTCCACCGACTGAGACCCGCACTGGGCTGGAGGCTGGTGGGCGCGGCGCAGAGGATGATATGGATCACGGCCCTGGCGGGTGGGTGGGTGGGTGGGTGGGGGCCTGACTGGCTGTTGTGGGTGGGTGGTGTGTTGGTGGGCGTGGCTTTGTGGGCGCAGATATATCCTGCCCTGCAAGAAGCAGCAGCAGTAGTAATCACTCCGCTTTGAACTACCGTTAATTTCGTATTTTTTAGTATATTTTTTATTATATTTTTTTATTATATTTTTTATTATATTAACGAACGACCTACACGGTGTATCACCTTACATACACACACGGGTGGGGTGGGTGTGTATGGCTTACAGCTGTGGATTCACCCGCGGGGTTCCGCGCAGGCGTCAGCGGCGGGTTGTGGCTGGGCGCCGCCGCCCTGTTGCGCAGCTATGGAGTGGAGAAGCTGGGGCCCTTCACCGCCGCCGCTGCCGTATTGGACGACGTCCGCCGCCGCGTCGCCGCCGTCAGCGCGCGAGCCAGCCGCGTGGCGGGCGAGACCGGCAGCGTCACCGCCGGGGTCAAGGCGGCGACGAAGGCCAAGGGCGAGACCGCGGCGGAGGAACAGGCGCCGGCGGCGGCGGCGGCGGTGGCGGAGCCGAAGCAGCGGTGGTGGCGGCGGCGGCCGTGGGCGCAGCGCCGGGCCGCCAGGGCTGCCGCCGAGGCGAAGGAGGCCGCCGCCGCGGCCGAGGCGGAGGCAGAGGCGGCGGAGGAGCGGCGGCGGTGGTGGCGCATTGACAAGCTGCTGCGCGGCTCAAAGGGTACGTGAGGGTGACAAAAGACGATACCGCAGCGGAGGGACGGAGGCGATCGATAAAGTGCGGGCTTCTGGGTTGGGATTCCCACACATTGTGGGGATGAAGCACATTGCACGTGCCGACGAACGTGGCTAAGGACCATATCGGTGATTGTACGGCTGCGCCCCTCTGCGCTCTCTTACATGTGGTTATCTTGCGACGCGCCCCGCAGCTCCCGTGGCCCAGGCTACCGCTGCTGTGGCGGCGCCGGCGGTGGTGGCGATGGAGGGCGTCAGCGGCGTCGCCGCACGCGCCGGACACTACGTGGTGGAGAAGGTTGAGGGCGCCGCCGCCGCCGCCGCCGCGACGGCGGCGGACAGCGTCAGCGACGTCGCGCAGCATGCCGTACAGCGCCGCGTGTCGCGCGCGCTCGGCGCCTTCTGACTGTCGCCGTCGGTGGCCTGCGGATGGGCCCGCGGCAGCAGCGGCGGCGGCGATTGTGGCGAGGATGGCGTCGGCGGCGCCGGCGGTGGAGATGGAGATGCGGCGGCGTGGGACGAGATGCTGATAATGTTGTTCATGGCTCCCGGCCGAAAGAGGCCAAAGGCTTCACGGGCGGCGGTCGACCGCCGAGGGCAGGTGGATGATGTGGAAGATTAGAAATCTTGCATTTTCGAATATTCAGGGTTGAGCGCCAAGTGCCGACAGAGGTCTCTCTGGTCAGTTGCTGAGAATTTTAGGGTTTTGGATCAAGGGCTTTTGCGGTTTGCTTCCTCGGTCGCCTCTCCTTGAAGAAGTAGGTTTCCGTGGGCTCAAGAGAGGTCATCGAGGAGCTGCCTTTCTGCTTGCTGCCACGGCTGCGGTGTGGGGTGTGGCCTTAGCACTGTGGTGTCGTTTGATCTGAGGCTCTTGAGACCTGTAGCTAGTGTGTTGATGGGGCCAGTGGGATGGGGCCAGCAACTCTTTTGCCTGGGGGCTCGGGAGCCCCTGGTTCGCGTGTGTTACAGCCGTCCTTGCTGACATGTTGCGTGACGGCTCGTTCTTGCTGCCTAGTGGTGGTGACTCGGAACGATTGTTGCTGGCGACGGCCTAAGCCGTTGAAGATGTTGTTATAGTTTCTCCGGTTGTAGTTGTTGTTGTTGTTGAACGCTTGGCGAAACGCGACCAAACTGTGCTGACCTTTGAAGGTCACGCTTGGGGAGGTGTGGACATGTGGGCTTGTTGCAACGATTCCGACATGTCAACGAACCACGGTTCGGCGCCTGGCCGCTTGGCAGGCCGGGCGCCTGGCTTCATGCATGCATCCCAAACTTCTGGATACGTCCGAAGCTGTAATTACCGTGTCACTTATAGTCACGTTGTGACCGAGAAGAACGCGTTAGGTATTCAGCTGTATCCGGTTTCGGCACGAAAGCTTACCCACACATATAAACCGCAACACACAACACAAACGTACCTTGCATGTTCTGTGATTACGGTTAATGCTAGGTCTTTCTGTTGATTCTCAGTGCTCGCCGCGCAGCTTATCATACGTTCCGATGACAGGCACCATATGCTGTTCTTAGAAAGGATGGCGCTACGTGCAGCCGTTCAACGAATCAACGGTCCTATTTGTAGTTGGCTCCTCTCTTCACATCGACGTTTGCTAGGCACCTCGGCGACAGCTGGCCCGGAGGTCGCCAGCGCCTTTGAGAGGGCCATCACGCCCGATGTGGCGCAGCACCTGAACGACCACGTGCGTAAGAGTACAAACGAATTGCAACGTTCGGGCCTCAGGAGCTGCATCCGTTCTGTGACCTTCCCGTCCGTTGACACACTGCACATCGCGACCCAGCTGCCGCCTGCCTGACACATGTTGACTATTTGCCCACGCGCTGCCTCAGGGCTATGCCGTCGTGGACGGCGTCTTTGGGCGGGACGTGGCCCGGCAGCTGCGGGCCGAGGTCGTACAGCTGTACGAGCGGGGTCTCATGCACAAGAACTGCACGCACCTGGTGGGTTTATGAGCCCCAAGTGAGGCACAGTGAGTCCCCCACCGCGTGCATCAACACCCTCAAAGTCTATTCCGACGGTGTGCTGTCAAAATAGCAATCAGTCACGGGTGGTGTACACGGCTTTTGCCCCCTGTGACCCCCAACTGGTGGTACGGCAGGTGAAGGACAACGCCACGTCGCTGGTGGAGAAGTCTCACATACACGAGTCGGAGTTGACGCTGGACTCTGGAATCCAGGTACGACGAAGCGCATGGTGAAGTGGCTGACCGAGGGCCCAGCTCTGCGGGCTCTGCGGTTGCTTGGCGCGCGGAGCTGATCTCCGAGCGCCATCAAACCACCCTTAGTTCGTGCCTTCCCGGCCCCTGCTGCTGCCCCTACTGCCGCCTCCTGCCCCGCCCGCAGTCCGCCGCGCCCCTGTGCGCCAGGCTCAACTCGGATCGCACGCTGGCGACGCTGCTCAGCCTCTTCCTGCCGCAGCTAACGCTGGATTCGCAGGTGGGTTTTGGGTCATAGGGTCATAGGGTGGACTGGCGATGGAGTGCATTCTGGGGATCTGCTGACCCATTGGGGCTGCCCCAGGCGCCCTTTGGGAGTGACCCGCCGGCTTGGCTCTGACATTTGGGTAGTATGCTACTGCCTACGTGGGTGCATGTCTTGCGTGAAGGGAAGGAAAGGCCTTGAGAGGCACGACGACGGCCTGCTGTATCTTGCTGTTCACTTCCCCTTGGGCGTTACACACGTGAGGGACCCACCCGGAGGGGCCCACCCGGCATTTGTGAACTGTGAACCTTGATGGCCGAAATGGTGAAGAGGCTCCCAACGCCGCTGATGGAGCTGCTGGACGGCTGACGAGCGCAGTTGTTTTATTTGAAGAATGCCCCCGCTGGCACGGTGCCGTCGTACAGGCCATCAAGCTGCAGTACAACGCCGGCGGCGGCGGCTGCTTCCCCATGCACCTCGACAGCGACGAGCAGCTCGACGGCCGCCGCGTCACCGCCATCTTCTATCTGAACCCAGGGTACGGCACTATCTATACCACGATACGGCAAAGCATACGGCAGTCGGACGCGGCGCGGGTGGAGCTGCTGCTGCCTCGCGGGCTCGCCCCAACTGCTGAGCCTCTGCGAGCCGCCCTCACACCACCCTGCAACCACGCACATACCCCGGGCATACCGTACCATACCAGCAGAGATACCCTCCCTCCCCCCTTGCCGCCTCACCCCCTGCCTCCCCTGCTTCCCTGCTCCCTGTGCCCCCCCGGGTTCCCTGCTTGCCTCCTTCCTGTGGTCCCCCGGCTTCCGGCCCCCCTGGACCACCTCAGCTGGACGGAGGCGCACGGCGGCCAGCTGCGGCTGTACCCCTTCCCTCAGCCCCCCCTGGACGTGGCCCCCCTGGAGGACCGCCTGGTGCTGTTCGCCTCCACACGCATGTTGCACCGGGTGATGCCCAGCACAGCGCCAAACCGCTGCTGCTTCACAATCTGGCTATCGCAGAGGCGCAGGTACGGCAAGCACGGGTGGCTGGGGTAGGGAGGGTCTATGGGTCGGCCTATGGATCGGCCTATCGGCCGGCCTATGGGCCGGCCTATGGGTTGGCCTATGGGTCGGCCTGTGGGTCGGCCTATGGGCCGGTCTATGGGCCGGCCTATGTGTCGGTCTATGGGTCGGCCCATGGGTCGGCCTATGGGTCGGCCTACGGGTCAGCCTATGGGTGGGCTTATGGGCGGCCTATGGGTCGGCCTATGGATCGGCCTATGGGTCGGCCTATGGGCTGGCCTATGGGTCGGCCTATGGGTCGGCCTATCGGCCGGCCTATGGGCCGGCCTATGGGTTGGCCTATGGGTCGGCCTAGGGGTCGGCCTAGGGTTCGGCCTATGGGTCGGCCTATGGGTCGGCCTGTGGGTCGGCCTATGTGTCGGCCTATGGGTCGGGCTATTGGTCGGGCTATGGGTCGGCCTATGGGTCGGCCTATCGGCCGGCCTATGGGCCGGCCTATGGGTCGGCCTATCGGTCGGCCTATGGGTCGGCCTGTGGGCCGGCCTATGTGTCGGCCTATGGGCCGGTCTATGGGTCGGCCTATGGGTCGGTCTATGGGTCGGCCCATGGGTCGGCCTATGGGTCGGCCTACGGGTCAGCCTATGGGTGGGCTTATGGGCGGCCTATGGGTCGGCCTATGGATCGGCCTATGGGTCGGCCTATGGATCGGCCTATGGGCTGGCCTAGGGGTCGGCCTATGGGCCGGCCTATGTGTCGGCCTATGGGCCGGTCTATGGGCTGGCCTATGGGCCGGCCTATGGGTCGGCCTATGGGTCGGCCTAGGGGCCGGCTTCTGGGTCGGCCTATGAATCGGCCTATGGGTCGGCCTATGGATCGGCCTATGGGTCGGCCTATGGATCGGCCTATGGGTCGGCCTATGGATCGGCCTATGGGTCGGGCTATGGGTCGGCCTATGGGTCGGCCTGTGGGTCGGCCTATGTGTCGGCCTATGGGTCGGGCTATTGGTCGGGCTATGGGTCGGCCTATGGGTCGGCCTATCGGCCGGCCTATGGGCCGGCCTATGGGTCGGCCTATCGGTCGGCCTGTGGGTCGGCCTATGTGTCGGCCTATGGGTCGGGCTATTGGTCGGGCTATGGGTTGGCCTATGGGTCGGCCTATCGGCCGGCCTATGGGCCGGCCTATGGGTCGGCCTATCGGTCGGCCTATGGGTCGGCCTGTGGGTCGGCCTATGGGTGGGCCTAGGGGTCGGCCTAGGGGTGCGCTATGTGTGTGTATGTGTGTGGGGGTGTTCTCCTTCCCCGTGTCGCGCCCTACGGCGCGGCACTTCGCTTGCCCTGGTGCGCCTCACGTCTCGACCCTTCACGGCTCCACTCGGTTGCGCCCTTTGGGCGCTAGTCGCGACTACGCACTCACCAACCAGGTAACACACACACACACACACAGACACGCACGCGTCTCGACCCGGCCCGGTGCGCTGTACACGGTAATCTGCAGGCGCGCCTTCGTACGGCACACGCCCTCCCTGGCCTCCCTGGAGCCAGCCAGCCTGCCGTCGGAGGACCCGGCAGCGGCGGCGCGCTTCCTGATGCACCCCAGTGTACGACAGCACGTTTGCAAGCTCGTGTACGCGTCGGAATGGTGCGTGGCGTGGTTGCGGCAAGTAGAGGTAGCGGCAGGGGGCCCATATCCCGCCGTGGGACGCGGGAAGGAGGGCTCTAAAAAAATCAGCGGGCGGTACGCGGGGCAAGTCGGCGAGCACATTTGCTTTCGCGCGCGAGGCTGCATGGGAGACTGACGCGGATTGCCTGGCTTGGCCCACGGCTGTGCGGCAAGTCCGTAGCAGTGTAAACGATTTTCGACTCGCACGCGAACCGAATTAAGCATAATAATCGCCGCAACAGGGCCAAGTCGTTGGAGGAGAGCCACGGCGACTCGGAGGCGCGGAGCGCCATGTTGGAGCAACACCACCGGGAGGTGGGTTCCCCGGGGTCGGATTGGGCGAATTGGGAGGAGGGGCTTAGCAGCAGCAGCAGCAGGGGTGGTATCAGCAGCGACGGTTTCCGATACAAGGAAAGAAGCGGCCATGACATCTGACAAGAAAACCCGCCACCAAACCACGCAGCTCTGTGCTGGCCCCGCAGGTGTCCATCATACAGCGCTCGCTCGGGAAGTACCTGCCCGTGGTGGAGCAGATGGCGAGAGGAGAGATAAGGCCCGAGATGGAGTGGCTGTGATCTGATCTGAGCAGTTGCCGACAGCCTTCATTGCCGCATCTGCAGGGAGCGGGAATCATCTGTTTGTGTCTGAGCACGTGGGGGCGTGAGAATGGGGGGCTAGGCGGACTTGTCAAGGCAGTTGTCGCGCTGTGCGGTATTTAAAAACTTGCAAGACTCTCTGTTTGCGAAACGCGACCTGCACGTGCCGCGTGGGTTTTGGCATGAACGGGTGGCGCTGCGACGGGGTTCCGGAATGGCGCTGTTGTACACAACACATGTACGACGGGTTCCATGGCGGTGTCGACCAAGAGACCACGTAAGGAAACAGAATAACAGTTGTAACTTGGTACATGCGTTGCGTGGATTGATGGCAAGTGACCTAAATATCGACAGCTCACATCCAGGCGTGTTGGCGTTAGGAAACTCCAACAGGGCTCGGCGCTGAATTTCACCTTTCAAGCTCGATAAAATTATTGCTGCGGTTATATCTCGCGCTTGCTAAATCAGCGACATGACTCGTTCAGCTGCTAGAATCCTGCGAGCGGCAGGTCTCGTCAGCTCGCTGCAGCGAACTGGCGCATCTGTGGAGGTCAGTTATTATCTCCATGTCGACGCTTCGTTGAACCATCTCGTTTGCATTTGGCATGGCGAAGGCAGGACTCGGGCCTCTCGTGGTTTCTCGTCGAACCTACGTCTCGCGGCCTTTTCGCCATCGCAGGCCGCCGCCGTGACTCTCTCGCAGTGCGCCGCTATTCATCATGTCGCGACACTGCCACACGCCAGCGTCGCAAGGGGCAGCGGCGTCCCGTCGACGTCCGGGATGGATTCCGCCCAGCGCCATGCGGGTTGGCCGTGGCACTGCTCGATGGGGCAAAGGCGCGGCATGTTCATCCAGACCCAGCCGACGCCGAATCCGAACAGCCTCATGTTTGTTCCCGGCAAGCCGGTGATGGAGGTGGGCATTGGGTCCTGGGCCCGGGCTATTACCATGTGGCTTTTTTGCGGTCCTGTGCTTCTTTTGGCTTGTGTCTTGGGTACGATTGTGATCTTGCCAGCACTTCCGCTTTCGCACCGACCGGGGAGAAACAGCGATGTGGGCCTCTGCTAAAACAAGTACCGCTGTGCCCCGCTGGTGGTGTACGACCACGCAGACCGTACCAGCTTGGTCGCCCGCACGGTCGCCGCAATGACCACCGACCTGCCGTGCGTCCACCTTGAACTCTACCCACACGAAGCACAAACACCTGCCACTCGTGCCACTCGCAACCAACAAACGCCTCTTCTAATAGCGAGATGGTGCATGCAGCACTGGGCACCGACGCGCCGTGCACCCATCGTCAAACCCGGCAATGCTGCAACCCAACCCAACCCAAATACCCAAATACCAATCCCCCGCAGAACGGCACGGTGGAGTTCAGCTCCGCGCGCGACGGCATGCGCTCGCCGCTGGCCAAGAAGCTCTTCTCTGTCGACGGCATCACGTCCGTCTTCTTCGGCTCCGACTTTGTGACCGTCACCAAGCGCGACGAGTACAGCTGGCCGGTGCTCAAGCCTGACATCTTCGCCGCCATCATGGACTTCTACTCCACCGGCGAGCCGCTCATCTCCGACGCGGCGGCGCTGGCGGCCTCAGACACCGCCATCCACCCGGACGACAGCGAGGTGCGGGCTGGCTGGGTCGGTGGAGGGTACTATCGTACCCGCAGGACGAAACCAACCGCAGCGATAGAACGGAGGCAACGTGGAAGGTGGTGGGTCCGTGGGGTCGGGTTGGTGGGCGGAGCGGCGGGAGCAGTGGCAGCGACGGTGAAAGCAGCTGGAGCAGCAGCGACAGCGACAGCGGCAGTCTTGCGGTGCGGGCGCTTCCGGGCGGTTGTGCAAGGTTGGCTAGAGGACGGCCCCAAACCGCTCCACCTCCGCTTTCTCGCCTGCAGGTGGTGGCCATGATCAAGGAGCTGTTGGAGACGCGCATCCGGCCGGCGGTGCAGGAGGATGGGGGCGACATTGTGTTCAAGGGCTTTGAGGAGGACACGGGCATGGTCATGGTCAAGCTGGTGGTGAGTGCACCGAGGTTGCGGCGCCGCACTGCACTGTTGTTGCCATACTGTATCACCGGTGTATTTGACAAGTACATTGCCCTTTGCGCCGCACTCAGTTTCGAGCGGACTTCCTCTGCGGGGCAAAGAAGACCGGTGGGGTGATGTACCAAACCAGTTCCGGTTCCACAAACCCAGTCCCTCCGATTCGGATACCGTACGCTAGTCTCCACACGCGCGATACCGCGCGCAGCCGCGCCCTGGCTCATTGGCAGCTCGGGGCTGGCCACGTAACGTCGCACTCGCTGCTTGGGTCCCAGCAAAACCCAAATCGCTCACGCTTGCTGCGCTGCGCCGCGCCGCGCCCCGCTGCTGCTGCTCCTGTGCAGGGCGCCTGCAGCACCTGCCCCTCCTCGACCGTCACCCTCAAGAACGGCATCGAGAACATGCTGATGCACTACATTCCGGAAGTCAAGGGGGTCATGGAGGTGAGCGTTGCGCCGGACTGAATACTACTTGAACTGATTATTCGGAGGCGCGGGTCGGGCTTGGGGGCTTGGGTGTGGGGGCTAGAATACCGTAAGGGACGGAGCATCAGTTGGCGAGCGATACTCGAGTGCCTCACTACTCCCGGTGTGGGGCCTGTATGCGAACGAGGCGCAGCGCATAGAGCAGCCTTTTGGCAGGGCCGCTTGTGTCCGGAGGTTGGTGCTGTCAGTGGATGAGGAAGGGGAGCACGCATACGTACTGTGACGACCCGTGGGTCTGCGAACGACGTTGGTCGGGTGCCGTGCTGTGTTCGTGTGCTGTGCTGTGCTGCGCCGCGTGTCGTGTGCAGGCGCCGCCGGACGAGTCGGAGGAGGAGGGGCTGAAAGAATTTGCAAAGTTCGAGAAGAGCCTCGGGGTGGGTGGGAAGTGAGCGCTTGGGTGTCATGGCTGGCGCGCGCAAACTGCACCACTGGTCACGCGGATTGCCAGCTGGCCACGGCCGACATGCCAGTTGACACAGTGGATCTCAGACGACAGAGCTGTCCGAGTTCCACTGTAACAACTGCCATCACCATGGCACACCAGCTAGCGCATTTGCTCTACCAGCGGCACTTTATTCCGATGCTAGGCCCACGCGCACAGATCTCTCTGGCGTCATTTGTTAAAATGCAGGCCCCACGAGCCGCGGCCGCGGCTCTCGTTACCGGTAGCTGCATTTTTGATGCTGATGTGGCCGCGCCCACCCCTCCTGCAGGCCGGGTCGGACGAAGAGGCGGCCAAGCCGGCTTCGAAGGAAGAGGCGAACCCGCTGGCGGCGCACCTATCGGCGTAGCGAGTGGTAGCGGCTGTGGGGGTTTATTGTTGATCCGAAGGGCGACTACGCGCTGTTTGATTGACGCGTAAATGGTGACTTTGTACTGTGCTGTGCGACGCGTCCTCCTAAGTTGCCAGCGATTGCTGCGGCGTTGTCCCGCGAGAAGACATGCAGGGAAGGATAGATAGTACATGGATGGTGACGTGCTCAACGTACACATGGTCGATTTGCGCGGTTTTTGTCACGATGTGTTTTTGCGGATTCACAGACCTGATCCTACGAGAGCGTGCTGACAAGAGCTTCTGTGCCTGCACTACAGTCCGTCGTTCCTGTTTGGGCGACTGATGCTGTTTGTCTATATGCCCTTTGCTTTGGCTCTGGTCGTCGCCGCTGCAGTGCATGGCCAGTAGACCCGCTGGCCCTACCCTTCCCAGGGACCTGGAACCCGCTGTAAGAGCAACAACCGCCGTTCCCACTGACACTATATCCTCCAGCGGCCCCATTTGCGGAACGGACGCCATCCTCCGTTCCAGCGCCTCTCCAACAGATCGCAGGCTGAAATGCTGTCCAATCAACATGCTGGCATCGTTTGTGCAGCCCTCCCTCGCATTAATATGCCAGGCTGTCAGCTGTGCCTCGATCTCCCCGACACCAAAAGAGCCGTCACGTCGAGCACGTTACAGCAGCCGGGGGGCGCAGCCGCTGCGTCCGCCTGGAGGCCTCTCCCTTACGACCGGGGCTTCTCCTTCTTGCCCTTGAACAGAGCCAGCAGCGACACACCCGAGACCTTCACGACCTGCAGGACCCCAGAAGAAGCGCGGGCGCACCAAAGTGACATAGCTGAAACAGGCTGGGCGCCAAGTGCTTAGTGTACCAGCTCTTGACGTGCCGGAGCAGTCGGAAGGCTCTCTGGTTTGATTTAAGAAGCATCTGAACAACCCGCTCAAAATCCGGGGCCCAAGGCGAACGGTCCCGGGACATGTCGCCAAGCGCATATGACCCCGAACATGCAAGGCCACACCCGTTGCCTTCCACGATGTAGTGGAGTTGCCTAATCCAGCCTGCCGGTGCCGTCCAACAGTCAGGACGGTTCGACCGTACCGACAGTAAATCAGATGCCGTTTCCGAGTAGACCGACCGAGCCATCAGTGCAACCCAGGGGCGCTTTAAGGAATTAGGATTCCATGGGCCCCTTGTTTCATTCGCCCTGGCGTCTACAGTTTTTTCCCGAGGCAATGAACAACGCCGGATACCCCACCCAATGAAGCTTTGGGGGGCCTAATCCCACCCTGAGCCCCGGATAAGAATATCCTGTACGTCCAGCTGGTAAATGAGAAGAGCTCCAGTAACTGCCCCCGATCGACCGTTCACAGCTATTTCCGGGCCAACTAGGTCCCTCGTCACATCCACGCTGCTGCTGCTCATTCCAGCGCAAGTGCGCGCACACGTATCCTGCTGCACATGCGAGTTCTGCATTGCCAGCCCATCGATACCTCTACGAGGTCACAGGGTCCAAGAACCAGGGCCCGGGGATGCGGTAGGTGGGTACGTTCAGGCCCACGCCCATTTCACATCCCCTATGTATGACCCGCACCCGTTGCATCTTTCCACCCACCTTGAAGCGGACACCGGGAATATCACCGACGGCGTGGCCACGGCGACCGAACCCAGCGATGAGCACCTCGTCCTGTCAGCAGGACACCGGGACAAGAGGGTTCCGGGAGTTTTGCAACCAGCCCTGCCGAGACAGCGAGGCAGCCAGCCTCAGCAGCAGCAAGGTGCCTCCTGAAAGACCCCTAGTGGCTAGTGCGGGAGGGTGCTGGAGTCCATCGTGTTCCCACCTAACCACCGCGAATCGCATCATGCCGCTTCTACCCGATACTAGTGATTATAATATGAATCAAATAAGTCCATGCCAAGTAACTGATGCTGCTGCCCATTAAAGCATGGCTGCTTGGCCGCCCTGTCCCGTCGGCGCTCATGGCTGCTGCCGGATGAAGGTGCGTCCTCTTCAAAGAAGGCGAATCTTTTAAAAACAGTCAATTGCCCGTGGGATACACAAGCTCGCCCGACGACTCGTAAAGAGTCAACCCGATGCACAGGTAAACGCCGCCGGCCGCCACCTACGTTCTCCTCGATGAAGTTCAAGCAACCATCCATGGGGACGAAAGCGGCAATCTTCTTGCCGTTCTTGATCAGCTGCACACGAGCGCACTTCCGAATGGCGGAGTTCGGCTGCTTGGCCTCAATGCCGCTGCGAACGAGAAAACGTATCTGCGTTAACAGCAGTTAAAGCAGTACTGCTGATCAGCTACAGGCGCTTACATCTTCTCCAGCACGATGCCCTTGGCGTGCGAGGCGCCGGCGAAGGGCTTCTTCCACTCCGAGCCCAGATGGCTCTTGTTGTAGTCCTTGTCCGCCCAGCGCTCCTCACGGCGGTGCACCCTGAGCTTGCGCCCGGCTCCCATACCACGGGTCTTACTGCGCGGAACATTTTCACAGCGAGTCGTCACGCAATTGCGCCATGTATCCTGTCCGTATGCGAAGTAAACGTTCTCACCCCATTTTGGCGCTGGGTTTACAGGACTGCTAAAGGTACTGGTGAAAGAGAGCAACCAGGTGTGCCGGGTGCATTTTCTGCCCAGTGCGCCGGGGTACGGCGCCGGGAGTACGGCGACGGGTTGAGTGAAAACTTATTACGTCTTTACACTACGCCAGCAATTTATAACAGTATTATGCATATTCATGCGAATATACATTTATAACACCTCGTTAGACACGTTGCCGAACGTGTTAATCATACAAGTTTTCTTGGGAGCGCTCAGCAATAAAGAACTACGCCTGCAACAGAGTCTATCTTAAAACTTCGTCCACGCGATACATCTCAGCGCTTCAAAGCCAAAGCCACGCCCCCCGAAGCCCCGATACCGCCCAGGCGCCAACCGCCCCAACCGTCCGTTCCGCACTCGTTCTCCGTAATGCAGCGCCTCAACATCAATGCGCGGAACGAATGCGCGGAACGTTGGCGGCAACCTCTGTACAAAGCGGCAAGACATCCTTACAACGTTTCCAAGCAGCGGGACACGCGTGACACTTTTATTGCTCCGGCGCCGCAGCAGCGGCGGCCTCTCCCGCCTGCGCCCCGCCTGCCCCCTGCGCCGGCCCCGCGCCAGGGCCCTCCGGTGGCGCAACCTCGCCATCAGCCGGCGCACCCGCCTGCTGCTGCTGGCGCATGCGCTCCTCCGCCGCGATCACCTCCTGGCCTGCCGCGAAGGCCGCGGCATCCTCAGGGTTGAAGTTCCAGGCCGGCAGCAGGGACGTGATGAAGCCGACCACAAAGACCAGGAGCTCGTGCAGAAAACTCCTGCGGACCATTGCCGTTGAGGCGCGGGACAAGGGGGCTAGTGTGGAACCCAATGCCGCCGACCGAGCACGCGGGTGCAGACGCGACCCTGGACCGGCGGTCCAATGGACCGGTGCTATCGGAAGCACATCGCCGCTGTGCTCATTTCTCTGGGGCAAATTAGCACAGCGACGCTGTCCCGGAGTTGGTCCACGGCATGCAAGACAGCCCCAGCCACTCCTCACACCAGATGCCTGACACAACCCGCAGCATGCTCATCGCCGCATGGGAAATAGACGGCGGCATCACCCTTGCGGGCAGCATCCGTTTTTCGATGCACCTTGCCCCGTGCTTCACCCTTATGCATCCCTCGCACCTGCGCTGAACTTGCTGCTGCTGCTGCTGTGGGGCCGCGGCCGGCGCTTGCTGCCCAGCCTCAGCCGCGCCCTGCCCTCCCGCCGCCGGCGCCGCCGCCGCGGCCCCGTCACCCCGAGCCGCGGCGCCGCCCGGGACCGCGCCTGCGCCTGGCCGGGCTGGGCCGGGCATTGCGTGTATGCCCCGCATGAGCCGCCGGAAGGGCGCCCAGGTGGAAGTGATGAACAGCACGGCGCCGCCGATAAGCAGAGCCAGGAAGCGGCGCCACGTGAAGTGCTGAGGCAAGGGAAAAGGTGGGGTTGTGGAGTGTAGGAAAAACACTTTCCGACTTGGTGGGCTGGAGGAGGAAAAAGTTGATGATGGAAAGAGCTGAACGACGGTGATTCAGGGGGGTTGCAAGAACGGCTGTGGTTGGAAGGGTGTAGGGGCTCGGAGGGCACGCGTGCAGCGAGGCGAAGGGCGGCGGGGTGAATGCCGGACGGCAACGCCCAAGACGTCGACGGAAGCGGGCTGGCAGACCCACTTCGCCTGCAGGGCCACGCCGTCCAGACGGGTGAGGCCGTTGCCGCCCCGCGTGCGTCCGGTCCACGACCTCGCGCAGGCGCCCCACGTGCTTTGTAGAACTCCGGCCTGGCGCCTCCGGTCCGCGGCCGTCATCCGCCGCCTACAGATCCATCCGCCTGCCTCAGATACCTTGCACCCGGCAACCGCGCACCAGCGCCCGCACCATGGCCCTTACGTACCTGGTACAGCACAATGGCGAATACCAGCGCCTGCAGCAGCGCCCGCGCGCTGAGTCGGATGGTGAACACCCGCGGCCGCCGCGGGGCCGCCGCCCGGTTGCGCGCCCCCGGCTGCCGCTCGTTATCAACGACCGGCCCGTTGGGCCCCAGCACCAGCACCTGGCCGCGCCGGAGCCGGATCCCTGCGAAGGCCGTGATGATGAGAGGCGGTCGAGGTGACACGATCTGGTGTCGCGGCCACTCCCATTGGGCAAGGGAGGGCTCAAAACGGCGGGGCAGAGAACCCGCGGGAAAGCAGGACGACAGGCAGCCGTGCCCACGTCACCGTGAATACATGAGGTGACGCGCCTCCAGTCCAATCCGTTTCTCCGCACGCTTCCGGCTTTGCAAGCGATACGCCTACGGCCTACCCCATCCAAGGGAACGCCCTTCTCCGTCCGCTCGCCCGCCCGACTCTTACTTGGACCCACATTGCAAAAATACCTTCCCCAGGCGCGCGCACTCCCCTCGCCCCCCGAGCACTGGAACTCACCCGGTTGTCCCTCCCGCCCCGCCGCGCCTGCCGCTGCGCCCCCCGCGTCCTGACCCCTGCCGCCCGGCCTGCGGATCACCGTCGCCCCGCTGGCCTCCAAGGCGTCCAGGAGGGCTGTCAGGTCCATGAGGCCGCCGACGTCCACGCCCGCGCCGGCGTTCCCCGCGGCCGGGATGGGCTGCTGCCAGGGCTGGGCCAGCGGGTGTCTGGACAGATGGGGGAAGGCGTAGGGCGCGGGCACGCCGAAGGGGTATCCCACCTGCGGGTGCGGATAGGACGGAAGATGCTTGACGAGATAACGACTGACGAGCCGGGCAAGGCGGACGTGCGCTACGGGCCCTTCGCGGAGCCGCGCCAGTGCGCTGCAGGGTACCGTCCTTGGGTCTGCCTTTTTTAATCACAGCATCTTGAATTTCAGGTGGCGCTTACCTGGCCGTATGCCGGCACGAAGACAGGCACGTACGCGTACTGCTGCTGCTGCGCGCCCTGGGCTGGGGTCGCGGGGATCGCGGCATCTGCCGTGCCCGCTGGCGCGGCGCGCTCCGCTGCCGCCTCGCTGCCCGCGCTGACGCCCCCCGCGCCGCCATGCTCCTGCGAAGGGCCTGCCGACGCCTTACCCAGCTCCGGTTGTACCTGCGGCTGCCCCTGCGGCAGCGGCTGTTGAGACGCGACGGAGAGCGCCGCAAGGGCCGCGCTGTAGGCGGCCTGATAGGCGCCGCCGATAATGGGGTTGTAGTACATATACGGCATGCCAGCCGTGGGCGCGGCAGCGGCGGCGGCGGCAGCCGCAGCGGCTGCTCCCTCCTGACCGGCGGCGTTGGCGTCCATCCCCGCCGCGCCCGGCGCCGGCGGCCGCGCGAAAGGGAACCCGCCTCCAAAGGCACCTCCATAAAGGCCTCCCGCCGCGCCGGAGTAGGAGGCAAAGCTGTTTAGGAAGGCCTCCAAGTCATCTGGGTCGCTCTGGGATGCAGCGCTGCTGGCTGCTGGCGCCGGGTCGGCCGCCGGGCGGCTGCTGGGAAGGTTGTTGCTGCTGCTCGGCCCGGCTTCAGAGGCTGTGGTGGCGGCCGGCGCCGGCACAGTGCGCGTGGGTGGGGGCACTGGGCGCGCGGCACCCGAGGCCGCGGCGTTCAGTGAGGAGGCGGCCCGTGACGCCGAGGCGGCAGCGCTGCTGTCGACGCTACGGGCTGGCGACGCCAAACTCGTCGACGGCTTTTGCTTGATGACGAGATGGATGCTGTGTGGTCCTTCGGGAGCGTCATGCTGCGGGCAGGGAGATGGCTTATTGGGGAACCGAGGAGGGGCAGCCAGATCCTCGGTTGGACCCCTGTCCTTCTAAATCTCTCACCTTGCTGACGATGTCACGAAGCCGCACAGAGCTATCCTTAAGCACCTTGCCGCCGTAAATGAGCTGCGGCGATTGCGAAAATCGCGTCTAAGACAGGATTCCCCGGTGCACGGGTAAACTTCACCACTCACAGTCTGATCCGCTGGAGCGGGCCGGCCTTCATACGTTTCGCTCAGCAGCTTCTGTAGATCAGCTATGGTGCCATCCAGCCGAAAGCTTATACTGAAGTGTTGATTGCTGCGGGAGGGATTCTTTATTACAAGCGTTGTGTCACTTGACGCCATCTTTGTGATGCTTATAAAAGGCTCCTCTTGGCGTGTCCGGCCTAAGCGAACTGACACCAACCCTCGTGGCCCAGTTCCCGTCAACCGTTCCTGCACGACTGCAGTAACTTTTTTTGCGTACAACTGGGATCATTACAACTGCAGTGCTTCGGTGGCTCTTCTAAGCAGAAAATATTCTTCAGCGTAGACAGCGCGCTTCTCGCCTCTTTCGTTCATTTGCCTTAGTGTGTAGAGTCGTTCCGCGCCCATTAACTGTCTAGCTCCGCTACTGTAAATGGCGCCATTGCAGCTCGACCTCTCCACACAGCCAACAGAAGATTACTTGGGGCCCCATGGGTCCACAAGGATGCATACAAACAAGTCGGGAATGTCGATATGCCAATATTATTGGCCCGCTGCTCCTGGCACAAAGCCCAAGGGCATTCTGGTCTTAGCCCACGGACACGGTTGCTACCTGCAGTTTGACTGGCTTCGATCCCAGGTGCGTTGCCTTGGGGGGCAAGCGTTGTCCATGAAGTCAAGGGGACTGCCTCCCGCATCCAACTGCCTGCTTCGTTCTGTATCTTTCCATCTGTCGAACCAGAGTATGTCACGTGACCGCACTCCTTCCGGACCACGCCCTGTGGCTGGGATTCTTCTAACTGGCGCGCCCTGTCCGTACCGTCTTGATCCGGTCGTACAACCCAGGGCGTCGGGTCAAGGGCCAGCTCCCCAACTTGCAGCGGCTGTGTTCGTTTTCTGTCTGGTTCGTTTTCCTGGACAACGCGCTTCGCTCATCACTATGACCCATACTGCCATACACTAACACAATGGTGGCATGGAGGCACATGTCACCCTGCAGCCCTCGACGAAAGGTCCGGGGCACGCTGATGACGCCGGCTTCGCTCCCTCGCGCAGGGCCCTGGCAAGCACTGCGTGTACGAGGGGTCCTTCGTCCAACAGCTGAACGCCGCGGGCTACGCGGTGTGCGGCAACGACAACCGCGGGGCGGGGCGGTCCAGCGGGCTCCGGTGCTACTGCGACTCCTTCGATGACTACGTGTCTGACCTGATGGACGTGGCTAGGTGGGGCCCGCCAGCGGTTTTGCCGCTATATCTTTCGAATTCATAAAATGCAGGAATTCCATGCCTTTCCGACATCACTTTTGCTAAAAACATGGAAAAGGGCCTCCTGGCGAGGGCTTGGGGCCGGCTCCACCTGCGGCCGAAGTTGGGCCTCCCGCTTACGCCGGTTTGGGATTCAAAGTGGCGGTCGTGGAGAGGGCCCTGGCCCCTCCCTCATCCCCCCCGAGCTTGCACTATACCGTTCCACGGGCTCCGACCTGTCACTGCAAAACCCCACCGGGCACACAGGACCTGCACGACGCTGGGCATCGCCAGTTTCGAGGAGGGCCTTCCCAAGTTCGTGAGTGGCATGTCCAAGGGCGGCTGCGTGGCGCTCACTGCGGCGCTAACGGAGGTGAGGTCAGGGCGGGAGGTGCCCCGGGCGGGGCGGGCGGGAGGTCGGGGGCGGGGCGGGAGGGAGGTCCCCCGGGCGGGCAGGGACCTGGGCAGGGAGGTGATCGGGCAGCCGGGAGATGGACCGACGACGCTGGTTGACAAGGGTTGTGTGGGGTTACTCGTGACGCGACGTGGGTCGGATGTAAATGGGTGCGAAGAGCAGCGGCGACGACGGAGATGCTGCGCACGGTTGCGGCCGCCGGGCGAGCTGCTGTGCCGTCCATGGGCGCCGACCTGCCGCATCAAACCGTACCTTCTACAAAACGGGCGCCGCGACGTCGGCCCTCTCCTTGCGTGCAGCCAGCCGCCGGCTGCTCCGCTTCGCGGCCGCGGTTCCCCTTCCTTACACCCTGACCCACATCTGATGCCTCCCGTCCTGCACCCAGCCACCCCCCTCTCCCTCCGCTCCTCTCTGCCGGCACCTCCCTCCGCTCTCACCCCTCACCTGACCTCGCCTCGCCTCTCCCTGTGCATGTGTATGTGCGTCGCTCGCAGCCGGCCCAGTTCTCCGGGGTGGTCTGCCTGGCCCCCATGGTTTCTCTGGAGAAGGTGGCCAAGAAGGGGCTCAATCCCTACCTCAGGTGTGTGTATGTGTGTGTAGCGGGAAGGGGGAGGCGGGACGAGACTACAGGGAGGGCCGAGTATAGCAGTCCAAAGAGGCAAGCGGACAGGCTGGCAGACGGGAAGCTGGAAGGGTGATAACGTGCGGAAACAATCAATCGGGATCAATGGGTCCGACGGGCCGGATCCGGTGCGCATGGCGACCCCATCACAGCACATGACTCGCCTCCCGCTCCCCTTTCTGTTCCCGCTCCCTTCCGCGTCCTCCCCCGCTGTGCCCCGCCAGGCCGTTGGGCAGCCTGCTGAGCCTGCTGATCCCCCGGGCGGCGCTGCTGAGCACCGACAGGAACACAATGTACCCCGACCTGCAGGCGGCGTACGACGTGGGTGAGTGTATGGTGTACGACATACGGTAATCAATGATCTTGACGCAGGTTTTCAGCAAGGGGGCACGTGCGCTGTACCTTAGCCAGCAGCTTTCGCTGCGCTCCGGATTGGAGCCCTCTCGGCTGCTTCATCCTTACCTTCCCCGCTTCCCAAGCCAACGCCGTCCCGTTTCCTTGGCTGCCGTTCGTATTCACTTACCCTGCCTTCCCGCGCCCACGCCCCTGCACGCGCCGCCGTGGGCCCTGCGCTCCCTCCCGCTCCCCTCCTTGCACCCACCTTCCTTTCCGCTCTCCAGACCCCAACTGCTACCACTTCCCGACACGAGTCCGCAACGCGCAGGTGAGGGCGGGCAAGACGAGGCGCCGGAGCAGGGGCATGGGACAGGGGACAGGGAGCAGGGAAAGGGAAGGGGAAAGGCGCGGGAAGAGGGCGAGCGTCTGGCGGCGCGGCGGGCCTGAGATATCCGCCCGACGGGCCCCGGCGGCAGGCCACAGCGCCCGCATATCCCGCAGCCAACGGAAGTGAGCACGCGCCCCAACCCCCAAGCTTCGCGTTCCTTGGGCTGTATCCCTCACTCCCACCCGCTACAGCGGCCAAACCCGTTATGGCACCCAATACCGTTACGGCATCCGGTGCCGCCAATACCGTTACGGCAACCAATCCCGATGTACCGTAACCCCCGCAGGAGTACCTGAAGGCCACCGAGCGGCTGGTGGCCAACCAGTCGAAGCTGCGGCTGCCGCTGCTGCTGTTCCATGCGGAGGGGGACACCATGACCGACCCGCAGGGCACCAAGCGCCTGTACGAGGCGGCGGAGGTGCGCGGCACGGGCCGGCGCGGGAAGGCGTGGAAACATGCACCGCGAGCTGTGAGCCGCTCGCCGCCCGTGAGCCGCCGCAATCCGCCCTGTCTCACCCTGCCGCACGCCGTTATCCGTGCCCTCGTCGCGCCTCCCGAACGCGCCGCTCCCACCCCGGCCCCTCCCTCCCTGAGACTCGCCTCGCCTCGCCTCTCTTGCTTGCGTGGCGCCACGGTCGCAGAGCCCCGACAAGACGTTTGTTTCGCCGCCCAACATGTGGCACGTGCTGCTCAAGGAGCCGGGACACCAGGAGGTGGAGCGGCGCATCCTGCACTGGCTCGACCAGCGCACCGAGGCGCCGGCTGGACAAGGGCTGGACAAGTAAGGCGAGATCCAGATCCAGATTTAACATCCAGATCCAGGACTATAATTACTATGATTGCCGGTATGCGGACGCGCGCGGTTTGGGGGGCCGGGCCACTCTCGTGCGGCGGAGGCAGCGGCTGCCGTTGCGGCAGCGGTGGCGGCGGCAGCGGTGGCGGCGGCAGTGGTTAGGTTGTGGGTCGAATACAATACAGTGTGTTATTGTGTATGTGTGTGTGTTCTGACTGGTCGGGTCGGGCGATGCTGGTTTTGGATTTGGGTTGGGTGGCGGGACGGGGGACGAGGCGAAGAAGAAGATGATAAAGAAGAAGACCACTCCATGGCGCGGCAGTGTCGCCCCTCACGAAGGGTGATGCTAGGGGATGAGGGTTACTGACGCACGACATGGGGGGAGGCTGGGTCTTCGCTTCTTGCATTGCGCTGGGGCTCCCTGCGGAGGTGAGGTGCTGTGTTCTGCTATGTGAGCCGGCCGTCTTCATTTCGTCGAAGCGGTTACCGTACTGTATGACGGCCGGAGCGATTCCTGTATGTCGGTACTTAATAACCTATTTTCTTCACGGCGCATACATGCGCATACTTGCTTGTGTGTGGCCCAATGTGTCGCGCGCGGGCCGGCGACCCGGTCGAATTGGCCGGCGGGAATGAACATGCGTGCCGGAGAAAGAACGGTTTTGTGTTCACTGATGACAGGCACTGATGACGGGCAAACGCGGCGACGCAGCTTGCATCTCGAGCTGTGGTTGCGCGCCTGGTATCTGCGCTGGTATTCTAATGCGGTTGGGGGCAGCGGCACCGCATCTGTGAGGGGGGAGGCGCTGTCTGTATGTTCCGCTGTCTATATTTCGCTGGGGCTGGTTCGTGAGGTGCCCTTATTTTGTCCTGGAGTGCTTTCCTCCGTGTACAGTAAGTCCGTCTTGCAGTCATGTGACATGCAGACCGCCGTCTGTCTTTCGTTCTGCGTTTATTATTTTGTTGGGGCTCCAGGCATGAGTCCTGATCTCGGCAGCGGTTCGTCCAACGTTTTCGCGCCACTCTCCGAGTCTTTGCTGCGCCGCCTGTTTGCGGTGTCCGGTCCAGCATTAGCTGCATGCCTATGCTAGCGCGTTTTGCTGTGATGAATTCGCCGTCGATGGCTGGCCGAAGAGACTGACCCATGTAAAGCTGACACGGCCACCACCTTCGGCCGCTTGCCGTGGCCCACGTGTAAATCCAGGCTTTCCGCTACAAAGTGCGAAACCGGTTTCGACCTGTTTCGTTTCCGCTTTTCACCGTGCTGGGCTCTACGAATTTGTTGATACTTCGCCCTAAAGCGAATTTGGCACCGGTACGGCAGCTTTGTCAGCGTTGGTTCGACTAGAACTATCTCCTCTCCCCCTTCCCACGGGCTGAATTTACCGGTCTCCGCAATCAAGACGCAGAACTGACGAATATTACCGAGCAGTTTTATTAGATAATAATTTGAGCGACGTGGATCATGCAATATTTGGCCGAAAGGGTAAGCCGGGAAGCCGAGACCGCTTTTGTGCTACGCTCTGGCATCACCCGCTGCTCTCCAAAATCATGCGCACGCCTCTATTCGAGGACCTGTTAGCGGCCCCCGGCGCCAGGCCATGTTTCGTCGTGGGGCCTCGCTCCGCACAGCTCTGCTTTTTACGGCCCTTTATCCAGCGCTGCAGCCAGTGCCCACGCCCTCTCACCGGATCCCAAAACGATGCACGCAGCCGCTCTTGGCTCGGCACTCCGTCGGCGACAGGATAGAGCGCCGGAGCGCCTAATTGAGCGCGCCGCGCGACAAGGCCGACCCATGGGTCACCCCCGTGACGTAGACTCCCTCCGCCCCGCCTGACCGCAGCCCGCTCACTCGCGACAGCGCACCCGCGCGCGTGCGTACCACAATTGCCGCGCCTCTATATAGATTCATTTTGCTTTTTGTTTCCTTCCGCCGAACGACCCTCACTCCAACCTTCAACATCCCGTTTCCGGAGGTCCTTAAGCGCCATGCTTTAAGAACCGCGTCCATTGAAACACACCCCTCTCGGCCCTCTTAGCTGCGTAGCGGTTCGCTTCTTTCATAATTTATTACTTGCTGCTTATCGAGCGAATGTGTGCGCTCCGCCTTCCGCAGACCCGGCAGGCCCTGGGGCTAGGCGCCCGGGATTTCCACCCCACCTGCCTGGAGGCCGAGCACCGTGCCGTACATGAGGCCAGCGTGTACGGCAACCAGCTGCACACCCTGGAGCGCTCGCTGGCCAAATGGTCCGCCTCCACCGAGGGTGAGGCCATGCGGGGGGGAGGGGTGAAGGGGGGATGCATACGCGTGTCATGTCGTGTCGTGCGGCATCTCTTCGGACGACGTGAGCGCCCGGGATTGCACCTTGCCCTGAAAACCCTCGCTTTCACCCCTGCTCCTGCTGCTGCTGCTGCCTACTGGTGTTGCTGTTGCTGTTGTTTGCTGTTGCTGCTGCCACTACTGTTGTTGTTTGTTAAAACCTACCCGGTAAACAAACGGCAGTGCAAACAACCAACCCACCCTCTGGCAGCTCCAAACCAACCCGCCCCTCCCCTCCGCCGCATCCCCCGCTCCCCCCGCCCCGCATCCCCCTCCCCCGCCGCCCCCAAGACCTCATGAACGCCGCCGGCCGCTTCCTGGCCGACGCGCCGCGCCCGCGCCGCTTTGCCCAGTCCGACCTCAGCGACCCCACCACCCTCACCGCGGCGCCGCCCTCCCTGCCGCCCGAGTTCGAGCGCCTGAACTCGCCCTCCCTGGTGCGCCGCCTGGCGGCCGGCACCCCCCTGGCGGTCACCGACATGGTGCGACTGGGGCTGGCGGAGCCGATCGCCGTATGGCTGGCGGCGCTGGACGCGGGCAAGGTGAGGCGGACAGCGTGCTGTTAAAAAGGGCACACAGGTCGTACACAAGAGCTCCGGAGAGTGTCGTTTACCGGTAGTAGCATAACAGCCTGGCGCCACACGGTGTTGCCGCCTCCCTCCCTCCCTCGCTGCCCCCCAACCCCCACCCAACCCCGCACCCGCACCCGCTGCGTCCCACCGCGTGGCGCCCCGCCGCGCGGCGCTGAATGTGTGCGCAGGAGCGGCTTGCCCGTCTGGAGCGGCAGCGCCTCCGCTACGACGCCGCCCGCCGCGCGCTGCACGGCGCCGCCCGGGCTCCGGGAGCTGACGAGGTGGGCAGTGCCGCCCACACGCACCTCATACAACTGGAACAGGAGCACGAGCGTGAGTGGGTGTATGTGTGGGAGGGGGGGGACTGGTCGGGTGGCTGGCCGGGACACCTGCCTCCACTCGCTGCTGCTGCTGCCGCTGCTGCTGGCATTGAGGAGCCGCGGATGGGGGCGGATGGAGGAAACAGAAAGCAAAGCGAAGGTCTTCCGTAACTATTACATTCTTCTTTCTTTTTTCCTTTTTTCTTTCTTTCTTCCTTTCTTTCTTCCTTTCTTTCTTCCTTTCTTTCTTTCTTTCCTTCTTTCTTTCTTTCTTTCTTTCTTTCTTTCTTTCTATTTCATCTTTGTAACCGTCGTGTTTCGTACAACCGCCATGTCGTACACCCCTCAACTACGTCTCTACTTCGGCAAGCAGCCGTCATGTCGGAGTTCCGGGACGAGCTGGAGGCGCTGGACCGGCACCTCGTGTGGCTGGCGGACGGCGGTGCGCGCCTCAAGGCGACGCTGGTTTCGGCGCTGCAGTGCGTCAACTCCGCGGCGCTGCGGGGGGCGCTGATGCCGCCAGAGGGACTGATGGTCGGCTTCCCGCGAGATCTGCTGGTGGGTTGGGGGCGGAGTTAACGGTTGTCGGTTGTTGGTTGGGGGTTGGAGGTTGGAGGTGTAGAGTTGAGGGTGCAGCAGGATACACCCCCCTGCCGCCGCCCCACGCCGCCGCGTGTCGTACTTGCTCGTAACTCCGTCGGAACTGGCTGACGCCGGCCCATGCCGATTGAAAGCTCCCTCCCTCCCTCCCTCCCTCCCTCCCTTTGCGCACAGGAGCGCCCGGAGACGCTGCGCGCCGCCGCCGCCGCCGCCGCCGCGCCCGCCGGCCCCGGCGCCGCCGCCGCCGCCGTCGAGACCGCCGCCGCCATGAGTGACGCCGCCGTCGAGGCCGCCACCGCCGCTGCCATCACCGCCGCCGGTCTGGACGTGCCACCGCCGCAGCTGGTGATGCTGGGGCCTGAGGCGCCGACGGCGCCCGCCGGCGCTGCCGCCATCGGCGGCGGCGTCACCGACGTGGTGCTTATCGTACCGCCCGGTACGGCAGGCGTGGCGGCGGAGGCCGCCGTCGAGGCGGCAGAGGCGGTGGGGTTCGCGGCGGCGCAGGGCGCTGCACTGGCGGCACCGAGGGGGTTGCTGCAGGAGGAGAGGAAGGAGGAGGTAGGGGTGGCGGGGCGCGGCGACGGCGGCGGCGGCGGTGCGGCGGGGGTAAAGATATGAACCGCCACGAAGGAGCTGAGGCGCCGGGAGGGGCAACAGGGGGAGGCGTAGATGTGGTGCGTCACGGCGCAAACCCGGCGCCGTCCGGGCCCGTGCTGTGGGAGCTGTACCCCAGATCCTCAGTGCTAGTGCCGCCCTCCCGCACACCCAGTCAAGAGTGCGAAGAGAAGGAGAGAACGAAACAACGACCTCGCTGAGCTTAGCTTAGCCGCAGGATTCAGGATACCTCCTCTCCCCCACCCCACCTCCATCTCCACCCCACCGCCACCTCCCCGCCACCACTTCGCAGCGGCTGTTGCAGTCCGCCGCCACCGGAGGCCCCGCCGCCGCCCGCCTGTACCGCCTCGTGACCCGACCGGAGCGCCACGACGCGGTACGAGCCGCGTGGCGGGCGCTCGTCCAGCGGGCCATGGAGTCAGAGCGGCACAAGGTGTGTGTGCATGTGTGTACGACATGTACGGACATCAACTGCACGGGTCAACTGTAAAACGGTTCATTTAAACATAAACCTTCCTACGCTCCTCTCCCGCATTGGCCGCATGCAGCTATGCACGCGTACGGTTGTGCAGCGCACGTGCGCGGGTGTACGGCGTGTCACCGCCGTACACCCGCGGTACGGCGGTGACGGCGTACCGCGGATCACCAGATCCGCGGATCACGCCGCGGATCACGCCGCTCCTCGCCAGCTCAAACTGCCAACTGCCAACTTCCAACTGCCAACTCCCAACTCCCAACTGCCAACTCCCAACAGACCCTGGCCGAGCACGCCGAGGAGCAGATGCGCGACGTCAAGGAACGGTCCGGCTTCACGGGCGGATTCCTCATGAGGCCCGAAGCCGCGCCCGAGTACGTCATGGCAGGTGCGTCATACGGTACGGCAAGCCGTACTGCCGTGCTACGGCGCACAGCCCCGGGGGCGTCATGGGGCGCCGCGCCAGGCCCATGCCTGGTCTGAGTCCCAATCCATTCATTGCAGCTATGCAAGTTATCAGTTGTCAGTTCTCGGTTGTCAGTTATCGGTTGTCAGTTACCGCACCGACGCTGCGCGTGTAGCCCCGGAACGACACGCAGGCCGGCGCCGCCTCCCCGGCGGTGGACCGCTCCAGTTCCTGCGCGATACCCTCCTGGGCCCGCCAGCCGCTGAGACCAAGCCACATCCCGCTGGTGGCGGCGCCGGCGGCTCCGCCGCGACGTCCCCGCGCGCCGCGCCCACGACGGTTGACTACGCCGCCGCGGCGCGGGAGCAGATGCACGAGGTGGCGACCCACGGGTCGGCCGCCGCCGCCGCCGCCGCCGCCGCCGCCGCCGCGGAGCCGCCGATGGCGCCCGCTAGCGAGGGCCGCACTCCCTCCGGCGGCCCGGCGAGCTTCTTGGTCGATACGCTGCTGGGTCCGGAGCCGGTTTCGGAGCCGGGTCCCGGTGGGTGTGTGGGCCTGTGGGTGGGCGAGCTGGGACAGAGTGAAGACACGGGGAAGAGAGGGAGGAAGGAAGGAGGGAAGAGCGGAAGGGGGGAGGAAGGAAAGGGCTTTGGATCATTGGAGCCCCTGGGAGTGTGTTGCGGCGCTGCGATTGACGACATGCGGCTGCGTGGCTCGTCCCACGTGCCGTACCATGTGCCGTACCACATCACCTCCCGTTCCGAACCGCCCTCGTCTCCGCTTGCGGTCCTTTCGACTACCACTGCCTGACTGCCCAACTGCAATTCAGGCTCCTACGTGCCGCCGTCGGCGGCGGTGGTGGGTGCGGCCATCGCGCCCCCCGTCGAGCCCCTCACCTACATCCCCCCGCCAGCGCCGGTGCCCCTGGAGCCGCTGCAACCCCTGGAGCGCCTCGAGCCGGAGCCCTCATCCTCCGAGGATCTGGCTCCGCCCGTACCCGTGCCGATGGAGACCTACGCGGGTGGGTTACGATGAGTACGATGTGCCGTACCGGCACCACCCGGTTTCAGCCACCGCAGCCCCCCACCCACCCACCCACCCGCGGGTGGGTGCGGGGACGGGCGCCGCAAGGGGCTTCTGCTGAGGTTTTGGGTCGAGTTCTGTGGGAGGGGATTTTCAAGAAAAGGTATGACAGCGCAGGATACGAAAAATGGCAACGGAAGCGAACGGACCCAGAAATGAGTGAGGTCCGGGTGGTTGGTGGTTAGTTGGTGGGTGGGTGGGGCTGCGGCTAGGGGCTGTGGGGACGGGGGCTCAAGGGAGTGGACGGATGTGGGGACAGATGCCGGAGCAGACCGGAGTGGAGCGGGGCCGCTGCTCCGTTGGGGGAGCTGCATTGATGTCTTGCTGGAAAATGGGCGATTGGGGAGGTGGGGAGGTGGGGTGCCGACTCGGGCTGATCTGTCGGTGTGTACTGTTACGGCATACTGTACGGTGCAGGTGGCATGGCGGCGGATGAGCCCGAGTACCCTGAGGTGCCGTACGAGTCGCTGGCGCCGTCGGCGTCGGCCGCTGCCACGTCGCAGCAGGTGACAGAGCGGGCCGCCGCCGCCATGGCCGCCGCCGACGCGGCACTCGAAGTGTCGACGGCGTCTATGGAAGCCGCCACCGCCGCCATCGAGGCTGCCGCCGCCGCCGCCGCCGCCGCCTCCGCCGCGCAGGAGGCCGCCACCGACGCCGCCGTGGCGGCCGTGGATTTGGGTGGAGCGGCGGAAGAGGCAGAGATGCCGTCGACGCCGCCGGGCCGCCGCGTCGCCGCCGTGCCGGACTACGCCAGAGAGTACGGCAGGATCGGCGCCGGCGGCGAGCCCGGCGTCGGTCCCGGCGGCGGCTCCGCCTCTGATTTGGAGGCGGCGGAGTCGGGGGCGGCGGCGCCGCCGCCGTCATCAGAGGGGGAGGAGGAGGAGAAGCTGGACCTTCCGGACTTCAGCGGTTTGGACATTGACAAGCACGGCCGCTGCGGCAAGCCGGCGGAGCTGCCGCCCTTCGCCAAGGAGTACGGCAAGATCGGCGCCGGCGGCCCGACAGGCGCCGCCTCCGATGAGGAGCCCGCCGGCGGCGGCGGCGCCGCCGCCGCCGCCGTACATCCCGGGTACGAGGGGTTCAGCGGCATGGACGTGACGAGCTTCGGCCTGCCAGCGGAGGGCGCCGCCGCCAGCGGACCGCCGCCGTCGACCGTCGCCGCCATGGCGGCGGCGCTGCCGCCGGAGCGGATGCCGGCGGTGCCGGCGGAGGTGGGGCCGGCGGCGGTTTCAGAGCAGCTGGGCGAGATGCATCTGGAGAGCTTTGGCCTGACACCGACGACAAAGGCGGAGGTGACGCCGCCGGAGGCAGCGGCGGCGGCGGCGGCGGCGGAGCCGCAGGGCGAAGGCCGACGCGGCGACAGCGGCGTGCCCGGTGTGTTTGGTGCGCTGAAGCGGATGGTGGAGAGCGAGCTTGGCGGCGCGGGGGCTCCGGCGGAGGTGGCGGGGGGAAAGGCGCGGGAGGCGGGTGGCGTGGTGGTGGCGGAGCCTGCGGGACCCACTGCCATCGACGCCTGAAAGGAGAGGACTGGGTAATGAGGACTGGAGAATGATGAGAATGAGGATTAGCGGGATCGAGCTGTGTGGTGTGGGTTTCCGACCGACAGCGTCTGTTCGGTAGCGGGGGCGTTCTGTCGGGAAGGGGGGGGGGCGGCTGTGCGGGTGTTGAGCTCGTGGCGGTTTCGAAGTGCTGCCGTACCGGCATGTAAGGGATCATGTACGACCACGACGGAAGCGCAGAAAGAAGCTCTGCGAGCTGCCGCTTCTGCAAGCTGTGTGTGTGTGGTGTGTGTGTGTGTGTGGCTCGGCTGGCAGTTGTTCGTTGTCCGTTGATGTCGGTTGCGAACCTCCGGTCCTTGCCGCCTGCCGACGGCAGTTGCTCGTCCTCCTTGTTCTGGAGGGAAGAGGATGGACGGACGGCTGGGCGGGCGGAGGCTGGGCACACCCAGGGGGGCGGGCGATTGCACAGCAAGGGGTGACCGCTCTTTGCCGGTGCCGCCGAGTGGTTCAGTTTGGAGGCGTGGTTACGGACCACATCCATCCATTGCTTTTGCCGTTGCGAAGTTGTTGCGTCTGCGGCCGCAATTGGCAGTCTCTTTCGAATGCTCCAGGCGGACATTTCAATGTATTGGGGAGCTTTCGACCCGTTTGAAATCTTCTGAAAGACACCGGCGGTGGATTATATCCGTTTACACGGCGTGCTTCCTGCAACGGCTTCTCGAAGGCGGACAAGAAAGGTACGACGGAAGGTGCCGTTGGCAGTTGCGCCATGGGCCCCGGGAGACAGCTAACCCAGGGGTCCGTGTGGTGGCCTGTAAAAAGCTGTAACCGGCAGTCGAAACGCGGGTAGCACAACTTACGACCAATCCGTAAGAGTAGTATGCAGTCTGCTCCGCCTTGCAGCATGGCAGGTGCACGGTAAGAGTCAGGAGCGCCGAGTCAGCATCCCGCTACCGACCGCGTAAGAAAGCGCGGGCTGTTCTCAACGTCGTCGTTATTGTTGTCATCGCTGCATTGGACTTCAGACGCCCCGAGCGGTCCTCTTGCACTGCACACTGCCCCCGCCACTCACCTCACCGCGGCACCGCCCCCCTCACCCCGCCTCCGCCGCTCCGCTGCGCTTTCTTCTTCTTCATTACCCCCGCCTTCCCCCCTGGAGTACACAGCCGTCGCGACGTAGTCAATTTGCGGCCCCCGTACTTTGTACGACACCTCAAACCCCTCGAGGATCGTGCCCCGAAACCCAAATGTGTACGACACGTAGTGCATGTCCTGATCGCAGGGGTGCTCCCCAAAGGCCCGGCACCACCACCGCCGCCCCTGCTCCGGCCTTTGCACCCCTGCCACCGCTGCCGCCGCCGCCACCGCTGCCTCGGTACCCCACCTCGACTCAACCCCGCCGCTCGTACCCGGCCCACTTTTCCATCCATTTCCTCTCTGGCCCCTCCTTCCCATGTTCTCGATGTCCGCACCGGCCGGCCCGCCGGCCCCCTGGACGCGCCCGCTCGCCTCCTCCTCACCCCTTCCCTCACCCTCGCCAGAGCCCTCCTCCCCCCCGCTAGTCCCCTCCCCGCCCTCAACATCCTCACCATCCCCGAGGGCCCCGAAGCGCAGCGAGTGGAAATGGTAGTCCCGAGCACCGCCCGCAGCGGCGAAGAACACGTCGAGCCGGTCCTCGATGGGACTGTAGCCGTACACGTACTGCCGCCGTACACGGAACCGCCCGCCGGCGTCCGTCCGGAACTCCCCTTGCTCGCTGTAGTAGTAGTCGGCGGCGGTGGCGCTGGCTGCGCCGGCTGCAGCTGCGGTGGCAGTGTCAAGCCCTGCTCCGAAACCGCTGGCGCCAGCGGCAGCTGTGTGGAGCGGGGCTTTGACGGGTGGGCGGGCGACGGGCTGGAAGACTGCGGTGCCGTGGACGGTTCCCGAAGGCTCCGAGGGAAGGGCCGAGTCGATGCGGCGGTGCAGGCGCCAGCGGCCAGCCAGTCCGGAGAACACCAACGCCGACGGGCTGCCGGGGGGCGGCGGGGGCGGGGGCGAGGGCGCGACGGGCTGCTCCGGTCGTGCCGCTGCGGGCGACGGGGCTGCGGGGAAGGTGTGTAATGGTTCCGTGTGATGGCGGAGAAGGCATGAGGGTATCGGGGGCGCTCGTGCGGGGTGTGGGTTTGCCGACTGCGGTTTACAGTATGCGGCCAGTCATGAACACAGCGTGAGGTCTGCGATGTTCAGTTGATCCAGGAATGCGGATGCGAAGGCGGGGTGTGGGCTTTGCGGTTGACGTGTAGTATCCGGGGGGTGGTGCTGGGCTGCTGGGAACTGTTGGATCACAGGGGTACGACATATGCTAGCGTGGCCCCTGGGACTCGTTAGCAGCAGGACTCGATGACCATCGGCGGCACTGGGTTGGGATGAGCTGACCCAAATGCGCGACTTACTGTTGCCGCGTGCTTGCCGTGTCCGGGCCAAGGGCATGTTGCCGCCATGGGCCCCAGCGTGTCGACGGAGTCGTGGTGGGATGCATCTCGGATGAATAAGGCTACTCGAGTGAAGATGCTAAAGAGTGTTGTGCAAACATTTACACGGGCCACACCGTGGAAAGACTGATGGTTGCGTTACTTGACTGGCGACATGTAAACATATCTTTGAAGACCTCGACCATAATCAATTGTATGAGTGCATAGCAATGATACTGGTGATGAAACGGTCGTAGAGGGTTCTCTACCTGAACTGACGGAAAACCCAACCCGTACCGGCAAGCCCGTGATCGGCGCATCGTGCCACCATTTCCCCCATACTTCCCTGAAGCTCCATTAAGCAGAAAAAGGCCAACCCCACGCATATCCAAAAGCAAGTGTGGTGTTAAGAAACACCGTGTGATTTGGTTGTAGCCGCAAAGAGGGAATGACCCAGTTCGCCGCCGTTTAGACGGCCGCAGAGCCGTCCTCGGCCTTGCCGCCCTTCGACTTCTTGGGCAGCAGCACGGCGTGGATGTTGGGCAGAACACCACCGGACGCGATGGTCACGTCGCCAAGAAGCTTGCCCAGCTCCTCATCGTTGCGGATGGCCAGCTGGATATGGCGGGGGACAATGCGGTTCTTCTTGTTGTCGCGCGCGGCGTTGCCGGCCAGCTCCAGCACCTCAGCGGTCAGGTACTCCAGCACGGCCGCCAGGTACACAGGCGCGCCAGCACCGATGCGCTCAGCGTACTTGCCCTTCTTGAGATAGCGGGCGATGCGGCCCACGGGGAACTGCAGGCCCGCCTTGGAGCTGCGGCTGACGGCCTTCTTGCCCGCGGTCTTGCCCTTGCCACGACCAGCCATGATTACTTTGATTAGATTTACGGTTGATAATTGGAAGTTGACTAGTTGATAAAGAATTGTTGCAATATTTCTGCTCTTTATAGGTTTCAAAATTCCATCGAACGGCATGGCGGTTGGCTCACCGAGGCCATCGGTTGGTCCGAGCACTCGTGACAACGGCGGGTCAAGTGAGCCAACTCTTGGCTGCATAAAGTCCCGGGCTTTCTCTGTTCAATCACAACTCTGGCGATATCCCGTAACAACAAATAATTAACGTAATACCTAAGCGATATGGCCAAGAAGGATGAGAAGCCGGCTTCCCAGGCCGATGCTGCCGAGCCCAAGGCTGAGGCCAAGCCCAAGGCTGAGAAGGCTCCCAAGGTGAAGAAGGAGAAGAAGGCTCCGGCGAAGAAGGCGGCTAAGGAGTCGACCGCTGAGGGTGCCGATGGCGACAAGAAGGCCAAGAAGAAGGTTAAGGTGGCCAAGAGCGAGACCTACAAGCTGTACATCTACAAGGTGCTCAAGCAGGTGCACCCCGACACCGGCATCAGCTCCAAGGCGATGAGCATTATGAACAGCTTCATTAACGACATCTTTGAGAAGGTCGCCACCGAGGCCTCCAAGCTTAGCCGCTACAACAAGAAGCCCACCGTCACGTCCCGCGAGATTCAGACCGCTGTGCGCCTGGTGCTGCCCGGCGAGCTGGCCAAGCACGCGGTGTCGGAGGGCACCAAGGCCGTCACCAAGTTCACCTCGGCTTAAACGTTCTCGCTTCTCGTGGAGCTGTCGCAATCAAAAACCACGGTGTTTCTTAACACCACATCCGTATCAATGGACGGTTGCCCTCCGCTGAAATTAGTTCCGTGACCTGCGCGCACGGCATCACCACAACCCGCACCCATTGCAGAATGGTCCATTCGCAGACGCTGCGCTAATCTAGCTCTCTGGCCGTGGGGCCCTCCTCACATCACCAGGGCGTGTCAATCAGCCGCAGACTGTCCAACGCAACCCACTCCATCGCCTGAGCCACCGACAGCAGCTTGGCGTAGTAGAGGCCCAGGAAGCGCGTCTCACTGGGCGGCTGAGAGCCCACATCGGCGGGTGGCTCTACCCGCAGGTACGGACTGCACAGCTGCACGGCGCCGGGGCGGCTGTCCCCTCCCGTCGCAGGCACCGCTGCCGCGGAGGCTGCGGCAGAAGTCGCGGAAGGGCTTGGGGTGGCGGGGGCGTGTTCGGGGGGCGCTGAAGGTGGGTACTGGAAGGAGAGGCGGGTGTGGCGGACGAAGGCCTCGGGTGTCGCGGCGGCGGGCGGAGCGCCGTCGGGACCGGGGGCCAGGACGTCCCTGGCGGATGCGGAGGGCGGGGTGGGGGCGTTGAGGGAGGGGTACGACAGAGGAAGGACTTGCAGGTCGCAAACATCAGCACAGCAAGCACACCAGCAGGTCTTCCCAGTCCTAGGACCTACACATCGGGTCCGAATTCCATCGGGCGGCCCAGGGCCCGGTAGCGCTCCGCCACCCCGGCCGGCACCGCCGCAAGGGCCGTCTCCATGGCCAGGCGGTTGAGCTCGGAGGGGGTGGGGCTGGTGTACTGCGAGGGGTCGGGCAAGCCCAGCATCTGCGAGGGAGAGGGTGTAGAGCGGACGGGAAGCGGGGACGACAGAGGGCGAGTTCGAATCCGACAAGATAAGGAGTCTGAGCACCCCACCCCAACAACCATCTCAATATCCCTTGGCGCTGCCCGCCGTTGGCCATGCCCACCGCAGCTGCCCCTCTCTGCACCCTCCCATGTCACGCGGGTCTCTCACCGCCGCCACGAAGGCCGCGCATTTCATCTTGAGCCAGTAGTCGGGGGCCTGAGCAGCCAGGTACTGGCCGGGGGCGTCCATTGACCTGTCGGGCCACGTCGACGGCGACAGCAGCAGCGGGAGCATCATCGACCGCAGCAGCGGGAGCTCAGGACAAGGGCAGCGGCGCGCTGCTGCCTACCGACGGGTAGCGGACTGTGGCCAGACCGCCGCGGTTTGTAACGGACGTAGCTTTCAACAGCGAAAGGTGGGGGGGGGGCAAACGCACGGGTGGACGTTGCAGTAGAAAGTGAGCGAAGAGGAGGTGAGCGCTGGGCTCTCCGTTGTGAGCAGTGAGCGGTGGGCTGTGAGTGCAGCACAGTGCGGCCCAACGCGCCTGAAGTGCAGCATCACGTGCACATGGAGGAGCCACCGGCCACTGTTGCCGCTGCCGTCCTCCCCGTCCTCCCCGCCCTCCTCCAACGGCATCATCAACGTCTGGCTGTACAGAAAAGTCTCCATCTGAGATAGTCAACGAAGGGAAGAGAGGAAGGGAACGGTATGGGCGTAGGGCAGGGCGGGACATGGCAGGCCAGGGAGCAGGGACACCGGTAAAGAGGGAGAGGGCGGCGCCGGGCAGGCCAAGGGGCAAGGCAACATGTGGTGCGCTGACAACATCGCATCAGCCCTATCTCACCACCGTGTGTGGTGATACTGGCCCCATCTCGCCACCGCTTTCCAGCCCTGCCCTTGACCCTCCCCGCCCCGCCCCTCCCTTCCCCCCATCCTCACATCTGTGTGCGCAGTCGCCACCACCGCCAGCCGCTGCAGCTGCGAGGCCGGCAACCCCGCCAGCACCGCCCTCTGCAGCTCCACCGCGTGAGCCTCCGCAGCCACCACCTCACCCGGGGGAAGCGCGCTGCAGCGCCGGGGAAAGGGAAAGGGCGGTGGGAGGGTTTGCGCATGTGGACAAGCGTTGCGACGAAAGGAGCGAGCGGGGAGTTGCGGGAGGTGGCCCAACTGCCCGACTGTGCACTACCATGCCACCGCACCCTCCCAGCCCCGTGTTGCGTGAGGTCGGGGCCTGACGTCGGGAGCCCCACCGCAGCACAGATGCGCCGACGTGGGCGGCCGCCCTGGCGGTCCATAGGCCTCAATCCCGGGCCCGAAGCGATTGTGCATGCCGTCTCTTGCCATGCCTCAAACGTCCGGCATAACCTTTTTGCCCTCGACGCTCAGGTGCTCTCTTCCCTCCTACGTCACGCGTCACACGTTCGAAACCCGTATGCCGCATTTCTCGTTCCTTTATTTTCGGTACTCACGTGGAATTCGCCCGGCCTGCGACCCGTTGGGCCCCCGCCACCAGCCCGCCCACACGGCAGGGACCTTTGCAGGGGGAAGGGGAGGGGAGGTCCGGAGCGGGCAGCGTAGCAGCAGCAGCGAAGGCCGCGGCAGGGTCGCCCAGGCCACGTGCGATGCAGTACGGCGCCGTCAGCTGCGCGCTCTGCCGTACAGCGTCCAGCAGGGCCCGCCTCGCCTGCAGCAGCAGCATCGAGGCAGATGCAGCAGCCGCATGAGGGGGAGACAGCAGGGCAGGAGAAAGGTCAGGCACATTGAAGGAGAAGGGTCGGCGAATGGTCGGGGAAAGGTGGCATATCAACGCACGTTGAATGGTCCTTCGGAGAGTAAAAAAGGAGAAATACAGGGGAGCCCTTCGTAGGGTCTGCAGCACAGTGTAACAACAGGCAACACGGTGAGGATGGTACGACACCTGGTGAGCGACTACAATGACGATGGGCCAGCAGCGGCCAAGGACGTCACACGCAGGGTTTAGCCCGGTGATGCCAGGATGCCAGGACGCAACTCGGGGCACCTGAACCAGCTCCATGTTGCGTGCCAGCGTACACAGGTATTCGAGTGCCAGTGCCCAAGATGACCCGATAACGAGTGTGTGTTTGTGTGTATGTGTGCTCTCGCCAATGCTGTCCCCCTTCCGCACCTCACCTGGCTCCGGGTCTGTCCCGGGGCGGCCAGGTGGGTGGTGACGAAGGACGCGAGCAGACCGCCCAGAGACTGGGGAGGCAGAAGCATGGCCGGGGTGAGGACAGGAGAACCGCAGCGAAGTCATCGGGACGAGGCAGGGGTGTCATGACGGATTGCTGAATTCGTTCGATTTGCGGGACAGGCGCGCTGGTCTGAGGTCGAAGGCGAGGTTACGGTGTAATGTCGCCTGGGTCTGTGGGTCGCTGATGTGCATCATACTTGAGATGTGGTTGGTTTGGAAGATGTGTTTTATGGTTGGAATATTTCCATTGCGTTGATCTCCTGGCAGTCTGGTGGTTTGCTTACCTGTGGTTGGTTTCTGGTACGGCAGTCATGATCTGTTGGTTCTTAAGGGTCATTTCGACGCTGTCCCAGCGTCTCGCGCCACGTTTGACTGCTCGACGCTTAGTCGTAGCCTGATTCGCGACAGTGAGTATCATGTGAGGAATTAGGATCATTGGGCGAATGTAGCCCAGGCCTCCCGTGGAACGATGAGACCCGGAAGTCGCGTACCGAGGACCACTACTCGTTTGTAACGGAACCCTGACATATTTCGTAGTCAGACTACTGGCCGGTCTATGAATTGGGCTACGGAGCAGCGAGTTCGTCAGCCTGATGGTGCTACCTGATGGCGTTCCTTCGGCGGCTTTCCGTTATTCCAGCTTTGGTGCTGCAGGCGGAATATTCCTATCTGCTGCCATTGCTTCACTTTCCTCCTTCTCTTTCTACCTTAACACCACAACCTTCTGACACGAGACCATGCCTGGCTTCAGCCAGGATCGAGCTACGAGACCGCTTGGTGATTACGCGATGGAGCTATTAATTGATGATTATGCCTTGAACATGCCGGCGATTATGATCGAGTGCCGGCCTGTGATGTTCATCGTGATGCCCGCCGAGACCTGAGCGTTGGGAAGGGAGATCAAGTACCCTTTGTGAAGACCGATGCACGATCTGGATGCCTTTTAGTGGGTTAATGAGCGCGAAACGCGTCCGGCTCCTTGTCGTGTACCCGCCGGCCATCGATAGGGTTGTCCGTCGCTTGCGAGTTACTTTGCGGGAAGGTTGCAGGTCACCGGGCAGCGTTATTATAGCCTTAATTAGGAGGTTACACAGGTGGGGTCCTGTTTGGCATGATTTAGCAGCGCGCGCCGAGCCACCAGCGCGAGGGTGAGCCAAGGGACGGGGGCCGAACGGAGAGCCTGCCCGTGCCCGCAGATAAGCGGCGGTCAGTAGCTTGCGATGTGTGCCGGCTCCTTACGGCATAATGCGTGATAGCCGACGGGTTTGACTTTTAGCAAGCCGGCAGCGTGAAGAGCTTTGACAACCGGCGGCCCCTTGTGTACGGCCTTGATACCCAGGGGGGGCGTGCTAGCCAGGGTTTTCCCCCGAGTGCGGCATTCCAGGCGCAGACATCTGGTCCTCTGATAGGGCGGTCTTCTTTTGTATGTGGCGCTTTCCGGGAATGGCTTTATTCCGGCCGCGCAGGTGCGCCGTGTTTCACTCCCCATGCAGACGTGTCATTCTAGTGCACCGTTTCTGCCAGCCGTGCTGGACAAGGGTTCTCCAGGGGATTTCCGAGGGATGTTCTGTTGAATAGTGTTTTACCAGGGCCAGGGTTTTCCAGGGGATATGCAGATTGCCGTGCAAGCGACTTCGAGAGTCACACGTGCAGGGCCGAGGAGTTCCTGGATTGGATTATGTTTACGGAATGCAATGGCTCAAAAGTCCTTAGTCCTGAGCCTATTGACTGTGTTCCGTTCATGGTGTGCCGCTGAGTTCCGCTACGTCCGTTGGTTGGTGCATGAGCCTCAGGAAGAGTGTCCTGGCTGGCGAGGGCGGCCCAAGGGAGTGCTAGCCTATCCCAGCAGTCGGCCGTGTTCACCTGTTGCATGCCACGTGAGTAGGTCCAGCCCGCAGCCTTTCTTTTGCCCGGTGCAGGCCGTTGATGAGCCTGTGCACTGGGTTTCGTTTATCTCCTTCGTTGCCATGGCGGTGCTCTGTTTCTGCTTTGCGGGTCTGCGCTTCAGGGTTTTCCTTTCTAGATAGGTACCTTTTCTCGGTCTGGTTGAGCTGTGCGGGACATGATTTGCTGGAGCAGTTGTTTCTGGCGTGCTTTGTCGTGAGCCTGGCGTTTTGCCACTGTCGGTGTTGCGTTGCTATTGCTTAGTGACTGGCAGCAGGTTAGCGTTAGTCGGGCAGTTTCCTTGCTCTGGTGTGTCAGCCGCCCTTACGGCGCCTTCCGCCGTTTCTGTCGGCTGGGGGGGGAGTTCTGGTATCCAGAGTGTGTGAAACCCAGCGAGTACGGTAATCGGGCGTGACAGCTGTCATGACGGATTGCTGAATTCGTTCGATTTGCGGGACAGGCGCGCTGGTCTGAGGTCGAAGGTGAGGTTACGGTGTAATGTCGCCTGGGTCTGTAGGTCGCTGATGTGCATCATACTTGAGATGTGGTTGGTTTGGAAGATGTGTTTTATGGTTGGAATATTTCCATTGCGTTGATCTCCTGGCAGTCTGGTGGTTTGCTTACCTGTGGTTGGTTTCTGGTACGGCAGTCATGATCTGTTGGTTCTTAAGGGTCATTTCGACGCTGTCCCAGCGTCTCGTGTCACGATTGACAGCTCGACGCTTAGTCGTAGCCTGATTCGCGACAGTGAGTATCATGTGAGGAATTAGGATCATTGGGCGAATGTAGCCCAGGCCTCCCGTGGAACGATGAGACCCGGAAGTCGCGTACCGAGGACCACTACTCGTTTGTAACGGAACCCTGACATATTTCGTAGTCAGACTATTGGCCGGTCTATGAATTGGGCTACGGAGCAGCGAGTTCGTCAGCCTGATGGTGCTACCTGATGGCGTTCCTTCGGCGGCTTTCCGTTATTCCAGCTTTGGTGCTGCAGGCGGAATATTCCTATCTGCTGCCATTGCTTCACTTTCCTCCTTCTCTTTCTACCTTAACACCACAACCTTCTGACACGAGACCTACGTCCGTTGGTTGGTGCATGAGCCTCAGGAAGAGTGTCCTGGCTGACTAGGGCGGCCCAAGGGAGTGCTAGCCTATCCCAGCAGTCGGCCGTGTTAACCTGTTGCATGCCACGTGAGTAGGTCCAGCCTGCAGCCTTTCTTTTGCCCGGTGCAGGCCTGTTGAGCCTGTGCACTGGGTGTCGTTTGTCTCCTTCGTTGCCTTGGCGGTGCTCTGTTCTGCTTTGCGGGTCTGCGCTTCAGGGTTTTCCTTTCTAGATAGGTACCTTTTCTCGGTCTGGTTGAGCTGTGCGGGACATGATTTGTCTGGGGCAGTTGTTTCTGGCGTGCTTTGTCGTGAGCCTGGCGTTTTGCCATTGTCGGTGTTGCGTTGCTATTGCTAAGTGACTGGCAGCAGGTTAGCGTTAGTCAGGCAGGTTCCTTGCTCTGGTGTGTCAGCCGCCCTTACGGCGCCTTCCGCCGTTTCTGTCGGCTGGGGGGGGAGTTCTGGTATCCAGAGTGTGTGAAACCCAGCGAGTACGGTAATCGGGCGTGACAGGGGTGTATAAGGCGGGACGGGGCAGGGGAGAGATGGCAGATGACACCAGGTGCGAATCGTGGGAGAGGCGGTCGCGAGGGGGCAAACAATTGCGGAAATAATGGGGGAGGGGCGAGAGCGCGAGACCGGGCGTGATGGTGGGTGCATGGAGGACAGTGGCGCAGCGCTTTCCGGCAGTACATTTCGGGCGGAGGCCTTGACGTTTGCCCGTCCCGTCGCCCAACGCTCTGCCGCTCGCCCTTCCCTTCCCTTCCCTTTTGGCCACGGTATACAGACGAGCGCGAGGCCCCGAACTGCGAGCAGTACGGTAACCGACCGCGAGCCGTTGAAGCAAGCCAGGGGGTTCCAGCCCCGTCCGTGCCACCTCCTTGCCCCGCTCACGCTCATGCAGGCGGAGTGGTGCGCCACCCCCGCGGTGATGTCCCCCCGCTGCACCCGCGCATCCCCGCTGGAGGTGTTGCCATGGTTGACACCCGGGACCACCACCACGGGCTTGGCCGCAGCAGTGAACCTGGAGGAGGGTTTGGGAGAGCGGGGAGAGAGGGGTGGTTAGGTGGATTGACGGACGGGTGGGAGGGTGGTCGGATGCGGCGGTGACGAGGGTATAGAGGGTATGGAGGGTATAGAGCATGTTCCACTGCTACGCCTGACACCGGACCCGACTCTTCAACACACACATACAAACACACGCATTTCCCGGTAGCGCCCTGAATCTTGCGTTGCGCACCCACTGCCGACCTATACGTGAAGGCGCTGTGCGGGAAGTTACTTACATAGGACCTAACGAACCAATCCGCGCAAATCGCCAGCAGCTTCCCGCCCACAGTCCAATTCCGCAGTCAGTCCCTGCCCAGCCACGTCTGCACGCACGCACGCACGCACTCACGCGGACCCAAATTTTGTGGCCATGGCGGCGCTTTCCGCGATGTAGCTCGACAGCAGCGGCCACCGCATCTGGCCGTCAAGCTCCCCCACCACCAACATCAGCGGCCTGTGCGTGACACAAAGGTGACAGCGCGGCAGGGGGGAAAGGTGGGCGTGACGGTGGCGGTGGAGGAATGCTTGGAGCGCAAACGAAGGCATTCGCTGCTGCCCTCAGGCCAGGCTTCGCGCCAGCCGCCACGCCCCCGCGCTCGCGCACACACACACAGACATGCACGCACACGCACACACGGATTCGCCTTGACCCAAACGATACAACCGCGCCTGCGAACACGTCACCTCACTCGCCTGGGCCAGGCCTCCATGCTAAACACGCCCATCTGCATGTAGTCGGGGAGATTTGGCACGCCGCCCAGCAGCACCGTGGCGGCTGCGGACTTGGCGGCGGCGGACGCGAAGCCGTAGCAGCCGGCGGACTGGCAGATCACGGCCAGGTTGGACAGGCGGACTGCGACCCGTGGGTCGATGCGGAAAGGGGCGGCAAGGCGGCAAGAGGGCGCGCGAGGAAGTGGGGAGGCGGAAGGATGGGGAGGTGCGGCGAGGCGTGGCACCGGCTAGTGCGAGTCGAGTCATTATTGCGCCCGGTCGGTTGCAGCTGGAAGGGACCGGCGAAAGCAGAGCGGAGCGGCGCAGTACGACGGGGGGGGGAGAGAGTGGGCGTGGCGGGGGCGAGAGCCAAGGAGGAGCCAAGGACAGGTGGCCGCGAGGGTGTGGGCCGGCACTGCGCCGCATACCGATAGGTCGAAGTCCGGCCGAGCGGCCGCTGCTCGTGAGGAAACCAGAAACAAAGAAAAGAAAGCAACCCACGTCCTCGCTTGGCGCCCAGGATTACCGGCACCGTGTTTACCAACGTCCATGCGTTCTGGCGCGGTTCATTTGTTGGTTGAGTTAATTGGTTGGTTGTTGAGTTAGTTAGTTGCTTCACGGTTGGTGGTTGGTTGGCTCACCGGTTCCCTCCCTGCGCGGCACGAAACCCTGGCCAGCCGCCTGCTCGACCGCTTGACACAGGAGCGTGTCGAATGCGCCGCACTCGTCCATTGCCCGCAGCACATCCTGCGAAGCAACCACCACCACCAGCAGCAGCAGTCCATCACCACCACCACCAGAAATATCAGGGGGCGGGAGTAGCTGGAGTCTGGAGACCGCCCTGGTGGCGGCGTAGTGGCGTATGCAGTGGCGGCTGTGGATGTCGCGTGGCCACCATGTTGAATGAAGTATAGGCAATTGTCCGCTCCTGCGGCTTTCATCCCCTAAACCTCATTTGTGGTCATTTGGGGTTTCAAGCCTCCGCAGGGGAACACGGTGTCATGCGGTCGCTAGGGGGGTCGCTGCCGGTCGCGGCCGGACACTGAACACCACCGTTTTGTTCATTATCGGAGAAATCCGGAATGCTGACGGCTTAAAGAGTGCCGTAGTTAGGACACCGGGGCGAACGATACCGCCAGATACCGCAATCCACACAGCCCCTCTCACTCTCTGTCGCAGTCCTAGATCCCAGGAGGAGCTGAGAGGGGCTGAGAGGGTCGGCTCACAGGGATCGTCGCGTCCGGGCCGCACAGGGCCTTTTGGATGTCCAGGAAGTTCAGATTGAGCACGCCGACCCACATCCGCAGGTGGGGCGCCGCCGCCTGCCGGGGTTGGGGGCGGGGTGGTGTGACGTGGCGTTGTGTGGCGTTGGATTGGGTTGGGCAGTCCGGCTAGCTGGGGAGTAATAAGAACGGCCCGGGGCGAGGGGAACGCAACGCAGTTACCTGGGATATTACCTGAGGATTACTGAAGGTTTTCTGAGTGCAACGCTAGAAAACCAAGGTTTTCTGTGAACTCAGAGGAGTTGTGCCCTCATAAGGGCGTTGGTACGGCACATGGTGCCAGTTAAGGTGTCCGCGAAGGCGTGGAGGAGTGATTTTCGGGTTTTGTAGCTACATAGGGTGGTTGCTGCGAGGCTGTGGGCATTAAGGCCTTAGCGATAGCTTTCGCGGTAGCCGGCCCTCACCATTAATTTTAACAATGTCCATTGACCTTGCGTCCGACCAGCTGGGCTCTCTCGTAGAGGAAGCATCGAAGCGTCTTAACGCTCTTTTGTAACACAAAAATGTCAAAGCTGCAAAGGTGCAACTTGTGACGGATCCGGGAAAAATTTTGACCGGGCAGCTACGCGAGGCTTACGCGCAGTACATGGATGCGGTGCGCGAGCACCAGCAGCTCCTCCAGTTATTGACACAGCGAATGCTGCTTGAACAGCGGGAGACAGTGGAGCCGGCCCCAAAGAGGCAACGCATGGTCCTGCCGGACTACGACTGCGACTTCGGCGCCTTAGAGGGCAAAGGGAACAAGTCGCTCATCGGACAGCGGCAGCGTCTGGTTCACTTACACGACGTGTTCGCAGACGTGCAGCTCAAGTGGCGCGCGGTCGTTGATGCTCCCGCGGCTAACCGGGCAGAGCGCGCGGAGGCGATGGAGGAGGCGGTTCGCAAGACGCAAGAAGTCTTCGAGCAGCAGGCAAAAGAGCTGGTCATCGCGCACCACCACGGGTGGGATGTCGTGGGCCAGATGCGGGGAACGCCCTACGCGGCCACGGAGGAAGAGCAGAAGGCGCTGAAGAAGGCCATCAAGGCCGCAGCTGAGAGCCGGAAGGTTGCTAAGCCCCCCGGGAAGGCGCAACCGGCGCAGGTGGCGGCCGCGGCGGGGCCGTCGGCGCCGAAGGCTCCCAAGGGGCCGTGTTACAAGTGCAACGCCATGGGCCACTGGGCCAAGGAGTGCCCGAACCCGCCGAAGTAGCGGACATCATTGGGCTTGGGTCGGCGCAAGCCCTAGCTTGCGGCCGTGGCCCTCTTAAGGGCGGTGGGGTGCAAGCCTCGGTGTGCGTGGTCGGTGCAAGCCCTAGCTTGCGGCCGTGGCCCTCTTAAGGGCGGTGGGGTGCAAGCCTCGGTGTGCGTGGTCGGCGCAAGCCCTAGCTTGCGGCCGTAGCCCTCTTAAGGGCGGTGGGGCGCAAGCCTCGGTGTGCATGGTCGGCGCAAGCCCTAGCTTGCGGCCGTGGCCCTCTTAAGGGCGTGGGGTACGAACGTCGGCCTGTCTGCGACAGGGGGTTGGTTGGCTTTACCCGCCTCCCTCGATTATTAAAGTTTCGCGGTAGCCGGCCCTCACCCGGCCTACCTACCGAATAAAGACGGCTTTCATTGCTTGCAGGTACCCTTTGTGTGTAACGAACGATGATTTCTCATGAAAACTGAAGGTTTTCTGAGTGCAACGCTAGAAAACCAAGGTTTTCTGTGAACTCAGAGGAGTTGTGCCCTCATAAGGGCGTTGGTACGGCACATGGTGCCAGTTAAGGTGTCCGCGAAGGCGTGGAGGAGTGATTTTCGGGTTTTGTAGCTACATAGGGTGGTTGCTGCGAGGCTGTGGGCATTAAGGCCTTAGCGATAGCTTTCGCGGTAGCCGGCCCTCACCATAAATTTTAACAATGGACATTGACCTTGCGTCCGACCAGCTGGGCTCTCTCGTAGAGGAAGCATCGAAGCGTCTTAGGATATTACCTGAGGATTACCTGGGGAAAGCTGGGGAAAGCTGTCAAAGGTCTGCACTGACTCATTTGACTTAGGGTTTGGATTTGAATTACAGATTCGAATTCGGAAGGTGGTCGATGCAATGCACCCTTGCATGTAGATGGGGAAGGCAGGGGTCGTTTACTCTTATTGTTGTGTGTTGTTCTGTTGTTACTGAGGGTTCCAGTCTTCCAGACCCTCAGCATGCAGGGTGTCGGTTAGCGGTGCCAGCGCTTAACGTGCCGCCCAGCTCCGAAACCAAGTCCTGCCCCCACCGTCTTCGTGAGGCCGGATAAACCATCATACGTAGGTTGTACCACACATGCAGCGCAGGCCGGTGTACCTGTTGTATGCTCTCGGCCAGGGCTTTGAAGGCGGCGGGCGGCAGCAGCGCGCCTGGGACGATGACCAGCAGACACTCCTCCGCCGCCGCCCCCTGCTCACCGGCGGCCGGCGACGTTGCAGCTGTGTCGGCCGCGGTGGCCCCGGCAGCAGACTCGGCTGTAGACGGCTGCGAGCGCGACGGCGGCAGAGCTACGGGCGGCCGACATGTGGATGAGGAGACGGCAGCAGCGGCGGCGGCGGCGGCGGCGGCAGGGAGCCGGTTTGGCCTGGAAAACACATGTGCATCGTGCGTCTACGCAGGACGAGCATGCACGCACCTGCACACCTCAACCCACTCCCAGCAAGCGGCAAAACCTTTCATTTGCTCTGCTTTCGAAATATGCTGCCTTTCCAAACCCAAGTTACGGTAGTGGCCAGCAGTCTGTGGGCGGCCGGTAAGGCGGCGATGCATGCATCTGGGGCATCACGAGCGCACACACAGAGAGCGCAGTGCCAGGGGCCACAACCTTGCGCCGGCGGAGAGCCCCTCGTGCTCGTGCCCGTTTGCGTGGGACCTTGTGGTAAGAGGAATGGAGCCACAGCGCGACAGCGGCCCCGCAGCGTGGAATGCAGGGCGGCGCAACGTGGCTCGAATTTGGATCACTCACGAGGAAGGATGAGGTGCTGGTAGGTCGGCAGCTGGGGCGAAGCTGCCGGCGGTTGCGGCGCGCCCGACGGCCCGTGCGCCGCGGCAGCTGCGGCGCCATCGCCCTTGTGGGGCTTGCTGTCGTCGGCGCTCGTCGCGACGGCTCTCTCGCCGCTGTTGCATGGCGGGGGCACCGAACGGCGCCCGGCGGCCCCCAAAGGGTCGGGGGCGGCGATTGAGGCTGGAAGTACGGGGCCCATGGCGGAGGCTTTGGGACGCGGGCGCGTTGCTGCAAGCGTGCCCGGCGTGGCTAACGAAGGGTGAAAGGGCTTGCTGCCGCTCGCGGTACTGTTGATGTTGACGGAGCAGCACTTAACGTGCTTAGTTTCAGGACGGTTTCGCTCCGTCAAGCACAGGTTTCGCGGCAGTAGTCCAAGTAATCGTCGAACAGATAACTCTGCCAGCCAGGCTCCCTTCCAGGGCTTTTATACCCTGTTGCGAAGAAAACTGAAACGACATCTGGGATTCCGTACGTTCTGTGGCCTTCGTGTCTTTCACATTCGTGTCTGTCCAGTCTGCAATTCTACCACCGTCAATACGGATGGGGTCTCAGGCGTAGAGCGTATGTTCGCTTTCTAGTTATTATTCAAGGATTACAAGGGGAACCATTATGTACGGCTGAACGTATAACGATTTGACACACCCAAGCGACCTGGCGAGGTCAGAAGCACTGAATGTTACATGGAATTTTTGAATGTCTGTTGTGTTGGGGGTGTAGGCCCTGTCCGTGGCTGCCTGGCTGGCTGGCTGCCCGGCTGAGTGACGAGCAACCGTGATGGCTGGATACGCTTTAAAGGCTAATTAATAGCCCTTAATACTCATAATACGATATTAGAAACTTAAAATCAATAGTGTATGTAGTAGTATGGAAGATGTTAGACTAAGTCCATGGTCCGAGGCCGCACTCGCTCCAACGCATCCAGAACTTCTGTTCATTCCATATTGTACCGTTTTTGTCATATATAAATATTAACATGATAGCTCCTCATCTTTCCGACATCCAATAGATCATTGCATGGCGAACATGCTTCCCGCGACCACACCACAGTTCTGCTAGCCGGTCCGACGGCCTTGACGCATATTACTATTACATATATAGATAACAAAGATGGCAAGGGACAAACTATGAGTGGTAGAGTGGTTGTTGGAGGCCAAGCCGCAAATGAACACATTTTGTTTGCGATCATGTTTCCGAAACAAGAACGTTATGAGACCGGGGTCGCCATCCTTTTCTCTCCCAATTATACCGTATAACGATCTGACGCACTACTGCAATTGGCCTAAGGACGTGCACCTTATGCGAAATGTGAATGGCTGGCACGTTGCATTTCCGGATCTCTGTAAGTTCCAATGTAACACGGTTACAACGGACACTGTAATTCAGAGTGCGCGGGGGGAAGGGGGGTGTGGGGGGATGGGGGGCGGCAGCCCCCCGCCCCCCACCAGCAGGGGGGAGGGGTCCCTGGGGAGGGGGCCAGCAGCCCCCCTCCCCCCAGCCGGGCCCAACGCCTGGAAACATATTATGCATATGACGCATCGTTTTCAGTAATGCATTGATGCAACTCCTCGCATCAAACTTGCCATCCCAGCACCGTCTCCCCAACGACAACATTTACCGATCACACCGACCTACATTACGGGCGCCAGGGGCTAAGTTCTTCATGTTCCGTAGGACTTCCTCTATTACGCCTTTACGCGCGTCGGTAGCGCCTCACAGACTCTACGAGAGCCTAGCGCGTCCCTTTCAGCAATGTTTCGGAAATTTTTTGAGGGATTATTTTGACAATGCCCAGACGATGGGTAGACGATGCGCAGCGCCTTCATCAACGGCTGCGGGGGGAACCGGCGGGTCAGGTCTGCGAGCAGCTCCGCCTCCATACGCGTGATCTGCTCCTTGACGTACGGTAAATGACCACCCGGTGCTCCAGCTCGCGGTCCACCTGCTTGATGAGCCGGCGGAAAGGCCTACCCGCCTGGCCGGTGGATGGCGGGATGACGGAGATCTCCAGCTCGATATTGCTCACGGGCTGCATGCGGAAGCCAGCTGTGGATCTTGGCGACGAAGGGATTGTTGCTGAGAACGCCCGCAGCCAGGTTGGTTCGGTGCGCCCGGCAGATGCCCACGGCAAAAGGGGCGGCCCATCCGTGAGCCGCCGGATGACACCCGTGCGCTCACCCATCATGACGCCGGCGCCGTCTGCCCCAATAATGCCAACGACCTTCTGCGCCAGTTGGTCGGCCGTAAGGTGCAGCCGGCTGCGAAGCGTGCTGAACAGCAGCAGGGTGCTCAGGCAGGTAGCCAGCATCCGTCCGGGGCCGAGCAGATCTGAGCCAGCTCGACGAACACAGCCTGGCGCGACCAGCCATGACGCAAGCGTCCAGGGCACAGCCATGCCTAATAAATTGTAAAGAACAAAATGCAGACTTGGCAATTTTCCTGCCGCCCACAGGCAACGCGCTGCTTCCTGACAGTCCCTCGCCTGCTCTCGCTTATACCGCCGCGTTGCGCCAACCGCTACCACGGTACTTCCCCATCAGCAAATTCAAAATTTCTTCACCGTGCCGTGCAGAATATCGCCTCAGAAGATTCGCAATGCTACGCGTCCTGCGATGCCACTGGGCACCAACACTGTTCCGTGCTCCCGGACTGCAGTCGAAGACGCATTCAAGCGATACACTCGCTGATAATAAGCATAGTCCCGGGCATCAAGCATAAATTGTATATGTGTTTAATTATACGTTGCTGACAATGCTCCTCTCAATTAGATCTTTCGGACCATCCAGTTGAGGAGGGCTAAGGTAAGAGCTGGTAAGAGCTACATTGAGCACTGTCGCCGAAAGAGTGGAACGCTGTGCATGATGTTCATTGTAGCTACATCAATCTGCTCGAATAAAACTACGGCGAGCCGTCGAATGTGGTGACGCGAGACGTTGGGGTGGTGTCGACTCATCGCGACGTTGGGATACTGTCGAGCTGTCGACCCACCCATCCGCAGTCCGTACTTCGAACCAATTGCTCAGAATTGCCATTTGTTGACAATATTAAGTTTACGGCATGTCTTTCTTGCGATCAGCCAAAGTCTGGCTGACACATCAGCGACTCACTGGCCCATACGAAACTCGATCCTGGCCGCAGGAACGCATCACTCCAAGAAGCCTTCATCAGCAAATCGAACATTTCCAGTAATCCGGCATTATGGTCCGTCCCATCGCACCCGCGCCAAACTCCCTCGTCAACAGTACCGCGAGCGGCAGCAAGCCCTTTCACCCTTCGTTAGCCACGCCGGGCACGCTTGCAGCAACGCGCCCGCGTCCCAAAGCCTCCGCCATGGGCCCCGTACTTCCAGCCTCAATCGCCGCCCCCGACCCTTTGGGGGCCGCCGGGCGCCGTTCGGTGCCCCCGCCATGCAACAGCGGCGAGAGAGCCGTCGCGACGAGCGCCGACGACAGCAAGCCCCACAAGGGCGATGGCGCCGCAGCTGCCGCGGCGCACGGGCCGTCGGGCGCACCGCAACCGCCGGCAGCTTCGCCCCAGCTGCCGACCTACCAGCACCTCATCCTTCCTCGTGAGTGATCCAAATTCGAGCCACGTTGCGCCGCCCTGCATTCCACGCTGCGGGGCCGCTGTCGCGCTGTGGCTCCATTCCTCTTACCACAAGGTCCCACGCAAACGGGCACGAGCACGAGGGGCTCTCCGCCGGCGCAAGGTTGTGGCCCCTGGCACTGCGCTCTCTGTGTGTGCGCTCGTGATGCCCCAGATGCATGCATCGCCGCCTTACCGGCCGCCCACAGACTGCTGGCCACTACCGTAACTTGGGTTTGGAAAGGCAGCATATTTCGAAAGCAGAGCAAATGAAAGGTTTTGCCGCTTGCTGGGAGTGGGTTGAGGTGTGCAGGTGCGTGCATGCTCGTCCTGCGTAGACGCACGATGCACATGTGTTTTCCAGGCCAAACCGGCTCCCTGCCGCCGCCGCCGCCGCCGCCGCTGCTGCCGTCTCCTCATCCACATGTCGGCCGCCCGTAGCTCTGCCGCCGTCGCGCTCGCAGCCGTCTACAGCCGAGTCTGCTGCCGGGGCCACCGCGGCCGACACAGCTGCAACGTCGCCGGCCGCCGGTGAGCAGGGGGCGGCGGCGGAGGAGTGTCTGCTGGTCATCGTCCCAGGCGCGCTGCTGCCGCCCGCCGCCTTCAAAGCCCTGGCCGAGAGCATACAACAGGTACACCGGCCTGCGCTGCATGTGTGGTACAACCTACGTATGATGGTTTATCCGGCCTCACGAAGACGGTGGGGGCAGGACTTGGTTTCGGAGCTGGGCGGCACGTTAAGCGCTGGCACCGCTAACCGACACCCTGCATGCTGAGGGTCTGGAAGACTGGAACCCTCAGTAACAACAGAACAACACACAACAATAAGAGTAAACGACCCCTGCCTTCCCCATCTACATGCAAGGGTGCATTGCATCGACCACCTTCCGAATTCGAATCTGTAATTCAAATCCAAACCCTAAGTCAAATGAGTCAGTGCAGACCTTTGACAGCTTTCCCCAGCTTTCCCCAGGTAATCCTCAGGTAATATCCCAGGTAACTGCGTTGCGTTCCCCTCGCCCCGGGCCGTTCTTATTACTCCCCAGCTAGCCGGACTGCCCAACCCAAATCCAACGCCACACAACGCCACGTCACGCCACCCTGCACCCCACCCCGGCAGGCGGCGGCGCCCCACCTGCGGATGTGGGTCGGCGTGCTCAATCTGAACTTCCTGGACATCCAAAAGGCCCTGTGCGGCCCGGACGCGACGATCCCTGTGAGCCGACCCTCTCAGCCCCTCTCAGCTCCTCCTGGGATCTAGGACTGCATCAGATACCGGTAGTGAGCGAGGCATATCGAGGCTAAGCTGTATCGGTCGCGGTATCGTTCGCCCCGGTGTCCTAACTACGGCACTCTTTGAGCCGTCAGCATTCCGTATTTCTTTGTGCATTCTTCCCTCCATAACGAATGATTCGGTGGTGTTCAGTGTCCGGCCGCGACCGGCAGCGACCCCCCGAGCGACCGCATGACACCATGTTCCCCTGCGGAGGCTTGAAACCCCAAATGACCCCAAATGAGGTTTAGGGGATGAAAGCCGCAGGAGCGGACAATTGCCTTTACTTCATTCAACATGGTGGCCACGCGACATCCACAGCCGCCACTGCACACGCCACTAAGCCGCCACCAAGGCGGCCTCCAGCTGCCCCCGCCCCCTGATATTTCTGGTGGTGATGGTGATGGACTGCTGGTTGTGGTGTTGGCTTCGCAGGATGTGCTGCGGGCAATGGACGAGTGCGGCGCATTCGGCACGCTCCTGTGTCAAGTGGTCGAGCAGGCGGCTGGCCAGGGTTTCGTGCCGCGCAGGGAGGGAACCGGTGAGCCAACCAACCACCAACCAGGATACAACGAACTAACCAACCAACCAACCAGTTAAATCAACCAACAAATGAACGCGCCAGAACGCATGGACGTAGGGCAACACTGTGCCGGTAATCCTGGGCGCCAAGCGAGGGCGTGGGTTGCACTAGCCGGTGCCACGCACGCCTCGCCGCACCTCCCCACCCCTCCCGCCTCCCCCCTTCCTCGCGCGCCCTCTCGCCGCCTTGCCGCCCCTTCCGCATCGACCCACGGGTCGCAGTCCGCCTGTCCAACCTGGCCGTGGTCTGTCAGTCCGCCGGCTGCTACGGCTTCGCGCCCGCCGCCGCCAAGTCCGCAGCCGCCACGGTGCTGCTGGGCGGCGTGCCCAACTCCCCCGACTATATGCAGATGGGCGTGTTTAGCATGGAGGCCTGGCCCAGGTGAGTGGCGTTGCGTGTTCGCTCGCGCGGTTGTAACTTTTGGGTCAAGGCGAATCCGTGTGTGCGTGTGCGTGCATGTCTGTGTGTGTGTGTGTGCGCGAGAGGGGGGGCGTGGCGGCTGGCGTGAAGCCTGGCCTGATGGCAGCAGCGAGTGGCCTTGGCCACATGTCGCGCGGGAGTTGGGAGTTGGTGCCGCGGAGCCGAAACCCAAAACCGAAACCCTAAATTTCGCCAAAGGTATCGCCGGAAGGGCCGTCATGTTTGTGTGGTTGTATGGTGGACGGTGCGCTGTGGCTGGGGTGACGAGGAAGGCTGTGACGCAAATGCAGGGTCCCAGGGCGCCCGGGCATTGCGGCGGCCGGCCAACCCCAATATCTGCCCGCCTGCGTCCTGACTCCTGAGCCTCCGCCCAGATCTCCCTACCTCATCGCACCCCCTGCCCCTCCACCCCCACTTTACCTGAACCACCAGTATCGCTCCGCTCTCCTGGTTTTCGCTGGTCACCACCCTTCGTTTGCGCTCCAAGCCTTCCTGCACCGCCATCGCCACCGCCATCGCCACCGTCACGCCCACCTTTCACCCCGCCGCGCTGTCACCTATGTCCCACGCACAGGCCGCTGATGATGGTGGTGGGGGAGCTTGACGGCCAGATGCGGTGGCCGCTGCTGTCGAGCTACATCGCGGAAAGCGCCGCCATGGCCACAAAATTCGGACCCGCGTGAGCGCGTGCGTGACTGCGTGTGTATGTGTGTGCACACTTGGCTGCGGAGGGACTGACTGCGGACTTGGACTGTGGGCGGGAAGTTGCTGCTGGCGGTCTGCACGAATTGGATCGTTAGGTCCTATTAAGTAACTTCCCGCACAGCGCCTTCACGTTTAGATTGGCAGTGGGTGCGCAACGCAAGATTCAGGGCGCTACCGGCAAATGCGTGTGTTTGTGTGTGTTTGAGTGTGATGAATGGTTGGATTCGGTGTCAGGCGTAGCAGTGGAACATGCTCTATAGATTATAGTACAGCCGAGCGCAGCACGTGTTCGACGGCTGGACCCCATCGCCCCATCTACCAATCCGCCCCATTCCCGCGGCCCCCAACACACGTACCCTCGCCACCGCCGCATCCGACCACCCTCCCACCCGTCCGTCAATCCACCTAACCACCCCTCTCTCCCCGCTCTCCCAAACCCTCCTCCAGGTTCGCTGCTGCGGCCAAGCCCGTGGTGGTGGTCCCGGGTGTCAACCATGGCAACACCTCCAGCGGGGAGGCGCGGGTGCAGCGGGGGGACATCACCGCGGGGGTGGCCCACCACTCCACCTGCATGAGCGTGAGCAGGGCAAGGAGGTGGCACGGACGGGGCTGGAACCCCCTGGCTTGCTTCAACGGCTCGCGGTCGGTTACCGTACTGCTCGCAGTTTGGGGTCTCGCGCTCGTCTGTATACCGTGACAAAAGGGAAGGGAAGGGCGTTCCTCCATCACGCCCGGTCTCGCGCTCTCGCCCCTCCCCCTCATGCCCCTTTGTTTCCGCAATTGTTTGCCCCCTCGCGCCCGCCTCTCCCCCGATTGGCACCTGGTGTCATCTGCCATCTCTCCCCTGCCCCGTCCCGCCTTATACACCCCTGCCTCGTCCCGATGACTTCGCTGCGGTTCTCCCGTCCTCACCCCGGCCCTGCCCCTGCCTCCCCAGTCTCTGGGCGGCCTGATCACGTCATTCGTCACCACCCACCTGGCCGCCCCGGGACAGACCCGGAGCCAGGTGAGGGGGAAAGGGGAGGGTTGGCACAGCATTAGCGAGGGCACACACGCGCACACTCGTCATCGGGTCATCTTAGGCACTAACAAACGAATAACTGTGTGCGCTGGCATTTCTCCGACCTTTCGCCGACCCTTCTCCTTCAATGTGCCTGACCTTTCTCCTTGCCGCCCTGCTGTCGTCCCCTAATGCGGCTGCTGCATCTGCCTCGATGCTGCTGCTGCTGCAGGCGAGGCGGGCCCTGCTGGACGCTGTACGGCAGAGCGCGCAGCTGACGGCGCCGTACTGCATCGCACGTGGCCTGGGCGACCCCGCCGCGGCCTTTGCTGCTGCTGCTACGCTGCCCGCTCCGGACCTCCCCTCCCCTTCCCCCTGCAAAGGTCCCTGCCGTGTGGGCGGGCTGGTGGCGGGGGCACAACGCGTCGCAGGCCGGGCGAATTCCACGTGAGTACCGTAAATCTGAATGAGAAAGGCGGCACATGGGATTCGAACTTGTGACGTGTGACGTGTGAGGAAAGAGAGCACCTGAGCGTCAAGGGCGTGAAGGTTGTGACGCACGCTGGAGGCACAACATGGCACTCGCTCCCTGCGCCATCGCACCGTTGGGCCATCTGCCGCAACCCCCCCGCTCACTCCCTTCGTTGCAATGCTTGTCCACATGCGCAAACCCTCCCGCCGCCCCCCGCCCGCCGCCCTTTCCCTTTCCCTTTCCCCGGCGCTTCAGCGCGCTTCCCCCGGGTGAGGTGGTGGCTGCGGAGGCTCAGGCGGTGGAGCTACAGAGGGCGGTGCTGGCGGGGTTGCCGCCCTCGCAGCTGCAGCGGCTGGCGGTGGTGGCGACTGCGCACACAGATGTGAGGATGGGGGAAGGGAGGGGCGGGGCGGGGAGGGTCGAGGGCAGGACTGGAAAGCGGTGGCGAGATGGGGCTAGTACTGCCACACACGGTGGTGAGATAGGGCTGTTGTCAGCGCACCACACGTTGCCTTGCCCCTTGGCCTGCCCGGCGCCGCCCTCTCCCTCTTTACCGGTATCCCTGCACCCTGGCCTGCCATGTCCCGCCCTGCCCTACGCCCATACCGTTCCCTTCCTCTCTTCCCTCCGTTCGCTACCTCAGATGGAGACATTTCTGTACAGCCAGCCGTTGATGATGCCGTTGGAGGAGGGCGGGGAGGACGGCGGCGGCAACAGTGGCCGGTGGCTCCTCCATGTGCACGTGATGCTGCACTTCAGGCGCGTTGGGCCGCGCCGCGCTGCACTCACAGCCCACCGCTCACCACTCACAGCGAAGAGCTTCGCTCACTCTCTACTGCAACGTCCTCCCGTGCGTTGGCCTCCCCGCCTTCACTGTTGCCTGCTACTTCCGCCATAACCAGCGGCGGTCTGGCCACCGTCCGCTACCCGTCGGTAGGCAGCAGCGCGCCGCTGCCCTTGTGCTGAGCTCCCGCTGCTGCGGTTGATGATGTTCCCGCTGCTGCTGTCGCCGTTGACGTGGCCCGACAGGTCAATGGACGCCCCCGGCCAGTTCCTGGCTCCTCAGGCCCCCGACTACTGGCTCAAGATGAAGTGCGCGGCCTTCGTGGCGGCGGTGGGAGACCCGTGTGACATGGGAGGGCGCAGAGAGGGGCAGCTGCGGTGGGGGCATGGCCAACGGCGGGCAGCGCCAGAGGTGGTTGTAATATGTGTTGGGGTGGGGTGCTCAGACTCCTCATCTGGTCAGATTCGAACTCGCCCTCTATCGTCCCCGCTTCCCGTCCGCTCTACACCCTCTCCCTCGCAGATGCTGGGCCTGCCCGACCCCTCGCAGTACACCAGCCCCACCCCCTCCGAGCTCAACCGCCTGGCTCTGGAGACGGCCCTGGCGGCGGTGCCGGCCGGGGTGGCGGAGCGCTACCGGGCCCTGGGCCGCCCGATGGAATTCGGACCCGATGTGTAGGTCCTAGGACTGGGAAGACCTGCTGGTGTGCTTGCTGTGCTGATGTTCGCAACCTGCAGGTCCTTCCTCTTTCGTACCCCTCCCTCAACGCCCCCACCCCGCCCTCCGCATCCGCCAGGGACGTCCTGGCCCCCGGTCCCGACGGCGCTCCGCCCGCCGCCGCGACACCCGAGGCCTTCGTCCGCCACACCCGCCTCTCCTTCCAGTACCCACCTCCAGCGCCCCCCGAACACGCCCCCGCCACCCCAAGCCCTTCCGCGACTTCTGCCCCAGCCTCCGCGGCAGCGGTGCCTGCGACGGGAGGGGACAGCCGCCCCGGCGCCGTGCGGCTGTGCAGTCCGTACCTGCGGGTAGAGCCACCCGCCGATGTGGGCTCTCGGCCGCCCAGTGAGACGCGCTTCCTGGGGCCCTACTACGCCAAGCTGGTGTCGGTGGCTCAGGCGATGGAGTGGGTTGCGTTGGACAGCCTGCGGCTGATTGACACACCCTGGTGATGAGAGGAGGGCCAGAGAGCGGCCAGAGAGTAGTAAGAAAGGAGTCGAACCGCGGTTAAAGTAACCGCAGCAGTCAGAGGTAGACCGCTGCGGTCCCCACAGCGGGTCCCACAGCAAGTGTTCAGGGGGAGGCCTGGGGAGGCCTTGGTAGCGAAAGGGGGGCCATAAAGGGACGGAGGCGACGCAGGCAAACGCGGGCCCGGTAATACGCACCAACGTGCCTGTTACCAGTCTTACCTGGTCCCAGACGAGCTATCGCGTAGCCGCCAGGCCAACAAGCGAAGAAGTACGCTGGGTTGGGGCGGGGCAGGATAGCGAGTTGATGCCCGCGTGTCCGGGTTGACGCGTCGGGATTGTGTGAGGGTGAGATTCGGCTGATGGTACCGTTTTTGGTGCCGACACCCCACGAAGGTTGGCGGATTCGGTGAAGCACAGAAGGCTGGGAGACAGGAGAGACTGTGGGATGCTGAATGCTGAGAGCGAGGATGTTGCACGGATCGAGGAGATTGCAGTGGCGAGCTGGCAGTAGGGTCGTGATGTGGCATTCTGTGCTAAAGGCGGGCCCAGAGGGTCCAAGGGGGCTTCATACGAGATACGACACCCAGTCGCCACAGCAGGGTCGAAAGGGTGGAGGCGGTGGCAATGTCCGCATGTTCGCTTTGTAACGAGGGTCTCTGGAAGGCCCCCAGCACCGCCGCACCAACATCGCCGCATGGGAAGGAAACCCGGGAGGGGAAAGAAAGAAGATACCGCAGCGAATGAAGGGACCCGGGAGGGGAGGGCAAGAAAGGGGATGCAGGCCGGCCACCTCAGCTACCGGCAGTGCCCGCCAGCGTCACTCGCAGCACCCGCCCCGGCCTCGCCGCCCCGTCCACGTCCACGTCCACCGCCACCAGCGTCTCCACCACACAGCCCCGCGCCCTGAGCTCCCGCTCCACCGCCTCCTTGCGCACAAACAGCTTCGAGTCGGCACCCGCGCGCTCCACAAACGCCATGAAGCACGCCCGCGGCTGCTGCTGCTGCTGCTGCGGTTCCTGCTGCTGCCGCTGTGCAGGTGCGAACGTGGACGGCTCGCTGCCTGCCGGCGGCAGCGGCGGCGGCGCTGCGGCGGCGGCTGAGGCGGCGGCGCTGGGCACACGACCACGAGACAGCACCGCCAGCACCACATCTATGAAAGCGTGGAAGATGTCCATCAGCCAAATCGTGTCCTGCAAGAGCGCAGCGCAGCGCAGCGCAGCAGAGGCAGTAGGCGTGAAGCAGTAGGCAGATCTCCTACGGGGCGCCAGCAGCAGCAGAAGCACCAGCAAAGGCAAGAGAGACATGAAGCAGAACCGTTTGCCGCGCACATTACAGGACGAGACTTGCGTACTGGCTAGCCGCAGCTGCGCCCTCTAGTGGGCGGTGCTTACCACGGCCAGGATAAAGTCAGCGTCCCGTGGGTCGTTCCCGCCCGCCCGCACTTGCGGCTCCAGCGGCTCCGTCCAGTCAAGCGGCATCACCGCCGCGCTCCCCTGCCCGACCCGAACAGCCCCCGCCCAGGGCCCCGCGTCCCGCCGCTCTGGCTGCCGCTGCTGCCCCTCGGTGCCACCTCCTGCCACTGCAGCGCCTTCATCCGCCCCTGGAGCGGCCGCCTCACCAGGCGCCCCTGACATTGTTGTCCCCGTTGCAGCCGCTGATGCCCCCGGTGCTTCTGATTCTGTTGCTGTTGCGGCGGCGGAGGCGAGCGCGTTGCGCTGGACGTTGGCCCGCAGCGCTCCCTCGCACACGGAGGACAAGTCTGTGAGGAGCACGTGCGCCCCGCATGCGGCGGCGGCCAAGCCCGCCAGGCCTGTGCCCGACCCCAGGTCCAGCACCCGACGTCCGGCCAGCAGACGACCCAGGTCGTGCGCGCTGCGGGGACGCTCGGCGGAAGGTGCGCCGGCGCCGTCGGGAGGGTCGCTGCGTGTGCTGCACGCGCCGTCGATGGGCAGGGGTGTTGAGCGTAGCAGGCGCAGCAGGAGCCAGTTGGCCTCCCAGAGCAGGAAACCCGTCGAGCCGGCTATCGTATAGTCCGAATCGAAGAAGTATGGATCCTGGCGAGGGGCGATAGCACGGCAGGGTTGTACGACATTAATAAGCTTTCGTAAAGACAGGATACACGGGGTTGGGGGCAGCACGAGGGTCTCCTGCCCCCAAACGCAGGCGTCCGGTGAAAGGATTGCGATGCACTCCACCGGATAAAGGGTCTTCGGGGTAGTGACGCAAGAAGTTCGTGACTACCTAGCGCCCGCAGCTTGACACGTGCCTGTGCGTCGAAATGCTCCAAATTACGCTTGGAGATGGTTATCTTGAAGTTATTGACAGTCACCGTCACGTAAACCTGCGGCCCGGCCACCGTTGTAGTCGGCTCGCTGGCATCGTCATTCGCGGCGTTCATGGGGTGCATGGCACTCTGTAGGGAATCATTAAGCGTCACAATAACCGCAATAAATCTGGCACGTCTGATCAGGCCAGGCTCTTTCGGCGTCTGCGCAGTGACAGCGACAGTGGCACTACTAGTGACACCACATGTCGGTCTGGCTGTGACGCCAGTTGTATGTGTTTCTCTATAATGGACTTCCGACAATGGGCGCGTCACACTTGTTTGCGCACGGGGGCACGGCAACGACGTACGCATCCGTTTCCGTTCCACCGTTCGATTCCGTTTGCCGAGCCTTCGTAACTTAGTCGTCAATTTCCCAAGTGTTATGTAACTAAACCAAACTGTCACATAGTATATGGGACTATGCGGCGTAAGAATTCCGCGATGCTAAGCCTGCAGCCGAGCGTTGGAGAGACAAAGCCTGCAACATGGTCTTGATTTGAGTGCACATCATCAGGATGTATTTCGCGTATGGATGGCCGCGAGTGCCCTTCACCAACCTCCCGCCCAATGACACCTACATTTACCTCAGAGCGACTGAAAAATATCTGTTCGCGGTGTCACGGACATGCGTCCAGCTGTGGACTGGGGGTCTATATCGGATCAAGCTCAGCGAGTGTGTGCGAACCGAGGAGGACGTCAAGCAGGAGGGGCTGCATATCGCAGCGCTGTGGTCTCCCGCGAAGGCGACCTTGGCTGTCCTGGTAAGAATGGCTTGCTGCCCCAAAGGCTGTCAGTTCAGGGTATCTATCCCGTCGGGCTTGGGGCGTCATACAATTGTGGAGCCCCGTTGCTTGCAGTTAGCTGCTGCTGTATATCAGCGTTTCATGGATAGAATTGGTTGTATGCTGCCGCCCTGCAATGCAGACGTCAGAGAATCACCTTCACCTCTACGCGATCCACTTGTGGAAGGACAACCTGTTGCACTCTTCGTGCAATGTGGGGCATAAGGACATTCAAAAGGCGGATATCTACTTGAAAAGCAGCATCCGTATGGATAGCGAGACACGGGCTCTGTCCATAACGGGAGACAGCCGGTTGCTGCTTGTTAGTTTTGCGGACGGAACCGTGGCGTCGCTCTCCTGGAGCGGAAAGGTGAGCTTTTTTGGCACGGCAGTTGCGCGTGGGAATAATCCCGTCGGCTGGGCGGTGGGAGAGGGCCGTGCAGCAGCCCAGCGCAGGGTTTCTGTCCTGGGCAGTGGCCCTGCCCCAGCTAGGTTCCAAGCCGTGACACAACCTTGTGAACGGCATATTTTAGTATCCGGTTCAGGAACGCACACGACGCAGGGGGCCAGAGGGGTGTACGCATGAGGGCTCGACAACCGCCTGCCGCCCGGCTGCAGACATGTCGGGTTTCAGGGCCTCTTTATACACACCCACTCGGTCTCTTGAGGCCCGGCTGCACACGCTCTTGCGCAATTGCAGATGAAAGAGGTAGCGTACCCGCTCGACGACGCAACGGAGCTGGGCTTGCCAGCTGGAGCAGATGGCCCGCTTGGAGAGCATGCTGGTGGGCGGCCGGCCGCAGACGCAGGCGCATCTTCGGAGCTGGACCCACATCAATCCGCAGCGGCAGGGAGGAGCACCGGCGGCGGCAGCAGCAGTGCGTTTGCGGCCGCCGCTGCCGCCGCCTCGGCGGCGGCGCTGCCGCCGGGCGCGGCCGGGGGCGGCGCTGGCATGGACTTCGGCGGCGGCGGCGCTGCGCCGCCGGAGCTCTCCCGGGCGATCGTGCAGATGAGCTACTGCGAGCACAGCAAGCAGGTGGTCATGGTTTTAGCGGACGGCGCTTGCGCGGTGTGCGGCACTTCGGAGAGCGGCCTGAGCCCGCTTCCGGAGATGTGCTTTGGGCGCTGGCTATGCGGGCCGCAGCAGCAGGCGGTGTGCGCGCAGGTCAGCGCCCAGGCGCAGCTCATTGCGGTGGGCCGCGACAACGGCGACGTGGAGCTGTTCAGGTGGGGCGGGCTGGCTGGATGGCTGGAGGGTACCGGCGGCGGCGGGGTTGCGGAGCCCCTCGTTCAGCCATTGGGGTTATCGGGTGGCCGCACGTGCCGTTGAGCTTGCTGGGCGTTGAGTTGATGAGGGGAAGGCGGGTCGCTTGGTGCTGGATGGGGATGTGACCTCGAATCTGCTACTCCCTGGTACCGGACGGTGTGCGGCTGGGGGTGTGCTGAGGGCTGTGTGGATGCGCATTGGGTGGCGAGGCTGGGCCCTGCCACGCATGGGACAGGCAATTGGGGAGGTTGCTGAGCGTGGGCGCGGGACTGCTGTACGGCCGGCCGGTCCGAAAGAGGGTAAAAAAGGAAGATACCGCAGATACCGCAGCGAGGGGACGGAGACGGAGCGAAAGGCGGTAACCTTTGTGGTGATGGCGGCACCTGAATGGGAATGGGCCACGCCAATGCTCACGTCTGGGAGCCGAGCCCTTGCCGTGACGGCGCAGTAGCGTCCAACGGCACGCAGATCCTCCCGCGCGCCGGCTCTTTGGTGATGGTTTGCCTTTCATCGCCTCGGAAGCCGCCCGCTAATCGAGGCTGCCATCTCTTGCATCCCGCCCAGGCTTTACCGGACGGCGATCGAATCCCAAGCGGACGTGCCAGGCAGTCCCAGCTCAGTGGCAGGCGCACCCTGGGAGCCCCCAGTGCGCACCCTATCGCTGGACAACTGGGGGCACAAATCGCAGCAGACGGGCCCGGTGGCGACGGTGCGGCATGGCGGCGGCGGCGGGGCTGGTGGTGTTGGGCGGGGCTGGTGTTGGGCTCGAGAGGCGCATGCGTTCGGGGGGGACGTGCGGGGCGGCGGGCGCTTGGGAGGCAGCCTAGCCATGGCCTGGGTACAGTGCCGTCGCGTGCACGCCTTGGAACGCATGGCTGGCACGGAATGGCTCGTGCCGTTTCCTCACGCGAATCGGCGGCCTCAACCGAAAGCCGGACTGCTCAGCTGCCCCACCCTCACGTCAAAATCGCGTCCGCTCTGTCTTGAGGCCCACGGCAGAATCGAACCTCGCGCTCCGCGCCGCGCATTGCTCCGCGCACCGCACCGCAGGTCGAGTGGTCCCCCGACGGGCGCGCGCTGGCAGTGGGGTACGCGGGGCAGGGCGTGGTGGTGTGGTCGCCGTCGGGCTGCCGCCTGATGTGCAGCCTGCGCCAGCCGCCTCCCAGCCTCTCCACCTACCCATCCGCCGCCTCGCGCGGTCTCATCAGCCAGCAAGTCAGCTTCGCCAGCCGGGGGCTCGGCTGGGGTCTCCAGCACGCATCCTCCTCGGGCCTGGGGCCTCAGCCGCAGGCCCCGTTGGACGGCGCCGTCAGCGCACTGTGCTGGGGGCCCATGGGTTACCAGTTGGAGGTGGCGGAGGTGGGCGGCGGCGGGGGGATGCCCGGAACGAGCGGCGGTTTGACAGAGGTCACGTTTGCGCACAGCCTGCCGGGCAACCACCGGGTGGCTCGTGGCGGCATGGGCAGCAGCCTGGCGGACGAGGAGATGCACGTGCTGCAGGTGAGGAAGGGGCTGGGAGGCTTAGAACGTGACAGACGGGAGAGGCGGGGGCAGCGGGGGGCGTATGGAGGCCGTGTAGGCCGTAGGTAGGGGGTATGCACGAAGTTGAGGCGTGGTGGTGACGTGCAGAGGGTTAAGGCGTACAAAGGCGTTAAGGCATACGTCGACGTTGCGGCATACAATGCACGGGGAACGGGGCAGGGTTCATCAAGGTTCATGGTTTCAGGGTCCCATCCGTGCATGGCCGTCAGTGCATACCTTGCTCAAAGGGCTCCAGAGGGCGGCGCAAAGTCAGGGAGTCTGGGCCGAGAGGCAGCTGTGGGGTCTTTGGCGCACCTGGCTTTTAGCTGCCTTGTGCTCTCCACCCGACGTGCGTTCTGCTGGCATGCCTCCACCTGCCCCGCATTCACCTGCCTTCCGGATGATGGCCGGATGCCATCAAAGCATGCATCCACCACACGCGCGCTTGCGGCCCTCACGTCCTCAGGCACACGACCGGCTGCTGCTGATCCGGGAAGCGGGCGAGGTGGCCACGGGCGTAATGCACTGGGCCGCTGGGGACGTGGTGGAGCCGGCGGTGGGCCAGGTGAGCCCGGAACCCAGAGCAGGAACAAGGCGGCGGTGGGGGCGGCCGTCTTCGCTCGGTTTCCAGCAAACCCGCCTTAGTGTGGCCCCGGGCTCGGCCGTACCATGCCAGCCAAGCAGTTGAGGAGATCGGCGCTTCAGCGCTTCCCCCCCGGATGCCCCTCGGCCTCAGTTTGTGCCCCTGGCCCGGCCCTCCTAGCGCTCACCGGGGGAGGCTCGAGGCTGTCGCTCCCGAGTCTCCGGTGCAGCCGGGGCCGTGACCGCTGGCCGTCGTGTTTGCCCCCGTCGCAGGTCGGGGACCTGACCGTCGCCCACGTGCCCGTGCCGCACAGCTACGTGGTCGCCAACTGGCCGCTGCAGCGGTCGGCGATGAGCGCCAGCGGGACGGACATTGCCGTGGCGGGCCGCAACGGGCTGGCCGTGTACAACCGGCCGACGGAAAGGTGGGGGGACGGGAAGGAGGACGGCGCGAGCATGCGACGACGGCCTGCGAGGCCTGCTGCTGCGGGAGACCCGCACGCTTTCAGGCCGGCCGGCCGACCCAAATGCCGCCACCTCGCCCCTCCGCCCTTCGTCCAGCGCGGTGGGAGTAGCGGCCCCGTGGTGCCGGGTCTCACACAACACATCATACCTACCCGTCAAAGAATGCGCCGCCAACGTGTCGGTCAACCGTCCGTGCGTGCTTGGCAAGCCGCCCCCCCCCCCCCGGCGTGCCATTTAGCGCGCGCGCGGCTTGCGGTGGTTGAGAAGGCCCCCAAACTCGCTCGCGCAGGTGGCGACTGTTCGGGGACATTAGCCAGGAGCGGCAGGTCAGCTGCCGGGCGCTGGGCTGGCTGAGCTCCGGCGTGCTCGTGGCCTGCTCGGGCCCCGACCCATACGCCTCGCCGTCGCCTTTGGTGCCGACGGCCGGCGGCCTGGTGGGCGGCGGCGGCGCGGGCGCTGCGACGAGCGGCGTGACCGGCAGCGAGCTGCTGCTGCTGCCCCGGTACCATCTGGACCTCACATCGTTGCTGGCGAGGTGCGGAGGGTGGGGCTCAAGCGGTCGTTGCATGGATGGATGGAAGGATGGATGGATGGACGGCCCCCTGTTGGTTTGGTGGTGCAGACGGCAAGCCAATATCGGTGGAATGCGAAGGGAAAGTGGGAAAGTGTGTATCCTAGCCGCAGGGCGCGAGCCAAGCACCGCGGCCGCAGCCGCGGCCGCCCGCCCGCCCGCCCTCGCCATCCCACCCGTCTTTCTGATCCTCGCCCGCCCTCGCTGTGCGCAGGTACCCCTTGCAGCAGCCCCCCATCGCCATGGACTGCCTCGGCTCCCACATCCTGCTGGCCTCTGAGCCCCTGGAGATCACCCTCCTGGAGGTCAGCCTGCACGGCGACCTGTCGCCCACCGGCAACCCGCGCGCCACCATCACCTCCCTGCGCGAAATCTCCATGTTCGATGTGGGTCGGCACCTGTCGGACGTGGCACTCGTGCCGCTGTCGCCCGGCGCCGTCGGCGCGGCGGCGGCCGCCGCCGCGGCCGCCGCCGCCGGCGGCGGCGCCGTGGCGGCCTCGGTGGCGGCGCCGCGGCAGTGCGTGCTGCTGCGCTGGGGCGGCATGCTGAGCGTGCTGGACCTGGAGAAGGGCTCAGAGCTGTCGCTGGCGACGGAGATTGAGGCCTTTTGGCTGAGCGACGCCATCACGTGCCAGAAGGGACCCTTTGCAGGCGGCTTCGTGGAGACTTGGGCGGCTGGGAGCGCCGGCTGGGCGCCGAGCGCGCCGTCGTTGGCGGCAGCGGGGCCAGTCCCCAGCGGCAGCGCCTCCTCCGGGGCCGTGGACAGTCTGGCTGCGGGGGAGTCGGCGGGGCCGGCGCCGAGCCAATCGGTGGGGTTGCTGGGGGGCTCCGGGGCGGCGCCGCAGCCGAGCAGCAGCAGCACGACGCTGGATGTGGAGATGCCGTGGTGGCTGTACGGCCCCGCCGGCATGCAGCTGTGCTTTCCGTCGTCGCTGGGCACCTCGGCCGCGTCCAGCATGGCTTGCAAGGAGGGGCAGGACATAGAGCTCGAGTTCGACCAGGTGAGTGCGCGCGTGTGAGAGAGTGTGTGTGTGAGAGTGCGCATGCGTGTGTGTATGTTTTGAGTGATTGTGTTGGCGTTGCCGTTGAGGAGCGGTTTGGCTTGGAGGAGCAGCTGCTTCGGTTACGAACCCCTGCCAAAGGCCCGTGTCCCCGTCCGTCCCTTGTTTTCTCGCGCTGCATGAGGCTCTGCGCTGCGGCTGTTGGCTGCACCCAATACCGGCACCTGCCGGCGCGCGCATGCCATCAGTCGCCATGGTCCACCACGTCCCCGCGCGGGCCACTAGCCCCATCAAATTGCGCTCCGGCCCCAGCCCAGTACCAAGCGTTGTCATCGCCAAACTGCCTGCCCGCATGGTCCCCCGCAGGAGGTATACCCCGTGGGCATCTCCCTGGCCGACGACGCCATCGTGGGCATCACGCAGCGCATCGTGCGCGGCAGCGGGGCAGTGCTGGCTGGGGGCGGCGGGCCGCCGATGGTGTCGGCGGCGCAGCTGCCCTGCTTCCACCCCATCCCGGAGTCGCAGCCCGTGCTGCCGTGCCTGCTGCGCAGGTGCGACCAGACACGGACCGTCAGGTCTCGGCAGGACAGCGGCCAGGGCCTTTGGGGGGTTTTCGGGGTTTCGCGCGAGCTGCGCGCACCGAGACTGAACTTTTGGCGGCAGCCGGGCGAGCGAGCCCTAGAAGCGCTAGGGGCGAACCCTAGGTTCTAGACGACCCGGCCGCTTTACCGAAGCATTGCCCTCGGCACCAGTCCTCTGCTGATTCCGTCTGTTCGCCTGCGTCTGCGCGTCCGACACCCTCCCTGCCCATCAGGCTGCTGCAGCGCGGCGCGTTCCAGGAGGCCGTGTCGCTGGCCCGCCGCCACGCGCGCGGGCCGCACTTTGCCCGCTCCCTGGAGTGGCTGTTGTTCACGGCGCTGGAGCTTGAAACCAACACGTCGTCCCTGACGCGACCCGCGGCGGCCGCCGGCAAGCGCGCTCCCGGGCCCGCGGTGGCGTCGGACACCGGCGAGGGGTCGGGCTTGGCTCGCCAGCCGTCCATGAAGCAGCTGCAGGTGGGACTTCTGGGCGGGTATCTATCTGCATTTTGTTAACGTTGGGAGTTTCCTCCTTGGTACCCACACGTGGTAGCTCATGCGGGGTCGCATACGGGCTAATGGCGGCTCTGCTGCTGCACAGACACAGCGCAAGACCTCGTTGCTGCGTAAGCTCCGATTCGGCTATACAGCCGACGCGTCCCCCGGGTGAGACATGGACGCGACGCGCGTGTTGGCGGACTTTCCCCGAGCTCGTAAAGCCGGGGGCAACCACCCTTTCGCTCCCCGCTGCGCTCGTGGCCTCCTGCTCAGCACCCAACCGCCGCACACACTCCTCCCTGCTGCGCCTCCCCGCGCCTCCCTGCGCCCCCCTGCGCCCGCCCGTCCGCCCGCAGTCTCTCCTCGCGGCGGCGGCCGACCTGGTGCGCCACTTTCCCAACCTGTTTGCCGAGGTGGTGGTCAGCGTGGCCCGCAAGACGGACGCCGCGCTGTGGCCGCCGCTCTTCGACGCCGTGGGCAGCCCCAGCAAGCTGCTGGACGGGCTGGTGGAGGCGGGCGAGCTGGCCAGCGCCGCCTGCTTCCTGCTCATCATAGACAGGTGGGGCGCGATGCGACGTGCGCGATGCGCGACCCATCCAGCGGGGGGCTTTTCGCGCGGACGCTCCGCCTCTGCGCTTCCCCACATGCCGCCGGCTGGAGCCCCGGCCCGTCGTGACTTACGTGTGTCTGTGTGTGGTTGGGTATGAGGCTGTGCTCCCGTGGTCGTGCGCCCGCCTAATGCAGGTTGGAGGGAGCTTCCGCGGCCCAGGAGCAGGCGCTGCGGCTCATGCGCAGCTCGCTGCTGCGGGGGCAGTACCCGCTGTGCTGCGAGCTGCTGCGCTTCGTGGTGCCGCCGTCGGACTCGGACCCGGACAGCGGGCGCCTGGCGTCGCCGGATGCGGGTGGGTGTGCGGCAGCGGCGGTCGCGCCGGCAGAAGGCCCAGCAGCCACCAGCGCTGGCGGTGGTAGGCGTGCGTTTGCGTTGGCGCGTTGTTGGATGTTGTTGTTGTTGTTGTTGTTATCGCGTGCGGCAGCAGGAGTATCGCCAATGAGCGCGTGTGAATGGCATTCGACCGGCCAAATTGCCTGGAGCATTGGTTCATACACCGGAGTGGTCTAGCGTGTGCCAGTTTCACTCCTTGCGGGTATTAGCGTTCTCTGCTCAAAAGCCCACCCACTGCGTTCTCTTTAGCGTTCTCTGCTCAAGAGCCCACCCGCCTCGTATTGTCATAAGCAACGGTGCGCTGGCAGCAGTGTCCAGGGCCCACAGCGCACAACTTGTGGATGATGCACCGCTCCCCTGCCCAACCTCGCAACAACTCTCGTGACCCACAGAGCTACCCTCGACAGCGGAAGCCCCAGGCTCGTCCGAGCCGTCGGCCAGCGCCGGGACACAGGAGCAGCGGCAGCCGCAGCCGACGCAGCAGGAGCAGGAGCAGCAGCAGCAACCACGCGAGGCAGCTTCAGGCGCTGCCGCAGCCAGCGGGCCAGCCTCCGAAAAGCCGTCGACCTCGGCGCCGGAGGGCGCAAGTCAGCAGGCCGGCGACGGTGGGGGAGGCCGCACGTGGCTGGGTTGGTTGCTGGGGTACAGCGCAGACCCGGTGCCGGACGCCGGCGGGGGGCAAGGAGACCAACAGCACCACCAACAGCAGCAAGGGCAACAGGAGCGGAGCGACGCCGCAAAGCAGCCGCTGGAGCCGGAGAAACTGCAGCAGCAGCAGCAGCAATCGGCGGAGCCCCTGCCGGTGGCGCCTGACCCGGACTTTGCCCCAGCGGTCGTGGCCCCCAACTCGTCCGCGGCTGCAGCCGCCGCAGCGCCGGGCCTGTCCCGGTCACAGCATGGCCGCATGGGCTTGCCGCCCAACAGCCCCGCCCGCGTGGGTGGCTTGGCCGCGGCGGCGCCCGGCAGCCCTGCGCTGGCGCAGATGCTGATGGCCGCGTCAGCGTCCGCCGCCTCGGGCAGCGCCGCCAATGCGGCTAACGCCAAGGCTGCGTGTGGGTTGGTGGCGGAGCACGCCTGGCGGCTGCTGGAGAACGGGCACCTTGCGGCCCTGGGGCAGCTGGTTGAGGCGAGCAGCTTCCTGCCGGGCGGCCTGGCGGGCCTGATGCGGCAGCACCGCGACTCGCCCTACGCGGCGCGCGGCTGCGCAGCGCACAGCGCGCGGGAGCTGCTGCAGGCGGTGACGCGCGCGGTTTCGGAGCTGCCGGTGTGGACGGGCGAGGCGGTTGAGATGTGCGCGGTGGCGGTGGAGGCGCTGTGCCGGGAGGTGGGCGCGGTGGCGTGGGCGGTGGCGATGGCGGTGGTGCTGGTGGACGCGGCGACGGTGACGGCCTTTCGGAAGGAGCAGCCGGTGGAGTGGGGGGAGTTCGTGCAGGCGCTGCACGCCGACACGTCGCTGTCGTACCTGTGGGACATTGTGGGGGTGCTGTCGGAGGGTGTGGAGGCGCCTGACGCCAGGGCGGGCGAGCAGTCGAGGCGAGGCGGGGATCGCGAGGCGGAGGCGGAGGGGGCGGGAACAAGCGCGGCGCGGGAGCAGCAGGGAGAAGGAGGCGGGGCGGACGAGGCGGCTGGCGGGTACGCACTGTCCGGCAAGTTCGCTGCTAACGTGGGGCATGTGGAGCTTCGGTCGGTGACGGTCGCGCCCACCAGCAGCAGCGAGATCGAGGAGGTGTCGCAGCAGAGCACACCGCAGGCCGCGGCGATACCCGTGCCGCGCGCAGGCGCAGTGAGCATTGCTCGTGGGTAGCAGGTAGCCGTCGAGCCGGGGCGCCCCGCCTGCACTGCGCGCTTCATTTTGGCTCGGGAGGGCGCGTGGAACTGTGCTTGCATCGCGCTGGAGGCGACGGAATTGGGGGCGGTATATACGTTAGGGTTTCCGGACCGGCATGTTGACGGGCAGGTGGTGTGTTTCCGGGCTGGCTTTTGCGTCTTTAGTTCAACGGATGTAGCTGGTGGTTTCTAGTACGGCAACGTTGGGTGCGATGCTTGCGGATTATTCTCGCCACGATGCGGCCCAACTTGTAATTTTTTCTCAAGGTTCATCTTGACATGCTGCATTTTTGTTTTTGCAAGTGTTGAGTGCATCTCGTTCACAACTAAGGCAGATTTTGCCTGAAGTTATGGCGACCTTGGTAACCCAGCCCCGCACCTGCAGCATCTCGAATATGATGGCCAGTTTCTTGAAGTGAAACTGTCACACAGTGCATCTCTTGCTGCTTAGTATGGCTCAGCCGGTGAACACAGCAGCTGGGGGGGACCTCAAGGCTAAGCCTAGGACGTCCTCCCGTGTATCCAGCGCGCTCAAGGCAAGCCAGATGATAACGACTTATGCTGCGGTCCATCTGTAAACCGGCGGCAGTGTTGTGTTGCGCCTGGGCGTTTTGCCTAACGCCTTCCGAACATGGTTGCAACCAAATTTCGCAGAGCGGAGTGGTTTATGGAGGCAGTGCTGTCCTGACAGCGGTTAACAACATCACGCCTCATATCGCCGGTGCTGTGGATATCTTGGTCATCGAGCAACCAGATGGAAGCAGGAAGGCAACTCCTTTCTACGGTGCGCCAAGGCTATCACACGATGGCGTGCTTTCGTGCGCGTGCAGTGAGTTAACCGCGGTTATCTGTTTAACTGCAGTCCGGTTCGGCAAGTACACGGCGCTGCGCACGCGTGAGCGCAACGTTAAGCTCTACATCAACGGTGAGTTGTGTGCTACTCATAACCTTTTGCGACCACCGTGGGACGCCGCAATAACTCAACCCCGCGGGTGGCGCGCAGACGAGCTGGCGCCGTTCGGAATGCACATTGGCATGTATGGGCAGGCGTACTTTGCGACCGAAACCGTCGAGGTTAGGGAAGGTATGTGTCTCAAAAATGAGTACGGCGTAAAAGGGTCCGTGTGGGAACGGGGGGCACTCTTGGCGCTGGGCAGCAAGGGCAACTGGGGTTTTCTGGGTGACGGGACCTGGCAGGGCATAGATGTTCATCAGTCAATAAGCAAGACCTGGTGTACAAAGCGCGTATGTGTCAAGTTTTGGCCAATCGCCTGGCCTGCAAGCGCTGTTGTACCCCCCGACCGAAGGTCATGCGCGACCTTCTCTGTATACCATAACCCGCCTGGTGGGCGCGGCAGCCGCCCTCTTGCAACGCAGTTTCACACCAGCATTCTCACCATAATCTCTCATCTCGCCCCGCATCATCCCCGAAGGCGACGACGACGAACAGGAGGCCCTGCTGGCGGGCATGATGTCCCCGCCCAGCGGCTACTCTAGCGGAGCGGATGAAGCAGCCACGCACGCGGACGGCAGCGAGGCGGGTGCGACGCTGTCCGCCGTACGACAGCGCATTGACGGCATGAAGGCTGCCCGCAGGGCATCCAGCAGAAGCGCCGCCGGTAAGGGTGTGTCGATCAGTGGAGACCTGGTGACCAGCCCGCCGCAATGGCGCACGAGCAGGCAACCCCACGCGCCAGGACACCGCGGGAGCTGTCGGGCCCGGTGCCAGTCCGCCACGCCGTCGGGCACCCTAGTTGCGGTCGAGAGCGGTCCGGCCATAAACATTCCGACGTACGCCGTGTCGATCACTTGTCGTTGAAGGCCGACCAGTCCAGCCATTTGGGCCTGGCCAAGCGCGCCATAGCGTGCGGTTTCGGTCTTCACGGGCGCCGGCTTATACGGCTGATGCCGCACGTGGGCCGCTCGCTGCGGACGTGCTTCATCTGTCCCCCTAAACCTCACCCGTGGTACCACCACCGCCCCGCCAGGGACCGGCGGCAGCTCGCAAGGCCCTCGCGTGCCGCTCCCCGCGCTGGGCGCTGGCGCGTCGGCATTCTCGCCCGGCATGGCGGAGAGCGTTCCGACGGCCCCGGCTTCTGGCGAGCGCTCCGTAGGCGTGCTGCCAGGCCAGGTGCGCCGGGGGCAGGAGAAGCGCCGGCATCTCCGGTCTGCATCGGGCCGCAGCTCCGGGCGACCTCCAGCCGCGCTGCCATGGACGTGGGCGATTGCCTGCCATTGGTCGTTGCTTGTTGCGTACCTGTGTTTTGCGTGCCCCTGATGATCTGGTGCCTCTCTTTGCGGCATACCACATCACGCTTCAGCCCACGCGGCCATGCCATTGCCCTGCCCAGTTAGTGACCTGCGCGCGAACCGCCGCGCCGTGATCCCGTCCCGTTGCTTGCAGCCTCGGGACGCTGCCGTGGCGGAAACAGCAGCAAACCCTGCTCCATCTGGGTCTCCGCGCGCTGGCATTGTTGCCGTGCTTTGCATGAGCGACATACAGACCCTCTCCTTCCCCCCGCCCAAATCCTGCCCTGACACCCGCCCGAACCCCCGCTCGATCCCTTGCAGGTGCAGCTGGCGCCCTCACTGTCCATGGCGGACCGCAACGAGTCCTTCCTGTCCGCCCGGGAGACACTGGCGACGCCCCTGGGGGACGAGCTGGTAGCTGGCGCACTGGCGCCCCTCTCGCCGGCCCTGCCGGCGTCGCCGGAGCGCCGCATGCGGGCCTCGCGGTCCGAGTCGCAGCTGCAGGTGGCTGAGCAGCTGTTGGGGCAGGCGCAGGGCGCCCGCGCCTCGTCATGCTCCTCGGTTCCACGGCCGTTGCCGCCACACGGCGGCAGCACCAATAGCTTGCAGACCGTCAGCGAGGGGGCCAGCCCTTGCGGCTGGTCTGAGGACGGGGAGGCGGAGGAGGAGGACGAGGAGCCAAGCGGGGAAGGAGAGAGGGGCGGAGGGGAGCGGGGAGGGGCGGAGGAGGGGGCGCCAGGGGCCAAACCGCCGGGCGCTGGCGGCGCGGCAAGGGAAGCGGAAGTGGCGGAGCAGCAGCAGCAGCCGGGTGCTGCCGCACCTGCCCCCCAACCACCGCAGCAGCATCTGCAGCAGGGCCATGTGCAAACCCAGCTGCAGCACCACTCGGGCCTTCAGCAGCCGTTACATCAACAGCTAGGATTCCCGGAAAACGACCAAGTTGCTGGAGGCGCCGCCGCGGCCGGCACTGTCGCGGTGCCACCGCTGCCGCAGCAGCCTTGCACGGGACTCGATACGGGGTGCCCGGCTTCCCTGGAGCCCCAACAGGCGGGCCGCCCGAAGCTGCACGCTACAGTTGACTGGGCGCAGGTCCTGTGTCCACCGGCGGGGACAGGGTCCGGTCATGCCCCCGGGTCGGTGCCGCTGCCGCCGCTTGCCGGCCAAGTTCCGGCTGGCGGCGGCGCTGACGCCAGCGCCGCCATGCGGCACGGCCCCTGCAGGACATCGTTTCGCGCCTCCCCTGGAGCGGGGCCGACCGGGCTGGCGGCCTCACTTGGGCAAGACTGCCACGGGCCCAGCTCGGGCCCGGGGTCATATTCCGCCGTCAGTTTGCTGTCGTCAAGCCTTCGCGGCGGCGGAAGCGGCGTCAGTTTGGTTGGGCTCGACGGCCGGATAGGTGCGGTGGGAGGGGGCCGAACCAGCTTGGAGTGGCTGCGGGCCGCAGGGCAAGCTGGGGCGGCGGAGCCGCAGGCGCCGTCGGCTTTCCTGCAACCGCAGGCCGTTGCCGCTGCTGCTGCTGCTGCCGCTGGCGGGCAGCCACTGGCGGGCACGGCTGCTGACAACGGATCCTTGGGACCGATCGCCGCTGCTGCGGCTGCGGCTACGAGGTCGGCGCCAGCCGAGGCACCGCTGTCGCTGGCAGCGTCGCAATCAGAGCTGGAGTCGTCATCCTCAGGGGTGAGCCTGTACTTGACTGTGACTGAGGAAGGGGACGTGCGGGTGCGTCTGACCGCGATGCAGCTGCCGCTGGCATCGCAGCAGCCGCCGTCAGGCGCCCAGCGACAGTCCGGAGAAGAGGCCACGGGCGGCGCGGCGGCGGCGGCGGCGGCAGCAGCGGGGCCTGTGTCGCGGAAGGACACCCCTGCCGGCATCGAGAACGGCTACCTGGGGGATGTGGAGCGCGCCGCGAGGGCGGCGGCGGCGACGGCGGCGGCGACGGCAGCGACGCCTGTACCGCAGCACCACCATGTCAGCCACCACTACCACTACACCCATGCCCAAGGCCACGGCCACTCGCGGCACGACCACCACCACGACCTCCTCCACTCAGCGTCGGCGCCATTGCCATCGAGCGCCATCGACGCCGCCGCCGCGGCGGCGGCGGCGGACGCGGCGGCTTCCGGCGGCGCCACCACGGCCACTCGCCCGGCGACGGCGGCGCACGGCATCGAGCTGTCGCTGTGCGGCAGCCACCTGACGGCGTCGATGTCGTACGCCGAGGCGACCGTGCTCTTCCACGCGCACCGCGTTTCGGAGGACCTCTTCTTCTCTCGCGCTGAGCTCCTCGCTGGCGGCTCGGAGCTCGCGATCCGGCTCAGCAACGGCGTCATCTTCCTCTGCCAGCCCCTATCGTACAGCCTCCTGGGCCTCCTGGCCTTCGGCACGTGGCGCCTACCGCCGGGGACGCCCTGCTGGGCGCCTGACGGGGCGGACTCGACGGGAGCGAGCGAGGCGGCGGCAACGTCGGCGGCGGCGGCGGCGGCCGCCGCCATGCTGGCGGCGGCGGTGGCGCAGGGCGCCGGCGTCGCCGCGGCGGCGGCGGCCGCCGCACCAACCAACGGCACCGCTGGGGCCGCCTCCAGCGCTGCCACGACGCCGAAGAAGGGCCAGGCGGCGGCGGGGACGGGCACGGGCAGCTGGCGGCTGTGGATGTTCGGAACGCGCCGCGAGGGCGCCCGCGGGTCGGGGACAGGCGGCAGCACCAGCGGCGTCGCAGCGTCCATTGGCGGCCGTTCGCCGCCCCTGACCAGCCCCATCGCGGAGCGGCAGGGCTCAATAGAGCACCGGACTGCCGGCACTGGCGCCGGCGCAGAGGCAGCACCGCCGCCGGCGCTGCCGCCCGCGTCCGCGGCGCTGCCGCCCGCACTGCCTTCCGCCTCGCAGGCGGAGGGCGGCGGCGGCGCAGCCGCCGCTGACGTGGCGGTGGCCGCCGCCGGCGGCGGCAACGCCGCCGCAGCCGCAGCCGGCGGCACCTCGCGTGACGACAGCGGCAGGAGCGAGGGGTTCAATGTGGTCACCAAGAAGAGTCTGACGCCTAGTGTGGAGCAGCTGGCAGCGCTGCCGCTCAAGCACGGCCAGAACACGGTCATGTACAAGTAAGGGGGCACACCGGATCCTTGGGGCTGGCGGAATGCAATGATTAAGCTCGGCGGGTTGCGCGGGCCTGCGAGGCTCGCCTCGTCGTGGCGCCAGCTGTGCACGACCCGCGGGACCAGAGGGGGGTCCTGTCCTTGGCTGGTGGCCGATTCAAAGTACGGGTGTTTACGAGATGGCCGTGCCCAGGAAGAAGAACACGCCATCGCTTCTCTGAAACCTGCGCCACATTCGCGCCAGTTGGCGCCCACTGCTGCATGCACGCCCCTCCCACACTCCGCAGTGCGACGAGGCGAGGCGAGTCCGGACTTCCATCTCCGCTTTTCACCATCGCCCTCCTCCGCCCTCCCCTCCCCGTCCTCGCTACCCAATCCGCGCAACCCAATCCTCGCTACCCCGTCTTCGCAACCCCAACGCTCGCGACCCAACCTACTTCAAATGCTACAAACCGCACCGCCCTCGCAGGGTGGGCGGCAGCGAGCTCCGCGCCTACGTGTACTTCCTGCCCTGGCGCACGCGCATCGTCATCTCCGACATCGATGGCACCATCACCAAGTCGGACGTGTTGGGCCACCTGCTGCCCGCCATGGGGCTGGACTGGTCGCATCCGGGCATTGCGCAGCTGCTCACAAACATACGACAGAACAACTACCTGGTAGGGTGGGTGTCGGGGTGGGTGGATGGGTGGATATGTGGATGAATGGCTGGGTGGATGGGCAGTAGCGAAGCGGGGCAGGGCAGAGCGGGGTGGGCCAAGACGGGGTGAGGGAACCTGCGGACAGGGGAGTGTTAGAAGGGTACGTATGATGGGTGCGTTTTGCATGCACGACTCGGAACTACCGTAGTCCGCATGCTCACACGGGCAGGCGGCGCCCATCTCCTGATGCCCTGTTCAACCTCCGACCGCCCATGCCCGCCAAGCTCACCCGCCTTACCCTGCCTTACCGCCCCGCCGCCATCAGATCATGTACCTGAGCTCCCGCTCCATCAGCCAGGCCAACATCACCCGCGACTTCATCAACACGCTGGTGCAGGGCGAGCACCGAATGCCGCTGGGGCCGGTCATCATCTCGCCGCACGGCCTGCTGCCGTCGCTGTACAGGTGCGCGGCTCGCACGGCGCTGCGGCGGCGTTGGGGACGGGCGCGCGGGGACGGGCGCGTGGGCAGGTTTGCGGGATTTTGGGGCATTGCGCGCGGCGAGAGCTTGTGGGGCGCCGCCGGATGTACTGTGCATGAGAGCCTGTCCCCCCGCCGCGGCCCCTCTGCGCGAGCGGCAGGGAGATGATCCTCCGGCGGCCGCACGAGTTCAAGATCGCGACGCTGCAGGACATCCGGGCGCTCTTCCCGCCCGACTGGAACCCCTTTTACGGCGGCTTCGGCAACCGAGACACGGACGAGATCAGCTACCGAGAGGTAGAGGGTGGGATGGCGAGGGGGAGGGGGATGGGCAGGTGGGAGCGGGCGCTGTAGGGGCCGGCAGGCGCAGCCGTCCCGTCAACGGGGGATGAGGACGGGAGCGGAGCTGGTTGCTTTCTCCAGCTGGTTCCTTTGTCAGTCGGTTTCGCACTGTGTGGAGAAGGAAGAGGGGAGGGGTGGAGCGGCGCAGGTTCCTGCCACACACGGGTGCTGGACACTGGATAGGGCCGACGTCGCGACGTCGCGAACGCGAAGCTTCAGGCGGCCTGCCCTCCACGGTTCTTTGGAGGAGGAGCGGGCGTGAGGGACTCTGGAGGAGTTTGGAGGGGCACCGACCGGGTGGTGCCAGTGCTGGTGCCGGTGCGTGCGCACCAACAGGCAGGGTATGGCGCCTTGATGTGCGCCCGCCGCTCCATTCGCCACCCCTGCTCGCACTCGCAGGTGGGCGTCCCGCCAGCCCGCATCTTCATTATCAACCCCCGAGGCGAGCTGCGCCAGCCCATCGACTCCGTGCCCCGGGAGTCCGCCGCGGCCGCAGCGGACGTCAAGGCGCAGAGCCCGGAGGACGCCGCTTCCGACGGCGGCAACAGCAGCGGCGGCGCCGATCCGTCGTCCGACGCCGCGGCGCCGCCGCAGGCGGTGCTGTCGCCGACCGCTTCGTCGGCCGCGCCTGCCAGCAGTGGGATCCGGGAGAGCTCCAGTCGCAGCGTCAGCCCGGCGCCGGCCGCCGCCGCAGGTGCCGCTGCGCTGCCGGGACGGGAGGCTTCCAGCCGCAGCGTCGGAGCCGCAGGCTCCGTCGGCCGCCGCGCCAGCGGCTCCGCCGCCGCCACCGCCGCCGCCGGCACGGTGGCCCTCTCGACGCTGTCCGCCATCAACGAGTTCGTGCACGACATCTTCCCGCCGCTTCGCGACGGCGAGCGGATGCCCTCGTCTGAGGACGAGGATGGGCGCGGTGACAGGTCGGAAGCCGCCGGCGGAAGCGGCGATGAAGGGACGCACGAAGGCGAGGCGAGGGGATCCGCCGCTCGCCAACGGCGCTCCGGGAGCGTTGAGAGCGGGGAGGGCGGGGCGGGCGAAGGGGCGGACCTGCGGCCAGGCGGCGAGGGCGGCTCCAGCGGCGCCGTCGTGTGCATTGCCAGGCGTGAGGCGGGGAACAGCCCTGGAGTGCACTGCCCGTCGGGGCCGCCCACCGCCGCTGTCACGCCGCGGAGCGCCGCCTCGCCCCGGGGCAGTCGGGCGCCATCCTCCGTTGCATCGGAGCCGGACAGCGCCCCCGCCGTGGCAGCCGCCCCTGCCGTGCCGTCGGGTGCCTTCTCGGCGGCTGTCGACACGGAAGATGGAGCGCCGGCGCGCTCAGCTTCCCCAGCCTCATGCTTGGCTGGCGAGCAGCCGGGCGGCGTGGTAGTGGGGAAGAGCGGCGTCGAGCGCGGAATAGGCGAGTCTGGATGTGCGGGACAGCCGGCTGCTCGCGGCGGCGCTTGCAGCGGCGGCGACGGCGGCGGGGGCAGCCCGAGCGGCCTCCCGGGGCCGAACGTAGTGGATGAGGTGGTGGCGACGGCGGTTCCGTTGCCCGCGTAAGGAGGCGGCGGTGCAACGGCCGCGCACGCTGGACGCTGCATCGCTAGGTGCCCGCGGCCGCCGCCACAGTGGGCGCGTCGAGCCATGCATTCAGGAGCCATCCAGTGGCCGTGCTAGGCTTCGGTGAGCTTTGGTGCTTACTTGCCCAGGCAGCATCCAGTGCTACGCATAGTGCCGCCTTTGCAGCGGCGGCAACGGAGACGGAGGTGGCGGCACCGCGGACGTCCTGTCCTGGCCCCTCGTTAGGTTTGCCAACTGCTGCGCTCAACGCACCCACACACCGTCTCGACTGTAACGGGCCCCAGGGCGCCGTGTTTTGTACTACCGCCGTATGTACCACCGCTCAACGTTTTTAAGATGTGCGCGATGCAGAGGAATCGCATAGCCCGGAACGCGGCTGTCGCTGCATGGTGTTGGCCGGATCGAGTTGGCCACTGGAGGGCGGCGGCGGCGGCGGCTGGTGGGAATCGGCTCCCATGCGCGCCGCCTGGGCCTTTGGGAGGAGCCCCTGTGTGCCAGCCGTGCGTTGTTGTTAGGGGGTTTGCGCCAAGGAATAGCAGGTCGTGAGCTGCACTGATAGTATGGTATATTAGAGTGCACCGTGTTGTGTCGAAGGCTGCAGAGGGTTTCGAGTGTCTCGGTGGCCAGCGGGAAGGCCGTTTTACTGGCCGACTGGGGCCACTGGTCGAGTGAGGTTGAGAGCAGCGGTCCGGCATCGGGCGGGCCGCCGCACGTGCTCCGATCCGGGTGAGTCAGGCTTAGTGCGCTTGCTGCTGGATGCGGAGGAGCCGCTCACCGCCCCACCACGGGACACGAGGCGCCCTCGTCGCGGAGGCGAGAGGCGGTGGCTTCTGCAGAACGCGTTTGTGTGTGTTTGTTTGTCAGTGCGACCGTGAATGTGTGTTTTGTCAGCAGAGCGGTGTGTTTCAGTGCATGAAGAGGTGGAGTTTTCCCCCGAAGCAGATCCGGTTCGCCGTGGCACGAGTGTGCCGAGTGCTTCAGCGCGCTGGTGGTGCTTTTCATGCGGTTTGCTTGTACATCGCCTGTGTGCGTTATTGCTACACCTCGAGTTGCGTTACACCTTTCAGGGGCAACGCAACCCTTTTGAAGGTGTAACGAGTCCATACGAGCCGCAGGCCCAGGGGCCGGACAAAGGCAGCCGCCTTCTGTAGCGGGACGCCGCGCGCCGCCGCCTAGCGGGGCATGGTTTAACCTTCTCTCTGTTCATGCCGTGCTGTTGTGACCGATCGGTCTGTCGGCGAAAATCGGTCACCTGGTGCATTGTCGTGTGTGTGCGGCTTGTGGCGCCTTTGGCGCCGCGGGCTGTTCAGTGCGCTGCGGAGGTGCCGCGTTCGGTGATCGCCTGTGTTTGTATCGTGTGGGTCCGTTGCGGGTCCGTCCTGCCATCTGTCGTTACATGGCGAGGCCGCTTACGGTACATCTCTGGCCTTTGAGCGTAGGCACAGGAGTAGTACAGAGGCCGTTTGCGCTAACACGTAGTACGCGTGTCGCTTTAGGTGGCTAGTATGAACGGGCGCCACCGGCGTCCTGGGGGACAGAACACGGCCAGGAGCCGTGAGGAGGCCGGATGCTGTTGCAAGTGCTTGCGCGGCTGTAAGCCTCGGCTTGGGCGCCGTGGCAGTGATGGGGCCCGGGGGGTTGTCCGTTTTGCTCGGTGTGTTTCGTATGGCAGCACGGTGCATGGAAGGGGGGGAGCTTGAGCCAGCAGCAGTGGGCGGTTAGGTGACCACCATACGGCTATGTGCTGTTTGCCGAGGGGCGGGCTCCGGCGCTTGAGCGGGGACGCCGGTTTTGCCGGCGGCGAGAGTGCTGCTGCTCATGGTATGACGTTAGGATCTCCGTTTTCCAAAGTAGACGCCCAAGAGGGTCATGTTCTTGGCTCCCCGTGAGGACTAGCGTTCGGGCGCACGTGTCAAGTGTGGCGCGTGCATGGACGTGCGGGGAATATGCCGCAGTCAGTCGCGCACCAGCGTGTAGTTGGGCAGGAGAGGCGCGTGGGGGAGTTTGGAGGGGAACGTTTGACTTGGCCTGCGAAAGGACGAGTGATTGCGCGGCAGGCGTTGCCATGCGGCAATAGGTCTTTGGTTCCAGGTGTACACCAAATATGCAGGCGCCGTCGTTGTGCCAGCTGCCAGGTAGTGCCTTGTCCCTTGCGATGCTGCGAGATACTCGTGTCAACCGAGTAGGATTGTTAGTACATATGATGTAAACCCGGTATACGGACGCAGCAGAAGTGACTTGTTCAGCAAATGTATTGTAACTCTACTGTACGGAAGCCCAGCTCCACCCTCACGTGGCCGTGGCGGCGACGGGCGGTCAAGCATCCCATCTACCGGATATGCCAATCGGGTAGCACGCAACGAGACGGTGGATTTGCGCAAGGCGGTCCCGTGGGTCCCCAGCTAGATCGCGAATCCCATAATCTACTGGCCGATGGATGCACAAAAGATGTAACAATACCGGTACATGTAATTACTCATCTTCGACTCAAGCTGCCGCGTATATAGTGTGTCATGTGAGGATTTAGCCGTACTCGGCACCCTTAAGCGCCTGCGCGGGAACGGTGCTTCAACCCTTTCGGCCTGCCACTAGAGAGCGCCGTTGGCTAGCTGGAAGGGTGCACATTATGTGTGCTTGACACCTGGTAGGCGATACACGGCGCTACAGATTAAAACTAACGCAACCTCCCTGCCAAGGATGGGCCTTTGCTATAATGCGCTCGCATGATATGAAGGGGCTTACCTTCTGAAGGAGCAAAGACATGCTGGAGCCGCTTGCTGGGCCGGTGGCAAACCTCTTTGAGCTCCTCGCTGAGGCGCCAGTAGCATGGCTGCCCGAAAGTGAGGCGCGCGCAGCGCATGCGGAGAACTCCCCTGGGAGTCCGGTCCTGGAGGAGCTGACGCAGCAGCTAACACATGCGGTCGCGACGACCCTAATTCCTCCTGGAGAGGAGGAAGAACCCGCCTCAACACCAGGTGCGCTTTCGCTCTTTTCGCAACTGCGCCTTACATCAAGGCCTGCTGAAATGATTACCACAACAGGAAATTTTAGAAAAAACATCGGTTCCTGGCACAGCAAGATCCGTTGGAAATTTCAATCCTGCCACCGTTTGAAACGCAGCCGCGACTGGGGATGGATCTGTCGAAGGGGAAAGAGAGCAGCTCCAGGACCTGCACCTCGCGCCCGCCACAGCCCTGGAGCCTGGACAATTGCCCACCTCCGGACAACCCTCCGTCTCCCACCGCCTTCCTGCACCGGCCGCCCAGCCGGCGGCCGCGCCGGCGCACGCCTCCGCGCCGTCGGGAGAGCACCACGTGCGCGGTGGCGATGTGGGTCGGCCACCTCGCCACCTCATCGGCGCCTGTAGCGTCGTGGCAGTGGTCCCCAAAGCCCTCGCGAAGGCGCGGCTGGGTGCGTTGCGCCAGGCGGCCGCGGCCGCCGCCGCGGGCGACGACCAGCAAGACCAGCAGCAGCAGCAGCAGCGGGTGCTGCAGCGGCCGTGGGAGGACTTTGAGCTCTGCTGGTACGCACAGGCCGCCGTGGTGTGCCAGCCGGAGGCACCAGCGGGTGCTGCGACGGAGCAAGCGGCGACGGCGGGAGGGTGTGCAGGCGGTCGGAGGCGCGGACGGCGTGGGGCTGGCGCTTCTGACACCAGGGGCGGCGACGGCGGGGAGGAGGATGCAGTCGCGGGCAACGGCGATGGCGGCGGTGGCACGTCAGCCGGCGGCGGCGGCGGTGGGGCATCTCGAATGGCGCGCCTGTGCTTCGCGCAGCAGGGGGCGCCTGCGGGGATTTCTGAGCCGGCGGAGCGGGGCGTGAGAAGAGGTGGGGTAGGAAGGGCGGTCGCTGGGCAGGGCAGGGAGATGATCGGCAGGCGGGCTTGGGGGAAGATGGTCAGGCGAGGGTCGCGCAGCCATCCGACGGAGCTGCATCAGTCAAAACTTGTTCGGGGCGGCCCCGCCGCGGGGTCAAACATCACACCACGACGCATGGGCAACATGGCCCGACCCGCACGAGTTGTCCGCGCCCTGCACGGTCGGTTGAGGTTAAGCCCCGCGGGCGCTGTTGCGGGGCCTTGCGGGGTCGGGGACGGACCGCACCCGACCCGGGCTACGGCGGAGGGGCAGGGTGCACCCCATCCCACATCCTTCTCGACCCACATCCGAATCCAGCCCGACCCACATCAAGCAAGCTTCAGGTGTGAACCCACATCGGGAATTTAGACATGTTGACCCACATGGACTCGCAGCCTGACGAACCCCAGCCACCTGGGCTCATGCGTTTGCCCGGCCTTCCAAACACCGTGCCTCATGCCCATCGCACGCACCCCGATCCCGACGACGCCGTCCCACTGCTTGCGAAACCTCTGCTGCTGAGTCCTCCTGCTGTGCGCTGTGCGTCCCGCCGTACTCGTCTCGCCGATGCGCAGCCGCATGGGACGAGTACGGCATGAAGCTGCAGGAGCTGTCCTGCGGGAGCGACGGGCGGGGTGAGTGGGGGCGCGGGCTGGGACTGCGGCTGGCTGCGACTGGGGCTGCAGAGCCTGAGACTGGGGAGAAACCGTACCTCAAGAAAAAAAACAGGGCGCTGAGGCGCGCGAGGGGGGGAGACGGGAGGCGGCCGACCGGAAAACCTGCGGCTGGCGCGCGGGAGCGCGGCTCCCGAGGACCTCCTGGTGTCGGAACTCGGAAGGCAAGTGCAAGCGTCCACGAGGGGAGGGTCTGAGAAGAAGTGGTGAGATGCTTCGGGCCTCACCGCGTCCGCACCTCGGATCGAGCGTGCCCGCGCGTCCTTGTCCTGTTCCCGATCCCCCGGCCCCTCACGCCGCGCATGTTACCGGCACGGCTGAAGCCACCTGCTGCCCTTGGTGCCGCTCTCCAGGCGTGCTGTTGTATGGCCACACCAACGGCCTCCAGTCCGGCGATGCTCCCCCCTGGAGCCTGACCCACTTGGTGCTGGGCCTCTTTCTGGATACGAGGCCGCTGCAAGGTGCGGCTAACGAGAGGAAGGAGAGACGAGACGCCGTCAGGGACCCCGGGAGGGAACGGTTTAGGGTCGTCAGCGACTGTTTTTTCCTGCGCTTGACTTGCAAGCCGGCTGTGTGGGCATGGGCGCGGGCGTTACGGCAGTGAAAGCCAGCGAAGCGACGCCGAGGCGATGACCGGCCAGGATTCAGATCTAGATCTAGGTCTAGATCTACATCTCGCGCCACCGACAGCACGTGCTTCCCAAAATCCCATCGCCATGCGCTGGGGCTCGGGAGAGTCTCTGTGAACGCCCCTGTGAAGTGGGATGATGGCGGTGGTGCTGCTGCCTCCCTGCCTCCCTCCGTTCTCGCAGCCCTGGAGGCCCAGTTGGCGTTGCTGGGGGACTACCGGCCGCTGCCGCGCCGCCTGGCCCAGCTGGCACCTGCACTGGAGGCGCAGGTACGGCGGGCAGGGGTCGGGAAGAAAGAAAATGCGGTACCGCAGCGGTGGGACGGGGACTGGGTTGGGGTGCTGCGTTGGGATGCAGGTCAGGGGGCCAGTCGCTGGCTGCGAGGGGGGAACGTGTGTGCCGGTTCGATGGGTGTTTGGGGTGGCAGGCGGGTAGCGCGGCTGTGCGGCTGTAGCTGAAGTATATGTAGCATCGAGCCATATGCGAAAGCACGCCCCTGTGCAGCCCCCGCCACGCATGCGGCACCTGATTCCCGCCCGCCCCCCCTTCAGCACCATATCTCTCATTGAACGATGCATATTCTGTCTTTTCCCGTGCCTAGCCGACCTTTCGCGTGTGTCGGTCTGCAGCTGGTGCGCGCGGCGGTCGCAGGTGCGCTGGCGGAGGCCAAGGCGCAGCTCCACGCCGCCGTAGCGACCCACGGGTCGGTGGCGGGTGGCGGCGGCGGCGGCGGCGGGGATGCCTTCCAGACCGGCAGCTTCCTGATGGGCCGTCTGGAGACTCGACTCAATGTGGCGGTGCCGGTGGTGGCGGATGCGCTGGCGTCCATCATCCGGTGAGAGCGGCGCGCTGGGGGGGGGGAAGTTGCGTCGTTGCAGGCATCGGCTTTGCATCGGGTTCGCAATGATGTTCAGTCGATGCATCGGGTTTACATCGGCTTTGCATCATTGCGAATGGAATAGGCCGGTGGGGCCGGTGGGGCCGTTTCGCGCTGCCGCACAGCAGCAGTCGCCGCTCGACGTCGTGCGGCGCAAGCGTGTGGTGCTCCCGAAGCCCGGAGCGCCCCTAGGAGGAAGGAATGTGGATATGTGGACTACTCCCGGTCTGAAGCGCGCGCTGCACCCACCCTTTCGCCCGCTCCCCTTCCTCCCCGCCGAGCCGATTCGCAGACGGGCCTACAACCCCAACCTGGCGCCCTACGCATGCCGCCTGCTGGACTGCCAGGCGGGCGCCCTCGCCGATGCTCTGTACGGCAAACTGTACGACAACATCACGGAGGCCGCCGCCGCGCAGGAGGTCGCCAAGGCGCGGCGCAAGCGTGGCCGCGGCGGCGATGCCGCCGGCGACGGCGACGGTGGCGGTGACGGTGACGCCGCGGCGGCAGAAGATGACGGCGCGGTCGACAGCCGGCCCCAGCAGCCGCAGGGCCCGGTGATTACGGGGCACGGCGAGTTTCTGATACTCGAGGGTGATGTGGGCGAGGAGGGAGAGGCAGCGGAGGAGGATTGGGGCTGGGAGGGATGCGGCGGCGGTGGTGACGAGGATGGCGTGGCGCAGCGCGGCGGGTTGGCGACCCACGGGTCAGCCTGGGGCGAGTACGGCATGGGCGCGGCGGGCGAGGGCGGCGGATGGGCGGGTGACGAGCGGGAACCTTATGGCGCGGAGGAGGAGCGCGACGCGGCGGAGGTTGAGGCGGAGGCGGAGGCGGAGTGGGCCGCTTGGGCAGGTGCGGGAGAGGAGGGTTGGGGGCCGGAGGAGGCGGCCGAAATGGAGGCCGCAGCGGCTGGCTTGGGGTCTGCACCCGCCGTAACGCGGCGTGGCGCGGCGGGGCTGTGTGGCTCCCGGAGCCGCACGTGGGACCCCGTTGCGGCTGCGGCTGTTGCCTGCTCCCAGGCCGCGCGCGGCGGTGGCGGCGGCGGCGGCGAGTGCGCTCCAGTACAAGATCGCAGCCGCTGGCCATCGCAGCGGCAGCAGCAGCAGCAGCAGCAGCAACATCATCCGCAGCAGCAGCGGCCGAAGCACGCGGTGGCGGCGGTGGGTGCGTTGTTGGGTGTGCAGCCTCTGCGCACGGTGGTGGTGGCGGAGGGTGGGGACGGTGAGGACGACGATGACGACTGGGCATTCTGAGCCCCTGGAGATTGAGCGCAAAGTGTGCGCGTTAGCGTAAGGTAAGACCTTTACATACATCCTGCCCGTCACACCAGCCAAGCAGCCCACACGGCCCACAAAACCCCAAGTGCGAGCTGCGAGGGGTGTGGGGATGGGGGCGGGCAGCGAGGACGCCGGCATGGCCTGTTTTGGCCATGTTGCGTCTCTGGTCGGCGGGGCCCGTCCTCCCCCCTGCTACCGTATCTGGGCTTTTGGCCGCGGCAGTGTCAAGTGGGGTAGATGTGACTGTGATACCTTGATGCATTAGCATGAAGAATTGTACAACAGTTCATTCTTGGCCTGCTACGGCAGGTTGTTATGAATGGAGCGGACGGTTACTCAGGCATTCCAACGGTCGAGTCTCTCTCTCTGAGACCATACAAACACCACTGCGAAGATCCTAAGATCGCCGTACAGGCCTCCGAAGCCACAGCGTAGCAAGGCTGAACAACCTTTTCCGCAACACTCCCACGTGGTCAGACCTTGCAAACGCCCATCGCCCCCCGATGCTTCTGAAAGCTCTCGAACGGCAGCGGCACGTCAAGCAATCCGCCACCATCTCCGACGTGCGGCAGTCGATCATGGTGATCGCTCCGCTGGCCACAAACTCCCGGACCGAGGGGTAGTACACCGAGATGTGCTTCGACCGCGTGGTAATCACCGGGTTTTTAACCACCTTCATCGCGCACTGGCTGCCGCACTTCAGCTGCGTGGGGTTCAACGGGTACCCCAGGTCGGACAAAAGCTGTCGCAACCACAGCGCCTCCTTGGCCGCCTCCGACGCAGCCACATACTCCGCCTCCATCGTGGAAACCGCGACAGTGCGCTGGAACTTGCCCAACTCACCGCGGCCCCGTGCAGCAAAAACACCACACCCGAGGTAGAGCGGGTATCCACGCAACCTGCGTGATCCGCATCGCTGTAGCCCAACAGGCCCTCATCCACACGATCGCCACCGAAGACAAGGCCGTACTCAGCCGTACCCGCCAGATACCGAACCACCTCTTTCGCCGCCTTCCAGTGCTCCTTCCCCGGAGCCGACATGTGCCTCGTCAGCACTCCCCTGTATGTCGAATCTGGCAGTCCATTCAGCACGGTGGTGAACGACGTTTTGGGCCTCGGTACAGTCCATGCCTGCTGTACATCGCCGGGTGCACGCGCCCAGATATCTCCCAAGCCGTGGGAGTGCTGACGAGGCACATGTCGGCTCCGGGGAAGGAGCATTGGAAGGCAGGGAAAGAGGTGGTTCGGTATCGGGCGGGTACGGCTGAGTACGGCCTTGCCTTCGGTGGCGATCGTGTGGATGAGGGCCTGTTGGGCTACAGCGATGCGGATCACGCAGGTTGCGTGGATACCCGCCGCTCTACCTCCGGTGCGGTGTTTTTGCTGCACGGGGCCGCGGTGAGTTGGGCGAGCAAGTTCCAGCGCACTGTCGCGGCTTCCACTATGAAGGCGGAGTATGTGGCTGCGTCGGAGGCGGCCAAGGAGGCGCCATCATAAGTAAAGTTCCCCATCGCATACGTCGCGAACCCCAGACCACAACTCGACCTGCCTTTGTTGAGCTAAAAATAGCGTCCCACAAATCCTTCGCCGTCTCATGAATCTCGTGGCTGGGCCGCTCAACCGGATTGACGTGCATCATAACAATGGACAACTCAGTTTCCTGCTTCTCCGGGGAAAGCGCTTCACGCGCCTCCGCATTGTCCCTGATGGCGGCCAAGAGTCCCTTGTACCCTAGCATCAGCCTCACCGAAGACTCCGCAAAACACCAATCTTCTGCCGAGTACATGGCAGTAGGTCCATCTGACCTCTTCATCCTAACCTATCGTGGCCGAGCCTGCCTCGCGTCAGCTGGCTAAGGTGCAGGGATATCCTCACGCGCGTCTAAGCGCGGGGCTCGTAAACTGTTATGAATGGAGTGGACGTTTACTCAGGCATTCCAACGGTTGTTACACAGAAATCTCCCTCTCTCTGAGACCATACAAACACCACTGCGAAGGCGACCCTAAGATTGCCGTACAGGCCCCCGAAACCACGGCGTAGCAAGGCTGAACAAACCCGTTCCGCAACACAGGTACGGGAGGGGCCTCTGGTGGATCCGCAGCCAACAGATCCCCCAACCCTCCGATCTGGGCTTGCGCACCGTCTGGCGTAACGGCGTGCTGTCTTCCAGAAGATGAAATCCACCGACGAAACAACACGGCGCCGCCTTGAAGAACAGCCGCCAGTCAACACTTTGCTGCACTTGACGGACAATCTGGAAATTCTCCTCCGTCCGCCCGCCGCCGCCAAAGGGGCCTTTCCTCGATAAGAGGCCGCCCTAGCCGCCTCACTCCACAGCATCTGTCTAGGGCAGGCTGTGGCCACAACCCGCCTGGCCAGTCTCCAATCCTGGGCGGCAGCAAACACAGTCCAATCCAGGACAAAACGATTCCTCGGCACTCCATCATCTTCACCCCTCGCCTCATCTCAATTCAACTACCGCCGGAGCCCTCTCACTTTTTCCCCCCGAACCGCTTTCACACCCCACCGCCACCCCGACCGATTTCTCCCGCGCACCTCGCCGCCACCTCCCTATCTCTCCTCCTCCTGGGTCCCTTCCGCTAACGTCGCCTCCGTCCCTCCGCTGCGACGTCTCCTTTAATAATTCCTCCCTCCCTGCGACATTGGTATTATTCCCCCCTCCCTCCCTCCCTCCCTGCCCCTCCCTGACCGTCCCTGCATCACACGCCGTCCTCCAACCTCCACACCGCTCCCTGAAACCCCACTCGCGCCCTCTGCAGCACCTGCTGAGCCTCATCACCCAGATCACCCTGCTGCTGCTGCTGCGTGTGGAACTTGCCGTACGCCTGCACACCCCAGGCCACGTCCTCTCCAGCCGGGTAGAACCTCGAGGTGACCGCCGCCCGGCCGCCGCCCCCAAACGCCTCCAGCACCGAATGGTCCACCAGCACCTGCAGAGACGCGCCCAGGACCGCCACACGCGCCATGCCGCCGCCACCGCCGCTGCCCGCCTCACCACCCGCTTTGCCGCCGCCGCCGCCGCCGCCCGTCTCTGCATCAGCATCGGGTCCTGTGGTCGTCCACAGCGGCATCGGGCCCCCCTGGAGCAGCGAGCCGTTCGTCTGTCCGCCGGCGCAGCTCCGCTCCACGTACAGGCCGCCGCCGGCGGCGGCGGCGACGCCGCCGCCGAGGAGCGTCGGCTGCGCTGCCGCGGGCGCCGACGCCGCCGCCCCTGGCGGCGGCGGCGGCGGCGCCGTGCCGTTGATGTACACGGCCACGTGTGAACCGTTGCCCAGCAGCAGCCGCATCCCGACCTCGAACTCGACTGGCAGCCAGGCCGGTGGCGGCGGCGGCGCCGGCGGCGGGGAGGAGTCGTTGCCGGCGGCGGCGGGCGGCGGCGGTGCCATGTACAGCAGTTCGATGGTGAAATTGAGTTGGATCTCCATTTGGCGGCGCAACGCCGCCGAGACCTGGCTGTAGACGTAGCTGTGGCTGGACGAGACGTCGAGGTTGGAGGTGTCGGCGGCGGCGGTGTCGGCGGCGGCGGCGGCGGCGGATCCGCCGCTGCCTGGGGCCGGTGTGATGCGTGCAAAGGTAGATACCGTACCGGCGGGCGGCAACACGTCAAAACAAAACTCTACGGCAGGTCAGTCCTGAATGAGTCACGAGTCGTTCACAGGGGGCCCAGAGGATCGCCGTTTCATGCCGCACCGGGGTCCCGCTCTGGTGACGGGCAAGAGGGCGCATGTGCGTGTTTGCGATGTCGATGGGGCAGGGCCGCAGGGGGCAGGGCCGCAGGGACGTTGCATCGCGCCCAAGGACACACCCCCACCTGGGGCGGCGGAAGATCGGGCACGACAACGCAAGCCTACGGATAGGTAGGGTATCCTCTCAGGCAGAGACCACACGTTCAGCCTACGGACAGAGCCCCCGAGGACGGAGAGAGCGAAACAGGGGCCGATGGACCGATCTGGAGGCCTGAGGTTGCCCCGCCCATTTAGGGGCAACAACACGCACTCACCCGCCGCAGCGCCGCCGGCGCCGCTGCCGTACACCTCCGGCTTGACCTCCACCGGCAACAGCATCCAGCACGCCGAGTCCCCACAAGACAACTGCGCTCCGCCGCCCGCAGCCGCCGCCGCCGCCTCTGCCGCGGCGCTATCTGACCCAGCGGGCTCCTCCACCGTACCGTTACGGCATGATCCCACTGAGGGCCAACAACAGGTCCTTTGGCTGCCGCCGCCGGCGGCGGCGCCGTCGCCACTCCCTCCAGCATCGCCGCCGCCGCCGCCGGCGGCCGCGTTTTCAATGTCCGGCACCGCGCTGCCGTACCCCTCGTACAGGGCGCTGGGGGCGCGCAGCAGCTGCAGCTCCTGTGCAGGCCGTACTATCAGCTGCCGTAGGTCGCTGTCGTACTTGACGACTCTGGGGAAGGTCAGCACGCCCTGCCAGCCCACTGCGCGCGACAGAGGGGTGCCCTGACCGCACATCTCGCTGCAGCCCAGATTGTCCTGCGGCATCACATCGGCGAGGAAAGCGGAGAACGACAGAAAGGCGGAGCTAAACCGCCGGGCATTGCTGGGGTCTTGGCTCTGCATTACAGCTCCCAACTCCCAGCTCCCGCCCGCCGCCATGCAACGACCCTAAGAGCCCCTCCTCCCCCAGCAGCAGCAGCAGCAGCCAGTGCAGTTCCCCAACCGCCCCCACCTGCCCACGCATGCATGCACGGCCAGCTTATCCGTGGCCAAGCCAGCCGGCCATCCGCACAGTCTCCCGCCACATCCACACTCATCACGGCCTCCCGAGCCCCTTGCCTCTCGTGAGCCCCTTTTACCGCCCCCGCCTTACCTCATACACCCAGCCCAGCCACACCAGCCGCCCATCATCCATTCGGAAGCTCTGCGACGCGTACACCGTCCCGAAATCCCACCGCTGCGGCTCACTGTCCAGCACCCGCGGCGGCCCGCCGCCGCCGCCGCCGGTCGCGTTGCCGCCCGTGGCGTTGGCGCTGTCCGCCGCCGCCGGCGATGGCAGCGGCGGCAGCAGCAGGCGCGGCGAGAAGACGTCCTTGCCGCCCACAAACGCGACCAAGCTGTAGTTGAGCTGGCTCGGGGAGCCCAACTGGTACCAGTCCGCGGCGAAGCCGCTGCGGTTGCGCATCTGACGGTGCGAGGTAGGAGGGGTGGGCAGGGGAGCAGCAGGGGCGGGCGTGTGGCTGGGACTTGGACAGCCCCCGGGGAGGAAGGGGATACTTGGGGCGGGTTTCGGAGGCACGGCACGGCACGGGAGCGTCAAGCCGTCGTGTTCTGGGCGTCGCGCCGCGCCACGTAAGGACGTAACCCATAACGACGGACTCCCAAAATGAATGCATGAGCAACAGATTAAGAGAGGTTGGGATGGAGATAGCGCCGCCCTCACCTGGTCGCTGTATTTGAACACAGTCACGCCGGTATCGCCGCCCAGCGCATCAGAGCTGGCGCCGCCGCCGGCGTCGGTGCTGTTGGGCCCCGCCGCGCCGTCGCCGGCCGCCAGTCGCGCGGCCTCGGCCGCCGCCTGGGCGGCGGATGACTCCACCTCACTGTAGTTCAGGGTGAAGAAGCCTGACGTGCGGGGGGAGGTGCAGGGCAGGGCGGGGCAGGGCAGGACAGGGCAGGGCGGGGCAGGGCGTGGCAGGGCAGGGCGGGGCAGGGCGGGGCGGCACAGTCCGTGCGCTTGGGTGTAAGGGCGATGTGGACCACCGGCAGCAAGGGTACAGCGCACCTGACAACAGCGAAACTGCCTTCATGTCGTACATCGGCGCACGCGCACGCGCACGTCCACAATCTGCCCACATGTTCTCTCGACGCAACCACAACCGCTCACCGGGGCACTCCCACATGCGGCACTCGGGACCCAGCTGGTCGCACGGCCCGCCGTACGTCCTCGCGCCGGGCGGCGTCGGGGGAATCTCCGTGAGGCACTGCTTGTACTCGGTGTAGTTCTGACCCAGCTGGGAGAACAGAGTGCCTGGGTGCGGGGGGGCAGTGGGGCGGGGGTGGGGTCAGCGGGGTCAGCGGGGGCACGGGGGCGGTCATGAGCGTGGAGGCTGGAGGGGGTTGGGGGCCGACCCCCGGGGGGCGAGGCATGAAGGCTGGATGGGAGCGGTCAAGTGCCCTTTTACGGTAGTTCCCCATGCAAAACGGTTCGTTCATACAGCCAGCGCGTGTGTGTGCGTGTGTGTGCGCGTCTGTGCGTATTCTCTATGTGTATGGATATTGGGATTTAAGAGGGCAGGGGCGCGTCCCGGCCACGACGCGGTCAGACGAGTGGGTGGCGCAGCCGCAGCTCGGCAGCAGTCGTGCAAGACAGCCAAGTGATGAAGAAGAAGCGTTATCGGAAGGTAATTGCGCCAACGAATGAACGCTGGGCCACCGACGCCCCGAGCTCCGCACTGCGAGCTGGCAGCCACGCCGGGCGTCATTTGCCACGGGCAGCACTCTGGCCGTACCCAAACACCACAACCCAACCGACCCAACCACCCAATCGACCCAACCGACTCGACCATCCCAACCACTCCAACCGACCCTAACCGACCCACCCGCGTAACTCCACGTGCCCAGATCGGGCGACGAGTACAGCGCCGCGGCCCCTACACAGTCATCCATCGTGCCCACCGCCGTGAACCAAACCCCGCCGCCGTCAGCCGCGTCGTCACTGTCGCTGCTGCTGTTGCCGCCGCCGCTGCTGTTGCTGCCTCCGGCGCCAGCCCCCACGCGCCGCCAGGGCATCAGCTCCGGCGCTACCAGCTGCGGCGGCACCCGCCAGGGCGCGATGGGGTCGCGAAACTGAGATCGGAAGGACCCGGGGGGCAGCTGCAGGCCCAGGGGGTTGTGCTGCGGCGGCTTGATCCAGCGGGTGAGGAAGGGGTCGGCGGGGTCGGCGGGGAGCGCCACCGCCTGCGTCTGGTAGTAGTAGCCGACGTCACTGAAGTTGGCGACGCCTGGATGGGGAGGGAGGGGTGTGGGTGTGTGGGTGTTGGCGTGCGGGAGAAGCGACAAGGGAGAGCGAGGGCGAGGGCGAGGGCGAGGGTGTGAGATGGTGGGGCAGCGTGAGGGGCAAAGTGAGGCGCGAGGGGCGAAGCGTGGAGCCAGTGAACCGAGATTGCGGGCTGATGGGGTGTGTGAAGCGGGCGCGGACGCGGACGCGGGTGAGCTGATGTGTGGGTGCGGAGTGTCGCGACGAGAGGAGGCGTTGGGGGCCATTGCGGGGACGGTTGCGAGGACGGTCATGCATCCCGCCATCAAGTCCATCATGACGCACCCACCCGCCCGACCCGACCCGACCCGACCCGCCCGGGTGCACCCAGGATGTCACAAGCCTCCACTTCCACGCCACACCACTCCCCTCCTCCCCAAAGCCCATGTTCCAGAGCCCCCCCTCTCCCCTCCGGGTTCCCGTGAGCCTACCCGTGTAGAACAGCCGAGGCACGCCGTCGTCTGCGATGAGGGCGCTGCCGCTCCAGCAGCCATCACGGTCCCATGGGTCGCCCGGCCGCAGCGCCACCGGCAGCTGCACCCAGTGGACCAGGTCGGGCGAGGCCACGTGGCCCCAGTGCATAGGGCCCCACATGTCGCTGTACGGGTTGAACTGGAAGAACACGTGCACGATGCCGCGGTACTGCATCAGGCCGTTGGGGTCGTTGATCCTGTTGGGCGCACGCAACGGGCGAACGAACGAACACAGTGCGCGCGGAGAGTGAGCGACCCGACCCGAGCGAGTGAGGGCGCGAGGCCACACGCACAAACGTGGAGTGGCGTGGAGATTCGGCGAAGTGGGTCCGCATCCCTCCACCCCCATCCCTCCATCCCGCGCGCGCCTTCACACGCTCCCTGACAAGCTTCCCTCCCTCGCAAACCTTCCAGGCAGCTTCTTGCTGTCTGGGAGGAATTGACTCGCCGACTGCGTCCGTTCGCCAACAGTGCCCCTAGGTCCCCCTTCGCTACGGTCCCTTCGCATTTACTACAGTCCCTTCGCATTTCCTATCCTCTTAGCGCCTACCAGCCGCGTCCTCCGTGTCGGATGTGGAAACGGGGCCTTATCAGGTGCATATCCCGGAGGCTCAGCTCCCGCACGCTCCCCGCCGTCCCCCACGGGTCGGCGTCTGGACCCACGGGTCGGCCGCGCCCCCGGCGGTTCCACACCGCCACTGCCACGACAAAGAAGACCACGACGGACAGAAAGGTGATGACTGCGGAATGGGGGCGAAAGGGTTGCGGCGGCGAAAGTAATGTCAGGGGGCGGGAACCGGGAAGGGAAGTAGATGACGGGCGACCCGTGGGTCAGTGGGTCAGTGGGTCGGTAGATTTGTCGGCAGGAAAGAGTGGCGGTAGAGGGTGCGGCGGCGCTGTGGGTTCGGTCTGGGGACGCATCCTCCTGGGGACAACACCTGCACTTCGCCGTGCAGAAAGTACGACACGACGTACCCGACATGATGGCAATTATCAGCGCCATTCGACTGTTGGCGCTCCTGCCGCCGCCGCCGCCGCCGTCACCACCACCGCCGCCGCCGCCACCGCCCCTGCCGGCGCGCCATCCGAAGCGGGTCGTTATTCTCTGGGGGCTGGTCGGCGGCGAAGGAAACTCCTCCTCCTCCGGCGGTGGCGGCGGCGCTGAACCTCCCTGATCAGCGCCTCTTGGGACTTGGCCCGGACGCTCGATGTCTGAAGGCGACCTGGGCAGCAAGTGGGGCGGGGTCGGGGCGTAAGGGTTGGATGGATGGGCCAGATGGAACTGTGGGGCACTTGCGCAAGACACCGGCCTCTCAGGGGCCAGATATCGTACAACGGTCATCGGAGGGGGCGCCAGATCGGTCGTACCGCCGTACCAGGGTTCCCACGCCGCCGCGCTGGAGCGCCCGCCGGTGAAATCAGAGTCTCCTCCTAGAGTGAACATCTGTATCTGTCCTGGCGTCTCTGACGGCCCGGCGGGGGGCGCCCGAAGCCAGCTCAACCCGCCGCCATCCGGCCCCGCCGTCGCCGTCGCCTCCGCCGGCGTGACCCGTCGGCCGGTGCCGCCGGCGGCAGCGGCAGCGGCGGGGATGACGGCCGCGCCGCTGCCGCTAGCGCCGCCGCCGCCACTGCTTGCTGGCTGCAGCAACGGCTGATGCTCCAAACGCCTCGCCGCCTTGGCTGCTTTGGCTGCTTCGGCGGCCGTGACTGCCTCGGGGACGGGCGGTGGCTGGCCGCCCCGGCTGCCGCCAACTTCCGACGGGGGCTGGGACTGGTCCTGGTTCTGGTTTTCCTGCAGGGCTTCTTGCTGGGGCGGCTCTTGATATGGCGGCTGTTGCTGCGGCTGCTGCTGATGATCAGGGTTCCGCAGCTGTTCCTCTTGTCGTTGCCGCTCCTGCATTTGTTGCTGCTGCTGCTGTTGCAGCCGCAGCTCGACGTCCAAAGAATGGTACCGGCCCCGACTGACTCCAGCGCCGGGCACCTCTCCCGGCCGCCAGGACGCCATTGCGATATCCTGAATGCCAAATTTACCCTAATAAAGCAGGTAAGTCAAAGTTTGTGATGGAGCCGCTTGCTGGTGAGGTTGAAATGGATTCTTTGTGTGATCAGCTACGCCGGATGGAACCGGGGGTCATTTCGTACCGACCCGCTTCTGACAGCAACACCCACAGTGCAAACAACCAGGTTCAATTTGTTTGTGTTTTCGAAAGCTTTGCCGCATTTCCAGAAGGCAAGCGTTTGCTCCTTCGTTTCTAGGCCCCACAGAGGCTCACCTCTCAGATGTGTTTTGTCTGACGCCGACGCTTCACCAAAAGCAAATTATCGTGTTTGCAGTAATTGTAGATCAGGTCAACCGACTTTTCGGAGGAGTCCATAGGTTTCATCGAAAGCGAGAGCTTGCAGTCAGCCATGCCATGCCGTGCTGTGGTTCAAGCAGTGCACGATAAAGTCAGGTAAATTTTGTTTTGTCTCTTACGCCATCGCGGAAGTATGGAGTCAAGTAGTGTGGGTCAGGGGCGGGGGAGATGTTGCGCGTCATCGCGCCCGCCGGGCTGCCCGCTTACAGGAACTTCGTGCGCAACAGCGAGCAGTTCAAACGTGTCTGCGAGTCCACGTTTGACTCCCTGGACTATCGCTCTGCGGGCCGGGTGAGCTCAGAGGAGGCTGCCTCGTGCGTGGAGGCGCTGTTTCGGGAACTGCAACAGGCGTGTGCCGAGTACGGTGAGCGACGGGGAGCAAACAGACGAGTTGCCAGAGGGCGGGGCTAACGGTGGTCACCGACGCGAGGGCTACGAGGCAGAGGGAGGGCTCCGGGAGAGCGGAGGATGGGGGGTGGGTGGGCGCCAGCGGTAAAGAGTTGGGCGTTAGACAAGGGCGGTGCACGTGAAGGGGCGGAGCACCATGCTGCCGGTACTTGACGGGAAGGGGGGCACTGGATCTGGGCTGGGCTGGGCTGGGCTGGTCGGGCGGCTAACTTGGCGTCTGGTCTGGTCTGTGACCTACTCCCACTGTGGGCAGTGAGATCGATCGACCTCGAGTGGGTGCGTGCGTTGTGTGCGTGTGTGTGTGCGTGTGTATGTGTTCTGGGTTTCCGCCAAACGTCCTGCCGCCTTCTCGCTGCGTCCGGCCCGACTCCCTCCCTCCCTGCCGCTGCCGCTGCCGCTGCCGCTGCCGCCGGCAGGCATCGTACTGGACCCGCTCACATCTGAGGACGTTCGGGCGATCTTCCGGGTGAGATTGAGACTGAGGGAGGAGGGCCAAACAGGAAGGAAGCCAGCGAAGCGAAGCAAAGCGACACCACCACCACCACCAGCAACACCCGTGCGTCATAAGGCCCGCCCGTCCGCCCGCCGGCGTTTGACCGACCGGCATCGCCCCCTCCCTGCCCTTCCCCCTTGGCCCCCCTACCCCGGCTCCTTCCCCGCCCGGTCGCTCTCCCGCAGGAGTGCGACTACGATGCCAACGCCACTCTGGACCGGGGGGAGTTTCAGGTGCGTGGGGCCAAGGGGGCTGCGCGGGTCTGGGGGCTCGCAGTGCTGGGGGGCTTCGGGGTTACGGGGGGGGTTGTTGGGTTTCGGGGGCTTCAGGGTTTCGGGGCGAAGGATTTTCGGGGCGAGGTGGGCGAGAGCCGACAGTCTGGGGGAGGAGAGGAGGTGCCGCAAGTCGGCGAATGCGCCGCTGCCTGAGCCGGGTGCGCCTCCGCTTTGCTTCCTCCCTCTCTCGTCTCCGATGTCCCCCTCCCCCTCTCTCCCTTCCCTCTGTGCCCCCGACTCGCCCACTGGGGCCACTGGGGCCCCTCCCGCATTTCACCTTCTGCCAACCTCCGCCCCTCCCCCTCCTCCCCCTCCTCCTGCTCTCCAGGACTTTTACGCCAGCGTCATCACGTATGCGGCCATGAAGGCCTGTGCGGGATTCGGGAAAACGTGAGCAGTGCTTGGGAGCTGTCCTCGCTCGCGGCGCGCGCGAGAGAGGCCCAACGGACACCCAGAGGCAAAGAGGGCATTACGCGGCCGTACTCGGCCCAACTTGGGGCGGTGCATTGGGGGACACGGGCGCCTTCCCATGGCCGGAACGCGATCTGTGGGGAGTTGCATGTCTGCTGGCTGCCACAGCTGCTGCCACTGCCCCAACCATCGCCGGCCCCACTCGTGGGCCGCGTTGTCGTGCTTTCCATCCGCTGGGGCCTCGTGCCGTCTGTTGCCGCAGATTTGGGTCGTCCCATCTCCCATCCCCTAAGGGAGGTCCCTGCCCGCTTGACCTCCCTTCTCCTCGCTACGCCTCCCAATGCCACCCCAAATCCATCTTCTCTTTCTACCCCCCGCCCACTCCATCCCGTGCAGTTACGGTATGGGCATGGTGGGGGGCCTCCTGGGTGTGATGCTGCTCAAAGGGGCGGTGCGGAGGGTACCGGTGGTGGGCCTCATCGCGTCGCCGTTGCTGGGTGAGCGGCCGGGCGGGTGGGTGGGTGGGTGGTTGGGCGGGTGAGCGGGCGGGCGGGCGGCTGAGCGGGAGTGTGGGGTGGGGTGGGTGAGCGGGAGTATGGGTGGAGAGATGTGGGTGGGTGGAGAGAGGTGGGTGGGTGGGTGGGTGGGTGGATTGGCCAGCAGCGAAGCAGCTAGGGGGAACGGGAGAGGTGGGACGGACAGTGCTGAGAGGGCTGATGGGACCCGTGGCCCCAGCCCTGCTCTTCGGAGCGGGCTTTCCGCCTCCGAGCCCGCTCTGCACCGGGTCTTGTCTCCCCCGGGGCATATACGTGCCCAGGCAGCGGCTGCTGCAGCAGCAGCAGAAGCCGTTTTGACTGACTTGCCGACGCTCCCTCCCTCCCGCCCCGTGCCTCCCTCCCTCCCGCCCTTCTCAACTGGTGTCCGGATGGGGGTGGGGGTGGGGGTGGGGGTGATGGGACAGGCCTCTTCCCCACCTTGCTGGTTGGCCCGCTGCTGGGCGCGGCGGCGGTGTACGGCATGAGTCAGAACGACCTCTTCGCCATCCGCCACAAGCTCTTCCCGCCGCGGCAGGGGCCCATCCGCGATTGAGGCGCAACGGGGGCAGGGGGGATGGATGGATTGAGTTGGGGGTCAGGGAGTGAGTTGGGGGAAAAAAGAGTTGGGGAAGGGGTGGAGGAATGGAGGAAGGTGGGTTGGGCGAAGCAGCGGGTGGTTCTGGTGGCTGCAGGCATCATGAGGGCCGGGGGCACCCTAATACGCTCAGATGCTGACATGGACCTGGCCCGTGTGTGAGTGCGCGCGGTGGAGCGCTGCTGGCAAACGGGGTCGGCGGGGTTGGTGGGCAGGGGTGAGGTGGGGAGGCGGCGTGGGGCGGTAGAGAGGCGCGTAAGCAGAAGGGGTGGCGAGGTGGGAGGTGGTTGACGCGACGGCCGCCGGCACCAGGTGTGGCTTGCGTGTTTCCGCGGCTTGCCGGCTGTGCGCATGTGTGGCGCGCGGGGGGCGCTGCGGCCGGTGGAATGCGGGCGGTGTGGCGGACAGGACAGGTATTTGTTTATGTATATACCGCTCTGTGTCCACTGTAAACCGATCAATGTATAACCAATTTTTGAAAAGGCACACGCCTGTTGCTTTATTCGGGAACGATATGATGTGATATGGGGGCAACGTGGTGACGTGGTTCCAGGCACGTGGTCGGGTGGGGCCTGCTTGCGGCCGTGCATGCGGGCTGTGGCGGAAGAGCACGCCGGGTCCGTTCCCCCGGGTAAGCCGCTGGCCTCCCCCCGTGGTATCGTGTGTCCCTCTCGAGTTGGGTGCGCAGCGGGGCGCGATCAACGCTGGGTTGGGGACGGGGGCGCGTGACGAACTTGGTGCCCTTGCCCGCGTGGCTTCTCCCGCGGAAGAAGGGGACCCGGGAGGCGACTAGACACCTCCAGCCCTGTGTATACATTTGTTCCCCTCCGCTCCCATCCGTCACGTCCGCAGTGACTCATTTTTTATATAAAGGAGCTCATCACTCCCTGATCCCCTCCGCTCCCCTCCACTCCCCGGCCGCCCCCGGTGGGGCTCCAGGCAGCGCGCCTGGATGTGTAAACTGCCCCCGGACCGGATCGGAAGCCAGTTGTGGGAGCTCGACACGGCGGGCGGCAAGAGGCGGTCAAGTACCGGCGTTGGGTGTGTGCTGTGGCCCGTGGGACTGGCACCAGTCGCCAGCACAAGTGACCCGCGTGGGGCTCGCTGTGCCCTGAGGCCCGGCCAGGCAAGGCGAGGCCAGGCCTGTTGTGTCCAGTCAACGAGAGCCGGAGGGGCGGCATGGGCCACCAGCCTACGATTTGGTATATGGCAGGGCTCCCCACAGTTGGGCTAGGAACACAGGTGGTGCTCATCGGCGGTTGGATAGTCGCCTCCAGCCCTGGGACAGGGAGTCGCTCAGCGGCTGGCTGCGAGAAGGCAGCGGCAGGCCAGGCAGGCAGATCCGAGCGCGCGGGGTTGGCCGGGACATCCCACACCGATGTCCCCGTGCCTTGCATCCCGTCGCCAGCTGACAGGAAGCAGAAAGGGGCGCCCTTCGGCAGTGCACCATCGATCCAGAAGCTTTCTGGGGTTCGCGGGAAGGAACCCTGCCCCTGAAGGACACCCCTCACGTCTTTCCTGACGCACGCCATGGGGAGAAGATCCTCCGCAGGTTTTTTCCCCATCCTCAAATAGCATCTCCATAGGAATGTGATGATACCTTGGATACGTCTATCCGGGAGCTTTCATTCCAAGAGGCTACCCGAGGTTGGTCTCAGGCTCTACCTGGCTGATTAAGGAATTTCATGGCACGTTCACTGATATTAACCGATAACTGAGCCTTTTATTGATCTACCTACCTGCTTTTTCACGCATTTGTCGTACATGTCCCCGCATCACTGAACTGAACTGCCTTGTCCCACCACTCCTAGATCTTTTCCTTCGGGCGTCTTTGCTCAGAGTCGGAGGATTGAATAGTGTCAAAATCTTACGGGTTCTTAGCAGGACTGCGCCGCCACGGTTCCTTTCGTTCCTTTTCTTTGCGCTCTGTCCAAGGCACACACCTAAACTACTGTAGACGTGTATTACGTACTGAGCCGGTATGAGTCTAGCAACCAGCAACATCTTCAGCGCCCTTGACACTAGCAAGAAAGTCAAGAAGTCCAGCGGCAAAAGCAAGTCCAAGGACGGCGACAAGAAGAAGAAATCCAGCGAGGTCAAGAAGGTTGTGGATACTGCTGAGCTTGAGAAGCAGCTTTTCTCCCAGCCAGTCGGCCTCGCGAGCTGGGCCGACGATGAGGACGACGACTTCACGCCACCGGTTGACCCCGGCTGGACGCAAGTGAGATCTATGCTATTGGATGCGAGGAGCAATGCAAGAGATTGACGAAATTTGTCAATTTGGAACTGGCCGCAGGCGCCTCGGGGTAGCGCACCCGCCCCAGTCGCTGCTGCCAACGGCACGCACGAGGAGGACAGCCACGACGAAGGGGAGGGAGATGAGGTACGCCAACTACTTTTGGCCTATGGCAATTGCAAGGTCTCATCATTGTTACCCTACCGTAGGAGGAGGAGATAGACCTCGAGGCGGAGCTTGGTGTCGAGCTCGGGACAGGAGACGATGGCGACCACGAAGGTGCCTAACCCAATCCTCATGTTAATCTTTGTTAAAACAAATCCACAGAGCATAAAATGATAGTTGTTACCCTCTCTGTCGGCAGAGGAAGAGGTCAAGGAGCCAGCGTCAGAGTCCGTCCGCGCTGTTCCGGTGCCTCAACCGAAGGCGTCCCAAGAGACGGAGAAGCAGCTCTCCAAGAAGGTGCGTGTGATGCCGTGATTCGGGGAGAGCTTCCCGCAACTGGACCTCCGGACTGTAGGTACGACGCGCGTGACTGGACGGGAAAACACCTTGTGACACACCCCGACGCACCTGACCCTCCCCGCCTCGCCGCCGACCGCAGGAGATGAAGAAGAAGGAGCTGCAGGATCTGGACGCCGTCTTTGCAGAGCTTGGCATTAGCGTTGGGAAGGAGAACCAGGAGGCTGCAGCTAACGGCGAGAGCAAACGCAAGCGCAAGGAGAAGAAGAAGCAGGGCGCGGAGGGCGCCGAGGGCGTGCAGCAGGCCGCTAAGGAGGCCACGGAGGAGCCCAGCGAGGAGGCCAGCGAGGAGCCCACCGAGGAGGCCTCTGGACCCATCGACCCCGCCGCGGTGAGTACAGAGCCAAACGTGGTGGTGGAGAGCTGGGTTATGCGTCACGCGCTGGGCAGCGCCCCGTGGGGGCACAACAGAATTGTGTGTCGATTCGGATAACGTGTGTTGGCAGCGAATGCGTTACCTCCCAGCCAGCACTCGAATTCGCGTTTCCCCCGGTGAGTGCCGCCCCAGCCCGCCGGACGGCATGCAGACGCGGCGCATTGGGTGCATAGGGCTAATAGCCGGTTCGGCCCCACCATGGCCCGGGTATCTCTCGACCTCACCACGCCTATGTTGACGTGCTGCGCACTCGCAGGTAAAAGCGAAGCTGGCGGCAAAGAAGAAGGCCAGCGAGGCGGCTGCTAAGAAGAAGGCCGCCATGTCGGCGGCCGCGCTCGCGGAGGCCAAGCTGCGACAGGCAAAGGCGAAGAAGCAGAAGGACGTGAAGGCCTACAACCAGGTAAGAGCAATGACCCTGTAATCGCAGCAACGACCCCTGCAGAGGTCCTGTCATGGTTTTCCTCTGCATGCTTAACGCAGCGCACAACGGCCCAGCGATCTCGGCCGCGGCTCGGTTGTGTAAGCCGGGCCCACGTTATTGGGGGCCTTACCGGGGCTTCTACAGGCATTCATATTACACGGCTTGACTTCTGCTACTTATGCCGTTCGCCAATAAGCTTACTATCGCCAAGTTGGCTGGGGCGCAATGTGCGGCCGGGGAAATCCCTATTACGTACATGCGACCCTGAGTGATTGCGGACGGTCAACTTATCCCACGGGTAGCAGAACGGCAGATGCCGGTGCCTGCTGCCTTTGGACGGCAGCACCCAGCTTGTGCATGGGTAGCAACACGTGGGATCGGTCGAGATGGGTCCGTTGAAGGACCGTCTCATGGAACCTGCCAATCTTGTCGCTTCTACGGTCAGACTGACTGCGCCGCTGACATCACATCCCGGCAGATGCCAACGAGGTGAGCGGTCGCCAGCAGGCGCCGTGGCAGAGGCCATCGCGCGCTACGGCTGGGCCTGCTTGCAAGGCTTGCCAGGGCGGCCGCGAGCCCCATGCACTCGACTTGGGCGCGGCTTCTAGGAAGGCGGCGCGCGGAGGGAGCAGATATCGGCAGGGGCGAGCACGGGGGCGAGCACGGGGCGCAAGACGCTCGGCGGCCATGCTGGAATACGCGGCGCGCAAGGTCAGCGCTATGCGGGAGCTGCGCAATCAGACGTCTGCACATAACGTGTTGCTGCACATAGCCAGCCGGCGAGCAGGATGGTTGCCGTGCGCCTCGGCGTGCGCGGGTTTTTGTGATGTGGCTGCTGCCAGCACTCTACCCGTTAGATGTCCGCTGGGGCCAGTTTCGTGCGCAAAGGCGCCAGCATCGGAAATGTTCGGGCGGGTTGCTGCATGTACTGCACTCAGACCACCGGGCCGGTCGCTGCTGTCCCATTACCGGAAGCAGCATTGTCTGTGAAGGCCACATATACTCCGGTTGCTATGTGCTAGTTGCTAGGGTGTGGAATTTGCGAGGGCGCGGGGGTGCTGAGAGGAGAACAAAAACATTCTTTGTGGGTCGCTGTGGCGCCGCCATACATAGATGGCCTCCCTCGACCAGTTTCGGCATGTGTGATGTGCGTTCGTGTGTCTAGTGTGGCGGCAGTGTGGGGCGCTTATGATTGGTGGAGACGAAGACGCGCGCTAGGGCGTGTGTGCGTGGATAATAGCCGTGGCGACGCGTCACAATCGTAGCTTGCGGAAAATACTGTAGCCATGCCTGGGGTTGGCGCCTGAGGGCGGCTCTATCCGGCTGAGGCCGAGAGGTACCGTAGATCCGCCGCGCGGTTGCTGCCAACCTAACCCCCGCGGCTGCCGCTCCGACGGTTGGGCCGGACGCCTTCTCAATGCTTGTGAAATAACAGGCAATGTCGATTGAAATCGCGGGGCGAGAGGTGCCGTTCGCTTGTTACTAGACCGCACGCCGCCGCCGTCGCAGATGCGTAAGCTCATCATTGCATATGGAGCTTAGGGCACCCCTGGGCACCGCGCGCCAGGTACACTACTCTGGTAGTTGCACGGCTCTGGTGCTGGCATTTTCCGTCACTCTTGTCCCGGCAGCGCTGATGCCTCGTCTTGGTTGTCGAATTCGCTGGGCCCGGTGCGCCGGTTTGCAAATGCGAGGCACTCCATTGCTCACGCCATCTGTGCTGTGTTAGGTGTGATGTGCAATACCATGCTCCGTCCCTCACGAGCAAGATCCGAACGATTCTACTACAACTGGTGTTTTGCACGAACTCTCCCGTGGCACGAAGTCTGTCCCGATGCGGTGGAACACGACAGATGTTTCGGGAGGCACAGCCGACTCGTGGAGAGCAGCTTCTTTTGTCTGGACTACTGCCTACACTGCACCGTACTCAGCCTGCACGTCCTTGGCGCCAGAGAGATCTACTACCCAGGAAGCACGTATCACACCAGCTGAGGACACCACCGCTGTAATGGGGTATATGCTGCCATCAGCTCACGCGGGGCTTCCGTGTTCTCACACAACCGCGGTGTCTCCAGGCGATTGAGTGCGGCAGGGGGCGTGTGCATGATACTGACCAAAAGGAACTGACCGCCCCTGCAGCAATCCCTCCACCACTAACGCAAGTACGGCCGTGTGGGCCGGACAGCCTCGCTCCAAGTTGCATTGACTCTGGAGCCTGGACTCGACCGAACCAGTCCAGCTTCGTTCGAGGATTGCCCTGACTGAAGGGCAATCCTCGAACGAGCCTGGATAGCAGCGTCCGGAGACCACACAGGAGCTGGGGATGCTGACGCGCAGCATGCCGACCCAAAGCCGCAGTCCGAACGCCGCCACTTGAATGTTTTTCTGGTTCTAATGTTGGGCCCCAGGCCCTCGTTCAGAGGGTAGAGCCAGCGGGCGATGCACTGCAGCGGACGCCTGATTGGGGGAAGTCAGCGGCAGGGCGGGAGAAGCCGAATCAGTGCCGTGGAAAGCGTTTCGCGAGGTTGTGGCAGCGGCATCAGGAATAGGCAGCGAGCGAAGGGGCCGCGGCAGGGGCGGGGAGGAGACGTCGGCGGTGTGTACGTGTGGGTTCGGCCGCGGGCGCAGGTGATCCTTATGCTTGGGACTGATGGATGCCCGGAGATGACTGAATCAGTCTGCTTCGCCGCGATCATGTCTCGAAAAATGCCGAAAGGGCCGCGCGCGTAACAGTCTTTATCTTCGAACTCAAAAAATGGTGGTGTTGAAAAACACCGGGTTTGTTGAGGCATGGCCCTCCTCAGGAGCCTTAGCCGCCGAAGCCGTAGAGCGTGCGGCCCTGGCGCTTGAGTGCGTACACGACGTCCATGGCCGTGACGGTCTTGCGGCGAGCGTGCTCGGTGTAGGTGACCGAGTCGCGGATGACGTTCTCCAGGAAGGTCTTGAGCACGGTGCGCGTCTCCTCGTAGATCAGACCGCTGATGCGCTTCACACCGCCTCGGCGAGCCAAACGGCGGATGGCGGGCTTGGTGATGCCCTGGATGTTGTCGCGGAGCACCTTGCGGTGGCGCTTAGCACCGCCCTTGCCCAGGCCCTTGCCGCCCTTGCCGCGACCAGACATTGTTAATCGAGTAAGAGCAAGCGAAGTGAAGGAAATGCGTTAATACAACCCTCAAAATAATATGCTTCGCTTTTTATACTGCTCGCAAAGTGGTCATGACTCGCTTGTTAATTTTCGGGTCGCCACGGTCGGGTCGGGTCGCCCTTACCGCAACGGTCAACCAACGGCTGTCGGTCAACTTAAATTTAGACAGGGACCGGCAATTTGCTCACAACTTCACATATTCGACACTTTTGGATATTATCTCCTTTATAAACTTATAAAATGGCCCGCACCAAGCAGACTGCCCGCAAGTCCACCGGCGGCAAGGCGCCCCGCAAGCAGCTGGCCACCAAGGCCGCTCGCAAGACGCCGGCCACCGGTGGCGTCAAGAAGCCGCATCGCTACCGCCCCGGCACGGTCGCCCTGCGTGAGATTCGCAAGTACCAGAAGAGCACCGAGCTTCTGATCCGCAAGCTGCCCTTCCAGCGCCTGGTTCGCGAGATCGCTCAGGACTTCAAGACCGACCTCCGCTTCCAGAGCCAGGCGGTGCTGGCCCTGCAGGAGGCGGCCGAGGCGTACCTGGTGGGCCTGTTCGAGGACACCAACCTGTGCGCCATCCACGCCAAGCGTGTCACCATCATGCCCAAGGACATCCAGCTGGCCCGCCGCATCCGCGGAGAGCGCGCCTAAGCAGCTGCCAACGGAGGCTCCTTCCTTCCAAAAACCCGGTGTTTCTCAACACCACCCTTTGGAATGCAATGGGGATTTGAGTTGCTGCGGGTTATGCACGATAAACTGCCCGGGTTCTCTGTCTGAGAGCTGTGCAGAACTCTCCGTGGGGTCTGGGCCAACGTTCTGTTCATTTTGTTTCGGAGCACTTTCACTCATAACCAGCCTGGATGCTGCGTATGCATAGGCGCATTTTCGCTTTCAGGGACAGGGGGTTTGCCCAGGGACAACGGGAACTTAACGAAGGGGGGAGCGGCTGGGGCTGTTACACGGCCGGGCCGAATTGCAAGGCGCATACCGCTCCTGACGTTTACAGCTTCACATCGCAAGAACATGTCGCAAAATCTCACCAGCCCATCCTCAACCTCGCAAATCGTGAATTACCCTACAAGCCTCGTCCAGTCGCTTCCGAGCAGCCATCTTCTTGCTCCTGATGTTCTCTTCCTACAGACAGCTACAGACCACCATTTCTCATTCTTGTCAAAGAGGCCCTGATGCCCCCACACACCATCCAGGCCCCGGCCGTGGCTGTCCGCTTGGGAGGACTCCAGCCTGCCCGGCCAGAACCACAGCAGCGACACAGCACGGGCCGCTGGCTCCACCCTTTTCTTCCGAGGGTCTGGAGCCCACTTTAACAACAAGCAGCGGCAGGCACGGCAGCAGCGGCGGGCGGACTGTATCAACCCCGTCCCGTCCATATCGGCCCAGGCCCTCGTCTGCCTTAAGTGGGGGGGCGGTTGTGGTGGCGTGCTGGTCCAGTTCCATTTGATCGCAACGGCTGGAGCGATGTGTGCCGCCCAAGCCTTCGGCGTCTGCAGGTCGATGTTCGCGACCATTTTATGCGGCGCTCTGGGTCCCGCTCGCCTGCCGTCAGCGGGGAGCTCCGTCCGAAGGGGTCGCAAGAGCGGAGATATGTGCAGCGCTGCGGAGTGCAGACTGCACCCGGCGGATGTGGCCCCTGCAGGGCGGCTGCGCCGGGTCGGCGGCGACGCCCGCGGCCGGGCCGCTACTGCGGCGCCTTCAGCTGAGGACGTCGGCAGCAGCAGCTGCAGACAACCCGACAGCGTCAAAAGCTCAGGCAGCTGTTGCCCGCTGGCAGCCCTGTCAGGCCCTGCCGTCGCGGCAGCCCGGACCCAGTGGACACTGCGGCTGCTGCAACTGCGAAGGCGCCACTGCAGCACCGCCCAACACATTGCGGATGGGCGGTCGCTGGGCTACTTTGGCCGCGCCGGCGGCTTGGGGCCCTGGCGCCAAAGCGCGGCCGGACCGACCCGCGGGTCGCTGGGTCCGCCCTGACCCCCGGGCGCCCTGGGTCCTGATGCTTGGGTGAGCGGTCACTCCACCCTCACGCGCCCCGCGCGTGGGGGGGGGGGCGCATGGAACGAGGAGCACCGCCACGCCGGACCTCACGTGGCGTCAGGCGGCCGTCCGGTATGGCAGGGGGCGCAGGCGGTTTTGGGAGCGAGGCGAGCGCATCCCGCGCCTGTGCATGTACCCGGTGTACATCTGGTGCACTCGGCGGGGCTTATCCACGTGTAGGCCGGAGCCGGCGGGGGCGGTGGTGGCGGTGGTAATGATGGCGGCGTGCGGAGGATGCTGCCTCTGCGGTGGCTGGTAGACCAGGTCGCCGTACTGATAACGGCGGGCTGCACCGTCGGCTACACCTGATCCAGCAGCCACTGCATGCCTTCCTGCGCGGGTGGTGGGATTATACACGTATAGGCGCGAGTGAAGGGAGGGAAGGGAAGTGGCAGCGCGCAGCGAGCGGGCAGTTGTCGTCGTCGCGCAGTCGGGGGGTTTTGATCGGATGACTGCAGACAGGCGCAGACAGGCGGACTCGCCTTGCAGCTGCGGGCGCCCCAGCGCCTGATGGGGTTACCGTAATCACCCGTGTGGCTTGACTTGCCGGACCGCACCGGACCGCACCGCATCGGACCGGACCGGATCGCACCGCAGCGCACCTTGATGCCCTCATCTCGCAGAGCGCTGCAGCTCTGCAGCTGGAAGCCTCGCGACGTGGCGGTGGGGAGGTGCAGCGCCGCCGCCACCTCCGCGGGCTTGGCCGCGGTGTCCAGGTCCATCTTGTTGCACAAGAACAGAAGCGGGACCTTCTGTGCGGGCGAGGGGTTAGGTTGGGAGCATGACATGATACGGCGTCCAGCAATACGTCGGGGGAGGGGGTTAAAGGAAGACGAGCCGCGGCGTGTCGGGGGCGGGGGACGACAAGGCGGCAGGGGTGGTGGGTGTTGGCGGCATGTTGGCGGCATGTTGGCGGCATGTTTGCGGCAGGTTGGCGGCATGTTGGCGGCATGTTGGCGGCAGGTTGGCGGCATGGGCGAAGCGGTGCGACGCGTGCGTCGGGAAGGCAAAGGGCGAGGGAGGGAAGGTGGAGGCCTCATCCGTGTAAAGCAGAAGAGAAGGGAGAGCGAAGCGGCTGGAGGCCCTGGAGCTGGCGGGGGGCGAGACCGCGTGTACCGGTATACGCGTCGCCCGGGGCTTCGGGCCCGCGAGTGGGGTGGGGTGGGGCCCTGTGCGAGCCTACCCGCCTCGCTCCGCTCCTCTCCGAGCGCTGAGGCAGGGCTCGCAGCGCTTATCGCTAGCTAACCTTGAGCTGGTCGGCCTTGAGCAGCTCCTGGAGGACCGCATCCGCCTCGGGGAAGCGGGCCTGGTCCGCCGCATCCAATACAAACATAACGGCCTGCGCGAGTGAGCCGGGTCGGGGTGAGGGCGCGGGCAGGCAAGCGAACGAGGGGGCGTGAGCGGGCGGCATGCAGAGGGCATTGCACGACGGGGCGGAAGCACCACGGGTGCTTGTTGGGACGTGGGCGGCTCTCTTCCCAAGGGCGGCCCCCCGCGGCAGATGGATGACCTGGGATGTGCAGGGTCCAGAAGCGGTGCTCACGTCACAGGCCTCCGCAACTCCTTACCGTTGTCTCCTTGTAGTACAACTTCCAGAGCTCGTGGTAGCGGCTGTTGCCTGCGATAACAGCGGAGGTGGCCACGGCAGGGGTAGCTGTCACGACGACAGCGGGCAACGGCGGGGTGGAGTTGTTGCTCGAGCTGGGCGGCCATTCGCGCACCTGACATGTCGAAGATGGTCACCGATAGACCGTCCACTTTGACGGACTCCACTGCAAATCCAACCGTTGGCGCGACATCTGCAACAGGTTCCTTTGTGAGCCGGGCGACAACTGTGGACTTGCCGCTGTTGGTCAGGCCCACGATGAGCAGACCGACTTTCGTCTGCGACGACCCCGGAACAACGATTAATTTGACAATGTTCATACCAGTGGTATCAATGCGATCATGTGAAATGTTGAGGACAGCGCACCTTGACCAGCCCCAACCGAATCAGCAAGCTGCGGAGGAAGCCCATGTTGTCTTATTTTAAGTGATAAATGAGCGAGCGTGAGCCGTCGTGGAAGCAGACTTCAGTTATTATAAGCTTAGCCTTCTTCGTGTTTCTGACGCAAAACACCGTACACGAGAAAGATTGGGAGGGAAAGGGCGGGACTTGGAGCGCTGGCAAAGATTGTGTATTACATGTGGTATAAATTGGCAATTGGCTGTTTCTACCTATCCAGTGTGACGGCACAATGGCCAACGGATCCAGTCCCGACCCGGCGGGCCAATCGTCCAATTGCGAAAGAGTCCACTGTAGGGTAGATGTGCACTACCACCTTACCATTCGAATGCAACCATAATGCGTCACAATGGGAGCGCGCAGTTCCTGATAGTCATGCAACGTCATGGGCAGGCTCGAAACAGGGCAATGAACAGTAAATTTGCCACGGAACTCCCAGATTGGCGAATGGGCCTCGCTCGGCCAGCCACAAATGGGGGCGCCTACTGACAGCACCTCGCGGGCAGCAGCTGGAAGAGCGCAAAAACGTGCACGCAACTCAGCCGTCATGCATCGTGGCCTTTCCCACACGCTCATACCGAGGTGCACTGCCCGACGGCACGGCCTATGGGCCGGCCTATGGGTGGGCCTATGGGTCGGCCTACGGGTCGGCCTACACGCCTGCCTATGGGTCGGCCTTTGGGTTGGCCTACAGGCTTGCCTATGAGTCGGCCTACGGGCCGGCCTACGGGTCGGCCTACGGGTCGGCTGATGGGTTGGCCTATGGGTCGGCCTACGGGTCGGCCTTCGGATCGGCCGATGGGTCGGCCTATGGGTTGGTATACGGGCCGGCCTACGGGTCGGCCTACGGGTCGGCCTATGGGTAGGCCAATGGGTAGGCCTATGGGTCGGCCTATGGGTAGGCATACGGGTTGGCCGATGGGTCGGCCTACGGGTCGGCCTATGGGTGGGCCTATGGGTCGGCCTACGGGTCGGCCGATGGGTCGGCCTACGGGCCGGCCTACGGGCCGGCCTACGGTCTTGCCTATGGGCCGGCCTACGGGTCGGCCTACGGGTCGGCCTATGGGTCGATCTATGGGTCGGTCTATGGGTCGACCTATGGGTCGGCCTACGGGCCGGTCTATGGGTCGGCCTACGGGTCAGCCTACGGGTCGGCCTATGGGTGGGCCTATGGGCCGGGTATGGGTCGGCCTACGGGTCGGCCTATGGGTCGGCCTACGGGCCGGCCTATGGGTCGGCCTATGGGCAGGCCTGCGGGTCGGCCAATGGATCGGCCTATGGGCCGGCCTATGGGCCGGCCTATGGGCCGGCCTCTGGATCGGCCTGTGGGTCGGCCGGCGGGTCGGTCTATGGGTCGGCCTATCGGTCGGCCTACGGGTTTGCTTACGGGTCGGCCTATGGGCCGGACTACGGGTCGGCCTACACGCTTGCCTATGGGTCGGCCTTTGGGTCGGCCTATGGGTTGGACTATGGGTCGGCCTTCGGATCGGCCGATGGGTCGGCCTATGGGTCGGCCTGCGGGTCGCCCTACGGGCCGGCTGATGGGCCAGCCGATGGGTCGGCCTATGGGTCGGCCTGCGGGTCGGCCTACGGGCCGGCCTGCGGGTCGGCCTACGGGCCGGCCTACGGGTCGGCCTACGGGTCGGCCTGCGGGTCGGCCTACGGGCCGGCCTACGGGTAGGTCTATGGGCCGGCCTATGGGTTGGCATACGGGCCGGCCTACGGGTCGGCCTATGAGCCGGACTACGGGTCGGCCTACACGCTTGCCTATGGGTCGGCCTTTGGGTTGGCCTATGGGTCGGCCTACGGGTCGGCCCATGGGTCGACCTATGGGCCGGCCTACTGGTAGGTCTATGGGCCGGCCTATGGGTTGGTATACGGGCCGGCCTACGGGTCGGCCTATGGATAGGCCAATGGGTAGGCCTATGGGTTGGCCTATGGGTCGGCCTACGGGCCGGCCTTCGGGTCGGCCGATGGATCGGCCTATGGGTCGGTCTATGGGTCGGTCTATGGGTCAGCCTACGGGTCGGCCTATGGGTAGGCCAATGGGTAGGACTATCGTCGGGCTTATGGGCCGGCCTACGGGTCAGCCTACGGGTCGGCCTATGGGTCGGCCTATGGGTCGGCCTACGGGTCGGCCTATGGGCCGGCCTACGGGCCGGCCTACGGGCCGGCCTACGGGTCGGCCTACGGGTCGGCCGATGGGTCGGCCTATGTGTCGGCCTATGGGTCGACCTACGGGCCGGCCTACGGGCCGGCTTACGGGTCGGCCTATGGGTTGGCCGATGGGTCGGTTTGTGGGCCGGACAACGGGTCGGTCTATGGGCCGGCCTGCGGGCGGCTAATGGGTCGGCATACGGGCCGGCCTACGGGTCAGCCTACGGGACGGCCTACGGGTCGGCCTACGGGTCGACCTACGAGTCGGCCTACAGGCTTGCCTATGGGTCGGCCTATGGGTCGGTCTATGGGCCGGGCTGCGGGACGGCCTATGGGTCGGCCTGCGGTCCGGCCTACGGGCCGGACTACGGGTCGGCCGATGGGTCGGCCTACGGGTTGGCCTAAGGGCCAGCCTACGGGCCGGCCCATGGGTCGACCTATGGGCCGGCCTACGGGTCGGTCTATGAGCCGGCTTATGGGTCGGCCTATGGGTCGGCCTACGGGTCGGTCTATGGGCCGGCCTATGGGTCGGCCGATGGGTTGGCCTATGGGTCGGCCGATGGGTTGGCCGATGGGTCGGTCTGTGGGTCGGCCTACGGGTCGGCCTATGGGTCGGCCTGCGGTCCGGCCTACGGGCCGGACTACGGGTCGGCCGATGGGTCGGCCTACGGGTTGGCCTAAGGGCCAGCCTACGGGCCGGCCCATGGGTCGACCTATGGGCCGGCCTACGGGTCGGTCTATGAGCCGGCTTATGGGTCGGCCTATGGGTCGGCCTATGGATCGGCCTACGGGTCGGCCTACGGGTCGGCCGATGGGTCGGCCTATGAGTCGGTCTATGGGTCGGTCTATGGGCCGGCCTACGGGTTTGCTTACGGGTGGGCCTATGGGTCGACCTACGGGTCGGCCTACGGGTCGGTATGCGGGTCGGCCGATGGGTCGGCCTACGGGTTGGCCTAAGGGTCAGCCTACGGGCCGGCCCATGGGTCGACCTATTGGCCGGCCTACGGGTCGGTCTATGGGCCGGCCTATGGGCCGGCCCAAGGGTCGGCCTACGGGCCGGCCTACGGGCTGGCCTACGGGTCGGCCTACAGGCCGGCCGATGGGCTGGCCTACGGGTCGGTCTACGGGCCGGCCGGCCTGTGGGTCGGCCTACGGGTCGGCCTATGGATCGGCCAACGGGTCGGCCTTCGGGCCGGCCGATGGGTCGGCCTGTTATGCGGGTTAGTGGTCGGCCTACGGGTCGGCCCCTGATGGCTTTGGGATAAAAAGCCTCTTACGGCTTCGCGACAACTATTATCGGGATCAAGCAAAGGTAAAGGAGCCAGCGGGGCCAAACACCCACCCAGGTCGATGGCGTCACACACCGTACTGTCAAGCCAAGAAACGATCCTCCAGAAGCACGGGCTCGCGCAGCAGCCAGGTATCGTCCTGATACCACACGTTCTTTTACGCTCGTAACTCTTCGTGTCGAACAAGGAGCTGTGTAGCGAGAAAAGCCAGCCGAATTCCGCACCATCTTGCCAATCGGATTGAGAGGTGGCTGTCTAAACTCCTTGTGGCATCATCCTCACACGACATTGTCGAGCTGTTAGAGCCACGTTACAGCGAGGTCGCCCTCACACACAGCAGCGTTCCGACCCGTTGGGTCGCTCACCGAACTCGCGCCGCGCTTTTGAGCCAGCTACCGTATGTTCAACATGTGGCCCGTGGCGAAACATCAAGAGCCCAAGCCGACGCCAACAGCGCCTGCGCCTGCACCACAGCCGCAGAAGCCCAGGCCAGATATGGCTAGTCTTCGTCAGGTTAGCGCACGCATAGGGTCTTGCTTGCCCCGTTCCCAACAACGCTCTTCCACAAATAATAACAGATTTTTGAAGTGACCTGGACCGACGAAAGCGCCGCGAGGGTTATGTTGCGGGCGCGTGCGTATCGCCTTTCTTGCTCTTGCTGCATCTCCTCGTTGTCAACACTAGACGCTGTGCTCACAGCTGTCCGGGCGTGTATATCATAAAGTGATCAAACCATTTTCAAGCTGTCAGACCAACCCACCCCCATGATGCTAGGTCACACACAGTCTGGCGGTGACATACCGTATTTAGTTTATTACCTTGCGCGGACGAAACGACCCTTTCCTGCCTTCGTCTGCTACCCGCGCACAACATCGTGCTCCGCTCCCCTGCGCTCCCCTGCAGTGGTTTGCAAAGGTGGACCGGGACGCTAGCGGCCACATCACCGCTATGGAGCTACAGGCGGCGCTGGCGGATGGCGGCCTCAACTTCAGTGTCGGCACGGTCGCGGCCATTATCAGGTGTTGTTGTGCACGTTAAAACAGTGGGATTCCGAGTTTCCGACCCCCGGAAGGAAAGGATAGAGCCAGCGGGCCAGCTGGCCGTGCGCTGCGGCGGAGACGACCGGGGCAAACATGGAAAACGCACCCTGACCTGACAGCAGTAGTAGCCATCCAGGCATCAGGTGATGTCGGTGTCGGTGTTGTCGTTGAGCGTCTCACGCGCACGAGAGTGAGCGCCTCACGTCGGGCCGGATGGCCAGCAAACATCATATTTGCCTGAACGGGCAGCCAACCTGACGAGACGCGGCCTTAGTCGGGCGGTGCCGTGCCGTACATACATCGACAAATGCCGTTCGCAGCTCTTCTCCTCATGAGTCATGACGCATGCCATTACCGTACCTCCCGCCTGAGCGCTTCTCCTGTGGGCTGCCCCCCCCCCCTCATCACCGCCTGTGCCCCTGCACGCTGACTGCAGGCAGTGCGACAGCAGTGGCTCCGGAACCATCAGCCTCGCCGACTTTGAGCGCCTGCACAGCTTCCTGGAAACGTGCGTGTGCGGCTGTGTGCGTGCGTGCGTGTGTACCGTATTTGGTTCGCACCGTGTGTGCGTGCGTGTCTTTTACGTACTGCATCTCGCCAGGCCTGACGCTGGCCAAGGGCTGCTAAGAGAAACACACATACACACACACACACACACACGCACACAGAAACGCACTTCTCGCTTCTTCCCCCGCCCTAGCGACGGCTCACACGGACCTCTTTTTCTCCCCCCCCCCCCCGGCCTCCCGGCAGCGTGCAAGACACGTTCAATCAGATGGGCCCCGACCCCCGCACCGGCCGGGTGCCCCTGGGGGAGGTGGCTCGCGAACTGGCGGCCTCCGGTGAGCGGCGCTGGGACCCGGGGCCCCGCACAGGCTGCCCCGCTGCTGCACCGCTGCTGCTCAGCTGCTCGAGGCTGGGCTGGGCCTTGGCCGACTGACTTGCTTCACTACACAGTATGTTCCATACAGACCGCACCCGTAGGATTATCTGTGGGTACGGTATGGCGCCTCAACACTAACCGCGGCAGAAGCCCAAAGGCTGGCTGCTGATCCGCTGCTGCTGACCCGCTGCTGTTGCAGTTACTAGCTTACTACTTGTCCGTGCGTGCCTGGGATGGCTCTTGAGTTCGCTCGCTTTGGGAGGGTGCCTGAAAGTTCGGTCGAGGACCTCTCCCCTTCCCTTCCCTCCTCCCCGCTCGCCCGCAGGCTACCATTTGGAGCCCGAGGTACAAAAGGCGCTGTTTACGAAGTTCGATCCGCTGCGGGCGAACAGTATGGGGCTGCAGGTGGGGCTGCGGGTGGGGAGCAGGGCGCTGGCGGGGCAGCGGCATATGGCACCCCTCAAAACCCAAATCCCCCCGCCCTCCCCCCGCCCGCCCCTCCTCCAGCAACAGCCCCTAACAGCCTCCCATCCCCGCCTCCGCACCGGTTCTCGTCTGTTTTCCCTTTTCCCCCGCACCGGCCATCACGGGACCCCCCCTGCCCCTAGCCCCTCCATCCGGCCACGTCCCTCCGCTGCGCTGCGGTTATCTTCCTGACACGACCCTCCGGCCACCCGCCGGCCCCCGCGCAGGAGTTCATGGCGCTGACGCTGTTCCTGCGCTCCTCCACCGCCACCTTCAAGGCCTACGACCCGGAGGGCTCCGGAGTGGTGCACCTCACCTACGGCCAGTTCCTGTACGCCGCTGTCAACTCCATCTGAGGCCCCGCAGGAGGCGGCAACACCACACGACGCGACGCGACGTGACGCCGCGCCTCGCCGCGCTGCGTTGCGTTGCTTGTTTCGCGCAGTGGATGGACGAACGAATGGATGAATGAATGCATGCACGAATTGGTTTAAAGAGGGCGCCCGAAAAGGATTATCGATGTACGGTAACCTGTTCGTCACACACCACACCATCGTCCGCCCTTAGGCAGCTATCTACGGCAGTCGTACTAGTGCAGTACAGTTGCAGTACCGGTAGTCGATGGTAGCAGTGATGCCCCACGTTGGTAGCAGCGGCCTCCATAATGGAGACGTGCGTCTCGCGATGCCGATGCCAATACCGTTGTCGATCCGGACATCATCACACCCGCAATGTTTTCCCGCGGCGGCCTGTTATTTCTCTTGTGTGTGTTGCGGTGCGCCGCCCTCGGGGGCACCACCGCCGCTCCGTGTGTCGCCTCGTCCCGTCTCGTCTCGCTTCGTTTCGTCTCGTCCTGTCTTATGCCCCGATTGCCAACTGTCAGCCCAGCTGTTGCCCAACTCGCTCAACCCAAACCCGACACGGGCTGGTACCGTACACCCCTCCCTACTCACATACACACACGGACACACACAGCGGGTCGCCCCCCTCGTGTATTTCTCTGCGGTTCCCTACACCGACCGGCCCCACCACACAAACAAACACACACATCCCTCTCAGTGTCTCGGTATGGTAAGGATAATCCGGACATCGCCCCACCGCAGATTGTCCAGTCCAGCAAATCGCGGCGCTGAGCGGCACTTCAGAACTGCCGATGGCCTCCAGCTGCGGCACGCTGTCCACTACGGCCAGTTCTCCAGGTGTACGTCAATCACGTCCAACTGTACGATCTCCACCCGTACAAACGCGTCGTTGCCGCCACCGCCCGCGCCTCCACCGGAACCGGGCCTGGCGGCAGTGTCGGGCTTGGTGGCGTCCTCCGCCGCTGGAGGCACCGCCGTCGCGCCATCCTCCGCCGGGCCGCCGGCGACGTCGGCGGCAGCAGCAGTAGCAGTTGCAGCAGCTGCAGTTGCTGCTGCTGCTGCCCGCTTGCTCTGAATTTGTCCGAGCAGGTCTCCCATGCTGGGGCGGCAGCGGCCAAAGTCCCCGTGGCAAAACTCCTTGACGTATGCGCCCGCCTGTCATCACACCCGGCGTGGGGTGGGGGGTTGGGCGGGGAGAACATGAACTGCCTCTCATCCTCCGCACTTTATGTCCTGCTATTCGCCAACGTGAAGGGCGCCGCCACCACCACCACCACCAGCAGCAGTAGAAGAACAAGGGGCGCAGCGAAGTCCACGCGCACACAAAGACGCGAAGACGTCCCCACGCCCCCGCCAAAAGCCAAGGCGCGAGCGGCAAGCGCTGCAATCCCCCAACACGGGGTGATCCCCGTCCTGCCTCGTCCTCTTCCGCCCTCTCCTGTGCCGTCCTCTCCCACCCCTACCCCTTCCGTGTCGCCATCCTGCCTTCGGCACCCCCCCCGTTAATTCCCCGTGCACGCCGCCCGTGCCCTCCCCTCTTCCCGCCCACACACGCACCTGCGTCCGCAGCTGCAGCACAAAGTAGTGCGGCTGACCGGGCACTGGGGTGGCGCTCTCCACACGCAGCCACTTGGGACGGATCTGGGGAAGTAGGGCGGGAGCGGGGCGGGGGCGGGGGCGGGACGGGGCGGGAGGCTTAGTGCGACGGAGCCGGGTGGTCAATACCCCAGCACGCGACCAACACGACGGGTAAAGCCCAACCCCACCAACGACCAACGCATCGTCGCACTTCCCCCCATACTCACCAACCCCGCCATCCCCGCTGCGAATTTTTCTTTATACCCCTCTTGCCCACCTGTGCCCCCCCCCCCACCAGTCCCTACCTTGGCCGCCCGGCGGTGCAGCACCCGCACGGGCGTGTCCTGCGCCGCCTCCACCCGGCCCAGCCCCTCAAGCGCCCGCAGATCCTCCTCCGGTACCGGGGTCTCCGCCCAACAGAGCGCGCGGTAGGTCTTCTCCTTGGACTCCTCCGCTGCCTTGATGGACTCGAGGGCGGAGGGCTGGCAGGGGGTCAGGCCCTGGACCGACACACCGCTGCGGTGGGCGGAGAGATGGAGGGCAGGCGGAGGAGGAGGGGGAGGGCGGGTGGAGGAGGAGGGGGCTCAGGAAAGGGAGGCTACTACGGGGGTAGGAGGGGACAGGAGGGTGAACAGGAGTGCAGGAGGGGGAGGGGAGAGGGAACAGGAGCGGGGGAGGGTTCATGCGCGTGTCACACACGCCGACGCCTGCGTTTGTATGTGTGGTGTGTGTGTGTGAGTGTGTGTGTATGCGAAGCGGGTGATGGCACTCTGAAGGTCCTTAAACCAACACTAAACCTCCCCTAAAAACCTTAAAACCCACCATTTACTGTCCCGCATGCGCTGCTCCGTCCGCCGGAACTCCTCCTCGGGCGGGTGGCCCCGCACTGGCGCCTGGACGGGATGTACATTGGGGAAGGGGGGGGCGGGAGGGCATTGAGAGTGAGGTGCGTCATGGGTAGTGGCCCTAAAACCCTAAAACCCCTCACGCAATCGACCCCCCCACCGGGTCACCTGAACTTCCAGCACGAACGGCCGCCCCGCGCCCAGCATCCGCACATCCGCGTCCTCGCGCCCGCCCGTGATCATCTTTGCCGTAGCGGTGCCGTACAGCGGCAGTACGAACTGCTCAATGGCCTCCTGCACGCTCGTCCCACCGATGCGCGCCCCCGTGGCCAGTACGAACCAGGGGCACTGCGGCATGTGCCGCCGCAGCTTGCAGTACCTGTAAAGTACGTGCACAGTACGGCACCACCGTCATACAGGTTTTACGACAGTACTGCAACGGTACGGCATTGACAGGGAAGCGGTCATTGGAGGGCCCATGCAGGCAGAAATCTTTGGCCCGGACAGGTGCCAGCCCCGACCAATACGCGCCTAACGAACCTTCCCTCAGTTGGAGGATAAAACCTCCCCTTGGGGGGAGGGGGCAAGCAGAGAACCGCCGTAGCGGAGTCAGAGGGGACCGTGGCGAGAACCGGGCGAACGGAGCGAGAGCGCGTCTGGAGCCCTCAGTGGCAGAGCACTGATGACTTGACGAGGGCAAAGGACGCAGATATGAGATAGATATCCAACACGCCATGCCTATTACTGCTACGTCCGAACACATCTCTCCGCACGCACCCCGCCCAACACACACACACACACACACACCCCTCCGGAGGATGTACGGTAGAGGTCACTGTGAGATGGAAGGACAACAACAGCCGTCCTCCCTCCAACCGCCCGGATAAGGGAGGTATGGATACGAGAGGTGGGACGGCGCCCACTCCCTAATCCCTCCGCTCACGCCCCACCTGCCGGCCAGAAGCAGCGGCGCGTGTACGGCCCGTACATACACGCTCGGCAGAGTCGCCGCCGCCGCGGCCGCGGCCGCCGCTGTCACGTCACCGGCTTCAGCACCACCGCCAGCCGCCACCGCCGCCTCCACGGGCACCTCCCCTGGAGTCGCACCGGCGCCATCCGCAGCGACGGCCGTACTGCCGCTGCCGTCACTACCCGCCACCGGCGCCGCCACCTCTGCGGCAGCCGCCGCCTGCGCCTGCGGCTGCTGTTGCAGCCTCCTCCGCTCCGCCAGCGGCAGTGGCGGCCAGGGGAAGAGGCGGGTGAGGACTGCGCGGGGCAGACCGGCGGCAGCGGCACCCGCGGCCTCCCAACTCATCACCCGCTCCTCCTCCGCCACCTGCGCCGGGAACCGAACCGAAAGGAACCGAACCGAAAGGAATCGAACGGAACGATGGAGAGAACGATGGAGGGAACGATGGAGGGAGCCACGGGCCTCAGACTGAGCGGATGCGGAGCAACAACCGGAACGAAGTCAGATCCCGGCACCCCAGCAGCAGCAGCAGGAGGAGGCGCCCCATCACCACCCTCCCCGCGGCCCCACCCCTTGCCGCACCTTTGCCTGCCCCCTGGCGCCTTCCGCCGCCGCGCCACCGTTCTCCGTCTCCCGCTCCCCGCCGCGCTCCGCCGCGCCCTGCTGCTGCTGCTGCTGACCCATGGGTCCGCGCTGCCGCTTGTTTTGGCGGTACTGGTATTGTTGGTGATGGCGGCGGCCGTGCTGGCCCGCGGACCTCTGCTCGGCGAGCACCTGCGCCGCAGGCGGGGGAGGGGAAGGGGGCAACCCGGGGCGGGGCGGGGCGGGGCGGGGGTAAGAAGGCCGCGGGGGCGGGGGCCTATCCGCGGGGGCAGGGTTTCAGTTTTCCGGAGTGGATCGGATCAAAGCGGCTTTCCTCACGAGCGTTTCTCAACGAACCCTTTCGCAGTTCCGCTGTCTCCCTACCTCTCATCACGTCGCCGGCACGCGACGTCCTGGCAGCCCCTGTCCCCCCCAGCCTGTCCAGTCAGCCTTTTTGCCTCCTCGAGCTGCCTTCCTTCCGACTGCTGTCTCACCCTCCCCCCCCTCCCCCCTAGCTCGCTTTACCCTCAGCTCCTGCAGCCCCTCCTCGCCGTCCAGGGCCACCACCGACACCGTCATAGAGGCGGACTGGGGGGCGGCGGAGGGCGCACCCAAATGCGGGGACAGCGCCGCGGGGAGAGCCCGCCTGTATATATGTGTGGGTGGGGGGGGAGAGGCGGGGGAGGGGCGGGGAGGCACGGCGGGCGGTCAAGGAGGGTGGGAGGGGGGGCGGGGAAGGGCGGCAATGGTTGGAGGTTGCCGCTAATCTGTAGTTTGTGGTGGCAGAGCCGTCCAGACCTTCCCGGTGCTCGCCTGATGGTGACCATGCAAGGTCCTGCAGCGTCAACCCCTGCCCTGCCCCGCCCCGCCCTGTCCTGCCCCGCTGATGCTCAGTTGGTGTGCAGTTGTCCGCACCACCACCACCACCACCACCACCACCACCACCACCACGTACCGCAGCACCGCCGGCAGTGGCACCATGTCCGCCGCGCGCCACCCCCGGCACTGCGCCCCCCGCGCCTCACAGAACGCCACCATCCAGGCCTGCATCGCCACGTCCCGTACGGCACTGGCGGCCGGTACGGCACCGACCTCCAGATTGAAGGACTTCAGCGGCAGCCGGGGGCCCAGCTGCGCCCCCGGCGGCAGCGGCGGCGCCGCCGCCGCCGCTCCAGCAGTGCCGGCAGCCGCGTCCGTCTCCGCCATGGCAACGTCGCCGCCGTGAGGATGCGGCGGCGGTGCCGCCGCCGCCGCGGCGGCCGCCGCCAGCGCGGCATTGTCCGGCGAGCCCTCCTCCGCCTGTCGCCGTATCGCTGCCGCCAGCGCAGCGGCGGAGGGCCAGCCCTGCAGCCGCTCGTGGCCGGCGGCGGGCCCTGTACGACAGCCCGCGGCGCCAGGGAGGGCCTTGTGCTGGATTCGGAGCCACGCCAGATCCACACCGGAGGTGCCGGTGGCCGGCGCCGCCGGCCCCGCCGCCGCGGCGGGCCCTGCCACCGGCGCCGCTGGCGCTGGCGCCGACGCGCCGCCGGCGGGGGCCGTCTCGGCGGCGGACGCGGCGGTTGCGCTGCTGTTCGTTGTTTCGTTGGTCTGCAGTTGCTGCGGTTGCTGCTCGTCTAGGAGAGCTGGTAGCAGGCCGAAGCACGCGGGGCAGACCGTCGTCATCGTCGTCGTCGGCGGCGGCGGCGGCGACGCCGATGGGTCACCTTCAGCGCGCGGCTGTGGTTTTGGAGAGGCGCTGGCGTCGCCGCCGCCGCTGTCGCGGCTGCGTTTTGGGTCCAGGGTTTCGACGACCTGGGCCTTTGTCGGCGCCGTAAGTGCGTAATCGTCCATCATGGAGTGGCCCACCAGGCGCAGCAGGCAGCGACAGCAAACCTGGCGGGGGATGAGTTACACGAAAGCGGTGAGGCGAGCAAAGGTCGACTTGGGGGGTCGGCTTGCAGCCTTGCGTCTGGCCGGTATGTAAGATCCCATGGTCGGGCGAGAAAAACCGTGTATCTCACCCCATCACACGCCAGTGACGCCGCTGCCTCCAAGAATGGACCTGGGTCCGCGGCCTGGAAGCGCCCAGCTAGCTTCCGCACGGCTGTGTTGAGGACATAAACTTGCTTTCGGCCGCCGGTAGCCATTCGTTCCCGAACTCCGCGCAGTCCAGAGTTGTAGGAGTTCGAGGCGGTCTATGCGTTTAAATTCTATCTCGTTACTTTGGCCTCCCTAGGTACGAAAGAAACTCCGTCGTTGAAATGGTCGATCGGACGCAAATAGTTAAACAGGCCTGTACAATCCAAGCCCGGAATAAGTTCAAAATGATTACGTCGACAACAAGTGCGTCTCTGAGTTACCCAGTCTCCGAACCGAAAGCCTGGATTGCTGGAAACCTGGCCGCCAACGACCGCCAACCGACAGCGATTTGGCTTCAAAGCCAAGTTCGAAGTCCAATCCAAGTACCGTTGAAGCAGGGGTGGTACAAGTACTCAAGTAAGCAAAGCATTTAGGTCGAGTTTCCTTACAGGACGCGAGGCAAGTGGCCGGGCCCACGGGTCAAGCGTCGCGCCTTCTCCGTCGGGCGTCGGCCATCATGCCAATTTACATGACACGTTACGTTACCTCACGTTTACATGTAAAGTGGCAGGCCCAAACGGATCCCAATTTACGTGGGCTGTTTTGGGGACGTTATCTCTGTTGGCGCGAGGTCCGTACACACTATGTTTTGAGGCAGTAACGTCAAAGCGCCCATGTCATCAATCCAGCACGATGATAAACCCTTAGGACGAAGCCTGCGAGCGTCGTTGCCCATAATGGAACCCGACGCGCTGAGGTCGGCCTCATCGCGCGAGAGCTCGCTCTCAGAGTACGCCAAGCCCTCGATGGCGGTCTCATCGCGCTCATTGTTTGCATATTGATTGTACTGAAGTTATGCGGCGTCGGCGAGCGGCTGCGACCGCGGCCGGCCCTGCGCGGCGTCGGCATGGCTCTCGGAAGCTCGGCCTGACCGACCACTGTGTCTTGTCGAGAAGCAGCAGCGCCTTGTCAAGATCCATGTTGACTTTATGCAGAACTAGCCGGCAGCGAAACTCATTCGGGAGTGCCGACCGTGGTGAGGGACCTGTGCGCTTGTAGGTCGTACTATTTTGGAAAATAGTACGGCACGCACTTAGGTATTCAAATAATTGCCTGGCCTTGTTTCGGTTCGTTATATGTGCCCCAGCAGCTTTGGTCACTTAGGCAGCTATCTATAAATGGACATGACCACGCAATTCTCTGAGCAAATACGCGTAGCACGGGATTGCATTAAACAAGCAGAGGACATCAAGGCCGTGCGTGATATAGCACTCTTCGAGCTCGCGCTCTCTGTTGCAGATTTGAAAGTCAATTCGGTGATAGTGTTGAGTGATGGCCGCCAGGCCAAGGCCCCAGCGAAGGCTTCCCCGAACGCCATACTCAGCATGACACGTGGGAGCCTTGATTCCGGACACATGCCTGGCTTGAGCATAGTGCATAGGAGCAGTGCTCTGCTGCCGCTGCGCTTGTGCGGAGTTGCCCTTCGTCATGTAGTATGTTTGGCGAGAAGTTCGCAGTGGGAACGCGATGGAGATCGCCGATGATACCAAGTGTATGACATAACTGAACGATTGGTCTGGAAGGAAATCAAAACCATGCTAAAATGAGGTTGTACTGGCTGTAACGGGGCGAGGGGTCAACGTTTGGTCAATTACACCCTCCCCCCCCCCTGGGGCCACGTTAGACTTTTTGGCCACGTAACGTGTAACGGACCCGTTACCCCATGCGAACTGACCACGTTTCCTGTAAAGTGATAACGTAACGTGTCATGTAAATCCAGCATTATGGGACCACTCCACCCCTTTTCCCACCCCCACGGTCCGCATCAGACGTCTTTTCTCTCCAACCCCGCACCCCCCGCACCCAGTTCCAACCAACTCCGCGGCACCCTAGCCAACCATCCTCTGCCTACCTACCCGCCAGTCATGAGCCCTGCGCCTCACGTGCGAAGACGCCTCTGGGACAGCCACTTCTGCAGTCCTCCCAAAGGCACCCGTATCTATCTCTACTTCTCTCCTTCTTGGTCTTTGCTCATCTGGACTTGTTGGTCATCATCCAGGGGGTGGTCGCTGCTACAAGTGCCAGCGGCGCGTCGCACTCTGAATCCCCTCACTCGAGACCCTCGCTGCGGCATCGTTTTTTGAATCCCTCGAGTCCCCCCTTACGAGGGCCCGCAGCGGGCACCCGAGGCGTCACCCGCAGCGGCGGCGCCGGCCGTTCCGTCAACCTCCTCCTCCATCACCACCACCTCCACACCGCCCCAGGAGGTCCCATACCCCCCGAACCCAGCAGCCACCGCCCCCACCTCCAGCCGGGCCAAAGACGGCAGCCGCCGCAGCAGCATCCACTCGCCAGCCCGCAGCTCGTGACCCGGCAGCCGCATCACCCGGATGCCCCCCCCGCAGCCGCCGCCGGCCACCGCGCGGCGACCACGCTCGCGGTCCCTCTCGCCGCGCCGCTGCTGCTCCTTCCCCCGCGCCACTGCCGCAGCCGCCACGGGCCGCAGCAGCGCCGCCATCAGACTGCCCGCCTTCTCCCCCTTCGGCCCCCCGCCGTGTCCGCTGCCGCCATACCCCCCCATAACCCCCTCGACAGCGCACCCAGCACCCTCCACCTCCTCCTCCTCCCAGCCCGCCCAAAGCCCCTCCCCTTCCTCCCTCCCGCCCCAGGCCTCGTCCCCGGATCGCAGCTCCCTCCACCCCTCCTCCTCCTCCTCCCGCCCGCCCCCCTCCCCCTCCTCCTCCTCCTCCACGCAGCACATCAGCCGCAGCCGCAGCTCCTGCAGCCGCTCCAGCGCCGCCACCGCCCGCCCCGCCGCGGCCGCCGCTGGCCGCAGCTCATCCGGCGGGGTCATCACAAACCACACGTCGAGCTCCAGGGAGACCAACTGCCGCCGCAGCGCCGCCGCCAGCTGGCCCAGCAGCCGCGGCGGCGGATCCAGGACCCCCAGCGCGAGGTTTCGGAGCTGCGCAAGGCTGCCCAGCACACCCAGCCCGCCCAGCCCGCCGCCGAGGTCGCGGTCGTGGTCGCGGTCGACGCCGCTGGACAGCGACTTGTGTGGGTGTTGGGACTGGGACTGCGGGGGCTGTTCCGCCTGTTCCGGATGCGGCTGCGGTGGCGGCTGTTCCGGCGGCGGCTGTGCCTTCTGCGGCCGCGGTGGTGGCGGTGGCGGCTGTGGTGGGCGGAGGAGCAGCTGCAGGAGGCCCAGTCCGCGGAGCTCCAGGCGGCGTAGGTTGGGGAAGGCGGCGGTCAGAGCAGGCAGCAGGTCGGGTGGCGCGTCGAAATGGTGGGGGAAGGCGCGCGTCCTGCGGGGAAAGCGGGGCGGGGGAGCGAGCGGGGCCCCGGGAGGGAGAGGGGGGCAACGCGGGCGGCTTCACCGGGCCTTCCCCGGGCAAACGAACCCAGCCCAAACCAACACCCGCCCGCCGCAAAACCCCGGCGCTCACGGCGCCCTACAACGCCATTCACCATGCCCGAGCCCATTTCATTAACACGCCCCAGTCAGTTTCACATGACCGAGTCAATGCAGGCAGGCCCAGATCCATCCACATGCCCCAAGAGTGGAACTGGGCCGTTTCCGGCGCCGTGGCAGGTACCGGTAGGTTAGCCCAGCGTCACGCAGCCACGGCCACTGGCGCACCGGCAGGAAATCGCCAGCTGCTCCACACCGGGGAAGGCCGCACCCAGATGACCCAGATCCGCGGCGCCCACGGACGGCCAGTCGCACAGCGCCAGCTCGCGGACGTAACGGAAGCCGCCGGCCCCGGGGGGCAGACGGCCGCCGGCGCCGTCGCCGTTGCCCCCGCCGGCCAGCAGCAGCAGCTCCAGGCACGTGTGCACCACCTCGAGGGGCAGCGGCTTGCGGCCGGCGGAGGCCTGACGTATGGCCAGGGCGCGCAGCTCGGGGAAATGCTGAGCGAGGCTGCGGCCGCTGCTGCCTAGGGACTCGAGGAAGTGGTGGTTGAAAGACACGGTTGTGGTTTTTAGGTTTTGGCGGAACCAGGCGTCCGCGGCGCTGCATGTCTGGCGGAATGCGGTGCGTGAGCCATGTGGCAGGACGCCCCAGAAGCTGTCGAGCAGGACGTCCGGAGGCAGCGACCGGAGGATGGCGAGGACGGGCGGCAGGACCGTCGGCTGCTGGATTGCCTCCTCCATGATTTGCCGGCAAATAGGATATGGAGGATTCTATTCGTAATTTTTGAAAAGACCTACTAGGGAGCGAGAGAGAGAGCCATTACACGTACGGCAATGGGACGAGTGGACGAATGATGAACTTTATTAATCCCGTGCGCCCCGTGAGGGTGACTTTTTATCACGCTTGCGACTTGCCGTTAGACCACTTAATCCGAAAACCCTGCTCCAGCCATGGCCTCCTACGCGCTGCCCCTGCACCAACATGGCAAGAGCAAGGTCCGCCTCGGTCGCGTCTGGCGCGATGGCAACGTTCACCACATGGTGGAGTGGAACGTGAACACCATGATCGAGTCCGACATGGAGCATGCCTTCATCAAGGGCGAGAACACCGGCATGACGGCGACGGACACCCAGAAGAACACGGTAGGGCAGCTTGCGAGTACTGCTCGTCTACGTCAGTTTTTCCTCACACAATCTAGGTTTGGACCGTCAGGTTTACGTCGTGGCGCAGCGCATGTCTCAGAAATGCACCGTGGAGCAGTTTGCTGTTGCTCTGGCGCAGCACTTCGTCCTCACCTACCCGCTGGTGAGTGACGGAGGGAATTGTCATTGCTTCAGTCGGCTATGCTTACTAAAACAAGTAAGTTTGCACACAGGTGAGCAAGTCCAAGATCTACATTGAGCAGAAGCCCTGGAACCGCGTGCAGCAGGGCGGGCTTCCACATGACCACGGTATGGCGTTGGGCTCCAAATTAGCACACCTTTTGCAACTCGAACTTGCTTTCATTCAGCATAAAAAGCACGCGACAACAGCGGTTATCCTTCTTTTACTTCTGTTGGGGTTTTTCTTGTAATTATATTTTGGTTTCCTTCCTGCAGGCTACGCGCTAGCGGGAACTGAGGTTCGCACCGTCTATGTCACTTACGATAAGGCTGGCAAACTGGATGTCACTGCTGGTGAGCTGGGAATTTGTGATTCAGTTGGTTGGGTTGGTTTGTAGTCCATCGCCGTACGTGATACGTCTCCCCGCCGAAAGCGCGCAGCACCTCGCCTGTGGGCTGGGCATCTAATGCGGCACGACTGTTCGCCCAGTTCCGCTGGGAACATGCGTGCATGACCCCTGCAGCTACTGGTGGCGAGCACCTGCCGTCGCCACAACGGGTGCGGTCTCGGACCCCAATCGTGCGCACCCCACACTCTCTTTCCGCTTTGCTTCCCTCCCTTCGTATGCACCCTTTTTCTTGTTTGTTATCTTCTTTGTTATCCCCTTCCGACATGTCCCGGCATGTCATCTTTTCTGTCCCTCAATCTTCTCCCAACCCCCCCACCTCCCAGGCCTCAAGGAGCTGAGCCTGCTGAAGACCACCCAGTCGGGCTACGAGGGCTTTCTGCGCGACGAGTACACCCTCCTGCCCGATTCCAACGACCGCATCATGGCCTCGACCGTGACCTGCACCTGGAAGTACACCAACCAGCCGGCCTGCTACGACGCCGCCTTCGCCGCCGCCAAGGCGGGCCTGCTGGACGCCTTTCTGGGCCCCGCCAAGGGCGGCGTGTACAGCCCCAGCGTGCAGTACACGCTGTACAACATGGCCAAGAACCTGCTAGACCGTGTGCCGCAGGCTGAGTCGGTCTTCCTCAACATGCCCAACATCCACTTCATCCCCTGCAACCCCGTGGGCTCCAAGTTCAACAATGACGTCTACGTGGCCACCAGCGAGCCGCACGGCAACATCGAGGCGGTCATCACGCGCAAGGGCATGATGCCGCACGCCAAGCTGTGAGGTGTAAGGCGGTGGGGCTTGGTCAGAGGCTGACGCGACGTACTCGCGCCTTTACGTGCGGCGGCGCTGCTGAAACAGCAGCTGTTGCGCTGCTGCTGGGCCAACGCGGTATAATCTTTTGGCATCGGTGGAACCGCCCTGCGTTTTCGGTGCTCGTTTGGGCGATAGGCGATGCATCGTGACAGTGCACGCGCGGGTCTATGATCCCGTTGACGTGTTTTGGAGCGAGACCTGGCGGCTTGAGAGGCCTGAAGCAGCTGCGGTGGCAGCGCGGCCAATGCGGACGCGCAGGATTGCTCGCCCCACACTACTGAGCACACCCTTGGCTGGTGCCCTTCGGGGCGGGGGCTGCAGGACGCTTGCATGTCGGGGAGCGGAGCGGAGCTGACGACGAGGCCGGTTGACGCACTTTGGCTGGGTCCTTTAACTGAGGACGCCATTGGACTCGCCTAGTAGGGACCCTTGACCACAAATCCTCGGTGGTGTCGCGCGAAACTTAAGGGTTATCTCCGGAGGGATGTGGGTATCTTCCCCCGCCGGCCCGTATGCCCATCTGTGCGGATTGCTACTACCGGTAAACACTGGCGCCGTTTTGTACTGTTACTGCGTGTTACTGCGTGTTCTGTCTGGCACATGTGTTCCTACGATCTTCACGCGCGCAGTATGTACTATAACGCCATGGACGAAACATATGCGTGCTCGCGCGGGCTCAGCCTTGTCGCTATTTTGCAGGGATTCACCAGACCGGCATTGCGGTCGCCAAAGTGCTGGTTCCATTTGCTACGCTTGACATGGTGGTTGGCTGCCTGAGTGATTGACCACGTCGAATTTTCCCGCCTCGGGTTTGGGGATATAGGGACTGCGCCCAGCCGGCGGCAGACGCTGGCCGCTGCCTTTTCCGCGCCTACGCAAATGTAAGCACCAGCTCCCCGGCTCTCCTTTACCGGTATTGGACATGTACGGGCTCCACAAATAGGGGCCGCTGAATAAGCGAGTTGGATTGGGGAATGAATACACTGGGCAGCGCCCCCGCTTGTTTGTGGAGAAAAGCCCCCTGCAACTGCCACTTGGCATAAAACAAGGAACCCAGGGTGGGCCTTTATTAGCAATCGATGTGGCTCATAAATGTGCATACCTTTGTTGGCAGGTGGTTAATGGGGGAGGGGAAAATGGAGAGGTATCGAAGGGACAGCGCGCAAAGCGACACCCCTCGGCAGCCGTGCCTCGGGTCATGCGTACGGATAAGCGACCCATGGGACCGCTGCAGCTGGATGGTAAGTTTGTGGCGACTACACCAAACGACAGCTACGTCAATGTGCATTCCGAATCTCCTGTGCACTTATGATCCGTAGCCTTTGCCTTGCGTGCGGACCATGGCGCAAATAACGCCGAACCAACAACCGTCTTGTGGAATTTAAGGAACTCCACCAGGGTTCCTTATTAGCATGCTATGGTTGGCGCGATATAATGACTCGACCGGTTGTTTGAATCCACAACTCCGGGACTGGGGAGTTGAAGGCCGGGACTGGAAGCTGGTCGTTGAACGTTATGATAAAGCGAAAGCGCAGGCCCGGGTTTTCGACCTTGCTTCCCCTCGCTGCTATTGAAAATTGCCCGGAAAAGCATATCCAATTGTAACATTTTGCATGCGGTACCGGCAACGGGTTGGAGATGATCTCGCATTCCGACAGCTTCGTCATAACCCCATTTTTCGGCCTCGCAGGAGCAGGGGCAGAACACAAAACACGATTACTATACGCAGCTAGCATCATATGTTACACCATTCAGGAAACTTTCGGGACTTCAGTGGCAAGCCAAGAATAACTCAAGAACTTCCGTTGCCGTGTTCGTGCCGCTTTCTTAGGGCGCAACCCCGCGCAGACACGTTCACACCTATTTCGGTTACATGTTGAACAAATCCAAGCCACAAGAGTGCGCGGGCTGCGGTTGCTTTCTAGATGAGGGGCTCGCATGGCATCCTCCAAGCGACAGTGCCTGGCACGCCGTAAGCCCTGTTGCAAATGCATCCCATCGAGGTGCAATGGCCTCGAGGTCCGACTTCTCGCTGGGCCGCGTCCCGCAGACCCGCCTCTGCTGCAACAAGCGCTGCCTGGCACGCGCACAGCGCCACTACGAAGCGCAACGAAGCGGAGCGCCGCTGCCACGCCGGCACAAGGTACAGGCAGACCCCCCGCTCCTCCGCTTGACCTGTGCGGATCATCCTCTTCCTGCCCTCAAATGCCCGCGGCGAAACGCGCACCCTTCCACGACGGGGCCCGTGCGGTGTACCGGCACGCTGTCCAACCCTAACCCGCCCCGTCGCCACACCACCTTTCAGACCCCACCCCCTCCCCTCCCTCCCCTTCCCCTCCGCGCCTCCCCCACCCCCCGCCCATGAGCTCTAGCCACCTGCCCCCGGACGGCTTCCCGTAGCTGCGCCTTGTATGGCTATTTCACTCCGCCCCCGCCCCCCATCCCCGCCCCCCATCCCTGCGTCCACCACCATTCCCGCAGCAGCAGCCAGCGCTGCTGCCTCCCCCTGAGCCCATACAGCCCGAGGCCGGGTGGGGCAGCCTGTCGCACGACGTGCTGTCTCAGCTCACAGCCCACCTGCCCGCCAGGGACCTGCTCTCAGCCGCCCTCTGCTGCACACACTGGCGGAACTACCTAGTCCGAGGTGGGCTCATTAGGGGGGAAGGGGGGTTGGTGATGCCGGTGTCGGTGGGGGTGGGGGTGGGGGGCTCGGGCGCAGCAGCCGCAGCCGCAGGGCAGTCTCAGCCGCAACGCCGGCGGCAGCGCAGGATGGATTGCGGGGCATTGCCACTGCCACTGCCGTTGTGCCACTGCCATTGTGTCCGTGCCTTTGTGTCACAGCCCCTTACGCCCTGACAAACCCTTGAGACGACCTGGCCCCGTCCCCCGCCGCCCTCGGTGCCGCCCTCGCTGGTGCCTCCGCAGACGTCACCCGGCTGGAGCTGCGGGTGGATGACGTCAGCTGTGACCGCAACGAGGAGCGGGAGGAGGAGCGGGAGGTGAAGGCGGGGGGCGAGGCGGCGAAGGGCGGCTGCGGCCTGGTGCGCAGCGCGGGGAGGATGTTGGGCCAGGTGAGCAGCAGCGCGCTGTCGTTGTGGAGGACTGGGAGATAGTGGACACTGTGTGACGTCCTGCCTCGTCCCGTCCTGTCCCGTCCTGTCCTGTCCTGTCCTGTCCTAGGGCGCTTGGGGGGAGCCAAGGGCAGGGGCAGGGGCAGGGGCCTCACGCAGTGCGGGGCGGGTGGTGAAGGAAAGAGCGGGTGGGAGGGACGAACGGGAAGATGAGCTGGAAGAGGATCTGGGTGGGCGGGAGGGAGGCAAGAGAGGCAGAGGCGGAGGCGGGGCGGGGGCGGGGGCGCGAAGGGACTGGTGGGGGGGCGCTGTGGAGCGGCCTGCCGGGCTCTCTAACGCTGAGAAGCGCACGCGGCGGACCGACTTTCTCTTCGCTGCCCGCCCGCTGCCCGCCGCCCCTCTCCCTCCCTCCTCCTCCTCCTCCGCCCGCAGGTGCAGAGTCTGACTCTGACGGTGGCCAGCTCGTGTCGCAGCGAGACGCTGCTGCTGCGCCACATGCGGGCGCTCAGCTGCTGGACCCAGCTGCGACACATGAGGCTGGACTGGGTGGGTGGCTGGGTGGCTGGGTCCCGGGTGCGAGTGGGGCGGAGCGGGGCAGCGGGGGCGGGGTGGGACAGGGGGGGGGAGCCTGTGGCTAGGAGGGAGGGAGGGTGGGAGGCAGCAAGCCGCGATGCCGCAGGGTCGCGCCCACCGGCCGAGGGCAGAGGTGCCGCATCCGCCCTCCGCCATCCAGTCATGACCTCTTGACCTCAGCCACCCCCTACTCTCTGCCCTCCGCCACCTGCCCTGCCCTGTCCTCCGCACCGCACCTCACCTCACCTCATTGGGCTGCACCGCACCGGGCTGTGACGCCTCACCACCCCACCCCCCGCTGAGGTCCCGTCTTTCGCTGCGCCTTCGTCGTCATCACCCCACCCCACACCACACCACACCACACCACACCACACCACACCACACCACACCACACCACACCACACCACCCCATCCCACCCCATCCCATCCCACCCCATCCCACCCCATCCCACCCCAGCCCATCCCACCCCATCCCATCCCACCCCATCCCACCCCATCCCACCCCACCCCATCCCACCCCATCCCACCCCACCCCACCCCACCCCACCCCACCCCACCCCACCCCACCCCACCCCACCCCACCCCACCCCACCCCACCCCACCCCACCCCCCCCCACCCCCCCCCACCCCACCCCACCCCCCCCCACCCCACCCCACCCCACCCCACCCCACCCCACCCCACCCCACCCGGGCAGGAGGACATCGTGCCGGAGCACCCGCGCGATGTCGACCGCAAGGAGGTGGTGGTGGTGGTGGATGGGCCGCGGCAGCGCACCTCGGAGTCGGTGCTTTGCCGGCTGTGCCTGGGCTCGCTGGGGCTGCTGGTCGGGCTGCAGAGCCTGGCGCTGACCGCCAACTTCTCCCCTGGCTCCTCGGGGGGCTGCTCGGACTCGGCGGCGGCGGGGCTGTTTGGGCTGTCCTCCCTGGAGCGACTGACCTCGCTGCAGCTGCTGCAGGCCGACACGCCAGCGAGATGGGAGATGGTGAGGGTGTGTGCTTGGGTATGTATGTGCGTGTGTGTGTAGGCGTGTGTGTGTGCGGGGAAGGCGTAGATGTGTTTGTGGGCGGGATGGGCATGCGTGCGTGCGTGCGTGCGTGCAAAAACCCTTTCCCCCGCCCGCCCCACACCCTCCCACACCCCCGTAACCCCACACCCCCTCCCTCTCCCCCCCTCTCACCCCCCTCCACACTCGCAGCCCACCTTCAATTGGAGCCGCCGCGACTCCGACTTGTCCGCCCTCACCCGCCTCCAGTCGCTGCACGTGAGCGCCCGCCTGCTGTCCCCGCAGCTGCTGGTCGGCCTCTCCGCCGCCACCGCCCTCACCCGCCTGACCCTGAAGGATCTACCGCTGGACACGTTCCGGGGGGTGTACGAGGACGGCGGACACTTGGTGTACGACTTGGACGATGTCATGGACGAGCTGGCACGGCTGCGGGTGGGTGGGTTGGCGCAGCAAAGGCGCGCGTTTGCGTGCGTGTGTATGGGGAGAGGTGGAGGGCGGCCTCTGCGGGGGGGATAAAGGAGGTGAAAGGGGGGTCAGGATTTGCAGAAAGGGCACGGCGCGGCCAACGGCCAACGGCCCTGCCTGCCCAGCTTTGGTGCTGTACTGCTGTCGCTGCGCCGTTTAGCCGCAAAGCCCGGCGCCCGGCGCCCAGCCCGCACGCCCCCACATGGCTTTGCCCCCTCCATTCCGGGTTGGGTCACCGAGCTCGCCTCCGTCTCTCCATTGCTGCGGTACCGGTATCTTCTCTGTTGCCCACTCTCCCTCTCTCCCTTCCCCTCTCCCCCGCAGTGACTCATTGTTTTATAAAGGAACATATCACTCCCTGACCCCTCCCCCCCGTTTTCGGGAAGCTTGACAGAGATCCAGTCGATCTTCAGACTACAACGTCCACAGGGCTTTTTGTTTCTTTCTTGCAAATTCACTCATCAAACTCCCCCCCGGCACCGCCACCCCCTGAACCCCTTAATCAGGGTCTGCGGCTGCTGCAGGTGGACATCCTGGCCGTCAAGAGTGAGAGGGAGGTGGATGACTTCACGTGGTGAGGGGCGCTAGGGGGGGGCGCCGAGGGGGGAGGGCCAGGGCGGGAGGCGGACCGGACGCGCGCGTGACGATCCCTGACCCACGGGTCGGTCGGTCTCTCCCCTGGGAGCTGTGTACACATACGTGTCTGGCCTCCTGGCCAGCAGCCCTACCCCGGCCAGGCCCTCTTCCCTCCGTTCCGCTCTCTTAACCCAAACTCAATGACCCGCTGGGGTGACACCTCCCCCACCATCCCACCATCCCACCACCCCGCCACCCCCCCCACCCCCCCACCAGGGGCCTCAAGGAGCTCGCCCGCGGCATTAAGCAGCTGACACAGCTCCAACTCAAGGTCCAACAACAGCAGCAGCCACAGCATCCTGAGCAGCCACAGCAGCTGCAGCCACATCCCGCCGGCCCGAGGCGGCACCGGAACCGGCGCCGCACCGGCGGGCCAGCCTCCCACGGCGGCGGCGGCGGCGGTGGCGGCGGCGGCGGCGGCGGCGGCGACCCCGCCGCCGCGGCCGGTGCCGCGGCCGCTGCGCCCGCGCCGGTCAAGGTGGAACTTCGCTTCGGCCGGCCGCGGGGCCCCCAAAGGGCGGAGGCGGAGGCGGCCAGCTCAGCGGGCGGGGGAGGCGGAGCGCCGGGTGGCGCCGTGGAGGGCGCAGGAGGCGGCGGCGGTGCAGTTGTTGTTCCGGAGGTGATTCTGACGGACGAGCTGATTGAGGAGTTGTGTGGGGTGGTGGGGCTGGGCCGACTGGACCTGCGCTTCAGCGAGGGGAGTGCGGCCAGCATCCACAGGTGCGTGTGTGTGTGCGTGAGAGTGTGAGAGTGTGGGGCGGGCGCGGGTGTGGGTGCGGGGTGGAGGGCCAGGGAGTGAGGGCAGAGGGAAGGAGGGGAGGCAGGGAGGGCGGATGGAAGGAAGGTAGAGGGCGGAGAGGGCGAAACCCGGGGATCGAGGTTGGTTCGTGAGGTTCGGGGGCGGGAGAGCTTGGCCACTTGCCTCCTGACCCGCGCTGCTCCCGTCTCCCACCGACCCCACCTGCTTACCTCGCTCCACTTCCGACTACTTTACATCGCAATCCTAACGCGCCTCTTCATCTCTCACACACCCACACACCCACCCTTCTCCGCCTCCGCCTCCGCCCCCGCCCTGCCTCCACCCGCCTGTCCCCCTGTCCCCCTGCCCCCCTCCGCAGACTGAGCGCCCTGACCAATCTGACGCACCTGGGCCTCCGCTGCAGCCCCCCCTGCCGCCCCTCCCTGGCGCCAACCGACCTGCAGCTCCTCACCGCCGGCCTGCCCTCCCTCACGAGCCTCTCCCTGGAGCTGCCCGCCGCCTGCCTGGACGCACCCCGCCTCTCCGCCTCCCTCTACCTCGCCACCCGGCTGCGGCGACTGGAGCTGCGGGCGCTGCCTCACACGCGGAAGTTGCCCAGAAGCGTGTGGCAGGTGCGGACGAGGCTGCTGAGGGTCGCTCCGCGACCCGCAGCGGCCGCTGCCGCCGCCGCCTCCGGCGGCGGCGGCGGCGGCGCGGCGGCGGCGGCGGTGTCGGAGGCCCTGCAGCCGCTGCTTTTCCTGCAGCAGTTGTTTATGAGCATGGGGCTGCGGGCGGTGCGCCAGGCGCTGCGCGCCGAGGCGGAGTGGCGGGCGCAGCAGGCGGCGGCGGAGCAGCAGGCGGCGGCGGAACAGGCAGCGGCCGCCGTCGAGGCGCATCAGGCCGACGCCGCCGAGGCGGAGGGCTTCACGGCGCTGTGGGCGCTCAACGGCCGAATGCAGGAGCTGCTGCAGCAGTTCCAGAATCAGATGACGGCGGTGGAGGAGGAGGAGGAGGAGGAGGAGGAGGGGCGCGCGACGGAGGGGGCGGGGCGCGCGGCTGCGGCGGGTGACGAGGGCGCGGCGGAGGGGCCGGCTGTGGACGGGGCCAGGCAGGAGGCGGCGGCGGCGGCGGCGACAGCGGAGCCGCAGCCGGTGGAGCTTACGGGGGAGGGGCGGGGGGTCAGGGAGGCGGTGGCGGCGGTGCGTCGGGAGCAAGGGCAGGAGGCGGTGGCGCAGGAGGCGCAGGAGGCGCTGCAGCGACGGCGGGCGGGAGCTCCCTCCCGCAGTCAGGCGCGGCGGACGGCGCTGATCCGCGGGCTGAATGGACTGGCGGCGCGAATGGAGGGGCTGGAGGGCCTGGGTGCGGCGGAGGCGCAGCGGCAGCTGATGGGGATGTACACCGAGATCGTGGGGCTGCTGGAGGGCTACCTGGAGGGCAGCTCTGGGGGGGCGCCGGAAGGGAGTGGCGAGGAGCCGGGCGGTGGGGGAGGTGGTGGTGACGGTGGTGGAGGGGATGGGGAGGTGGAGGGAAGGGAGGGCCTGACGCAGCAGCAGGGGCAGGGGCAGGGCCAGCGGCTGCCCTCGACGGCCGCGGATGCGGATGGAGAGGGGGAGGGGGAGGGGGAGGAACAGGCCGCGGCGCACGGCCCCGTTGCCCACGCCGTCAATGCCGCGGCCGCGGCCGCGGCAAACGCCTTAGCCGCAGTCGCCGCCCCCCCTGCCGACGCGGGGCCTGCCGCCGCCGATCCAGATCCAGATCCCGCCGCTCCGGCCGCTCCCGCCGGCGCCGCCGCCGTGGGTGGCGGCATGCCCGCCCTGGCGACCTGGGTGCTGCGTGTGGAGTCTGGGGGCGCCGAGGAGCCGCCCCACAGCGTCGGCAGCGACGACGATGAAGCGCAGCCCGCCGCCGATGATCATGATGATGATGGGAACGCAGCGGCGGCGGCGGCGGCGGCCGCCGCCGCCGCCGCCACAGGCGGCGGTGTCGATGTGCCGCCTGGCCCTCCGCCCGTGCCCCTGCATGAGCTCTCCCTGGAGCAACTGGCTCGGCTGAGGGAGCTGCTGGTTCGTGCGCAGGTGGTGCGGGGGCCCGTGTTCCGGTTGTATGCCTGGACGCCGCCGGGGCTGGAGGAGCTGCGGCTGCGCGGCTTTGCGGGTCTGGACTTGTCGCGCATGTGGGCTGGCGGCAGCGGAGGTTATGGAGGTGGTGGGGGTGGGAGTGGGAGTGGGGTTGTGGCATGGTGCAGCAAGCCGTGCTTGCGGGTGGTGGAGGTGGTGGCGGTGGATGAGGCGGCGGCGGCGGCGACGCGGGCGGCGCTGGCGGAGTGGGCGGCGGCGGGGCCGGGCGCGGCGCGCGCGCCGCGGCTGGCGGAGGTGCGCGTGACGGCGGCGGTGCAGGAGGAGGAGGAGGCGGTGGCGGCGGCGGCGTTGGATGTTGATGAGTTCTGAGGGGGGGCTGAGGAGGTGGGGCTGCGATGGGGGTTGGGTCAGAGGAGGCGGATGTGAAGGGGAGGAGGAGGAGGAGCGGGCGGTCAGCGGGCGAGGGCCTTTTGTTTTTTCCTGACCCTGCCGCTCTCTCTCTCTCTGTTGGCCTCTCGTGTATAAGTACATGTACATGCGCGTGTGTTTGTATGTCCATACGGTTATATGCCGATGTGCAGTATCGGGTAGTTGGAAGTCGGCTGTGTTGACGTGGAAACTAAAGAGGCAGGCTCTGCAGCATTGTTTTCAAGATAGGGCGCAGGGGGGGCCAATGTGCAACGGGGTGGGGGTTTAGGGCGGTACGCGCCAGCCAAGCAATCTCGTTGTGGGTCGGGTCGGGTCGGGTCGTGGTCGGGTCGGCTGTGAAACGATTCAGTCGAAGTGAGCGATGGATGCAGGAGGCAGGAGTGGTGCGTTGCGAACTTGCGATGCGGTGGTGTTGCGCTGTGTGCCGTCCGGGGTTGCGGAGGATGCGGAGGGTGCTTTTCCCTTCTAGGTGTTATGGGGTTGAGGAAATGTTTCATCACATAATACGATGGCTGCTTGTTTTTAGTTGTTGCACTGCGGAGTCTGCATTGCGGAGGCTGGGCTTTGGAGTCCAGCCGGGCCGAAATTGGCGCGCGTCGGCGGGGAGTGCAGGCAAAGCAACACGAGGCGCGGGAGGTGCCCTGATGGCAGTTTACTGTCGAGTCGGCTGTAAAACGATTCATCCGCCCGTGAGGAATGGCGTTAAACATCGTGACTGCTCCACTCAATACTGTAGTCGGATCCGCGAAGTCATGCCACGCCGACAGGTGGTGAGCCATGCGATGACGGCTGAGTCGTGAGCTTCCGAATAAGGATCAACAACGATTCAACATGGCACCCGAAGCACCACCTCATCCAGCTGTGCAGCTGCGGCAGAAGTACAGGCAATACAAATCGGGCGACAGCAACCACGACATCATTCATTTCACGCGTTTTCGTATTTAGTTTGTTGGGGAGGGGTTAACGGAATGCCAGCGTAATACTGTCGTCCCATCATAAATCAAACAAATCAAAGCTTCGCTCCGAAGCGCCGCTCCGCGCCGAAGGGAAACGACCGATGCAAGTCTGTTGCCGCCGCCTGGCGCGCCTGGCAGCACGCAGCAGCTCCTCTGATCGCGCTCATCGCGCTTCTGCCCGCTCATCAGCGGCGACTTGCCTCGCGGCGGCGTCGCGCTGCCGCGTGAGCTGCTCGCAAATCCACTTCTCGTCATCGCTGCCGGGAGGATCTTACGTCACTCGCGCCACGCCGCCCCCAACCACCGCTGCCGCACACGTCCCACCGCACATCGTACCACTCGTCCGAATCAGATTCGCACCTGCAGCCACAAGCAGGCACAACGTCGCACCGCGCGTCCACTGCGTCCCGCCAAACACCCCTCCTTTTGGCTCCAGTAGCAGAAAGTGCTGCTCGGTAGCAGACGCAGGAGCACTCAAAGCAGCAGAATCCGCGACGCCGGAGGAAACAGCAGAACAATCAACAGCAGAAGCAGCAACAGCAACAACAAGAGCAGCAAGAGAAGTAACGGGCACCAGCGTTTCAGCAGCCAAGCGCGAAGCGGGCCGAGTGAGCTTCGATATGGATGCTGCCAACAACCACGATGCCACCGGCGCGCGCTCCACGCCCGCGCGGCGCCGAACGACCCGCGGGTCATCCGCTCTGGCGTCGCCTCCGCCAGACGCGCCCGCAGCCGCCTTTGTCGGCAGCGGCGAAACGCCGTCTCTGCTGCGACTGACCACTCTGCCGCAGCTGACCTCTCCATCTCCCGCGGCACCGGCGACGCCTGCCACGCGCCCGTACGACACGCATGCATCTGCATCGCCGAGCGCAAACGCCGTGTTAGCCGTTGCCGAGGCGCCGCTGGCGGCGGCGGCGGCGGTGAGGCAGGTGATCCGCAGGTCGCGCAAAGCGAGCGCGCGCCGCAACGGCGGCGGCGCCGCTGGCGGCCGTGCTGCGGCGTCCACCGCCGTCGCGGCGCTGGCGCAGGATGAGCAGGGCAACGAACGCGGCGGCGACGGCAGCGATGGCGGTGACGGTCGCGGTAGCGGCTCCGCCGACGGAGCTAGCGCCGACGGCGGCGGCAGCATCGACGGCGACGGCAGAAGTAGTGGTGAGGACCCAGCAGCCGCTGAGGAGGGGCGTCCGCGCCGCACGTCTGCACGCCTGCGCAACCGCAACCGCAGCGCCGGGGGGGCCGCCGCCGTGACGGCAGACGCTGCGCCGGCGGCGGCGGCGGCGCCGCCGCCGGCTGTCGAGTCGGCCGGCACCACCAACGCGAAGCGACAGCGAAGGACCGGCGCCGCCGCCGCCAAGACCGGAGACGACGGCGGCGAGGCGACGACAGCGACGGCGACGGCGACAGCATCCAAGCGACGGAAGCGCTCTTCGGCCGGCGGCGGCGCCGCCGCCGCCGCCACCGCCAGTGACAGCGGCGGCAGCGACCGGGATGTCGGGGCCGCCGCTGCGGCGGCGGCGGCGGCGGCGGACGCAGCGGTGGAGGAGGATGAGGGCGCGGAGGAGGAGAAGGAGGAAGGCAAGAAGGGCAGGGCGAAGAAGCCGCCGCGGCGGACCAAGGCGATGGTTTCGGAGGAGATCCGTACGGCGGCGGCGCGCGGCGAGTTTGCGCAGCTGGTGACGCTGCATGAGCTGTACCCCCACTCCAGGTCGTACGGCCCTGGCCCGGTGGTGCTGTCGCCGACGGCGCTGGCGGTGGCGGAGGCGGAGAACGCGCGCCTGGCGGAGGCGACGGCGGCAGCGGCGGCAGCGGCAGCGCAGCAGGCCGCGCTGGCGGCGGCGGCGGCTGCCGCCGTTAATGCCGCCGCGCAGGGCTTGGGCGCCGGCAGCGACGGCAGCAGCGGCGGCGAGGGGACTGAGCCGGACGGCGACGGCGACGTCGTAGGGGCAGGCCGGGGCCGGGGCCGAGGGGCCGGAAGGGGCCGTGGGAGGAGTGGCCGCGCGCAGACCAAGAAGGCCGCCGCTGCTGCTGAAGACCCGGGCGGGGACGGCGAGGGGGCGGCGGAGGCCAGCGGCGGCGGCGCCGTCGCGGCCGCGCCGCAGCCGGCGATCGTACACCCGATGCCAGCCACCGTTCCCAACCTGGGTTACGCCTGCTTGTGCGCGACGCTGCGGGACTACGACATCTTCGCAAGCAGGTACGGCAGCTGGACGAGCCAGTGCGCGGCGTCCGCCGTCGTGCACCTCTCCACACACGTACACACGTAATGCCCGCTTGCGGCCGCAGACCCAACCTCTTTCGCACCTCTCCCTACCTGCCGCCATCCCTGGACGCCATCTTTCGCCGCCATCTCCGACGATGATCTCATTTCTCATGTGACGATCTGACGATGCCTGCGACTTGGTCTGTGTGCGTATGTGTGTTACCGTATGTATGTTTATGTGTATGCGTATGCGTGTACATGTGTGTTATGTATATGTATATGTGTATGTGCATATGCCTCCTCATCATCATCATCATCATCACGTCCTCAGGGATACCACCAAGGCGGGCTTCCAGTCACGTGGTCTGGACTACGTGAGCAAGCTGGCACTGGCCAACGCCCGGGACCTGCGGCCGCTGATAGAGTGGAACCAGGCGCACGGGATACGACTCTTCCGCCTCTCCTCGGGTGGGTGGGTGTATCCGGGTGGATGCTGGATGGGTGGGTGTGTCGGGTGGGTGGATGTACTTGGGTGGGTGGCTGGGTGGGTGTATCCGGGTGGATGGGGACTGACGGATGAAAAGAATGAGGCCGCCTGTGGATTTTGCTGTGGGCGGGTTGTGTTACCTAGTACCACTGTGTATGTGTGTGTGTGTGTGTGAGCGTCTGTGTCGTACTGTCGTGCCGCCGCAGTCCGCGCGGCTCCCTGCACGGTTTCCCGATTGGGCCCATACATTGACCGCTTCTCCGCCCTCCCCTTGTCCTGTTCCGCGCCACTGCTCCTCCCCATCAGTCTCTCGGGTCCGTTCGCTAAACGTCACCCTCCGTCCCTCAGCTGCGGTACCTTCTTTTCTCTTTTGCCATCCCCCCCTTTTTCCCTCGCTCACCTCACACACCCACACATCATCAAAGGCATATTCCCCTGGATGAGCTTCTACCAGTTGGAGGAGCTGCCGGACGCTGAGGCCATCAAAGAGGTACGACACGGGTACGGCACGCATACGGCATGCATACGGCATGCGTACGGCACATGCACGGCACACATACGGCGCTCGTAACGGTCGCGGGTTATAGAACAAGACCTAAGGGCATGTTTGTGCTGGCACCTAAACGCTGCCGCTGGTGTTCTGCCAACCCTGCTGCTCCCCCGCTCCTCCCCTCCTGCCGCCCGCCCGGCCCGGCCTAACGTATGAAACACACACGTCAGCTCCCCTGCCCCCCCTCCGCAGGCTCTGGCGGACGCGGGCGCGGCGGCACGGCAGTACGGCCACCGCATCACCTTCCACCCCTCCGAGTTCACCAAGATTGCCTCCGATAAGTGAGCGAGCGAACACACAGCGGGGGCGCCGCGGGTGTAAGGCGGGGGCGAAGGCCGGCGAGGTTCGTTGTAGCAAAGCTGCGGCGGGTGCTGTCAGGCCAAGGGCGGAGGTGGCTTTGGGCTGCTTTGGGCTTTTGGCTGCTTTTGGCTTCGTCTGCGATTTATCGCCGAGCGTCGCCCCTTCGGCTCTCCGGTGTTACTCTTTACCGCTCACCTGCAGCTCGGCTCAGATATGATAAGAAGTCGCACAGTCACCTTGCAGGCACCCTCGCGCGCATGGACCCCTTGTACAAACTTGTATGTCCACCCCACGGGGAATCCAACCCGGAGCCCCGCAGTCCTTGCCCCTTCTCTCCTAATATTATTTCTAACTTCTTATGAGAATTAATAATAGATTTAGATTAAAACGTTTGCCCTTGTTATAATTCATGCAACCCTACACACGCAAACCCCGCCCTCAGCCCCCCCTCCCCCTGCCCAACGCCCCTCAGGCCCGAGGTGGTGGAAACGAGCATCAAGGAGCTCGAGGTGCACAGCCGCATCTTCGACCTCATGTGAGCGACCCGCGGGTCGGTGCGGCCCCGGGTGTGTGTGTGTGGCGTTGTGGGTGTATGCGTGTAGGTGTGGATGTGTTGACCCCTCCTCCATCACGTACGTCCCTCCGCTGCGGTATCGTCTTTATTACGGTACCTCCCTCCCACCGCCACTGCCTCCTTCCTCCTTCCTCCTTCCTCCTTCCTCCTTCCTCCTTCCTCCTTCCTCCTTCCTCCTTCCTCCTTCCTCCTTCCTCCTTCCTCCTTCCTCCTTCCTCCTTCCTCCTTCCTCCTTCCTCCTTCCTCCTTCCTCCTTCCTCCTTCCTCCTTCCTCCTTCCTCCTTCCTCCTTCCTCCTTCCTCCTTCCTCCTTCCTCCTTCCTCCTTCCTCCTTCCTCCTTCCTCCTTCCTCCTTCCTCCTTCCTCCTTCCTCCTTCCTCCTTCCTCCTTCCTCCTTCCTCCTTCCTCCTTCCTCCTTCCTCCTTCCTCCTTCCTCCTTCCTCCTTCCTCCTTCCTCCTTCCTCCTTCCTCCTTCCTCCTTCCTCCTTCCTCCTTCCTCCTTCCTCCTTCCTCCTTCCTCCTTCCTCCTTCCTCCTTCCTCCTTCCTCCTTCCTCCTTCCTCCTTCCTCCTTCCTCCTTCCTCCTTCCTCCTTCCTCCTTCCTCCTTCCTCCTTCCTCCTTCCTCCTTCCTCCTTCCTCCTTCCTCCTTCCTCCTTCCTCCTTCCTCCTTCCTCCTTCCTCCTTCCTCCTTCCTCCTTCCTCCTTCCTCCTTCCTCCTTCCTCCTTCCTCCTTCCTCCTTCCTCCTTCCTCCTTCCTCCTTCCTCCTTCCTCCTTCCTCCTTCCTCCTTCCTCCTTCCTCCTTCCTCCTTCCTCCTTCCTCCTTCCTCCTTCCTCCTTCCTCCTTCCTCCTTCCTCCTTCCTCCTTCCTCCTTCCTCCTTCCTCCTTCCTCCTTCCTCCTTCCTCTCGCCTCTCGCCTCTCGCCTCCACCTGCCTTCCATCTACCTTCCACCCACCGCGATTCCTCCGCCACTCGCTCTCTGTTCGTCACAGTCACAGTCGCTTGTGCCCACTCGTCCATCCGCGCTGTGCTCCGCTCTGCTGCGCTCCAATTGGCTCCAGGGGCTTTCTGCCCGCCACGCCGTACAACAAGATCAACATCCACGTGGGCGGAGTGTACGGCGACAAGATCGCGTCCATGGACCGCTTCGCCAAGGTACCGGTACCCATTGTTGCTGCACTGCCGTAACGGCCCCTCCATAGGGCCCTCTATGGGGCCCTCTCAGCCCTCTCAGCCCGATTTGCCGCAATGACGGCATCGAGGCACCTGGGGGTATGGGCAGCGGGGGCCGAAGGGTCGGCTCCCCGAACCCCATCCAGTGGGTGCGTGTGCCGGATATGCATCGCTCTCCTGTCTCTCATGCGCGCGCCAGATAGATGGATAGATAGATAGAGTAAACGACATGAGAGAGTTACGTGTCGCGGCGCAACCCCCGGCTCATCATGCCCCCGCATTTTTCCCCAACCCCCTCTGCTTCCGCTCCGCCCCGCTCTCCACTCAGGTGGTTCTGGAGCGGCTTAGTCCCAACTGCCGCGCGCGGTTGACGGTTGAGAACGACGACCGTCCCTCCATGTACTCGGTGTCTGACCTGGTGTATCTGGCGCATAAGGCCCACATACCCATCGTCTTTGATTTCCACCACCACCGGTTCTGCACCGGTGAGCTGCTGAGCGCTGTCGGGGAGGGCAAAGGGGAGAGCGAAGGGGGGGAGGGGGGAAGGGGGAGGGGCTGGGCCGCTGCCCGGGGGTCCGATGGGTGTGAAACAGGATCAGGAGCAAAGCGGCCGCGGCGACGTTGATGACCAAAGCTCGGCGGGTGTGGGAGAGCGGACGGCTGAATGACCCACGGGTCACGACCTGGTTCAGAATCCCGATCCTGGATCTTAACCTTGGATTCGTGATCTTAGGGTTTCCCACTTTCGGTCCTGGATCCTGGACCTTGAGCTCTAGAGATATCTTATCCCTCAGTCCTGAAATTCTGAACCCTGCAGTCTCCCAACTCTCTTCACTCCTGAACCCCAACTCCCTCACCCTTGAACCTCCTGAACTCTGGATTCCCCCAACCCTCCCCCCTTTACACGACACGACGCAGGCGGTCTGAGCGAGGAGGCGGCGTTCCGTTTGGCTCTCAGCACGTGGCCCACCGGTGTACGACCCATCGTACATTGGAGTGAGAGTCAGGAGGGCCGCCGCCCCCACGCGCACAGCGACTACATCTCCGGACCCATCAACCTGTACGGCATGGAGCAGGAGGTACCGGTACGACAGGGTGGCAATGGGGTTTGTAATGTGTGTGTGATCAACCTAGCCATTTCGTAAGCAGCCATGACGTCACAACCATGTTCCAACTTCCAACGGCCGGTTTTGGCTGCCTCTTGGCCTCTGATCCCACAACAAACACCAACCTCTCTACAACGAACGGTTCAACCATAGTAACGTGCAACGGTGTCTGGTCGATTGTACTGGACTTGGTATGTACAACAGTACGACATTTCCATTGCAGGTGGACGTGATGATTGAGAGCAAGGCCAAGGAGCTGGCGCTGCTGCATTACCGGGAGGCGGCGGTGGCGGGCAGGCGGGCGGTGAGGCCGGAGACGGCGGGCGGTGGCGGCGCCGGCAGCGGGGCGGCGGCGACGGCGGCCGAGTGCGACGATTGAGGTTGATGAAGAGAGGATACGGCAGCTTTAGAAAATACGGCAAACAGCTTTATGCTGTACATTGTCTGAGGGCATCAGCAGGCTGGGACTCGAAGAATGCAGCGGCAGGGCAGTGGGGCGCAGTGCGTGCTCTAAACGAACGGTGGATGTGGGCCCTTTGGCGTAAAGCGTGCGAGGCGATTTAGTATGTAGCAAGCGGACAACGGTGTGCCAAGGATGCGCGTGCGTGCGCGCTGGTGCCCCGGGGAGACAGTGCAGCGGAGATTGGGTGTGCACAGAGTCGCTTTCGAGAGGCGCACAGCGAGCCTGCAGGGCAGTGACTGTTCTGATGGTTGTCCTGATTTTGAGTCCAGCCACCCAGCCAGCCACTCAGCCAGCCAGCCACCCAGCCAGCCAGCCAGCCAGCCAGCCAGCCAGCCAGCCAGCCAGCCGCCCACTCAGCCACCCAGCCACCTAGCCAGCCAGCCAGCCAGCCAGCCACCTAGCCAGCCGCCCAGCCAGCCAGCCAGCCAGCCATCTAGCCAGTCGCCCAGCCAGCCAGCCAGCCAGCCGCCCACTCAGCCACCCAGCCAGCCACCTAGCCAGCTGGTACAAGTACGACAGGCTCCGCAGTAATCCACCAGCTCGCACACCTTCGCCTGCACACGGACGCAACACACCGACCAGCCCCGCCATTTATCGACCGCTTCCCCGGACGTATTTACAGCGCACCACCGTACGGCAACGAACAACCGACAACAAACAAACTACCTTTTTGGCAGCGGCAACAGCTGCTGGCTGGCTCTCTGGCTGGCTGGCTGGCTGGATTGCGACCCGAGCAGGGCCCGTCGCGTCGCGTCGCGTCGCGTCGCGTCGCGTCGCGTGGCATGGCTGGTCGACGAATATTTAGTACCGTACTCTTCCGGATTTAGGAGCTCCTCCTCGTGACAACCACAACAAATACGCACCCCAGAGCCAGGAGCCCCCCGATAACGTAGACAAATCTTTTGCGAGCAAGCGCCTTCCGAGGGGGCGCATACGTATATCCCTCGTATACCTCACGTATACCTCAGTCCCGCACGCCACACACTCCCGAAATAATACCGCCAATAATGCCCAAGCCGGAGCCGGAGCGGACGGCGACGGCGCGGGCGACAGGCAGGGCCAGGCCACGACGGGGTGGGTCAACAGCAGGACGCCGGAATGGGAGGCGTGTGGGTTGTGGCGCAGCGCTGTGCACAGCCACAGCCCCAAAGCACAGTCCCAAAGCACAGCCCCAAGCACAGCTCAGAGCTCTCCGGGCCAAGTGAGCACTCCAAAAGGCCAGCAAGCCCTACCCAAAAGCCATCCCAGTTAGCATGACAGCTCTTGCCGACCCCAGAAGTTTGCAGACAGCTAGGCGGCTAGCTGGGTAGCTAGCTAGGTAGCTAGGCGGCTAGCTAGGCAGCTGAAATGCCGGCACTGTACGAAAAGCAAAAGTGCACAACGCCAGACGAGCCGAGACAATAAATGGGAAACGCCGACAGGGTGGGACGAGGAAACCTCTCCGCGCGCGTGGCAAGTGAAAAATTCATGTTGGGGGGGACCCACACAGAAAAATCCGCCCGTCAGAAAGACCTCAAGCCCCCCCCACCACACACACGCATACACACACACGCCCCCCTCTCTCGTATTCATGTACACCACTGCAACCCCCCGGGGGCACACACGCTCTTCCACGCATTCTCCTCACTCCCACACGCGCGCGTCCGCGCAAACCCTCCCTCCCTTTCAAAACATCCGGACGCAGTCGCTCCCGGATTTCGTCGTCCGTCAAGCGCCCAGAACGGGAGCAAGCCCCGACGCAGCCGCTGCCTCGACATCGCGTCTCATGAGCAGAGACAAATCACACACGCACGCACACACGCACACACAACCATATTAAATCTCCTGGAGCCCTCTCGTCTGGTCCACGCACATGCGCACGCCCCCCCCACACACACAGTCACACAGTCACACACACCCCACACGTGCGCGCACAAACCCACGCGCGAGATCAAGACTCCAACGCCGATTGCCAGCCCAACCACAACCCCGGGAAGATCTCGAGGTCCCAGCCACTGCCCACTGCCCACTGCCACACATCACTCCACTTCCGAAACATTCCTCTCCACGACCTCAGCCCGGCCATTTTATTTCTCTGAAAAACTCCTCAGAAACGCGTTTTGAAAGATTTTCCGCCCGCTATTTGTATCCCCATCGCGTCAACTCGTCGCGCACCAACTGCCGGCTCCGCGAGCTGACCAGACCCGCCTTGCGCAGCCCGCCATCGTCCAACAACGCCAGCTCGTCCAAACCGCCGTTAACCGCCCCCCTGATGGATCTGGAATAGTGGCCAAGGCCCAGCGAGTCTAGGAGCTCCGAAATCGACGAGGGACGGCGCTGCAGCGGCGCCAGGCGGCCGCCGCCGCCGCCGCCGGCGGCGGCGGCGGCGGCCGTGACGGCGGCTGCGGCGGCGAGGCTGCCGGCGGAGGTTCTGATGGGGGAGGTGAGCGGGTGCAGCGGCGTCGGCGCGCCGCCAGAGCCGGTCTGACGCAGGCCGTACACGGTGCCGTACTCGCCGCCAGGAGATTGTACGGCAGAGTATACGGCCTCTGGGGACACTGGCGCCGCCGACGTGATGGCGTCGACGGCGGCGGCGGCGCCGGCGGAGGGGTCGTGTAGTTCGGGCTGAGACGCGGTACGCAGGCGAGCGAGGCGCGCGCGCGTTTCCGAAGACAGGCCGGCGTACGGCGACGATCCGCCAACCGCGGTGGTGGGGGCGGCGGTGGCGTCAACGGTGGTGGTGGTGCTGGCGACGCCGCCGTACATCGTCGCCCCCGACGCCGCCGCCGGCGGCGAGAAGACGAGCGGCGGGGAGCCGACCGAGCCGGTAGTCGAGATGCCGCCGGCGCTGACGCTGCCGGCGACACTGCTGACGATGGTTGCTGCGGCGGCGCCGCCGGCGCCGCCGCCGACGGAGGGCAACGCGCCGGCGGACGCTGCCTTCAGCGGCGCGTGTATTCGCCGCATGGTCGCGCTGCTGATGCCGCCCGCGCCGGTGGCGGCGCCGCCGCCGCCGCCGCCGCCGCCCGGCTGAATCTTCAGCAGCGGCTCCGAAGCCGACTGAGGCGATTGCGTCGGCTCGAGGTCCCCGACAAAGCTGATGACCTCCTCCGCGGAGTTCCGCGCCGCTTCCGCCGCGGCGGCGGCGGCGCCGCCGCCGCCGCCGCCGCCTTGCGCCGGCATGAGCTGCTGCACTCCAATCAGCCGCTGTCCAGCCCCCTGCTGCTGTTGCTGTTGCTGTTGCTGAAGCGCGGTCAGCAGTTGCTGGTGCATCAGTGTCGCCGCAAGCGGCGACGCGCCGCCGCCGCCGCCGCCGCCACCCATGCCGCTGAGTCGGAAGGACGTGTTGCGGGAAGGGACTTTGGAGCCGCCTCGCGATCCGGCGCGCCGCGGCGACGCGGCGCCGGAGCCCGGCGGCGGCGGACCGATGACGGATTGACCCTGTCCCTGTCCCTGTCCCGCGTGCATCCGCTGAATACGAGTGAAGCTGGAGAGCGACGCCGCCGGCGGCCCCGGCGACAGGTCCTGTACGAACGAAGCATCGCTGGTGTGGCGGCGGCTGACGGCGACGACGGCTGCGGTGTTGGTGCTGCCGCTGCCGCTGAAAGTGATACAATGACGGCTGCCGCTATGAAGGGGCTGGGCTGCTGCTGCTGCTAAAACCCGCCCTTGTCAGACGCGCAATTGGTAGATGTGCAGCATACCGTTTCACTGCGAAGCGGTCCGCACATTACATATCTGGAGTTGCCCACTCCGCTCCGCTCTTGACGATAAATTGGCGTCTGGAAGCAGTCAGTTGATCACGCAGACCACGTGTGTTGCCGGAACGCTTGTGTAAAGATGTATATGTTGTTAAACCCAATGGTACAAGGGAGGGAGGGTTAATATGTGAACTGTGCAGTCGGGTTCCGGCATATCCCCCGGGAGAATACGCAACACCCGACATGTGCCACCACGACACCGCCTCCCACCAAAAGGCACCCAAAGCGGCAACGAAGCCGTCCAACCGCCCCTCCACTCCACTCCACTGCACTCCACTCCACCTCCCCTGTTGCATCACTCCACTCTCCTCCCGCTCTCCTGCCGACGCAAGGACAGCCTCCACATACCGCACCCACAGAGACCGACGTCGTGCACTAACAAATTTACTTCGAAAGTTTGAATCGGTCGGCTGCGCGACCATCGACCGAAGTCACGGTACCGTACTCCCCTCAGTCGGAGTCAGCATCGCCGAACGAGAGAGGGGAAGAGTGACCTCTCCACCCGTCTTCGCTCTTACATCATGTCGCTACCTCGGCACTGAGTTCCGCGCCAGATGCCGGCTGCTGCGTCTCGCCACTCCACAGCTCACGCCGCCGCGCCGCACTCACCCTCCTTCCCTCCCCGCCACCAGCCGCAATATGGCCAACCACTCGCCCACGCCCTCCTGGTAGGGCTCCAGATCGCTCTCCCGAACAGGCCGAGAAGCCGCGCTCGTCGCCGCTGCCGCCGCCGCCGCCGCCGCCGCCGTCGTCGTCGTCGTCGTCGTCGTCGTCGCGGCCGTCGCGGCGCCCGCCGTCGCGCCACCCGCCGCGTCCAGATCCACGGTCTTATCTGTCTCCGCAGAGGGCGCCTCCTCCTGCTGCTGCTGCTGCTGCTGCTGCTGCTGCTGCTGCTGCTGGTGCTGCTGCTGCTGCTGCTGCTGCTGCTGGTGCTGCTGCTGGTGCTGCTGCTGCTGCTGCTGCTGCTGCTGCTGGTGCTGCCCCAGGTCCTGATGCGGCTGCGGCTGCTGCTGCGGTGTCAGGTGGCGGGACAGGAAGTGGGAGATGCACCACATGTTGATCTGGTGGGCCTGCGGGGCGGGGCGGGGCGGGGCGGGGCGGGGCGGGGCGGGGCGGGGGGGCACCGGGTACGGCGGGCGGGAGCGGCGAGGGAGGGAGGGAGGGGGAGAGAGACAGAAAGCGTCACGACTCACGAGGGCCTTAACGGGGGATGGGGGATGGCAAATCGGGAGCTCCAGCCCCCCTCCAGCGCCCCCCCACCACAGGTCCACAGCCCCCACTTCAGCCCCCAGACCGCGTCTCGCAGTGTCCCGACCCTCCCCGACCCGACCCGACCCGGGACCCACCCTCCGCGGCTCCAAACTGGATCGAATGCCCAACAGCCGCAGCAGCGCACTGAGCGTCTTTCCAAACAGCAACATGACGTCATCGAAGTTGGTGTGGGTGCTGCCGCGAGGCACCGCCAGAACCGCACCGCCGCCGCCGGCAGCCGCCGCCGCGAGCACTCGCTCCTGATTACCCCCACCGCACTTGAGCTTGCCTGCGGGGGTGCGGGGGGGCGGCGGCGCGCGTAGTAGGGTGGCCACAGGGGGCCCCGCGGCGGGCGGCCGGCGGGGCGGCAGCGCCTCGTCAATGTCGCGGAGGGAGGCAGGGTTTGCGGTATTGTTTGGCTATGGTAGCACCCGCCTACCACCCGCGCATCAACCACCCGTGCCCTCCTGGCGGTGATACCGTTCGGCAGCTCAACTCGCCTCCGCGCTCGCACCATCGCCCCGGGGGACCCATCCCCCATCCCGGCGGGTAGGGGTAGCTAGGTAGCTAGGTAGAAAGGTAGGTAAGTAGGTAGGCAGGTAACACATAGGTACCTTCCGCGTTGGGTGTGTTCCAGTCATCGCTGCCGATAACCAGCAGCGGTGCGGCGTGCGGGTTGACCCAGCGGTTGACGACGGGCCACGCCTCGTCAAAGCAGTCCCTGCGGGGACCCACGGGTCGGACACAGGCAACGGCTGACCCACGGGTCGGATACAGGATCTGACCCATGGGTCATGCGCAACTCCCCACAATCAAAACCCTTCTCGCGAAGAACCGTCCATCTTACCCTACACGCGCGCAGCCCTTTCCGAAGCCCCCAATCCCCCGCCCCCAACCCCCCCGCCCCTCCCCGCCTACCACCAGGGGTCCAGGCTCACCGCCGCCCGGAAGTACGGCAGTGCGGCCGCCGCAGCCGCCGCCGTGGCGCCGCCATAGCTGTGCCCCGCCACCACCGCCCGCTGCATGTCCAGTCGCCCGCGCAGACTGTCCGCCACCGCTGCAGGCAGTTCCCGCAGCACCAGACCGCCACTGCCGCCGGATGTGCACAGCGTGCCTGACGGTTAAAACGGGGCAGGTCAGGTCAGGGGGTAAAGAGAGATGAAAGATGAACCGGGACGGGAGCGGAAAGGGTCGATGGCAAAGATGAAGGTTAGGGCGCAAGGGCGCGGCGGGGGGCCAGGCGGCCGATGGGGCGACTGGAGGGGCCGACAATGGGGGCGCTGCTGTCAACGGCGTCACGGCGGGCGGTGGGACGAGGTACCGGGATGCTTGCCTTGAAAACGGAGGAACGTACCGTGCACCCTGCCGTACTGTTCGGCGCGGTATTGCTCCATATGGTGGGGTGACCAGATGAGGTTGTGGGGTTTGACGAAGCGTCAGCCGTCAGACGCGGCGACTGGCGCAGGCGAGCCCTAATAAGGCTGCCCGGCCGGTCCGGTCCGGTCTCAGAAAGGCCCTAATGCTCATCAACAGCGACCCGTCCACCGGCCCTCTCCACTCACCCCTGTTCAGACCCTCCAGCAGACCGTACGCCGCTGCCACCTCCGCCACCCGGTGCCGTGTCTTGCGCAGCTGCTCGGGCTTATCCCCCAGGCCGCCGTAAAAACACCACTCGCTGCCGCCGCCGCTGCCGGTGGCGCCGACGGCAGCCGCACACTCGCCCGCGGCCGGAGCCCGGGCGGCGCCGTCTGCGGCGGCGGCGGCGGCGGCGGGAGATGCCGCGGCGGCGGCGGCGGCGCCGGCGGCCGTCCCCGTGGGGTGAAGGCGAGGCAGTCGGGCGCAGCTGGCGCTTCCGTCGCTGTGCTCCAGAGCCAACACCACGTAGCCCTGCAGGAGGGGTCAGCGGGTGCCCCCGTCAGCGGGTGCAGCGGCGGCAGCGGCGAAGGTGATGTTGGGATGGGCTCGTAGCATAGCGCGCGTGTGTATTAATGTGTGTGTATGTACCGCAGCTGTTGTCCTCCCCCGAGCGTTTACCCCCCCCCGCCCCCCCCCCGGTACCTGGGAGGCGAGCTCGATGCAGATGCTGCTGTAGGCGTTACGAGTGCCCGCCAGCCTGCGCGCGGTGGGGCCGGCGAAGGCGGGGGCGGGGAAGGCGGGCGCCGGCGGCGGAGGCCCAGAAAGTCAGCGACGGGGCTTACCGGATTACCCGATTTCCAAAGACAAACGGGCGGAAGCGGGGGAGGGTCCGGGGGAAGGGCGCGGGAGGGGCCGGGGAGGAGGAGGGGAGGTATCGGAGGTGCGGAGGCCGTGCAGCGGACCAGACCGAAGGCGGATGTGAGGCCGTGTGGAAGCGAGGGAAGGAGCGGGGTGAGGTGCTGTCGGGCGGGGTTTGGGGAGGCGCACGTGCGCCTCCGAGACGCATTCGTGGGCGCGCATTTGAGGAGCAATGGCCGATGGGGGAATTGGGGAATGATACGACGCTACGCCAGGGAGGGGGGGGGTCAGGTCAGCAGTCGGAACCTGCCAGTGGTGCCCCCTCCTGACACATGCCAACTTGCCAAGGCAGAAGTTTCAAATTCTGCGCAAAGTGCGGTTCGGCGGTCCGTGGGAGCGACGTGTGGATTACCCGTGGGAGAAGACCACGACGGGGAAGGGCCCCGGGGCTGATGCCGGGCTCGCTGCCGGCGCATGGTAGTGGACGGGGAGGACCATGCTGCTGCCTGCGCAGTGGGCATGTGCATTTAGGTGTGGGATGAGGTGAGGGTGGGTGATGATGGTGCGTGGAAGAGGCGAGCGGGCCGTAGCGGGCCCGTTGTTTCGGCTGCGTGCCGGCTGGGCATCGCAGCGGCTCGCGCGTGCTATCAAATGACTGACGGACATGTTAAATGCACATGCGTCAAATGGTCTAGCGCTGTATGGTGTCTTGAATGCCTGTAGTTTTTAAGGAGCCCACGGGCCAACCAGCGAGACTCGTAACTGCTCACCTAGCGCCCACGCTGCGCTGATCAGCGCGGAGCGCGCCATCTCAGTTTTCCACGTCTTTTTCGCCACCATCTTGAACACATAACCTGTTCGTTGTCAAAGCCAGCGCGCACGGTGAAGTGGAAAAAGTCCGGCTGTCACACATTCGGCAACGCCGTTTTTAGAAGCTCGAAAATATGATACGATGAGGCATATGGCCGTGTTCTCCCCAAAGCAAGCTTGAGGGCACGCAACGCACCCCGCGAAGTGGGCGAATCGCTCATCCATATGTCAGGCCTTAAAAGCAAATTAATACTCTGGAACATACCAATATAGCCCCTGCGCGTCAGACAGGATTGGGTTAGGGGACGATGGACGAAATTTGGGATGGCATCGATGCATCTGCCCCTTCCTCTGGAGCTGACCTGGCGTAGTTGATGTGCGGAATCCAGGTGCAAGGCAGCGTCCATGAGCGTTGGCAGGGGTAGAAGAGCCGCCCAGCGAGACGATCCACGTCGGGCGCAACACCCGTCCCCGACAGGTCCGCAACCCCCACTGGGAGCGGCCCTGTTGGGTTCATTTCACCCGCCGCGCTCTATGAATGCAGCTTCGAAGACGTATGCGTGTAAACGTAGCTGCGTGATGTGTACATAATCAAGTATGTAATGTGTGCCGACCTGTCGCTGCTCCTACCTTAACTCACTCAAAGGGCCGTACTTTGCACGGCGCCCAGCTGTGTGAAAGCGAATCGCTGATCTTCAGTCCTAACAGCGCAGTTCACACGCACAGGATGTGTGCGTCGGTTCTTCAAAGGCGATACGGCACGGGAGAGGCGTCAGGCGGCAGAATGCGTCATGACTTCTTCATTCATTCAAACAGGCGTTACACACCGGGCTCTTGGCATGTTCCGTCTTCCGTGGTCTCGTGCAGCCGCCAGCCCGACGTAAAGATCCATCAGCCCGATGGATCCCAAGTAGGTCACACCGACGGCGAAACAAAGGTGGATCAAGATTGACTGAACTGAACTGGACTGGCGCACATTGTCAGCCACGTTACCTAGCGCCGTTATCAGCCACGTCGTCCAGGGGCGGAGGGCCCGAATAAGAAGTATCGTACAGTGCGGCAAAAGGCACACTCTCCAGCTGGACATGAATCGCGCAAACACGCTTAATGCAACAAAAATTGAGACATGCACATCCCCGTAAGAGACGAAGAATCGCGTGCAGACCCTCGCCCGTCAACCCCCCGCCTCCTCTTTCCTGCGGCCGCGTTGCGCGCCGACGGGACCAGCCGCAACTCCGTGTGACCCCTCCGACCTCAACCTGAAACTACCAAACGGCAGCGTGCACTCGCTTCCCACACGCCTTCCGACCAGATTGCGTGCCTGACCGCTGGTCCCCGAGTAGCAGCAAACACCACACCGCGCCACGTGCCCCATTGCCCCTCCTCTGGCGCGAGGAGGGAGGGAGGGACGGAAGGAGGACAAAACGCCGACGCATCGGGACCGGGCATCGGGGCCGGGATGCACGCAGAAAATAAACCAACAGGCGCGGCTGCGCTCTGCGCACACGACAACATGCACGGACGCAGCGGCAGCAGCTGGAGCGCCACCGACAACGCCGTCCGCCGTCTGCCCGCCGCACGCAACGATCGCCACTAGCTGGGTGCGCAGGGGATCGCGTCAAGTATGCCCCCACATGTACACGTGATTGTAAGGAAAATATTAGAATGTTCCGTCCTGCGCCGCGGGTGCGCGCGCCCCTCGAGTGGAGGCCCCCCTATCCCCCACTTTCTCCCCGCTCCCCCGCCCGATCACACATCCAAATGTGACACACCACGCTCACCTGTACGGCAAGGCCTTTTGCCCCCAACGGACCCCCTCGTCTTCGGGGTCGCTGTCAAAAGGTGGACACAACAAACGCGTGTGTGCGTGCTGTGCAAGATACTGCCCACTGAAGTACGGTAAAACCAGACCTCCCATGTACTGCAAGACGTACGAGCTCGCTCAGCTGCCGACCTGCTCAGACAAAGACCGAACTCAACCAAACTCCGCCTGGTCCGGTGGGAGGCGCCACGGCTCTCGCCTGAAAGACAAACGACACGTGTGCGTGTGTGCATGGGAGTTGTGCCATCCTTCACGCCCGCACTTGTCAACTCCACACACACGCATACCCACCGGCTACAAGCCGCGCCCCGGCACGCCCTCCTCCTCTCTTTCTTCACCATTGTACCGGACTGTACTGATTTTTATTCATCTCGCTCCCGACCAGCCAACCATCAACCAGAATAACCCACACCCGATCGGATTGAGTTTCAGGGGTTCTCCGCCCTCCAGCCATGTGCCACATACGAGCGTCGATAACCCATTCACGTCACATGTATCAACACAGCCCAACTTACGGCTATTAACGCAAGGCCAGAGGCAAAGCGCCTCTGGGTCCGGGCGAGGCGGGGGGAAGACCGGCCCGCAGTGCGCAGAGCGGCACGCGGTCGAAGGGGATCATCTTGCACGGATACGCCGCACCCCCCAACCCTATGGCAAATACGTAGTTGCGTAACGAAGGCGTCGAGGGGGAGGGGTGGCGGTAGAAGGCGCCCTACCACGGCCCAACCGGCGAACAGTTTCCCATCACGGCGGCCTCCGCCTGCACAAGCCTCGCCTCGCCTCGCCTCGCGGGAAAGACCCACCCGACGCCTCGCCCTCGCCCTCGCCTCGACAAGACACCCGGCACCCGGACACGCGCGGCCGGCGCCAGTCGCGTGAGTCCTTCATCAATAACCTCCGACTGAGAAGCCAAACACCGCCGCCCCATCACCACCACCATCAGCCGCAGCCGCAGCAGCAACAGCGGCGCTTGGTAACTGGGGCGCGTGTCGTCGCCCGCCGCCGCCGCAGCAACCCTGCGCCCCGCCTAGATTCCCCTTCCTCCGGGCCATTCTCCTCCTGGCCCCCCCCACCCCCGGTACACGCGAACGGTTGCAGCCCCAGCTTACCCCGTTCGCGCGCGCGAGTGAAATCTGGCCCGGTTCCCCGGACTGATGCAACATACACGCAAACACACACACTCACACATACACAAGCACGAGCGCGCGCATGCGCCGCAATTGCCTCCGAACATGTCTTGCTGTGGTGATGGTATAGTCAATAGCGCTGCGGCCACCCGTCCAAACCAGTACATCCTGTTGTACGTCCTGTCGTACTTCGCAAGAGGTTCACACGATGTGTGCGCTGGGGCCCCCCCTGTGACCCCCCCCCCCCATGTGAGGCGGAGCGGGGCACCAACTAACGCAGCGCTAATGTGCGCCTGCGGCGCGCGTGTCTCGTCCCTCCCCTTGCAGTACTCTTATTCGACCCGTCTCAGCTGGCCTTTGCCACCGCCACTGCCGACAAAGGATGGGCGCCGCCGCGGCGGCGGCAGCCACATCGGTCGAGGCAAGTTGTAGCGGCAACATCAGCAGCAGCAGCGGCAAGAGCTGATGCCCGCACAGCAACAGGAAGCTATCAGGGCAGTGTGTCCAGTCCGTATTGTCTTCTCAAAGCAGCAGCCAGTCAGCCAGTCCGTTCGTCACCTGGCCGTCGCCGCAACCATCAACACCCGGCAACACGACAAAACATAGTCCGACAACAACCCAGCGCCATGACTTGATGAGACGGTGGCAACCAACAACCCGACGGGCCCTGCAAACGAGAGCCCCGCGCCACCCTGTGTCTCGGCCTGCCCTGTCCAGCGTGGCTCGCTGAACAGCACGGCCGGATAGCCAGCCAGTCAGTAGGACAGGCCGAGCGGCAAGACGAGATCTCGACCCGATTGGCGACCCGGGGCGGGGAGGCGCTGCCGGGACTCCGCTGGTGGGAACACCCACGCGACACGCGCGCGCTGTACCCCCCTTATTGCCACCGTCGATTAGGGCCTTTATCGACAAACAACAAAGTACCAGTTCCCTCCTTGCCCGGCCCCGGCACCTCGCCCTCTCCCCCCTCTCATTTCGTGATTAGCAAGTGTGTCTGTTACCCCGTGCGAACCATCACCAGCAACAGTGCACGCGCCGCGCGGCCCCCACTTCTCCGTCCACCTGCCCACATCGCCCACCTTCCTCGCGGGCCTCTCCCAGTCCCCAATTCTCACCCAATCTTCCCACACAATCTCAAAACCCACAACGCGTGCAAAACCCGAACACGCAATCCCCAAGCCCTCCAACCACCTTCGCAAGCCACGACTCCAACGGATCGGATCACCGCGTGGCACATGCGCAACCGAACACCGCCCACACACACACACACCGCTCGTGCGCGCGCGTGTGCGCCGCCCTCCCAATATTCACCCCTCCTCCTCCTCCTCCTCCTCCTCCTGGGGGCGCCCATATCTCGGGGCGACAGCCACGCGCCCTCCTCCTCCTCCTTACTCACCACACCCGCCCTGCCTCATCTCCATCTTCTCCCCCTTTCACGACGCCGCCTTGGCTCCCCGCGCGTTCCCCGGGCTTCCCGACATGGCTCTCGAGCCCGACACCGTGCGCGCGCCCGAGGCGGTGCGGGCGCCGCCCGACACCGTGCGCCCGCCCACCGGCTTGCCCGACAGCGTCCGGCCCGTGGCGGCGTGCACACGCGTGCCGCGCAGGCAGTTCTCCGGCAGCACCTTGGTCACGAAGCGCGTGATGAGGCTGAGCGGGATGGCGCAGAAGCCAATGGCCACGGTGATGAGCCACTCCTGCCAGGTCAGCGGCTGCACCTTGAAGAATTTGCTGTTGATGAAAGGCACGTTGATAATCATGACCTGGAACACAATGGTAATGGCAATGACGCCGACGAAGATGGGGTTGGTCAGCAGGCCCACAAAGATGGTGTACTCGTCGTTGATGCGCCGCGCATTGATCTCGTTGAACACCTGGCAAAAGATAAAGGTATTGAACAGCACAGACAGCGCCGGGCGGTACTCGTCGTCCGTGTGGGCCGTGTAGTCGTCCTTCATCTTCTTCTCCGCAGAGGACCAGGCCTTGTAAAGGTCGCACTCGCCGCCGGCGCCCAGCTTGGCGGCGGCGTAGTCGCACATGGCCGTGCGCGCGTCCGACGGCACAAACGTGGCAATCGTGGCGTTGCGCCACAGCGGATACAGCGCGCAGGACGGCGAGTTGATGGAAATCGAGTCGGGCTCGTCGTAGGGAAAGCCGCAGTAGTTCATGATGCTGCACAGCTGCGCCTTGTTGGTGGCGGTGAGTGTGGTGTTACACTCGCGCAGCCACCATTTCTCGCGGCTCTCAATGTCGTAGCGGCCGTTGAATTTGGAGGCGGTGAGAAACTTGGGCACGCCGTAGAGGATGAAAAACATCCAAAACAGCTGGTAGCAGCCCTGCACCAGAATGTGCTTCCACATGACGCGGGTGATGAGGTTCTCCTCGCGGCCATAGGGCTTCATGAGCAGCAGCTCGGGGTTGGGGTCCTCGGTAGCCAGAGCCAGCGCGCCCATCGTGTCCTGCAGGTGGGTTGCGGCGAGGGCGAGAGCGATAGGGGTTGCGGGGGCAGGTGGGAGGATTGAGGCGCAGGGGGGACAGGACAAGGGGGCGTAGGGGCGAGTGTGGGTGTGCGTGTGCGAGTGTGGGTTTGTGAGGCAGGTTAGGCCTGCCAGGCCCACACGCACCCAACCATACGCCCGCCCCCAACCCCACCACCACCCACCCATCCACACCTCCACCCACCCACCATGATGAGGTTGACCCACAGCAGCTGCAGCACATTGAGCGGCTCGTGGCCGTCAATGACCGCTCCGAAAAAGGCAATGACCAGCGCCACGAAGTTGACCGTCAGCTGGAACATCAGGAACTTGCGGATGTTGGTGAACACGGAGCGGCCCCACAGAACCGACTTGACAATGGACGAAAAGTTGTCGTCCATGATGACAATGTCCGCCGCCTCCTTGGCCACCTCGGTGCCTGCACGACAACAGTTAGACATGTGAGTACGACAGGACAGGCAGGTTTGAGTCCACAGGTACCAAAGAGAGAAACGCACACACGCACCACAAGGGGCAAGGCCGTAAGTGCTGGGCGAGGGGATGCCTGGCCTCTGCAAAAACAGACCGCCCGCAACGACCGCAAGCCCTCCCTGCCTTCCCCCTCCTCCTGCTCCTGCTCTTCCTCTCCTCAACGCTCGACTCTCGTCGCTCACCGGCAATGCCCATGGCCAGGCCCACGTCGCTCTCCTTGAGCGCCGGCGCGTCGTTGGTGCCGTCTCCCGTCACCGCCACCACGTCGCCCTGCTGCTTGAGCATGCTGACCAGCGTGAGCTTGTCCTCGGGGGAGGAGCGGGCCAGCACACGCAGCTTGGGCAGCAGCGGCAGCAGCTCCTGGGCCGCCATCTTGCGGAAGTCGGGGCCCTCCAGCGCAATGGCGTCATCAGTCAGGATGCCGCACTCGCGGGCAATGTGCTGCGGGGGGCGGGGCGGGGCGGGACGGGGCAAGAGGGGAGAGGAGGGGCCCAAAGGGTCAGAGACACAGACAGCAAGCACGGCCGCACCCAGCCCACCCACCGCATCGCACCACCCAGATCCACCCAGACCCACACGCACCCAGCCCACCCAAACCCACATGCACCCAGCCCACCCAGACGCACCCAACCCACCAAGACCCACCCACCCAGACGCACACGCACCCAGACCCACACCCAGACGTCACGTTACCTGCGCGGTGTGGATGTTGTCGCCCGTCACCATCCGCACCGTGATGCCAGCGCGCTGGCACACGCGCACCGCCTCGGGCACCTCCTTGCGCACCGGGTCCTTGATGCCCACAATGGCCATCGCCACCAGGTTGCGGTCCAGGTAGTCAGAGTCCTCGAAAAAGTCCGCGGGCCGCGAGTCGTCCACGAGCGGGTAATCGGTGTAGGTGAGGCAGATGCAGCGCAGGCCGCGCTTGGCCATCGAGGTAACGACCTCCACCAGCCGCGCGCGCTCCACCTCGGTCATTTCCACGATGCGGCCGCCGTCGTACATGCTCGTGCAGCGCTTGAGCACCCACTCCGCCGCGCCCTTGTTGTAGTGCCGGAACTTGTCCACATACTTGATGGTGGCAGAGGCCATCTTCTTGGCCGAGGAGAAGCCAAAGACCTGCGGTGGCGCGGGGGGTAGAACGGAATGAAGCGGAATGGAAGCGGAATGGAGAGTCGCACAGAGTAGGCAAAGCGCGGAAGGGAGGGTTTGTTTGTGCAGCAAGGGGTGCGTTACCACCCAGCTGACCTGTCCGTTGCAAGCCCGGTGCAAGAGACCCATGGCCGCCGCCCCCTGCTGCCGTACCCCGTGCCTGCCCCTCTGGCGCCACCTCCACCGCGCCATCATCACCGCCGCCGCCCCCTGCCGTACCTTGAACACACTCGCGTCGTACTCCTCGCGCACGCTCGCATAGTCGCAGCCCCAGTTCTTGAGCATCATGAGCAGCGCGCACTCGGTGCGGTTGCCCACAAAGTCAATCTTGGGCCCGTTCTCCAGCACAAACGCCTTTGAGTTGAGCGCGCAGTTGAGCTTGAGTTCGTCGCACACGGCAGCGGGCAGCTCACTGGGCTCCGGGCAGTGGTCGTAGCTCTTGCCGGCGAACCAGCCCTCCACCACCGTCATGCGGTTCTCCGTCAGCGTGCCAGTCTTGTCCGAGCAGATGGCGGTGGCGCCGCCCATTGTCTCGCAAGCCGCCAGAACACGCACAAAGTTGTTGTCTGCGGGAGGAAGAGAGGGCGGAAAGGGAGGGGAGGGAGGTTGCCGAGTGCGCTGCGTCACGGGTGCGTCATTGGCCGCAGCAACCAGGGACGGGGGGAGACAGGGAGGGAGGGAGGGAAGGAGGGCGGGAGGACGGTCTGGCGAGGCAACAAGCGAATGGAGGCAACCACGTCTGGAGGACCTCCAACGGCCGGGCCGGACCGAGTCTGCCATGCCTGGCCCTCGGGCTTGAGGCGGACACCGTGGACGCATCTCAGAGAGTGGCAACGCGAGTGTGGCCCGCGACGCGTGTGGCCCTGCTAGCCCCACTTCTAGCCTAGCACTGCGGTGGTCATCAAGGCACTCGGAGCGACCATGTCACCAATGCAAAGGCCCCCACCGCACCCCCGGTGCGCTGCGAGACCGCTTCCCCCCCTCGAGGACCCTCCCCCCTCCCGACCGGGCCAGTACCAACGACGCATCGCACTCTTACACCCGCTTCCCCTCCCGGCCCCGAGGCCCACCCACGCAGCACGCACGCACGCACGCACCCTTCATCATCTTCTTCATCGAGTAGGCGAGTGAGATTGTGACGGCCAGCGGCAGCCCCTCCGGCACCGCCACCACAATAATCGTGACCGAGTACAGGAAGAACTGGATGGGGCCGTTCTGGTTGATCTTCTTGACGGGAAAGCCCTTGTTCACCACGCACCACCTGCGCGCAGGGTGCGCACACAGACACACACGCGTGCATGCGTGCGTGCAAGCGTGTTTGGTTTTCCCCGTCCATCCCCCGGGCCGGTGCACCTTGCGGTTGGGTTTGGAGAGCTTCAAAGATTGGGCGGCACTGCCACAGGCATCGGTGCACGCTTGCTTTGGAAGGGCTGCATCATCGCCCCGTCGGTCATTTCGCCCCCAGAGTAGCCGCTAACCCAATACGCGTAGTACGCGGGATCCGGCTCAGCCGCCCACCCACCCATGCGCCCAACCGGTCTCGACATCCCTGCCGCTGCGTGCCGCGCCCCCAACCCCAAGTGCGTGTGTACCCCCGGGTGGTGTTGGTGGTGGTGGTGGTAAGTCCCGATTTCTGTACGCGACGCAGCGCGGCGCAGGCGTCCCGCCCCGTCGTCATGTTCATGTCACGACGGGCGGCCCCCATGTCACCCCTGGGAGGCTCCTGTGAGGCCCGCGCATGCGACGCTTCCGCCCAGCGTCTGCGCCACACGCAGCCCGCTTGCCCCCCCCCCACTTTCTGCCCCGGCACGCTGCCGCTGCGCAGGCACCTCGTACCCAACCGTTGGCGTCCGAGCCGTCCCAACCGTCCGATCTTAGTCCCTCCCTAAATCTCCGTGACCTGACGCCATGCCTCCATGCCCCCGCAGGCCCCCTGGCGTGCGCCCACCTCCCCCCGACGAAGCCTTCGCCCCAACGGTCCAATCTTGTCCCTCCCACCCAGCCAGCTTTGCCTCTGGGGACTGTCTTTCTCATCCTCCCTCCCTGCCACCCTGCCATGCTACGGGGTCCAGGGAGTGATATGCTCCTTTATATACTACGGGGGGCAGGTCGACTCGTCACTTACTTGATGAGCAGCGCGGCAAAGCAGCAGATGGCCACTCCAAAGCCGACCTTTCCGACGGTGCTGGCCACCCAGGTCAGCTTCACCTGCAGCGGCGTCTCGTCGTCTCCCGCCTCGCCCACCAGCGCCATCGTCTTACCCCACTCAGAGTTCTCACCCACGGCAACCACCAGCAGCTTGCCGCTGCCCTCCGTGACCTGCCGGGGTTCGGGGTTCGGGGGTTTGGGGGGTTAAGTGCTGCAGGGGCCGCGGGCTGGACGCGCGCGAAGCCGCGGGGAGGCGTGGGGTCCCAGTCATGCCATGCAAGGGGAGCGTGAGGTCGCGAGCGAGGGATGGACGACCCAGTTGTGTTATGAGAGCGCGAGGGAGGGAGATCGGGTCAAAGGAAGGATGGTGGGCGTCATCGAAAACCACAGGCGGAGCGAGGAGATGGCGATGACTTTTTGGTGGGATTCGCGGGCCGCCCCCTAGCCGCGCCAGGACACGTCACGGGGAGCGGCGGGAAGACGGCGCCTGCCTGCTCCCAACGGCTCCGGCGGCTCCGCAGCACGGCCGCCTCCGCATGTGGCCCCCACATTCCGGCGGAGTCAGCGTGTCGCTGTGGCTACCGCGGAGCGCCGGCCGTGTCAGATTGTGTACAGTACACTGATCTTGACTGTGTGTGCGGTGTGGAACATACCGTGGCTGATGCAGGGCCGGGCCTGGGAACCCGCGTTGCACGGCTACGGGGGTTCTTCCACGGATAGGCCGGAGCGTGGGGGTTTGGGGAGGGGGGGGGTATGCATCGAAGCCCTAGGGCTGACGGAGGGAGAAGGGTGCTGGCGTTGGGTGGGGGACGTTCATGTCCGACCCGGGGTGGTAGTAGGGAGGGGTGCGGCAAGGCAATCGCGGCGGCGCGGTGCTCTTGGGGCGCTGGCGCGCACCTGCGTCCCCGATCGAACCCAGCAGTCGTCATCCGGGTTCTTCTTGATGGGGTCGGACTCGCCCGTGAGGGAGGCCTCGTCGATGACGAGGCCCTGGCTGTCGAAGCAGATGCCGTCCGCGACCACTTTGTCGCCCATGTCTAGGAGGTAGACGTCGCCCACCACGAGCTGCGTGTTTTCAACCAATTCCGTGTGGCCTCCACGCACAACCTTTACCATGATGACGTCCTTTTGCGCATTCAGCTTCCGAAACTGCCTGTCCTTTTGGTAGTCGTTGCCCGCGCCTGCAGCGGGAGGCCACGGTAGTGGGCCAGGCACGCCGACGTTAACCAGATGCGGCATGTCTTGCGGGGCGGGTGCGCCGTGCGCCCGCAGGAAGCGCCGCAACAGCCGAGTCCAACACTCTGAGTTCGGCGTGAAAGGCACAGAAACCCCGTGTTCGGGACTTACTGACGGAGACAACGATAACGATGGCCACCCAGATAGCAACGCCCTCAATCCATTCGCCGTGTTTCCGCTGCTCCGCAATGGCAGCTCCGAGGACTGTTGATACCTGAGAAAGCGGGCCAGGCTCAAACCATCGGGACGACTGAACAGCGCAGGTCACAAGCGGAGACGAAACCTCACCAGCGCTGCCAAGATAAGGATGATGATGACAGGGTCTTGAAGGTTTCCCCACACCAGCATCAAAAACTGCAGTGGGCCAACGCGCGTCGGGTACAGCTCGCATTCCAGGGCGTGAGCAGCACGGCTTACAACTAGCTTACCGACTTCGGAGGCACCTCCGCAAACTTGTTGACGCCATAGGCCTCGGCGTGGGCTTCAATGGAAGCGAGTCCTTGTGCGTTAGGGTCGAGGCCCTTGTGCAGGTCCGAGTGCAGTTTCTTTGCGAGGCCTGGAGCCCCGCCTATCCCTTTTAGGCCCGCTGTATCTTTTGCCTGAGTGTTCGAAGGAAAGAAACGACCAGATAAACGTTAGAAGGCCGCACGCGCTAGCTCTCCTTTTGCTCCAAGTCACCTCATTCATAGCCAGAAGCTGCTCCTGAGACACATCATATGGACACGTTGCGGGAGGGGGCGCCTCCACATCCCCCTTCCCCACGGCCGCCATATCTACACGCGATGCCGTCGACGAAGGGGCACAACTTGGACAAAGTAAGCGAAGTACCCGCTACAACTTTATAACAAGTAAGACAAACAATCGTTCCGTTGTGGATAGAAAATACATTGCCAACGGCAGGGCTCGCCTTCTAAGGTATAAGTTCGGTGACACATCGTCGTACAATGAGCATCGCGACTCCAACCTTTTTGAGGCGATGTACGCGCATTGCAGAACATATGCGGCACTGGTTCGGTGGCGCTGGACCCGGCTTGCCTTTAATTACATTTAATTGACACCGCGCGCCGCACCCCAACCAGCCCCTACACTTGGGCCTGCCGACTGGTACCAAGACGTACGGGTTCGACGATGCGGCACGGATTAAGAGCCTGATCGGGGAGAGTCGCGCTTGGTGGGGAGTGCAAGGGGCTAGCTCTATGCTGTCCGTTCTCGGCACGCGATCGGCTATTTCCCGCACCGCTGGGGTGAAAATCGCGTGCTATGACGGCAGCTGTTTGACCGCACGAATGCTGCATTTACCATTACAGTCGGTCTGTCGCCCGGAACATTTCAACTAAAATCCAGAAGTGGGGCAGCCGCGGTACGATTTGCGTGTGGTTCGTTGGCCATGTCGAGCCATCTATCCTCGGCAGCTGAACCACGCACGACGCAGAGAAAAGCCTCGACGAGGGAATATGCCTCCAGCCGAGCGCATCGCTACCTACTAAGTTAAACAGGCAGATACCGACGACCAGAAACAGGCAGTGCCCAAAAGGCATCGGTGTGTACGCTCTTTCCGCTTGCAGACACCGGTTAGGCAAGCAGCTTCGCCGTACTAAACCGTGCAGCCGCTTGTCAGAGGACCCGCCTGTAATGCCAGAATGGAATGAACAGTGACTATTGACGGGCGACGGAAGTCTTCTGTCCGCGCGACTCCGCAACTACCGCACGGCACCGGTCCCCAAGCGGCAAAGGCGCGATCCCAACCAATGCATTTCGGCATGTGCGCCCCACATGACCCGACAAGTGTCATCAACGATAAAATGATCGTTGCTCGAGCCCTGTGAACCGTCCTCGCATGCTGGCCGCTAGGTACAAATACACGAGGAAGGCGGCGTAGGGCTCCCCATGGCGCCGACGCGATTGATTGACGCTTGGCACAAGACCCAAGAACCTCCTGAGCATCGCCTCCACCTTTCGGCTATCACACCACCACAGCCGAACCCGCACTTTGAATTCCAACGCTCACAATAGGCGCGTTCCCGGCAGACGCCGAGCTAGCGTGCCGACTTGGGACATCGCAACGAAAGCGCATCACAACGCATCAGCGAGGATGCAATGCGGGCCCTACGGGCCAGCAAAGGACTTTGCCGGCATGTAGGCTGGACGCGGCGTGCGCCCGTGCGCTGGGTCCCGCCGCATGTGCCCGATCCATCTGCCATAACCCACCCGAGAGACCGCCCGCCACGCCGCTACGCTGCGGCGTCGCCCGACACGTGCAGCGTCTCGCTCATCGTGTAGCAGAGCGCGGTGAGGTAGCCCATGCTGGGCGCCAGCTTGCTCAGCACGGTCTCTTGCAGCGCGTTGCAGTACTGCTGCTGCGTCTCCGGCGTGTCCAGGCTCGTCAGCTGCACGCTCAGTCGCGGCTTCACATAGTCGGAGCGCAGCACCGCCAACCAGGGCATGCGGATGGTCACCGCAATCCCGGTGTCGGCGTTGATGAAGCGCAGCACCAGCGCGGCCTCGCCCGCGTCCGTCGCCGGCTCGGCGATGGGGCGCTGCATGCAGTTGAACCGCATCCAGCAGCTCTCCAGCTGCTGCGCGACGCGGCACATGCGCTGCAACTGCTCCATAATGTGCTCCAGCCGCGTTGGCAGCTGCGCTTTGGGGATGGTGCAGCTGAGCGCAGCGGCGGACGCGCCTGCAGGGGTGCATTGCGCGGTGGTGCAGATGTGAGCGCCACGGGCGGCACAAGAGGCTCAGCGACCTCCGGAGCTTTTGTGGCTGTTGGGGTATCTTAGACAGGCTATGCGTGTGCATGGGTACCGAGTCTGCGCCGGCGAGGAGATTTCGATGGCGAGGGGAGGGAGCGCAACCACCCCAGCGGATCGAAGGGCGGTTGACCAGTGGGCCAGTGGGGCCGTAGACAAAAGCACAAGCAGAGCAGCGGGCGCCAACGAAACAGTACTGGAACATGCAGCGTGTGGGGCGTGTATGCAGGGACTCACGGAGATTCTCCTGGATGCTCGGCGCTAGGCCGTTCAGGCCGGCGGCCGCGGCGTCCTTGCAGGCAACCTTGATCTCCAGGATGCCGTTCGACGCAGCGCACTCTATGCCGTACGCCCGACGGAAGAGCAGCCGGAAGGTGCCGGTGCTCTCCATGTCCGTCAGATCCAGGCGCAGCGCCTGTACGCCATGTGAAAAGGGGGACGAGGAGCCGGTGAGCCACGTGGGCAGGCGCGGCGTTTCCAGAGCAGCCAGCACCCGCACAGGCGAGGCAAATGGATCACGAGAAGCACTGCGCGCGCCAACAACGTCGCCGAATGGACATCCGGAAAGGAAAAGCCTGCTTGCGGAAGGCAGGCACCGCCGCTTGCTGCGCAGTGGCGTTTGTGTGGACTTCCGCTCAAGGTGCCCGGCTCCTCTCCACGGGAGGGGCTGCGAAACGTTGCAATGCCGGTTGGACCCGTTGTAGGAGCTGGGGCTCCGCTTTCTAACCAGCGCCGGGACCTACATGCAGACCCAGCACCGCCTCCACCGTGTCCGACTTCCTGGCCGCCTGGCGGATGAGCTGCCCCTCGCGGCCGGGCGTCATGGCCGTGTTGGCGTTCAGGCGTGCGCGCAGTGCTGCGCAGCGGGCCTCCAGCTCGTTCCGCTCCTCCACCAGCGCCTCCATGGGCACCTGGGACCGAGACAGAGTTTAAACAAATTAACAAACACCAACATCCGCGCTTCACGCAAAGTTTAGGAGCGAATTGCCATCTGTGGCAGCTCCTTGCATGCCATGAGCTCTCGAGGTGTTGTATATCAGCAAGCAGGGGCGAGCGCTAGCGACGTTGGTCCGCATTGAGGGAGGACAGCTCACAAGCGAGGACCAGCTCTACCTACCCTGTTTGCCGCCTTGGCCTGATGCTCTGCCTGCTCGCTGTCTAGCCGCCGCTGCCGCTCTGCGTTCTGGGCGCGTAGCGCCTGCAGCCGCTTCCTCTGCGCCTCCAGGGCCCGCTTCTTCTGGTCTGCCTCCTGCATGACGGGCCCAGTCAGCGCGGATCAAATCGAAACACGGACACGGACGCAAATGGCGAACCAAGGCTAGGGCAAGAGCGTCAGAGCTGGGCAGGGCCGCGCAGCAGCTGGCCACGGGCTGGCGCGCTTTTTGCTTGCAGCCAGAGCGACCACGAGGCACGCAGACCTCGCCCAGCAAGCGAACGGGACCGCACACGCTCCACACGCACCTGCAAGCGTTCCTCGTCCTCCTGGCGCATCCGCGTGAGGGCCATTGGGATGGCGTTGACCTCCTGGGCGCACAAGCTCAGCCGCTCGACGCTCGCCTGCGCGCGTTGCGGTAGGCAGGAGGCCGCGTGCCCGTGGACGGACCGGTCTCTTATCAGTCCGCGACGACGTTTATCTAGCTGTGCGTGAGCGCCGTCGTAAAACAATGACAACTTGGGGCACATACACACGCACGGCCTGGCGAGTGGCGACCCGTCCGTCGGTTGAGATACTTGGCTTTTGCCTCAGCCAGGACGGGTGAACGCCTACACGGCGCGACCAGGCTATGCCGCCATACCACCGTGCGTGGCGCACACATGCTCCCTGGCTGGCAGCGCCCAGCACCCAGATGGAAGGCCCCCCCCGCCCAACGCTGCCTACCGTCACGGCGACCATGTCATCCTGCAGCGCCAGCTTGCGCTCGCGGAGCTTCTCCAGGTAGCCCTCCATGGCGCCAAGCTGGGCCTGCTTGATCTGCTCGACCGTCCTCAAGCGACAGAGCTCCTTCAGGTTCGCAAACTGCTCCTTGACCACCTCCAGGTCGGCGCTGGGCAGCATCTGCACCCCAAACCGATGAATGAATGGTGTCTGATTTACTACAACCCAATGCGAAGGCGACAGGAACGGTTACCCCTATGGCGGAGCAGGTCAGAGGTCAGGCCGTCGCGAAGGCTTGCTGTGATCTTCCGGTAAAAGGACTCGTTTTGGTCGAGGCCCCGGCCGCATGCTAATGCTTGGCCGGGCCGCCGAGCTGGCGCCCCAACGGTGAGGCCCCGGCGCGCCGCCCCCGGGGACAACAAAGCCCCGCCGCGTTTCCCACCCGGCGCTCGTAATCCTACCTGCACCGCTGCGAAGAGCTCCTGCTTGCTCGTTGTCAGCTCGCCCTCCATCTGGTCCATGTGGGTGCCCATGCTGACCAGCCGGGCGGCGAGGTCCATGGACAGGGGGTGGTACGTCTCCACGTAGGACGCCGTCAGGATGGACGCCTCGTACACCTCCGCCACCGTCCTCGGCAGCGGGTCGGACCCGTGCTCGAAGGTTTCCCGGCAGGGCTTGCCGATGAAGGACAGGTCAATCAGGCCCAGGAACTCCTACATGGCAGCCGCCGTCCGAAGAGGAAAGGGACTTGAAAGGGGATGGAGGGCAAAATGCGATCTTGTATGGGATATGCAAGTCTGCCATCGCGCTTGTTTCCGCAAGAGGAGGTTGCACCAGTGTCGCAAGTGGCAGGCGCAGTTTGTCGGCTCTCACCTGATACGACAGCCTCGGCGGGGCCACCGCGCGCATGGGGAGCGGCACCGCCGCCGCGACCTGCACGGCGGCCGCGCGGCTCAATGCCGCGTCGCCCCCGGGGCGCCGCTGTCGCGCCAGCGCGAGCGCCTGCGACTCGCCGCCCTGTTGCTGCTGCTGCAGCTGCGAGAGCGCCATGGTGGGCTCCGGCGGAACCCCAAAGGCGTCCAGGGACAGCCCACCGTCCTCCAGCAGTTCCCCGCCGGCGCCGTTGAATTCCATGGACATGTCGCTCGTGTCAAAACCGGCCATGCACTGATCAGAGGCCACCCTCGACGCGGCGATGGCACCGCCGTGCCGGACACCCGCGCCAGACCTGAGCGCGGAGGGCAGGAGCCGCGTGGGATGGGCAGTGGGTATGACTACGGTACTAGTCTTGAGCTGAGGGTGTGGGTGCGAGCAGGTGCGCCGCAAGACCTAGTGGCCTTGCCAGTTCCGGACGCCAGTACCGGAAAACCGTCCCTGCAGCGGCACATGTGAATACCCGATGCACCATGACGCGAGCAGCGCCTTGGGCTTCGTGAGGTACATACCCGTGCAGCAGTATGGTAATAGCAGCGGCGGAATGCCATCCCGTGACCTCTCTCTCCCCCTGTCCACCGCAGCAATATCACCTTTTTGCCCCCATTTCCCACCGACCTGGGCGGTGGCGCGGCTGCAGGCGACGGCTCCGGGCGCCCCGGCATGTTCTGCTGCAAGAGCCGCTCGTACGCGCCCCGCTGGTTGGTGGTGTCCGCCAGCAGCATGACCGTGTTGGCGTTGCCGTTGCCAGCCGAGGCGAGCGTCATGGTGGGGCCCAGCAGCATGGTGGTCTCCCCGCTGCCGCCGGCCGCGCCGCCGCCTCGCCGGTACCCTGGCGGCAGCACCCGGTTGCTGGCGGCGACGCTGGACCGCATATGCCAGGCCTCCGTCTGGTCGTCCTGCAGGAGGCGCGTGGTGTTGTCCAGGAACGGCGTGCTGTGCGGCACCTGCACGCGAGCCTGGAGCGGCTGCGGCGCCAGCGCCAGGCCCTGAGGCATGTGGTAGGACTGCAGCAGCTGCGTCTGCAGTGCCGACGGCTCAGCCTGCAGCAGCTGCGGCTGGGCATGCACCTGCGGTTGCTGCTGATGCAAGGGCGCGTGCCGTGGCTGTGGCTGTGTCGCCCCTCCGCCGGCGATAGCGGCTGCCTGCAGGCCAAGGTCCGCCGCTGCGGCGCCCACTGCCCCGGTGACGCCCTGCGCGCCACGGGCTGCCGCTAGTGCTGTTGTCCCGGCCTCTGGCCCGGCCCGAGTTGGCGAGCGCACGCCGCCTGCTGCAGGTGCGTTTTTGAAAGCGTTGCCGGTCGCTAGCATCCGGGTTACGTCCGCCCGCATGATAGGATGGCCTGGTCCTACAGGGTCCAGGGAACAGGGGAAGTACAGCTTACTGGCCACATGGCTCAAGGGCTGCGCAGGGCGGACCGTGTTGCAGCTTCACTCTTGAAAACCCCAGGAGAGGCTCTTCACAACCGCAGCAGGGCGGCAGCCGTATAGGGTCTTACCTCCTGCGCGGCCGTCGTTGAGTTGTCGCGTCAGGTCGCCCGTGGAAGCTGCGCCGTATACGTTCTGGCGCGTGGTGTCACCCATGACCGCGTTATCTGCACACAGGATTGCGCCACAGCTTTGTGCCCTACTCCCCGCTGTGCTCGCCCTTGGTTTGTTTTGGTTGGGTTGGCAACTTCACATGCATTCAGTGCGACAGGCGAGGTTCACTTACGGAAGTCGGCCTCCATGGTGTCCTCCTGACCGACTGCAAAGCCCCAGTGCTCCCGCGCGTCGAGGGACGCTCTGCCCACCGCTGGTATATCATGCTCCGGCCAGCGTTGCGCGTCCTGATCTCGCCGGTGCTCGCCGTCAGGCTCCCCTCTATCTTCGCTGTCACGGCATGACTGCATCTCCCTGATGGAGTTTGGACTGAACGGCGACTCGGAAGGCAGGCACCCATTCCCGGCAACGTTCAGCACTGCCGTATGCGGCGACGCGTCGGCGTCCGCCTCCGGGGGGAGGCGGCTGCTTATGTCACCAACGCCGTACTCCTCCTCGTCTTCCTCGACGAGCGTTGAGAGGTTGGGCACGTTCATGGTGATGTCCATGCGCGCGTAACCGCCTGATTGGTGATGGTGATGGAGGTAATGCTGCTGCATCTGATGCTGGTGCTGCACCAGCTGACCCACCATCTGGCCTGCGCCACCGCTGGCTTTGACGGCGCAGGCGCCCGGTGCTGGGTTCGCCGCAGTATTTGCCGCGCACTGCTGTTCCAAGCTGTTGTTCGTGAGGTCCATGGACAGCGGAGACAGGTTATCTGGGCTCGGTAGGGCTGCCAAAGGGTCTCCGACAAGTTGCCCATGAGGCAGCGCGTTCGGGGGCACTGTTGCGGCGACGCCTTGGCCGGCCCCAATCCCGGGCGGCAAGCACTCGGCTGTGTTAAATTCGCCGGTCGAGTTACGGTCGGAGTCCTGCGCAAGTGATGGTCAGGGTTAAGGTCGTGTATTGAGGATTCGTTCCAAACTTGAGTTCTGCTTGAGTATTGGTCTTACCCCTCTGAAGACGTGCTTGGTCGTGAGCTCATCGTCCGGCGCAAAACTGACACGCCGGTTGGCGAGCTTCTGCCGCTTGTTTAGCTTTCCGGTAACATCCTCGTTCTCCTTATTTGGCTGCCGCTTTAAAATCTGCGTGTCAGCAAGATGCTCGCGTCTTAGCAACCTGTCCGGCTGTCGATTCCTGACGGACTTCTGACTGAACAAACGCGCACCGAGCTTGGGGTCCGTGCCGCAGCTTGCATTTTGCTTTCTGTCAAAAAGCCCAAGCATACGACACTGCAGCTTTGTGCGTTCAGAGCGCCGTTGTCAGGTTGTGTCAGGTCAAATACAAAATGTGCGATCCATACAAAGTTGGCATTTCAGCTACGCATAAAGTCCTTATACAGTATCATAGATATTGTATAACACATCGCCAAGGGTCGCGAATGCGCGATTTCATTACAGGGCTGTCCGGACAGTACGGAACAACGTTACTGGCTTCCTGCTCATGCACAGCAAATGTACTATGCACAGCTTGCCTCCTCATGCACATCCTGCACACGGTGGCCGCCGGGATCATCCTGGCGTTTCTCCAGCAGCAGTATGTCAGCCAGAGCGCGCTTTCGGAGTTCTGGTGACCTGTCCTCGAGCCACCATTCTGGGCTACCATGTGCTGCTGTGCAACCCTATGCGAGACCTGCCATGAACTTCAAGCCGCAATCCATGGCCACGCCACACTATATGCAAACCAGAAGCACGGGGCATGTTACTGTTCACGGTTGACCCCGTACTGGGCCCAGTCATAGTTATCGGTAGCAGGGCCCCGCCCAACAAAGGCACACCCTGCCAGGTCATCGCACCCCAATGCGTCTCGCCCAAGTGCCTCTTGCAGACCCCCATCCCATACCCTGCAACCCGTCAACGCCCCAGAAGACCCCAAAGCCCCGCGCGGTCCAGCATCCAACATTCCAAAGCTCGTTTCGCCCCACTTCCTTTTGGGCTTCCGAACGTAAATGACTTCACAAAATCAACTGGCAACGGCGCCAGTGACCTCCCGACGGCCACATCGCCAGTCCCTTGACGCTTTCCAGCAACTAGCAGCAGCAGCAGCAGCCGAGCGCCGCCAAGAATCCGGTGCCGCCAACGCCATCGCCGAGAGACGTCACGCGCGCAAGCACGCATCAAGCAAGGTCGCGCCCGGGCCTCATACCGGTACCAGCATGCAAGGAGCCTACATGAAGCGGCCATGGAGAAGTCACGACGACTCCTTAAAGCCACACACACACACAAACATCCCGAAAACTCGCAAATACAGCGCCCAGAAACCTGCAGGACGCCCCAGTGCAGATCGCCCCAAGGATGTACATCGTCACGAACGCACAAGCACGTGTGAGGCAGCGCCGTAGCTGGGCGCGTGCGGCATGCTCCGGGATTGCGCGGCAAGCCGCCGCGCCAAGGCACGAGCAGACAGACCCCTGCCGCTCTGAGCACGAGGGGACCCGGCCTCTCAGGTGCCACCGCGTGGCGCGGCCCACCCTGCCCTGCCCTGCCCTACCCACAGCGACTTGCCAAAAATCTCAAAGAGGGTGTGACGGAGCCCTACCGCGCCGCCGCCGCTGCACCGCCGCGCGCCGCCGCGGCCGCCGCCGCAGCTTGTTTGCGTCAAGACCATAAGGAGCTGGCGCCGAAAAAAAAGCCGCACGCGCACAATGCCGCCGATGCTGCAAACCCACACACACACACACACACACACACCTGCCGTCACAACGCGAGCGGGCCCCTTTCCCGATGAGACTGTCGCCAAGCCTTCCGGCTCTCGCGCACCGCGCCGTGTCGTACCGCGCCGAGCCTCCCGCGCCCACACTCGCTGCTGCCTGCGGTTCTTTGTTACGTTCGATCACGGGTACGGCAAGCCCCCACATGCGCCCTTTTCAAGCTCCTCCGGCTGCGAGCCATCGGTCGCGAAAATCCCCCACATACACACACAGAGGGAGACACACCCGCATAGACACGCACACGCGCGCACTCCCACACCCGCGCACTCCCATACACGCGCACTCGCGCACACCCGCGCACGCACACGCGCACGCTGTGGCTGCCTGAGAAGCTGTGAGCTCCTCCTCCCGCCCGAACCTCCTCCTCCTTCCTCTGCCTCCCTAAAGCAACGACGGTCGCCAAGCAGCAGCGGCTCCGTGGCTCCGTGGCTGCGGCAGCAGCTCTGGCTGCGCCTGCGGCTGTGGCCGCGTGACAGCGACATGGGGACGGCCCCTGCGGGGGCCCTCCCGGCCCGGCAGCCGCCTGACTGCATGCATGCATGCATGAGAACGTGCAAACCCGCGGGTGCGCGCGAGAGCGCGGGCGCGCGCCCCCAACCACCAACCTCGGTCATTACAACACCCCATCCGCCTTCCTGCGCCCGGGCCGCGTCAGTTGCCGCGCACGGGCGGGAACATGGTGTTCTCGAATTCGTGGTACTGCACCGTGCCGTTGCCGTTCTTGTCAAACATCTGCACGCGGCGAGCAGCGACCCGGGACGTGAGGGGCCGTGAGGGGCACGTTGCTTGCTTCGGGTGGTGGGTAACCGATATCCGTCAGCCAGGGGAGACTGGGGGAGCGGCAGGAGGCGGGCCCTACCTCCCGTTGGCCCCTGCTGGCCCCCGCTTCGCTTCGCTCTCCCCCGCTCAACCCCGCCCGCCCACCCAGCCAGCCGCCCACCCACCTGCATGATCTGCTCGGCCACCGGCTCCGCCAGGTACACCCCCAGTGCGAAGAACGCGTCACGAACCTCCTCCTTGCTCAGCACACCGCTGCGAGGGAGGGTGAGGGGCGAGGGGGGAGGGGGGGAGGTAGCGGGAACAAGTCAGTCACAAAAGCGCAGCGAAGGAACAGAGGGGGCCACCGTCCCCTTTAACGGGCCCTGCGATACTGGCCAAACATCCCTTCCTCGCTTTCTTCCTCCCTTTCTCTCTTGCCCTGCCCGCCCACTACTCTTGCCCATTATCCCCGCCCCCATTACCCGCGCCCCTCACTACGCCACCCCGTCGCCTCCGCCCCGCCCCCACCATTCCCTCGCCCCGGGCCGTTCTAATTGCCCCCACCTGCCGTCCACGTCCATGAATCTGAACGTGTCAAAGATGGGGTTGCCGCTGTATCCCGCCATCCGCATGCCCTTCGCCACTGCGTTGGTTCGCGCCATGTTGACAGCGGCCGCCAGCGACTTGACCTGCATCAGCTCCTGCGCGCGATTGAACTTGCGGACCTGGAGAGTGGGGGTGGGGGTGGGGGTGAGGCGGGAGGCGGGAGGGGGCGAGGCGAGGGAGAGGGGGTACAGGAGGGGTTGGCAAAGGGGATACCGGGAGGGGCTGGTAGAGAAGAGAGCGCAGGGAAGGGAAGGTGCGGAGGCAACGCAAATGAAGCGGGAAGTAGGGGTGCGGCCAACGGGGGCAGGGGCGTCATGGAAACTGGGCTTGCGAAGCAGGCGCGGACGCAGTGAGATGCCTGGTGGATGGTGGAAGCGCTCGCGGGAAGGTGGGTGCTCTCGAGTGTGCGTAGGTGTGTGTTTGGTGGTGGTGGGGGAGGATGGGTGGGAGGAAAAGAAGGGGTGTTGGCGGGTTGGTGGGTGTGGGGGTGTGTGTATGTGTGTGTGGGGGGGTTCAGGGAGTGATATGCGGGGTGTGTGTGGGGGGGTATGCGGGTGGGTGGGCGGCCTAGCGCGCAGTGCGCGGCGCGGTAGCCGGTCTTCAAGGGCGCAGCACACGCCCCCACCCGCACCTGCTCCGGCGTTGACGACACGTCTGGCACGCCCATGTATTTTTGCATGTAGCGTGTGGAGAAGAGCTGGATCTGCTGGAATGCGTCCTTGGTTCCCCAGTCAAGAGCCTCCAGGAAGCCGCGGTGACGGCGGTCCAGCCTGGGAGGGCATTGCGGTGTCGTACAGTCGTACAACGGGCGAGGTGGCAGTAAAAACACCGCAGCGGAGGGACACGGGGCCGGGGGCCATCAGCGAGGGGGAAGGCCGGGGTTGTAGATTGGGACAGTCCAGAAAGGCAATGAGGAGGGGCCCGGGGGGTAGCTCAACAAGTAGAGGGACGGCGAGTGTGTGTGGGATAAGACAACCAACGGACGAGGGACGGGTGGTCCAAGCGGGTGGTCAGGAGGCGGAGCGGCAGGTGGGGCCGCCGCCCCAACCCCCACCCCACCCCCGGCACCCGCCCCCCGCATCTCCCTCCACTCTCCTCCGCTGCTGCAGCGCCCCCCTCCCGCCCCTGCACGTGCCCTCACTGCGGTATCTTTCTTCTTACCCTCCCCCCCCGCCCTCTCCCCCCGGGTGGGGGAGGGGGGTGTTCCGTCGGGCTGCTCCCCCCTCCTTCCCTGCCTCCCCCCCCTGCCCGCACCTGTCCCAGAAGCGCTGCGCCTGCTCCAGAGAGAAGCCCAGCGACAGCGCCGCCGCCTCAAACTCGCTGCGGGTCACCTGAGGGGGGCGAGAGGGGTGGGCGGGAGGGCTGTGCGGGAGGAAGGTACGAGGCGGGCGCGGGGAGGCAGGGAAGGAGGGGGGAACAGCCCAACGGAACCCTCCCTCCCCCATACACACCAACCCACACATCCCCATACACACGCACAGCCCCGTCCCCGCACGCTCCCACGCCCTTCTCACAACCGAACCAGGAAACACAACCACCACAAGTAAGCTCTCCCATACCCCCCTCCGCCTCACCGGGTCCGGGGTCCCGGGCCGTTTTAATTACCCCCCTCCGCCTCACCTTGCCGTTCTTGTCGCTGTCGAGCTCGTTGAACACCATGAGCGCATGTCCCCTGGTGGCCCGGAACGCCGCCACCTGCGCCTGGTGGGAGCGCGGCGAGGGCACCCCCAGCGGCACCTGGATGATGGCCCGCATCGTGCCCCCCGGCCCAGATCCCGAGGAAGGCATGCCCGTCGCGGGCCGCTGGCTGTCGCGCATGTTCTCCGCAGGCACGTTGATACCCATCGTGCTGGCGATCTTGGCCGTGCTCGGCAGCGGCGCGGTCTGGGAGGCGTGGGAGTGGGGGTGGGAAGAGGCGCCTCCGGATGAGCGGCTCGGCGACGGCGACGCCGGCGGCGGCGGCGGCCGGTCGCGGTCCCTGGCGGCGGCGGCGGCTGCGCCGCCGCCGCCGGCACCGTCCTGCGGACCGCCCTCCGGCGGCGATTGCTGCTGCTGCTGCTGCTGCTGCTGTGATTGCTGATGTGGGTTTTGTTGTTGTTGCTGTTGTTGGTACTGCTGCTGGCGTCGTTGATCTGGGTCGGCTGCTGCGTCGTTGATGTGGGACTGGGCCAGCGCGAGGAGGTGGCTGGCGGTGGCGGAGTCCAGGGAGGCGCCCAGGCGGGAGAAGCGCGGGTGCGGCGTGCGGGTGCGGGAGCGGGAGCGGCTGCCGCCGGGCGGTGGAGTGAGGGGCGCATCGGGCAGCGGCGCCGACGGCGCGGGGCCGCCGCCGCTGCTGCCGCTGCTGCCCGACACCGACCCAGACCCGGATCCCGGCGGCGTCGAGCGGTGCCCTCGAGGCTTCACATCCTGCGAGTGAAAGAGCGTATTGACGGATAGACGGATAGACGGATGGATGGACGGATGGACGGACAGACTGGGGAGGGGTTGGCCGCGCCATGGTTCCTGTGGGGTAACAAAGTCCATGAGACCTGGCGACTGACTCAGTGGTGCCTGGTGATTGATGCGGCGGGTTGGGGTGGGTGAGTGGCAGCTGGCCGCAGGGTGGTGGCCGCTGGCGGGTGCCCTGAGCACCCGCCAGGGCAGGGCAAAGTGTGCCGGGGGGTGCCGGGGGGTGCCTGGGGCTGCCGAGGGGTGCCGGGGAGCTGAGTGTCCAGTGCTCCGGCGCGTCGGGCAGTGCAGGTCCGCAGTGCAGTGCAGTGCAGTGCGGGCGGCATCGCAAGGTATTCGTTTCGCTGCCCTATTTCCCTTCGATCCCGCCGCCGTTCGTCGCTTGCGGGTTGGCTCGCAGTGCCCCGGTCCCTCGCCCGCGCCATTGGTGACGCCCTGGTGGGGGTCTGGTGGGTTATCCCACCAGCCCCATATGCCATATCGGATTACCACTGGGGCTTGTGGCGGGGGGGGCGCTGCTGGCGGGTTTAGCGGTCGCCGAGCGCACTCACCGGCGCTTTGGAGAAGCTCAGGAAGCCGGATGTGCGGGGCCGGTAGCTGGAGCGTGAGGATCTGCTGGTGGGGCTGCTGAGACCCGACTGAGCCAGCGAGCCCCCCACTTGGAGACTGCCGTCATTCCTGTGTTAGGGTGGGGCCGTGAAACACGATGTGGGTGGGATTGGGTGGGGGTGGTTGGGAGGGGTGGCGTGCAGACGCGGGACAAGACATGGAAGCCCGCCAGGAGGCACCCGTAGGTGTCAACACGGCGGAGGGGGGGATGTAGGTGCAATACTGTTGCGGTGGACTGGGATCTTGGGCTGAGATTAAAAGGGGCTAGGGGCATCGCCTCCTTTCCGGCCCCTCTCCTCCTGCCCCCTGTGTCCCCAGGAGGCGAAGCCGAGAGCAGCGGCAAGCACACTCACCAGCCTACGGAGAAGCCGCCCTTTTCAAGCGACTCTGCAACAGGCTCAAAGTAGGATGGGTGGAGCTTCCGGCGCTCTGCGGGCGCTTGGTAGCATCGGGGGGCAAAACCAGGTAAACCAAGCCAGAAGGGCCTTCTCGACGGCGAGTGGACAAGCAAAATGCGACGAACTCGCACCGATTAGAGGCGAGATTGGCGGTAGAACTGGAGGTGCGCCATCTAGTTTCCGTGCAAGGTTGGCGGTGCTGCTGGCCATGGCGACCAAAAGCGTCCTCGATGCGGTGCGAAGCAGCTAGCCGCGGCCTAAAGGGCTTTTTATGTCATGGCGTCAACAATTGGATTACACAAGGCGAGGAATCCAAGCCTCGAAGTCGAAGGATGAGCGCCCGCAATAAGCCAGAACTCGAACCAATGGCGTTAGAGCTATTCAAAGCTTCTTAGTGATGCGTACAAATCAACAGGTAAAGCTGCTAAAGCGGCGCAAGGTTGGTTTTTGCCAGTGAGGTTAGGTGACAATGCTTCTTGACAGAACAAGCCGCAGGTAAGACCTAACAATAAATATTAGGCTATAAAATTGTGGAGCTGCTTCCATTGGAAGGGAGTTCGTCGGTCGCCTTAGAGGATGCCGTACGTTCGGATTAGCTGGATTGAGCAACCCCCGTCAGCCGCCGCAGACCGCAGCATCACACTCGGGTCGCTGTAAGGGCATAACATTATAGTCTTATCACACAAAAATAGGACCAGGCTAAGGGCCCGTGCTCTGCCAGTGCCCCCGGAAGTATTGGTTTGTAATCCACGACGCAAGCAGGCGCAGACCCTCACCTGCCCTCACAGACAATCGAGGGCGGGGACGGGGTTGCCCGCTTGCCCCCCCCCTCCCCGGCAATTTACGTTTTTGGTCGGGTGTCCCAGCCACAACACTTTAGCGATTCCCGTCAACTGATGCTATGTCCGGTATGCCAGCAACAGCCTCAGATCTGCCCCGCAACGGTCACGCAGGGGTGGTGACGCTGGACCCGACCGCGCCCAGGCAACAGCACCCCTGGTATCGCTGGTGCTGCGGGCTGGCGTTTTGGCATTCCCAGCCGAGCGGCCAAGGCCCGGAAGGCACCCCGGATCCCACCTGCCTGCGTGTGCTTGCGCGCTGCTTGCGCCAAAAAGGAGGTATGGGGGAATGGGGCTCTCTTTCACCCTTTCCACACCACCCGACCGGGTCCTGTTCGGCATCTGTCTAGTCTTAACAGAGCTTGGCAGCCTTAGCCCTCGAACTCACCGCACCGGCACCCGCCAGCATGCAATCACACAGCACCCCTCAGCACCCTGTCGCACAAAGTCCCTGCAGGTTCCGTTCCTGCGCCCTCCAGCGCCTGGGTGACCGGGGGTTCTGGGTGACTTGATCGACCCCAGGCGGGTGCAACTTTTGTAGGCGTGTCGAGCCCCAGAGGTGGGCGTGTGCGCCATGCACGGTTACAGCAGAGGGCTCATGAGGGCCTCAACAGACAGGATGATCCCAGCACAGCACTGCCGGCGGATGGCGGCGTCCGACCGCAGGATACGGGACCCGGGCCCCGGGACCCGCGCAGGCCGCGTGCACTCCCGCCGGGAAAAGGGATATGGCGTTATGGCTCCTCCGCCGCCCCCAGGTGGCAGCGCGCTCCGAGACCAACGTCTGGACGCCCTCATCCGTCAACCCACCCAAACCCCTCCTCCTCCCCCTACCTCGTCGTTCGCAACGCTTTCGCCGCCCCGTCGGCGCTGCGCTGCGCCTACCGTCGCCCGCCCACCGCCGACCCCACCCCGCGAAATCGTGTCTCGCACTGAAAACCCCGGACACCCTCCCCTCCTCCCTCCCCTCCTCCCTCCCGGAGACGCAAATATGGTACACGGCGACGAGGGCTCAGCGGCTGCTGGCTCGCTATAACGTTAACGCCGGGATGTCCCACATCATAACCCTTCGCTGCGGTATCTTCTTTCTACCCTCCGGCCAGCCTCCCCCCTTTTTCATAAACGAAACGGACCCCCCAAACAAACGCACAGATACCGGTATGAGATGATATCTTGATATGATAGGTAGTACACCCCAGTGCATTCTAGCCAAGTTGTGCTTTATTTAACAGACGCGTCGCCCTCCCCCGCGGCGACACGCACCCACTCTCCACCACCACAGTACCAAAGCAATGCGCTGCCTGCCTACCAACACACACCATACACACACACGCTGCCCCTGCCACCTCCCCCATACCCTGCCCGCACATCCCCCCTCAAGTCGAGAGTCTCAAACCCCCCTCCCCCTCCCCCTCCCCCAGCTCAGTACTTTCTCCCTCCCAGCTTCGGCCGCTTGCCGCCGCCGCCCCCACCGCCTCTCCCGCCGCGTCCGCCGCCGGCCGCCCCTCTCCCGCCTCCCGCCCCTCCCCCCACCGGCCCGCCCTCGTCGTCTCCGTCCTCCCCCTTCCGCTTCCCCTTCTTGCCCGCATCCGCCTCCTTCATCTGCATGGTGGCCAGCCTCTGCGCGTCACTGACCCGCTCCAACAGCATCAGCACCTCCTCACGCTCCGCCGCAAACTGCTCCATCTTGATACCTGTGTAGGGGGGGGGGGCCAGGGGCGGGAGAGACAAGCAGCAGCGGGGGGCAATAAGAACGGCCCGGGGCGACGTTGGCGGGGGGACGTTAGTTGGGCGACGATGGGGCGGGTGGGGTGGGGGTAAGAGTGTGACAGTCCAAAGCGGCAGGCTGACAGGCTGACAGACGTTGGGGTTGGTGATGGTGGGAGGGGGGGACAAAAGAGGGCGTTGAGCACGACAGGACAGGACAGCCTGAATGAATAAATGGCACGACAGCCGGTATTTAGATGGGAACTGCTCTGACAGTGTGTGTGTGGTGCCTGGCTGGCTGCCTGCCTGGCTGCCGTACATACCCCCCCCCACCCCCCCGAACCCTACCTGTGAGGTGCTCGATCTTCTGGAACAGCTCCACGTCGTACTGTGTGGCGATGGTTACGGAGCGGCCCGAGCGGCCGGCGCGGGCGGTGCGACCCACCCGGTGGATGTAGTCCTTGGAGTTCTGGAGGAGGGGGCGGGGGGGGGGGCGGGGTGTGTGTGTTTGTGTGTTTGTGTGTCGCGGGGGAGGGCAGGCAGGCATTCAGGCCGCAAGCATTCAGGCCCCACCCCGCCACCCCCTCATCGCCCCACCCCCCCCCCCCAAACACACCTGCGGCACATCGTAGTTTACGACCACGTCCACCGATGGGATGTCCAGACCTCGTGACGCCACATCCGTCGCCACCAGAATGTTCCTCTCCCCCGCCTTGAACTTGTTGAGTGCGCCCAGGCGCTTGGGCTGGCTCATGTGGCCGTGGATGGGCACCGCTCCGAAGCCCAGGTTGCGCAGCAGCAGCGCGATGCGGCGGGTGGACTCACACGTGCGGGTGAAGATCTGGGGACGGGGGTAAGAAGGAGGATACCGCAGCGAAGGAAGGGGGGAGGACCGGGGGGGGGGAAGGAGGGGGTGTCTACACTGGGTGGGAGGGGGAGACCCACCCACCCACCAACCACGCACGCGGGCCCGCACCACCGCCCCTTTTCCCCCCCCCTGCTGGAGATATCAGGTAATCCTCAGGTAATATCCCAGGTAACTGCGTTGCGTTCCCTCGCCCCGGGCCGTTCTAATCCCCCCCCACACGCAAACCACCACCACCACGTACACTGGCACACACGCAACCAGCCTTTCAAGTCCCCTCCCCAAACCCCCCCTTCCCACCCCCCCTCTCCCACCATGAACGTTGATCCGCTGAGCTCGTTGAGTACGTAGGCCAGGTAGCAGTCCTTGTACTTGGCCGGTATGAACACGTACTGCTGCCTCAACGTCTCCACCGTCGAGTATTTGGCCGCCACCTCCACCTTGACCGGCTTCACCAGACAGGCCCGCTGCAGCTTCTGAACCTTGTTGGTCATGGTGGCGGAGAACAGCTGGGTGCGCCGCTCGCGGGGGATAACCTGGGGGGGAGGGGGGTAGGGCAGTGCGTGTGTGTGTGTGTCGTTACAGTATCTGACCGGGCCCTGACGCTGGCCAGGGGCTGCTAACCAGGGGCCAGATGCTGGCCAGGGGCTGTGTGTGTGATTGGGGAGGGGAGGGGAGGGGAGGAGAGGGGGGGGCGGGAGGGGGGCGACGAAGCGCGCGGCGAAGGGAAACGGATGCGCGGCGCTGCCTTTCGCGGGAGACAGACCTCCACACGCGGTTCGTGCATGCCCACGCACACACGATACGCATGTCGTACAAAGTCGTACACGCATGTCGTACACGCATGTGTTGCCCACATACCTTGAGGATCTGGTCGATCTCCTGCTCAAAGTCCATATCTAGCAGCTTGTCGGCCTCGTCCAGCACCAGGTGCTTGAGCTGCTTCAGATTGAAACCCTGCAGTACGGCAGTGCACGGCACGGTACGGCCATGCCGTACAGATCATGGAATCACCGTGAAGCCAGGTGACACCGGGGGGGGGGGGGAGCCGCGCGTCCGTCGTCGCGGAAGCGGCGCCCTCCGTCCCCAGAGTGCGGCGGGGCGCCCCGCTTAGCCTCCGCCCCAACCTCCGCCCAGCCCAATCCCATCCGAGCCACCCACCCACCCACCCACCCACCCACCCACCCACCCACCCACCCACCCACCCACCCACCTACCCGTCCCCCACCCGCCTGCGCACCCCTCCCACCCACCCGCCTCCGCACCCCAACCCCTTTCTGAAATACAAAACGAAAAGGTGCCCTCCATATCCCCCACACCCCATTCCCATACCCCAACCCCACGAAGCCCCCCCAACCCCACGAAGCCCCCCCACACACGCACACGCACCCACCTTTGTGTTTGACAGGTGATCCACCACTCGCCCCGGAGTGCCCACCAGGATGTGTGGCCGCTTGGCCAGAGCTATGGCCTGAGCCATCATGTCGATTCCGCCCACCAACACCGCACACTTGACACCGATGCCGCTGCCGAGGGCCTCAACCTGGTCGCGGGGGGGGGGAGGGGGCAGGGCGGGGGGGGGGGGCGGTCGCGGGGTGGTGGGGTGTGGGCGGAGAGGAAGAGTACGACAGTCCACAAGGGAGCAGGCTGACAGGCTGACTGGCTGACAGGTGGGGAGGAGTTAAGGGTGCGATGCGTCGCAGCCCCGCCCAAAACCACCCCACCTCAACTCCCCCGGTGTCCTCCTGCCCCCCCCCCCAACACACACGTACACACGCACACACACCCGCCCACCTGCTCCGCTATCTGGATGGCCAGCTCGCGTGTGGGACTGAGTATGAGCGCAAAGTGCTCCTGGGGTCGGTCCATGAGGGCTTGAAGGATGGGCAGGGAGAAGGCGCCCGTCTTGCCGCTGCCGGTCTGAGCCAGGCCGATCACGTCTTGGCCTGGCAGGGGGAGGGAGGGGCCGGGGAGGGAGGGGCCGGGGAGGAAGGGAGGGGCCGGGGAGGGGCGGATCGAGGGGGGGAGGGAGCGGGGAGGGAGAGGGGGAGGGAGGGAGGGAGCGGCGGACAGCCGGGCAGGTCAGGGAGGGGTTGTATGTGTTTGTGTGTGCTCTGACTCGCGGCAAGATGCGAGGGGGATTCCGTCCCGGCAGCCGTGTGGGTGTACCGTACACGTCGCCTCGCCCTCGGACCTCACAACTGTCGTTGCCATTGGGTTCGCCCGGCGGTGGCGCCCGGGGTCGGGACCCGGGACCCAGCCACCCGGCGCAACACGGAGCCAAGTCAGCGGAAGCAACTGCCGTCGCTGAGCCGGAGTGCCGCCGCCTGCGGCATGCTGGCAAAACCCTTGACGGATGCGCACTTTTTGACGGGTGCGCGCACCTTGCAGCAAGTGCGGGACTGCTTGCTCTTGGATGTTGCTTGGCGATTTCCAGCCGAGGCCGGCCGCCGCCTCCGCGAGCTGCGTGCATATCCCAAGCTTCTCGAAGGCGGCTACCGCTGCGGCCCGTTCCGCGTCCGTTAGCTTGTCCGGACCGCCCATGTCCTCAGTAACTGCTTAAATTAAAGTGTATTGTAGTTAATCTTGGTGCGGGATGCCCTGCAACTTGACTGTTTCAGTTGTACCCAATTTTAAGGCAGCATTTCAGAGGAATCAAGTGGTACATACGACAACGAATTGCATACGGCGGACAATGCACAAACTACTCTGTGTATGCGCGATGCACGTATGCAGTGTTGGCAGGGTGCAACCGAAATAACGGCCGCCGTGGTTTCCGACATTCCGAGGACGCGCAGCAGACGGCAAAAGCGCATTTGACACTGCAGTCAATTCAAGCGGGATAGTGTACACAGCTGCTTCCCAAATACCCATACCCGTCGCGACATCCCTGCACAACAATTCGGGCCACAGCGCAGCCAATCCTATGCCAATTATATTTAAACCATTTGCAAAATACGCCAAATTAGAGTAGTAACCGGTAACGCAACCTGGTGTGCAAGTTGGCGTCGTTAGGTTGTGACGGCCGCCTTAACGACGACCACAAACCGCAGCGCAGGCCGTGGGCCCAGCCCTGGTGCCTGATATCAACGCAGTCGCCAAACGACATCCTCAGCTCCTGCCCGCGTCGCAACCCGTCGAGAGCGGCTTGGTGGCGGAGCGGCAGCTGTCGTTGCGTCGTCTGCGACACCCCCCACAGCGCGCCGGCCGCTGCAAACCCCCACCTCGCGACGGCAAACTCGCTCCAAAGCCCCCTCCACACAGCGCGCCAATGATCCGCCACATCGGCGGCCCCGCCACATCGGGGTTGTTGACGTGTTGACTGGCGCTCCGCGGGGGGGAGGGGGTCTTGGCAGCCACGCTCGCGGCCCAGGGTGCCTGCTTCCCGCTGAGGCTGCGGGCGGGCTCTTGGCGGCAACGAGGATGCTGCCCAGCCGCCTAACCACCCGGACAACTGCCACCACCCCTCCTCGGCACGCCCTCGCCTTCCGTCACCCCAGCGCCGGCAGGCATGTGCCACCAACGCCGGCGGCCGCCGCGACGGCAGAGCCGGCCGCCGCGGCGGCGGCGTCGGCAGCGCCAGCAGGGGTCGGCCAACCCGACAAACCTAATGGGTTGGCCGCTGGTCGTGGCATGAGTGGCGGCGGCGGTGGCGGTGACGCCAGTGGTACGGCGGCGGCGGAGCGCCGCGACGAAGGTCGTCCTAGCCTGCAGCCGCAGACCGCCCGGCGGCAGTGGCGGCAGCGGCTCCGAAACCACCCGCAGGAGCGGCGGCAGGGGACCAGCGGGGCCCAGCGGGACAATGCAGATGCGGGTACAGCGGCAGTTGGGAGTGCGGTTGTGAGTCCGAGGCGAGGTGCTGGCGGCACGACTGGCACGAGGGGTGACGGCGCTGAGGGGGGCGAGGGTCTGGATGAGGGCGCTGGCCCCGGCAGCGGCGAGGCTTCCCTGGAGCTGGAGCGGGAGCGGCGGCTCAGCCACAGCCAGGCCTCACCCAGCGGCAGGACCTCACCTCCACCCTCAACCTCAACCTCAACCTGGGGCAGGATCTCACCCTCACCTTCAACCTCACGCTCACCCGCGTCCTCACCCTCAACCTCAACCTCACGCTCTCCCTCACGCTCACCCGCGTCCTCACCCTCACCCTGGGGCGTCCCGTCGCCATCAAGCAGCAGCAGCCGAAGATCCGGGAGCGACTGGAGCAGCGGAAGCAGAAGTGGCAGAACCGGCAGGAGCGGCGGTGCGAGTAGCAGCAGCAGCAATCGCAGCGGGAGCAGCAGCGGCGGCGCCCGTCTGCCGCCCGGGGCCACCGAGGGGGCTGTCAGCAGCAGCAGAGGCACCAGTAGCCACAGGAGGAGCGGCAGCAGCAGACATGAAAGTGGCAGTAGCAGCAGCGGCGAAGCCGACACAATCGCGGAGGGGCAGGGCGGCAGGGTGAGGGGAACCCGCTTCGACCCCACCTCCGCCTCTGTGTCAGCCTCCGCCGCGCACTCGATGGCAGCTCGGTGGCCAGGTGGTGGTGGTCGGGCGGTGGTGGTCGGGGGGCCGACAGCTGGCCCGACGGCGGGTAGCGACCCGGGGGCCGCGGTGGGAACCGAGGAGGAGGAGGAGGAGGAGGAGGACACCTCTGCGGCGCAGCTGCGGCGCCTGATGCAGTTGGATCCTGAGGCGCAACAACAGCAGCAGCAGCAGCAGCGGCCGTTGGGGACGCCAGCGCATGACCGCCCGCAGCCGCAGCCCCGCCAGCAGCTCCAACCCAAGCCGCAAGCCCGGGCGCAACCGCAACCGCAGCCGCAACCCCAGGCTCGGCAGCAGCAGCGGCCTCCGCCGGGGTCGGCCAGCGGGCACCAGCCAGGGGGCGCCTCGAAGCAGCAGCAGCAGCACCCGCACTCGCCGCGGCCGCAGCTGCAGCGGCAGCTTCCGGGGCCGGGGCAGCACCGGCCGCAAAACCAGGAGGGACCGCATCACCATCATCATCAGGAGCAACGCGGGCAGCAACAGCAGCAACAACGACAGCAGCAGCAGCAGCAGGTACGGCGGCCCTTCTCGGCCCTGGAGGGGCTCATGTCCCGACCCTCGTCCGCCTCGACGCCCTCTCCCTCACCCCCCGATGAGGCGGAGGAGGAGGAGGAGGAGGTGGAGGTGGTGGCGCGGAAGCCGGACGGGGGCACCGGGTGGAGGTCGGCGGCGGTGGGCGGCCCCAAAGCGGAGGAGGGGCGGGCAGCAGCAGCAGCAGCAGCAGGCGGGGCCGGCGCCACTGCAGCAGCGATAACGGCAGCGGCGACGGCAGCGGCAGCTGCAGCAGCAGCTGCCGCAGTCACTGGCAGCGCGGTAACGGCCGGAAAGGGGAATGAGGACGGAATGGGTCCGGAGGCTAACGCGCCGGGTGGGGATGCGGGTGCGAGTGGGGCAGGCGGAGCGGCAGGTGCTGCATCAGCTGGTGGTGTGGGGGAGGCGGAGGCGGTGGAGGAGGAGGAGGAGGAGGAGGAGGAGGCGGCGACAGCAGGGTTCTTGCAGCGGGGCGATTTGGATCCAGGCCTGGATCTCGACCGTGGCGGCCGTGGTCTGGATTTGGATCCGCGCCTCGGTCCGGGTCGGCGGGGCCTGCCTCGTCAGGTGCACCTCCGTGTCGTACATGACGAGCGGCACGGCGCCCCACCCGAGGTGGGTCTCATCTTGACCGCCTCTGGTCAGCTCGTGTGTGTATGCCAGCGTTACCCGTTCGGACTGTCCTCCTTTATCCCACCCCTCTCTCACCCATTCTGACCTGACCGGCTGCTGCCGTACGCACTAAAGGCAGCGGCACCGCGCCCCAACTTCGCGAGGACCCTCGCCCTTGCCGGCAGGTTATCGAGATTCTTAGCTTCCAGCTCCCCAACTAACCATTTTCTCAACCGTTTCCAGGGTTTGACCGAGTCGCGCGCCGTGGAGCTGACGGTCAACATCCGCATGGCGGCCACCCTGGAGCAGTTGGCTGAGCTGTTCGACTCCCACGCTGACGTCTTCAACGCCATCAACATCACCGCTTTCGCGGCGCGGCTGGCGCAGCTGGCGGCGACGACGGCGGCGGCGGCGGCGGCGGCCGACGGCGTGGCGGGGGTTGAAGTTGAAGTTGAGGTCGACGACGGTGACAGGATGTTACTGGAGGAATTAGAGGTCGGCGAGGAAGACGATGTGGCGGCCGCAATCGCAGCGATGGAAGACATGGAGGGTGGGGGTGAGGAGGCAGCGGCGGCGGCCTGGCGCCGCGGCGGCGGCGGTGGCGGCGGCTCCGCTGCCGCCGCTGACCCGGCCCTCGCGCGGCGCCTGGCGGCGCGGCTGGGCGATTTGGTGCAAAGCCGGATCCTGGATCTGGATCCGGAGGGCGTCGTGACGCTGCTGTACGTGTACGGCAGGCTGTCGTACATGCACGAGGTGCTGCCGGACCTGGTGTTCGTGGCGGGTCAGAACATGGAGCTCTACCACTCGCAGGTGGGGGTGTGTGGGGATTTGGGGACTTATTGGGGGGGCTGCCAATCGTTTTAACTGTTTCTAGATGTCTAACATCTAATTTTGTTCCATCTCGACTATTGAAATGCTGTCGTCATCACAGGTGTGTCTTGACGGTAAAGTGCCCTTCCTTCCCTTCCCCGGTTCCGCCGCCCGATTCCGCCGAAATTCGTCTTGCTGGCCGTTGCCATCTAGTTAGTTTATCAGTTTTCCGTTTTCAGTTCTCAGTCTTCCGGCCACATTGTTCTGCCCTGCCCTCCTTTACTCTGCTCTGCTCCCCTCCGCCGTGCGCCCGCAGGCGGTTTCTAACCTGGTATGGGCGATGGGTCGGCTGCTGCCCGCGGGCTCCTCCAGCTGGGCGGGTCGGGGCTGGTGGGAGGGGCTGTTCCTGTGCACCGCTGACCGACTGGCCGCCTACCCCACACAGGGGCTGGCCAATATCGTGTGGGGGCTGGGTGAGTGGGTCGGGTGGAGGGGGAGGAGGGGCGGTGGGGGAGATGGAGGAGATGGAGATTGGAGAGGCAGGGGAGGGGAGGGGCTGGGCTGGAAGCGACGTTTGTGATTGGGTCGTGTGGGGGCCTTGGAGGGCTGGATCGCTCTCCCCTCCCCTCCCCTCTCCAGCCCCTCCCCTCACGCCCTGCACACAAATTGACAAATACCGTTAGGCAAGCAGGCGAGCGGGCGGCGTAGCGTGGGGCGGGGCTGAAGAGAGAGGGGAAGGGGAGCTCCGCAGGGGGACGGGCGTGTGGAGTTCAGGGTTGCTTTAGGGTTTCATCTGCACCCGCGTCGCAACTCCCGCTTGTCGTTTCCCCACACCCCACACCCCACTTCCCGCCTCCTCCCTCCGTTCTCCCAACCTTACCGCTCCTCGCCCTCCCCGCCTCCCCTCCCCCTGCTTCCCCCCCGCAGGCCGGCTGCGTCAGCGCCCCCCCGCCGCCTGGCAGCGCGCTCTGTTCTCCGCCACCGCCCGGCGGCTGCACCTGTTCAGCAGCCAGGGTCTAGCCATGTGGGTCCAGGGGGCGGCCAAGTTGGGCATGAGGCCCCCGGAACACCTGCTGGAGGAGATGAGGGGGTGAGCGGGTGTATATGTGGGGGGGAGGGGGTGGGGGGAGGGGGTGCCGGGGGAGTTGAGGGGGGAGGGGCGTGTCGTTGAGGGGGGAGGGGCCCGTGTTCCGTCGTACCATCTGACACGGCAGTGGCCTCGGTGTACTGTTATTGTACGGCTGCTTGTGTACTGCAGGTACGGCGCTTCCCGGCTGCACGTGTTCAGCTGCCAAGGCCTGGTGCTGTACCTGTGGGGTATGTCCAAACTCATGGCCACTGCTGGGACACCCAAGGTGGGTGGGGGCGGGGGGGGAGTGGGGGGCGGGGGGGTTGAGCGCCTAGCGGGGCGGCGGCGGGAGGACTACCCCAGCACAGCACAGCATGACACAGCACATCACGCCCCCACAGGCGCTGCAGGGCACGCCACACGCCCAACCGCACGCTCGCACACAACCGCATGCACCCCCTCCTCCTCCTACCCACCCACCTTACCTTCCATCGCTGCGCGGCGCCATACTTCGCACCCTCCTCCTCCTGCTGCCCCCACCCACCGTTTTTCTCCTCCCCTCCACACATCCCCCCCCCCCAAACACACTCCCCCCCCCACCCGCATTATTTTATAAAGGAGCATATCACTCCCTGAACCCCCCCCCGCATTATTTTATAAAGGAGCATATCACTCCCTGACCCCCCCCCCGCATTATTTTATAAAGGAGCATATCACTCCCTGACCCCCCCCCCCCGCAGCCCGCCGTGGTTCCCTGGCTGCGCCACTTCATTCTTCCGGAGCTGTCCCGGCGCCTGCCCTCCCTGGACACCCGCCAGCTGGCCACCGCCCTGTACTGCCTGGCGGAGCTGGGATACCGCCCCCCCAGGAGCGAACCCTGGAGGGCCCACTACTGGGCGGCACTGCTGAGGAGACTGCAGCCGCAGGGGCAGCCGGGACAGGGGCAGCAGCAGGGGGAGCAGGGGCAGGGGCAGCAGCAGCAGGGGCAGCAGGGGCGGGATGGGATGTCGGGGTCGCCACACGGAGCGGCGCTGGCGCTCAGGAGCCCGGGCCAGGACCCGAAGGTGCGTGTGGGTGTGGGTGTGGGTGTGTGTGTCTGCATCTGTTAATGTGTATGAGTGTGCCTGCATGTGGGTGTGTCGTTTGGGGCATTTGGGTACTTTGAGGGGCGTTGGGGTGCCCTCCCCTCCCTTACTTTCCCTGCTTTGCCTAATCCCATGCATCCTGGCGTTGCGATGCGGTGCGGTGCGGTGCGGTGTCAGGCTCTGTCCAACATCCTGCACGCGGCGGCGGAGCTTCAAATGGATCTGCCTCCCGCGGTGGAGGCTGCGCTGATGGAGGCGAGCCGGGAGGCCCTCCCCTGGTACACGCCTCAGGTGAGTGAGAGTTGGGGGGCTGGAGCGGTGGCCTTGGGGGGGGGGGGAAGAGGTTGGGGAGGTTGGGGAGCCGCCCGGGGCAGGCGCGGAGCCGCCCGTGTGATCTGTGATGCGGTGTGGTGCGGTGTGGTGTGATGGGATGTTACAAAGCCGTGGTATGACCTATTGGATATACGCCTTGGCGTGGCGTGGCTCGTTCGTGACTCTTTTCGTGGCTCGTTGACGGACTGCCGTACTGTAACCCTGCTCTCCCCCGCCCACTCCCACTCTGCCTCAGAAACCTCCCTCCCTCCCTCCTTCTCCCTCCTTCCTGCCCCCCCCCTCCCCCTCCCCTCAGGCCCTCAGCAGCACTGCCTGGTCACTCCACCGACTGGGGCTGACTCCCGACCCCGCCTGGCGGACGGCCTTCCTGGAGCGGTGCTGGTACGGCATGCCACGAATGAGCGTCAGCGAGCTGGCGAACCTGCTGTACGGCACTGCCCACATGGCGGGCGGCGCGGTTCCGGAGCGGGAGTGGCTGGCGCGCGCGGAGGGCGAATGGCTGCAAGGGATGGACCGCAGCGGAGTGAGTGGGGCCCGGGCCTGAGGGGCGAGGTGGGGGGCGGCTTGGGAGGGGGGCCGAGGGAAATGGTTGGAGGGGAGGAGAGTGTCTGCGCCTGCTCTCTGCTCGCTGCATGTGCCCCGGGCCCCCTGGGCTGCTTTGAGACGGAGGGAAACTCACACCGCCCTCCTCGTCCCTCCCCCTCGCCCCTCCTCCGCCCTCCTCGTCCCTCCTCGTCCCTCCCCTTCCCCTCCCTCCCCGGCCCCTCTTCCCGATCAGCCCGTGGAGTTGTACCGCGGTCTGTCCGCACTTGTCCGCTGGCAGCACAGCCCGGGGCCGCAGTGGCAGGCCGCCCTGGTGCGCCAGCTGGCCAACCGGGTGCACCAGATGCCGCACTTCCAGGTGGGAAGCGAGGGGGGGGGCGAGGGAGCGAGGGAGCGAGGAATCAGACGAAATTGAGGGATCTGAATAATATGAAGAATCTGAGGAATACTCCCACTACCCGTCCTCACACCCTGCCGCCGCCGTCCTGCCACCCCTCCCATCCCTCCATCCCTCTTCTTTAACCCCCCTCCCCCCTCCCATACACACACACTTCAGCTGCCCAGCTTGGTTTACTTCCTAGGGGAGTTGGGCTGCAGCCCTCCGCTGCCGCTGCTCAACTCACTGGTGGCGGGCGCAGTGGGCGGCCGCGGCGGCGGCGGCAGCGGTGACGGCGGCAGTGGGCGGGTGAGCTCCGCGGCGGATTTGGCGATGATGGTGTGTGGCCTGGCCAAGATGGGGCGACAGGTGGGTGGGGGGATCGAGTGGGGGGATGTGCGGAGGCGCGGGTGCGTTGGAGCGCGGGTGCGGCTGCGGCATGGGGGTGGTGGTAGGAATGGGGGAAGAGGCTGGGGGCGTGGGGCTGGGGGGCCATGTGGGTGCTGTCCGGGCGGGTGGGCAGATCGCGGGGGGGGGGGGCGCGGGCGGGGCGGAGGGGTATGGGGTAACCCAACCCCGCTCCACCCCACTCCACTCCGCGTGCGTCTTCCTTCCCCTGCCCTGCCCTCTTAACCTCCCCTGCCCTCCCCACCTGTGTGGGCCTCCCTCCACTCCCCCCGCAGGTCAGCCCCCGGCTGCTGTCCATGCTCCTAAAAGAGTTGGAGGGCCAGGATCCAGATCCGGAGCCTCTGGATCTGGTTTCGAAGCCCGCGTCGTCGTCATCGTCGTCATCGGCGGCTGCGGCAGCAGACGCCAAAGCGGGCCAGCCGCCCGGGGGCGGTTCGAAGCCTGTGGGTGTGGGAGCGGGACTGGTGGGGGCGGGGAAGGGCCGCGACCGACAGCCCGCAGCCGCAAAGTCGGGGACCCAACAGAGCGGCAGCAAAGGAGCCCGCGCGCGGACGGGAGGAACCGCCGCCGCAGCTTCCACCTCAGCCCCCCACCACAGCGCTGGGAAGGTTTCGGAGCTGCCGCTGCCGCTGCCGCTGCTGGTCAACACGGTCTGGGCGCTGGCGCGGCTGCGCTACGCGCCGGCCGTCCCGTGGGTCGCTGCCTGCGTGGCTGCGCTGGCGCCGGCACTTCCCGCCCTGGAGCTGCAGCAGCTGGGTCTGTTGGTGGAGGTGTGGGGGGAGCTGGGGCCGCAGCGGGCGCCCGGGGCCGAGTGGCTGGCGGCGGCGGGGGAGCGGCTTCGGGTTTTGGAGGAGGCGGAGGTGGACGCGGCGGGGGGCGGCTTGGAAGGCGAGGGCGGCTGCGGAGGGGAGGGAGGGGGCGGAGGGGGAGGGGGAGGGGAGTTGTTTGGGTCCCTGAGCGAGAGGTCGAGGAGGCGGCTGGGGGCGGTGGCTTGGCTGCGGGAACAGCTGCGGGTGCTGGGGCGGGGGGAGGCGGAGCCGGCGGTGGAGACGTAGAGGGGCGGGGGGCATGAGGGCAGGGCAGGGGCGGAGGGCGGGTAGGCAGGGTATAGCAGTGTCCACAGAGGCAATAGGCTGACAGGCGTTGTGGGGGGAGAGGGGGGGCGGGGTTGGGAGCGGGGTTGGTGCAGGCCACCGTACTGGGCTGATGCAGGCCATGGGTGCCGACTGCCGAGGGAGACGCGGCTGCAAGGGCCTTACAACCGACAACCGTCCGAACCCCAACCGCCCAGCCATCGGGGAAGTCCCACACCATAAAGCCTTTCACGTGCCTCCTCTCACACACGAAATCCGAGCGCGTCCCTCCCGCCGCGCAACCGGCTTCACACGACGCCGGGGCCCGGCCGGGGCCACTCCCCTGGTGTCGCTGCGTGCTGCTGATGGTGCTGGTGGTGCAATGCCGGCGCCAGACGCGGGGGCTGGAACTGCGTTATTTCCCAAAACGGCCCGAAGCAGCTCCCCAACCCGTCTTTCCACCCCCCCGATTAAGATGCGTTGACAATGGCTATCAACATCACCACCACCAAGTGTGTATGCCCTCTGAGCTTCAGAGAAAGGCACGAACGACCCATTATTTTTGTGTTTTTGTTGAGGTATTGACGGACTGGGCCACGCCCGCCCAGCAGCCCCCGAAAGCCGCGTCCGCGATGAGACGCGACACGCCCACCCGCACAACACGAGTACACGACACGCGCCAACCCAATCCTCGGCCGAGGTCGGCGATGCCGGTATCGAAGTAGTCCGGAGGTAGGGCCGGGCGCTGCCCAGGTCGGGCTAGCAGCAGTAGCCGCACCAGCAACTCCCGACGAATGAAACCAAAAGCGCCCGTTATGAAAAGAGAGTCGCAGAACCATGTGTGGTCTGAATCGCCAAATCACCATCACCGCGGAACCCGGAAAAGGGTGCAAATGACATCCTGAACATGCAGCGAACATCCACACACACGCAAGCAGAGAGGATCGGCCCCCCGCCCCGCCCCCCCCGGGCTTCGGCTTCTGAGGGCCGCGCACGTGACGCCTGGGCCCCGCCCCCTCCCCGCCGCCGACCAGCCTGAAAACCTCCTGCCGCCGTTCTTTCGCGAAGTCCACCCTAAGGGTTCCCCGTCAAACGCGGTCAGCCACCGCCCCCCACCGCACCGCACCGAATCAGAGCCCCTGCCGGGGAGAGAGCCGTTTTCACATTCGTCACACGTGGAGCCTCCGCGCACGACCATGCATTGTTAAAGCCACAAACGCGCAAAAGGAGTGAAACTTGGAAAAACCTGGAAACCGGCCGCGCCCCATCCTGGGCATCGAGAGCAGTCAGTGCCTCGGCCAGCGGCACGTGAGCTCTGCCGCCCTCACGTCCCGCCAGTGCCGCCCCTAGAGCTGGCTGCGTCGCAATTAAGGACATCAGGAGTCTCGCCAAGACCCCAGTCCGCAGCCAGAAGCCACACCACCGCCCCTGCCCCGCCGCCGCGCCCCGGCCCGCGCGCCGCTTCTGGCTGAACTTGGCGCGCCTCTCGCCCTCCCTCCCTCCCCCGCTGTCAACGTCGCTCCTACCCACCACAAGAATGGCGCAGCCAGGCGGGCGGGCCGCCCGGGCCATCCAACGCTCGCCGGCTCGAGTACGCGCCCCCCTCGTGCCTTCTCTTGCCATTTCTCCCGACGACGACGACGACCAACACCCGAAGTGCTCCCCCTCTCTTCCCAGCAGCGCTTCTCTTTCCTACGTGAGACCCCCACCTTCCTCACTCACGCATTGGGGCAAGAGGTACCGTCATGTGGCGCATTGCACAGGGACATGGAGATGGATCACGACGCCGCCGATATCACAGGCACAACAGATCTCGCATGCGCGCCTCTTTTCCCCCCGCCCTCTGGCGTGCCGCGCGTGCGCGCGGGCACGACTACTACAGCGGCCTTTTACACAAGACCTTCGCGCCGCAGCCACGACCAGCCCTGGAGAGGAGAGCCTCCTCCACTCGCTGCCCCGCTCCCGCGGCGCGAATCGAAAAGCATTGTGGGCACGGCGGCTCTCGACCGCCAGGAGACGACGGCGGCTCTCGACCGTCATGGGACGGGAGTCACGAGGCGAGGCGGGGATGAAGCGGCCCGAGTGTGTGTGTGGGTGTGTGTGGGATGGGATGGGATGACGGCGGCGCCGCATCGCGGTGCTTGAGAGAAATGGATCCAGTCGGGGTGTGTCGGCCCTCGGGCGGCTGCTGTCGCACCGCCGTCGGTAGGCGCCGCATCATCAAGGCATCAAAAGACGCACTCCTGCCGCCCCAACCACGCACGCAAGATGTCGTCGCCGCCGCCGCCGCCACCATCAATGCCGTTGCCGTCGCCGTCGCCTCCCCATTGTCCTCCCCATTGTCCTCCCCATTGTCGTTCTCTTCAGTGCGTTCCGGGCACCCCGCCGCCCTTGTTGTCCGGAAGCAGCAGCTCCAGAGGCAGATCATAGTCGCCCCTCATGGCGCGCGAGTTCATCATTTGTTCCAGCGCGGCGTCAATCCCCGCGCCCACGTAGCCGTCGCCGTCGTGGCCGGCGGCGGCGGCAGTGGCGCCGCCGCCGTGGCGGATGCCGACGGGGTCACGCAGGTCGCGACCGCCGCCGGCGCCGCCGACGGGGCCGGTGCCGCCGCCGCCACCGCCGTCGTCGTACAGGCCGCTCTGCTTAATCACCTGTGGCCGATCAGAAGGGCGCGCCGCCGCCGGGGTTGGACGGCTGTTGGTGGCACGTCGGTAAGTCACTGGGTCCACACAAACGAGACTGCGCGAAGGCCGTTGCACGTGCGACACACAAGGGCAGGTCCAAACCGACCGACGGCCGGCCCCCGTTCCCACCCCCGTTTTCGCTCGCAGGGCGGCCCGAGGAGGCAGCTGTCGCCTGCCTTCGCTGCTGCCAACGGCCATGGTTAATAAGCTATTACTGAGGACGGAAGGAGGTGCGTGTGCTGATGAACGCTGACGTCGGGCTCCCAGGTGGGCAGCCCCCCTGTGCGGCCCTCACACAGAGCCAACGTGCGCCTCCGCCTCCTTGATCCCGCAGCACAGCACCCACACATGTTGTCATGCCATGCCCATGCCACGTCAGATCAGCGTACTGCCCCGTCCCTCACCCTCACGGCCACAACAGAGCCCAGCCGCGTCGCGTCTCCCCATGCGCCCGAACTTCGGAGCGTCGCGATGGGCAGAGGTAAAACGCTGCGCGTGAAACAAGCCCCCCGCCCGCTTAACTCACCCGCATCCAACCCAGCCCCTTCCGGACCGCTGCGGTCTCATCTATATTTTCCCTTAAATCCCCCCCAACAACCCCTCCGAAAGAAGCCAAAGGAGGGCTAAACAGCGTCTCAGGACGTCTCACCTGCAGGTGCAGCGGGCCGCCGATTGCGGGGTGGGCCTGGAAGGGGTGCGCCGAGGCGTCCGAGGTCTGCTGGCCGGGCAGCATCATGAGACCCCCCTGGCACCACCGAGGGCCGAGGGACACGGGTGCGGGTGGCGGGTAAGGGTGGCAAGGTTAGAGGGCGCTGGGTTGGGGAGTAAAAGAAGAAACCGCAGCGGGACGGAGACGGCGGTTGGGGAGGCACAGACTATGGGGGACATGGGGTGGCTGTCTACTGGGCCCCCCTGTGGTGGCAGAACGCAGAAACACTCGGGGGGGAGGCGGGAGGGCGGTTGGGGTTGGGAAGGAGGAAGGGACGGCTGCGGAAGGGTGCGGATGGGGGCGAAGGGGCGCCAGCACCTGCTGGCCAAACCCCCTCGCACCCCCTCCCCACAACCCCTCACGCGCCCCCGCACCGCCGGTGGCCCCACCTGCGCCCCCGCCGAGAGCGACGACATGAAGGGCGAGGCCGTCATGCCGCCTCCGCCGCCTCCGCCGCCGTAGTGCAGCTGGCCGCCTCCGCCGCCCATCCGGACCTGCGGCCCACCGCGCTCGCGGGCGGGCATCAGGAAGTTCGCAGCTGCCTGCGGGGAGGAAAGCAAAAGCGAAACGAGAGGCGGACAGGGGCAGGTTTTGGCAGGGAGGTGCACGGCTGTGTCCAACACGTGCGCGTGCGCGTGTAGTGTGTGCGTGCGCCTGGCGGTGAGTCTCGTCGGTAGTGGTTTTGCTGCTGGCGTGGCAGCGCGTGGGCGGCGGGCACGGCAGCTCGAAGGGACCCCCCGGGGGTCGGGGTCGGGGAGTTGCGCAGCGACGGGATCCGCAGGCGAGGTCAGGCTCCGCCCGCCCCGGGCGCCTCTCCCCCTCCTTCGGGCCCCCCTCACCCTGCCGCTGACTTGGGCCTGGGACAGGTTCTGCAGCTGCTCCACCTGCAGACAGCGGTGCGCAGTGGGCGCGGGCACGGCAGGCGGGGCTCAGCGGTGGTGCTGGTGCTGGTGGAGGAGGAGGCGGTTGCGGTGGGCTCCAGAGGTCCAGGACCCTCCCGGAAGGGCCATCAGGGGGTTATCCACGTTTAGGCCAGAGCCATCAGGGATGGGGGGGGGTGATGGGGTGCAGTGCTGTCCCTTGAAATGGCCAGCAGCCTCTCGGTGGTGTCGCGCCGGAAGGAAGGAGCCACAGGGCGGGGAGGGGGAGAGGGCGACGGTAGTGGCAGCTGCTGCTGCTGCCGGCGGCAACAGCTGCACCAGCAGCATCGGCGTAGCGGCAGAGCCGGCAACGCCTCCACAGCCCGGGCTGGCCGCCGCTGTTTGCCCTCTGCGATTTTCCGTCAGGACGCCTTTCCCCACGAAAAACGTCAGTCCTCTCTTCCTTCCTTGCTTCCTTCCTTCCTTGCTTCCCTGGTTGCAGGCTAACGGAGCACGCAAACCCGACACCGCCCCCGATCCCAGCCCCGACAAGGACAAAACCCACCTGCGCCTGCAAGCTGTTCAGCTGCTGCTGCAGGTCAATGTGCGGGTACCCGCCGCCGCCGCCGCCGCGGCCCAGCGGCGGGTGCGACATCGACCGCGGCACCTCGCCGTACGCCGCGCCGCCGCCGCCGCCCCCCAGCTCCGCCGGCATCGCGGGGCGCTTCAGGGGGCGGCTGGCGCGCGAGTGCTCCGACATTGCCGGCATGGCGGCCAAGGCGGAGCTCTCGCCCACCATCGGGCCACCGCCACCGCCGCCGCCCCCCGGCTGCATGCCCGGCGGGCCGCTGGCCGCCTGCTGCGCCATGCCGGGGCCCAGGCCCAGGCCGCCGCTGCCGCCGCCCATGGGCCCTGGCTCCATGGCGCTGCTCTGTAAGGGGTGTGAGCGGCGGGCGGACGGCGGACAGCGTCGGGGGGTGTTGGACATTTGGCGCGATTCGGAAACAGGTGGAGGCGAGGAGAAGACGGGGTTGATGATGGTAATGGTGAGGAGGGGTAGAGCGCGCGCCCGCGACCGAAACCGCCCGCCCAACCCCGCACTCACCCGTCCGCCACCGACCTGGGGCAAGCTCATCTGCGACGGCCCGCCGTACGACGTCATCGGCTGCGCACTGTACGAGTGGTGCCGCTGCGGCATGCTGTACGACGGCGCCATGTCGGTGCTCTGCGACCTGCCGCCGCCGGCACCGCCCAGGTGGCCGCCCGCACCCGCGCCGGCGCCCGCACTGGGCTGGGCGATCAGCCGCTGCGGGTCGTCCATCGGAATGGAGGTGGGTACAAAGCCGCTGATGATGCCCTGCGGTGCGGTGCGGGAGGGGTAAAAAGAAAAAATCGCAGCGGAGACGGAGACGGCGTTAGCGAACGGACCCAGAATTGGTGCGGTGCGGTGCGGGAGGGGGGGAGTTTGAAGAGTGAATTTGCAAGATGGAAACAAGAAGTTCTGCGGACGTTGTAATCTGAAGGTCGACTAGATGACTGTCAAGCCTCCCGAAGATAAAACTGCTACCGGAAGGGGGGGGAGGGGGGGAGGTAAAGTCATGGTGTGCATGTGTGTATTGGGCAGTGGGGGCCGTATGCATACACCTTGGCGGCGGCGGCGAAGGGAAGGGGGCCAGTGGGTCGCATATCGGCACTGTGATGGGTCGGCGGCGGCGACCACACTGCCCGCACCTCCCCATCCACCCACCCCTTCCCCCGACCCCTGCAGCCCCACGCCCGGCGGCTCCCCCCGCACCGTGTCCTGCAGCTCCAGCAGCAGCCTCTCCCTCGCCTGCAGCTCCATCCTCAGGCCGTACACCTCACTGCGCAGCTCCGAGTTCTCGCGCTGCAGCTTCTCCAGCTGCGGTCCGTGCACGCCCATGCTCATGCCGAGGCCCAGCGCCCCCCCGGCGCCGCCCAGGCCGCCACCGGAGCCCAGGCCCATGCCGCCGCCCAGGCTGCCCAGGCCCATAGAGCCGCCCAGGCCGCTCATGGGGCCCAGGCTGATGCCGCCCATGGGGCCCAGACCCGCGGAGGGCAGCGGGATGGCGTGCACGGGAACGCTGGCGGCGGCCTCGGGGTCGATAGCGGCGAGCTTGGCCTTGAGAGCCTGCGAGAGAGGGGGTTGGTGTGGTGGTGGGAATGGTGGTGGGGGTAAGGCGGGGTGGGGTAAAGGCGGGGACTGGGAGTGGTGGTGGCGCGAAGCCGGCTCTCGTTGTGCAGCTGGGGATTGGGGAGGGGAGCTAGCTAGCTGTCACAAGGCGGCGCTGCAAACCTCCCTCCTTGCGACGGCGCCCACTGCCGGGCGGCTCTGCTGGAGGTAGCCTTCACCCTGCTTTCCGATACCTACCTGACAACCGCATACACACTCGAATGCATACACATACGCATGCACACACAGCGCACGGTGCAGCCTCCGAAACCCACCCACCCACCCACCGCGATCGCGCGCTCGCGCTCCTCGCAGAAGCGCCGCACGTCTCCCGTCGCAATGCCGCGCACAATCTTGGCCAGCGTGAGGCGGCTCTTATCGCCGCGCTTGCCCACACCGCCCAGCAGCGGCCCCAGCAGCTTGCACTCCTCCGCAAGCCGCCGCTCGTCCTCCTTGGTGGTCAGGCGGCCGCTGAAGCGACCCTGCAGGTGAGGCCGCCTGCGGAGGGAGGGAGGGAGGCAGGCAGGTGGGGCGAGGCGCGGGGCGTCAAGGTTGCGGCGTTTGCGGGCATCGACGCGGCGCAGCGCAGCGCCGGCCGCCAACCTGGTGCGACGACGACGACGACGACGACCCTCCGCCTCCCTTCCTCTCCTTCCACCTTCGCCGTCTCCTTTCCCTCTCAAGTGATGCCACGGTGCCATCTTGGCTGGGCGATCGACACCAACGCTAGCAGTTTGCCACGCCCTATCGCGCCCACACCAAACCTCGACTGAGTGGTTCCTGTCCTGCGCGAACCCCCGATTCCATGTTCCATCCCACATGAGTTCCAACTCCAACCCACCTCGTGCGCGATCGCTTGCCGCTGCCCTGGCTGTTCCCGTCGGCGCCGTCGTCCAGGTCGCCTCCGTCGCGGTCGTCGTTGTCGTCATTGACATTGTCCTCCGGATCGCCGCCTCCGCCGGCGGCACCCATGCCGCCGATGCCCTGCTCCTTGAGCATCATGCTGTTATCGTACACCTGGGGCGCGCCGAAGAAGTCCTGCGGCGACGCCTGGGAGTCGCAGACGGAGGGCCCGCCACCGAGACGGGGCGCCTCCGGGAAGGAGGGCTGGTGCTGGGTTTGAACGGGTCCGGGGCCCAGTCCACTGCGGCTCTCGTAGATGCTCACGCCACCGCCGGGCAGCGGCTGCGGACCCGAGGCTGACGGGGCGCCGTCCGGGGGCCGCTGCTGCTGCTGCTGCGGGCGGGCGTACTGGTGGTGGGGTTGGTGGTGGTAGTGGTGGTACTGCGGCTGGTATTGGTGGCTCGGCGGGTACTGCTGGATGCTGGGGTGCGTGATGTGGGTCAGGCTCTGTTCGCAGGCCGAGTAATCTGGGTTCGGCCGTGCACCACTCAAGTCGCCGTGCGTTTGGGACATGGAGGCTCCGCAGGTCAGAGCGCTGCAGGCGCGGTATGGCGGGGACGGGGGTGAGTCGGGCGGGCAGTGGCGGTGGCGGGAACGTGGTCAGACTGGGGAAATAGCTTGGCGGGAAAGCGGGACTTGCAAATTGCCGCTTGGAGCCTAGGCCTGCGCATTCATGAAAGGCCGCTGCGTGTCCCGTGCGAGCGCATCACCATTAGCTGCCATAGACGCTTGCGAAGCATGCAAAGCTGCGCTGTCAGCTCCACTAAACCTTCAAGAATAGGGAAAGGACCACACTGTAATTGCTACGCACTGCCAACAGAGCCTCGCAAAGGCTGGCCCGCGCGAGTCCGACATACAGCTGTCCAAAGAGCCACCGACGGTACATTTGTGGATTGGCATATTGGTTGGTGATTCCAATAACTACTTTGTCGCAGATGGTCTTTGGGCCAGGGCTATCGCAGTTATCTATCGTGCGCACCTGCTCCGCAACACGGGCTGTGCCCGTGTAAACTGGCGCCCTCAGGCCTATACCCTACTACCAACATTAACTGCCAGGCCTCAAGAGTGGAAAACTTCCTCCAAACTGCCGCAGGCAAATAGGTCAAACAACAGCAGTCTTCCGAAAATCTTGCAAGTCTTCCATGGACTAAGGACTATCTCTGAGATTTATGCGGTAAGGGCGCACAGCTGAAGGCTTTTGGAAGTTGCATTTTTGTGCGGCGAGTACGGCTTATGCCAGTGTTACGGCAACTCACAGGCCCTACGAAGTTTGTCGTCCGACCGTCGCCTTTGAGGGCGCTGCCTCGACACGTGCCCAACAACTTTTGTGATTGCGCTTTTAATGGTTTTCTGACGCTTGGCGGGGGATTTCTATTGGCGTTTGTTTGAGGTGGAAGGCCGGCTGCCGTGGCACGCGTCCATGAGGATCCTCCAAATCAATTTGCAGCCATGCAGCCGGAAAATTAACCAGAACCTCAGTGGCTGTGATGTTGGGATTGGCCGTGAGCGCCTGCACTTCAAAGGTGCCTTTGGTTGCTGAGCCTGACCTGCCTGCCTTACTAAACTTTGAAACGTGACGGATACCTTCATACCTAGCCCACATCCGGCCCGTGAGGCGCCGGTTGAGTAATGCCACGTGACGTGAAAGTGCATAGTACGATCCTACTAAATTCTGTACTACAGTTGCCAAATCCCGCAGTACAGTTTCGGAAGGCCGTTTGAAGGCCAAATGAAGGCTGCTTCAACTGCCGTCGCACCACACACTGCCAGCCAACTCGAAGGGTTTAACTTCGTGCCAAGTAACAGGCTCCTCATGCCTGGGACTCACGGCGACACGACTGCACCCTGCGGCAGGACTTCTTCCGTTGGGATTGTTACGTGTGCTGCCGCACATCCGTCCACAGGTGCTGTAACACACATGTCCACAGCCGCCTAGAGCACACAAGCTCACCCAGCCTATTAAAAGGGCGCCAGTCGCTGACCTCGGTTTTCATCTTCTTTCCTAAACGTGCCGCTGGACAGCACCCTCGTCAACCTTGCCGAGGCCACAGCAAAACGCCCACTTCTCGCCATGTCCATCAACACCGCCTCCCCGGCCAGACGGACGGCACACTCAAGCGGCTGGCCCATATCGCTCTTCCCAACCAGTGCGGTACATTTATCATCAAGACTAGTGCCGTCTTAAGCGGAAAAACAAACCTGCGTTAGACACGCTGCCGCGCACAGGCCTACAGCCTGCATACCCTGCCTACCGTGCCTGCGGCGTGCCGGAGATATAGCCAACCCCAAACTAAGAATTGGCCCCACCGAAGGTACTACAGTGGCCACTACTTCTGCCGATGGAGCCCACGGAGCCGACTGGCAGATTACTGCACCGGAAGCTAAATAGGGAAGGAAAACCCCACCAGCTCATCAGGCAGCACTCATTACTAGACGAACATGATCGAGAGAACCCGGGAGGAAGAAAACATGAAGACCGGCGAACAGGGAAAGTTGCCATCAGGGCCCCCCAAAGATAGCGACGAGCCTCCCGCCTCCTACAGCAAGGCGACCCCAAAGAACTGAGCAAACCGCGGGCTGCAACGAATGACCGTACCCAGGCTCCCTCCAACATCACGAGAGCAGGGGCCCCTGCCCAACCCCAACAGACTTGCCTGCTGCCACAGCCCGCGTGCACAGAAGCTGCTCTTGAAGACAAGTGCGAGCTACCTATCCTACCTACAAATGTGGGCGACCTGGAACTAGCTGCATGGTATTGACCGCACCGTTGGCCCTGCCCTAGTAGTCTATTGCAGCACGCACCCATCGCCCGCGTACTTTTAAGACTTGCCCTGCATTACATCTACACCTACATTCCACGCAAAGCTGGCGTGGCCACGCATGTGAAACCGCGGCTCGGCAGCATGACCTTGGCGGCTTCAGGCCGTCGCTGGTGCTGCGAAAGGACTCGGCAGCACCCGAAGACACAAACCAGCGGCCACCGTAGGCCAATGCACGCCGGTGCGACGCGGCAGGTCGCCAGAGACCTCCACGCCACCATGTCCACGCGCGCGCATGCGGCGCAGTCGTCACCGCCGCGGTGAGGGCGGCGGCAGCATGTGGTGCCCCAGGCTGGGCGTCGGCGCGAGGCCGGGGTGGCGCGGCGTCGGCGGCGGCAGGTTGGGGTGCAGCGGCGTTGGCGGCGGCAGGTTCATGGGATGTAAATCCTGCACCGTCGGCGTGGGCGCCGCCGCCGCCGGAGTTGGCGGCGGCGGCATCATCATCGCCGCCGCGGCAGCGGCTGGCTGCAGGGCCGCCTGCGGGATTGGTTGCTGCTGGTGGGGCTGCTCCTGCTGGTCTGCGCCATCTGGCTGCCGGGTAGGCGGCAGAGCGCGTGGCGGCGGCATCATGTTGCCCGGCAGCGTCGGCACCGCCACATCGCCCTTCTTGTACTGGATGAGCGTGGGGTAGATGTTCATGTAGGCCTGGTAGATCTCGTAGCGCGTCTTAGCGCCTGGGATGGGAGCGGCAGGGCGCGACGCACGCCACGGCCGAGTGAAATCATTTCATGCCAACCCCAACCCCGACACGGCGAGGCGGTGTGCGACATCACCGTGCCGACATCCATGGGCGGCCCACCCAACCGTTGTACCTGAGCCCAGTACTGAGCACACGTGTTTGGCAGCGGTTCACCTGCACGGCTCCGCCCCAGCTGCCCAGCCTTGACTCGCAACCCACCGGTCAGCTGGGGCGGGGCCGTGCAGGTCACAGGCCCTAAATACCTGTCTGTTTGCCAACGTTGCCGCCCTCCCGTTGTAAACTACGAGCGCGAGCGTAAATTGCCAATCGAGCCAACCGAGAAAAGGCCAGGTAATGAGGACCGGATAGTCCAAGCCTAGCGTAGCCTGCCCACCCTGCTCACCCGTCAGGACCACCTTGCCCGACACGAAGATGAGCAACACGATCTTCGGCTGCTTCATCCGGTAGATAAGGCCCGGGAACAGCTCCGGCTCGTACTGAGGATCCGTACGCAGAGGCGGGCGCCGAGACGAAGTTCCGGGGTGGGGTTGGCCGGACCGCGGAACCAAGGCCAAGGGTGCATTAAGCTAACCGCCGCTAACGGTGGGCTCAAGCAGTCCACCGTGTTCACCAGCATGGGAAGAGGGGCTCCACTATTACTGCTATTACGACCATCAGTTCAAAGCGCAGCAGGGGGGGGACCTGGCAGCATGCTAATTGGTCTAGTGCTGGGCCAGGCTGGCCCTATTCACAATGCAGTACGTGTATGTACGGCATCCACCCCCGACGGCCATCCCAGCCCAGGCGCCTGTTCATTTTCACCGGCCCCCGCCCACTGCGGCCGCCTGCTCACGCTGGCGAAAAGGCTGTGCGCGTAGGCAAGGCCCTCTAGGCGGATGGGGAACTTGACGTCGCAAGACCCGACGATGTTCTGGATTTTGAACTCCTTGAATGTGGCCGGGAAGCCCAGCTTCTGCACGATCTTGGCGTACTGCGGGGCAGCAACCAACCACCACCACAAGCGCAGCGCTTGGAGTCACCTCCAGCTAGCGAGGCCATGCAAGAGCTTTTGGCGCTCGAGTGCCCATGCCTCATCTCTTGCAAACCGTCGACGTGCACATCTCGCGGCCGTCACTTCTCGTACTGGGTCAATCGTACTAGGTCAACCACGACCCGATGGGCTCGTGTACTAGGTCAACACGGCCTCTTCGAACGCGTGCGCCTCGGATTTCGGGTCAGACGTCCCGGCGAGGGACGCCCAAGCCTGTGTGGCATGTGGCGCCCATCCGGGGCAGGTGAACCTGAGCGACTGCACACGCGACTGCACACCATCCCCGCCCCACAGCTTGTTCCCGGCCCTCTTCCCAGGGCCCCGCACCATACTCACGCGACGGGCCGCTGTCCGGGAGTCGTCCTCGCTCTTAGCACCAGTGCAAACCTGACAGGGTTGCGCCCGTTAATGTAGAAGAGCGTACAGCTGAGGCAGGGCCCAAGCAGGACAAGGGCCGCGCCCGCGAACGACGCCTTACCATCTTTCCGGACGCGAAGATTAGCGCCGTCGTCTTGGGCTCTCTGATACGCATGATGACAGCGGCGAAACGCTGCATGCGCAACCCCGGTACGGGGTTGAGTTGCGTGGAGTCGGAATCACCGGGAACCCGCGCCTGAGCTTTGCCAGCTAGTCATGCAAACATGTGCCATACCTTGGGATTGTACTCAGCATTGCGCGCGTGCATCGCAATTTCCTTTAGGTCTAGCTTGGTGCCCAGGTTTACTGTGGCCACCACGTTCTGCAGCTGCGGCGTTATCCCAGACACGTGCGCAGCCATCTCTGCCTCAACCGTTGCCGCAGGCACAGGCGCGGGCGCGGGCGTTGCCACTGGCGCGGGGTCGGTACTCGTTGAAGCCATCGTTGCAGACGACAGTGATAGTGCCTAGAAACCCAGCTTTTCAAGGAGGTCTTCTACAAGGGGCCAGACCAGTTTAGCTTTGCTGCAGAGTCTGATAGAAGGTGGCTGGCCTGGCCCAGGAAGAGGGCCGCGAGATGCCCGCAGAAGGAGAGGAACACAATGCGTCTATCTATCTTAAAGGTCTTATATAACGTTGTCACCGTGACAGGCGTGCAGGCGAACACAAAGGTGTAACAGAGTCAGCCGGCGCAATAATTTCTGCGCTGGAGCGCAGGAATGTGTCGCTGAAGGGCAGACAAACGGGCAATAGAAGGCTTTCCTTTACCAATGCACTACTTGCCAATCACTGGACACTAGCTTTCGCGTTGTCCTTTACTCCCTTACAGGCCGCGCCGTACTTTGTGCGGTTGCCTGAAGTGTGTAGCCCTTTCATCGTGGACACCTAGTGTTACTTTTTGTGTTTGTACATACACTCGGCCGGTAACACGGAGCCCTCGCTCGCGGCATAGTTGAACGTTTAACCCTGCAGATTCTCGCTTCAACGAGGAACTTTCCACACGGGACAAGGCACGACAGTACTTGCGTGTTGGAAGCAGCTTAGCAGCTTAGCGGCACTACCAGGAACAACTTATTCTCCCGCTGCGAGCTCGTCGTCGGCACCGTCCCTTGAGAGGGGGTTCCCCGAGCACACATGGCCTCGCGCAAGCGCGGTCTAAAGTTCTGCCCAGAGACCAACGACTTGCTATACCCGCGAGAGGACAAGGAGCGGCGGGTTCTTGAATACTACTGCAAGACGTGCAACTACTGCGTGCAAGCGGACCCGTCCGAGTGGTGCGTGTACGTGCACGCCACCGTGGTGGATGAAAAGGATAAGATCACGACGCTATACGATGTCACCGCGGATCCCACTCTGCCCCGCACGAGGGACGTGCGCTGCCCACGGTGTAACTACAACGAGGCGGTCTTCGTGTCGGAACCCACGGAGCAGGGCATGACCCTGTACTTCCACTGTGTCGCGTGCAAGGAGAAGTGGCGCGATTACGTGTGAGGGACTTTCTACTTGGCTGGGGCCGCGGTCGGGCCAGACGGGCAGATGTAGTAGGGAGGGAAGGCGGGGCTGCCGGCGGCCGGGTTACCCGTGCCACAGTGCATTTCAGGATGGGACTGGACAGGGCGGGATTCGTTCCGCCTTCAGCGTGGCACCAGCGTGCGTGCGCATGTGCTAATATGGCTAAGGGAAGCCGTTGCCATTGCGGAGGGGTAGGTTGTGAACTGCTCCGGATTCATGGGGGTGTGGATCTGCCGGACGCGTGTCTCTCCATGTTGCCGCAATTTGCGTGCTTGGACTGCGGAGGCTGAATGCGCTTGTACATGCTTGCAACATATGTAGGATACGAACTAGCCATCAGGCTTCTTCTGTTCCTTCGCCTCTCTCCTTCAATACCGGTAGTGGCATCTACTTCTAGAAGCACGCCTGCCACAGCCTGTGTCAGCGCCTCGGGAAAGTAACACCAACCACATACCCATCACGTTGCCACAATTTAAAACTTGGGACGTCATACCTCAAGTCTGTCGCGTGGCCCATGTCGTAATGACGGACAGACAGGCCTAAGACAAAAGGTTGACAGCGGACTCTGCTAATTTTAGTTATGAAGGCATGACCAACTAAAAAGAGAGCTTCGTGGCTTTGATCAAGGATGTCACGACCTCTCTACCGCCTTCGTCAGCTGGCCTACCTACCATCCAGCCGACCCAACCGCACTTAGACGCGGCAACAGGGATCCGCTGCCAGTCGAAAGCCCACCTAATCCAGTGGCTCCCACAAAATCCGCTTCTCCGACCCAGCGCGGCTACCCTCACCCCGCGCCTGCGGCCTTTCCCCACCTGGGCGTGAGGCCGGCCACTTGCCCTCTGCTGAGGCACCCGAAGCTCCTGTGCATCTCCCCCAACGCCGCCTGGGGATCCTGCAGCTTAAATTCAAAGCTCGGGACGGCGAAGCTGCCGCGGCGGTGCTATGGACGCCTTCCTTCCGTCGCAATGGGGCACCACGCGCCGTGAGGACGGTCCCTCCACCGTTGCTGCGGGCGGGGCGGGGCCCGGGACCGTCCCAGCCGCTTCCAGCCCCGAACCAGGTTTACGTGAGGTGCTGGTGTCGACGCCACTCGGCGACGCCGCCAGCGGCGGCGGCCACGGCGCCGGGGGTGCCATCAATGGCGGCGCCGCACGCGGCCGCAGCGCCGCGACGGCCTCTGCGGCGGCGGCGTGCGCCGCCCCCGCCGCCTCCGCCGCCGCCGCCCGTGCCGCCAGCGCCCGACTGACCGCCGCGGACTCCGACGACGCGCCCAGCGTACGGCTTGGTACGGCAGGGAGCGCCGTGCTGGACGAGCTACCCGCCGCGGTGGACGAGCGCACGGCGCTCCTGGGCGCCTGGCGCCACTCCGACGACAACGCCGGCATCAGTGCGGCTGCCAAGTACGGCAGGAGCGCCGGCAAGGGCTCGCCGTACGGCCCCTCCGCCGCCGCCGCCGGCGCGACGCGCCGCTCGACGGTTACGGCAGTCACAGCCGCAAGCCGATTCTCCGGAAGCGGCGCCGCTGCGGGTTCCCCAGCAGCGGGCGGCAGAGACCGGATGGATGGAGGCGGCGGCGGCGGCAGCGGGCCGCAGGCTGCGGCGGCGTCAGCGCGGCGCGGTGCGGGACGGTCCTGGTCGCCTTTCGAGCTGTCTGGAGCCGCGCCAGTGGCGGGTCTGACGATGACGGCGGGCGGCGTGACGACACCGGCACCGCGGGGCCCGGCGGCGGCGGCGGCGGCGCCTCACCCGGCCCGCGGAGGTTCCACCTCGCAGGTGGGTCGGCTGGCCGGCATGTCGCGGGGTTTGGTCGGAGCCCGGACTGGATACCCTCGGGGGCAAAGGCAGGCAGCGTCCCAACTCCTCGGAGAGGAGAGTAACACGAGAGCAGGCTGCTGCCCTAGCCTGGCCGCCTGGCTCTGGCCCGGCGAACCCACACCAACATGCCAGATCCCCCGGAGAGCCGCGTCTCCGCACCCCTGCGCCCGGTCAGCCGGCGCCTGGGCCGAAACCTCTCTGACCCCCGTCCCCCCGCGCCTCCCGCCCCCTTCGCCGCTTGGTTAGATGGAGCGGACGTCGTCCACACTCTTGCCGGGGGCGCCAACTGCTGCTGGTGACCTGCACACCGCCGTACCCACGCCAACTCCCACACCCGGCGGCCCAGGCGGCGGCCCAGGCGGCGGCCCAGGCGGCGGCCCAGGCCGCGGTTCCGGAGCCATCTCCCACCGCTCCAGCTCGTGGCTCGACGACAGTGTGAGTGGCGGGTGGAGGAAGGGGCGGCGTTGTCCTCCCGGCGGGGCGGGGCGGGGCGGGGCGGGGCGGAGCGGGGCGGGGCGGGGCGGGGCGGGGCGGGGCGGGGCGGGGCGGGGCGGGGCGGGGCGGGGCGGGGCGGGGCGGGGCGGGGGGACTGCAGGCAACCCCACTCCGCTGCCGCCAGTCTCGGTCGGCCGGGGTGTGTCTCCGACCCGGCCCCCCACTCCGCCCCCCGCCCCACTCAACCCCTCACTCCGCCCCTCAGGCCCAGCTCAGTCAGTACGTCCGGGAGGAGCAGCTGCGCCACGTGGCTGAGGCCCGGTCCGCGGCACTGGGCAGCTCGCGTATCGCCCTCACTCGGGCCCTCATGCTGGGGCTCACGGTCGGCTTCCTGGGGGCCGCGATCTACCTGTCTAGGTGGGGAAGTATGAGGGAGGGGAGGGAGGGGAGGGAGGTTGGGGATGGGGGGGTGCTGAATGCGCTGCTGGTGCTGGTGCGGGGTTCGGGGTGGCCGCGAACAGACCCAACTAGCAAAGGAGCCAACCGGAAAGACGGCCAGCGAGTGCGGCTCAGCGCCCAGCTAGTCGAGAGACCAACAGGGTACACCCGCCTCCCTTCCCCAGACGCACCACGCCCGCCTGCCGATTCCCGCCCCCCGCCCCCCGCCCCCCCCCCGGCCCCACAGGACCTCCTGGGGCGTCCGTGAGACGAGTGGGCTGCCCGTGTGGCGCTGGTTCCTCATCGTGGGCTGCCTACCCAGTGTATGGTGAGTCGGCGAGAGAGCGAGCGAGCGTGTGAGAGAGCGACCCACGGGTCTGTCGCCTCAACGCCGGGCGACCCGCGGGTCGGTCGCCTCAACGCCGGGCGACCCACGGGTCGGTCGCCTCAACGCCGGGCGACCCGCGGGTCGGTCGCCTCAACGCCGGGCGACCCACGGGTCGGTCGCCTCAACGCCGGGCGACCCGCGGGTCTGTCGCCTCAACGCCGGGCGACCCGCGGGTCGGTCGCCTCAACGCCGGGCGACCCGCGGGTCGGTCGCCTCAACGCCGGGCGACCCGCGGGTCGGTCGCAGCACCGCCAATCGTGGAAGGGCACTACCTCACAACCCCAAGGCACCCAGACACACGGCCGCGCCTTCCCTTCTCCCCTTCCCGTCCCCATACCCTTTCTCCCCCCGTTCCCTCCTTCTTCCCTCCCCCTCCCCCCTCCCCCTCCCCAGGTACGTCCCCTGGTACGCCATCTTCCTTCTGGTGCTGCTCCTGGAGAGCCTGCTGCCGGTGGCGCTGTACGGCAACGTCGCTGACGCAGCCCGCAGCCGCAGCGCCATGGCGGCGGCGGCGGCGACACCGGGGGCCGCGGTCGGCGGCGGCGGCGGCGCCGGCGGCGGCGGTGTGGGCGAGGAGCGGGGCGCCGGTCTTGCGGGTCCTGCGCTGCTCATTTACCATATCCTGGGCGTGCGGGTGCACATGGTATGTACGGTTTCCCTCTCCCCCTGTACCTGGATACCCCTCCCCTCCCCCCCCCCCAGGGAATAAACACCCACCGCACCCCAACCCAACCCACTCCCCGTCCACTCCACGTCCACTTCAGCCCAAGTCAGTCTCCCAGCTTGGCCCACCCTTACCGGACTGCGGCTTTACTTTATCCACTCACTTTACCCCCACCCCCCAACCTCCTCCCCACCCCCAACACCCCTCCCCACCCCCTCCCCTCCACCCCCCCCCCAGGTTCGCGTCCTGCGCTCCCTGTCCGGTCAGCTGTTGGTCCACTTTGCGGTGGCGGACTACCTACAGCCGGAGGACCAGTCCAGGGAGGCCACCCTCATGAAGGTACGGCAGCGGTACGATGGAGGTGGGGCACACGGTACAGGCGGGGTGTGGGACTGCGGCTTGGCGGGCGCCGGGCGGAGGCAGTGGCAGCGCTCCCCTGAGACCTCCCGCGCTTGCGCGCTCCCTCCCCTGCCCGCCTCGCCCACTCTCCACGCGCCCTGCATCGCAGATCCCCGCCCCTCCCCGCCTTCCTTAATCCCCCGATTCAACAACCGCCTAACATGCCCATCCGCTGCCCCTCCAATGCACGGACCCTCCCCCGCACGTCCCATGCCCCACGTTTCCACGTCTCCCTGTCTCCCCTGCACCCCACTCCCTGTCTCCCACCGCTGCGGGTTCACCATGATGCGCCATCTGCCCTCTTCCCTCTTCCCTCTCTCCCCTCTTCCCTCTTCCCTCCCTCCCCTCTTCCCTCTTCCTTCCCTCCCCTCCCTCGCTGGTCACCGGCAGGTAAGCGCTCGTGTCCTGGGTGTTGGTTGTGTGCTTGCTTGTCTTCGGCGCTGTCCGTTTGTTGTTCTTGGGCGGTCGGGCGGTATACCACGCACGGTGCACGCACACGCATACCAGCTCCAGCAGTTCGCTTTTCTTTGCTACCTCACTACTACCAGCCAGCTACGTTTACCTCTTTATTCAATAGTTTACTATCTCAGCCTTAGCCTACTACGGTTCACACGCTGAGCGACGGGAACGCTCCGACACATCGTCCTACGTGGACTACTCCGACACGAGTTCGCTTGGGGCGCCGTCACGATCGGTGCTCGGCGCAGCCACTGCTCGTCTACTAACAATCATCGGTAACTATAGGGGTCCGGAAGCAGTAGTTTTATCTTCGGGAGGCTTAACAGACATCTACCCGACCTTCAGACTACAACGTCCGCAGAGCTTCTTGTTTCCATCTTGCAAATTCACTCTTCAAACTCCCCTCCCTCCCTCCCCATCTGTCAGGCCTGGACCTGCGCCACCCTCTTCCTCACTGCCTCCGCCCTCAAGTCCCTGGTAGCCAAGGCGCTGTCAAAGCACTTCCACTCGCGGGGGTATCTGCAGCGGATGCAGCAGGCGGTCAAGCAGGTGGGGGCTGGGGGATGGGGGAGTGGAGGCGTTAGGGGAGGGGAGGGGAGGGGGAGGTGGGGAGCGCCGCTGATTGGGGCGCTGGGGGGCTGCGAGGGTGGGGGAGGGGGTAGGGGAGAGGGAGGGTTGAGGCAAGGCGACCCGATATTGCAGACCAGTTGAGGGCAAACCGAGCGCGTGAGCGCGTGAGTGGGTGAGTGGGCGCGTGGGTGGCTCAGTCCTTACCGTATCTCACCTCCTCTCGCCCCCCTCTCACCTCCTCCATCGCACCTCCTCCTTACCCGACCTCTCCCTTCGCCCCCCCCGCCGTTCGGTAAGTACTGCTCCCTGGGGTTCTGGGTCCGTTCGCTAACGCCGTCTCCGTCTCCGCTGCGATTTTTTCTTTATACTCCCCCCCCCCGCCACAGAAGCCCGAACTCTCCCTCCGCCCTCCCCCCACCCGCAGGAGTTGGTCCTCATGGCGCTATCGCGATCCCGACCCGGACGAATCCGCGGCGGAGGCGCCTCCACACACCTGGGCCTGGGCCTGGGCTACCACCTGGCCAACATATTCGGTTACACGAACCACAGCGCCAACGCTGGCGGCGGTGGCGATGGCGGCAGCGGCAGCGGCAAGGCGTACGGCAGTGGCGGCGCGGTGGTGCGCAGCCCCTTCGCTGCGGCTGCTGACGGGGACGGCGGCGGTGGCGGCGGCGGTGGCGGTGGCGGCGGCCGGCCGTCTCTGCGGGAGAGGTTGGCGCCGGCGGCGGTGTCGGCGGCGGCGGGTTCGTACACGGGGCCGTCAGGTGAGTGAGGGGGGAGGGGAGGGGAGGGGCGGCTGAGTGATACTTCGGTGGGCGGTACGGCAACTGTGTCGTCGGCGGCGGCTGTTGTCGTGCGGCGACGACGCACTGCGGTGCGGTGTGTGGCGGTGTGTGGCGGTGTATTACGGGTACTGTGGCCTGTGCCGAGGGAGGCGGGCGGCCAAGAGCGAGAAAGGGAGATACCGCGTGACGTGACGTGACGTGTGCGGTGCCCCACACGGCCGCGCTTCCTTCCTCCCTCCCTCCCTTCCCTCCCTGGAGGACTTCGGCTCTGCGCCCTGCGTCCCACCTGCATCCCACCCCGCGAGTCCATTGCTCACTCCCTCTCGCGACTCAACGCTGGTCCCCCGCCCCTGCCCCGGTCCCCCGCCGCTCCCGTCTGACCCTCTTCCTTCACCCGCCGGCCCCCGCCGCCACCCCCCTGCTCCCCCGCCAACCCCGCCCCGGCCCCTCCCCCCCCCCCATATCACTCCCTGAACCCCCCCAAAGACCACGACCCTCCGATCGGCACTGAGCGAAGACACAGGATCCAGAGCGTCCCAGATCTGACAGCCCTCGCAGCAAACCAACATCAACATCAACAACAACATCAGCATCAACAGCAGCAGCAGCAACAGCAGCAGCAGGGGTTGGAGCCGGGCGTGTGGCGGCGCAGCGGCGGCGAAGACGCGTCCACGCGCGGCGGCGGTGTGACCAAGGCGGTGTACGGCAAGGACGGCTCCGCGCACGGCGCCGCCGCCGCGAACCGCGCCTCTGGCGTCTCCGCCACCGCCACCGCCTCCTCCTTCTCCGCCTCCGCCGCCGCCGCCGCCGCTGCTGCGACGGCGCCTGGTGGTGGTGGCGGTGGTGGTGGCCGGTGGCGGCTGTTCTGGCACTCGCTGTTCCGCCACTTGCGGGGGACGTACGCCAAGACGAAGGTAAGGAAGGCAGCGGCGGAAGCGGCGTTTCGGGGGTGTTGGTTGGATCTCGCCCGCCCTGTTGCCTTCGGGCGTATGCTGAGAACCGCTGTCGTACATCCCTCCTCCTCCGTCGCCGCCGCCGCCGCTGCCGCTGCTGCTGCCTCTGTTGCTGTCTGCAGCTGCAATGGGACCTCAGTCGCCCCGGCGCGACCGCCGGCAGGGCGCGCGCGGGGCTGGGGGGCGGCGCTGGCGGCGGCCTGGACGGTGCCGGCGGCGGCCTGGACGGTGGCGGCAGCGGCGGCGTCGGCGGCGGCGCCTCGGCTGGCGGACCCACGGGTCGCTCCGATGGCCTCGACTTCGACCAGCTTCGCACGTCGCTGTTCTGGTGGGTGAATGTGGCGGCGGGCGCCGGTCCACTCAGTGGGGTGTCAGTCCGCCTCTGTAGTGTCGGCTCTGTAGCGGTAACGCAGGGCTCAATGGGGGGGAGGGGGGGGGAATAGTGGCTGCGCCCGCGCTCGGCTGCCTTCGCCCGCTGCTGCACTGTGCTGCTTCCGACTGCCGGGCTGCGTCGCTCGTCGATGAACCGCTTGCGGCTACACACATACCGGTAACCCACCCACCCCACACCCACCCATCCCACCCCCACACCCCCCCACCCATCCTCCACCCCCCCCCCACCCCCCACACCACACACCCCGCCCCCCTCCAGGCTAGAGCAGCACATCCGTCGCAACAAGCTGCGTCTGGGGGTGACCCTCAGCGACCAGCTGCGTGCGGCCGCAGAGGGGGGCGAGGAGGGCAACGAGGTGACGAGCAAGACGGAGGCCAAGCGGCTGGCCTTCTACCTGCACATGAACGTGCTGGGGCTGACGGACCTGCGGGGACGCAAGTGAGGAGGCCGGGGGCTGGGGGGCGGGGGGGGGCGGGGGGGGGCGGGGGGCGGGGGGAGGAAAAGGAGGGAGAGGAGGCTCGTGCCGGGTGGGTGTCCGCCCTCATTCCAGACTTGCTGCGAAGCTTCCGGGCGGGGGGAAGGGGTCCACTGGCCGAGCCCCCAGTACCACTCGTCCGGCGGATGCCCCCCCGCGGCCCTCAGCTCCGTGCCGTTGGCTCCGGTGCTGTGTCGCCCGCCGAGTCGCCGCCTCCTGCCCGGCTCCGACCCGGCTCCCCCCACCGCTCCCGGCCGGAACGCCTTCTCACCCCCTCCCTCCCTCCCCTCCCTTTACCCCTGACCTGACGTGATCTGCCCCCCCCCCCGCCCCCCCCGCCCCCCCCGGCCCCCCCCGCCCCGCCGTCTCCGCCCGGGCTCAGGTACCTGGTGGCCCGGGACTTTGAGCCGTTCTTCAGCTCCGCAGAGGAGGTGGGGGGCGGGGGGTACAGCGGGGGGCGGGAGGGGGGGGCGGGGTGGGGGGGATGCGGGAGGGCGGAGGCGGGGGGCGGGAGGCGGGGGTGTCCCCGTCACGCTCCTTTGGTCACTTCGCGCTGCGGTCCGTCCCTCCTTCTTGCACCCCCTCCTCCTCACCCTCCTCCTCACCCTCCCCCTCGACGTGATGATGATGATGGGGTCCGGCTACCCGGACATCATCCTCCTCCTGGTGCCTCCTTCCCCTGCGGTGTGGTGCTTCCGTTGATCCGCCCATCTTGCTACACTCCACGTTCGCCAGCCTGCCGGCTTTTGCCTCCCTGGACTGACTGTCGTACACCTCCCCTCCACCTCCCTCCTCCTCCCCTCCCCTCCCCTCCCCTCCCCTCCACCTCCCTCCTCCTCCCCTCCCCTCCCCTCCCCTCCCCTCCCCTCCCCTCCACCTCCCTCCTCCTCCCCTCCCCTCCCCTCCCCTCTCCTCCCCTCCCCTTCCCTCGCCCCGGGCCGTTCTTATTATCCCCTCTCCTCCTCGCGGTCCCCAGGTGCGGGAGGCATTCGCGGTGTTCGACTCGGACCACGACGGCCGCATCACCCTGCAGAACATGGTCGACACAATCGTCCGGATATACAAGGTAATGGTAGTGGTAATGATATTGGTGATGTGATGTTACGGTACGGTAATGGCGGCTGACGGCACCCCCCCACCCTATCCTGGACTTGTTGCTGCAAAGACAATAAATAATAACAACAATAACAAATCAAATAACGCATTGCACTGAAACAACCCACCCTTCCCACCCACACCCTTCCCACCCACACCCTTCCCACCCACACCCTTCCCACCCACACCCCCCCCCAAACACCCGCCCCCCAAACACCCGCCCCCCAAACACCCGCCCCCCCCCAGGAGCGGAAGAAGCTCGCTCTTACGCTGCAGGACACCCGCACCGTGGTTTCCAAGTTGGAGCTCATATGCGGGGTGGTGATGCACGTGTTGTTCGGGTTCGGGTACCTGGTCATATTCCAGGTGGGAAGAGGGGAGGAGGGGGAGGAGGAGGAGGAGGAGGAGGAGGAGGAGGGGGAGGAGGAGGGGGGGAACAGTAAGTGATGCAAAGGACAGAAACGAAAGCCGAAACCGGGAAATGGAATCAGAGCCAAGCGATGCGAGTTGGGGGTAATGGGTGGCGCCAAAAAACGACGAGGATTTCTGGCTTCCACACCCCCACACCCCCACACCCACACACACACCCGCGCCTCCCCCCTCCGCTTCAGGTCAACGTTCGGGAGCTGTGGCTCACGTTCAGCTCCGTGACTCTCGCCTTTGTGTTTGTGTTCGGTAACTCCATTCGCGCCATTTACGAGGCGGTGCTGTTTCTGTTTGTGGTGCACCCCTTCGATGTGGGGGACTGGCTGCTGTTGGCCAACGGGGAGCCGGTCAAGGTGGGGAGGGGGGGAGGGGGTGGGTGGTGGGTGGGTGGGTGGGGGTTGTGTGTGCATGGCGGTTGGGGTGGGGGAAAGGGGTGGGAGGGTGGGAGGGTGGAGGGTCGCGGTTGGGGTGGGGGAGGGGGCGGGCGAGAGTGCATGTGCATGTGTCGCTGCATTACTGCAATGCCGCAATGCCGCCAATACTGCTCCCCCCCTCGCCTTGATTGGTTGCTGTCCGCAATGCTGCAATGCCGCAATGCTGCGGCTGGTGGTGCTGCGATGATGCCGCTGCATGGCTGGTGGCGGCTGGTGATGTGGCGGCTGGTAATGGTGTGGCGGCTGGCGGCGGGTGTCCCTCAGGTCGAGGAGATCGCTCTGTTGTTCTGCACCTTCCTAAAGGCGGATGGTCACCGGCTCTACTACCCCAACACAAAGCTCATTCAGGAGCCCGTCATCAACATCAGCAGGTGGGAAGGGGGATGGCGGGGGGGGAGAGGGGAGGGGGGGAGCGGGGAGGGTACAGGTGGGGCCCGTGGCAAGCATGGATCAGTGGGACTTATAGGACCCATGGGACACATGGGATCCATGGGACCTATGGGGATTCCACGACCTACACGGCCTGCGGCCACCATGCTACCCCACCCCTACCCTATCGCACCCCTCCCCAGCAGCTTGGTCAACAACGTCCGCAGTGTCTCATGATATATAATGGAGAATATCACTCCCTGACCCCTCCGGGTATCGTTTCTGAGTACGTCCCTGCTTGTCTGTCACCTGTTACCCGGCAGGTCGGAGACGTTTTGGGACAGCGTGACTCTGCTGGTGGATCTGTCGACCCGCGGGTCGGTGTTGGAGGCGGTGGAGGGCCGCCTCAAGCGCTGGCTGGCGGACAACCCCAAGCAGTACACCGGAGCGGGGGGTGAGGCGCGGTCAATGGGGGGGGTAGGAGGGACGGGAGGGGAACGCTCCGCTCCGCCTGCCATCGCTGCCGGTATTATCATACTAGTCAACCAACTGTCTAACTCTCTATGTTTTCTCTCTCAGTCTTTCTCTCTCTTATCTGTCTCTCAGTCAGTCTCTGCGTCCACGTCCCGGTCTCCGTCTCCGCCTCCGTCTCCTGCTCTCCAGGCGTGTCCGCTCGCTCTCTGGCCAACCCCGCCAAACTGCAAATCACCGCCACCTGGGAGTACTGCCACACGGGCGAGGACCAGGGCAGAACCGCAAGGTACGACAGACCGGTGCCGTACAAACCGCACGGGACTTTCCGTATGCCACATCGCCCGCCCTACCCCCCCCCCCCGACTGGAACGCCAATAATATGACGCATGGCACTCGCAACACACACACGCACATACACACACACGCCCCGATTGCCCCCCTCCCCCCCCAAAAAGGTGGCGGAGCAAGGCGCTGCTGGTGCTGGCGTCGGCGCTCGAGGCGTGCGGCACGTCGTACACCCTCCCCGCGATGAAGGTGCGGTGGCGGCAGGTTACCCCATAACCGCAACCGCCAACCTCCTGAACCGTAACTGACAACCGCTATTACCTATAGCTCCCGCAACCGCCATTACGTTACAGAATTGCCGCAATCAAATGCCCCCGCAAACCGCAAACCGCACATCGCAAACCGGAAACGGCACATCGCAAACCGCAAATCGCAAACCGCAAATCGCGAATCGTAAATTGCCCCTGTCGCAGGACGGCCGCCTGGGTCGGGAGAAGGCGGCGGCGGTGGGGCTGGCGGCTGGGGGCGCGGCGGCTGGTGCCGGCTCTGAGCTGCTGACCGCCCGCGGAGGCGACCGGGGCGGGGCCGGTGGCGGTGGCGGCGGCGGTGCGGTGGTGTTCGGCGCAGGCGCTGCCATGACGATGCAGGGCATGTGAGGGCATGTGAGGGCATGTGAGGCATGTGAGGGCATGTGAGGGCATGTGAGGCATGTGGGAGCATGTGGGGGAGGCGTCCCGGCCTGCCAGGCGGACGGCGCAGTTACTTGCGGCGGGCAGCTGATGCCCCTTCGAGCCGGGCGGCCAGTCTGTCAGTCAGTCAGTCAGTCAATCCGTCGGGAAGAACCGCAGCGAAGGCGGAGGGCAGGAGGGCAGGAGGGCAGGAGGGGGGGCAGAAGGTATTGGAGGGGGTGAGTGCAGGGGGGCGGTGAGCTGCCGTGAGGACAGCGGGGAGGGAGGACGGGGGGGAGAGGGAGAGAGAGGGCGATGGAGCGAGAGCGCGGTGAGGCGGGTGAGAGTGATGTGAGGAGGGCTCACCTGGTGGGCTGTGGGGCTGATGGGGTGTGGGGCGGGACATCAAAGCGGAACTTGTTTAGCCAGGAAACCGACCGAAGGGGGCGGGGCGACCCGGGCGAACGGACCCCGTGGGGTGGGGTGGGCGGGGGTGGGACGTGGCGTGGCGTGTACGCGTGTTTGGGCAGCACACGATGGGCCTGAAGCGTGCGTTGCCTCATCCGGGAGTAACGTGATCCATGTTCCGAGCGTGGATACTGGCGGACCTGTCGGGTTAATGTGTACATGTGTGTGTGCGTGCGTACGAGCGCTCGAAAACCGGCAGGGAGCGAGGTATAGCGCGTTGGCGTTGGCGTGAGCACCTGCGAGGGAAGGTACCGCACCGTATTTGAGAGGATTGGAGGCGCGCGCAGATGAAAGACACACCGCCACATTCCAAAGTGGCGTGCGCGGATGGGTGGATGGGGTAATGGCAACACCGGCTTCATTCGTGGTGGCATTTGTGATCGGGTAGGGTCCAGCGGGCGGGCGTGTGGAAGCGTGTGAGAGCGTGCGGGCGGGCGCAGAGGCTGGGCCTCCTTTTCGCCTCCTTAGCGCTGCGATACCGTATCGGCAAAATAGGCAATCAGAAAACCGAACCGAATAACCCGAAGGTGGCAGAGACCCAAGGCGACCAACGACCAACGACTACCCAGCGAAAGGTGGGTAATGGCCAGAGGTGGATCAACGGATGATGATGATCGACCCTCTGGCCATTGCCATCCTTTCGTTGGGATGTCGAACGGCAGAGGGCACAGGAACGGTACACGTGGCATGGAGCGGAGCAGGCGGCGTGTGGGGAAACCCACCAAGCCAAGCGCGGCTGAGCGGAGCGTCCAAAGCCGAAAGCCCTGTGCTGCGGCCACCCTGTTGCGAGGGCCTGGCGGGTCGGCAGGACGTGCAGCCCGGAGGAGGCGGCATTGGACCGCTGAGGGGCCCCAACGACCGAACGATGACGCCATCGGCCCCATCGACGCGCGCAGCTGCCATCGATGACGATTGGGGTCGTCTTGCTGCCGCTTCATCACCGTGCTGTTGCTTCTTTGTGCCATTCGGTTGGGGCCACCTCGTGGAGCTCAAGTGCGCTTCGCTCAAGTACCGGTACCGTACCTCCACACTTTCATGCTCTGAGCTGTTTGTCCTCATTCATGCGTTGTCTGTGAGCAATTACCGTAGTGGGTAACGCGGTAAGCGTGTGCATACCGTACCGTACCGTACAGTACCGTACCGTGTGTGGCCCCCAAGGCTGCTCTGGCGGTTTCCGCTCCGTCGCTGCTCCCCCACTTGTGGTGTGCCAGCGTGCCTGCCACTGGTTACGACTTACGAGCGAGTGAGCGGGGGGGATGATGAGCGGCGGTTCAAAGGCAGTGAAGGTCACTGAAGGTGCCCGATCACATCAGCATCCGGACTACGGAACTTTTTGGCAGTCAGTGTCCATGTCCATGTCCATGTGAAGGCCACACATTCAAAGGGACCAGTGGGCCCCATGGGTCTCATGGGTCAGACAATTCCCAAGGGTCCCATGGGTTCCGTGGGTCCCACAGGTCACATGGGTCGGACGAGTCCTTGGGTCTCATGGGTCCCATGAGCCTGGGCCTTGGGGCTGACCCGTGCTCCCGTGGGGGCTGACCCGTGGGGGCTGACCCGTGGGGATGACCTGTGGGGCTGGGCGGTGGGTTGGGCCGTGGGGTTGGGCCGTGGGGCTGGGCCGTGGGGCTGGGCATTGGAGCTGGGCCGTGGGGCTGGGCCGTGGGGTTGGGCCGTGGGGCTGGGTATTGGGGCTGGGCCGTGGGGCTGGGCCGTGGGGCTGACCCGTGGGGGTGACCCCTAGGCCGACCCGTAGGCCGACCCGTATGCCGACCCGTATGCCGACCCCTAGGCCGACCCATAGGCCGACCCGCAGACCGACCCCTAGGCCGACCCCTAGGCCGACCCGTAGGCCGACCCGTAGGCCGACCCATAGGCCGACCCGCAGGCCGACCCGTAGGCCGACCCGTAGGCCGACCCGTAGGCCGGCTCCTAGGCCGACCCGTAGGCCGACCCGTAGGCCGACCCATAGGCCGACCCGCAGGCCGACCCGTAGGCCGACCCCTAGGCCGACCCCTAGGCCGACCCGTAGGCCGACCCGTAGGCCGACCCGTAGGCCGACCCGTAGGCCGACGCCTAGGCCGACCCCTAGGCCGACCCCTAGGCCGACCCCTAGGCCGACCAGTAGGCCGACCCCTAGGCCGACCCGTAGGCCGACCCGTAGGCCGACCCATAGGCTGACCCGCAGGCCGACCCGTAGGCCGACCCGTAGGCCGACCCGTAGGCCGACCCGTAGGCCGACCCGTAGGCCGACCCGTAGGCCGACCCATAGGCCGACCCATAGGCCGACCCATAGGCCGACCCATAGGCCGACCCGTAGGCCGACCCGTAGGCCGACCCGTAGGCCGACCCATAGGCCGACCCGCAGGCCGACCCGTAGGCCGACCCGCAGGCCGACCCATATGCCCACCCCTTGCCCGACCCCTAGGCCGACCCGTAGGCCGACCCGTAGGCCGACCCATTGGCTGACCCGCAGGCCGACCCGTAGGCCGACCCGTAGGCCGACCCGTAGGCCGACCCGTAGGCCGACCCGTAGGCCGACCCGTAGGCCGACTCGCATGCCGACCCGTAGGCCGACCCATGGGCCGACCCCTAGGCCGACCCCTAGGCCGACCCGTAGGCCGACCCATGGGCCGACCCGTAGGCCGACCCCTAGGCCGACCCGTAGGCCGACCCCTAGGCCGACCCCTAGGCCGACCCCTAGGCCGACCCCTAGGCCGACCCGTAGGCCGACCCGTAAGCCGACCCGAAGGCCGACCCGTAGGCCGACCCATGGGCCGACCCGTAGGCCGACCCCTAGGCCGACCCGTAGGCCGACCCGTAGGCCGACCCGTAGGCCGACCCCTAGGCCGACCCCTAGGCCGACCCCTAGGCCGACCCCTAGGCCGACCCGTAGGCCGACCCATAGGCCGACCCGCAGGCCGACCCGTAGGCCGACCCGTAGGCCGAGCCCTAGGCCGACCCCTAGGCCGACCCCTAGGCTGACCCGCAGACCGACCCCTAGGCTGACCCCTGTGGGGCGAACGCACCAAAGCGGGCGTTGCATGGATGTGTACGGGCATCCGGTTCCTTTGTTGTTGGGGGGTCCTGGGGTGCAGCCCCCGGAAAAAAACGTTTCGGAGGTGGGCACTGACTCGAAAGGCCGCAGTGCCCACTAATAATCCTTCAAAACAATTCCCGAAACACTGCATGCAGCGGCGTCGGTAGCAGTGTGCGTGAACATGGTGCGGCAGAGAACCGTACGAAGAGTGCGTTTCCTTTCGTAGGAAACGGCACTGTACGGTTGGACCACATTGGTCAGGAGCGTATGCGCCTGTTATCGTGATGTGTGCATGGCGAGATCGAGGTCGCACTGCCTGCGTTGTTCGAAGGTGTGGTTCGCCGTTGTGGAGGGTGCAGTGACCCACGGGACGTCGGTTTATTGGGCACATGACTGCGATGGCTTCGATTGGTGATGTCATTACAATTTTAATAACTTCTCAGGCCGTCACTAGAGCGAGGGCTGCAGGAAGTGCGGAAGCACCCCCGATTTCCTTCTGAACCTGGAATGCTTCCCTTCGGGATATGCAAAGAAAACTCACACGTGAATTTTGCAACCTATTTGAATTGCAAAGGTGACGTCGTCATTGCTGGGGTGTTTGGCTGGTGTCGAAAAGCCGCTCCAAGACCATGTGTTCTCCAGAAAACTCCAGCCCCAATCGGATTCTATAGCCGCTGAACAGCCAATTGGCCTGCTAGACCCCATACGCCACATCATACCGACGGAACACCTTCAACCCAAAAATGCAGACCTGCCTTTCTCGTCGCGGTGTCTTCGGCGGCCATGCCACTGGCCGCCGCGCTGCCGTTGTTGTTCGTGCAGAGGCAATTGCCGTTCCTGCCCCATTCACAAAGGTAGATGCGATGCAACATAAGCCCAAGATCGCAGGCGCTGACCATACAGTACATTCTCGTCCGCGCACCACCACCGGAAACTCTGGCTTAACAGCTTTAGTATTCAGTACGATTACCAAACACGAACGAAATTGCCACGTAGGTTGATCCCAAGGGTGATCGTGTGCTGGTGCGCGTCGCCGAGGAGGAGGTGAAGACGCGAGGCGGCATTCTGCTGCCCCCGTCAGCCGTGAGGAAGCCTACCTCCGGTGAGTTTGACGCGGGGGAAACACTTCTGCAACAAAAAGGCGCAATACTAACCGGTTGCATGTTGCGGGCTGCTCAGGCGAGGTGGTGGCCCTGGGCGATGGCCGCGTGGGCAACGGCGAGGTGCGCCCCTTCTACCTGCAGCCGGGGCAGACGGTCGTGTACAGCAAGTTTGGCTTCATGTACACGGACCTGAAGCTGTCGAACGACGAGGAGTACATCCTCATCCGCGAGGACGATGTCATCGGCATCATGCCCCGTGCCAGTGAGTGCGCCTTCCCAACTGGACCGACTGCCTCTCTGCCCCTCCCCCCCACCACTACCCTCCACCACTACCCCCCACCACCACCCCACCTCCCCCGTCCCCCTGCCGCCGCACCGCCCTCAGACGCCCAGGCCGACGACGTCCCCGAGCTGCAGCCCCTGGGCGACCGCGTGTTGGTCCGCGTGGAGGAGGTGGCGGACGTGACCCTGGGCGGTGTCATTCTGCCGGATAGCGCCAAGGAGCGACCCCTCAGCGGCACCGTGGTGCGCACGGGGCCGGGCAAGTACGACAAGGACGCGGAGGGGAAGCGGAAGGCCATGACGGTGAGTAGTGGGGAGGGGGGTGGGGAGGAGGGGGTGAGCGCTCGGAGGGCGACGGGTGGAGCGGTGCGAATCAGAGCTGAACGGGGATAGGAGTGGCTGTTGCTGCAGCCGCTGGTGCCTTTGGAATGCATGGTGCTGCCCGGCGCTGGTGTTGCGGGCGGAAGCACGCCGACCCGGGGGTCGGTGGCGTCCTGGTGCAGCAGCAGCAGCAGCGCAGGCACCAGGGAGGGGGCCTGAGTGACGTAGCCCGAAGGGCGGCGGAGCTGCCACACCTGAGGAGCGGCCGCAGGTGCAACGAAAGGCCAGTGCCCCCCTACAGCGATCAGCGGGGGCGGGCAGGTGGAACGCCATGACGAGGGGAGGGGAGACAGCCTGAAGAGGGAAGAAGAGGAGAAAGCCAGTGTTGCGCGCGCCATGAGTGCGGATGGGCACGACAGCGTGTTGACACTTGCCGTGCGCCGTACTGCCGTACGACAGGTCCAGCCGGGCGACAAGATCCTTTACTTCAAGTACGCGGGTGAGAACATGGAGACCCCGGAGGGTGCCAAGTTTGTGGTGCTTCGGGAGGACGACATTCTGTGCAAGGCTTGAAGGGGGAGCTTGAAAAGGGGAGGGGCTTGAAAGGGGGGTTTGAATGGGGGGCTTAGGGCTCTGGTTGGATAGATAAGGGAGGGAGGTTAAGGCGGGAAAGGGTTAGGGTCCGGCAGTTAGGGTCTGGGCGTGAGGCGGCGTGTGTCTCTTCAGCTGGAGTGGAGCAGCGGCCGGAGGAGCCTCGGAGGAGGAGGCGCGTGGGGGAGCGCCGGAGGCGGAAGGGAAGCGGAAGGTGGCGCATGAGGTCTCATGATGAGGGGGGGATGTGATGGGTCGGGACGAGGGATTTCATTCGGGGGCGGTGTGAGTGGAACGGCAGCGTGTCCGCCTGCGACGGGTGGCAGCTGTGAAGGAAGGGGAGGGAGGAGGGACCGAAGGATGGGATGGCGGCCCGTGGGTAGGGGCCCAAGGCGGCCGGGTGGGGTCGAGTCCGCCACGGGGCGGCTGGCTGGCTGGCTGACTGGCGCCCGGGCTGATGGTACCGTATTGGGCCGCTGGCCGCGACACTGCAATGAGACGTTTACCGACGACGGGGGGAGGCGGGGTGAGAAGGAGAGGCCACGCATACGCATAGGGTACACACCTGGGGCATATGTGGGGTGTTCAGTGCAGCACTGCCCACGACGCGGGCCGCAGTGGAAACCTTCGGAACTTTTCTTCTCGGGGCATTTGGAGCATCGGGACGCTCCCGGCTGTGCGCCCCTCCCCCGTGTGCAACCACGTGTGGAACGAGTATACGAGTTACACCTCGTGCGGTATCAGCAGTATCACCCGTGGGGCTTCCGTGTCCCCTCTGTCCACCTTTCGACTCCCCTTTCTCTATTCTGCCACCCTCACCCGCCAGAGCGCATCCCTCACTGTCTGATTTCCCGAGGAAAAGTGAAGACGAAAACAACCCTCTGGCCCACTTAAAAAACCAACGTAAGTTACCGTATAAACACGCGTCATGGTAAGAGAGCACGTCCGTAGCTGTGGCGCCTGCGGCCCTTAATCCAGACGACCGCAAGGCGCGCAAGTCAACACACACACTACCCTCCTTCCGCAGCATGACCTGTGTAGCATCGGGGACGCGCCCCCAAAAAACCGCTAACCCCCACTCCCGTCAAAACAAGCTGCCGCCCTTCGGGTTTACCTACAGCTGGTGAGGTCAGGTCATGTCAGGTCATACGAGGTAATCTGCGTTGCCTGGGCCCCCCCTTCCCTCTCTACGCGATCGACCTTAATACGCGAGCAAACGACATCCGACATCGCCAAAACAGCAGCGCCCCGTGATCACGTGATGTCACCACAACCGCACTCACGTCACCCACCCACCCGCCACCCCACGACGACAGCGGGCCCGGCCGGGCGGTACCTCCGCACACCACCACCACCACCACCACAGGTACCAAACCAACATAGCAGGACACGAGTGTCCCCCGAACACTCGCAGACGCGCACACAGCCACACACAGACAGTCCCAGGCGCCCTCCGCCTCTTCAGCGGTCGCCTCTGCAGCCCCGAAACCAGCACCAGCACCTCCTCGGCCCCGCGGTGGGCGGTTCACGCCACCCACCCCGCCACCTCGCGCCACCCGTCATGTCAGCGCCGCCTTGCCCCACACCACCCCTCCGGCCTCCAGCTTCCCTTCCTTTTCACCCCTCCCTCAGTCACCCAACCCACTCAGTCGCACCCTCCCTCCTTCATCTCCCTCCCTCCTTCATCTCCCTCCCCTTTACTCGCTGCCCTTGCTGCTGGCCTGCCCCCCCTCCGCCGCAATGAGCGGCTGCTTCTCCGGGGCCTTCTGCGCCGCCGCCGCCGACTGCTTCATCTGCTCCACCTTGGCGTAGTTGTAGTACATAACGCCAACAAAGGCCAGACCATAGCCCATCAGCTGGGTGCGGGTGACGGGGGAGCTGCAGCAGAGCGGGGGGAGGGGGTGTGGTGGGGGAGGGAAGAGGGAGGGCGGTCAAGGAAGGCCGAGGAAAGGGAAGCACGACGGGGACGACGGGGGCACGCATATTAAGCCTCTGTCCAGCTCGGGCAGGCGGGTGTTCAAGCCCCCGCACCCAACCTAACCCAACCCGCCCGGCACGGTGGCTTACACGCGCCGCGGACTCTTGGCCGTACTCACCCGTACAGTACGACAGACAGCAGGATGAGCAGCCAGTCCTTGATGACTCCCGCCACGTTCATGGTGAGGGCCGAGGTCTTGCCAATCAGCAAAAACACAGACATGTTGAGGGCTGCGGCACCAGGGCAGGGCAGGGGAGGGGAGGGGAGGACGGCAACGTCCGGTGAGATAAGTGCAGCTGGTGGGGAGAGGGGATGCAGGGCACAGTGGGTGCAGCTGGCGGGTCCTTTCCAAAAGAACGGGGCTCCGAAACCCACCTCCTCCCTGCCCTCTCTGCCACCCCTCACGCCCCCACCTCTTGATCGCGTCAACCCGCCTCGGCCTTATGTGGCCCGACCCCGAAACCCCCCCGCAGCTCCGAAACCCACCAAAGGCGCATGCGGCGCTGGCCAGCAGCAGCGGCACATTGACGCGCAGGTTGGGATCTGCCACCATCTTTGGTAGCTCAATGTAGATGAAGGGCAGGAACAGAAACACAAAGCAGCAGGGCGCGATGTGGTAGAGCGTGGACACGGGGTTCATCTTGATGCCGCGCTTCTGCAGCAGGATCTGCACCAGCGTCAGGCGGACCGACTCCGTGGCGATGGAGCCCACCTGCAGCAACACACCGACCACCACAAAGTGGATCTCGCCTGCGAGGGAGGGAGGGAGGGAGTACATGGGGAGGGAGGGGGTTGGGAGGGGGTACATGGGTTGGGAAGGGTCCCGGGAGGGAAAGGCTCCAGGGACGGGACGGACAGCAGAGCCGGCAGCAGAGCCGGAGGCTGGATGGGGTGTGGTGCCCCTCCGTGCCCCTGCCGTGTGGCGGTCGGGGCCCGTCGCTGCCCTCCGCCCCTGTGCTGCGGTGCCGCCGCGTGCGGGCCTCCCCTCAGCCCCTGTCACCGCCGCTGCTGCCGCTGCTGCCAACCCGCCGCCGGGATGAAGGGACGAAGGGGTTACCTCGGTGCGATATGACCAGGGGGCCATTGTCCGCCCCATAGCTATCCGAGTACTCCGCCGCCCCGTCCCCGCACGTTTGGGTGGCCTCACGGGTCCACAGCCGGTGCGACACAAGGACCGGGGCGCTGCCGGCACAGCTCAGCCTCCCGGCACTGCGAGCTTTGCGTCTGTCACAGGGCGGTGTTGTGACACCGCCCTGTGGGCCCACCGATTTCGGGCCCTTCCGCAACAACCCCACGGACCCATGGGTCGGTCTAGCCACCGCTGAACCAACGTCAAAAGAATCAAGACGATCTCAGATCAGTTCATGATTCCCTCCCACCATACGCGCAGCTTCGATAATCTACAAATGCAGGTGCACAGAACGTCTCGGTGCGGCTTTGGTGGGTTTAGGGGTCGTACAGCGGCCGCCCAGAGGCTGACTAGGGGCACATCTCCCGGGTTTTAGCGACAGCCGAGGGCAGGCGCCTGCTAGGCTGCCCTGGCGGCAGGCCCTGCCGCGCCATCGTCGCGCGTGCGTACCGTAGGAGGCAATGGCGATACCCGTGCCCACCACCAGCATGTTGAGGGCCGACTTCATCGTGAACTTTTCCGTCGCGAAAAGCACTCCAACAATGAAGACGACCATGGGCATGGAGGCCTGCGGGCACGTGTGTGGTGCTCGGTGAGCAGGCCCAGTTGTCGGGCAGTTTTCAGCTGTTGGAATTTACCTTGAGCATCTGAATGAACGAGACGCTCAGATAGAGGTACGCCGCATTGCCGAGCCATAGCGTTCCCGCAAAGAGCAACCCGATGGGAAGAATGCAGCTGCAGCGGTGCATGGGGCCAAGTCAATAAAGGCCGACGGCGCTGTGCGTCGAAGCAGCAAGGCCGTTGCAGGTCGCACCTCAGGTATGTGTCCGCCGAGATGTTCACTGCCTCAACGAAGCCTAATTTAACCAGCAGAAACGCCAGAACGGCGCAGAAGAGCATATGGGTGCAAGTCAAGGCGACCGGATAGGGAAAGCCCGACATTGACAGGACATATTTGTTGATCATGATGACGGCTGCGCTTAGCCCAATCCACAAAAACATGTACCTGCATCGCAAACCGCAGGGGCGAGCACAGGCGACGGTTGCGACGGTGCGAGCTGTGACGCAACACCGGTGATCAAGCACAGTCGCTGCGAACCGAGGTTAAATCAGCGGCTGTGACTGACCCATAGGTAACGACCAGCTGAAGGGCGAGCCCCTTCGGGGCTGCCTGAGCCTCGGCCATCTCTGACTGTTGACGACTTGGGAGGAGAGAAGATAAGATGGTAAAACTACAGCACTAGGTTGTGGTCATCTGTTTTCGACGCTAAGTTCAAAGTCCACCGTGACAATATACGTCTCATGCTGTAAGTTGTGCGTGCTGTACAGCAGCGTTGTGCCGTTGTCCGGCACAACGAAACAACGATGACGTCGTTCGAAACCCGATTAACCCATAGCGCAATTGCATAGTTTTGGCTTAGCCGTAGGCCGCCATCTCGGGGTTTTGCCTTTCGCGAAGTGGTTGTGTCATACCCGCTCACTATCAAAGCAAATCTAATTTTGCGTATATGATATCCATTTATTAAATAACGTTACGGACCGTGCAGCTTGCATCTACGAAAACCTCCCGGCCGATCAGAAATCGGCTGACAAAAGCGAGCTGCATATCTCCGAGTTCCGATACCGCTAGGTTTGGCCCAAAATGTTGAGACGGCTGCCACGCATGTTGCGTCTTGGCCGCGGCGCGATGGCAGAAGCAGCTCCGGAAGCCACAGGCTGTCGGCGAGCCATGCAGACGGAAGCCAAGGGTGCCCACAGCGTGCTGGACGAGGTTGCGCAGGCCCGACTTAGACGGATTAAGAGCCAGCTGGAGGCCACCGGCGAGCTACCGGTGGAAGCACCGCGCAGCGCGGCTTGGACGGCGGTGCGCTACGTGTGGAATGCGCTGATGCTGGGCACGGCCGGCTTCGGCGCGGCGGCCACCTACTACACCTACGCCTACTCCAGCCAGGAGCTCACAGACGTGCTGAAGCGCACGCGCGCGGAGGTCAAGGAGGACCAGCCGCTGTCAAAGGCGTGGTGCGATGTGATGGAGCGCTACCTGACGTTTCGCAAGAACATGGAGGAGCGCATCAAGGAATACACCGACCCCGCCACCGACAAGCTCCTGCCCGACCTGCACCCGCAGCTGCGCGGCAACGTGATCACGCTCGTCCTGGATCTGGACGAGCTACTCGTGTTCAAGGAGTGGACGCGCCAAAAGGGCTGGTCCATCTACAAGCGGCCCGGCGTGGCCGAGTTCCTGCTCGATCTGGGTCAGTACTTTGAGATCGTGGTTTACACGGATGAGCCGGCCACGTACGCGGATCCGATTCTCAACAAGCTGGACCCGCACCGCGTGGTGCCGTTCCGGCTGTACCGCACGGACACGCAGTATAAGGACGGCAGGCACGTGCGCGATCTGTCGAAGCTCAACCGGGATCTGACCCACGTGCTCATGATCTCCGCCAAGCCGGAGGTGGGTGCATGCTTGGATGGATGGGTGGATGGGTGGGTGGGTGCCTATGCTGGGCTGGCGGGCGGGCGAAATGGCTGGGGCGGGCAGGGAGGAAGTGGAAGGTTCTGGAGGGAGGGCGGCTCTGACCCTGCGGGCGGCTCTGAGGGCTGGAAGGCCGGGGCACGGGGAACGGGGGTTGGCGGTTTGGCTGCGGGTGGGTAGCGCCCCTTGCTGCTGCTGCTGCTGCTGCTGCAACCTGCTGCCGCCATGTCGCCGCCCGCGGAATTTGTAACGCCCACAAAGAATCGCGTTCCTGCCCCGGGAACATTCTCACGCCGCTGCCCGGCCCCTGCTGCCTGCTGCCGTTGCCCTTCCCTCCCTCCCTCCCTTCCTCCCTCCTTCCCTCCCCGCCTTTGTCAATGTCGCCTCGATGATTGTTTGCGCCCCGGTTCGTAATCCTGCCCTTCCCGGGCCCTGCTGTCGGGCCCCGGCCCTCCCTGGCCCTCCCTGGCGCACGCAGGCGTGGGAGTTCCAGCCTGAGAACACGTTGAAGCTGCGGCCGTGGAAGGGCGAGGCGGGGGACACGGGCCTCATCGACCTCATACCCTTCCTGCAGTTCCTGGCCACGCGGCGGGTGCGCGACGTGCGCGACGTGGTCAAATCGTACGACGGCGTGGAGGACGTCCCCGCGGCCTTCAAGGCGCGCTTGCAGGAGGCGACGGTGCATCAGAAGCAGCAAACCAAGCGGGGCTTCCTGGGGCCGGCGCGGTAGAGGGTTTGGGAAAGCTGGAACCGGTAGGGGTAGGGGGTAGGGGGTAGAAAGGGCGCGGGGCAGGCGCGGAGCGGCCAAGCGGGGTAGGGGCAGGGGCAGGGGGCGAGGAGCATGGTTGTGTGGGCCCCTGACGGCGGCGGCTGCTGCAGCGGCGTTGGCGGGGTTGAGGCTTACTGCTCCGGAATCGCCCCCGAAAGGCAGTGGTTGGATGCCGGTTAGTTGGCGGTTGACAGATGAGCCCGACGCGGAGCAGCCCCCTGGGGACGTACGACAGGGTGGGGTTGAACTCTGGGTCGAAGCTGGCTGTGAGGGGGGCGGGCTGGCGCTGTGCGGGCGGCAGTGCCGTGCCGTGGTCTCTTGCCTCTTTGCTGCAGGGAGCCATTCCTTGAGGGACGACTTCCCGCAGAGCCGCCGCGTGTGGTTGGGACCAGCTGCGGAGCTGCGCCAGAGCTCCGGGGACTTGGCCCAGGGGAGTGGCGCGCAAGTGACTCTTGCGGCCAACCGCGTGGGGGGGATGTCAGGGGGGCAGGGGAGTCTGCGTGTAGAGTTTTAGGGGACCATGGGGGCCCGCGCATGCGCTGTGTGACATCTGGCATGGCGTGGTTTGGAGCACAGTCACCGTCGCCGTCGGGGGCGCCAGGTCGACTATTGCTCCAAACCACCGGGGTGCCCGCTGCGGACGTTGTGGGGCCTCTGCGCCTTTGGTGCACCCTTCACTCACACCGCACATGTGTTGACTCGTCCTTGCGGTGGACCGCAGCAGCCCCCGGGTGGGGGCTGCTGTCAGGGCGCAGGGTGTGCGACGAAACGCTCTCTGCCGCTGGTCGCCAGGCTGCTGCACCTGGAGTACGACAGCACGCAAAAGTGACGCTTCGGTATTTGGTCCGCCACGCCATCCGTGGCGTGGTGGGCTGCAGCGGCGCCCGCGCGCTGCGTGTGTGCTGTCACCGTGGTTGTAGCTGCTTTCCTGCCTGGCATGCTGGCAGAGGATGTGCCGGACCCGGTGGGGACAGGTTTCGGAGCCACGGGGGCCCGTGTCGATCCTCCTGGCCTGGGACCTAGTCCATCGCCTGTTGGCCAGGTAGAGAAGACGACTTCGCGCGCGGGCTGGTGTGTTGTAGGCTGAGCAAGCGCCATCAGCAGGCCCCATGACGTCATCACCGCTAAGGCATTGCCGTTGCAGTTGCTGGTGAGTACGAGTTGCCGTGCAAAGGGCACCGTACGGTCTGCAGGCAGGCCGAACGCGGGGGAGGAGGCAGGTGGTGCGGGCTGGCGCTGGAGCTGGGGGTCGCACTTGGGTGGGGTGGGGTGGTACTGCCGTGGCAACGGCGGGCGCGCCGACAGGAGGTCGCAGGTACGGGGTGCAAATGGGGTCGGCGCCGCGCTGCTGTATGCGTTGCTGCGGTGGCCGCTGCTGCGTCGGCGCCTGGAGACGCCATACTCAGGACTGGCCGGTGTGTGCAAAGGACGCAGCGAACACGGATACACACGCGGCTTGACATGCCCCGGCCAGCCTCCCAACCAAGACGTGTGGGCACACAGTGCCGGGCGACCCGGGAAACACACACTGTCCCACGCCCGAAGTTCCAGGCCGCTGTCTGTCTGTCAGTCTACGAGCTGCCGAAACCACCCCACGAGCACGCCGGCAGGACCCTCGTGACACACTTCACCCGCCGGGCTCACTGTCTTCGCAGTCAGTGCAGGCGGGAGACGCGGTCAGTGCCCGCGCGGACGTCCATCGCGTGACGTCGCCGATGACCGGCATCTGCACACACAAGAGCCGCAGAGGGCTTGGTACTCGCGCCATGAAGAAACATACACGTCCTAAGCGCGCGACCACGACCATTGCACACCAGTACCCGCACCAGCACCACCCGTGCATTTCGCTATCTCTGCTCCAAATTCTGGCGCCGCGGCACACGCTCGCGTCCCTTCCCTCTTCGAAAGTACTGTGGTGCCCCAGTCAGGCGCACAGGTGGCTCATCACCCCGGTGTCGCCCCGCGGCGCCGCGCGATTGTAGCCGCGCACCCAAACCACGCCTGGGTATCAAACGCAGCCACGGCCGAGGGGGCGCACCACATGCGCATGGCCTCAATCATCAGCCAGGTCAAGAAACAGCGAAGTCCAAGTCCAAGCGTGGTCCAAACGACACAAAACACGGCCGAGTCGCGGCCTCTTTCCTACACTTGGCCACGGCCCCAGAACCATCATCAGAACCCCCCCTCTGCAGGGCAACCGTCCGTCAGCGGTCCGGTCCATCCAAACCAACGTCGTACAGTTGGCTGGTCTGGCTCCCTGGCTGGTCCGGCTTCAGACCAGTCCAGACGCAGCCGATGGTGGGTCAATCCAGTTCGCCACTATCAAGCCGGGGAGGGCACGTGGGGCCGATATGCGACCCTCCTCTGGGCAGCTGCGTGTGCGCGGCCCTTCCACTGCCGGGGGAGAACCACCCATCCTCCTCGATGCGCCGATGCGCTGGAGGCCGCGCGCTGCCGTCTCCTGGCCTCGCGCCACCACCGCACTGCCCATCCCCTTACCCCACCATCCCCACCACTTAGCCACAGGGAACTCCCTTCGGTCGAGCGCAGTGCCTGTCCAACGCGCCCCCCGCCTTCCCCATCACCTCTCATCGGTCAAACCCCAAACACCCCTCCCGCCCTCCACCCCCTCCACCTCCGCCTCCTCTCTCTCCCCCCCTTCCCACCGCGCGCTCCTTATCTCCTCCGCCCCTCCGCCAACACCTCCTTCTCCATCCCTCCGCCGCGACACCTCCTCCTTCCTCCACCTCCCCCGCTACTCCGCGCCCACGTCCACCGCCGAGCTGCCTCCTCCTGCCAGCGTCTGCATGCTGGATCCCGTCGACTTGAAGAACTCGTCCTCCAGCGCCCGCAGCTGCTCCTCCGTCACGCGGTCCGTCACCTCGTCCTTGCGCGCCATCTCCTTGCGCGCCTTGACCTTGGCCTCCTTGATAGCCTTCTCCAGGTTCTTCTCCCGCGTCTGCTCGCGCTCCAGCATCGCGCTGATAGCCGACTTCTCCGACGGCGCCGCCTCCGACAGGCCGGCGCTGAGGTGCAGCACCGAGGTGCAGCCGTCCGCGGTGCCCACCGCCACCGTGCTGCCCGACTCCTGCACCGCAAAGGCGGTGAGCGGCAGGTCGGAGACCTGCACCGTGAGCGTAGGCTCGTTGTGCTTGTAGTACAGGTCCCACACGTCCAGCGCGCCGTCCATCTTGATGGTGAAGAAGACGCCGGGGCGGGAGGGCGACCAGGTGCCGCCGGTGAGGTAGGTGGGGTGGTACTTGGTGGTAAGGATGGGCGTCTTGACGGTGGTGTCCTCCACCCACACGCGCGCGGTCCAGTCGCCGATGGATAAGAAGTACTTGGAGTTGAAGGGGTTGCGACGCAGGCCGTAGATGGGGCCGTGGTGGCCGGACAGCACGTACTTGACGCGGTCAACGGGGTTCTTGGCCTTGCGGTTGCAGGAGAAGATCTGGCCCTGCTCGGTACCCACCATGAAGTTGGTGGGGCCGGCGTTGGTGTCGTACTCGAGTACGACACCGCCCACCATATTTTCCGAGTTCTTCTCCTTGAGCGGCATGGACTCCACGCACTCGGCCAGCTTGCGGATGTCCCACCAGAAGATCATGCCGTCCGTGGAGACGGTCATGCACTCGGTGCCGGTCTTGGACTGCAGCCAGGCAAAGTCGTAGACGGGGTCGCGGTGCGAAAAGTCAATGGGCGTGGCCTCCACCGGGCCGTTGCCCTTGCGCACGTCGAAGTACGCCATCTGGCCGTTGTACTGGCCCGCGCCGACCAGGTTGTTGTCCTTGAGGTTGAACTTGGCGCAGCAGATCTGGGAGGTGGGCACCATCTCGTACTCGGGCGTGTTGGGGTTGTTGACGTCCCAGATGTAGGAGCTGAGCGGCATGCCGGCGGGCTGCTGCTGGAACTGCAGGATGCTGTAGGCGATGACGACCTTGGGCACGGCGCCGTCGGGGTGCCAGTTGACGTAGGAAGCGGAGCGCTTGATGGAGTTGGGGTCCTTGAACACGGTCACGGTCTTGACGTGCGGCGCCTCCGAGGTATGGTCCGTGGTCACGTTGGTAAAGTACTCCTGGTAAATGTCCACGGCGTTGTTCTGCTTGATGAGGTCCTCCACCGACACCCCCAGCTGCACCACCGTCTTGATGTAGTCCTCGTCCTTCTCGACCTTCTTGCGGTAGCGGATCGTGTGCTCCGCCTCCGTGTAGTCCACGTCCTTGGGCCAGCCGCCCTCCACGTGGCTCATGGCCTTGTTGACCAGGATGACGGCGTTGGTGTTGGCCTCGTGCTCGGACATCTCCGGCACGCACTGCGTGACGGTGGTGACGGGATTGCGCGGGATGTACTCGCGGCCGTGGTCCTCATTGGGCCGAATGTCGGCGAGCATCTCGCTGCCCTCGTCCGTGAACTTGGGCCAGCGGCCAAACTGCTTGCGCAGCTTGATGTACTGGTGGTAGATCTCCATGGCGGTGGCGGGTGGGGGAAGGGGGGTTGAGCGCCGCTGCTGGGCGCCGCACCAGGTGGTGGGTGGTGGTGGTGCTGCTGCTGGCGCCGCTGCTGAGGGCGCCGGGTTGGGTGCCGGTGCCGCGGGTGTGAGCCGCCGCCGCTGCTGCTGCTGTTGCTGCGCCGGTGTGAGCCGCTGCTGCGGCCGCTAGCGGCTGGTCGCCGTTAGACCCGCGCCGGCGAGTCGGCGTCCGGCAGGGGCTGTACGCGCGTTGAAAAGCCGCTCGGCTGCGCCCTCCAACGCCAGCCCTGCGTGTACAATGCCACGAGGGGGGATACGTACAAGGCGCTCAGACTGTGCACAAGGTTTGGCGGAATTGGCGCATGCCTAGTCGCACACATGGGCACAGTGGGCGCGTCAATGGACCTCGACGAGACAAGGAGTGACAAAGCAAAGTGCATTTTGCGCAGCAGTCAGCCCTTGCTAAGGGGCCGCGCGAGGCCGCGATGCCTTCCACGACGCACCAGTCGCAGCTGTCAACACCGCTCAAGCAGCTCCGGAAATCTACTGCTTAAAGGTATTCTTTTATGTGGGTCCATCCATTACAGAGACGGGCAGGGCAAGGCGCGTTCAAAGGCCGAAAGTCTTATATATCCTCGGCAGAAAGCAGACGTGTGAGGTGGTATATTGCAGTTGCCTCCAGTGACGCTCAAATAACGCGTTTCCCTTGCTTCCGCAGGTGAAGCTGACCTTGGTAAGACCGCAAGTTTGCCGTACTTCCGAAAACAAATTGTCTGGTAGGTGTTAGCATACCTGGTCAGCCAAGGCAGCTGACAGAGGTTAGGGGGAGGTCCTAGAGTCTGTCATATTTTAGCTGGTTCCAACATATGACCGCGTATGTCACTGACAGCATCGCAGCCAGGCACGGCATTCTTACCATAACAGCACATCCATAATACCTCTGCCTTTCTTATTCAACCAATAAATTTGCGCTTTCCTGAGCAATGGATCGCGACCGAGACCGCGACCGTGGGCGGGGCGGCGGGAGACCTGGACCGGCTCCCGGACAGCTGCTGGAGAAGGTAATAGCATGACGCTGTGCATCAACCATACGCCACCCCATCAAAGGCGATGCCCTCGCAATAACCCCCCGCCAACCACCGCGACTCGGGATTCCGATCGACCCCAGCTGTTCGTTTCCTCCCGGTGACACACCACCCCCGCCACATCTTGTTGCATGTGCACCAGGGGGCAGCCGCCTCGTATGCGAGGGGGGAGGGGGAACCGCCTCCCGGGCTCCTGCCAACGTGCGGGCGGGGCGTACGTGCCCACCCGAGGGCGTCCCTGAGCCGCGAACCTGCCCCCATCCGCCCTTCCCACCCGCTCCCCCTCCAACGGGCCACAGGTCCGGCAGCTACGCGCCAAGATAGCGCAGGACGTGTACGATGTGGTGGGCTGGGATCAGGCCTGGGAGGAGCTCAAATCCATGCAGCTCACGGACGAAGTACGGGCCATCTACGAGGAGCTGGCCGCAGCCTTCCCCACAAAGGTGAACGGAGCAGGACCCACACGGGGTTCCCCACCGGGCGAATCGCTGGCGGTCTGATGGAGTGGGGGGGGGAGGCTCTGGGGCCCAGATGTGCGTTGCGGTGCTGGGGGACGCATCAGCCCCGCGACGCACATCAGCCTCGGGAGGGGGGGTCAGCCCCGCAGGGGATCACAGCCCCCGGCGTCCCCGGGTGGGGGACCGGTCCGTCTCAGGCCCGCGGCAGCCAGCTGCCACCAGACCTCGCGGCAGACCGCTTGACAGGCGCTGGCGGTGGTGGCGAAGGAAGGAGAGGGCGGCGCCGGTACAGGAGGCGGTGATGGAGAGCGGACAGCGGCGGAAGATGGCGCAGCTCCCGCCTCTTCGGCTGGCTGAGCTCCGAAGCCGCCCCTCTGCCGCCCCCGCCGCCTTTTGGGCCCCAATCCAGCCCAGCCCGGTGGTGTGGGGACGGGAGCTGCGGAGTAAACCCACTCCGGCCAGCGCCTGCCCCTCAGCGCCGCGGCTGCCCCTCAGCGGTCGTGGCCAGAGGCCAACCCCCTGCCGCCCTCTTTGCCCCGCGTCTGGAGCGCTGCGTCCGCTTGGCGGCTGAAGGCGGCCCCGCCAGGCCGCAACAGCCGCGTGGCGCGACCTGCGGCCTGGCGGCGCCATAGCCGCGCCGCACGGTGGCAGCGCGCCTCCGGCGATTGGGTGCAATGCAGCGGCACTGGACCGGCAGCGGTACCTGTACCGGACCAGTTGGCAGCGGGGCACTGAACCGGCAGCGAGGCACTGGATTGGGCTGCAGCGGCAACCACATGTGACCAGGGGCGGGCGAGCGGGCGGACGGGCGCAGGGGCGCGTGTGGGCGGTCGTCTTTCTGAGGAGCGACAGTTGGGGTCTCCGCGCGGAAGCAGGGGCAGGGTGGCAGCGGCAGGAGCTGTGGCTTGGGTGGAGAGGGACGGCAGCGCCGTGCTGCTGCTGGCGACGGGGCGGTGGGGGTGCGGCGCCAGGGCCCCGCTGCATCCCGGCCGCCCCCCTTTTTCCCCGGGTGGAAGCGCTGCCCGGCCCGGCTCAGCCTCCCGCCTTGCCTGGTCGTTCGTCGCGCTCTTGCGCGCCATCACCCCATGGGACGGATTGGGGGGGGGCAGGTCGGGGGGCGCAGCCACGGCGGGGCCGGCATCAGGGCCCCGATCCGATCCCGGGGAGGATAGGGCCGGCATCAGGGCCTGCAACCCCTCCGGCACGCCACCCGCACTACACAGCCCGCCCCAGCCGGGCGTCTTCGCCCCGTCCGGACCCAATCCCTGCCCCCTGCCTCCCTGCCTCCCTCCTCTTAAGCAACGCCGGGTCCGTTCACCGGGGTTGCCCCCCCTCGACCACTGCCCTGCGGCCCGTCTCTTTCTTACCCTCCCTCCTTGTCCCCTGGTTCCCTCCCCCCTTGCCCCCGAACCCTCCCCCTTCTCCCCCGCGTGGCCATCTCCCACCCGCCGTGATGTCGTCCCGCTCGCCCCTTCTCAGCCTCTTCCCCGCTCCCTCTGATCCTCCTGCCCCCTCATCTCCCCCTCCCCTCATGCCCGGACGTGCAAACCTAAAACCCCTAAAACCCCTCCCCTTCCCCCCCCAGGCTGACTTGTGGTGCAAGTACTCTGAGTTGGAGCTGGCTGCTGGCAACATGTCGGGTCTCAAGTCCATCTTCCAGCGCTGCCTCATTGCGGTGCCCTGCCTGGAGCTGTGGGGGCTGTACATGAAGTTCATAAGGAGGTCGAACAAGAGTGAGGGGGGAGGGGGAGGGGGGGCTTGGGGGAGGGGGAGGGGAGGGGAGGGGGGAGGGGAGGGGGGCTTGGGGGAGGGGGAGGAGGGGGGAGGGCTTGGGGGAGGGGGGGAGGGCTTGGGGGAGGGGGCAGGAGGAGGGAGAAGGGGAGGGCTTGGGGGAGGGAAGTCCAGCAACAAGGGTGAGGGCTGAGAGGTGAGTGAGTGAGGGGAGGGCATGGAGGGAAGGAGAGGCTGGAGAAGTGCGGGCGGGTTGGTGGTTGGGGGAGGGGCTCGCGCGCAGCGGGTCTCGCTCTCGTCCCACCCGCCCCCCGCCCCCGCCCCCCGCTGCCCCTCCACACGCCCGCAGGCAAGGGCGCGGAGGGAGTGGTGGAGATCCGCAACGCCCTGGAGTTCACGTTGGAGCGGGCGGGTCAGGACATCAACTCGGGGCCCTTCTGGCAGGACCTGCTGCAGCTGCTGCAGTCAGCAAAGCCCGGATCGCCCGAGTTCACGGCGCTGTTCCCGCAGGTGGGGTGGGGAGGGGCGCGGGGGCGGGGGCGGGGTGATGAAAAGGATGTCGCAGCGGAGGGAGGGGGGGCGCGGCGGAGGGGGGGCGGGCCGCTGGCTGGAGGGTCGGTCTGACGGTTCTGCGGCAGCGACAGCGGCGGCGGCTGCTCAGCCGGCCATGCACGTGGACGCGCGGGACCGCACCGAAGGCCGCCCTCCCCAACCGATCCTCCCACCCCCCAACCATCGCCACGTTTTACTCTCAACCGCTAGCCCCGCCATATGCTCGTCTCTGATCGGCATGTTGTGCTTAAACCCCCAGCCCCCACCCCCCATTTCCGTCGCTAACGCCGGTCCGTTCGCTAACGCCGTCCTCGTCTCCGCTGCGGTATCATTTTCTGCCCCCATTTCCCCAAACACCCACCCCCGGTTCCCGTTCCTTCGGACCGTTTTCCTGTACGCCCCATTTCCCGCTGCCGCTTTGGCTGCCCTCCCCACGCCCGTGTTCCCTCCCCGCGCGCCCCTCTCCCTCCTCCTCCTCCTCGCCGCCAGGCCATGTCGGGCCAGGAGGACAATGCCCGCATGGCCGCCATGCGGCGGGTGTTCCAGCAGGCCGTCAGTGTGCCCCACCACCACCTGGACGGCATGTGGAGGGACTACCAGAGGTTCGAGAACGACAACGGACCCAACAAGCAGTTCGCGAAGAAGGTGGGCGGAGGGGCGGGGCGGGGCGGGGGGAGCTCCGGTGGAGGGGGGAGAGTCGTTGGGCAGGGAGGCTGGGAGGCTGGTATGGGAGGAAGGCTGCGTAAGTGCAATGCGGAAATGCCGGGAGGGAGGGAGGGAGGGAGGGAACACGGGCCGCAAACCCGCCCCTGCATGGCGCACCCCTTCATGCCAAACCCCCACCTCCGTGTTTCCTCCTTGTTCCCTCCTTGCCCCCTCCTCCCCTCCAATGGCTCCAGGTGCTAGATGAGTGGTCGCCCAGGTACCAGGCGGCCAAGGCGGTGTACCGGGAACGAAGGAAGAGGGCGTCGGTGCGTGGACAAGGGGGGGAGGGGGGAGGGGCGGTGTGTGTGTATGTGGTGGTGGGGTGTGGGGATGGGGAACGGCGGGGGTCGCGCTGCGGGGGCGGGGGTGTGCCTCCTGCCTGCCCGACTGACTCTTTCCGCGGGAGAGGGAGGAAGGCGCTCAGCTTCCGTCCTCCCGCGTGCTGCCGTTTCCTTGTGGGTCCCCACGAGACCCGTGTCTGGTTGTCTGTTTGTGTGCTTGTTTGTTTGTTTGTTTGGGCCCCGGACCGACTGCAGCGCTGATGGAGGCCCCGCCCCTGCCCCCCCCCCCGCCCCCTGGCCTCCTCCCCCCTCACCCGATCAGGCTCTGAGCTACGCTCTGTGGCCGCTCCCTCCCGGCAAGGGGGGACTGCTCCAGGAGCAGCAGGCGACGTTGTGGAGGGAGTACCTGACGTACGAACGAAGCAACCCGCAGGTGGGTGGGGGGGGAGGGGGAGGAGGGAGGGATGTACGTGCGTGTGTGTATGTGTGGCCGCGTGGCTGAATAGGAAGGCTGTAATCAAGGCATGGTTGGGCAACCTAACCAACCTGCCACCACCCACCTCCTACCCTTCCGCTATCACCCTTATCCAACTCCAGCCCTCCCCCTCTCCCTCACCGTCACCCTCCCTGCCAGCCTGCCAGCTTGCCCCCTCCGGCTGCTGCCCTACCTCCCCTTCCCCCCCGTCCCCGTCCCTCCCTTGACCTTCCCTCCCCCCGCCCCTCCCTCCCCCCTCCCTCCCCCCTCCTACCTCCTCCGCCCCGTGTCCCTGAGCAGGGTCTCGACCCCCCGGTTCTGAGCTCCCGCGTGTCGCTGGCATTCGATCAGGCGCTCATCTGCTTCCTCTACCTGCCGGACGTGAGTGGGCGAACGGAGGGCGGGGGGCAGCCGGGCCTTGGAGGGGGGGAGGGGGTCTGAGGACCCTGGCGGGAGGGAGGGAGGGAGGCCTTGAAACGCTGAGAGAGAGGCTGGGGAGGCAGGATGACCGGGGAGGGAGTATTCCATACACACACCTCCTTCCCCCTCCCCCTCTTCTCCCCGTCGTTCTTGCATTACACTCCTCAAACCCTCCCTTCCCTTCCCATTCCCTTCCCTGGAGCGCAGTTTTGGCTGGACTACGCGGACTGGCACACCGGCTGCGGCCGCCCCGAAGCCGCCGCCGCCAGCCTCACCAAGGGCCAGGCGGCGCTGCCCCAGTGCCTGCAGCTCCGCATGCTGGCCGCTGACCTGCACGAGCGGACCGGCTCACCCGAGCAGGCGGTGGCCATCTACGAGGGGCTGGCGGTGAACCTGGAGCAGCAGCAGGCGGTGACCCGCGGGTCGGTGTCCGCGGCTGAGGCGGGGCCGCTGCTGCCCATGAGTGCGGAGCAGGGGGAGCTGGCCTGGGTGCAGTACATGCAGCTGCTGAGGAGGTTGGAGGGCAGCTTCCACAGCAGAAAGGTGGGGGGGGGGAGAAGGGGGGGGGGGGAGGGGTATAAAGAAAATTTCGCAGCGGAGAGGGAAAGAGGGGGGAAAGAGGGTAGGGGGGTGGGCAGGGATGTGTGTGTGGGGTGTGGGAGAGGGGGGGTAATGATACTAATGAAGCAGGTGTCGAAGCGGAGGGAAAGACGTGTGGGTGGTGAGGGTGTATAGGCAGGGGGCATAGAAGGCAGTCCAACCGAGCAGAAGGAGGGGGAGGGGGGTTCGGGGAAAGTAGGGGGGTTCGGGGTCGTAACAGGGGGTTTTCTTCCCTTTCCCTTCCTTCCTTTCCTTTCCTTTCCTTTCCTCACGCGCATACGCGCATGTCTCGCTGCCCCCGTCTGCCCCCCTCCCGCCGTCTCTCCTCTGTGCCACCCTTCCCCAACTCTTCCTCCTCCGCTGCTCTGCGGTCGGCTCTCCTTTTCTACAAACCCTCTGCCCCTCCTCTCCTCCCCCTCCTCCTGCCTGTCCTGTCCTCCCGGGGTGGGGGCCGGGGCCCGTGCAGCTCTTCCTGCGCGCCCGCAAGTGGCAGCAGGGCCTTCCCGCCGGCGAGTACGGCTGCTGGCGGCTGTACGCGGACGCGGCGATGCTGGAGTGGCGGCAGGGGCGCGACGCGGCGGCTGCTCGGAACATCTTTGAGAAGGGGCTGGAGGACCCGCGCATATTCCGGGAGCCGCAGTACGCCATTGCCTACCTGGACCTGCTGTGTGGTGAGGGGGGGGGGAGGGGGAGGGAGGGAGGGGGGCCGCCCGCTCTTAGGGATTTTTGGGGTTGGAGGGGGAGGGGGGGTTAAGGGTATGAGCGTGTAACAGCCCAAACAATAGGGGGATGGGGTGGGGTGTGGATACAAGGGGCATGGCGGACCAAGCTGGCTGCCAATCGTTGCTTTGCCGCTTCGGTCTCGCCCTTGGGAGTTTAGAAGGGGTAGGGCGGTCGGCCCCTGGGCGAGCGCCCACCATCTGGCCCCGCCCCCCAAAACACACACATTAAGTCGCCGTTCTCTCTCTCTCCCCTCCTCCCAGGTCTGGGCGATCTGGACAACGCCCGGGCGCTGCTGGCCCGCGTGCTGGCTGACGAGACCAATGCCAAGTGTGTGGTGCTGTGGCAGAGGTACATCGCCTTCGAAGGACTGGTGCGTGGGGCGGTGTGGGCGTGTGCGTGCGCATGGGTGGGTGGGGGTTGTGCGTTTGTGCGTGCGGCGCCTCCTCTCCTTCCGTCCCATCGTCTGCTACGTTACTATTTACGGGCTCCGGCCTATACGTGGACAACCCCCACCCCCAACGGCGCCGGCCTCGGCTTGCACTCTCCGTCGCGCCCTCCCGCCCCTTTCGGTGGGCACTGGGGGCACTGGAGATCAGCGAGGCCCAGACCAGACCCCGATCAGTCACCCTCACTCACACCCGCTCCCCTCCCCTCACCCCCTCTCCAACCCCCTCTCCCCCTCTTCCCCCTCACCCTCCAAGTCTGGTGACATGGCGGCGGTGGTGGAGGTGGAGCGGCGGGCCCTGGCTGCTCTGCGGGGGGAGGAGGCGGAGCAGCTCAAGGCGGCACTGCCGCTCATCAGGTGGGGAGAGGGGGGGCGGTGCGAGGGGGGGCCGGGGCCTTGGGGGGAGGGAGGGGAGAGCACAGGTCGCTGGGGCTGCTTTCCAGGGTACTGGAGTGGGTGGGGGGGGCCTGAAAGGTGGGGCGAGGCGTGCGGGGTTACAAAGGGGGACGAAGGATGGGGTGGGGGCCGCAGTGGAGGATGGGCGGGGGGACAATCGTGCCCAGTCAGCAGTCACCCAACTTGACGGGAGCCTTACCTTGCCCTCTGTACGGCACCGTTACCATACCGTATGGGGAGGGGAGGGGACCCACCAACCACCAACCGCCGGAAGGAGCTGCTTCCGTCCTCATCACTTGCTCCCCCTCCCCCTAACGCCGTCTCCGTCTCCGCTGCGGTATCTCCTTGCTCCCCCTCCCTCCTCCTCCTCACCGACTCAACGACGCAGCGGCGTGTCCCGCTCTGCAACCCCCTCCACCGACGGCCGCCTCCCCCCCTCCGCCTCCCCCGCCCCCTCCCTCTCCCCCTTCCCCGCCCCCTCACCGACCCCACAGGCGGGACTTGACGCTGTTCCGCTCGCCCGCCGACCTGCGCCGCATCCTGGGACTGCCGGCGCCCCCCCTGGACGGCCCCGGAGGCAGCGGCGCGGGGGGGCTGCAGGGCGGCCCGCCCGGCTCCAACATCCGCCACCCCTCCGCCTACAACCTCCCCGGCGGAGGCGCCGGCGGCCCCGAGCCGCAGCCCCTGAAACAGCTGCCACCGCAGCTGGGCCTCTTTGTCAACTCGCTGCCGCCGCCGCAGGTACGGCAAAGTACGGCACGCCCCCTTTCGTTTGCCTCTTCGCCCGCCTGGCCCTGCATGGTCTTGTCTTGCGGCCCGTTTGGACTCCTGCCGGGGTGCTAGGCGCCAGGTGCTAGGTGCCCCCGCCCCCTGCCGATCATCCGCCCTGCTGTCTCCAGCTCACATGCCTCCCTGACCCCCCCCAGCCGCCCCCCTCCCCCCGTCCCTTCAGCCTGCCAGCTCCAACGGTGGTGCTCTTCCTGTCCCCTCCTCCCTCCTCTCCTCTCCCCTCCTCCCTCCTCTCCCCTGCCAGCACTCGCGCGCAATGTAGCGCAATGATCTCAAATGATCCCCCCCTCCCCTCCCCCCCTTTCCCCCCGGGTTGCTGTGCTGTGCGGTGCTGTGTTGTGTCAGGCGGTTGAGGGTATCGTCCCCGATGTGGATCAGGTCATTGAGGCGCTGCTCACAATGGATCTCACGGCGGGAACAGTGCTGCAGGTGAGCCGCCTCCTAGTGCGGGGGGGGGGGAGAGGGATGGACGGAGGGAGGGAGGGAGGGATGGGCGCTCCTGTCTTGATGCTGCTGCTGCTTCGATTGGAACGTGGATGCAAGTTGTGCTGCCGCTTTGACTGTGTGCTGTGACTGTGTGCTTGACTGTGTGCTTGACTGCGTGCTTGACTGATGCTGCTGCAGGTGTGTTTGGATCTGGAGTCTGGCAAGACGTTGTCGCACATGCAGGGGCAGGGGCAGCCGGGAGGGCCATCGCCCGACCAGCCGCCCTACCCGCACCCGCACCATCACCCGCACATGCAGGAGCCGCCGGGGCCACATTTTGGCAGCAGGTGCGTGGGCGGGCGGGGCGGGCGCGCGGAGTGGGTGGGTGGTGAAGACGGGGTCGGGGTCGGGATCTGGGTCGGGACGGCGGAGTTGGGGAAACATGCGGGTAATTGTTTTTGTTGTCGCGTTCGTATTGTATCCTTATCCCTTGCTTTTATTGTCATCGTTCATCATCGAACGTGTTCGTGTTGATGCATCCGCTGTCCCGCTCCGTAGGTCGGAACCGGGGGGACCGCCGTACGGTGGTCCGCCGGGACCGTACGGGTACGGGCAAGGATCGCCCGGGCCCGGCCCGGGGCCGGGGCCTCGCGGCGGTGGGTATCTGGAGCCGTACGGCGACGGGCCGCCCGGCGGTGGGCCGGATGACTTCGGGAAACGACGGTACCAGTACGGATACGATCCACGTGAGTTCCGGGCTTTGCAAATCGGGATCCAGATTTTCCGCAGCTGCCTCTACCTTGCCTTGACTGCCTCCCTGCCTGTGGCGGTGGCGGCCCTTACAAGGCACTTGGGGAGAGGGCCCACCTGCGCACCTGCCGCCAACACCACCACCACCAGCCGGCCCATTCAGCTGCGGCCCCGGGCTGTAGGGCTGTAGGGGCTGCTTGAGGGCTGTAGGACGAAAACGGTAACACCGCTGCCCCCTAGGGGCCGTTGAAACTGAAGGCTTTCGACGCGCACACCCTACCTCACGATCCGGTGCCGCGCGGTGTTGAACAACTTGCGACGCAGATGAAGGCGAGGAGGACGACGGGTACGACAACGGGTACGGCGGCGGGCGGGACTTGTACCACCAGCGGCTACGGCGGCGGATGGACCAATGACCCGACTGACGAAGAGGCGGCGGCGGAGGGGCGCCCGGGCGGTTCGGGGGGCGGAGGCGGGCCCAGCAGGCGGCGGTGGTGGTGGTGGCGCTGCTGTCGGGTTTGAGTGTCGTTGGTGGCCGGAAGGGCGAGCAACGAAGAAGGGGTGGTTTGGGGGAAGGGCGCTTCGTGGCGCTATCCGCCTCGGAGGGGGTGGGGTGGTTGGTGTTTGGGCTTCGGCGGCGGGGCGGCTTGGGGTGGGCGGCGTGGCGCGTCGGGTTCCGCGAGCAGGCGTCAGTCGCCGGGCAGCACGCTGGCAGGGCGAGTTAACCGGGCTGGCTGGCTGGCTGGCTGGCTGGCTGACCCCGTTGTCGGCGGGAGGACTCTGCGCGTGCGCGCGGGCGGCACGCGGCTGGTGCTGAGGGCGGCTGCCTTAGCAGAAGACACCTACGGGGAAGGGGCGTTGGCTCTTGTGCGGCAGGGGCGGGTAAGCAATCCCTGGAGCTCACATCAGCAGGACGGCTGTGCTGCTGTGCGCGGTGGCTCCGCTCGGCTCAGCTGCGTCTAAGCCCCTGAACGCGCCGCAGCAGGGACTGTGATGGGGGGGGGGGGGACAGGTGGGGGTGCGGCGGATTGCTGGCGCCACTGGTGGAGTAATAAGAAGATACCGCAGCGGAGGGACAGAGACGGCGTTAGCGAAGGGACCCGGAACCCGCTGGTGGGGTGTGTAATGGTTTGGCATTGGTGGGGGGTGGCTCCAGGCTGAGGACGTGCCCCGCCTGTGGGTCTGCTGCCGGTGGGCCCTGTAGTGGCGAACGATTTGCTGCCGCGCGCGCCGCCGCTGTGAGCGAGTGTGCCCGGGTCTGCCAGGCAGCTGACGGTTCCGAAGCGGTCCGAAGGCATTCAGCGCTCGGAGAGCAGCCCGGGCTGGGGCAGCTGCGAGCGTTGCTGAGCAGGCGCTCCTGGCCCTGATGTCCGTTACAATGAGTATGGAGGGCGTGGGGGCGCCTCTGGAGTTGGGTTTCGCCAAGAAAGGGTTTGGCAGCCGAATTTTACACGCAGACACAAACAGAAGTTCCGAACAAGGGTTTTGTAAGCCCACTAAAAGAACATGTTCTTATGAGGCCAGACACAGAATTCGCTGACATAGCATCGTTTAGGTCACATGGCAAACTCATCGATACAGCCCCATTTTGTTTGGTGGTGTTGAGAAACACCGGGTTTGAGGATGAGCAGGACGAGCGTGGCCCGCTCTTGGGAGGCAAAAGATTTAACCACCGAAGCCGTAGAGGGTGCGGCCCTGGCGCTTAAGCGCGTAAACGACGTCCATGGCCGTGACGGTCTTGCGGCGGGCGTGCTCGGTGTAGGTGACCGAGTCGCGGATGACGTTCTCCAGGAAGGTCTTGAGCACGGTGCGCGTCTCCTCGTAGATCAGACCGCTGATGCGCTTCACACCGCCGCGGCGAGCCAGACGGCGGATGGCGGGCTTGGTGATGCCCTGGATGTTGTCGCGGAGAACCTTGCGATGGCGCTTAGCACCGCCCTTGCCCAGGCCCTTGCCGCCCTTGCCGCGTCCAGACATGTTTGGTTATGACTTTGATAGAGTTACCGAAAATTTTGTGTTGGGAGGATTGCTGTTGAAAACGACAGAAATTTGCGTTCAATTTATTGAAGTCAAGACTCACAGGTCGTTGCAGCCGTTGTGGCAGGGTGACCTGAAAGTGCGGGACCTGATGTTGCGGGGTCGGCTCGCCCTGACCGCAACGGTCAACCGACGGCTGTCGGTCAAGTTGAATTTAGGCAGCTTGAAGCCAACAACATAAACAACGCTCATCATTTTCGAACCCTTTCATCAAAAAATATATATACAAATGGCCCGCACCAAGCAGACTGCCCGCAAGTCCACCGGCGGCAAGGCGCCCCGCAAGCAGCTGGCCACCAAGGCCGCTCGCAAGACGCCGGCCACCGGTGGCGTCAAGAAGCCGCATCGCTACCGCCCCGGCACGGTCGCCCTGCGTGAGATTCGCAAGTACCAGAAGAGCACCGAGCTTCTGATCCGCAAGCTGCCCTTCCAGCGCCTGGTTCGCGAGATCGCTCAGGACTTCAAGACCGACCTCCGCTTCCAGAGCCAGGCGGTGCTGGCCCTGCAGGAGGCCGCCGAGGCGTACCTGGTGGGCCTGTTCGAGGACACCAACCTGTGCGCCATCCACGCCAAACGTGTCACCATCATGCCCAAGGACATCCAGCTGGCCCGGCGCATCCGCGGAGAGCGCGCCTAAGCCGCTGCCAGGGCCTCTTTGGCTCCTCTTCAAAATCCGGTGTTTTCCAACACCACCGCTTTCTGGGCCTGAGGTCTCTACTTGCTAGGGTATAGCTTCCATTATGGCCCGGCCTTAACAACTCTCGTTTGTCTGAGGGCCGAATGAACTCTTCAGCTCGTTTCTGTAATCCGCTTAACAGCTTTTTGTTGGGTTGGGTTGCCCAGTGGACGGTTGCCTGAGCAAATCAATACCTCGGATGTTAAGTACTGCCTGACAGCCTGAGAAATTCATCTAACCGCCCTCAGGCGGCGAAATATGAGCACTGGGCACCAGGGGCCCTTATGGGCATTACGTTGGCAGGCTTCCGAGCTGCATCGAACAGCGTCGTAAGGCAGATCCGACACAGAACTTCAAACTCGTGTAAGCAGTCGTGCTATTCATGTGACATCGTGGGGCTCACGCCGAAGTCCATAACCCTTGGGCCCGGCTGTAAAGATCGTTCGAGTATAGGGGCAAAGCCCACTTATCAACACAGACACACACAATGCACACATGTCTCCTCAACAGGGAAAAGTCACGTAAAGGTGGTGTTGAGAAACACCGGGTGTTGTGGGTTGTTCATGACGAAGGCGAAGGAACGCCTCTCTCGTCGCCGCTTAGACGGCCGCCGAGCCGTCCTCGGCCTTGCCGCCCTTGGACTTTTTGGGCAGCAGCACGGCGTGGATGTTGGGCAGCACGCCGCCGGACGCGATGGTCACGTCGCCCAGCAGCTTGCCCAGCTCCTCATCATTGCGGATGGCCAGCTGGATGTGGCGGGGGACGATGCGGTTCTTCTTGTTGTCGCGCGCGGCGTTGCCGGCCAGCTCCAGCACCTCGGCGGTCAGGTACTCCAGCACGGCCGCCAGGTAGACGGGGGCGCCGGCTCCGATGCGCTCAGCGTACTTGCCCTTCTTCAGGTAGCGGGCGATGCGGCCCACTGGGAACTGCAGGCCCGCCTTGGAGCTGCGGCTGACGGCCTTCTTGCCCGCAGTCTTGCCCTTGCCACGACCAGCCATGATTGCTGTAGAGAATTGAAAAGGTAGAAAATTTGGGTATGTAAATTGGTAAGATATAGATAACATTGAAGGTGTTCTGCTATATATTACTTTCAAAATTCCATCGCACGGCATGACGGTTGGCTCACCGAGGCCATTGGTTGGTCCGAGCAGTCGTGACAACGGTGGGTCGAGTGAGCCAACACTTGCCTGCATAAAAGCCCGGGCTTTCGCTGAGATACTTCACAGCTCTCACAACATTAACCCTATTTGAAAAGTTCTCTACGTGATACACAATCGCAATGGCGAAGAAGGACGAGAAGCCGGCTGCCGATGCTGCCGAGGCCAAGGCTGAGGCCAAGCCCAAGGCTGAGAAGGCTCCCAAGGTGAAGAAGGAGAAGAAGGCTCCGGCGAAGAAGGCGGCTAAGGAGCCGGCCGCTGAGGGTGCCGATGGCGACAAGAAGGCCAAGAAGAAGGTCAAGGTGGCCAAGAGCGAGACCTACAAGCTATACATCTACAAGGTGCTGAAGCAGGTGCATCCCGACACCGGCATCAGCTCCAAGGCGATGAGCATCATGAACAGCTTCATTAACGACATCTTCGAGAAGGTCGCCACCGAGGCCTCCAAGCTCAGCCGCTACAACAAGAAGCCCACCGTCACCTCCCGCGAGATCCAGACCGCCGTGCGCCTGGTGCTGCCCGGCGAGCTGGCCAAGCACGCGGTGTCGGAGGGCACCAAGGCCGTCACCAAGTTCACCTCTGCCTAAATGGCAGCTCCTCGCCCTTGGGGCTCTCCCCCAGGCCTCTATCAAAACACGGTGTTTTTCAACACCACACTTGTATAAACGGACGGTCTTCCCTCGCCCTGTGTGCGCACAAGGAAATCCGTTTCCTGTTGCGTGTCTGCAAAGCTCACGATGGCCATGCTCGGTCGCCGCACTGCATGTGTTTCCGCTATGCCACAACATAGAGTTCTGCCTCTTTGTCATGCACACACGGCTGATCCCTAAACCAGACGACGTCCGAGAGAGTTACACAGATCATGTTATACAACCCATGCAAGCCATGTTGGGTCATGCATCGTGGGCCCTCCTGGAGGAGAGCTCCTTGGGAGAGCCCACGATGCCTGATTGCATCATTTCGCCTGAGCGCAGGCCTGGTACACCAATCGGCGACGGGGCGTACGGTACACTCCACAACACAGCACACCGTGCCAGCGCAATTTGCCCTTTGCAATGCGAGCAGCGGCACCTCTCCAGCAACCCAACTCACAACCCTGCCCTGCCCTAACGCAGAATGGGGACGCAACACCCCCGCGCCCCCCCAGGGCCTCCGGCCTACACGTGGACAACCCCCCAGGCCGGCAGCCCACCCCTCACGCCCCGTGCGTCTCCCGCCAGTCCGCGATAATCTTTCGCAGCGCGTAGTTGGGTGTGAGATGCGTGTGCGGCAGCGCCGCGCCGGACATTGGCGAGGTGGCCCGACCCTGCCGCCCCGCGAACCAGCGCGTGATGGCGGCTCGCTCGTAGCTGTGGCCGTCCGCCGCCACCACCGGGTCCTCCATCAGCTCCTGCGTGATGGGGCACAGCAGCTCCTCGGGAGGGCCCTGACGGACTGACGGACCGCAGGGGGACGGCGCCGGGGGAGCAGAAGCCGGTGCCCAGGCCGGCGGGGACGCTGGCAGCGGCGGCGCGCTGGCATAGGCAAAGACGTCTTCTTGGGGTGGCGGGGGAGGGGGAAGGGGGGGCGCAGGCAGTGGCGTCGCCGGCCCGGGCCGTGCCCGGAACTGCAGATCCACGTCCTCCATCACCGGCATGACCTCCTGCACCAACAGCCCCAGGAGCTCCCTGTCGCGCTCCCGCCCAGGCCCAGGCCAGCTGCGGCCCGCTGCCTGCGACGGCTCCCCGCCGCCGCCGCTGCCGCCGTCACCGCCGCCGCCGCCGCCGAAATTCAGCAGCGTGTGAACAGCGGCAATGAGCGGCCAGGCCTGATCCTCCGTCAGGGGCGGCGCCACGGAGGACTTGACGGAGGGGGACAGCAGGCGGGTGGGGGCCGAGTCCGCGAGCGCGCGGAGGACGACGCTGGGCGGGGGCACGGGTGAGTCGGTGCCCGCGACCAACTGGAGCGGGTGCCGGTCCGTCCATCCCAGTGGGTGCAGCCGTTGAGGGGAGACAGCCGTCGACCAGGGGCCGCACAGCACCGCACCGCACCGCACCGCACCGCACAGGCAGGAGGCGAGCATTGGCGCGTGGGAAAGGAGGGAACGGGTGGAGGGTGCAGGGGCGGGGGGGGGGGCGAGGTTGTGTCAGTCCTCAAGTCGTGCCGGAAGGAGGCTGTGGTGGCGTGGTTAGCTTTGGCGGGAAGGAGGGTGCATGGGTGCGGATGCGGGAAACGGGGCGGGGGATAATGGGGCTTCCAGGCGATTGGCAGCCTGGCAGGGGGTGGTTACCGGTACTTCACAAATGCATGACACACCCTCCCCTTGATCCTCCTCGCACCTGGAACAAAACCTGGCCCAGCGCGCGACCCATGACCACAAATGGCTCCTCGCCGCCGCTCCCCGACTCCACGCCCGCTCCTGAGCCCGCCGTGTCGCCTGTGGCGGGCTGCTGGCCACCGCACCGCCGATTGCCGCTACTGCCGCCGCCGCTGCAGCGCTGCGCGGCGGCTGCAGCGCCCGGCCACGACGGCGGCTGTTGCTGCCGGGGCAGCGGCTGAGACTGCCGGGCTGGTGCCGCTGCTGCCGTAGCCGCTGCTGCAGCCGCGGGCGGCCTCGTTGGCTCTACCTTCAGCCGGAATCCGCAGCCGGGCGCCAGCCAGCAGCGAGGGCCCCGGTTCGCGGGGCCGCTGCTGCTGCTGCCGCTGGCGCGGCAGGGGTCGCCTCCCTCGCAGCAGTCGCCGTCGCCCAGGCTCAATATGATATGTGCCGCCGACAGCTCGCTGCAGTAGAGGGAGCTCGCCGGAAGTTGGCCCCCGGGGCGGACACGGGCTCACGGTAGTGAGGAGCAGACAGACAGGCGCGGGCAGGCGCAGGACGGCGGAGGGTTTGACATCCACGTCGAGGCCCGGAAGGACATCAAGGAACAAGGATCTGGGGGGAGGGATTGGCGCGTATCGGGGGTACCGAGGGACCGACCCGTGGGTCTCTCGTCCCTACGCGCCCACGGCACACGCGTCCTTTCCCCAAAAAGGCCGGCGGCTCAGCGACCCTCCACCGCGCGCACCCTCCACCTCGGCCGCTTTCCTCGTAGCTTCCTTCCTGTGCCTCTTACCTCGCGCAGATCCCTGCCTGGAGCAGGTGTACGACAGCGGAGATCATCTGCCGACACAGCGCCACGCGGATCTCCCAGCTGCCCAGCGCACTGCCGTACGGACTGTCCGGCAGCAGCGCCTCCCGGAGGCTGCCCGCGCCGGGGCACTGCTCGTACACGTGGCAGGCCAGCGCGGGACAGCAACCCACGTACGGCACCACGTGCGCGTGGCGGCCGGCGGACAGCAGCGCGCGGCCGGCGGCGGCCTCCTCCCAAAACGCGTCGACGTCTGGGGTGGCGGCGGCGGGCGCGGGATCCACGAAGCCATTTGTCAGTAAATCAGTCAGTCAGTAAATCAGGCATTCAGTCAGGCAGTCAGGCAGTCAGTTAATCAGTCAGTCAGTCAGGCAGTCAGTCAGTCAGGGTATCAGTTGCGGCGGTTGGTTTCCCGCCAGGCAACGACCTCCGCGGCTCACCCTGCAAGCGGCTCAGCTGCACCTGCCGTACCGCCACTGATGCGCCCCGCAGCTGCGTCAGGTATGCGACCATGCCGTACGGCGTGCCGAGGGCGCGGCATCTGAAGCTCAGCTCGTCCGTGGCCTGCCGTACCTCGGACTCGCTATACGACGGTACGGGACAGGGCCTGGTCATGGCCCTCTGGATGGCCAGCTGCTCCTCAATGTACTGCCGAGGGCCGAGGGGGGGTTATGACAGTGCCATGGCAAGTTGGTACTGGTTACAGCCACCAGACACCAACGGTGGAGCGAGGAGGTGAGGTTTAAGGTCGAGAGTGGCGTTGTGGAAAAGCGGAGTGGAGGGCGGTGTCGGAAAGCCCTCCTACCGGACCGGACGAGGGTGGAAGGCCCTGGATGTCCGTGCGGCGCATCGAGGGGTGCGCACCTGCACCAGCTCCGCCATTGGCTGCCGGCCTCTCCAGCTGCCCCCCGGCTGCAAACACACACACGCACATCACACACGCTGTGCCGGCGTCCTCCCGGCTCACCGTCTTCAGGGTGTTGAGGGCCCACATGGCCGCGGGCGCCAACACGTAGCGGTGGCACAGCTGCACCGCCGAGCGGGGGGCCAGGAACGAGGGGAGGGGGGAGCCGCAGATTCATCAGCGGGGCGGCATACACGCATCCAGGCGACGGACAGCCGCAGTGCAGTGACCCGTGGGTCATCCGTGGGGATTTTGTGGCGGCGGCAGCAGGACCCCAGCAGGACCCCAGCAGCAGCAGCAGTATGGGTAGCGATGACCACCGACGACAGCCACCAACGGAGCAGAGGGCCCATGAACAGGCCCGACAAGGACGCGGGTCCCCCCCACCTTGATGCCGGTCCACGCCGTCCCCGCCAGCCTGCCCAGAGCCTCCAACACCGCGGGTCTAGCCGCCTGCTGCTGCTGCTGCTGCTGCTGCTGGCCCGGGGCATGTGGCCAGAACATATTGAGGCCAGGGAGGGACAAAGGGAGGGGGAAAGGCACACGCGCGGTGAGGCCGTCAGGGCCTTCACTCCAGTACATGAAGGGGAACAGGCCCGCCTGGCCTAGCCTGGCCTGGCTGGTAGGGAGGGAGGGCGGGCGCCTCGGAGGGATCCGCTGAGGCGGCCGCTGGGCTGGGCTGGGCTGGGTCAGCAGCAGCAGCCCCCGCCTTCCCTCCGTGCGCGGAAGAGGCAACATGCGCGGGTGGGTCCCTTGACTGGCACGGAAACTGGCCAGGGACCCACCCGTGCCTGCTGCCGCGCGTTGTACCGTAACAGGGAGAGAGAGAGACGGGGCCCTCGACCCTCTCCCGAGCAGATCCTGTTTACTGCGCTTTCTGCGGGCTCCATTGCTGACCACCTCCCGAACTGTGGGCGTGTATTTTACTGACGGCAAGGCGGCGGTGAGGCACTGCGCTTCCAAGCACATAAGCTGCACAACCGCCCCTCAGACCCTGTGGAACAGCAAGGCCACTCACCACCGTACGGTCGCTGCCGGTGGTGTTGGCGTTGGCGCTGGTGGCATTGCGGCGCCCGTTCCTGTCCTCCACCACCGGACGCAGCCTGCCGGGGGAAGCCATCACCGCAAGGCCCACGCCGACGCTCACGTACGGCCCCTTGGGCGTCGCCGGCAGGCTGCCAGCTCAGGCCTCGGGACAGCCTCGCGTCTCTGAAACACAGCCGGGCTGCAGCGGGTAAGCGTCGTTTTTTGCAACTGTTGGTTCCCGGAGGTGCGGGCTCCGTGCTGCGCAGGACGTTCACCAGGTCGACCAACAGACCGACTCCCGCTGCCGATTGGCGCCTCACCTGGCCACACAGAACAGGACTGAGGTTGATGCCTACGCCCTCCTCATCGGTTGGGGGGCTCAGGTCCGATCGGTCAGGCGCGAGTGCTACGAAGGGGGGTTGTGTCGGGTTTCGGAGCGTTTAAGCCGGGGTGGGTGGTTCGCGGCGGGGAGGTGAACAGCGCGTATGCTACTCACAATCTGGAGAATTAGGTTCGAAAGATTATATGCTATCATAGCACGCTCGACAGGGCATATGAAAATGCAGGGGTAGGTCCGGTAGGTAAGCAAGGTCTGGTTGGCATGGCCCTTTCACCATGCTAATAGCGTGCATGGACCCGTAGTAGGTGGTCGTTTGATGCAGTTTCAGAAACCAGCTGCCCTGTTAAGCCTCGCAGCTGGAAACGGCCTTTGGCCTTCAAACGGACAGCTCGGCACCGGAGAACCGGTGAATGAGGATTTATATCTTACCTATATACGCAAATTGTTTCCGATGTGCTTGGCGAAACCAGGCGAGAAATAAAGGGAAATAGAAGTTGTTGGGAGTTACCCGTAATTCAGGGCCATCAATAAAGGCTCTTATGATAAAGGTTCGACCTTGCTTATGCCACTGTGGAACATAACATGACCTATACCACAGAAGCCGTTGAGACATGCATCGCAGCATCGGTTCCAGATGCCTCGCCGACCCACAGACCCACGCAGAGGCGAAATACGGCGAGTCGACTGAAAATTCATCCGGCACCCTAAAGACTTATAGCGACTTATAGAGCTACAGATACTCCATTTTTCTTACCGCAATTCACCCGATCTAGGCTTTGTTTTAGCGTAGCGACGCGGCACGCCACTGTTACCAACCACCTCTCCGTTCACCAGCGGGCTATCCCCGCGGTCCGTTAACGATTAAAAACTGGCACCTCGGGGCAATATGCCGTTTCAGGTGAGCACTATCGTGTCTTCAGGTCGGGCCGCGAATCCCTTGGGCGTCCGGTCTCGCTTGGCGCATGCAGCGCTGACGTCCTTGCCTGTGCCTGGCCCTGACTCCCCTATGCCGATGTGTCGGCAACATGTGACAGCCGGCTTGGCCTTACAAGAGGCCATTCTATCAAGCAAACCTGACCAAGCACGAGATTCAGGTACGTAAGCGACGCCGGCGGGTCCCGAAGCGCAGGCCTAGGCAGCGAAGCCAGCAGCCACTTCGTCAATGGGCATCTTGATGTTGCACGACTTGCGTAGGCTGGTATCTTTTGTGCATGCAGTACGCGCGTTTTAAAGGGTTCACGGCTGACCAGCTTCACCTTGGCTTTTCTCCTTGGCCTCGCGTGCACAGGCGGACCTGTCCTACATCCTCTCACAGACGAAACGAGAACCGCGCCAACCGGGCAGATTTCACGATCAGGCCCCTGGGTCGCGAGGAGCAGAAGGCAAATAGGGCATGTGTCCTAGCGACCTGAGGGGCGGCCTTGTAACTGTTTAGTTGACAGCTAGAGAAGACTATTGGGACACTTTATCCATAGCTAGG